>BSYR01000050.1:0-2400000 GCA_030270665.1 Hibiscus trionum
AACTAAAGCACTTGTAAAAACTTTTATTTCCACACCTATGTACCTAATACGAATCCAGTTGTGAAGTAGCCGAATTGATATCTAAATTTTCCCGATCGTGAATTCGAGTAAGAACTTAAAATGTTACAAACAGAAGTAGTATGGGGTTCAAGGTTGAACCGTGCAGAAGTGAATAGGAAATAAAGAGATGATTGTAATGCGGTGACGATGATATGGATGTTATAAATGTGGTAACAGAAATGGTGGTAAATGCCTTGAATTGGCTAAAACTGATTGCCCCTTTAAAGTGTCTTTAATTGGTGGTAAATGCTTTGTTATTCTTGAAAAAGATGATTAGCCATTTGATCAAATGAATCCTCTAACTACAAACACATTAAAAAATTATTAGATAACAACTTGTTTATTAAAGATGAGAGTAAATGCTGAAATATTTAAATGAGCTAGTTAAATTAATGGAATTAGTTACATTGAATGAACTAATTTATTAAGTAACTCACACACTAAATAAACTCACAAACATAAGAAAATTAACATGCTAGAAGTAAACTAACATGCATTAATTAAACTAACAAGCTTAACTGTTCTAAACAAGCATACATGAATCAGAATGTTTAAATGAACATCAAGCCTTATTTATTCATGCACACATGTTGAAATTAAATATAAAAAACTTAAGGAAAAAAACTCATGCAAACTGTTTGCGCGTGTGATGTACTATAAATGATACGTAAATATGGTGCAAGTATACACATCGAACAAGTAATACATTGATGAGTGAGTATCGTCTCCACAGGGATTGGAGGTGTTTCAAGGTAAGTTTAAGCACACAAGTGTCACAAAATGTAAATAGGGAATGCTGTCGGCGAATTAAGACAAAGTGATGAATGTTGTAGCAAATCAGAACAGAGTTATAAATGCTGTAGCAAATAAAGGTAAAAGATAGCGTGCTGAAATCAGTAGACAAACATGTCCTCTTACGCGTGTGAAAATCACTTGGGAATGATTGACTGGGTTGCTTGGTTAACCTATGTTTTAGCTCTCTACTAGGGTTTACCTCTCTAACTTAGTCTTGCTCGGCAGTATTTACTCAAGGTGCTCCTTAACTATCTTTAGCAAGGAAACTGGGATTAGGAAATACTACAACAATACCTCTCAGCGTAAACTCTATCACTCCCCCTACCCATAAAGATCTATCCTTCTTAGCCGTTGAAACCCAACACTTATCTCTAAGGTGGATTAGAGCTGTGCCTCTCAGCATCCAACTCCATTGTCTATGCAGGTTAAAGAAAGCTCTCTCGACCACTAACCTCAACTCACACCTAAGGAAAGACCAACTCTCGAAGGCTCTTACAACCCTAAGCATTTAACAATATAGACAAAGCATAGATACGAGCAAGAGATAAATAAACATTCATAAAAGAAACTAAAACATAGTTCATCCAAACAGCCTTAGCCACCTAAATTAGTTCATGGCTGGGCAAATATCATCCGAAGTATCTTCGTTCATACAACCCATTTTCTAGATATAAAATAAATGCTAAAGCAACAGAAAGGGAAGAGAAGACTCCCAATCTGCGATGGACTTGCAGCGCCACAAATCGCCCTAGGCTTGCCGCCTCTCTCAAGGTCAGCAAGGCCAGACCCTTGGAGCTTCTACGATGGAGGACACCAAGTGGAGGAAGAAGAAAAGAAAAGAGCCGCCTTTGCTTTCTCTCCCTAGCCTTTTTGTCACCTCTTCATGCTCTCCCTTAAATGAGGGTCTTGTGCCCTAATAATTCTCCAGCGTCTAGGGAATATTCCCTATACATGTGGGGTACAATTAGACAAAAAGGGGGCTTGCACATGTGGGCTATCAGCGTGTGCGCGTTACTTTGTCTTTTTCTGCTCCCAGAATTGCTGTCCAATTTGCTATAGCATTTTCCTTCATTGCCCTACTTCACATCAACTTCAACCTGCACAACACCACACCAACAAATACCTTTCAAGCAACATCTAATCTCATGAAATAAAGCCAAACCACCAACAAGTAAAGATATATGCAACTATATGCTCTAAATGCACCTACATGCTATGAGATGACCTCGAGAACAAACAAATACTTAAGCAAAAAGGTGTAAAATATAAGCATTTTGGCAAGTCATCACACCCCCAAACTTAAGCTATTGCTTGTCCTCATGCAATGAATAGAGAGAAATAAAGAAAATACTGTGGAAAAAATTTAGCTCGAGGTAGATGCTATGGAAAAATTTCAACCCTCAGTAAAGTAAGGCTTTAATACTTAGGACATAATTGAGATTTTAAGAATGATTTCCTAGGGTGAGATCCTTTGTTAGTGTGTGCGTGATTGCATACAATTTAGGCTTAACAGTGCTAGAAAAATTTCTTAATAGAACTCAAGTTCATCCTAGTGTTGAACTATTTTAGCTCAAAGTTTTACTCTCATAAGTGAACTGTTTTTTTAAGAGGGGTGTCAGCTCATCACAACTACCATCCCTCACTCTAGATGAGCAGGGAGCAAACCTCTCATCCCCGAGCTAGTAGGTAGAGTCATCCCGTGGCAACTTTCATTCACTCATTTGATGTTGCTGCCATTTATTTAAATTTGAATACCAGACAGTGCAACACAAAGCAAAATGTCCCTCTAAAATACGCCGTAGCATTTATTCACAGTTTGATATATTCTATTAAGCACAAGGGAGATTAGCTAAGCTCTTTTTTTATAAGCTCATTTCAGTTCAATTTCACAAAGATAAGCATAAGTTCTAAAAAAAATTTCTCTAACACTTTCAAACCTAAAGAGCATACAATCGTGTATCAAAACAAAGATTAAGCATCAAACCCTAGAATTAATTCTACCAATCTCAATAGTCATACATCAATCCATAGCCATGAAAATTTGCTCATCACCGGGTATCATTAACTTATTCATACAACTATCATGGAGCTAAACAAAATGCTATAGCAAAATTTTTGTTTCTACCTATTAATGAAATGCAAATGACTAACTAAAGGGCACTAACACCCCCAAACTTAAAGAGTTTAGTGTTCTCAATGCAACAAAATAAAATGATATGCAACTAACTAAATGCAATGCAAGGTTAAGAAGTACCTCACTTCTTGGTGGTGGTGGTCTTCGTGGCTTTGTTCTTGACTCTAGAGGACTTAAACTAGGCGATCGGAGGGTCAGCCTCGTCTTGCTCCGGTGGAGGGTTCTGTTCTGGTTCAACTGGGGTTCCTTGGTTGGTGGACCTTGTGTTGGATTCGTTTCCCTCGGCTGGTGTACTCTAGAATCTTCCGGCAGTGCGCTTGCTTCTTGTTCTCGTAGATGAGGAAATACTTGGAGTTTGTGCGGGTGATTGCGCTGGCATAGAATGTGTGGCTCATCATCCTCTGATTTAACTGTCACGGGATTGACAGGCTCAACGGACGGCTCCTTTGCTGGGGCAACTTTGGTAGGTTTTGTTGTTCTCTTTCTCTTCTTGGGTAGTGGGCTTGCTGTAGCATCTGTGTCCTGGTTCTGTGAGGAAGGTTGGGTCTGAGTAGGGCTCTTGTTAGGGGAATGGTGTCTTTTAGGTAGTGGGAGGAGGTTCCTTCGCGTGGGCCTTTAGAGATTCCGAAAAGGCTTAGAAGTCTATGTTGACATGTGGTAGGATTTTCTTGAAATATTCATTCATAACAGCATCTCTATCCTTAATATACCCATAGAAAACAGTATGGTCTTCACGCATCTTGTCCATATCCTCTCGGAGATGATTGGTGGAGGCAACCAATGTAGCAATTCTTGCTGTAGCAAATGTTTTCGCTCCTCCAGCTAGTTTCTCTTCTGGAGCATCCTCATTGAATCCTTTGTTAGAGGGGACCATTTCAGGTGTGATAGGACCTTTCACTGAGTTCTTCGCATCAGTAATGGAGTCTTCGAATACCCATTTCTCTCGACAGAGGGCCTTGATGAGGTTGGGAAAGATGAGCAGACTGAATTTCCTCTTCAAGCATGCATATACCTCATCCACAATAATTTTCCCCACGCCAATGGACCGACCATTGAGAATAGAATGAAGGAGAAGGAGCCTTGGAATATTCATCGTTGTCGTGTGAGAAGTTGGCATGAGCCTATTCTTGACAAAGTGGATCCAAAGTTTTGCCTCTGGCTTGAGTCACGCACGCTCCACCGCTTTGCTTGATGCGTCCAAGTTGGTGCCTTCAAAGCACATGTCTTCTAACACTTCCTTCACAGTTTTTGGGTCGGAAGTCTCGGTGAAAGGTGTGTGGTGGTCCTCTGAATTTTTCAAGCCAAAGAACTTGTTGATCTTGGCTGCAGTGAACTTGATTTGATCTCCACGCACGTAAACACCGAACTGTGTAGGACTGGTAAGATGGGCATAGAACTCTTGAACAATGGGTATGAAAAAGTTGTCAAGGTGTGGAATGAAGGTAGCCCATTTGTGGTTTGCGATGACATCCAAGATGTCTTTATCGAACCTTGGTTCTCATTTAGTTGGGAACTTGAAGCCTTGCTCTGGTAGCAGTTTCTAATCTTGCAAACATTGGAATCGCTCTTTGGCCTTGTCGTCTAAGAACTTCTTTATGAGCACAAGCTTGGGTTGGCCACTGCCAGACGTATCTTCTACTCGCTTGCAACACACCATTGTTAGGAAAAAAAAGGGTGAAAAATTGTGAGATATGGGAGAAAAGGTTTGGTTAGGGTTTTTGAGTTTTTGAGCGGGTTGGAGAAGATGAAGTGGGAGGGTCTTTTTGGTTTTCTTTGCGTCGATGTGATGAGAGAGGGAGTTAATGGGAGTTGAGGGGAGGTAACTGACATAAATTGAAAGAGAGAGAGTCTTGGGGGTTTTTGGGCGGCGTGTATGTAAGGTAAGGACAAGGGGTATTAAATGAAAAGGTGAAAAGTAGGAAAGAGAAAAGACCTAGACAATAATTGCTAGGGTTTTCTTTAAATGAAACGGCGAAGAGGTTAATTAATTCCCCCTCGTTTTGCCCTTTTTGAGTCGACCTCCTCTCATGTTGAAAAAGCTTAATTGCTCATTCCTTATACCCTTATAAAACAAATCCCTGATGCGCTGTTGCACCCTGACCTCCCACATGAGTCCCTGGGGTGCTCAGATGAAAACAAACAAACCTGACATTAAGGCATAATGGAACAAAATGACAAATGGGATTAAAAACCTAGAGTAAGAAATAAAAATCAAGATTAAACTACATTATTTATGAACACGAAAGCATAAAAACGCTGTAGCAAAATAGAAAAGAGAAGGAGGTGGTTCAAATGCTTAAGCATCATGGAGGATGAAAGATGACTTATCGCGCAGGACTGGGCTCCATTGTATAGCTTCAGACGCTGTTCATTGACCTTGAATACCGTGTCATCATCAAGCTTTTTAATATCCACCGCACCATGGGCATAGACCTTGTGAACTAGGAAAGGTCTTGACCATCGCGAATTTAGTTTGTCTAGAAAAAGCTTAAGTCTGGAGTTATAAGAAGCACTTGTTACCATTCTGAGAAATGCCACGACAAAAGATGTTTGTCATGCCACTTCTTTATTTTCTCCTTGTATATGCGTATATTCTCATAGGCCTGCAATCTGAACTCTTCCATTTCATTCAGCTCTAACAGTCTTCTTTCTCCAGCCAGTTGTGCATCCATGTTAAGCTTCTTAGTGGCCCAATAGGCCTTGTGCTCAAGTTCCACAGGTAGATGACAAGCTTTCCCATAAACAAACTTGAATGGTGACATTCCCAAAGGTGTCTTGTAGGCAGTACGGTAGGCCCAAAAAGCTTCATCAAGCTTAGGAGACCAATCCTTCCTTTTTGGGTTGACCACTTTCTCAAGAATCTGCTTGATTTCTCTATTCGAAACTTCAACTTGACCATTAGTCTGAGGATGATATGCTGTAGCAATCCTATGCCTTACACCATACCTCTGTAATGCTTTAGCAATTAGCTTGTTGTCAAAGTGGGTTCCTTCATCGCTGATAATTGCTCTTGGTGCCCCAAATCTTGTAAAGATATTTTAGTGAAGGAACTTCATGACGGTCTTGGAGTCATTCCTTGGAGTAGCAACTGCTTCAACCCATTTAGAGATGTAGTCCACAGCCAAGAGAATGTATAAGTCTCCATAAGATGAGGGAAACGGTCCCATGAAGTCTATTCCCCATACATCAAAGAGTTCAACCTCCAAGATTCCTTGCAATGGTATTTCATGCCTCCTAGAAATATTACCCATCCTTTGGCAACGATCACATGATTGACATAATGCGTGCGCATCCTTGAAGAGAGTGGGCCAATAGAATCCCAATTGTAAGACCTTTGCAGCAGTCCTAACTCCTCTAAAATGTCCACCACAAGGAAATGAATGACAATGGAAAATTATCTCCTTGTGCTCTTCTTCGGGGACACACCTTCTAATGATTTGGTCAGCGCCTTTCTTGAACAAATATGGTTCATCCCAAAAATAGGATCTTGCGTCATGCCTGAATTTTCTTTGTCCCCGTCTATTCAAATCATGAGGCAAAATACCACTAACGAGAAAGTTAACAATATCAATATACCATGGAATTGCTGCAGCATATAATATTTTCTCATCAGGGAATTCCTCCTCAATTTCCATTTTAACTTGTTTTTCCTTATTGTTTTCTAGCCTAGAAAGATGGTCGGGTACTTGGTTTCCACACCCTTTTTATCCCTAACTTCCAAATCAAATTATTGCAAGAGTAATATCCACCTAATAAGTCTAGGTTTAGCATCCTTTTTAGTCACTAAGTATTTAATAGCCGAGTGATCAGTGTGAACAATGACCTTAGTTCCTATTAGATATGACCTAAACTAATCAAAGAAAAATACAACAACCAACAATTCTTTTTCAGTTGTGGTGTAGTTAATTTGTGCATCATTTAATGTGCGACTAGCATAATAAATAACATGAAAGAATTTACCTCGACGTTGTCCAAGAGCTGCTCCTATTGCGTAGTCACTTGCGTCACACATCAACTCGAAAGGTGAGCTCCAATCAGGTGGAACAACAATAGGTGCTGAAGTAAGTTTCTTCTTTAGTTCTTCGAAAGCGCTGAGGCATTTTTCATCGAATAGGAAGGGCTAATTTTGCTGTAGCAAATTACACAGTGACTTGGAGATCTTGGAGAAGTCGTTGATGAACCTTCTATATAAGCCAACATGGCCCAAGAAACTCTTGATGCTCTTCACATTGGTGGGAGAAGGAAGCTTCTCAATCACCTTAATCTTTGCTCTATCCAGCTCAATGCCATTCTTCGATATCTTGTGACCCAAAACCGTTCCTTCGGTCACCGTAAAATGACATTTTCCCAATTAAGCACCAAATCAGCTTCTTCACATCGCTTTAGCACTTTAGCCAAATTTCCCAGGCATGAATCAAAAGCTTCCCCTGAGACTGAAAAATCGTCCATGAAGACTTCCAAAAATTCCTCAACCATATATGAGAAAATAGCAAGCATACACCTCTAAAAAGTTGTTGGGGGCATTGCAGAGTCCAAAAGGCATTCTTATGAAAGCATAGGTACCATACGGACATGTGAATGTCATCTTTTCTTGGTCCTCAGGTGCTATAACAATCTGATTGTACCCTGAGTATCCATCAAGAAAACAATAGAATGCTTTGCCCGCCAATCTATCTAGCATTTGATCGATGAATGGGAGATGGAAATGGTCCTTCTTGGTCGATTTGTTGAGCTTCCTATAGTCCATGCAAACCCTCCATCCCATTATCGTCTTTGTTGGCAATAATTCATTCTCATCATTACTCACCACGGTGATGCCTCCCTTCTTAGGCACACATTGGACTGGACTAACCCATGAGCTGTTCGATATGGGGTAGACTACACCAGCGTCAAGCCACTTGATTATCTCCTTCATCACCACCTTCTTCATGATGGGTTTGAGCCTTCTTTGGGTTTCAATGGAATTGCTGTGACAATCATCAAGCAAAATTTTGTGCATGCAAATAGTAGGGCTAATCCCTTTTAAGTCAGCCATAGTCCAACCTAAAGCTCTTTTATGTTGCGATAATATATTTATTAAACTAGCTTCTTGCTTAGGTGTAAGACTAGATGATGTTATCACATGAAAAATTTCATTACTACCCAAATATGCATATTTAAGATGAGATGGAAAGGGCTTTAACTCTAATGTAG
Source organism: Hibiscus trionum (assembly GCA_030270665.1). Taxonomy (NCBI): domain Eukaryota; kingdom Viridiplantae; phylum Streptophyta; class Magnoliopsida; order Malvales; family Malvaceae; genus Hibiscus; species Hibiscus trionum. The sequence continues at coordinate 8,183 of BSYR01000050.1, forward strand.
GAGCATGCTCAAGTGAAGGCTTAGGAGGAATAAATTCTAAAAAATCAAGAGGTTCAAAGTGCCTACCTGGTTTGGCTTCGAGCAAGCTCGATTGCTCCACCTCTTCAGATAATTCCTCAAACTCCTCATACTCGATCTCGTAATCCTCCATATTGTCTTCATCTTGGATCTGCTCATATTCATCCATTTCTAAGAAATTGCTGCAGCAAAAGTTTGTAGTCTCCCTGTTTGTTGTAACATCCATGTACTGACACTCTTCATATTCATCCACATATTTAAGAGTGTTGAAGACATTGATTGTCACATCTTGATCAACCACCCTCATGGTAAACTCACCCTTTTCACAGTCTATCAGAATTCTACCTGTTGCTAGAAATGGCTGCCCCAAAATAATGGGTGCGTTATCATCCGCCTCACAATCAAGAATAAGAAAGTCGACTGGGAAGATGAACCTGTCCACCTTCACCACTACATCTTCTACTCTTCCTTCCAGGAGTACATGAGATCTGTCGGCCAATTGCAAGATAACCGTAGTTGGCCTTACATCTCCTATGATGAGCTTCATGAAGACTGACTTTGGCATGAGATTTACACATGATCCAAGGTCACACAAGGCTTTTCCCACATAGTTATCACCTATTGAACACGGTATAACAAAGCTTCTTGGATCCTGTCTCTTAGGAGGCATTTTGCTCTACACAGAATAGCATTCATTTGCTGTAGCAACTGTTGCATACCGCTCAACCTTTCTTTTCTCGGTGACGATGTCCTTGAGAAACTTAGCGTAAATGGGCATTTGATCAATGACTTCTAAGAACGGGACCTTAATATACAGCTGGTCTAGAATATCAACGAATTTCCTGAACTGGAGATTCTCATTTTTTTTCAATCGTTGAGGGAAGGGAGGTGGGGGTCAAACTTCTTCCTCTATCGATGCAGGTTTCTTATTTGCTGTAGCATCTTCCCTATATTCCATAGTTTCATTCACAAAATCCCCTTCCTTCTCCTTCTCACAGGATATTTCAGCTTGCAATTCTGGTTCCTCTTGCACTTCCTTAAGAGCAGAGTCTTCTTTCTTGTTCCCCCCAAACCTATCTTCAGTGTTAAGTTAAGTACCACTCCTCAATGTGAGAGCACTGCATTGCTCTTTACCATGCTTCTTAGTGACTTCAGTATCTGTACAGCGTTTTAGTGTTCCCTAAATATGAGCGCAAGTGCACACTCCTGTCAAGTAATAGTATAAAAGACATCGTCTCCCATAGGGATTGGACAACTTAACTCGATTAATTGTTCCTACACAAGAAAAGTAAATGCACAAATAAGTTGGTTTGTTTAAGAAGAAAATAAAATAAAACACAAGTAAATAAAATAGAAGAAATCATATTGATAGAATGGGTAGGGTTATGCTGCTGCTTAGTGTGAAAATACGTTGAATAGGACAAATTGCTTTGCGCTGCCAGACTCTGTTGCCTCGGCGGGGGACGACAGTTACGCTACCGAGACGCTCTCGCTGCCTCGACAGGAGAATGGACTTGTGTCTCGGCGGTAAACTCGACAGAACTACAAGGCTCGGCAGAACGCTTCGAAAGTGATCCCGCTTATGTCTAAGTCAGAATGTTGTTGATGCCCACTGCAGATAATACCAGTCACGGCATGAATCGTGCAAAGACATCAATGTTTATTCGTCCTCTTTTAGCTGCCTTAAACCCTAACCTATGTCTAAGCTAGATTAATCAACAACGTCTATAGATGAGATCGTACTTACTCCTTTCGTGAGTTCGACTCTCTCGATACCGAACAAATGGATAGTAATCAACTAATCTTTCACCTTAATTGAAAACTATGAAGAACATGGAATAAGCAAACCTTGGAGCTTTATTGCAAAAACAAACTTAAAATCCTAAGCAACCGTTCTCGCACTAATTACAACATAACCCAAACCCAAAGAGAGTTTTAGAACATAATGGCGGCAAGAAAAACCTAAACTATGCCTAAGGGAAAACCTAAGTTGTTTTGAAGTACAATTACTGATGAGTAGCTAGTTTGGTCCATGTTTTCATGCTAATTATGCTCAATTGGTTGCTTTGTGGTGCTGAATTGTGGCTCATACATGATTTACTGTGCAGGACCTCGCTGCTGCAAAATATTACGAAAAAGGCTGAAATCTGCAATTTTTCTGGATTCATGGCCGAATTAGTGGGCATGAATGCACTGACTAGGCGACACGTCAACAAATGACGTCAGCAACACGAGAGGATGACATCAGCAACAGTGATGATCGGATGATGATGTAGCGGCAGAAGTGAAAGCTTATCAGGATATTCCGATAGCTTATCGAATTCGAGATGATAGCTTATCGACCGGGATTTGGGATTTATCTCTTTTATTTAATTTAAATATTTTTAGGAATTATCTCTTAGGATTTATCTTTTGTAATTTGAATTTATTATCCTATCTCTTATCTCTTAGTATTTTTAGGGTTTTTGAGGACTATAAATACCCTATTGGGTTAAGCCTCAAATGATCTCATCATTTGTTCTTCACTCGTTTCTACTTTAGTTTTATAAAATCCTTTTCTCTTTCAGTTTTTATTTTCTTTACTTTATTCTCTTTTGAAAATGATGCTAAGCATGGTTAATTCAATAATCATGCAAAGCTAAGTTTTCCATAGCCAAAGGCTGTAGCGATGACTCGGTTTCAACGTGAGGAATGAAAAGCGCTTAAACAACTTCGGGTTTTACTTGTCTCTATTTTCAAAAGTTAAACTTCAAACCAAAATGATTTTTGAAACAAAAGATTGACTTTATTCGAAGTATGGTTTTTGGTTAATATGTGGGAGGAAGGATCGGCTATTGATGCACATTCGACTTCATGGGAACACACTTAGTAAATTGATTACTAAGGGAAAATTGAGATCGAAACCGTTATTATTGAAATAACACATTCGAGTCGGTTTTTATTGGGCTTAAAACGAACTTGGTCTACAATATTGTTGTTGATTAAGATCAAGTTCAGATATAGATATCAAAGATAGAACTTGGGTATTCGGTATACAAAATGAAGTCTCAAGGATTGAACCTTGTGGACAAGTAACCGACGTAAATCCTAAAGTGAAAATCTTTTTCCAATGATCTAAAGAAACTGAGTCAAAGCGAAAGCCTAAGGCTAGATTTTAGTTATTAAATTTATTTACAACTATTTTATTTATTACCTTTCTTAAAATCAACCCCCTTTTCACTTTGATAATACTCAATTCACTTCTGTGCTCAGAGATCAAACAAATATAATCAGGAAGTTTCTTAGTCCCTATGGGATCGACCATTACTTATCTTTTACTATATTTAAATTAAATTCCTTTATCTATTTATTATTTAAGAAGAAGGAATTATTTTTGACGCGTAAACGACGCATGTCAAATTGGCGCAGTTGCCGGGGACTTCGGCAAAAATTTACTGATTATTTTTGTTCGTTTATGACCAGGAAGAATCCGGGAGAACCAGCACACTACATCCCGGAGATCGAAGCATTCGCACGACGCCAAAACACACAAACAAAACGAGAGAAGGAAAATAGATTGCGTCAACAAAGGTTACAACGAGATCTTGAGCTAGCATCCCAAACCGCAACACACTCTAAGAATACCAACGAAGAACACAATCCAATGGAAGAAGAACAAACAATCCAAAAACTGACTAGGGCCCCGAACAACAATCAGCCATTGTGCATAACCTTCATGAATGGTGAAACGCCATTCCAATTGAAGACCGGTTTGATTCATCTTCTACCAAAATTTCACGGCTTGCCTTCTAAGAACCCCACAAGTATCTTAAGGAGTTTCATATGGTTTGTCTAAGTACAAAACCACAGGGAGTTTCCGAAGATCAAATTAAACTTCGAGCCTTTCCTTTTTCTTTATCTAATATTGCCAAAGATTGGCTATTTGATCTTCCTTCTAATTCTGTTACGACTTGGACTGATATGGCTCGTTTATTTCTTGACAGGTTCTTTTCAGCAGCCAAGGCAAGAGAACTTAGGAGAAGTATCTTGAGTATCCGACAAGAGGATACCGAATCGCTGTACGACTACTGGGAACGCTTCATGAAGATATGCGCCATCTATCCTCAATATGGTTTGTCTGGAAAAACACTCCTCCAATATTTCTACTTGGGTTTAACGCCTATGGACATGAAGGTAGTTGACACAACAAGTGGAGGAGCACTTGTCAACATGACCCCAACTGCGGCTCGAACTTTAATAACGACTATGACATCCAACTCGCAACGGTTTCACCATTCAACTGAACCGTCTCGACGAGTTAATGAGGTAAGTGTTATGGAAAATAAAATTGATAAGTTGGCTGACATAGTTCATTCTCTTGTTGCAGGTAAAAAAATTAAAACCAGACTTTACGGTATATGTACGAGTCCAGAACACCCAACAGACTGTTGCCCGATGATCCAAGAAGAAGACAATGCACAATTAAATGCAGTAGGGAACTTTTCGGGACCTTCACAAAGACAGTACAACCCAAACACCAATTTGTATAATCCGGGATGGTGAGACCATCCAAACTTCGGTCATGCGCAAAACCAAAGGCCCGCATATCAACCAAGGCAACCTCCACAACAACAAATGCAAAAGACATCACTAGAGGCAATAGTAGAAAAGCTAGAAATTTCCCAAGAAAAGCTGATCACATCCCAAGGAAAATTTCAAAGTCAAACTCAGGCACATCTGCAGGAGCTAGACAAACAAATGTCCTAGTTGGCTCAAGTCGTAGGGAGACTAGAATCGTGGGGAAGACTTCCTTCTCAAACGGAGTCAAATTCGAGCGAGAATGTTAGTGCTATCACCCTCTGAAGTGGAACAGTTATAAACCCTGAAATGCCAGAAAAGAATACCGAACAATCCGCGGAAGAGAAGGAAACGCCACCCTTCAACTCCCAAGATACGCCTTCTGCGCCACCCCCACCACCCCCTCCTTCTCATGAAATCGCACCACCTTTTCCATCGAGATTGGTGAAATGTGACAAAAGAGCCAAAGAGAAGGAGATCGTAGAAGTGTTTAAAAAGGTGCAAGTCAACATACCCCTCCTAGAAGTAATCCGACAAGTGCCAAGGTATGCTCGGTTTTTAAAGGAACTTTACACCACAAAGAGGAAACTAATGGGACATGAGAAGGTAAATTTAGGAGAACATGTCTCCGCGGTATTTCAACGAAAGTTGCCGCCAAAAGTGAAGGACCAAGGTATGTTCTCTATTCCTTGCAAGATAGGTAATGTATTAATAAATCGAGTAATGTGTGACATGGGAGATTCAATTAATGTTATGCCTCTTTCCGTTTATAAAATGATCACTAACGAACCCTTGAGGGAACCATGTGTTACTATTCAGTTAGCTGATCGTTCAATCATATATCCGGGAGGAGTGCTCAAAAATGTCTTGGTGAAAGTTGATGTTCTAATTTTTCCTGCCGATTTCTAAGTCATCGACATGGAAAACGATAGGACAGACACGAGCTCAGAGGTATTGTTGGGTTGGCCTTTTCTAAGCACCGCCCATGCCAAAATCGATGTAAGAAGCGATATTTTAACAATGGAATTTGATGGTGAGGTAGTAGAATTTGATGTGTATAAAGCAATGAAATACCCAGATCAACTAGAAAGAATTAATTGTATTGATGTTATTGATCCCTTAATTGACGATTACATTAAAACTAATCTTTTCGATACTTTTTACATGGATCTTGAACTTTGCTGCAAAAAGGAGATAAGGGAGTTTGAAAATATATTTTATGTCAATTCCAATTTAATTCTAACTCCCTCTAAAACTAAAATGCTACCCTCTATTTTGCAGGCACCAGAGAAAAAAAATAAAATAATTGCCGGACCACCTCAAATATGCATTTTTGGGAGAAAATAATACCTTGCATCATCTCAAGCACGCTTTCGACAGAAGAGGAAGAATATCTTGTGACGGTGTTGCGAGCACATAAAGAAGCTATTGGGTAAGATAAAATAATACCTTGCCATTGCGAATATCAAGGGACTTAGTCCTTCGACTTGTATGCATAAGATAAAAATTGAAGAAGGAGCAAAACCATCAAGACAAGGGCAGCGCATGCTGAATCAACCTATGATGGAGGTAGTGCAAAAAGAGATTCAGAAACTCCTTGATGCAGATATAATTTATCTGATTTCTGATAGTGATTGGGTAAGTCCCATCCACGTGGTTCCAAAAAAGACTGGAGTAACGGTAATTCAAAATTTGGAAGGTGAGTTAGTTCCGAAGCGAGTTCAAAATGGTTGGCGGGTTTGTATCGACTACATGAAGTTGAACTCTTTAACTCGAAAAGATCATTTTCCATTACCATATATTGATCAGATGATAGAACGTTTACCTGGTAAATCTCACAATTGCTGTCTCGACGGTTTTCAGGTTTTTTTCAAATACCTGTAGCACTTGAAGAACAAGAAAAAAAATGACCTTTACATGTCCATTCGGAACTTTCGCCTATCGACGAATGCCATTTGGGGCAACATTCCAGAGGTGTATGGTAAGCATATTTTCTGATTACGTAGAAAAGGTAATCGAAGTATTCATGGACGACTTCACAGTTTACAGTAATACATTTAGTGAGTGTTTATTAAATCTAACTAATGTCCTAAAACGTTGTATTGAATTTAATCTTGTATTAAATTATGAAAAATGTCATTTCATGGTTAATAAAGGGTTAATACTAGGACATGTTGTCTCATCTAATGGAATTTCTGTTGATAAGGCAAAACTGATATTATACACTCACTACCATACCCCACAACTGTGAGGGATATTCGCTCTTTCCTTGGTCATGTAGGTTTCTACCGTAGGTTTATAAAGGATTTCTCAAAAAATGGCGCAACCACTGTGTAGATTACTAAAAAAAGACGTAGAGTTTGACTTTGATCAAGAGTGTAAAAAGTCATTTGACGCTAACAAAGATAAATTCGTGTCCGCCCCGATTGTACAACCGCCGGATTGGGACATGCCGTTCAAAATCATGTGTGACGCCTCTGATTTTAGTGTTGGAGCAGTACTCGGCCAAATGAATGGGGGAGAACCGTACGTCATCGCTTACGCATCACAGACACTCGATTTGGCTCAACGCAATTATTCCACTACGGAAAAAGAATTATTTGCTATAGTTTTTGCTTTATTGAAATTCCAATCTTACTTACTCGGAACTAAAATAGTTGTTTTTTCTGATCATGCAGCTTTGCGATATCTGATGAGCAAGAAGGAAGCGAAGTCGAGACTTATCCGATGGATCTTACTCCTTCAAGAGTTCAATCTAGAGATTAAGGACAAAAAGGGGAGCGAAAATCTTGTTGCAGATCATCTTAGTCGCATTCTCCTTACCATGTCAGACCCTCCAGTTAATGAAGAATTTCCCGAGGAAAAACTTATGTTGGCGCAAGTCTCCACACCTTGGTACGCGGACATAGTCAATTATTTGGCTACAGGTAAGTTACCTCACGACTTGCCAATGTCAGAAATTAATCGGATAAAAAGATAGTCTAGATTTTATGTAACCCCCTCGTCCCGGTCTGGCCGGATGACCGGTCCAAGTGGGCTACACGGGGAAAACCGAGCGAAAACCAATTAGGGTTCCCCCTCGGTTAGCAACCCTATATATTTTTTTTCTTTTTATAGATGCCTGTAATAAATCCTATGTGATGGGACATGCAGCGAACAAACACGGATACAAAACCCACGTATCATGCAATTTAAACAACCAATTTTCCCTTTTAAGCAGGCCGTATCGATACACATACAGAGGGTATCGATACGCCTTGACCAAAGTCAACCCTCTCAATCAACTCAGAGAAGTCCGTATCGATACACCCTTGAGCATATCGATACGCCCTTCTCGGTCAACATTTCGAGTCAACGAAATGGAACCGTATCGATACGCTACAACCCCGTATCGATACGACCTAAACCCACCAACTCCTCTGTATTTCAGAGAGTTGGGACCGTATCGATACACCCTTGTGTATCGATACACGCAGCCTGACTTGAATTCCAGAGAACTGATACCGTATCGATACACCCCAGTGTATCGATACGCCCAGCCAAAACTGAGTTCTGTATGCAAGAACGTATCGATACACCCTTGAGCGTATCGATACGCCCTGCTTTGCAATACTCTAATTTCAGAAAAAACACATAAGGCTCACACTCTAGATGCATAATGAAACCTACTTAGACACATACAAGCATTCATACCACCTATATTAACTAGAATATAGTCATACAAGGCACCTAACATGGATAAGCATCATTCAAAGGACATGTTTATAAACCTCCCAACAAACACTTAGACGTTAACATAACATGGTTTACAAAACTATCAACATAAGGCATTAACAACATATCATAAGGAACATGCCATCAAAACAACCTTAAACATATAAAAGGCGTACATATAAAGACATATTTACACAAGCAACATCTCAAGCTTAATTACAACTTTCTAAACTCTATACCCCATTGTCTAGGCAATTTATCAAAACACAAAACATACTTGTAACTAGCTTGAGAACTCCAAAAGCTCTTTCCTCACCCGATTGCCTTCCGAACTCTAACGATCTGCACGTTGGAAACAAAGAGAGCGTAAGCCAAATAGCTTAGTGAGAGAGACTCTACAATTCACAACGCACAATTTTTCCAAAACATGTTTATATATAAGAAGACAATGAATGCACAAGAATTAATCTCAATAACAACAACACACATGGTTTGCATAAGCACAACCAACATACAAGTACGGTGGGACTACACATCACCGTTTCAACTAGTGAGTTTCCAATGGGACTACACATCAAAGGAATACCCAACCAGTGACTACCGGTGGGACTACACATCACCAGAGTCTTATACTTTTGCTACCGGCGGGACTACACATCACCGGAGCAACGACAACCATCACGTGAGGCACGAACTAAACTCAACTACACAATTAACCACTCAAATGCACTTAAAGCTCATGAATTATAACATTCATCATACCACAACAACATGAGAGTAGAGAGGCTTACACACGGGTTTAGGTGACCCTTTTAGGTCCCACCCAACCCCAAGAGGATCCATATCGAGCACAATGCATAATTCAACAATTCTACTCACCGTTGCTACCCAAAAGAAGATCGAAGACCAAGCTCACAACTCCGAAATCCTCAATTTGTCCCCGAAGCTTCACCAACCAACTTTCTCGTTTCTTTGAAAAATCTTCAAAAACGGATGAGTTATGAAATGAAATAGTATCTCTAAAGGGAGAGAGATTTTTGACGTTGGAATGAAATGGAAGAGAAGTGAAGAAGATGATCACTCCACCTTTATTTTATAATTGTTTAAAAATTTAATGTTCAATGACCAAAATGCCCTTAAAGAAAAAGGGAAACCACAATAGTGTCATCCATGGCTTTTGGGCTCAATTTAAAATTAGTCCAAATCTTAAAACCCGAGGCCCAAACCATTATTTTAATAAATAAAATATTAAAATTGAAACCCGAGACAATACTAAAATATTATTTTCACCTAGCCCCTAAACCCGGGCGTTACAACTCTTCCCCACTTAAGGAATTTCGTCCTCGAAATTACCTGGCGGAAACAAGTACGGAAGCTGCTCAAGCATGTCGGTTTTCCTCTCCCACGTGGCTTCTTCCACACCTCTATGTCTCCATAAGACTTTGACTAACTCAATAGTCTTGCCACGCAATACCTTGCTATCAGAAGCAAGTATCTCAACTGGTTCCTCGTTGTAAGACAAGTCCGGATTTAACTCTATTTCTTCCACTGGCATAACATGGGACGGATCCGATCTGTACCTCCTAAGCATCGACACATGGAATACATCATGAATCTTCTCCAGTTCAACTGGGAGTCTCAATCTATACGCAACCGGACCAATTCTCTCAACTATCTCATAAGGCCCTATGTACCTTGGGCTCAACTTGCCCTTTCTCCCAAATCTCATCACTTTCTTCCAAGGTGAGACTTTCAAAAACACTTTATCTCCCACGGAGTACTCTACCTCTTTCCTCTTCAAATCGGCATAGGACTTCTGCCGATCTGAAGCCGCTTTCAAGCGATCACAAATCAACTTTACCTTTTTAGTGGTACCCTTAAGCAACTCGGGCATCGGTATAAGCTTCTGTCCAGTCTTGGCCCAACAAATCGGGGTCCTACACTTCCTACCATACAAGGCCTCATAGGGAGCCATCTCAATACTCGACTGAAAGCTGTTGTTATACGCAAACTCCACTAGTGGTAGATGTTTCTCCCATGTCCCCTGGAAGTCAATGATACAACACCTTAACATATCCTCCAATATCTGAATCACTCTTTCCGACTGTCCATCTGACTGCGGATGATATGAAGTGCTGAAGTTCAACCAAGTGCCCAAAGCTCGATGCAAACTCTCCCAAAATCTAGAGGTGAATCTCGGATCTCTATCCGACACAATTGACTTCGGTACCCCATGTAGTCTTACAATTTCACGAATATACAATTCGGCCAACTTGTCTAAAGTATAAGTAGTATGAACCGGTATGAAGTGAGCACTCTTGGTGAATCCATCTACAATCACCCACACTGAATTTTTCTTAGAAGGAGTCAACGGAAGTCCTGACACAAAGTCCATAGTGATACGCTCCCACTTCCACTCCGGAATTTTCAACGGTTGCAACAACCCTGAGGGAAACTGGTGCTCAGCCTTAACTCTCTGACAAACCATACATTTACTTACGAACTCGGCTACATCCCTTTTCAAGCCAATCCAATAATATTCTTCCTTCAATCCTCGATACATCTTCGTGCTACCCGGATGCATAGCAAAAGGACTATTATGAGCATCACTCAAGATCATACGTCTCAACTCAGCATCCTCCGGAACTACTATCCTATCCTTAAAACATAGGATCCCATTCTCTCCAAAATAATACTCGGTTGGCCTATCTTCGGCTATGTCTTGTACGTGTGGTGCCAAAGACTCATCCCTCAACTGCTTCTCACGAATCAACTGGATCAATGATGGCTTAGCTTGAAGTTCGGCTACTAACCCACCATCTGTAGACACACTCAATCTTGCAAACATCACTCGCAACTCAACGTCCACCTTTCTACTCAAGGCATCGGCCACCACATTCGCCTTACCCGGATGATACTCTATGGTAAGGTCATAATCCTTGAGAAGCTCTATCCACCTTCGTTGTATGAGGTTTAACTCCTTCTGAGACATCAAATATTTCAAACTCTTGTGGTCGGTATACACAGTGCACTTCTCACCATAAAGATGATGTCTCCAGATTTTCAACGCAAACACCACGGCAGCCAACTCTATGTCATGTGTGGGGTAATTCTTCTCATGGACCTTCAATTGTCGCGAAGCATAAGCCACCACCTTACCATCTTGCATAAGCACACAACCTAGTCCCACGTACGACGCATCACTGTAAATCACAAACTCTCTCTCCGGCTCAGGTTGAACCAAAATAGGAGCTTCAGTCAAAGCTTTCTTCAATTTCTCAAACGCTTCTTGTCTCACATCTGACCATTCGTACGGAACATTCTTCTGTAACAATTTGGTCAATGGTGCCGCTATCTTCGAGAACCCTTCAACGAACCTTCTATAGTACCCCGCCAAACCTAAGAAACTGCGGATTTCGGTCACTGATTTCGGTCGTTTCCAATCCACAATGGCTTCTATCTTCTTGGGATCTACACTAATCCCACTTGCCGAGACTACGTGACCTAGGAAGACCACCTCCCTAATCCAAAACTCACACTTACTTAGTTTGGCATACAATTGATTCTCAAGTAGGGCCTGAAGCACTAACCTTAAGTGTTCATCGTGCTCCTCTTCGGTCCTAGAGTACACTAGGATGTCATCAATAAAAACTACCACAAACCTGTCCAAGAACTTATGGAACACTCGGTTCATCATGTCCATGAAGGCTGCTGGAGCGTTGGTCAACCCAAAAGGCATCACTAAAAACTCATAATGCCCGTAACGTGTACGAAAGGCTGTCTTCGGGATGTCCGCATCCTTTACTTTTAACTGATAATATCCAGACCTCAAATCAATTTTTGAAAACACGGAAGCACCTCTCAACTGGTCTAGTAGGTCATCTATCCTTGGCAAGGGATATTTGTTCTTCACGGTCACCTTATTTAACTGTCTATAGTCTATACACAGTCTCATACTACCATCCTTCTTTTTCACAAACAACACCGGAGCACCCCACGGGGAAACACTAGGCCTAATAAAGCCTCGGTCTGTCAACTCCTGAAGCTGTGTCTTCAATTCTTTCAACTTCTTAGGTGCCATTCTATACGGAGAAATCGACACCGGTGCAGAATCCGAATATGTCTCAATAACAAACTCAACAGCTCTATCTGGAGGTAAGCCTGGTAGTTCTTCCGGAAAAACACTCGGAAAGTCGCATACAGTCCTGACGTCCTGAGGTCTCACCTCACTCATATCCGGGTTCATTACATAAGCTAAGTAAGCCTGACATCCTGCACTCAACAATCTCTAAGCTTCCAAAGCCGAAACCACATTGGACAAAAACTTGACATTTTCCCCAACTACCACAACCTCAAAGTCATTGGTAATCCTCAAAGAGACTCTCTTAGTCTCGAAGTCAACCTTAGCTCTATGCTCTACAAGCCAATCCATGCCCAAAATCACATCAAAGCCATAAAAGGGTAATTCCATCATATCAACCGGAAACACATGACCTTGAACCATCAAAGGACACCTTCTATACACTTTCCTAACTACCACTGTATCACCAAAAGAGCTAGTGACATTTACACCTACCTCTAGCCAATCACAAGGTAATCCTAATGACTTTACGTGCTCACCCAAAATATACGAATGTGTTGCCCCCGAATCTATTAGAGAAAGCAAATTCAAGGACTGTAATGTGAAATTACCTGCAATGACATCAGTATCACTCCCAGCCTCTCGCTTAGCGTACACCCTAGCCGGTCCTCCTCCCTCGGGCTGGACTGCTACAACATGAGCCAAGTTTCTCTGACCCTCATTCCTTGGCTGAAAGTTCCCATGGCCGCGCCCACGGCCTCTCTGATGCTCAAAACCCCTCGCTGGGGCTGGTCCTCCCCTAACTGGGTGTGGACAATCACGTCTCAAATGGTCTCGGGAGCTACAGTTCCAACACGGCCCGAATCTACCCATACACTCACCTGAGTGGCGTCTCCCGCACCTAGTGCACTCAGAAATGTATCCAACGGCCCCATGGCCCTGACGACCCTGACCTTGGTTACCACCCTTAGGTCTCGTATCCTGCTGGTACTTCTTATCCTTATGCCCCTTGGCATAATCTCTATCCCAGTTCGCATGTCTCTTCCCGGAATCAGACCCACCAGCACGTGCTCTAGAGTTCAGGTTCTGCTTTATATCCTTAGCTCTAGAAACCAAGACATCGAACTCAGTGTAGTCAGAGGCCAACATGTAAGTCTTTACATCAGTAGTCAATCCATATCTATAACGCTCGCATCGTTCCGTCTCATTCGGAATCAATTCTGGCGCGTACTGGCTCAACCTCACAAACTGGACCTCATACTCAGACACTGTCCTATTACCTTGAACCAAAGCCATAAACTCTCTTTTCTTTTGATCCAAGTACCGAGCTCCTAGGTACTTCCTCTTGAAAGCACTCCGGAAAAACTCCCATGTGATATCCACCTCGGCCATACCGGAAACAATAGTGGTCCACCAAGTATAAGCATCTCCCTGAAGTAATGAGACAATGCACCCCAACCTACGGGCATCCGAACACTCCATCTGACCCAAGATGCGAGTAGTGCTCTCTAGCCACCCTTCTGAACCTTCCGGAGACAACCCACGAAACTCAACCGCCCCCAAATTTCGAAGTCTCTCTAGGGGTAGTCCTGTCCCCGCACCCTGAGGTGGTGCTGCAACATGCATACCAGCCAAAGCTGTCTGAAAGGCTCCGGCTATGGTATGAATCAGATGAGCCACATCTGGACCTGCCTGACCTTGGCCCGCTTGAGCCCCAATTCCTCCCACATTAGCCTCAGCCTGAGGCCCAATACCTTCACCTCCAACGTTTCCTCCATCACCACCAGGAGCATTAAGAGCAGGAGGCGCATTTTCAGGTGCTTGGCCACCCCTCCTAGGCCGTCCTCTTGGTCGCACCATAGCAAATAAAGTAATCTAAAACAACAACACACAACAGTAAAGAAACGTTAGGTTAGCAAAGGGGCAAAGGACTCCGGTTCTCAAGCTCTTTTAAACCAAAACAATTTCCATTTTTATTTTGACAACAACGCCTAACAATGGGGACTCAAACCAACTCTCAACAATTACAAGATCACCATAGCATGCATTCATACTTCGTGCTTATAGACAAAGTTTAGGCATACATAGCAAAATACTAATAATACCTTATCTTACCTCACTTACCGGCCCGAGGTCTCGGAAACCTCAGCTCTGATACCAATAAATGTAACCCCCTCGTACCGGTCTGGCCGGATGACCGGTCCAAGTGGGCTACACGGGGAAAACCGAGCGAAAACCAATTAGGGTTCCCCCTCAGTTAGCAACCCTATATTTTTTTTTCTTTTTCTAGATGCCTGTAATAAATCCTATGTGATGGGACATGCAGCGAACAAACACGGATACAAAACCCACGTATCATGCAATTTAAACAACCAATTTTCCCTTTTAAGCAGGCCGTATCGATACACATACAGAGGGTATCGATACGCCTTGACCAAAGTCAACCCTCTCAATCAACTCAGAGAAGTCCGTATCGATACACCCTTGAGCGTATCGATACGCCCTTCTCGGTCAACATTTCGAGTCAACGAAATGGAACTGTATCGATACGCTACAACCCCGTATCGATACGACCTAAACCCACCAACTCCTCTGTATTTCAGAGAGTTGGGACCGTATCGATACACCCTTGTGTATCGATACACGCAGCCTGACTTGAATTCCAGAGAACTGATACCGTATCGATACACCCTAGTGTATCGATACGCCCAGCCAAAACTGAGTTCTGTATGCAAGAACGTATCGATACACCCTTGAGCGTATCGATACGCCCTGCTTTGCAATACTCTAATTTCAGAAAAAACACATAAGGCTCACACTCTAGATGCATAACGAAACCTACTTAGACACATACAAGCATTCATACCACCTCTATTAACTAGAATATAGTCATACAAGGCACCTAACATGGATAAGCATCATTCAAAGGACATGTTTATAAACCTCCCAACAAACACTTAGACGTTAACATAACATGGTTTACAAAACTATCAACATAAGGCATTAACAACATATCATAAGGAACATGCCATCAAAACAACCTTAAACATATAAAAGGCGTACATATAAAGACATATTTACACAAGCAACATCTCAAGCTTAATTACAATTTTCTAAACTCTATACCCCATTGTCTAGGCAATTTATCAAAACACAAACCATACTTGTAACTAGCTTGAGAACTCCAAAAGCTCTTTCCTCACCCGATTGCCTTCCAAACTCTAACGATCTGCACGTTGGAAACAAAGAGAGCGTAAGCCAAATAGCTTAGTGAGAGAGACTCTACAATTCACAACGCACAATTTTTCCAAAACACGTTTATATATAAGAAGACAATGAATGCACAAGAATTAATCTCAATAACAACAACACACATGGTTTGCACAAGCACAACCAACATACAAGTACGGTGGGACTACACATCACCGTTTCAACTAGTGAGTTTCCAATGGGACTACACATCAAAGGAATACCCAACCAGTGACTACCGGTGGGACTACACATCACCAGAGTCTTATACTTTTGCTACCGGCGGGACTACACATCACCGGAGCAACGGCAACCATCACGTGAGGCACGAACTAAACTCAACTACACAATTAACCACTCAAATGCACTTAAAGCTCATGAATTATAACATTCATCATACCACAACAACATGAGAGTAGAGAGGCTTACACACGGGTTTAGGTGACCCTTTTAGGTCCCACCCAACCCCAAGAGGATCCATATCGAGCACAATGCATAATTCAACAATTCTACTCACCGTTGCTACCCAAAAGAAGATCGAAGACCAAGCTCACAACTCCGAAATCCTCAATTTGTCCCCGAAGCTTCACCAACCAACTTTCTCGTTTCTTTGAAAAATCTTCAAAAACGGATGAGTTATGGAATGAAATAGTATCTCTAAAGGGAGAGAGATTTTTGACGTTGGAATGAAATGGAAGAGAAGTGAAGAAGATGATCACTCCACCTTTATTTTATAATTGTTTAAAAATTTAATGTTCAATGACCAAAATGCCCTTAAAGAAAAAGGGAAACCACAATAGTGTCATCCATGGCTTTTGGGCTCAATTTAAAATTAGTCCAAATCTTAAAACCCGAGGCCCAAACCATTATTTTAATAAATAAAATATTAAAATCGAAACCCGAGACAATACTAAAATATTATTTTCACCTAGCCCCTAAACCCGGGCGTTACATTTTATATTTGGGATGTTCCCTACCTATGGAGACACTGCTCGGATCAGGTAATTACACGATGCATATCCGAAGATGAGGTAAACTCTATCCTTAACTTTTGTCATAGTTATTCATGTGGTGGACATTTTGGACCCAAAAGAACTGCGCATAAAATTCTTGAATGTGGATTCTATTGGCCTGATATTTTCCGTGACACATTTTTGTTTTGCAAATCTTGTGATAAATGTCAACGTGTTGGTAACTTAAGCCGACGAAATGAGATGCCCCTTAATCCTATTTATGTTTTTGAAATATTTGACGTATGGGGCATCGACTATATGGGTCCATTCGTTTCCTCTTTTGGCAATTATTATATCATATTAGTGGTTGATTATGTTTCACGTTGGGTTGAGGTTAAGGCTACTAAGAATAATGATGCTAAAACTACCGTTAAGTTTCTAAAAGATTGTATTTTTTCCAGGTTTGGCACTCCACGAGCAGTGATATGTGACCGAGGGAAGCATTTTATCAACTGAGTCATTGACGCCCTCATGAAGAAATTTAGCGTAACCCAACGCATAACGACATCATACCATCCGCAAACCAATGGTCAGGTAGAGGTCTCAAACCACGAGATTAAATCAATTCTCAAGAAAATAGTCAAACCCGATCGAAAGGATTGGAGTATCAAGCTTAATGACGCGTTATGGGTGTATCGAACTGCGTACAGGGGCCCTATCGACATGTCTCTATATTGCCTTGTGTTCGATAAGCCGTGTCATTTACCGGTTTAATTGGAACACCGTGTGCGTTGGGCAGTTTAACAATGTAACATGGAAATGGACGTAGTTGGCGAAACATGCAAACTCGATATCCAAGAGCTCGAGGAAATCCGTAAAAATGATTATGATAGTACAAAAATTTTTAAAGAAAAAAACAAGGATTTCCATGATCATAACATATCATTCCAAATGTTTCATGTAGGGCAAAAGGTCTTGTTATTTAACTCAAAACTGAAGCTTTTTGCAGGTAAACTACGATCTAAGTGGCTCGGACCCTCTACGGTAGTTAAAATATTTCCTCATAGAGCAGTAAAAATTAGAGACGAAATGGGTACTCCGTTTAAAGTAAATAGTCAACGTCTAAAGCCGTATTTTGACAATGCTCCGGTTGGCCTCGTCGAAGAAATTAATTAAGCAAATCTTACAATCTATAAGCAGAACATGTCGTCGAGCTAACGGCGTTAAACAAGCGCTTAATGGGAGGCAACCCATTTATTTATTTATTTTCTCTCAAATCATTTTCTTTTGTTCTCAAATTAATTTCTTTCTTTTTCTTGTTTTATTTTGTAATGTTTTCATTTTATTTAGAATCATTTTTATAATCCCATAATGATCGAATTTCTAATCAAATATGTGCAGGAAATTTGACCATAGTAAAACTCTGGAACATGGTGCATTTTAGTGGACTCCGGTTAATCTTCACCGGTTAAGCCCCCCCAAACTTTGAAATAACCATCTCTACCATTTTATCCATTACATTTCCCTTATATATATCCTATATTTTAAATTTTAAATATATATATATATTTAAAATTTATACTTTATATTATTATTTCTTGGGTCCACAACTTCCCTAATTGTTAAATTTTTACTTTTTTTTACTTTATATATTAAAATTTTTACCTTATTAATATTTTATTAATATATATTGTTTTATATCTTATGTTATTTCAAATTAATTTTGAAAAACCCCTAATTGATAGAAATCATCCAAACATCCTATCTCTATCACAACCTTATTTTTTTTAAATACCCTATTAAAATATTCTGTGGACCCCACCTCCTTTTATTTTCACTTTCCCATTAAAACTAATCACCCTTACCTGCCGTTTTTATCACCTATCACATCCCCTCTCTTCTTTATTTATTTATTTTTATTAAAATATAACCCCCGCACATATTTCGAGCCGCATCCCTAGTCATCTTCAACCTAGCCTTCATCTTCACAACCTACACCACCATCGACCAAACTTCATCACACGATCCACCACCATGGTCTGAACTCGGGAGCAAGCTCGCCGCCGCCAAAACTAGCCGGAACCGCTTGTCCTAGGAGGCCGTCGCCGTATGCAGCCGCCGAAGTTTGTGGCTATCCCTGGCAATTCAGAGTCCTTCCAAGCAGCGCCACCACCGCTGCCGCACCACCACAACGCATCAGCACATCAAGCTACAGCCGGCAACGAGCCCACACAGCCTCCTGCCCCTTCCTAAGCCCCCTCACAAACACATTCGAGAGATCAAACAAGAACCAACACGGGTGGATCCAGCCGCAACCGGCCACCGCATGCTCTGCCCTCTTTGTCACATTCTTTTCACTCCCTACCAACAGTAAACACATCTGGCGCGTCCAGCCGCTCCCGAGCATGATCGGTATCATATCGGCTGCGAGTATCCAACCCACTTCGAGTTTCCTCCTTTCACGCTCACTCCGGCCGAGCCGGACCATCCAACCAATCCATGCTGGACGCCTATCCTTCTTACTCGATGCCATCGGCAGCCGAGTCCCCATCCGATGAGGTAAATTTCGTTTATCATATTCAACCATTATTAATCTATCACCTGGACCTTGGTTTTGCAGAAAATTTTGGTACGTGATTTCAAACGGGGATGGAGCAACCGAGTTTCTCGCATGCAAGTCGACCAGAGTCACCACCCCATGAAGCAAGCTCGAGCGATAGTGCTTTACACAATGATCATCCTAACATGTAAGAGGAATAAGAGCGTTATCGTCGTGGATGTCGTTTTTCGGTTCCACTCGAGGAGGCTTTACAGGGGTACTTGGACTTCGAGGGTGATGAGCTAACCCGATTCCACCAAATCCGACAACGCAAATTTAAAGTTTGTAAGCATATTCCAAAAATCACTCTAGAAACTTTGCACTTACGTGAATATGTCATGCATATGTTTGATGCTATTGGTTGGAGTACGTATCCTACAATTCAATGCAACACATACTATGAGTTGCTATTCGATTTTTACGCTACATTTACATTCCGTCAAAATCGCGTTGTGTCGGTTCATTCTCTTGATGTCATTTCATTTCGATTGCTAGGTCAATATTTTCGAATGTCTCTTACTGAGTTTAATTTTTATATGGGTTTCGTGACTAACGTCACAGATCCCGAGTATCTAACGACTTTACTTGAGATTTCGCAGGATTTCGATAACGACCTCTCCGATGAGACCTTGACAGGAGAAGCGGGTTCCATGTATAACCCTACCTCGACAAAAGACCGAGACATTCATTGCTCGGTCTTCGCTACATCTATAGATTTCTTGCCTATAATTACTCCTGTCGTAACGACACAACTTCAACTTTGAGTAAGCTTGAGCTTTTCTTTTTATGGTGTATGCACGTCGGAATAAAGGTAAATCTCGGTTATTGGTTCACCTACGCGTTTGATCGTGTAACATGAACTAGTCGACCGCTTATTCTTGGACCCTATATCACTAACCTTGCTTCACGGTTGTTTCCATCGACATTTGATACCTCACATTTTACTTACGCTTTTTCGATGGATCCTTTGGATGCTAGGTGCTTGGACTCCATGGGGTTGCTTGCAGGTACTCCGGATGCACCATACATTGTTCCCCCGGGAACCATTATGCCCCGAAACTTGCACGGTTTTCTCCGTAGGCCCATACCTCGACCACCTCAAGACGACAATCAACAACAAGACGTGAATGAGAGGCTTAATTCCATCGAAACAAACATTACCGAGATTCTCTCTTATCTTCGGTCGGGCACGTCTCGTCGAGGGCATGGGCGCGGTCGTGGCCGACACTAGCTCAGGGAGTCCTTACTTTCCCTCTCTTTTACTTTAAATTTTATATACATTTTAGGGCAAAATGACTTAAGTGAGGGGGAGTAAGAATTTGGGTCAAATTCTTTTTCTTGCTTATCTGTGTGATTGTTCCCTTGTTCTCTTGATTTAATTTAATTTAAGTTACTTGTTTAAATCCTTAGTTTGGCATTGTCTCATTGTTTTCGTATGATTTTATATCTCTCTTGTTAGAAATTTTAGGTTGCTTGATAGATTTTGGCATGATTAGTTTTTTCCATAAAATCCTTTCTATGACATTCCTTACTTTATTAATTGACATGATGCTTACCTAGGTACACAAGACAATTCATGTGAGTTTTTGAGCCTAATGAGCATTTATACTTATTTTTGCTCTTTGTTTCTTTGAGTGTGCCTAGCTAATTAGTTGCATTCTAGAACTTGTGGTTTAAATTCTTTTCGAGATTACATTATTTGAGTATGATGCTTAAATGTGATTAAGGCACTAGGTTTTAACCATTTCTCTTCCCAAATTGCCTACCTTATGATTATTTTCCCTTAGATTGCCAATTTTGAGCCTTGACCTTTTTCTTGAGATTCACTATATTTTAGCCTAATCCGTTTTTTATTTATTTCCATTATTTTTCCCCTTTTCAAGACAAAATTGTCTTAAAAAAACAACATATTCGAATCATGCAGTCCAACAGAGTAGAAAATACACTGTGTAGAAAAAAGAGCAAAAAAAAACATCAGTGCAGTTAAAAAATACTGCAGAATAGTTTTTATTCGAGTGAAAAAAAGAAAAAAAAATAGTTTCGAATAAAATTTTTGAGATGATTTTTTTCTTGAATTTTAACCCCTATTTTTCGGCCTTTATCATACATGAACCTTAGCCCCGTTACAACCCTTTTAAGACCTCTTGATTTTTGCATCACATTCATACTTAGTAGTGGAGATTAGATTTAACCACAAGCCTATGGTAATGTTCTAATTAGTTTTGGCTCGAGTGATTTTCTCTACCCTTAAATACTTTGAGTGACATGAGCGATTCCTTGTGAGGGTACTTGGTTTGCATCATTGTTGTTAACATGATATTGGAATGTCGTTTTGCTAAAATTATTTCTAAGTCTTGCCATTTCACTTTTGCTCCTCTTATTTTCTTTCATATTTAGATACTTAGTCACACTGGAAACTTTGAGACTTCGTGAAATTAAGGATGACAACTTGAGCTTAGATTTGTTTAATTTTGAGATACTTGAGGACAAACATCGGATAAGTGAGGGGGAATTTGATGAGTAGCTAGTTTGATCAATATTTTCATGCTAATTATGCTCAATTGGTTGCTTTGTGGTGCTGAATTGTGGCTCATTACGTGATTTACTGTGCAGGACCTCGCTGCTGCGAAATATTACGAAATAGGCCGAAATCTGCAATTTTTCTGGATTCATGGCCGGATTAGTGGGTATGAATTGGGGCATGAATGCACTGACTCAGCGACACGTCAACGAATGACGTCAGCGGCACGAGAGGATGACGTCAACAACAGTGATGATCGAATGATGGCGTGGCGGCAGAAGTGAAAGCTTATCAAGATATTCTGATAGCTTATCAAATTCGGGATGATAGCTTATCGACTAGGATTTGGGATTTATCTCTTTTATTTAATTTAAGTATTTTTTCGGAATTATCTCTTAGGATTTATCTTTTGTAATTTAAATTTATTATCCTATCTCTTATCTCTTAGTATTTTTAGGGTTTTTTTGAGGACTATAAATACCCCATTGGGTTAAGCCTCAAATGATCTCATCATTTGTTCTTCACTTGTTTCTACTTTAGTTTTATAAAATCCTTTTCTCTTTCAGTTTTTATTTTCTTTACTTTATTCTCTTTTGAAAATGATGCTAAGCATGATTAATTCAATAATCATGCAAAGCTAAGTTTTCCATAGCCAAAGGCAGTAGCGATGACTCGGTTTCAATGTGAGGAATGAAAAGCGCTTAAACAACTTCAAGTTTTACTTGTCTCTATTTTCAAAAGCTAAACTTCAAACCGAAACGATTTCGAAACAAAAGATTGACTTTATTCGAAATATGGTTTTCAGTTAATATGTGGGAGGAAGGATCGGCTATTGAAGCACATTCGACTTCCTGGGAACACACTTAGTAAATTGATTACTGAGGGAAAATTGATATCGAAACCGTTATTATTGAAATAACACATTCGAGTCGGTTTTTATTGGGCTTAAAACGAACTTGGTCTACAACATTGTTGTTGATTAAGATCAAGTTCAGATATCAATATCAAAGATAGAACTTGGGTATTCGATATACAAAATGAATTCTCAAGGATTGAACCTTATGGACAAGTAACCGACGTGAATCCTAAAGTGAAAATATTTTTCTAATGATCCAAAGAAACTCATTCAAAGCGAAAGCCTAAGGCTAGATTTTAGATATTAAATTTATTTACAACTATTTCAACCACTATTTTGTTTATTACCTTTCTTAAAATCAACCCCCCTTTTCACTTTGATAATACTCAATTCACTTCTGTGCTCAGAGATCAAACGAATATAATCAGGAAGTTTCTTAGTCCTTGTGGAATCGACCCTTACTTCTCTTTTTCTACATTTAAATTAAATTCCTTTCAATATTTATTATTTGGGAAGAAGGAATTATTTTTTACGCGTAAACGACGCGTGTCAATTACAATGAGTATATATAGGCATTAGCTAGGTCTAGTCCTTCTTGGAGTAGAAGTCTTCAAAGTAGCTTTTTGCATTAAATGCAACTCTAAATGCTGACTCCTTTGAGTTGAATGTGGACTTAATCACGTTGCCTTGCTCCACAAGTAAGCTCGAGTTCCTCCTTCGGCAGCTCTGTCTGCTGCTATAGTCATCGAAAAATTGAGTGGACATCATCGTTAAGATCATGATTTAATGCTCTACAGATCGCACTCCTGTTCTCCAATTCCTTAGTTTGCTGTCTTGGGCGGCAGGTAGGGCGGCGACAGCTACTCGGTAGCTATTGTCTCTGTCTAGAACTGCATCAGTACATCTCCTCAGTTTGCTGCCTCAACATCATTTCCTTAGCTCCCCTCTCCTTTTGTCAGCATCTAGTACCTGAAACTAAAACTAAACTAAAACAATACCCTTTCTTTACCAAAAAACCGAAATTCAATACAAAGCATGACAGAGTAAAGAATACTGTAAAATGCAATGCATGAACCTAATTATGCCTAAAATGTACTCAAAAACAACAATAATATGAGATGGAATGCACATGAAATATAGAACTTATGGACACTTTACACACCCCAAACTCGAACTGTTGTTTGTTCTCAAGCAATGCAACCTAAACATACTTGCCCTTTAAACTAATCAAAAAGAATTTTTTTTGTTTTAAACTTTATTTAACACCTCAAGGCCGTGGCACCTGTCATTAAGTTAGTGAGAGGGGAATAACATGAATTACCTCAAAATTAAACTATAATATGCTAGTGAAGTGTGTGTAGAAACTGTGAACAAGCTGCATATTAAGAACATTCTAAGTAAACAGAGATGCTGTCATGATATACAAGGTTGCTGCCGAGACAGCATATTCAAGCACAATTTAAATAATCATGGAAATGAGGGCTTCAGCTAATCACAACTACTCTTCTAGGTCTGAAATTAAGATATGAGCAAACTACGAAAACCCGAAACCATGGAGTAGAGTCATCCCTTGAAGACTTTCATTCACTCATGCTAATTTGTCTGTCACTTTAAAATTTTCAGATTTTTTGACTTTGATAGCAGCGGAGTGTCCTCGCACACGATTCTTCCTAGAGCCAGTTTCAGGCACCTCTAGGGATAGACATCATAATTTTTTTATTTTTCCTGTCTTGGCAGTGCTTTTGTTTTTTTCCTATATGTTGCATGCCGCGACAACTTCCTGCACTCATGTTAGAATTTTACAAATAATTCAAGCAGACAATGTTTACTAGAAATTCTAACAAATTTAGCAAGTAACATTAGTGTTTTTAAATTTTTGGCAACTATAGAAAAATCCTAAGTTTACTTTATGCTTTCCCCAAAATTAAGTTCTTTTTAACTTGGTGCGAAAATTTAAAGTCGGCTATCCTATCATAGGAACAAGTTCTAACAATTTTTTTCTTTTCAATTAATTTTTCTAAGGCAAGTACATTATGCAATCTAATATGCACTAAAGTATGCCTAAACGTTATGAGTGCTAACCCCCCCAAACTCGAGATGGGCATTACCCTTAATGCAGAAAATAAAAACAGAGAGAATAAAAAAATACAATTGATATAAAAACAGAAAAATAAAGTAAAGAGAAGAAAAGAAAAAAACTAGAAGTTGGCAGATAGCTAGGAGGAGGCTTGGGTCTTTGCTGCTGAGGAGGAGGAGGAGGATTGGATGATAAGGCGGCGGCCAGCAGATGCTCGGGCGGCAGACTTGGCTGGTGAGACCTTTGCTGTCCGTGATGGCTGGACTCTCTTGGGAGTGGGGCGAGGCTCTTCTTGAGGTTCTGCAGGAGGAGAGATATGAGGGGCTTTTCTCTCTTCTGATTATGTCTCCTTGTCCTCTGGCTCGGCAGTTATGATGTGCCGCTTCCTCTTCCTTGTTCCTTCCACCGTTGGTGCTGCTGGAGGGTCAATCGCGATTGGGGCTACTACTGTTGCAGCTGCTGCTTACGTTGCTGGCGGCTGTTGCTCAATCTCTTCCGATGAGGAGGTGTTGACCACTGTTGTCGCTGTACAGATGGGGGAATGATGTTGCTGATGCCGCTCTAGGGAGTCTGCCACCATGTTGGAAGCGGAGGTGGCGGAATACGATGGGTAGTGCGTCAGAGACGTCATCTGTCTGTAGAAGGCGACGTGGCGGGTAGCTGCGGCTGAGGGTGTTCCTTATGCGGGGGCAGCTGCAGCGGCGAGATCAGCGGGGTAGGGAGACAAGGTGGGGCCGTCAACTGGAAATTTCTGAATGAGATATGCCGCAAAGGCCTCTTGGACCTCCCCCACATACTTCATGAAGCTCAGCTATTGTTGTTCGATCCTTTTGTTGTTGTCAATGAGGGTGCGCAGTAGAGGGAGGACTTCATTGCCTGGGGCAGCTTTAGTACTGCTGAGGGCGGCTGGTGTAGTTGGTTGGGTGGCAGAGGGCTGGCTGGGGGTGATGAGCTCTGTCTCCGGGGCCTGCATCATCTGAAGGTGGACTTTCCTGGTCCACCTCTCCTTGGCAGTCGTCATCTCATCTTCGGGGTCGGTTAGGACGTTAAAGTTGGCACAAAGGTCGGTGATGAGTGACGGGAAGTATAGCCTGCGCTTCTTCTTGCGGAAGCAGTTTTGGATCTCCTTACATATAATCTCCCCAACATTGATGGGCCGGTTCATCATAATGCTGTGAATCAGTGCGAGGCGCCGCCGGTCGACAGTGGAGTTTTGGGAGGTGGGCAGCATACAACTTTTGATGAAGGTAATCCATAGCATTGCTCCGGGCAGCAGGTGGCAGAGTATGATAGAGCCGCCATGCTTTCCTGCCAACCACGACGTGTTGGGCTTGCACATCTTGGCAGAGTATGATAGAGCCGTCAGTGACTGCTTCCACTCCTCGCGAGGGTTGTCATCCATCTCTAGGCCATAAAAGCTGTTGATTACGGCAGCGTTCAACTTGACAGGCTCCCCTTGGACGTAGACGAACGAAAGCTCAGGGAAGGGGTGATGGGCATAAAACACTCTAACCATGATGATGTTGGCCACCTCCGGCTGCCATGCGAATATTTCACATCCCTTTCTGTGGATGGTCTCGAACAAGGCGGGCTCTAAGCCAAGGTCCCCTGTTTGCTTTGTGTAGTGGAAACCTTTCTCCTCCCAAACTGCTTACTTGGAAAACTGATCTTTATATCTCTTTTCATCTGCCTTGGAGCAGAAGCGTTGGAAGGTGGGTTTGGATGTTGTTGTAGAAGCCATGCGTGAGACGGTTGAAGTTTAACTGAAACTTAAAAGAAGATAATTAAAAAGAGAGCAGTGGATGCAAGAATAAGATAACAAGGAGGTGAAAGTAAAGTGAATGAATGAGGTGAGAAAGGTTTAAATAGAGGCTGCCAAGAGATGCCGGGCGTCATTAAATGTCCAACGGTCAAATTGTCTCGCGCACGTTACGGGATTTCTGCCTGTTATTTCTGTAGCCGTTGGCAGCTAGCCGTTAGCGGGAAACTAGCCGTTATGCGCTGCCTGCACTGGGCCGCCCTTGGCTGTCTTGGCGGGATGGTGGGTGGGTTCCTTGTTGGGCCTTCTTCTTGATCCAACACTTTTATTCCTAAAGCCTGAAATAAAAATAAATATAATTAAATACTAAAAATAAATTCTGAGAAATAAAAAATGTGAAAAATAAATTTAACTAGTTTAAAATCTAATCCTAATAAAAATAAATTGCGATAAATTAAATTCTATTCCTAAAACATAAAAATAAAAATAAAGAAAATAAAGATAAATTAATTTAGTTATGTTGGGAGTGCATTTGGGTGCATCTCCCAGACATAACCACTTCATGAGGTGGTGCTTCTTGTCCTTCCCTCATGGGGGTCCTCCTGTTCTTTAAGGTGTTGTGCTACTGGGTCCTTCAGCCTGCCTTTCGGTCTGCTGTGACAGCTGCTGCTCTGGCCTGTCTCTGTGCTGATTTTGGTGTCCTGGGCATCAGGGCATCCTTCATTTTCCTTTTCTGGGGGTTGTAGCACATTTAACTTGATGCTCTAATTGTCTACCCTCATGGTCAGCTCCCCATGTTCCACATCTATTAGAGTTCTGCTTGTGGCCAAAAATGGTCGCCCAAGGATGATGGGGGCGTTTTCATCGGCCTCACAGTCTAGGATGAGGAAATCAATTGGAAGAATAAGGTTTCCAACTCGAACTAGGATATCTTCGATCTTGCTCTCCGGTTGTGGAAATAAATGATCAGCAAGTTTCGACATAATGGAGGTAGGTTTGAATTTCCCAATTCCTAGTTTGTCGAAGACTGCCTTGGGCCTCAAGTTTATGCTGGCTCCCAAGTTGCACACAACTTTTGTTTCGTGCTTGCTGCCTATTCTACATGGTAAAATAAAGTTGCCTGGACCTGTTTGCTTGGGTGGCAACTTGTTGTGTAGCATGGCTATGCACTCGTCTGTTACAGCAACCGTTTTAAACTCCCCGATTATCTTCCTCTTAGAAACCATGTCCCTGAGGTATTTGGCATAGTTTGGCATGTTCTAAATGGATTCTATTAGAGGTATGTTTATGTGCACCTACTTCAGAATATCCAAGATCTTCCTGAACTGGTGCTCTTGTTTCTGTTGCTTAAGCCTCTAGGGGAAAGGTACTGGCAGGCGGATGTCCTCTATGTGTTCTTTGCAAGGAAACTTTATCTATGGAGGATCATCTGCTTCAGGACTGCTGTTAGGCTCAGCTGCCGGGGCGGCTGGTGTGGATACTGCCATGGTAGGTAGTTCTTTTGTGCTGGCTGTTTCTCTTCTTGCTTTTCCACTCTAGGCTCATTCAACTATTTCCCACTCCTAGTTGATATGGTTTTGCACTGCTCATATGTGGGCTTAGCTGCTACCTCTGAACTACTAGATGCTGCATCCATTGTCCTTCTGCTATAGATCGCAGTGAACTGCCCGAACTGGGTTTCTAGGTTCTTTATCGCATCCTCCTGGTTGTTCATCCTCATCTCTATTATGTCCATGAATGACTCAGTTTTATCAATGAATATATTAGTGCGAACAATAAACTCACTAGTGTTAAACATGAAAGTTTGAAGGGGGTGCTTCTAGTGAATTATTGTTTTGTGGATGTATAGCTTGCTGTCTGGACTGGTTTTGTTGGTAGCCTCCCTGTTGCTGTTGTAGATTAGCAGCAGTTTTAGGATTGCTTCAGGATAAGTTTGGATGATTCTTCCAACCAGGGTTGTACGTATTCGTGTTGGGTCTGTTGTTCCTCTCGTATCCTCCCATGAAATTGACAGATGCAGTACATTCAGAGGAATCATGGTTGCCCCCACACTCATCACAGAATGGTTCTACAAACAAGGCCTCATAGACCTTCCTAGTGGGTTTCACCATGTTCATGACCAGCTCTGTCAGCTTGTCGAGGCGGGCATTGACAGATTCTGAGGCTTCTACCTCGTTCACAGTGGCTGGCTGCCTAATGCCGCCTCGGCGGGCTGTTGGTTACTTATAGTCGTTCTTGGCGGCTTGGTTCAGGATCTGCAGTGCCTCCTCTGGTGGTCTGTCGAGGATGATTCCGTTGGCCGAGGTATCAATCATCATCCGAGTTGGGTAGTTCACCTCGTTGTAGAACATTGACACCTGTGTCCAAGCCGGGAAACCATGGAGCGGGTTAAGCATCTGTTGGTACCGCTCCCATGCTTCATACATTGGCTCATCATCCCTTTGTCGGAAGGCTGTGATCTAGTTTCTCAATCTGTCTGTGACATTGGATGGGCTGAAACGATCCAGGAAATCCTTGTACAACTCTGTCCATGTGTTGAATGACCCTGCTGGCTGGTTGTTCAACCAATGCTTTGCCCTATCCCTCAGTGAATAGGGGAATAATCTCAGCCTTAGCACATCTTGGTGGACTCCGTGTATTTTGAATGCTCTGCATATGTCCATGAATCCTCTTAAGTGCTGCCGAGCATTTTATGTGGCAGTCCCACCAAATTGCCCCAAATGTGTTGATCATGTTGAACATCACGAGCTTCAGCTCGAAGTGATCTGCCTCAATCTCAGGTTCTGTCACTTTAGGATCGAACCCTCTAAAGTCATGTTCTAAGTAATCCCTGGTGGTTCGAACGTACTGTGGTTGCCTGGGCAAAACAGGGTGCTGCCTAGGTGGAACTTGCTGCTGTTCTCTGGGCGGCGGGTCTTGCTGCCCATCCCTACCATTCTGAGCATTGTTGGCAGGGTTGTCGTTTATTACTTCCATGCTTTCCTCTGCTTTTTTTCTCTTCTTTAGTTTTCCCAAGGGCTCTTCTGATCTTCTTTTTGAGTTCTCTTGCTCTTCATTCGATATCGTCAACGTAAACGATTTCGCCTTTTGGGTTTGCCCTGGTCATGCACTTAGCAAAGGAACTGTAAAATTATATTTTTTTGATTGAAAATAAAATTAATAAAAACTGAAAATTAAATGCAAATAAATAAAGGTGCATAAATTTAAAAACGAATTTCGCTGTTACCAATCCCCGGAAACGATGCCAAAAACTTGTAGAGCGTTTTAGTGTTCTCTAAATATGAGCGCAAGTGCACACTCCTGTCAAGTAATAGTATAAAAGATATCGTCTCCCACATGAATTGGATAGCTTAACTCGATTCGATGTTCCTACACAAGAAAAGTAAATGCACAAATAAGTTGGTTTGTTTAAGAAGAAAATAAAATAAAACACAAGGAAATAAAAGAGAAGAAATAAGATTGATAGAATGGGCAGGGTTATGCTGCTTCTTAGTGTGAAAATGCATTAAATATGACAAGTTGCTTTGCGCTGCCAGACTCTACTGCCTCGGTGGGGGATGACAGTTAAGCTGCTGAGACGCTCTCACTGCCTTGACAGAGGAGTGGACTTGTGTCTTGGTGGCAAACTTGGCAGAACTACAAGGCTCGACAGAACGCTTAGAAAGTGATCCCGCTTATGTCTAAGTTAGAATGTTGTTGATGCCCACGTAGATAATACCAGTCGCGGCGTGAATCGTGCAAAGACAACAATGTTTATTCGTCCTCTTTTAGCCGTCTTAAACCCTAACCTATGTCTAGGCTGGATTGATCAACACCGTCTATAGATGAGATCGTACTTACTCCTTTCGTGAGTTCGACTCTCTCGATACCGAACAAATGGATAGTAATCAACTAATCTTTCGCCTTAATTGAAAATTATGAAGATCATGGAATAAGCAAACCTTGAAGCTTTATTGCAAAAACAAACTTAAAATCTTAAGCAACCGTTCTCACACTAATTACAACATAACCCAAACCCAAAGAGAGTTTTAGAACATAATGGCGGCAAGAAAAACCTAAACTATGCCTAAGGGAAAACCTAAGTTGTTTTGAAGTACAATTACAATGAGTATATATAGGCATTAGCTAGGTCTAGTCCTTCTTGGAGTAGAAGTCTTCAAAGTAGCTTTTTGCATTAAATGCATCTCTAAATGCTGACTTCTTTGAGTTGTATATGGACTTAATCACGTTGCCTTGCTCCGCAATGTTGAATGAAGCTCAGCATGCAATGAAGCTACATGCAGCAGCAACACTGTGGATCATGTAGCTGCATCTCATACAGTTCGTATCTGAGTTTGTTAGGAGGTTACAAAGCTGGTGAACGTTAACCCAGTTTGTTAGGTGAAGGTTATACAGTTAGGAGCTTGTGAACTTTGTGTATAAAAAGACACCCTTGCTGGTGTATGTAATGCATGTAAATTCAATAAAATGAAATGCTTTTCTTTCTTCTCTATCTTCTTGTTTCGAGGATTCCTAATATGGTATCATTCGCCATAGATCTTGGAGCCTTTCTTCCGCTAGTTCTTATGTTCTTCATTTGTTCTCTTTCTTTTCTATTTGTTTGATTCTTGGTCAAGGTTTCAATGCCTGAAGCCAACTCTGACGATTTGTCCACTGGTGCCAAAATGTTCACCAATAAACGAATCAATGTTGTTTTGGATGAAATGAATTTCTTGTTGTGGAAGCAACAAGTGTTGCTAACTGTTCGTAGCCATAAGTTGGAGAAGCTTCTCACGGGTGCTCTTAAACCCCCTCCAGAAACAATTGCTGGCACTGATGGTCAGATGGTGTCCAACGATGACTATGAGACATTTGTTGCTCAAGATAGTGCGTTAGCGTCTTGGTTGTTGTCCACGATCAGTTCCAATCTCTTGCCGGAGTTTGTTGATGCTGAAACGGCTGCTTCAGTATGGAGTACGGTGTTGCAATTCTTTGCAAACAAATCTACAACGACTGCAATGAGTCTCCACTGTAAACTTCGAGCATTTCGCAAAGGAGAAGATACTATGAGGGTTTATCTTACCAAAATCAAAGAAGTATGTGATGCATTAGTTGCATGTGGGAGCTCTGTATCCAATATTGAGCAGATTACGACAATCTTGAATGGTTTGCCAGCTGAATATCAGCCATTCATGGCAGTTATCACGGCGAGCAAAGATCCGTTTACGTTGGATGGGGTAAAAAGGGTGTTGATCGATGCTGAAGCTCAAATCAGGGGTTTTCAAGCTCAAACACAGTTGCCCTTACTTGCTAATGTTGCCCAGGTGCATAAAGAAGGCAAAGATTCCACATATGATGATAAGGTGCGTAATCAGTCTTCTTTGTCCAAAATTATTGTCATGGGCAGCAACATTATGCTCATGGCTCTTAACAATTTGGAGGTCGTTCTGGTGGTCGAGGGCGTGGATGTGTGCGTTTACAATGTCAATTGTGTGGCAAGAATGATCACTCGGTAGACCGTTGTTGGCAAAGGTTTAATCAGAATTTTCCTGGGGTTCTTGCTGACAATGGGCATAGCAATGGTCGTGAAGAGAAGTTTAGTGCTCATGTTAGTTCTCTTGATAATCCCTCTTGTCTAACGTGTTTCAGAGGCTCTCATCCTCATCTTGCAGACTCGAATGGAACTGACACTTCTGATAATTGGGTGATTGATTCTGGGGCAACCAATCATGTTACACCAGATGTAAGCAAGGTTGTACATGGGACGAATTATAATGGCCCTGGTAAGCTGGTTGTGGGAAATGGTGATAGTCTAAACATTGCTAAAATTGGTCATTCCTCTTTCAATACTTCTTCTCGTACATTAATGGTTAAAGATTTATTTCATGTCCCCTCTTTGACTAAGAATTTGCTTTCTGTCTCCATGTTTGCTAGAGATAACTTTGTATACTTCGAGTTTCATGCTTCCAAGTGCCTGGTTCGTGAAGAAGGAAGTGGTGCAGTGCTGTTAGAAGGCAAAGAGGTTGGTGGGTTGTATGAATTTGATGGTTCGAGGCAATTTCAGTTTTCAACTTCTTGTGTTCAAGTCAATTTAGCCAGCAAACAGCAGGAGACTACTGCTTATGACTTGTGGCACAAGAGACTTGGCCATCCTGCTCACAAATCTTTACTGCAAGCCTGTAAAACTGCTGATATTGTAATTTCTTCTGGAAATAATAAAGAATGCTCTTCTGTTTGTGTACCATGTTGTTGCGTGTGAAAATGTCTATCGCAATTGTAGTGCAAGTGTACACGACGCAAGTAGTAAAGTGATACGAAGTATCAGATATCGTCTCCACAGGGATTGGGCTAATGACTTCACCTTGTTTACTGCACGAAAGTAAAGGAAATAATTAAGAGTTGTTACGAGAATAATAAGGTAAAAACGTAAAATAAAGGATTGAGAAATCAAGATAGAGAGAATGGGCTGGTATTGAGTTGCTCAGTAGTGCAGGTATTGAATTGCTTAGGATCTCCAGTTCTGTCGTCGCGCCCGTCGCCGACAGCACCTGTCGCGGCGGCTGTCCGTTAGCTGTCGCGGCAGCGAACACTAACTCCGTACTTCAAGCTTGGCAAGAATCCCAGATCTGCCTTGCCCTATCCCTAGGCACAAGTCTGTCGATGATCACGTCTTTGATGATACCTCCCGGCGTGAATCGAAGGATGAACACCGATGTGTATGAATTCTTCCTTAGCCACTTAACTTCGCCCTATCCCTAGGCACGAGATGGTTCAACTATAAACTAGAGAACGCGCTCTTATCTCTTTCGTATACTTAACTCTCCCGATGCTAAGTAAATGGATAACCTCACAATGCTCTCCCGATGCTCTTGCAAGATATTAAAACCAAGATAAAAGAACTTGAAGTTTTATTTTATTGAACTAAAAAATCCTAAAACAAAGCAACCCTTGCAACTACTTTACAAAACAACCCGTAGCCCTAGGGGGAATTTAGAACATGTCGGTGACGGGTGGACGGCAGGGGTTTGGTTTCGGTTATGGGGTAATCGGTTCTGCCCTAGGTTTAATCTATGCCCTTATATAAGCTTTGGGCTCAAGTTATCTAAGGTAACAAGGATTACAACTTTAATTAAAAGTAAGATTCTAATAAAGACTAAATCTCTAAAGTCTCCTACTTTCCAGCCGCATCCTTGTTTCTAGGAATTTCTTCTCCTTGAGCTTTGGCTTGACATATCTTTTGATCCGGGGCTTGGAAAAATATTTGGCTTCCACACGATAGACGAGCAGATTTTTCTCTATCTATCGAGATCCACTTTACTTTTCCTCTTCATAAGTATGCTGTCACCTTGCTGTCACGACAGGTCCATGACAGGTTCGTCTTCTTCGGCTGCTTGTCCAGTTCAGCTCTTCTGCTTATCTGCCCTGCGCCTGCCTTCATCGTCAACCATGGCAGCTACCTGCAAAATACGCCATCTTTTAGTAGAATCCGTGCCTTTTATATAATTGTGATGTTTTATTGAAAACTAACCTAAATGCAATGCAATTATGCTTGAATGCAGCAGAAATATGGGTTAAAAAGGGTGTAAATAATAGAACTTTTACACACTCAACACACCCCCAAACTCAAGTCTTTGCTTGCCCTCAAGCAATTAAACCTAAACGAAAAAATGAAAACAAGAAAAATTTTTGTGTTGGCCTTCAAACAGTGAACTGTCCCTTACCCGTCGCTCGTTCTCTATGGCGGCAGCAACCTGTCGGAAAGATTAGGATCTGTCCGGAATCTCCCTATAGCTCTCGTGCAGTGTGTGCATGCTTGTGAACAGTTATATGCCAAGACTCTCTTAGTTTCACTAGAATATTTGACTTTAGATTGTTTAGAGTTTTTCCTACGAGACTGTTTTCTTTCTTTTTCTTACTAAAGCCAGAATTGGGCACCTCTAGTTATTTCCTTTTTTCAAACTTCTTCTCTTTTACTAGAGCCAGTATTTCAGGCACCTCTAGTTAACTGTCTAGAGCCGGTGATAGGCACCTCTAGAAGTTTTTCTCTGGTTATCTGCCTAGAGCCGGTGGTAGGCACCTCTAGGTTTCCTGAGATTCTAGTCTCTTTTCTACTCTAAGTGCTAAGCTTTCCTATTCTAGTTTGGCTAAAAGAAATCTAAGCAGTATAACAGTCACAAAAGTGTTTAAGTTTTCAGAACTATAGAAAGGCTCTAAACTTTTCCTTAACATGTCCTAAAGATGCTGCCACGACAGAGATGTCATGACAGGTAAGTTAACTTCACAGTTTTAAGCCAACAGTTTAATCTTTTCTGATTTTTTTTTTAAAAACTTAAAATAAAAGACACAACAAATAATAAAAAGATGTACTTAAGACTCCATTAATGATGGAGGGTTGCCACCCCCAAACTCAAGGGTTGCATTGCCCTCAATGCAAAATGACATGAAACAAAAATATGAAAAGAGAAGTACATCACAAAAGATAAAAGCAGGCAGCAATAAAAGAAAATAAAAACTTAAATTTTCAGTCGCTGTCCTCGCTGCTGCTGCTGACTCGGATCTGATGGCGGCGTCTGCGCTGTGGGGGAGGCTGGGCAGGTTCAATAGCAGGTTGAGCGGCAGGATCATCGGCATGTGGAGGGGCAGTTTCATCGGCAGGTTGAGGGGCTGGTTGCTCCACTAGCCGGACGTCAGAACTGCTGTTGCTATTCCGGCTGCTGCTAGTGGTGGTGCTGGCTTTGGGCAGCCGTTTCTTGTCTGCCACGTGCTTAATTCTTTTCACCCTCGTAAAGTCCCTCTCCAAATTCCTCCGGAGAAGAGGGCTGTCATCAGTGGCAGGTCTTTTGGTTCCTCGAGGGGAGGTGTCTGCCGGAGAGTTACCGGCTGCCGTCTGGGCAGGGGATGGTGTGGAAGTGGCAGAATGGGTATGGGGGGAAACAGGTGGTGTAGGTGTGGGGGAGGGGATATGGAAATAATGGGATGGGAAGGTGGGGAAGATGACATCCGAATAATGTAAAGTATTAGTAATGAAATTTACCGTTGCATTTGAGAAGTCGCGGATAAAAGTCATCAAACCCATTTGGCGCTCCTCTACCCGTAGAATTGCAGCCAGGATGTTGGCAGACTGGTCTGTCGGAGTGGTGTCGGCGGCAGCATCTGGGGCAGGGTTGGTGGCAGGTTCATCATCGGAGTCAGCAGGAGGGGCATTTGGGTCGAAAGCGTTGATGGGTGATACGACTATGACCTCCATGAGGCTGGAGATGTTGTTGTCAGTCCAGCCACTGCCCGTCTTGATTTTGTCGGAGGGTCTCTCTGGTACGGCAGCACAGCGGCAGAGGGCGGTGATGGTGAACGGCAGGCAGAGTCGTGAGTCTGAACGGAAAGCACAATCAATGATGCTGTCCCTCATGTACTTGCCCACATTGATGGGTCTGTCATGCATGATAGAGTGAATGAGGGCCAGCCGCTGTCGGTTGACTGTCGTATGGTGGGACAAGGGCAGGATACGCTTTTTGAGCTGCCCCTATTGACGGAGTGGGGGTTCTTCTTGCTGGTGGTCCATGTCGTACCAGCCTCTGTTAGCTCCACCATGATGGCATCATAGGTAGCAGCGTCGAGAGTGTCCAGAAATTGTTGGTGAGCATCATCATCGGGGCCAAAGAACAGGCCGAACATATGGTTGATGCTGTTTGCTGTAAAGGGCACTTCCACTCCTCGGACGATGACAGACGTCGCCGTTTTGCTGTCGACAGCCTCGTAGAACCCCCGGACCAAAATATCATTTAGCTCTGCCGGCTGCTCGGCAAAGTCCTCCCACAGCTGTGCCGTTATGGCCTTCACAATGAACGGCCTGAGTCCCATATGGGGGGCATCTCTGTTGTAAATGAAGCCACGCTCCTCCCATAGTTCCTTGTTGGCGAAGGGGGATGCTGCTGCTGACGAAGAAGCGGCAGCAGTGTTATGGCGGGTTTGTCTCGACGATATATTGGTTGCAAGGGCTGTGAAAGAGAGAAAACAAATAAAACTAGAGGAGAAAAATAACAAGAGAGAAAAATCAGAAGTGATGAAAAATGAAAATGGGAAGGGGTTTATATAGCGGTCGAGGGGCTGCCCATTTAATGCCTCAACGGCAGGCGGGAATAACGGGGCGGCAGATTGGATGTAGCGTGTCTGACGTGTCTGACACGCATTTATGTGTCTGTTGTGCGTCTGCCGCACGCTTCTGCGTCTGCAGTGTCAAACTGTTGACAGCCTGTCAAGTCTGTCTGCGCCGGCAGCTGAAACGACAGGTTATCATAAATGGGCTTTATCGGGCTGGTGGATGGGCGGTGGGTTTGGGCCACTTCTTTTTTTTTCTTCTTGACTCCTTTATTTCCTAAAAACTGAAATTAGAAAAACAAAACATTATTCGAATAAAATAAACCTAATTCCTAATAAATAATAATAATAAAAATAAAAATAAAACTTAGGTTAAATTAGGGGTGCCTTGTGGGGCATCTCCTAAAGTAACCACTTCCTGAATTCTTGGGGCTTCAGTCCCCTGATAATGCTTGAGTCGTTGTACATTGACTTTGAATTGGTGCCCGTCTTTTAATGATTGAATTGTGATGGCACCATGGGGAAAAACTTGAACTACTTGAAACGGGCCAGACCATCTAGACTTTAGCTTTCCTGGGAAGAGTTTAAGTCTAGAATTAAATAACAACACAAGCTGCCCTGGGCAGAACTGTCGTGGCAGCAGTTTCTTGTCGTGCCACTTTTTAGTCTTTTCCTTGTAAATCCTTGCGTTGTCGTAGGCCATTGTCCGTAATTCTTCAATCTCGTTTAGATCTAATAACATTTTCTGGCCGGCCTTGTCCAAGTCCATATTCACTGCCTTGATTGCCCAATATGCTTTGTGCTCGATCTCGACAGGCAAGTGACAGGTTTTCCCATAAATCAGTCGGAATGGAGACATGCCCAATGGAGTCTTGAAAGCTTTCATGTATGCCCATAATGCATCATTCAACAGTAAAGACCAATCTTTCCTAGTTGGTTTAACCATCTTCTCAAGAATGTTCTTTACTTCCCTATTGGAAATCTCAGCCTGTCCATTGGTCTGTTGGTGGTATGCTGTCGCGATCCTGTGCTTGACACCATATTTCTTTAGGGCAGCAGCAATTACCCTATTATCAAAATGTCTCCCCTCATCACTGATAATCGCCCTATGGATGCCAAATCTAGAAAAAATGTTTTTATGCAAAAACTTTTGGACCGTCTTGGCATCATTCTTTTGAGTTGTGATTGCTTCAACCCACTTGGAGACATAGTCCACTGCTAGGAGGATGTAAAGATTTCCACACGAAGATGGAAAAGGTCCCATAAAATCAATCCCCCAAACATCAAAGATCTCTACTTCTAGAATATTCTGCAGTGGCATCTCGTTTCTCCTCGAGATGTTACCTGTCCGCTGGCACCTGTCACAGCTTTTGTAAAATTCCTGTGCATCTTTATAGTGTCGGCCAGTAGAATCCTGACTGCAGCACCTTGGCAGCAGTTTTATTGCCTCCTAAGTGACCTCCATATTGTGACGCATGACAGTGATGGAGAATGTCTTCTTGTTCTTCTTGTGGTACACACCTTCTTATAACCTGATCTACGCACATTTTGAAAAGAAGAGGTTCGTCCCAATAATAATGTTTAACATCATTTTGGAACCTCTTCCTTGCTTGATAATTAAGATCAGAAGGTAATATTCCGCTAACTATAAAATTAACGAAATCAGCATACCAGGGAAGGTTAGAGGACTTACCTGCCGCCATGGCTGTCGCGACAGCGATTGCGGCAGCAAAGAGCTGCTTATCTGGGAAGGTCTCCAGTATGTGTGTCTCATCTAACGGTAGACTCTGTCCCGTCTCCAACCTCGACAAGTGGTCTGCCACTTGATTTTCTGTCCCCTTTTTGTCTTTGATCTCAAGGTCGAACTCTTGTAATAGCAAGATCCATCGTATCAGCCTAGGCTTCACATCCTTCTTTGCGAACAAATACTTGAGGGCAGAATGGTCGGTGTGTATTATTACCTTCGTTCCAAGTATGTAAGAACGAAACTTGTCTATGGAGAACACCACAGCTAACAGCTCCTTTTCTGTGGTGGTATAGTTCACTTGGGCATCATTTAATGATTTGCTAGCATAATATATGACGTGAAACAGCCTGTCTCTGCGCTGCCCAAGTGCTGCCCCGACAGCATAGTCACTAGCATCACACATGATCTCGAATGGTTGTGTCCAGTCTGGTGGCTGTACTATGGGGGCTGTCACTAACTTTTCCTTCAGAACCTTGAATGCTTCAGTACATTCCTCATTAAAGTCAAAGGGTCGGTTCTGCTCTAGAAGATGGCATAGCGGCTTGGTGATCTTTGAAAAATTTGCAATAAATCTTCTATAAAAACCAGCATGCCCTAAAAAACTCCTAATGCCCTTGACTGTGGTTGGCGGCGGCAGCTTCTCTATGACTTCAATTTTTGCCCTGTCGACCTCTATCCCACGGCAGCTAATCTTATGGCCTAGAACTATCCCTTCATCTACCATAAAATGGCATTTTTCCCAATTTAGAACAAGATTAGCTTTTTCACATCTTTCAAGTACCTTTTGAAGATTGCCGAGGCAGCTCTCAAAATCGTCTCCAAAGACGGAAAAATCATCCATGAAAATCTCAAGGAAGTCCTCTACCATGTCGGAGAATATTGCCATCATGCACCTTTGGAAGGTGGCAGGTGCGTTACAGAGGCCGAACGGCATCCTCCTAAATGCGTATGTTCCGTAGGGGCATGTGAAAGTCGTTTTCTCTTGATCTTCCGGTGCAATAGCAATTTGGTTATAACCTGAATAACCATCAAGAAAACAATAATAAGATTTACCCGCTAATCTATCAAGCATTTGATCAATAAAGGGTAAAGGGAAGTGGTCCTTTCGGGTAGCTTTGTTAAGCTTCCGATAGTCCATACAAACCCTCCAACCGGTCACAGTCCTGGTTGGGATTAGTTCATTGTTTTCGTTGGTTATCACGGTCATGCCTCCTTTCTTGGGAACACATTGCACCGGGCTTACCCATTTGCTGTCGGAGATGGCGTAAATAATATCAGCATCTAACCATTTAATGATCTCCTTACGCACTACCTCCTTCATCGCATGGTTTAGCCGCCTTTGGGCATCTATAGTCGGCTTATGATCTTCCTCAAGGAGGATTTTGTGCATGCATAACGCCGGACTAATGCCCTGAATGTCTGCTATCGTCCATCCAATCGCCTTTTTGTGCTGCCTTAGAATGTCGATCAACTGTCGTTCCTGTTCCTGCGGCAGCTTAGCAGAGATGATTACGGGCAGTGTGTCATCACAACCAAGATAAGCATATTTAAGCTGCCCTGGCAGGGGCTTAAGTTCTAAGACAGGTGGTTCAACAGTAGAGGGCTTTTGGATTAAATGGTTATCCGAAGTGTAATTCAAGGGTTCGAATAACTTACCTGGACGATGGTCTAACCAGTTTACCTCCTCTTGACCTTCAGTATCAGATGTTTCGGAATCAGAGGAGTCGCTGTCGTCGGTGCTGTCGTCATCGCTGTCGTGACAGGCCTGTAGGTGGTTGTCGCAGCAGTGACCAAATTTTTTATCACGGCAGCCCGACCTGATGCAGGGGTAATCAAAGGTCACCTCAATGATGGCCTTGCATTCCTCGTCCACATCAGCATGTTTCATTGCTTGGAGAACATTCAACTTAATTTGTTGATCGTTTACGCGCATGGTGAGTTCTCCTTTCTCCACATCAATCAATGATCTTCCCGTGGCTAAGAAGGGTCGCCCAAGGATGACTGGTGCGTTCTCATCTGCCTCACAATCTAAAATAAGAAAGTCAGCAGGAAAAATAAGCTTATCCACTCTTACCAAAATATCTTCAATTTTTCCCTCGGGGTGAACGTAAGAGCGGTCGGCTAGCTGCAGGGTAACTGTTGTGGGCCGCGCCTTCCCAATACCTAATTTCTGAAAAACAGATTTGGGCATTAGATTAACACTAGCTCCAAGATCACAAAGTGCCTTACCCACAAATTTGTCGCCGATTACACAAGGTATGATGAAGCTCCCCGGATCCTTCTTTTTCTGGGGTGGCTGCCGATGAAGAATACTCATGCAACCTTCTTGCATCCTTACCGTTTCAAATTCCCCAAGTTTAGATTTTTTCGACATAACATCCTTGAGAAATTTAGCATAACCGGGCATCTCCCTAACAGCATCTAACAACGGAATATTAATATGAACTTGTTTAAAAATATCATAAATCTTTTTAAGTTGAGATTCATGCTTAGCTTGCTGTATCCGTTGAGGAAAAGGTGGTGGAGGACGATAATCAGCGATGCGTCCTTCCCACTGCATGCGAATCTGAGGACGATATTCATCTTTCTTCTCCTCTGTCGCTTCTGCTGTCGTGACAGGATCATCGGCAGCAGTCTGTTTATCACCTGTCGGGGCAGCTTCCTCGGCAGGTTTATCCAAGGCAGGTTCCTTTTCTGTTTCAGCTTTTTCCGGTCCTGGTAACTTTTTCCCACTCCTAGTAGTAATCGCCTTACATTGCTCATGTGGGGGCGGTCTAGCATTTTCAGTATTGCTAGGAAAACCTCCATTCTGCCTTGGATTAATATGCTGGGACACCTGACCCATTTGTGTCTCTAGAGATTTCAAGGTAGCCTCATGATTTGTCATTCTCATCTTGGTTTCATCCATAAAGTTTTCCGTCTTCTTGACAAACTGATTAATATTGTCCATATACGTACCAGTCTGAGACATAAAAGTGGCCAGAGTCTGCTCCAATATACTACTCGTGGTAGGTGGTGGCTGCTGTTGCTGTTGCGGCGGCAGGTTCTGCGGCAGCAGTTGCTGACGCGTCAACAATCTAGGACCCCCCTGATTCTGATGATGTGCTTGCGGATTCAAAGCATTGTTGGGGTTACTCCAAGAAAATTTGGGATCCTTCCGCCAATTAGGGTTGTAGTTGTTGGAATTGTAGTTCGGCTTGTAATTTCCAACATATTTTCCCTCTTCTACATTTATAGGGCACTCATCCCTACTATGATTTCCCTCACAGATAGTACAAACTTCCTCGACAGCAAATCCTTGTAGTTCATCTTCATTTAATAATCGTTTCATTGCTTTAGTAAGGAATGCTACCTGTGATTTCATAGTGCTGTCGGCCTCATAATCCTTGACAGCAAGTACCCGTTTACCCCCTCTTCTTGCAGTCGGAAACTGCTCCTCATTCTTAGCCAGATTTTTCAAAACTTGCAGCGCCTCGTCTGGATCTTTATCCAATAATAGTCCATTTGCTGCAGAATCAATTCTAATGCGAGTTTGTAAGTTAGCAGCATTATAGAATTTAGTTACCTGATTCCAGACGGGGAATCCATGCATTGGGCAGTTCCGAAGAAGAGTAGTAAACCTGTCCCAGGCCTCGTGCATTGGCTCGTCATCTTCCTGTTGAAAAGTAGCAATTTCGTTACGTAATCGCTCAGATAAATGCGAAGGATTAAAACGAGATAAAAATTCACGAGTTAAATCTGCCCAAGTCATAATGGAACCCGGTGTTAGTTTATTCCACCAAGTTTTAGCTCTGTCCCTCAAGGACTGGGAAAATAACCGAAGCCTCAGTATCTCCGGACTAACTCCTGGCAGTCTAAACGAACCACAGATCTCCTGGAACGTTTTGAGATGCTCCCTAGCATCTTCTGTCGCAGAACCACTAAACTGTCCGGCGTTGTTGATCATACTAAACATGACAGGTTTAAGCTCGAAGTTATCAACATCAATATCCGGCAGCGTGGTCTCCAGCTCTACATGATCATTCAGCATGTAGTCACGACATGACCGTCGTCCACCTGCTGCGGGCGGATCGCCGACAGGTGGGTTATTATTGCCAAGGGGTGGTATGAAACCACCAGCAGGTTGGTTATGACCCATTTTCTCTAGCTGTTCCTCGAGATATTCGTTTCTGTCTAAAAGTCGGCGAAGTTGTTTCTTGAGATTGAAGGAACGTTCGATTTCCGGATCTAATTTATATTCAGGATCTTCACCTCTTTTAGATCTGCGCATAAACAATAAAACCTCGTGAAAAGCGAGAGTTGAAAGCACAAAAGAAAAATTAAAGAAAAATTAAAGAAAAATAAAAACGAAAAAAGGAAGATAAAAATAAAAGCGAAAAGTGCAATAAAAGAAAGATGTAGTTATGTTGCCAATCCCCGGCAACGGCGCCAAAAACTTGTTGCGTGTGAAAGTGTCTATCGCAATTGTAGTGCAAGTGTACACGACGCAAGTAGTAAAGTGATACGAAGTATCGGATATCGTCTCCACAGGGATTGGGCTAATGACTTCACCTTGTTTACTGCACGAAAGTAAAGGAAATAATTAAGAGTTGTCACGAGAATAATAAGGTAAAAACGTAAAATAAAGGATTGAGAAATCAAGATAGAGAGAATGGGCTGGTATTGAGTTGCTCAGTAGTGCAGGTATTGAATTGCTTAGGATCTCCAGTTCTGTCGTCGCGCCCGTCGCCGACAGCACCTGTCGCGGCGGCTGTCCGTTAGCTGTCGCGGCAGCGAACACTAACTCCGTACTTCAAGCTTGGCAAGAATCCCAGATCTGCCTTGCCCTATCCCTAGGCACAAGTCTGTCGATGATCACGTCTTTGATGATACCTCCCGGCGTGAATCGAAGGATGAACACCGATGTGTATGAATTCTTCCTTAGCCACTTAACTTCGCCCTATCCCTAGGCACGAGATGGTTCAACTATAAACTAGAGAACGCGCTCTTATCTCTTTCGTATACTTAACTCTCCCGATGCTAAGTAAATGGATAACCTCACAATGCTCTCCCGATGCTCTTGCAAGATATTAAAACCAAGATAAAAGAACTTGAAGTTTTATTTTATTGAACTAAAAAATCCTAAAACAAAGCAACCCTTGCAACTACTTTACAAAACAACCCGTAGCCCTAGGGGGAATTTAGAACATGTCGGTGACGGGTGGACGGCAGGGGTTTGGTTTCGGTTATGGGGTAATCGGTTCTGCCCTAGGTTTAATCTATGCCCTTATATAAGCTTTGGGCTCAAGTTATCTAAGGTAACAAGGATTACAACTTTAATTAAAAGTAAGATTCTAATAAAGACTAAATCTCTAAAGTCTCCTACTTTCCAGCCGCATCCTTGTTTCTAGGAATTTCTTCTCCTTGAGCTTTGGCTTGACATATCTTTTGATCCGGGCTTGGAAAAATATTTGGCTTCCACACGACAGACGAGCAGATTTTTCTCTATCTATCGAGATCCACTTTACTTTTCCTCTTCATAAGTCTACTGTCACCTTGCTGTCACGACAGGTCCATGACAGGTTCGTCTTCTTCGGCTGCTTGTCCAGTTCAGCTCTTCTGCTTATCTGCCCTGCGCCTGCCTTCATCGTCAACCATGGCAGCTACCTGCAAAATACGCCATCTTTTAGTAGAATCCGTGCCTTTTATATAATTGTGATGTTTTATTGAAAACTAACCTAAATGCAATGCAATTATGCTTGAATGCAGCAGAAATATGGGTTAAAAAGGGTGTAAATAATAGAACTTTTACACACTCAACACATGTCGTGTGGGCAAAAGCCATAACTTACCTTTCTCTGATTCTACAACAATATACACTACACCATTTCAACTTGTATTCTCTGATTTGTGGGGACCCTCTCACATAGCATCTGTTGATGGTTTTTGATATTATATATCCTTTGTTGATGCCAAGACTCGATTTTTTTGGTTGTACATGCTCAAGTCCAAAGATCAAGCTTTCCATGCTTTTCAGTTGTTTCAAGCACTGGTTAAGAATCAGTTCAGTGCTACCATTAAAGAGTTTCGGAGTGATTGGGGAGGAGAGTACAGGGGGCTCTCAACGTTTTTGCAGGTCAATGGCA
This sequence comes from Hibiscus trionum, assembly GCA_030270665.1. Lineage (NCBI taxonomy): Eukaryota > Viridiplantae > Streptophyta > Magnoliopsida > Malvales > Malvaceae > Hibiscus > Hibiscus trionum. The sequence continues at coordinate 52,513 of BSYR01000050.1, forward strand.
TTAAGCATCGACTGTCTTGCCCTCATACGTCGCAGTAGAACGGTGTTGTGGAGAGAAAACACCGTCACATAATTGAATCAGCCCTTGTTCTTATGGCTCAAGCCTCCTTGCCGTTTCGTTTCTGGTCGTTTTCAGTAACTACTGCGATATTCTTGATCAACATATTGCCCACTTCAGTGCTGGATAATAAGTCACCGTTTGAGATGTTGTACAACAAGGTTCCAGATTATCGAGCTATGAAAATATTTGGCAATCAGTGCTTCCCTCATTTGCGAGCCTATAACAATCACAAGCTGGACTATCGTTCTCAGCCATGTGTTTTTCTTGGCTACAATAGTCATCACAAAGGCTATTAATGTTTATCCTCTGATGGTCGTATCTTTATTTCCAGGCATGTCATCTTTGATGAGGAGTGTTTTCCTTTTGCAGATGGTTTTCAACAACAAGGTCGTGTCACGCAGAAGTTTTGGAACCTTACACCTAGGAAGTGGTCTGTTGTTCCTGGTGCAGATAAAGTATGCTGTGGTACAAGTGATGGCTCTTCTACTCTTCATGTTCCTAGTGTGCCTCCTACAAATCAATCTGCCCCAGGTCCTGATGTTAGTAATACTTCAACTGACAACTTGCCTGGTACGTCTCTGCATGAAATGTCAAATAACTCCATGCATGAAGATATTTCTTGTCCCAGCACACCTTTGGCTCGAGAAGTTACGAGTGATGATCATGAAGCATTAGGGTTGGATCCTGCAAATATACAATCCTCAGATTTGGTTGACACTGTGATCTCAGAATCTCAAATACCTGCACATGTATTAGTTGAACACGGTTATGCCATCTTCAGAGGACATAGGAGAAATTGTTCCTGTTTCTTCTATGCCTACACTGGGCTTTCACCCCATGACGACTAGGAGCAAACATGGTATTTTTAAGCCCAAAGTCTATGTGGCCATGCACTCTGAGGAAGAAGCTGAGCCTTGTACAATTCACCAAGCATTGCAGTCTGATAATTGGACACAAGCAGTCCTAGCTGAATATAATGCTCTTGAGAAGAATGGCACTTGGGAGGTGGTTTCCTTACCTGCAGGGCGATCCACTGTAGGATGAAAATGGCTTTTTCGAATCAAAAGGAATGCTGATGGGTCCATTTAACGTTATAAGGCACGTCTCGTAGACAAGGGCTACTCTCAAATTCCTGGCCAAGATTTCAGGGATACTTTCAGTCCCGTTATCAAACCAGCTACAATTAATGTCATACTCTCTCATGTTGTCTCAAATAACTGGAATTTGCGTCATGTTGATGTTAACAATGCGTTTTTGCATAGCGATCTTCATGAGGAAGTCTTTATGGATCAGCTACCAGGGTTCGAACGGTTTGCTGATGATGGAACCAAACTGGTGTGTCGTCTGAAGAAGGCTTTGTATGGTCTTCGACAGGCTCCCAGGAATTGGTTTTCTAAACTTAAAGATCATCTTGTTTACATTAGGTTTCGAGGGTCCAGGGCTGACGCCTCTCTATTCACTCGTGACAATCAAGGTGAGACTACATATGTGCTAGTTTATGTGGATGACATAATTGTCACTGGTCCTTCCACATATGCGATTGAGGAGGTGGTTCGACAGTTGAGTGACAAATTTTCTCTCAAGGACCTTGGGGATCTTAACTTCTTTCTGGGCATTGAGGTCAGGCGTGAAGGTGCTGCATTAATGCTCAGTCAACGTAAGTATATTATGGAGTTGTTGGTTAAATCTGGGATGCAGAATGCAACAGCCACACCAACGCCCATGGTTACAACTCCTAAGCTAAGTCAAGATAATGCTGGAAGTCCTCTGAAGAATGCAACTAAATATAGAAGTCTAGTGGGTGCGTTATTGTATGCATGCCACACACGGCCTGATATAGTTTACAGTGTCAACAAATTAGCACAATTTATGCATATGCCCTGTGAGCAGCATATGGTAGCTGTTAAGAGGGTGCTGCGTTATCTCAACGGTACACTTGATTTTGGACTTGTGTTCACTCCTCAGCTAGGCCCATGTAAACTTGTAGTCTTCACCGATGCTGACTGGGGAGGGAATCTTAATGATCGACGATCGGTCTCGGGCAATTGTGTCTTTTTTGGCAACAACTTGCTACTGTGGAATTCCAAAAAGCAGAAGACGGTGTCTAGGTCCACCACTGAGGTTGAATATCATGGCCTTGCCGATGTTGCATCTGAGGTTACTTGGCTGCAAGCCTTACTTGCAGATATGAAGATTTCAATGGAGTCTGTTCCTGTAGTCTGGAGTGACAACACAGGAGCCATTGCTATGAGTGCCAACCATGTTTATCACTTTAAAACTAAGCACGTGGAACTCGATGTTCATTTTGTTAGGGAGAAAGTGGCTGATCGCAAACTGGTGTTGAATTATGTTCCTGCTGCTTATCAAGTTGCAGATGGATTTACAAAGCCACTGTCAAAAGAATACTTCACTGAGTTTCGTCGAAAGATTGGTGTGTTGTCTATTGAAGAAGTTGGAAAGAGCAGAGAACATGTTGAATGAAGCTCATCATGCAATGAAGCTACATGCAACAGCAGCACTGTGGATCATGCAGCTGCATCTCATGCAGTTCGTATCAGAGTTTGTTAGGAGGTTACAAAGCTGGTGAACGTTAACCTAGTCTGTTAGGTGAAGGTTATACAATTAGGAGCTTGTGAACTTTGTGTATAAAAAGACACCCTTGCTGGTGTATGTAATGCATGTAAATTCAATAAAATGAAATGCTTTTCTTCCTTCTCTATCTTCTTGTTTCGAGGATTCCTAATACGCAAGTAAGCTCGAGTTCCTCCTTTGGCGGCTCTGCCTGCTGCTACAGTCATCGGAAAATTGAGTGGACAACATCGTTAAGATAAGGATTTTCTGCTCTACAGATCGCACTCCAGTTCTCCAATTCCTTCGTTTGCTGTCTTGGGCGGCAGGTAGGGCGGCGACAGCTACTGTCTCTGTCTGGAACTGCATCATTACAGCCCCTCAGTTTGCTACCTCAACATCATGTCCTTAGCTCCCCTCTCCTTCTGTCAGCCTCTAGTACCTGAAACTAAAACTAAATTAAAACAATACATTTTCTTTACCAAATAACTGAAAATCAATACAAAGCATGGCGGAGTAAAGAATACTGTAAAATGCAATGCATGAACCTAATTATGCCTAAAATGTACTAAAAAACAGCAATAATATGAGATGGAATGTGCATGAAATATAGAACTTATGGACACTTTACAGTATCACTAGGCAGATTTCCTTGGGGTCGCACATGTAATGCTTGAGCAATTTGACCCACTTGCGTTTCCAACGATCTCAAGGATGAACTGTGACTTTGCAGCAAAGCTCCTTTATTTTTAATGATCATGGAGTGATCTTGAAGCAATGTATTAGTAGATGCCATAAATTTCTTCGTGGATGTCATGAAATCCTTGAGTGTAGCTTCCAACGAATTGCTATTTGATGAAGATACAAAACCCTTGTTGTTTTGCCATGGCATATTCTGTTGTGGTCCATGTGATTCTCCCAGATTCTGATGATTTGCATTCCCATAACTGATATTCCCTTGATTTCCCTAAGAGAGATTAGGATGCTGACGCCATCCAACATTATATGTGTTCGAGTAAGGATTGTTATTCCGATTGGAATTCCCTACCTAGTTAGCAGATTCTTGGTTGTCCAGGCACTCGCTCAAGTAGTGGTTTCCATTGCAACGAAGGCAAGTTGATGCCACTCTTACTTCCTTCACCTCACTAGGATTTTGGAGATTCTTTAGCATGGTCGTGATAGCGGTTAATTGGGCTGCTAATGAGGCATCCATATCCGTATCACATGATACTTGACTTTTCCTCCCCATTCCAAGTCTTGATGAGGGAAATTGATAATCGTTGTTGGCTATTCTATCAAGGATGTCAAAGGCTTCCTCGGGTGACTTGTCTAGCAATGTCCCATTTGCTGAGGCTTCTACCATCATTCTGGTGGGAGCATTAACACCATTGTAGAACATAACAACTTGTGTCCAATCATGAAAACCATGATTATTGCACTTGCACAACAATCCCTTAAATCTGTCCCAACACTCATACATTGCTTCGTCATCAGACTGGCGAAAGGATGCAATATCATTCCTCAACTGAGTTGTTGGGTTTTTTGCACGCTCGAATCGATCACCGAAACCGTCAAGGAGGGTTGTAAATGTTTGGTGGTTGAATTGGCTAAAACCGAAATAAAGGTAGACAATTTGCACGAGGATTTTAGAGTGGTTCGACTACTCAACCGAGTCTACATCCACTACCTTAGCACACCACTAAGGATTTCCCAATTCACTCAACAATGAATTCGTCCCCTTTTCCCGGCTCAGGAGGAAACCGTTACAACCCTATCTTTTGAACTTGGCTAAGATAGAACCAACTCTAGTTTTTCTCTCAAGGCTAAACTAGAACCTCTCCTTTTACAAGGGATTAGTTTGGTAAACTAAATACCTCTCTAGGTGGGTGTTTACACAATTGAGCTCACAAGAAAGAGTGAAGGATAAAAACAATAAAAATCACTCTCTACAGACTATGTACAAGAGAATAGTAAAATAAAGATTTAGACTCTAATTCTCTTGACCATATTGCTTGGATGTTGTCTCTTGCTTTCTTCAAGTGTTCCAGCCTTCAATTTATAGTCCCAAATGAGTTTGTAGCCGTTTATAGCCGTTGGGAATATTGCCGTTTATAGCCGTTGGGAATATAGCTGTTTATAGCCGTTGGAATAGTACCATTTATAGCCGTTGGGAATAGTACCATTTACAGCCGTTGGAAATAGTTCCATTTATGGCCGTTGGGAATAGTACCATTTATGGCCGTTGGGAATAGTACCATTTATGACCGTTGGGCTATTTCAAAATACACCGTATCGATACGGTTAGGCGTATTGGTACGGGTTTTGGCTACTGGAATTTTGGTAGTTTAAAAAACCTTTAAATACATTTTAAAACCATTCCAAAGCCTTTAAAACCCTTAAACATATTTTCAAGTTGTTTTTGACTAAAAACATATTTTAAATTCTTTTCAATTTAGTCCAAAACATTTTTCAAATATTATATCAAAACCTTAGTTCTACAATCTCCCCCTTTTTGATATAATAAAACCAACTTGAAAAATTTGTTTGGGATTCTCCCCCTTTAGCTTTAAAATTGTGAATAAGAGATTAAGATATGAAATCATATAAAGCTCCCCCTTATTCATTTGAAAATTCAATTTTTCAAACCATTTCTCCCCCTTTTTGTTATATCAAAAAGAATTTAAAATGACATTTAAGTTCAAGATAACATATGAGGCAAAAAAAATTTTGACACACTTAAAATTTTGGTTTAAAAAAAAACTGGCTCCCCCTTACTCATTGCATCATATTAGGCTTAACAGATAATCCAAGACTTTAAATAAAAGTTAGATAACCAAATGTATAAAATAAAAGCATTAAGCTTAGAGGTTACCTATCTTCTTCACTTGTGTGACTAGAGCATTTAAGATTCTTGCTTTTCTTGCCTTTGCTCCAACACACCTACAAGAGACATTTACTTCGATTTTGGTATCCAAATTGCTTTGGATCCATTAACATTAATCTCGATGTCTCTAGTTCCCTTAGGAACCCATACTTGTCTAATCCTATAAGATTTTTTCTTCTTTATAGGACAAGTATGCAACGAATGACCATGATAATGGCAATGTGAGCATTTTGCCATTACGGGATGAGATGAATTATTAGAAATGATTTCTTTTTCTTTTGTTAAGCTTTCAAGCTTAACTTTTAAATCAAAATTTTCTTTTTCTAAAACGTCTTTGCTTGTTTTTGAAAATTCTAAATCATTTTTCAAAATTTCATTTTGATTTTCAAAATCCATTTTTGTTTTTAAAAGAAAATCATTTTCAGTTTCGAGTTTTGAAATCATTTTCCTAAATTTGGAATTCATGGTCTCAAATTCCAAATATAATTCATTAAAAGCATCTTGTAACTCATCAAAAGAATGTGAATTTAATTCATCTGAGTTAGAAGATACCTCGGGCTCATCGAGAGCCAAAACACCATCCACCTTAGGTGTTGAGGGGAGGATTGCACATGATGAAGCATCATCTTTCTTCTCTTCTTTCCCATAGAATTTCTCAAGCTTCTCCCAGATTTCTTTGGCACTTTTGGATGGGGAGACCTTCTTAGAAATCTCTTCACTTAGGGCACAAAGAAGAATGTGCATAGCCTTTGCATTGAGATGGTCCTTCTTTGTGTCATTAACACTCATTTTCTTCTTCTTCTTAGGAGCTTCCGAATGTCCATTTATGATAATCTTCCAAATGTCAAGGTTGAATCCTTGGATGAAATATTTCATAATGTTGCTCCATTGGAAGTAACCTTCTCCTTTGAAGAGAGGAGGACACATGATAGAGCGGCCTTCTTCAAATGAAATCATTGTAGAACCGCTGGCCATTTTCTTGTACGGTGGACTACGAGCGTTGGATCTTTGCTCCTGGATGTTAGTCCTTCGATGGAGACGAGGCTCTGATACCAATTGTTGGGCTTTTTAGGCACGCTCGAATCGATCACCGAAACCGTCAAGGAGGGTTGTAAATGTTTGGTGGTTGAATTGGCTAAAACCGAAATAAAGGTAGACAATTTGCACGAGGATTTTAGAGTGGTTCAACTACTCAACCGAGTCTACATCCACTACCTTAGCACACCACTAAGGATTTCCCAATTCACTCAACAATGAATTCGTCCCCTTTTCCCGGCTCAGGAGGAAACCGTTACAACCCTATCTTTTGAACTTGGCTAAGATAGAACCAACTCTAGTTTTTCTCTCAAGGCTAAACTAGAACCTCTCCTTTTACAAGGGATTTGTTTGGTAAACTAAATACCTCTCTAGGTGGGTGTTTACACAATTGAGCTCACAAGAAAGAGTGAAGGATAAAAACAATAAAAATCACTCTCTACAGACTATGTACAAGAGAATAGTAAAATAAAGATTTAGACTCTAATTCTCTTGACCATATTGCTTGGATGTTGTCTCTTGCTTTCTTCAAGTGTTCCAGCCTTCAATTTATAGTCCCAAATGAGTTTGTAGCCGTTGGGAATATTGCCGTTTATAGCCGTTGGGAATATAGCCGTTTATAGCCGTTGGAATAGTACCATTTATAGCCGTTGGGAATAGTACCATTTATAGCCGTTGGAAATAGTTCCATTTATGGCCGTTGGGAATAGTACCATTTATGGCCGTTGGGAATAGTACCATTTATGACCGTTGGGCTATTTCAAAATACACCGTATCGATACGGTTAGGCGTATTGGTACGGGTTTTGGCTACTGGAATTTTGGTAGTTTAAAAAACCTTTAAATACATTTTAAAACCATTCCAAAGCCTTTAAAACCCTTAAACATATTTTCAAGTTGTTTTTGACTAAAAACATATTTTAAATTCTTTTCAATTTAGTCCAAAACATTTTTCAAATATTATATCAAAACCTTAGTTCTACATGAGTGTTCCTATTTGGTGGATTATACCACAGCAAAAAGCTCTTGCACAAATCTGTCTATGTTTCTAATGATCTGACTGGCACACCACTCAACCATTCTCATGCTCGATCACGCAAAGAATAAGGAAAAAGTTTGAGTTTCAACACATCTTCATGCACCCCTTATTGACGGAAAGAGTCACACACTTCTAAGAAAGCACATATGTGTTGTCTAGCATCTTCATGAGGTGAGCCTCCAAACTGACCAATTGAGTTCAACATGTTGAACATGACAAGTTTAAGCTCAAAGTGGGTTGCCTGAATTTCAAGAGCAACAATTCCTAGATTAAGATCATCCAAGACAAGATTTAGGTGATCTCTAATAGCTCTGGGTCTTGCTGGAGCATTTTGACCTTGGTCTCCAATTACTGCAGCAGGTTCCCCTTGATGCTGAGCTCCGTTCATGATTCTAATTTCTTCTTGTATACGTCTCCGCTGATGAAATATATGTTCAATTTTAGATATATAAGGTAATATAGGCTCTCGATGTCTCATTCAGCGCATGCAATAGGACAATACCTAAAAAAGACAGACAAAAACAAGCTAAGAAAATATATACAAAAACAAAATAAACTAGTGCAAAGACTAAACCTAAAACAACCAATTGCCAATCCCAGGCAACGGCGCCAAAAACTTGTTTGCGTGTGTGATGTACTATAAATGATACGCAAATATGGTGCAAGTACACACGTCGAAAAAGTAATTCAGTGATGAGTGAGTATCGTCTCCACAAGGATTGGAGGTGTTTCAAGGTAAGTTTTAGCACACAAGTGTCACAAAATGTAAATAGGGAATACTGAAGCGAATTAAGACAAAATGATGAATGTTGTAGTAAATCAGAACATGGTTATAAATGATGTAGAAAATAAAGGTAAAAGATAGCATGCTGAAATCAATAGACAAACAAGTCCTCTTATACGTGTGAAACTCACTTGGGAATGACTAGCTGGGTTGCCTGGTTAACCTATGTTTTAGCTCTCTACTAGGGTTTACCTCTCAAACTTTGTTTATGCTCGACAGGATTTACTCAAGGTGCTCTTTAACTATCTCTAGCAAGGAAACTGAGAGTAGGAAATGCTACAGCAATACCTCTCAGCGTAAACTCTATCACTCCCCCTACCCATAAAAATCTATCCTTCTTAGCCGTTGAAACCCATCACTTATCTCTAAGGTGGATTAGAGCTGTGCTTCTCAGCATCCAACTCCATTGTCTATGTAGGTTAAAGAAAGCTCTCTCGACCACTAACCTCAACTCACACCTAAGGAAAGGCCAACTCTCGAAGGCTCTTACAACCCTAAGCATTTAACAACATAGACAAAGCATAGATACGAGCAAGAGATAAATAAACATTCATAAAAGAAACTAAAACATAGTTCATCCAAACAGCCCTAGCCACCTAAATCAGTTCATGGCTGGGTAAATATCATCTGAAGTATCTTCGTTCATACAACCCATTTTCCATATATAAAATAAACGCTAAAGCAACAGAAAGGGAAGAGGAGACTCCCAATACGCGATGGACTTGCAGTGCCACGAACTACCCTAGGCTTGCTGCCTCTTTGAAGGTCAGCAAGGTCAGACCCTTGGAGCTTCTACGATAGAGGACACCAAGTGGAGGAAGAAGAAAAGAAAAGAGTAGCCTTTGCTTTCTCTCCCTAGCCTTTTTGTCACCTTATCAGGCTCTCCCTTAAATGAGGGTCTTGTGTCCTTTATATAGTAGAGGCTCCTAGGGTTTTATGCCCTAACAATTCTCTGGCGTCCAGGGAATATTCCCTATACATGTGGGGCACAATCAGACAAAAAGGGGGCTGGCACATATGGGTTATCAACGTGTGCGCGTTACTTTGTCTTTTTCTGCGCTCAGAATTGTTGTCCAATTTGCTATAGCATTTTCTATCCTTGTCCTGCTTCACATCAACTTCAACCTGCACAACACCACACCAGCAAATACCCTTCAAGCAACATCTAATCTCATGAAATAAGGCCAAACCACCAACAAGTAAAAATATATGCAATTATATGCTTTAAATGCACCTACATGCTATGAGATGACCTCGAGAACAAACAAATACTTAAGCAAAAAGGTGTAAAATATAAGCATTTTGGCAAGTCATCACAAACTCATGCATGAGTAGGAGACTGCATTGTTCAAAAGATGGCCAAGGCTCCAAGCTCAGATTCAAGGCTTGAAAAGGCATATTTGAGCTTGCATTGTGATGAGTGTTCAAAAATACTATTTTTATTACCCTTTTTACTCATATTATTGTTAGGCTTAGGCACATTTTAGTTGCATTATTAGGCATTCATGCATATTTTCATAATTTCCTTCATTGTTAAGTTTGATTACATTTTTAGTAGTTTTATGGAAAAAGATAATGCTTTGGTGTTTTATTCGCGTAGGTTAGGATTTCCGTGGTAAAGTGCAAATTGCTGAGACAATTACCTGCCGAACCAGTTGCCGAGGCAATCACCGACAATTGAGGATAAGATGAAGTGGTAGCCGGAATTGATGATTGGATAAATCTATTTAATTCAAGATAAATACTAGAAGTAAGGATGAATCCTAGAAGAATTGGAGATTTAAAGAAGATTAAATTCCAAGAGATTTAGGAGGAGATTTTGGAGGAATAAAATATATTAAAAGAGATTTATCTCTTTAATGCTATTTAATTTCAACTTAACTTCCTCCTCAAGAAAAACTTTGACCTAGCCATCTCCTATATAAATAAGGCCAAGCTGCAAGGAGAAGAGAGATCGTTAGGGAGAGAGTTCAACTAAGAAGGATGCACCGATTTCTTCATCTTTTTCTTCTTAGTTTTTCGGTTAGATTCATGGTTGGAGATTATTCTTTGTATATCTTTCAAAACCTAGCCGTGAACTAACTTGATTGGCTTGGGTTATTTTGGGTTTTCTGGTTTTGATAAACGATTAGATTTGTTTAGGTTTTTGAGTTTTCAATTTCAATTCAAGGTTTGTTCATTCTTGATTTTTAATCTTGTTTGCGAGTGAATTGAGAGAGTATCTTGTGAAACTATCTATTTATCTAATATCGGGATAGTTAGATTCACGAAACGAATGAGCATGGTCTTTATTCAATCAAATCAATGGTGAAGACTAATTTGGCTTAGAGATAAGTTCCAAATTTCAACGGCTAAAAGGAGCGCAAGATCGGTTGTTGTCCACCCTTGATTCACGCTGGGAGGTATTATCAAGACATGCACAATTACTAGTGTTTAGAATTAAGGATAAGGAGAAACCATTGAAGATCGCTTCGCCGAACCTTGAAGGTTGCCACTTAGTTCCCCAAGCAGTTGCCCTGTCAATCATTTCCCCGACATCATTATACTAGTTGCCCCAGCAACCGCTATACCAGTTGCCTTGGCATCAATTGCCGCAACATTTAAGTTGCCATTGCACTCATCACCGAGACGATCCATTCGACTATCACTCCTCAACTCAGAATAACCTGGCCTACTCTTCTCTCTTATTTGATTTCCTTTATCTTTTACTTTTATTGTTCTTTAGTTTACTTAAGAGTTAGAACTCTTTCTATCACCTATTTGTGTTTTTATTTTCTACAATGCAATAACTTAAGCAAAGTGACCCAAACCAATCCCTGTGGAGACGATACTCGATACTTATATCACTTTATTACTTGCAACATGTATACTTGCACAATTGCGTAGCACTTATTACATGCAACACATTGTTGAGATCCTTGACTTGGGAACAAGTGCTTAAACCCTGTAATTGCTTCACTGATGTGAGCAAGGACCCAAGAAGTTTGGTGCTGGCCTTGATCACATTAGTACCGAATATAAATCCATATTTTATATCACATCTTATTATTGTGTTCAATATCATCGCATTTTAAACATTTATACCAAAATAAATAGCATAAACAATAACTTACAAGGAACCATCCATATTCAACAATAACTATTCCGACATTATATAAGGTTGAGATCTCATCTTCTTCAATTAGATCAATGGCTGTAAAAAAGCACAAAAGGCAGTCTTGGAATGGAAATCGATGTTAAAAAAATTGGCATAATATCATAAAATGCCTCTAACGTCTTACAGATCATTATTTTGGTCCTTATTATATTTTATGAAGCATTTTAACTTTCAATGTTTTATTTTAGGCCAAAATGGCTCTTCCATGAATGAAAATTATTAGTCACCTAATGGTAAATGGTTTGAAAAGATGTGACAAACCTACATACAATGCACGTTGACATTGCAGTGTCATATAGACAAAGGTGCCGACTAGAAAAATGATGCATAAGTCAAAAAAATAATTTTATAAAACTATATAAAATATAACATTATTTTTTGCTGACATGTCATTCTTTCAAGTCAATTTAAGTTATTTAGTGTTAGTTGAATAACAAATTTCAACCATAGAGAGACTATTTTGACTCAAAATAAAACGTTGAGAGTTAAAATATTAGAATATAAATATTTATTAACAGTATGGATTCAGTTAGATTGTTAGGAGTCTTGATAACTAATTTTTATTAGTATATATAACGTATGTAATGCTTAATATGAATAATAATAATAATAAAAGTTCACTTGTTTACCTTTTATCAATTGACTTACTCTGCCAAATATACGAGTCAAAACATTAACATGGTATCATAAGACTTTTTTGCTTATCGTTCCTTTGAAACTAATTGTGTTTTCAAGAACGACGATCGGATCGACACCTACTATATCCACCCTAATAAGAATCCAACGCTTATTTTGACTTCTTCTTTATTAAATGGGAGCAATTACCATGGGTGGGCTCGATCTATAAAGATGTCCTTTATGTCCAAGAAAATATTCGAGTTTGTAGACAGTTCAATCAAGGAACCCAAAGAAAATGATCCTCAGTTTCAAGCGTAGGTGAAATGCAATAATCGTGTTCTTTCCTGGCATCAACGAGCTTTGAATCAAGAAATCGCACAAAGTGTTATTTTGATCGAAAATGCTTCCGAATTATGGTTTGATTTATTCGATCGCTTTAATTAAGGGGACCTTCTTCGAATCTCCGATCTGCTTCAAGATTTTTACTTTTTGCAACAAGGTAATCTTCTGGTTACCGCTTTTCACACTCAATTGAAAAGCATCTAGATGAGATATGTAATTTGAGGCCTTTAATTCCATGTGAATGTTCTGCTATGAAGTATCAAAAACAAGATTTTATGCTTAAGTTTCTTAGGGGATCAAATGAGAATTTTTTCGGTTCAAAAATACCAAATTCTAATGATGAAACCTCTTCATAATATACATGAAGTGTTTTCCATAGTGATTCAACATGAGAGATCGATCAATTCTGTTATTGTCTCTACTAATTCTAATATGTTGATGGCCAATAGATATAGCTTCAAGAATACATATCAGAATGTTATTAATAGGCAAGAAAGTAGAGCTACCAATACTAAGAAATTTTCTTCAAGAACTAAGAGACATGTATACATTTACTTTGGTTTATATGGGCATACCATTGATAAATGCTATCGAAAGCATGAATTTCTTCTTGGTTATAAGCATAGAAGTCAAACTAGCAGGTCTAATCAAGTTGATTCTTGTAGTGATGAAGGATTGTTGTATAGTGAATCTTTGGTTAAAGATATCCTGTAACATTTACTAAAGAACAATATGAAAGCCTGCTGCATTTGTTGCAAGTGAAGAATTTTATCAATAGTTCTGCTCAGACATCTGTCAAAGATTCTAAAGTGAATATGCTTTCTTCCACTTTTGAAAATATTCCACGTGAAGACGCATGTATTATTATTTTTTTTCAACCTTGAAATATATGTTTACTCCATGGATTATAGACACATGAGCAACTAATCATGTTGAGTGGATCAATGGATTGATCAAAGCCAAGAGGGGGGGGGGGTAAATTGGGTTTTTAAAATTTTGGAGTGAAAGTGGAATAACTAAAATTGAAGAACAAGGCAATTTAGAGTGGTTCAAGTTCCAAATGAACTCTACATCCACTACCTTAGCTCCCACTAAGGATTTCTCAACAATTCCACTAATTGATCTTCCCCTTTTCTAGGCTTAGGAGGTAACCTTTACAATACCGGTCAATTTTCTACCTTAAAAATGACCAAACTCTCACAAGGATACAAAGAAGAATTTGAAGGCAATAGAAATATCTCACAATGCAAATTTTCCCCTTTTGATACAAGCACTCAACCCAAATTGGAATACAAGATAAGATTTTCACACAACACAATTTGGGATTTTACAAGAATAAGATATTAGGCACTTTGAGCTTGGATTTTTGTATGAATGTTTCTCTTGGATGCAATAGTTATTGCTGGTCTTCAATAGGCTTGATTTTATATCTTCTCTATTAATTCTAGTCGTTTGGGTGGTTAGGGAATTGATTATAGCCGTTGGAACCCTCTCTTTCCACCATAAATGCACCTCTATAGCCTACCGTATCGGTATGCGGGGAGCCGTATCGATACTTGTCTTAAAACAGAAAGAGTCGTTGCACAAATATAAGAGGAGCGTATCGATACGCGTGTAGGCATATCGGTACGGGTTAGGAAAGCGTTTCGATACGGGCAAGACCGCATCGATGCAATTTTTCTCACAAAGCTCACTGGAAGAATACGTATCGATACGAGTAAGAGCGTATCGGTACGAGTTAACCAACTCTTTAAAAATTTGTTACCTACCAACTAACGCCCAACGGTCAAAAACATTTAAGGCTTCTGAATTTAAAATTTCTTTTAAACCGTATCGATACGGGTGAGACCGTATCAGTACGCCATTCAAACTCCATCTGACTTTATAGAGAGAGCGTATCGATACAGATGCAATATGTTTCGATACCCTGTTTTGATACGGTAAGGGGCATATCGAAACGGATTTCTTCAGTGGCCAATTTTGTAAAAAAGTATCGATACGGCAAGGAGCGTACCGATACGCATAGACGATTTTCACTAGTTTAGCCTTGGAACACTTAGAAAATATTTTGGAGTTCGAGTTTTTCAAACTAGAGTAAAGCCTTGTTGATTTGAAACCTTTTGAGAGACTTAAAAATTTATTTCAAGTTTTTAATTTAGTCCTTAAAGCACTTTGTTATATCAAAATCAAACATAGGTTTTAAAATCTCCCCCTTTTTGATAGAACAAAATCAAAGCTTAAAATTTTTAAGTCTTTTTGAAAAACTTTTGGAAAACAACTCCCCCTTAATATAGGCTAGGTAAATTTTAAGTTCAAATTTTAAGTGAGCTTGTTCCTTCTCCCCTTTTTGTTAGATCAAAAATAAGAGACATAGGCTAAAGGTATAATCAATAACCAAGCAACATATAATAGATAAACATTAAGTTCATTAATAAAGAAACATCAAAAATAAAATCCAAATAATAATCAAAGCATAGATTTTAAAAGGTAAACTTAATCCTAAGAACATAATTCAAAGTGCATAACTAGAAATCCTAAAAGACATGAATGAAATGCAAAGATAAATCTACTACTCGTTTCCATCACCATCTTCATCGTCATCCTCATTGACATCATTATCATTCCTCCTAGATTGACGCCACTCATCATGAAAGGCCGTGAGAGATATGTTCATCGAATTATGCTCGGCCTCAATAGATGAGATACGCTTCTCCACATTTGTCATACGATCTTCTAGGTTTGTGAAGCGTGTGTCTATGGCGGCAAACCCCGAATTCATGACTTGATCCATAGAAGAAATCCCCGTGCGTAAGCCCGTGAATTGTTCATTGAGAAAAGTCATAAGAGAATCTATGGAAGGTGGGGGATGAGCTTGAGGATTGGCAATCCCTTCGGGAATCGCATCGCTGGGAAGCTCGGAGATACGAAGCCAACTACCATTGAAGTAATGAAACTTCCCCCTAGAAAGAGATCTCTCATCAATGGGATCGGTAAGGGGTGTAGGATAGTCGTTAGAGCAATCAATCTCCTTTTGAATGAAGAAATAGCTCAAGGCGATACCATAGGTGAATGAAGTGACAAGAGTTGTATGACGATGTTGCACGAGAAAGACAATGTCCGCAAACTTGATGCAAGCAAGGTTAGGTTGTTGTCTTTAGCGAAAGCACCGAATCCAAAAGTCATCAACTTGGCGGATGGTTGAGTATTTTCCTCCTGAAGGCCTGAACCACCAAGTGTAAGATGCGGTCTTGAGCATTTAGAACGGTTACGGAACCCCCAAGACATGTCCAAGAGAATTCTCATCTTCGATACCCTCATCCTCAAACTTAAAAACAACACAAAGAGATAGAACATCTATGGTAATCTTTTTGCCCATGAGATAGGAGTTAACGGAAACAATATTACCCGGGGAATCAGCAACACACTTGGCATTAGCATAAAAATATCAAAACAAAATTACGAAAGAAAAATCCCGTAATTTGTATAAAATCCATGAACTTCCATTCTTGGAGCAAAGGCAAATAGACAAACTTGAAGCGCTCCGAATTAAGAAAAGGAACGGAAATTACCCTCTCCGGAAGAATCTTATAGTTTTGAAAAGATCGGAAGTAGGTGAGTTCTCTGGGAGTTCTAAAGCACCATTGATAAATAAGAGTCAAGTTAAGACGTGTGCCATCACCGAGATTGGATCCTTCCCCAACTTCGCTTGTAATACGCGCTCTCTTTTTGGGTGCCATTGTCTAGAAAAATTGATTAAAACAATGTATGTATGCATTAATATTCACATTCAATCTCATGTAAGTCAATAATCAAGGTTGATAAAAAGTTTTTTTAATTTTTTTTTGAAAGAACAAAAAAAGGTTTGATAATTTTTTTGAAAGAACAAAACAAAACAGATGTAAAAACGAAAATCATAAGGAAAATTGAAAGGAAAAGAGTTTTTATACCTTGATATTGAGATAGAGGGGAATGGATGAAGATTGTGCACCAAATTGATGAAGAGCCTTAAGACTTGGCTTGATTTTTAAAAACCCTCAAGAGATTTTAAGTTTTATGGTGAAAATATGAGGAATTGAAAGGCTTTTTATAGAGGAAAATCGACTAGAGTTTTGAAATATTAGTTTTGGTAAAAGTGAAACTCTTTTAATGCCATTAAGTAGCTGTCTGCACGATCGAGTATCGATACGCCAAAGAGTGTATCGATACAGGGGTAAAATGGTAATTCACTAGAAACACGTGTCAATGGACCGTATCAAAACGGATGGCATTCGTATCGAAACATTCACAATTCGTATCGAAACGAGTTTAACCGTATCGATACCCATAAGAGATAAAATGCAGTCTGGTCAACTAATGAAGTACTCGCATCGATACGCATAAGGCCGTATCGATACCCTATGCCCAGAAATGCATTTTTGGCTTTTAGAACAACCAAATGATCAACTTTAACATCTCCTAAATGAATGCAATTGATGAATGAGCAAGTCTAAGCATATACTAATAGAAGCATACTCCCCCTAGCTATAAGCATGGTTTCTATCAAGATCAACAACACATAAACATGCATTTTAACAAATTCAAGCAATTTTAACCTCAAACGAGTCCTAAAGGGTCAAGATAGGCTATTTAGGCCTAGCTCTCTCCTAAGGGACCAAAAACACTCTTTGTCTAGAGGTTTGGTAAAATTGTACGCTAGTTGGTTCAAGGTGTCAACATACTCTATAACAACATCTTGCTTAAGGACATGATCTCTAATGAAATGATGCCTTATTTCTATATGTTTGGTTCTAGAGTGTTGGATGAGATTTTTGGTGAGACAAATTGCACTAGTTTTATCACACTTAAGGGGTATGGTTTCTACTTTAACTCCATAATCTAAGAGTTGTTGCTTCATCCAAAGGACTTGAACACAACAACTCCCTAAGGATATGTACTCGACTTTAGTGGTAGATAGAGCTACACTATTTTGTTTCTCAGAGAACCAAGATATGAGCATACTACCTAAGAATTGGCAAGTGCCGGAAGTACTTTTCTTATCAATTTTGCAACCCCCATAATCCGCATCCGAATAAGCATGAAGGTTAAAGGTTGAGTCTCTAGGGTACCAAAGACCTAAACAATGAGTATCTCTAAGGTACCTAAAGATCCTTTTAATGGCTATAAGGTGATACTCTCTAGGACTATCTTGAAACCTATCACATAAGCAAACACTAAAAAATATATCTGGTCTACTTGCGGTAAGGTAAAGCAAAGATCCAATCATAGAGTGATAAAGCTTAGAGTCAACACACTTAACTCCTTCATCTTTGTCAAGCTTTGTAGATGAGCTCATTGGTGTAGCTTGAGGCTTTGCTTGCTCCAAGCCAAACTTCTTGAGCATATCTTTCACATACTTTGCTTGATTTATGAAGGCGCCATCCCTTCTTTGTTTGATTTGGAGTCCCAAAAAAGTATGAGAGCTCCCCCATCATGCTCATCTTGAACTCACCTTGCATTAACTTAGCAAACTCTTTGCAATGACACTCATTAGTAGATCCAAAAATAATATCATCAACATATATTTGCACTACTAAGATGCCATTTTTATATCTTTTTATGAAAAGTGTAGTGTCCACCTTACCTTTTTCAAAAAAATTCAATTAAAAAGTTTGAAAGCCTTTCATACCAAGCTCTAGGAGCTTGTTTTAAACCATAAAAGACTTTGGTTAACTTAAAAACATGATTTGGAAATTTTGAATCCTCAAAACTCGGTGGTTGTTCTACATACACTTCTTCATTTATAAAACCATTTAAAAATGCACTTTTCACATCCATTTGAAAAAGCTTGAAATTATGATAACATGCATATGCAAGCAACATCCTAATAGCTTCCATTCTAGCTACGAGTGCATAGGTTTCATCAAAATCTATTCCCTCTTCTTGAGTGTAACCTTGAGCAACTAGTCTAGCTTTGTTTCTTACAATGTTACCACTCTCATCTAGTTTATTCCTAAATACCCATTTAGTTCCTATAGTAGATTGATTACTAGGCCTTTCAACTAATGTCCATACATTACTTCTCTCAAATTGGTTTAACTCTTCTTGCATAGCCATAATCCAAAAACCATCTTTTAATGCTTCTTTAATGTTCTTAGGCTCAATGCATGAGATAAAAGAAGCATGATTCACGAGTTTAAGATAAGATCTAGTAGTTACCCCCTTGGATGATTCACCCAAGATTTCACCACCTTTGACATAGTTGTACTCCCTTGGATAGCTCACTTCCTTTTCCTCAAGAGCCAAGTCCTTCAAGGCTTCAAGAGGTGGAGCTTGTGCATCTTCTTCTTTAGTTGGAATCTAATCCTCCTTTGAAGTTTGTCCTCCATCAAAGGCATTAAGGATTCCTACATCATCATCATCACAAGATTTCTTCCTCAGAAGGAGGTTATCATCGAAAACAACATGTATAGATTCTTCTACAACTAAAGTTCTTTTGTTAAACACGCGATAAGCTTTAGAGTATAAAGAGTAACCTAGAAAAATAGCTTCATCACTTTTTGCATCGAATTTACCTAAATTGTCTTTTCCATTATTTAAAACAAAACACTTGCAACCAAAAGGATGAAAATAGCTAATGTTGGGCTTTTTTTATTTTAAAATCTCATAAGGAGTTTTCTTTAAAATAGACTTAATCATTATTCGGTTTATAATATAGCAAGCGGTGTTAGTGGTTTCCGCCCAAAAATATTTAGGTAAATTGTTTTCACAAAGCATGGTTCTAGCTATTTCTTGTTAAGTCCTAATTTTCCTCTAAACTACCCCATTTTGTTGAGGAGTTCGAGGTGCCAAAAAATTGTGGCTAATACCATTTTCATTTAAAAACTCTTCAAAACCTAGATTTTGAAACTCGGTTCCATGATCACTTCTAATGTGAGAAATCTTAAGCTCAAATCATTTTGAGTTATTTTTGAAAATGTGATGAAGTTTTCTAAAGTCTCATCCTTGGTGCTTAAAAAGGGAACCCAAGTGTATCTAGAGTAATCATCAACAAGCACAAAGGCATATGATTTTCCACCCAAGCTAGTAGTCATAATTGGCCCAAATAGATCCATATGAATTAATTGTAAAAATCTACTAGTAGAGACATCATTAATGGATTTAAAGGATGATTTATGTTGTTTACCCTTAGAGCATGCATCACATATTTTATCATTTGGGAACTTAATCTTGGGTAAACCTCTAACTAGTTTTAGGGAAACTAATTTTTCTAAAACACTAATGCTAGCATGTCCTAGTTTCCTATGCCATAACCATGCATCATTTTCATTTTGAGCAACAAAACATGCATGGGATGTATGAATGTCATCTAAATGCACCATATATATGTTTCCTATGCGATGCCCAATGAGCATTGTTTTATTAGATTTAATGCCAACAATTTTACATCAATTTTTATCAAATAAGACATTAAACCCTTTATCGCACAATTGACTAATGCTCAATAAATTATGCTTTAGATCATTGACATACAACACATTTTCAATTAGTATAGTAGAGTGATTACCTATGGAGCCAATACATTCAATGTGGCCTTTGGAGTTGTCACCAAATGTCACTACTCCTCCACTTTTTGGCTTTAAATCCATGAATCGAATCTTGTCTCCGATCATGTGCCTCGAGCATCCACTATCAAGGTACCATGAATTTTGTCTTTGTGCTTTGGCCTTGTAGCAATGCTCCCCCTACAAACAAAGAGATTAAACTTTGATTTTTGGTACCCAAATCATTTTGGGTCTACGAGTGTTAGCTCCCAAAAGCTTGGTTCCCTTAGGAATCCAAGGTGACATGGTAACAACATTATTAGATTTGACAAGTTCCTTAGGAACCCATACACTTCTAATTCTTTTAGTTTTATTATGCCTATAGGAGCCACTTTGTTTGTAGTTTAAGTTCTTTCTCTTAGGTTGGTTTGTTCTAGATGATTCACCTATTTCATTTTTCAAGGTACCAACACTTTTGAAAGACTTTTTGAGCTCATTGAGCTCATCTAACACCTTTTGGTGTTCAATGTTACATTGAGAAATAAGATTATTTAAATCTACATTTTCATTTTGAAAGAATTCAAGTTCATCTTGTAGACCTAAAATCTTTTTCTCAAATTCCAAGTTAGTTTGAGAAATTAAATCATTTTTAGCATGCAAATCCGAAATGACCTTTTTATTTTTCAAAACGGACTCCTTATACTTCTCAACTAACACGTCATACACCTCTTGTAACTCATCATATGCTTCATGCAATTCATCATATGTAAAATCAAAAGTAGATGAGTTAGAGGTTACCATAGAAGAATCCTCCTTAAGAGCCATGAGGCAAAGATTGGCCACTTCTTGTTCCTCATCCTCAGATGATTCTTCATCACTCCAAGTAGCAAGCTTTGCTTTGGGCTTCTTCTTCTTCTCAAAGCTCTTCTTCTTGAGTTGAGGACACTCGGAACAAATATGACCTGGTTTCTTGCACTCATAGCATATGACCGGATCCTTTTCTTCTTCTTTGTTCTTGGTCTTGAAGTCCACCCTTCTTTGAAATTTTCTACCCCGGTTAGACCTCATAAACCGTGAGAATCTTTTGGCTATCATAGCCAATTCTTCAAGATCTTCCTCCTCATTAGAAGTGTTCTCCTCATGTAAAAAAGCTTTGAGAGCCACTCCTAGCTTCTTCTTTTTGTCTACCTCAAGCTTCTTCACTCTTCTTTCTTCTTTTCATCTTCCCTTCCTTGCTTCATTATTTCATGAGTTAGGAGAGAACCAACTAGTTCATCAAGCTTTAATGTCTTCAAGTTCATTACCTCGATGATAGCGGTTCTTTTCCCATCCCAAGACTCAGGAAGAGAGTAGATTAGCTTCCGGACTAGTTTGTCCTCCGGGATGATCTCTCCAAAACCCTTTAGCCCATTGACAATGGTTGAAAAATGATCAAACATATTTGATACGGTTTCGTCGGGCTCTATCTTGAATTCTCATAACTAAGATTGAGAATTTCAATCTTTGTTTCCTTCACATCGCTTGTCCCTTTATATGTTGTCTCAAGTGTATCCCACACTTCTTTATCACTTTCGAAGGAAGAAACTTTGGAGTAGACATCCGGTCCAAAGGCATAAAATAGCATGTGAAAAGCCTTGTCGTTGATTTGAATCTTCTTTCGATCATCTTCACTCATTTCTATTTTCCTTTTTGGAACAAGTCTTCCTTCATCGTCTCTCTTCATCGGAATGATGAGACCATCCTCTATAGCATCCCAAACAAGATAATCAGTAGACTTATGAAGAGACGCATTCGGTCTTCCAAAAAGGATAGTTGCCACCGTTGAAGAGAGGCGGTTTGGTGACCGATTGAGACTCGTACATGCTAGAGACGGAGGTAGATGCCATGGCTTGCTTTGTAGATGATCACACTCTTCCTAGAATCTCCTCTTACGGTTGTTAATCCTTCAAATAGGTAGGCTTTGATACTAATTGTTTAGTGGATCAATGGATTGATCAAAGCCAAGAGGGGGGTGGATTGGGTTTTTAAAATTTTGGAGTGAAAGTGGAATAACTAAAATTGAAGAACAATGCAATTTAGAGTGGTTCAAGTTCCAAATGAACTCTACATCCACTACCTTAGCTCCCACTAAGGATTTCTCAACAATTCCACTAATTGCTCTTCCCCTTTTCTAGGCTTAGGAGGTAACATTTACAATACCGGTCAATTTCCTACCCAAAATTGACCAAACCCTCACAAGGATACAAAGAAGAATTTGAAGGCAATAGAAATATCTCACAATACAAATTTGCCCCTTTTGATACAAGCACTCAACCCAAATTGGAATACAAGATAAGATTTTCACACAACACAATTTGGGATTTTACAAGAATAAGAAATTAGGCACTTTGAGCTTGGATTTTTGTATGGATGTTTCTCTTGGATGCAATAGTTGTTGATGGTCTTCAATAGGCTTGATTTTATACCTTCTCCATTAATTCTAGCTGTTTGGGTGGTTAGGGAATTGATTATAGTCGTTGGAACCCTCTCTTTCCACCATAAATGCACTTCTGCAGCCTACCGTATCAGTACACGGAGAGTTGTATCGATACCTGTCTGAAAACAGAAAGAGTCGTTGCAAAAATATAAGAGGGGGGTATCGATACGCATGTAGGCGTATCGGTACGGGTTAGGGAAGCGTTTCGATACGGGCAAGACCGTATCGATGTAATTTTTCTCACAAAGCTCACTGGAAGAATCCGTATCGATACGAGTAAGAGCGTATCGGTACGGGTTAACCAACTCTTTAAAAATTTGTTACCTACAAACTGACGTCCAACGGTCAAAAACATTTAAAGCTTCTAAATTTAAAATTCCTTCTAAATTCAAACTCCATCTGATTTTATAGAGAGAGCGTATCGATACAGATGCAATCTGTTTCGATACCCTGTTTCGATACGGTAAGGGGCTTATCGAAACAAATTTCTCCAGTGGCCAAGTTTGTAAAAAAAGGTATCGATACAACAAGGAGCGTATCGATACACATAGACGATTTTCAGTAGTTTGGCCTTGGAACACTTAGAAAATATTTTGGAGTTTGAATTTTTTCAAACTAGAGTAAAGCCTTGTTGATTTGAAACCTTTTGAGGGACTTAAAAATTTATTTCAAGTTTTTAATTTAGTCCTTAAAACACTTTGTTATATCAAAATCAAACATAGGTTTTACAAATCACATTGTTAAATCTTTACATTTTTCAAAGGTTATCATATTGTTACATATAAATATGTTAGATTGCATAATAATGAACTGGAAAGCAATTGCGAGTGTATTGAGATATATTAGATATACTCGAAATTATGGATTGCATTATTCAAAAGATCTTACGGTTTAGAAGGATACTCCAATGTTATTTGGATATTTGATATTTAAGATATCAAAGGAACAAGTGGATAGAAATCCTCAAGACAAACGGTTATAACCAGATCCATAATGGAATCTGAGTTTGTAGTTCTAGACAATTCTAGAGAATAAGCCGAATGAGTTCAGAATTTCTTGCAGGATATTCCAGAATGGCCAAAGCATGTGCCCACAATATGCATATATTGTGAAAACAAAATAAAAATTGGTAGAGCACAGAGCTTTATGTACAATGGTAAGTTGAGACTTATGCGTCGCCGATATAATACCATTAGATAACTGATCTCAAATGGGGTTATCTCTATTGATTTTATAAGATCAAAAGATAACATTACGGATCCGCCAGCTAAAGGCTTAAATCGAGATCAAGTTGAGAAAACTTCGAAAGGAATACGACTAAAGCCTAGGAAAATGTAAGGTACTATGTGAAGGAAAACCCTACCTAGTTGACTGGAGATCCCAAGATCTAGGTTCAAAGGAACAACCTAATTGCATAGACCTTGTGCGGTCACTGTGGGGGTTATTCTCCCAATTCAATTCCTATGATGTAAACAATGATCAAAATCGTTATAGGCTAAGCAAAGCTTTTAATGGCCATTGTGAGTATCGGTGAGCCGAACAACATAAGTCACCTATGTGAGAGTGAAGTGGTGCTGCTTCAAGGAGAATAATAGGGCATAGTTCTCTCAAAACTCTTGCAGAACCAGGCGATGTTCACGACTATATGGACATGTTGTAGACTCTTTAGGGAGATGTGTAAAATAATGCTAATGAAATGGGCAATTGTATGCCAAGAGTGCTTTGCATGCAAGTATACATGGTCTACAAGTAATACAACTTGGTAAGTTGAGTTATCGATCCTATAGAGATTGACTTGGAATTTGATTGCTTTGATGGTTTACTTGTCTTAGGAAAAATATGATTTGTTTAGGAATTGTTTTAGAAACTACTTAAAAGAAAAGAAAACAATGGAGTAAAATGTTGCCAAGGAGGGTAATTTTAATGAATGATAAGTGTTGGCAGAGAATGCCTGGTTTTAACATTGTCCATGCTAGCCTTTGCTGGCAAATTGTATTGGCATTGTGTTGAACTTATTTTGATTTTAATAAAACTTAAAAGAAATTTTAAAGGACTAAATTGTAAAAATTTGTAAAGTAATTTTAAAGAAATAAATTTGTCAAAAACTCGATTTTAACTTGACAAAATGCTTTGAAAAAGTTCGATTCAATACATATATCGAACTACATTTTTAAAAGTCGACAAATGCCCAAAATGCTCATTTTGGAAGGAAAGTTTCGAAACTATAGCAAAGTTTCGAAACTATACTGGGCAGTAGCATGGCAGTAGCACTCTGTTTTTGAAACCTGGGTAAAGGTTTCGAAACCTTCATAAGGTTTCGAAACCTTGGCCTGAAAGTTTCGAAACCTTATGAAGGTTTCGAAACCTTTGGCCTGTAACGGTCAAGTTTTTCAAATAACGGTCAAGTTTTTCAAATCTAATCTTAAAGTTTCGAAACCCTTGGTAAAGGTTTCGAAACTTATATGCAGGGGAGCTTTTAAAGGTCAAAAATAAACACTCCCAACGGCTCCAAAGACCCCCCAACGGCTCCTAACGGCTAGATACTCAAACAACACTATAAATACAGCTTTGGATCAATATTGAAGCATCAAGAAAGCAAATACAAACATTCAAGCTTCCAAGAAATCATTTTGTGCTTATTTTTCGATCTTTCTTGTAAAACACTAGAGTGTTCTTTGTTGTGATTCTTGAGCTAGTGTTTTTCGGGTGTGTGAGAGAGCTTAAACGTTGCAAACACTTTCCTAGTGAGGATTTTCTAGTTTGCTCATTTGTATCCAACTTTGGGATAGGATTCAATAGACTTTGGGGTATAAGTCTATTGAAGTGTGTAAGGTTACTCCTTGTCCTTAAAGGAAAGACAAATTAGTGAATTTGTGGGAAATCCTTAGTGTGGACGCTAAGGTAGTGGATGTAGACTTTGGTTAGAAATTCGAACCACTCTAAATCGCTTTGCAATTTTTATCTTTGCAATTAGCTTCCGCCGTTATTTTCAAAAATCCAATTCACCCCCCTCTTGGTTTTGTTCGATCGATTGCCACGTTCAACAATTGGCACCAGAGCTTGGTTCATTAGAAGGTCTTACAACCTCTTGAAAAAGATCCAAGAAGTGTGCAATCATCTACAAAGTCATCCATGGCATCCACCTCCAATATTGTAGCTTGGGGCGATTCTCAACCCACCAACAAGCCTCCCTTCTTCAATGGAGTAAATTATGCCTATTGGAAAAACCGCATGAAGCTCTTCATCCAAGCTTATGATCTTGAAGCTTGGAAAATCATCATGAGAGGATACATAGCACCAACGAGTGATATTGAATCATGGAATGTTGAAGAAGACAAGGGATTCTCAACAAATGCAAAGGCTATGCATCTCATCTTTTGTGCCCTTGGCCCGGACGAGTACGGAAGGGTGTCATCTTGTTCCAATGCAAAAGAAATTTGGGACAAACTTGAAGTTACACATGAAGGTACAAATCAAGTGAAGGAGACCAAAATCGGACTCCTCAATCTAAATTATGAAAACTTCAAGATGGACCCCGAGGAAGACATCAAAACCATGTCCGATCGATTCTCCGTGATCGTAAATGGTTTGAAAGGTTATGGCGAAGTGATCCCCGAAGACAAACTTGTGAGGAAGATGATCTACTCTCTTCCCGATTCATGGGATTCGAAGAAAACCGCCATAATAGAAGCAAAGGACCTCAAAGTTCTCAAGTTGGATGAGCTTATTGGTTCCTTGCTTACTCACGAAATGATGTCAAAGGGCAAGGAAGAAAAGAAGAAGGAAGAGAAAAAGAAAGTTGGTCTTGCTCTTAAAGCATCCAAAAAGGATGATGATTCCAGTGAAGAAGATGAAGAAAAAGAAATGGCTATGTTTGCCAAAAGATTCAAAAACTTCATGTTGACCAACAAAGGAAGAAGATTCCAAAGAGAAGAGGGTTTTAAGAGTAGCAACAAAGGGAGAGATCCTCTAATTTGCTATGAGTGCAATAAACCGGGACATATCAAATTCGATTGTCCTCAACTAAAGAAAAATAGCTATGAGAGGAAGAAGCACAAGGCTCACGTAGCTACTTGGAGCGATGACTCTTCCGACGAGGACGAGGATGAAGTAGCCAACTTGTGTCTTATGGCTATCGAGGATGACTCAATGGTAACCTCTAATTCATCTTATTCATTTGATTATACTTTTGATGAATTGCAAGAGGTTTATAATGAATTAGCCTTAGAGTATGAGAAGTTAATTTTGAAAAATAGAAAAATTACTTCAAAATTGAAAAATGAAAATGATTCTCTCTCTAAGACTAATAAGGAATTTGAAAGTAAATTCGAAGAAATGCAAGTCCAAATAAACGATTTTGAAAAGAAAAATCAAGACTTGCAAAACTTACTTTCAAAGGTCCATAAAGATCATCAAAAGGAACTTGATGATCTTAAAGCTTCTTTCAACAAAGTTGGGATAAAATTAGTTGAAAAATGTGAAAATTCAAGACTCAACTATGTTAGAAAGAACTATCATGGGTATAGACAAAGATCACCTAATCGAAAAAAGATTAGGAGCATTTGGGTTCCAAAAGGACTCATTGCTAATAAAGATGTTGATCTATTGTCTAAATGGATACCCAAAGGGACTAAATTACTAGGAACTAACTCTTATGGACCCAAAAGAGTTTGGGTACCAAAACATACATAGTTCCCTTTTGTAGGTGTGTTGGAGCCATGATATGCAAATTTGAAGAAACTCAAAAGCTCTAGACACACAAAATGGAAGGACACTTGAAGAAGCTCAATCGACATATCTTGGTTCAAGTGGTAACATTTTTATGCAAAATTTACTCTTACATGTTGATTTATATGAATATTTTGTGTTGAAACATGTTTGAGGTTCCCCATATGTTGTATGAATGCTTTTAGTGAGGGGGAGTTATGTTTTGCATGTTTGCTTGATTTTTTGACCATATATGTTTTATGTATGTCTTTAGGTCTTAAAACTAGCAATTTAATGTGCTTAAATGATTAAATTTTTTTTGTGACATTAGTTAAGATAGTCACTTTTTAATCCAACATTAAGCGTAAAATTCTTTGTTTTAAGTTCAAAAACGGTCTTTAATGTTAATAATTATCATAGTAATATTAGAATGCGACTCGGAACTAAATTGAGGCAAAAATCTGAAATTTTAGACAAAACAGGACAAAAGTTTCGAAACTTATACAAAGTTTCGAAACCTTATAGGATTTCCTGAATTTATTTTTGCTACTGGAGGCAATAGTTTCGAAACTTTGGAAAAGTTTCGAAACCTTAGGCTGAAAGTTTCGAAACTTTCCCAAAGTTTCGAAACCTTCATTAAATCTGGCCGAATTCGAGCGGGTTTTTAAGCATAAAATCACCAATCTTTCAACCCTAACTCTTATTTCATCAAACCTAAACGGTCATAAACCCAAATTCTCTCAAAATCCTCAAAACCTTTGCTCAAATCTACAAGTTTTCTTCAATCCTTTGGGCTTATTTCATCATCTTCAACAATTATTTGAGGTAATTTCTTGATTAAAACTTCAATTTATTCAAAATTTTGAGAATTTTAGGGTTATAAAACTTTTAGGGAATCATGTTTTAATGAATTTTAGAACAATGTGGGTTGTTTATAATGCATATTATATCATGTTTTGCAGGAGGTATCACCTAATCTTGATTTATCTCTTGTTTAAACACCCTTAGACTCTTGCCCACAAGGTGTTTGTTAAAATTCCCAAACCAATTTTTTTGTGCCTAAAAACATGCCTCCTAGAGTTATTCTCCCTAGAGCAAATCCTCCTAGAGCTAAACGTCAACGCAATGAAATTGGTCAAAGTTCTAGTTCAAATCCAAACCCTCAATTTGATGAACTTTGCTTTAGGAATCCGGATAACCTAGATAGATATCAAAGTATCTATGAGAATAAGAAAGTTAGAGAGGAAAGAACTATTGATTTTAACTTCCTTACTTCTCCTGAATTTAACTTTGATCTCTTTGAACTCTTTGCGGATTGGGAATGGCTTGACTACCTTAATATCCCTCCCTACACCCATCGCAAATTAGTTCGAGCCTTTTTCGCCAATGCTTCTTTCATCCGATCACCTAGGGATCGAAACACCATCATAGGTATCCGTTCTTACCTCATGGGTACCGAATTCGAGTTAACACCTCAAAACATAGCTGATCATTTAGGTGTTCCTCTAGATGGTAGTTCAAATGAAAATGAGGCTCATAACATTCTTGCTTTCCCGGATGGTAGTCCTACTCACCTTCCTCTTGAGGAGCGCCTCTTTTTACTCCTTACTATTTGGTTCTTCCGTCCCTCCGGCGGAAAAGCCACTAGTATGAGAGCTTGTGATTATTGGTGGCTACGCCAATATCGTGATAGAACTTGTCCCGATATTGCTACCATCATTTTCCTAAACCTCATCAAAATCATCAATAATCCCACCTCTTTCTCTCTATCTTATGGGAATGTTCTTAGCCACATCTTTAGGAAGCTAAACATAGACACTTCCTTAGATCCTCATATTAAGAACAAGAGCTTTATTGACATTAAATCTTGTCACAAAGCCCAATGGTATCATGGAGATCACGGTTGGGTTCATAGAGGAGATTTAGAGGAGATTGATGATAGAGAGGATCCTATAGGAGAGGCTCCACCAGCTCCGGCACCGGCACCGGTTACTTTAGAGTCTATGTATGCGACTATGGTCACGCGCTTTGATAGCTTAGATGCTCATCTTCGTGGCATAGATGATCGCGTTCGTGGCATAGATGATCGAGTTACATCGTTGGAGCATGACATGCACGATGTCCACTCTCACTTCTTTCCACAGATGCCTTCTGATGATGTTTAGTTTATATTTGCATTCTATATGACTTTATGATGTTATTGGTACATTTTAAGACTTATTTTGATTTACGCTTTAGTCTTTGTTTTTAAGACATATTATGCTCTTTGATTGAATATTTCTATGAATTTTATTTTGTTGGATTATAAATCTTGGATGATATGCTTTATGAATGATATGCTTTATGGATGATATGCTATTAAATCATATTGATCTATTAACGTTTTTGTTGCTTGTGTAGCCATTTGTCCTTTTTGCTATAACAAAAAGGGGGAGAAGATTAAGAGCAAATTTGTTTTTACCAAAAAGGTTTTTATTACCAAAAAGGTTTTTATTCAAATATTTCATTATGTCTTTAAAATTATAATTTTCAAAGATTTCATAAAGACATTTATTAAGGGGGAGCTTATGAAAGAGATTTGAAAAATTTAACAATTTATTTCAAAAACAAATTTTTACAAAATGTTTTGTTATATCAAAAAGGGGGAGATTGTTGAACTTATTTTGATTTTGATATAACTTAAAAGAAATTTTAAAGGACTAAATTGTAAAAATTTGTAAAGTAATTTTAAAGAAATAAATTTGTCAAAAACTCGATTTTAACTTGACAAAATGCTTTGAAAAAGTTCGATTCAATACATATATCGAACTACATTTTTAAAAGTCGACAAATGCCCAAAATGCTCATTTTGGAAGGAAAGTTTCGAAACTATAGCAAAGTTTCGAAACTATACTGGGCAGTAGCATGGCAGTAGCACTCTGTTTTTGAAACCTGGGTAAAGGTTTCGAAACCTTCATAAGGTTTCGAAACCTTGGCCTGAAAGTTTCGAAACCTTATGAAGGTTTCGAAACCTTTGGCCTGTAACGGTCAAGTTTTTCAAATAACGGTCAAGTTTTTCAAATCTAATCTTAAAGTTTCGAAACCCTTGGTAAAGGTTTCGAAACTTATATGCAGGGGAGCTTTTAAAGGTCAAAAATAAACACTCCCAACGGCTCCAAAGACCCCCCAACGGCTCCTAACGGCTAGATACTCAAACAACACTATAAATACAGCTTTGGATCAATATTGAAGCATCAAGAAAGCAAATACAAACATTCAAGCTTCCAAGAAATCATTTTGTGCTTATTTTTCGATCTTTCTTGTAAAACACTAGAGTGTTCTTTGTTGTGATTCTTGAGCTAGTGTTTTTCGGGTGTGTGAGAGAGCTTAAACGTTGCAAACACTTTCCTAGTGAGGATTTTCTAGTTTGCTCATTTGTATCCAACTTTGGGATAGGATTCAATAGACTTTGGGGTATAAGTCTATTGAAGTGTGTAAGGTTACTCCTTGTCCTTAAAGGAAAGACAAATTAGTGAATTTGTGGGAAATCCTTAGTGTGGACGCTAAGGTAGTGGATGTAGACTTTGGTTAGAAATTCGAACCACTCTAAATCGCTTTGCAATTTTTATCTTTGCAATTAGCTTCCGCCGTTATTTTCAAAAATCCAATTCACCCCCCTCTTGGTTTTGTTCGATCGATTGCCACGTTCAACAATTGGCACCAGAGCTTGGTTCATTAGAAGGTCTTACAACCTCTTGAAAAAGATCCAAGAAGTGTGCAATCATCTACAAAGTCATCCATGGCATCCACCTCCAATATTGTAGCTTGGGGCGATTCTCAACCCACCAACAAGCCTCCCTTCTTCAATGGAGTAAATTATGCCTATTGGAAAAACCGCATGAAGCTCTTCATCCAAGCTTATGATCTTGAAGCTTGGAAAATCATCATGAGAGGATACATAGCACCAACGAGTGATATTGAATCATGGAATGTTGAAGAAGACAAGGGATTCTCAACAAATGCAAAGGCTATGCATCTCATCTTTTGTGCCCTTGGCCCGGACGAGTACGGAAGGGTGTCATCTTGTTCCAATGCAAAAGAAATTTGGGACAAACTTGAAGTTACACATGAAGGTACAAATCAAGTGAAGGAGACCAAAATCGGACTCCTCAATCTAAATTATGAAAACTTCAAGATGGACCCCGAGGAAGACATCAAAACCATGTCCGATCGATTCTCCGTGATCGTAAATGGTTTGAAAGGTTATGGCGAAGTGATCCCCGAAGACAAACTTGTGAGGAAGATGATCTACTCTCTTCCCGATTCATGGGATTCGAAGAAAACCGCCATAATAGAAGCAAAGGACCTCAAAGTTCTCAAGTTGGATGAGCTTATTGGTTCCTTGCTTACTCACGAAATGATGTCAAAGGGCAAGGAAGAAAAGAAGAAGGAAGAGAAAAAGAAAGTTGGTCTTGCTCTTAAAGCATCCAAAAAGGATGATGATTCCAGTGAAGAAGATGAAGAAAAAGAAATGGCTATGTTTGCCAAAAGATTCAAAAACTTCATGTTGACCAACAAAGGAAGAAGATTCCAAAGAGAAGAGGGTTTTAAGAGTAGCAACAAAGGGAGAGATCCTCTAATTTGCTATGAGTGCAATAAACCGGGACATATCAAATTCGATTGTCCTCAACTAAAGAAAAATAGCTATGAGAGGAAGAAGCACAAGGCTCACGTAGCTACTTGGAGCGATGACTCTTCCGACGAGGACGAGGATGAAGTAGCCAACTTGTGTCTTATGGCTATCGAGGATGACTCAATGGTAACCTCTAATTCATCTTATTCATTTGATTATACTTTTGATGAATTGCAAGAGGTTTATAATGAATTAGCCTTAGAGTATGAGAAGTTAATTTTGAAAAATAGAAAAATTACTTCAAAATTGAAAAATGAAAATGATTCTCTCTCTAAGACTAATAAGGAATTTGAAAGTAAATTCGAAGAAATGCAAGTCCAAATAAACGATTTTGAAAAGAAAAATCAAGACTTGCAAAACTTACTTTCAAAGGTCCATAAAGATCATCAAAAGGAACTTGATGATCTTAAAGCTTCTTTCAACAAAGTTGGGATAAAATTAGTTGAAAAATGTGAAAATTCAAGACTCAACTATGTTAGAAAGAACTATCATGGGTATAGACAAAGATCACCTAATCGAAAAAAGATTAGGAGCATTTGGGTTCCAAAAGGACTCATTGCTAATAAAGATGTTGATCTATTGTCTAAATGGATACCCAAAGGGACTAAATTACTAGGAACTAACTCTTATGGACCCAAAAGAGTTTGGGTACCAAAACATACATAGTTCCCTTTTGTAGGTGTGTTGGAGCCATGATATGCAAATTTGAAGAAACTCAAAAGCTCTAGACACACAAAATGGAAGGACACTTGAAGAAGCTCAATCGACATATCTTGGTTCAAGTGGTAACATTTTTATGCAAAATTTACTCTTACATGTTGATTTATATGAATATTTTGTGTTGAAACATGTTTGAGGTTCCCCATATGTTGTATGAATGCTTTTAGTGAGGGGGAGTTATGTTTTGCATGTTTGCTTGATTTTTTGACCATATATGTTTTATGTATGTCTTTAGGTCTTAAAACTAGCAATTTAATGTGCTTAAATGATTAAATTTTTTTTGTGACATTAGTTAAGATAGTCACTTTTTAATCCAACATTAAGCGTAAAATTCTTTGTTTTAAGTTCAAAAACGGTCTTTAATGTTAATAATTATCATAGTAATATTAGAATGCGACTCGGAACTAAATTGAGGCAAAAATCTGAAATTTTAGACAAAACAGGACAAAAGTTTCGAAACTTATACAAAGTTTCGAAACCTTATAGGATTTCCTGAATTTATTTTTGCTACTGGAGGCAATAGTTTCGAAACTTTGGAAAAGTTTCGAAACCTTAGGCTGAAAGTTTCGAAACTTTCCCAAAGTTTCGAAACCTTCATTAAATCTGGCCGAATTCGAGCGGGTTTTTAAGCATAAAATCACCAATCTTTCAACCCTAACTCTTATTTCATCAAACCTAAACGGTCATAAACCCAAATTCTCTCAAAATCCTCAAAACCTTTGCTCAAATCTACAAGTTTTCTTCAATCCTTTGGGCTTATTTCATCATCTTCAACAATTATTTGAGGTAATTTCTTGATTAAAACTTCAATTTATTCAAAATTTTGAGAATTTTAGGGTTATAAAACTTTTAGGGAATCATGTTTTAATGAATTTTAGAACAATGTGGGTTGTTTATAATGCATATTATATCATGTTTTGCAGGAGGTATCACCTAATCTTGATTTATCTCTTGTTTAAACACCCTTAGACTCTTGCCCACAAGGTGTTTGTTAAAATTCCCAAACCAATTTTTTTGTGCCTAAAAACATGCCTCCTAGAGTTATTCTCCCTAGAGCAAATCCTCCTAGAGCTAAACGTCAACGCAATGAAATTGGTCAAAGTTCTAGTTCAAATCCAAACCCTCAATTTGATGAACTTTGCTTTAGGAATCCGGATAACCTAGATAGATATCAAAGTATCTATGAGAATAAGAAAGTTAGAGAGGAAAGAACTATTGATTTTAACTTCCTTACTTCTCCTGAATTTAACTTTGATCTCTTTGAACTCTTTGCGGATTGGGAATGGCTTGACTACCTTAATATCCCTCCCTACACCCATCGCAAATTAGTTCGAGCCTTTTTCGCCAATGCTTCTTTCATCCGATCACCTAGGGATCGAAACACCATCATAGGTATCCGTTCTTACCTCATGGGTACCGAATTCGAGTTAACACCTCAAAACATAGCTGATCATTTAGGTGTTCCTCTAGATGGTAGTTCAAATGAAAATGAGGCTCATAACATTCTTGCTTTCCCGGATGGTAGTCCTACTCACCTTCCTCTTGAGGAGCGCCTCTTTTTACTCCTTACTATTTGGTTCTTCCGTCCCTCCGGCGGAAAAGCCACTAGTATGAGAGCTTGTGATTATTGGTGGCTACGCCAATATCGTGATAGAACTTGTCCCGATATTGCTACCATCATTTTCCTAAACCTCATCAAAATCATCAATAATCCCACCTCTTTCTCTCTATCTTATGGGAATGTTCTTAGCCACATCTTTAGGAAGCTAAACATAGACACTTCCTTAGATCCTCATATTAAGAACAAGAGCTTTATTGACATTAAATCTTGTCACAAAGCCCAATGGTATCATGGAGATCACGGTTGGGTTCATAGAGGAGATTTAGAGGAGATTGATGATAGAGAGGATCCTATAGGAGAGGCTCCACCAGCTCCGGCACCGGCACCGGTTACTTTAGAGTCTATGTATGCGACTATGGTCACGCGCTTTGATAGCTTAGATGCTCATCTTCGTGGCATAGATGATCGCGTTCGTGGCATAGATGATCGAGTTACATCGTTGGAGCATGACATGCACGATGTCCACTCTCACTTCTTTCCACAGATGCCTTCTGATGATGTTTAGTTTATATTTGCATTCTATATGACTTTATGATGTTATTGGTACATTTTAAGACTTATTTTGATTTACGCTTTAGTCTTTGTTTTTAAGACATATTATGCTCTTTGATTGAATATTTCTATGAATTTTATTTTGTTGGATTATAAATCTTGGATGATATGCTTTATGAATGATATGCTTTATGGATGATATGCTATTAAATCATATTGATCTATTAACGTTTTTGTTGCTTGTGTAGCCATTTGTCCTTTTTGCTATAACAAAAAGGGGGAGAAGATTAAGAGCAAATTTGTTTTTACCAAAAAGGTTTTTATTACCAAAAAGGTTTTTATTCAAATATTTCATTATGTCTTTAAAATTATAATTTTCAAAGATTTCATAAAGACATTTATTAAGGGGGAGCTTATGAAAGAGATTTGAAAAATTTAACAATTTATTTCAAAAACAAATTTTTACAAAATGTTTTGTTATATCAAAAAGGGGGAGATTGTTGAACTTATTTTGATTTTGATATAACTTAAAAGAAATTTTAAAGGACTAAATTGTAAAAATTTGTAAAGTAATTTTAAAGAAATAAATTTGTCAAAAACTCGATTTTAACTTGACAAAATGCTTTGAAAAAGTTCGATTCAATACATATATCGAACTACATTTTTAAAAGTCGACAAATGCCCAAAATGCTCATTTTGGAAGGAAAGTTTCGAAACTATAGCAAAGTTTCGAAACTATACTGGGCAGTAGCATGGCAGTAGCACTCTGTTTTTGAAACCTGGGTAAAGGTTTCGAAACCTTCATAAGGTTTCGAAACCTTGGCCTGAAAGTTTCGAAACCTTATGAAGGTTTCGAAACCTTTGGCCTGTAACGGTCAAGTTTTTCAAATAACGGTCAAGTTTTTCAAATCTAATCTTAAAGTTTCGAAACCCTTGGTAAAGGTTTCGAAACTTATATGCAGGGGAGCTTTTAAAGGTCAAAAATAAACACTCCCAACGGCTCCAAAGACCCCCCAACGGCTCCTAACGGCTAGATACTCAAACAACACTATAAATACAGCTTTGGATCAATATTGAAGCATCAAGAAAGCAAATACAAACATTCAAGCTTCCAAGAAATCATTTTGTGCTTATTTTTCGATCTTTCTTGTAAAACACTAGAGTGTTCTTTGTTGTGATTCTTGAGCTAGTGTTTTTCGGGTGTGTGAGAGAGCTTAAACGTTGCAAACACTTTCCTAGTGAGGATTTTCTAGTTTGCTCATTTGTATCCAACTTTGGGATAGGATTCAATAGACTTTGGGGTATAAGTCTATTGAAGTGTGTAAGGTTACTCCTTGTCCTTAAAGGAAAGACAAATTAGTGAATTTGTGGGAAATCCTTAGTGTGGACGCTAAGGTAGTGGATGTAGACTTTGGTTAGAAATTCGAACCACTCTAAATCGCTTTGCAATTTTTATCTTTGCAATTAGCTTCCGCCGTTATTTTCAAAAATCCAATTCACCCCCCTCTTGGTTTTGTTCGATCGATTGCCACGTTCAACAATTGGCACCAGAGCTTGGTTCATTAGAAGGTCTTACAACCTCTTGAAAAAGATCCAAGAAGTGTGCAATCATCTACAAAGTCATCCATGGCATCCACCTCCAATATTGTAGCTTGGGGCGATTCTCAACCCACCAACAAGCCTCCCTTCTTCAATGGAGTAAATTATGCCTATTGGAAAAACCGCATGAAGCTCTTCATCCAAGCTTATGATCTTGAAGCTTGGAAAATCATCATGAGAGGATACATAGCACCAACGAGTGATATTGAATCATGGAATGTTGAAGAAGACAAGGGATTCTCAACAAATGCAAAGGCTATGCATCTCATCTTTTGTGCCCTTGGCCCGGACGAGTACGGAAGGGTGTCATCTTGTTCCAATGCAAAAGAAATTTGGGACAAACTTGAAGTTACACATGAAGGTACAAATCAAGTGAAGGAGACCAAAATCGGACTCCTCAATCTAAATTATGAAAACTTCAAGATGGACCCCGAGGAAGACATCAAAACCATGTCCGATCGATTCTCCGTGATCGTAAATGGTTTGAAAGGTTATGGCGAAGTGATCCCCGAAGACAAACTTGTGAGGAAGATGATCTACTCTCTTCCCGATTCATGGGATTCGAAGAAAACCGCCATAATAGAAGCAAAGGACCTCAAAGTTCTCAAGTTGGATGAGCTTATTGGTTCCTTGCTTACTCACGAAATGATGTCAAAGGGCAAGGAAGAAAAGAAGAAGGAAGAGAAAAAGAAAGTTGGTCTTGCTCTTAAAGCATCCAAAAAGGATGATGATTCCAGTGAAGAAGATGAAGAAAAAGAAATGGCTATGTTTGCCAAAAGATTAAAAAACTTCATGTTGACCAACAAAGGAAGAAGATTCCAAAGAGAAGAGGGTTTTAAGAGTAGCAACAAAGGGAGAGATCCTCTAATTTGCTATGAGTGCAATAAACCGGGACATATCAAATTCGATTGTCCTCAACTAAAGAAAAATAGCTATGAGAGGAAGAAGCACAAGGCTCACGTAGCTACTTGGAGTGATGACTCTTCCGACGAGGACGAGGATGAAGTAGCCAACTTGTGTCTTATGGCTATCGAGGATGACTCAATGGTAACCTCTAATTCATCTTATTCATTTGATTATACTTTTGATGAATTGCAAGAGGTTTATAATGAATTAGCCTTAGAGTATGAGAAGTTAATTTTGAAAAATAGAAAAATTACTTCAAAATTGAAAAATGAAAATGATTCTCTCTCTAAGACTAATAAGGAATTTGAAAGTAAATTCGAAGAAATGCAAGTCCAAATAAACGATTTTGAAAAGAAAAATCAAGACTTGCAAAACTTACTTTCAAAGGTCCATAAAGATCATCAAAAGGAACTTGATGATCTTAAAGCTTCTTTCAACAAAGTTGGGATAAAATTAGTTGAAAAATGTGAAAATTCAAGACTCAACTATGTTAGAAAGAACTATCATGGGTATAGACAAAGATCACCTAATCGAAAAAAGATTAGGAGCATTTGGGTTCCAAAAGGACTCATTGCTAATAAAGATGTTGATCTATTGTCTAAATGGATACCCAAAGGGACTAAATTACTAGGAACTAACTCTTATGGACCCAAAAGAGTTTGGGTACCAAAACATACATAGTTCCCTTTTGTAGGTGTGTTGGAGCCATGATATGCAAATTTGAAGAAACTCAAAAGCTCTAGACACACAAAATGGAAGGACACTTGAAGAAGCTCAATCGACATATCTTGGTTCAAGTGGTAACATTTTTATGCAAAATTTACTCTTACATGTTGATTTATATGAATATTTTGTGTTGAAACATGTTTGAGGTTCCCCATATGTTGTATGAATGCTTTTAGTGAGGGGGAGTTATGTTTTGCATGTTTGCTTGATTTTTGACCATATATGTTTTATGTATGTCTTTAGGTCTTAAAACTAGCAATTTAATGTGCTTAAATGATTAAATTTTTTTTGTGACATTAGTTAAGATAGTCACTTTTTAATCCAACATTAAGCGTAAAATTCTTTGTTTTAAGTTCAAAAACGGTCTTTAATGTTAATAATTATCATAGTAATATTAGAATGCGACTCGGAACTAAATTGAGGCAAAAATCTGAAATTTTAGACAAAACAGGACAAAAGTTTCGAAACTTATACAAAGTTTCGAAACCTTATAGGATTTCCTGAATTTATTTTTGCTACTGGAGGCAATAGTTTCGAAACTTTGGAAAAGTTTCGAAACCTTAGGCTGAAAGTTTCGAAACTTTCCCAAAGTTTCGAAACCTTCATTAAATCTGGCCGAATTCGAGCGGGTTTTTAAGCATAAAATCACCAATCTTTCAACCCTAACTCTTATTTCATCAAACCTAAACGGTCATAAACCCAAATTCTCTCAAAATCCTCAAAACCTTTGCTCAAATCTACAAGTTTTCTTCAATCCTTTGGGCTTATTTCATCATCTTCAACAATTATTTGAGGTAATTTCTTGATTAAAACTTCAATTTATTCAAAATTTTGAGAATTTTAGGGTTATAAAACTTTTAGGGAATCATGTTTTAATGAATTTTAGAACAATGTGGGTTGTTTATAATGCATATTATATCATGTTTTGCAGGAGGTATCACCTAATCTTGATTTATCTCTTGTTTAAACACCCTTAGACTCTTGCCCACAAGGTGTTTGTTAAAATTCCCAAACCAATTTTTTTGTGCCTAAAAACATGCCTCCTAGAGTTATTCTCCCTAGAGCAAATCCTCCTAGAGCTAAACGTCAACGCAATGAAATTGGTCAAAGTTCTAGTTCAAATCCAAACCCTCAATTTGATGAACTTTGCTTTAGGAATCCGGATAACCTAGATAGATATCAAAGTATCTATGAGAATAAGAAAGTTAGAGAGGAAAGAACTATTGATTTTAACTTCCTTACTTCTCCTGAATTTAACTTTGATCTCTTTGAACTCTTTGCGGATTGGGAATGGCTTGACTACCTTAATATCCCTCCCTACACCCATCACAAATTAGTTCGAGCCTTTTTCGCCAATGCTTCTTTCATCCGATCACCTAGGGATCGAAACACCATCATAGGTATCCGTTCTTACCTCATGGGTACCGAATTCGAGTTAACACCTCAAAACATAGCTGATCATTTAGGTGTTCCTCTAGATGGTAGTTCAAATGAAAATGAGGCTCATAACATTCTTGCTTTCCCGGATGGTAGTCCTACTCACCTTCCTCTTGAGGAGCGCCTCTTTTTACTCCTTACTATTTGGTTCTTCCGTCCCTCCGGCGGAAAAGCCACTAGTATGAGAGCTTGTGATTATTGGTGGCTACGCCAATATCGTGATAGAACTTGTCCCGATATTGCTACCATCATTTTCCTAAACCTCATCAAAATCATCAATAATCCCACCTCTTTCTCTCT
Source organism: Hibiscus trionum (assembly GCA_030270665.1). Classification (NCBI taxonomy): domain Eukaryota; kingdom Viridiplantae; phylum Streptophyta; class Magnoliopsida; order Malvales; family Malvaceae; genus Hibiscus; species Hibiscus trionum. The sequence goes on from BSYR01000050.1 coordinate 92,175, forward strand.
ATCTTATGGGAATGTTCTTAGCCACATCTTTAGGAAGCTAAACATAGACACTTCCTTAGATCCTCATATTAAGAACAAGAGCTTTATTGACATTAAATCTTGTCACAAAGCCCAATGGTATCATGGAGATCACGGTTGGGTTCATAGAGGAGATTTAGAGGAGATTGATGATAGAGAGGATCCTATAGGAGAGGCTCCACCAGCTCCGGCACCGGCACCGGTTACTTTAGAGTCTATGTATGCGACTATGGTCACGCGCTTTGATAGCTTAGATGCTCATCTTCGTGGCATAGATGATCGCGTTCGTGGCATAGATGATCGAGTTACATCGTTGGAGCATGACATGCACGATGTCCACTCTCACTTCTTTCCACAGATGCCTCCTGATGATGTTTAGTTTATATTTGCATTCTATATGACTTTATGATGTTATTGGTACATTTTTAGACTTATTTTGATATACGCTTTAGTCTTTGTTTTTAAGACATATTATGCTCTTTGATTGAATATTTCTATGAATTTTATTTTGTTGGATTATAAATCTTGGATGATATGCTTTATGAATGATATGCTTTATGGATGATATGCTATTAAATCATATTGATCTATTAACGTTTTTGTTGCTTGTGTAGCCATTTGTCCTTTTTGCTATAACAAAAAGGGGGAGAAGATTAAGAGCAAATTTGTTTTTACCAAAAAGGTTTTTATTACCAAAAAGGTTTTTATTCAAATATTTCATTATGTCTTTAAAATTATAATTTTCAAAGATTTCATAAAGACATTTATTAAGGGGGAGCTTATGAAAGAGATTTGAAAAATTTAACAATTTATTTCAAAAACAAATTTTTACAAAATGTTTTGTTATATCAAAAAGGGGGAGATTGTTGAACTTATTTTGATTTTGATATAACTTAAAAGAAATTTTAAAGGACTAAATTGTAAAAATTTGTAAAGTAATTTTAAAGAAATAAATTTGTCAAAAACTCGATTTTAACTTGACAAAATGCTTTGAAAAAGTTCGATTCAATACATATATCGAACTACATTTTTAAAAGTCGACAAATGCCCAAAATGCTCATTTTGGAAGGAAAGTTTCGAAACTATACTGGGCAGTAGCATGGCAGTAGCACTCTGTTTTTGAAACCTGGGTAAAGGTTTCGAAACCTTCATAAGGTTTCGAAACCTTGGCCTGAAAGTTTCGAAACCTTATGAAGGTTTCGAAACCTTTGGCCTGTAACGGTCAAGTTTTTCAAATAACGGTCAAGTTTTTCAAATCTAATCTTAAAGTTTCGAAACCCTTGGTAAAGGTTTCGAAACTTATATGCAGGGGAGCTTTTAAAGGTCAAAAATAAACACTCCCAACGGCTCCAAAGACCCCCCAACGGCTCCTAACGGCTAGATACTCAAACAACACTATAAATACAGCTTTGGATCAATATTGAAGCATTAAGAAAGAGTAAGAAACATCAAGAAAGCAAATACAAACATTCAAGCTTCCAAGAAATCATTTTGTGCTTATTTTTCGATCTTTCTTGTAAAACACTAGAGTGTTCTTTGTTGTGATTCTTGAGCTAGTGTTTTTCGGGTGTGTGAGAGAGCTTAAACGTTGCAAACACTTTCCTAGTGAGGATTTTCTAGTTTGCTCATTTGTATCCAACTTTGGGATAGGATTCAATAGACTTTGGGGTATAAGTCTATTGAAGTGTGTAAGGTTACTCCTTGTCCTTAAAGGAAAGACAAATTAGTGAATTTGTGGGAAATCCTTAGTGTGGACGCTAAGGTAGTGGATGTAGACTTTGGTTAGAAATTCGAACCACTCTAAATCGCTTTGCAATTTTTATCTTTGCAATTAGCTTCCGCCGTTATTTTCAAAAATCCAATTCACCCCCCCTCTTGGTTTTGTTCGATCGATTGCCACGTTCAACACATTGTTTTCCAAGCAGATTCAATATTAGCAAAGCCTCTCTTGATGGTCAATTGATCATTTCCTTAAGTCGATTATGTAAAAATCCCTATATATATAGTACATGTTTTTAAATGAATCGAGTTGATTAAGAACCAATCTGTATTTCGAGGGGGTAGATATCACTTCCGAAGTAAGTTCACCTACTTGAACGACTTCTCTCGAAGCTTCTCTCCCAAGTATCCAGCAACGGATCGTTGCCTCCCAAGTCTGTTAAGATATTGAGGAGCAATAGACCAACTATGTCAGCTCTCGCTTGGCAAAGTATTTAGAAAAACGGTAATGACAGCTCTCCCTTGGCATTTACAGTTAGAAACAATAAAGCATGCCAAATAGAAAAACTTTGCCGAAACAGAATTGTATTCAAAGAACTAAGGCATAAAACCAATGTTTAAATCAAACATCCCCCACCAACTATGAAATTAGTTCATGGTGAGGGATTTAACCAACAAAACTATAACCATTTTCAAATACATCATCATAAAAATAAAAGTAAAACAACTTAAAACCAAAACAATGGGCGAGAGGGGTCTCTCGATGCAGCCCTCAAATCCAGGCTCTCAGCCAAGTTGTTGAACCACCCTTCCTCGGTGTAGCCGACCGTCACTCGTCGATCTCTCCAACACCCCACTCTGATCACTCTAAGTCTTCACTTCGCTGCCCCCAATTGCTTGATCGGTTGGTCTTTATATAAGTGTGTACATGAAAGGATGAGATAAGCATTTGCATTTGCATTTGAAATGATCAAGGAATAAGAGATGGAGCTCTATCTGATCATTTTGATATCTTATTAGCTCAATTCGGTGTGATAGCTTATCAGGCTAGGGATGATATCATCATGCCGATGTTGCCTTGGCATCCAAGCTTGTCACAACTTTGCCAACATCACTTGGCACCACCTTATCCGCTATTTTTTTTGAAGTTGATCCATTCACGATCTTTTAGGAGCCAGATCATTTCCTATTTTTTCGGGGTTCAACAATCTCTTGGCATGGCATCAAGTGCTCTTCTCTGCCAACAAGTGCTTGGCACCGTCTAGTCCTTTTGTGCCAACAACACTTTCTTGGCAATTCTAACTGTGTTGCTTTCCTGCGCCAAATCCTATGCCAAACCTGTAAAATAACCACAAAAACAACCATTCACCCTGACATAGACAGAAAACTACACTTCTTATGCAAATGCTTGATTCTAGCAACCTAATGCAACTAAATGTACCTAAAAACAAGCAAGAGTGTTGTAAAATTGTCATTAAAAACAGTACTTTTGAAGAGGTAACACACCCCCAAACCTAACTCATTGCTTGTCCTTAAGTAATGCAAAGAAAAAAAATAAAAATTGTGAAAAATGTTACCTCGACTAAATTTTGGTTGGTAATGCCAACAGATGCTGGCAAGAAAAATTTGGCTCTATTTTTGTCCTCAGTATCTTAGTGTAATTGTGCCAAGCAGATAGCAATTCAGATGCAACAATATAACTCTAGTCTAAGCTCATGAAGAGCGCATGATGTGCAGGGAATATGCATCAAGTATCCTTTCACTCCCTAAGCCAATTTTACTTTCTAAACTCAGATTCTTATTTTCATTTTTTCTTTTTCTTTGCCAAGGGTCTCTGGAATTATCTTAAGCTTTCTTCATGATACTATTTAGCATGAGTGATAAGAGGGGGCATACCACGAATCCCCACCTTAATCCGTTCATCACTAGGCTTTCTTTTCAACTCATACTCTACGATTTTGTACTTAATAACTAAGAGGGAGCAAACCACGAAGCCTTAAGTACTTATTATCCCTAGGTAGAGGAGAGTTTCATTGCTTTGGCTGAAAATTGCTGCCTTATTCTCTTTTTACCCTGACATCAATTTTTTAATCTGATCATAGTTTCAAATAGTCTATAAGTTTGCTAGGGAACTAGATACATATCACGTGTTAAGTGTAAACTCAATTTCCTAAACTAGAGATCAATTACCAAGCAATCCTGACATACTATCCTGCTAGCATGGCATGACAACTAAAGATTAAAATTTCCTCATTGGAAAGATACCTAGATCAAATAAAACTTGCCTAACAAATAACAAACTTCAAAATTAAATCGAGGCAAAATCTTCTCTTTTTTAGCAGTTCGATATGCAACTAATCTACATGACCTAAATGGCATATGATAACATAAATGTAAACATGAAATGAATGACATAAATGTGAAGAAATGCACACCCCAAACCCAAGATGTGCATTATCCTCAAAGCATGGAACAACACATATATACAAGAAAAATAGAAAAAAAATGCAAGGAGTTTAAGAAGAAGTGGACTCCCCTTCAAACGAGGCTTCCTCTCGTTTGGCATGGGCTTCTTCTTCTTTTCTGGCACAAGTCTTTCTCATGGTTAGACTCCCGTGTTCAGGGGACATTCTTTTCTTCCCTTTCCAGGCTTTCTTGGAGGCGGCAGTGGAAGCTCCAATGTCCTCTTTTTTCTTACCAAGGGTAGCTTGTGGTGTAACTAGCTTAGATTTGGGCGTTTTGGCATAGATTTCCTCCATCTCAGAAGAGGAATCAGTGCTGGCAGATTCAACATGCACCAGGGACACAAGAGTTGGGGCCTTGGATTCTGAACTGGCTGGACTGGCAGGACTGACTAGACTGGTTGGGCTGGATGAACTTACAGGCATCGTTGGCCTGGCTGAACTTACTGGCATCGTTGGACTGGCTGGTATGGTTGGACTAATTGGATCAGTTGGCACGACATCATCATTGGCATAAGGCTCGGCAGGAAAAATTGGGAATGTCGACACATCTCTTGGGGAAAGTTTGACAAGAACCTCCCAGATGATGGTGTTAGGCTTGAAACACGCTCGAATGATTGTCTGAAACCGTCAAGAGGGTTGAAATTGCTTCCCGAATGAATTGGCTAAAACTGAAAATAGTAGACAATATTTGCATGATGATTTTAGAGTGGTTCGACTACTCAACCGAGTCTACATCCACTACCTTACTACACCACTAAGGATTTCCTAATTCACTACTATGAATTCTTCCTTTTAAGGCCAAAGGGATAACCTTACAACCTTATCTTTTCAATGGCTAAGATAGAACCACTCTAGTTTTTCACTAAGGCTAAACTAGAACCTCTCTTTTTACAAGGGATTTGTTTGGTAAACTAAGTACCTCACAAGGTGGGTGTTTACACAATTTAAGCTCACTAGAAAGAGTGAAAGATTTACAATTTAAGCACTCACTTAAACTATGTACAAGAGAAATGAAGAAATGTGATTTAGACTCAAATTCTCTTGATCATCTTGCTTGGATGTGTGTTGGGGTTTTGGGCACGCTCGAATCGATCACCGAAACCGTCAAGGAGGGTTGTAAAAGCTTGGTTGTTGAATTGGCTAAAACCGAAGGAAAGGTAGAAAATTTGCACGAGGATTTTAGAGTGGTTCGACTACTTCAACCGAGTCTACATCCACTACCTTAGCACACCACTAAGGATTTCCCAATTCACTCAACAATGAATTCTTCCTTTTGAGGACAAAGGGTAACCTTACAACCCTATCTTTTCAATGGCTAAGATAGAACCACTCTAGTTTTTCTCTCAAGGCTAAACTAGAACCTCTCCTTATACAAGGGTAGAAAGTTGTAAACAGATATACCTCACAAGGTGGGTGTTTACGAGATTGAGCTCACAAGAGTGTAAAGAATAAAAACAATGAAAACACTCTCTATACAATATTTACAAGAGAAATGAAGGAAATGAAGACTTAAACGCTATTTCTCTTGATCATGAAGCTTGGATATCATCTCTTGCTATCTTCAAGTGTCCTTGGGGTGTATTTATAGTGTGGAATGAGTATCTAGCCGTTTATGGCCGTTGGGGATGTTTCGGAGCCGTTGGAAGCCATTAAAGTCGAGCTTTAAATGCTCTCCTGCACAATAGTTTCGAAACCTTTGAGAGGTTTCGAAACCTTAAGAGGGTTTTCAAAAAACTAGCCGTTTTATAGCCGTTTGGAGCCGTTACAGGGCCAAAGTTTCGAAACCTTGTGAAGGTTTCGAAACCTTTGCCCAGGTTTCAAATTTTTGGCTACTGCCCAGTAAAGTTTCGAAACTTTGCTATAGTTTCGAAACTTTCCTTCCAAAATGAGAATTTTGGGCATTTGTCGACTTTTAAAAAAGTAGTTCGATAAAGGTATTCAATCGAACTCTTTCAAAACATTTTGTCACGTTTTAAGGACTTTTGAATTATTTTTGAAATCTTTAAACACGTCCCTAAAACAATTTTCACATAATTGTTATATCAAAATATTTCTCAACAATCTCCCCCTTTTTGATATAACAAAACTTCTTTGAAAAATTGTTTTTGACAAAAAAGCTCCCCCTTAATTTTTCACTTATTTCTCCCCCTTTTTGTTATATCAAAAATAATTCAAATCTTTATAGTACATAATAACAATGGGGTTTATGTGGGAGTATCGAAACGGTTTGAAAACTTCCCTAAACATAATTTCAAGTTGTTTGGACTTTTGGAAATGTTTTAAATTCTTTTTAAATCAGTCCAACATATTTTTCAATTATTATATCAAAACATTAGTTCTTCAATCTCCCCCTTTTTGATATAATAAAACCAACTTGAAAAATTGTTTGGGATTCTCCCCCTTCAAGTTTAAAACGTTTAAAAATGTGAATAAGAGATGAAAATTTGAAAAGTAAGTAGCTCCCTCTTATTCATTTGAAAATACAATTTTTCAAACCAAATTCTCCCCCTTTTTGTTATATCAAAAAGAATTTAAAATGACATATAAGTTCAAGATAACATAGGAGGCAAAAAAAAATTTGACACACTTAAAATTTTGGTTTAAAAAAAAAATTGGCTCCCCCTTACTCAAAGCATCACATTAAATTTTTAGCTCAAAAACTTGACACTTAAGAGATTGAATTTCACCATTGAATCAAATCAATTTAAAAACACATGAAATTCAATTTATCCAAGACTTTAAAAATTTTATGCAAACATATGAATGAAACCATTAAACTCATATGCATAAAATTTTCAAATAATGTTATGCTTGTTTAGATATTTGAATAAAAGCTCAAATGCATGAACATTAGAAATTAGATAACCAAAAAAAAATAAAAAATAAAAGCATTAAGCTTAGAGGTTACCTATCTTCTTCACTTGTGTGACTAGAGCATTTAAGATTCTTGCTTTTCTTGCCTTTTGCTCCAACACACCTACAAGAGACATTTACTTGGATTTTGGTATCCAAATTGCTTTGGATCCATTAACATTAATCTCGATGTCTCTAGTTCCCTTAGGAACCCATACTTGTCTAATCCTATAAGTTTTTCTTTTCTTTATAGGACAAGTATGCAACGAATGACCATGATAATGGCAATGTGAGCATTTTGCCATTACGGGATGAGATGAATTATTAGAAATGATTTCTTTTTCTTTTGTTAAGCTTTCAAGCTTAACTTTTAAATCAAAATTTTCTTTTTCTAAAACGTCTTTGCTTGTTTTTGAAAATTCTAAATCATTTTTCAAAATTTCATTTTGATTTTCAAAATCCATTTTTGTTTTTAAAAGAAAATCATTTTCAGTTTCGAGTTTTGAAATCATTTTCCTAAATTTGGAATTCATGGTCTCAAATTCCAAATATAATTCATTAAAAGCATCTTGTAACTCATCAAAAGAATGTGAATTTAATTCATCTGAGTTAGAAGATACCTCGGGCTCATCGAGAGCCAAAACACCATCCACCTTAGGTGTTGAAGGGAGGATTGCACATGATGAAGCATCATCTTTCTTCTCTTCTTTCCCATAGAATTTCTCAAGCTTCTCCCAAATTTCTTTGGCACTTTTGGATGGGGAGACCTTCTTGGAAATCTCTTCACTTAGGGCACAGAGAAGAATGTGCATAACCTTTGCATTGAGATGGTCCTTCTTTGTGTCATTGACACTCCTTTTCTTCTTCTTCTTAGGAGCTTCCGAATGTCCATTTATGATAATCTTCCAAATGTCAAGGTTGAATCCTTGGATGAAATATTTCATAATGTTGCTCCATTGGAAGTAACCTTCTCCTTTGAAGAGAGGAGGACACATGATAGAGCGGCCTTCTTCAAATGAAATCATTGTAGAACCGCTTGCCATTTTCTTGTACGGTGGACTACGAGCGTTGGATCTTTGCTCCTGGATGTTAGTCCTTCGATGGAGACGAGTCTCTGATACCAATTGTTGGGTTTTTGGGCACGCTCGAATCGATCACCGAAACCGTCAAGGAGGGTTGTAAAAGCTTGGTTGTTGAATTGGCTAAAACCGAAAGAAAGGTAGAAAATTTGCACGAGGATTTTAGAGTGGTTCGACTACTTCAACCGAGTCTACATCCACTACCTTAGCACACCACTAAGGATTTCCCAATTCACTCAACAATGAATTCTTCCTTTTGAGGACAAAGGGTAACCTTACAACCCTATCTTTTCAATGGCTAAGATAGAACCACTCTAGTTTTTCTCTCAAGGCTAAACTAGAACCTCTCCTTATACAAGGGTAGAAAGTTGTAAACAGATATACCTCACAAGGTGGGTGTTTACGAGATTGAGCTCACAAGAGTGTAAAGAATAAAAACAATGAAAACACTCTCTATACAATATTTACAAGAGAAATGAAGGAAATGAAGACTTAAACGCTATTTCTCTTGATCATGAAGCTTGGATATCATCTCTTGCTATCTTCAAGTGTCCTTGGGGTGTATTTATAGTGTGGAATGAGTATCTAGCCGTTTATGGCCGTTGGGGATGTTTCGGAGCCGTTGGAAGCCATTAAAGTCGAGCTTTAAATGCTCTCCTGCACAATAGTTTCGAAACCTTTGAGAGGTTTCGAAACCTTAAGAGGGTTTTCAAAAAACTAGCCGTTTTATAGCCGTTTGGAGCCGTTACAGGGCCAAAGTTTCGAAACCTTGTGAAGGTTTCGAAACCTTTGCCCAGGTTTCAAATTTTTGGCTACTGCCCAGTAAAGTTTCGAAACTTTGCTATAGTTTCGAAACTTTCCTTCCAAAATGAGAATTTTGGGCATTTGTCGACTTTTAAAAAAGTAGTTCGATAAAGGTATTCAATCGAACTCTTTCAAAACATTTTGTCACGTTTTAAGGACTTTTGAATTATTTTTGAAATCTTTAAACACGTCCCTAAAACAATTTTCACATAATTGTTATATCAAAATATTTCTCAACAATGTGTTCTCTAACCATCTTCAAGTGTCCCAAGGTTGCTTTTATAGTGTGGAATGATATTCTAGCCGTTTATGGTCGTTGGGGATGTTTTGGAGCCGTTTGGAAGTCATAAAGTCGAGCTTTAAATTCTCACATGCATAGAGGTTTTGAAACCTTTACCAGAGGTTTCGAAACCTTAAGGGGGAATTTGTAAAAACTAGCCGTTACAAGGCTAAGGTTTCGAAACCTTTATGAGGTTTCAAAAATAGTGGCATTCGGCTCAGAAAGGTTTCGAAACCTTATAGGAATGATTTCGAAACTTTCACTTAAAAACCCAATTTTGGCTAGTTTTTAACTTTAAAATGTATATTCGATATAGGTGCAAAGTCAAAACATTTTAAACATATTTTTCAAGTTTTAAGGACTTTTGAATTATTTTTGAAATCTTTAAACAAGTCCAAAACATTTTTCACATAATTGTTATATCAAAATATTTCTCAACAATCTCCCCCTTTTTGATATAACAAAACTTCTTTGAAAATTTGTTTTTGACAAAAGCTCCCCCTTAATTTTTCACTTACTTCTCCCTTTTTTTGTTATATAAAAAATAATTCAAATCTTTATAGTACATAATAACAATGGAGAGTAAGTTAAAAAAAATTAAGTGCAAAACATTTGAAAAATAAAACCCCCCCTTACTAAAGCATTCCATTAAATTTTTAGCACAAACTTTGACACTTAAGAGATTGAATTTCACCATTGAATAAAATCAATTTAGAACACATGAAATTCAATTTATCCAAGACTTTAAAACTTTATTCAAACATATGAATGAAACAATATGATTCATTTTCATAAAGCATCAAAAATGTCATGCGCTTATAAATATAAATACGCAATGATGCATGGACATTTATAATCAAAATAGGTAACCCAATGATTTATAATCCAATGCATTAAGATTAGAGGTTACCCATGTTCTTCACTTGTGTGACTAGAGCATTTTCATATCTTTGCTTTTCTTATTATTGCTCCAACACACATACAAAAGACAATTACTTGGATTTTGGTATCCAAATTGCTTTGGATCCATTTACATTAGTCACAATGTCTTTAGTTCCCTTGAGAACTCATACTTGTCTAATCCTATAAGAATTTCTCTTCCTAATAGGACAAGTATGTAAGGAATGACCATGATAATGGCAATGTGAACTTCTGCCATTATGTGACAAGATGAATTATTGAAAATAATTTCCTTTTCTTTTGTTAAGCTTTCAAGCTTAACTTTTAAATCAAGATTTTCTTTTTCTAAAACATCTTTGCTTGTTTTTGAAAATTCTAAATCATTTTTCAAAATTCCATTTTGGTTTTCAAAATCCACTTCTGTTTTTAAAAGAAAATCATTTTCAATTTCGAGTTTTGAAATCATTTTCTTAAATTTGGAATTCATGGTCTCAAATTCCAAAAATAATTCATCAAAAGCATCTTGCAACTCATCAAATGTATACGAATTTAATTCATTTGAGTTAGAAGATACCTCGGGCTCATCGAGAGCAAAAACACCATCCACTTGTGGATTGGAGAGAAGGTTTGCACATAATTGATCATCAATTTTCTTTTCTCCCTTCTTGTTGCCATAAAGCTTCTTAAGTTTCTCCCATAATTCTTTGACACTTTTGCATGTGGAGATCCTCTTGGAAACTTCTTCGTTAAGGCCACAATAGAGAATGTACATCGCCTTAGTGTTTAGCCTTTCCTTCGTGTTGTTGGCACTCCTTTGCTTTTTCTTCTTCTTTAGAGCTTCCAAATACCCATCTTCGATGATGTCCCAAACCTCATAGTCTTGAGGCTTGATGAAGTATTTCTTGATATTTTTCCCATTGGAAGTATGCTTCTTCTTCGAAGAGTGGAGGACACGAGATAGAGCGGCCTTCTTCAAATCGTGCCATTTTCTTGAACGGTGGACTTCGAGCGTTGGATCTTTACTCCCGGATGTTAATCCTTTGATGGAGACGAGGCTCTGATACCAATTGTTGGAATTTATGGTGCTCGATTCCTTCAACTGTTCTTGCTCGCCAAGTGGTGGAGAAGTGGAATATTGGGTGATAGAGATGTGGAAGCTAAAAAAAGATAAAGACAAGATGATTTATAGTGGTTCAACCTTCTAACCAAGGTCTACATCCCCTACCTTAGCTTCCCACTAAGGATATCCAATCAATCCACTATTGATTCGTCCCCTTTTCTAGGCTTAGGAGGAAACCCTTACAAAACCGATCAAGCTTTCTACCCAAAGCTTTGATCAAACCCTCTTTACAAAGAGATAAAAAATACGCAAACTCAAATTCATCTAATAGGTATTTGTTTGCACAATTAAGCTCTCACCCAATCCTAAAAACACTTGAGCAAATATAACAATTTTGGCTCACTAGTGTTTGTCTATACAAGGAATTGACAATTAAGCACTAAAACACATTTTGATCAGATGTTGTATTACAATTGAAGCATTAACCATTACTTGATGCTTGAAGGTCCCTTTTATACTCCTAATTGAGTTTGTAGTCGTTACTAGACGTTGGAGTTGAATTGGAGCCGTTGAAGACTTTATTTACCACATTAATTGCAATTCTGGTGCTGTCCGTTTCGGAACAGTCGAGCCCGTATCGGAACGGCCTTCTTCAGAACTAGCTGTTGGAGGCTGATGCAGCTGGCCGTATCGAAACGCCTATGGTCGTATCGAAACGGTTACCACCCGTTTTGGTACGATTGACAGTTAGGCTGCAAATTAAATTACCGTTGGGAAATAGCCGTTGGGAGTTTATGACCGATGAGGCCATTGCCATATAGGCGTATCGAAACGGGTAAGACCATATCGAAACGCCAAGAAAAATGCTCACCCAGATTAAATTCTGTTTCAAAATAGGCAGACATATCGGAACACCTAGAGGCGTTTCGAAACGCCTGGATGGTTTTGTTGAATTTGGCTTTGAAAACATATAAAACCTTTTAAAATATCACATAAACATAGTTTCAAGTTGTTTGGACTTTAGAAATAGTTTTGAGAATTTAACTTTGTCCAAAACATTTTTCAATTATTATATCAAAACATTAGTTCTACACAAACAAATCGAGAATGAAACACATGCCAAGCAGCCAATTATTATCCAAGAAGAGAAATCAACGCCAGCAGGTAAAACCAAGGAAATAGAGAAAGAAGAGGCAGATGTTGATGATGCCAGACCGCTATCCGATGCCAGACAGCAGTCAGATGCCAACACCACCGCGACAAAACCAACAGAGCCACCATTTGCCAACCCTACATCGGTAAGACAGGAAGGTATTATTGTTAACAATTTTAAAGTTCTTAAATGTACATATGAAATTGAATTTCCATGTAGTTAGGCCAATTGAATCCATTTTGGATTAGAACCTGGCATTGAATTGCCAAGGAATGAAAGTTGATGCCATCAAACAAAAGTACGATGGCAAAACAATTGAACAACATAGAATATCAATTCTGGTTGGAGCTGATGCCATAAAGCAAGGTGTGCTCAAATGGCTTGTTGCTGGAAGGAAAAAGTGGATGCCAAATAACTGAGAATTAAGAACCGGAGCAGGAAAATTTTGCCTTAACAACAATGCTAGAGATGTTGCGGCTCAAAACTGAAGATTTCATGAAGATTCTGGAATAAGATGAGGATGAATATGCCTCGACAACAAAAGGATTCTTCGGTTTTCTAAGGTGGTTGTTCAAATCCACCATTGTAAAATATTCCCTTTCATTGTGCAATCGAGAATTTGGCATGATCAAAGGAAAGCAATTGTTTGGCTTTCTATGTTGGTTATTCAAACAAAGGATTATCACAGCCTACCATTCACCAATAAATGGCTAGCGCCTAAAACACTATTTAAAAGGTAGTAAAAAAATGCCAAGAAGGCTATCCTCTTGGCAGAGATACCGTAACATCACCAGTAGGTTTGAATCTTTGTAAATATTAGGATTTTTATTTTTCTTTGTTTTTAGGTTTCAGGATTTTCAGTAGTTTTTTCTTTCTTTTAATTTTCATTTTTATTCCTTTGTTGTGTTGAAAGGTTTGCTTTGAGAATGTGCAGATTTCGTATGTCAGGGACAATGCCAAGGAGGGACTTGGCATGAGGCGATTGTGATCCAGACACGAGTAGATTTGTGCCAGACAACATGATAAAGTATTCATTGGCATAAATAATTGGCAAATTAAGCGACTCGAGCATGTCAGTGACTATGCCAGCGCAGAAGCTTGGCATGCGGCAAATTGAAAATTTTGAAGAAGAGATTAACCCTAGCTTGATCGGTCCATTAAAGAGAGAGAATATTTTCTTTAAACTTAACCCCTAGCTGCCCAAAAAGTAGTTTGAAATTTAAATTCAATCTAATCACCTTATCACCCCAATCTTTACCCAATCCTATCACTTACAACCTTATCACTTCACCCTTATCACCTTACCCCTTTTCAAATCAAATCTTTTTATTTTTCATCATTATCCCCATTTATTTGGATGTCATTATTACACCCCCCATTAAACACTCAACCTTTTCACTTTCTTACCCTAGCCGATTTTAAAGAACTAAATCTCTTTCACTTTTTTTATCAAGCAAGAATCAAGCACCTATTCGTCTCTTCTTCTTCATCATTTGTACCAAACCGTTTAAAATTCTTGTCACTACTATGGCGTCTTCATCTACTCCTTTTAACAGATTTTTCAACGAAGAGATTCAGAAAAAGTTTGAAGCAAACTTTGCTAAAAAATGGGAGATATATGCCACCATTGTCCAAGAATTCTATGCTCAAATTGTGACCAAAGATTCACCCTCCTTGATGATTCGAGGTACGTGTGTGCGTTTTGATGAAGGGTATATTAACACTATGTTTGAGTTGAACGGTGCAGGGGATGATCATTTTGAGTATGTCGAGTCGGTGAATGCTGCCAAGCAAAAGAAGCTGTTGGAAGACTTGGGCGAGCCTGGCATGGCATGGACAATGTCATCAAAGGGAAATCGAACGATGAAACGGTTGACATTGAAGCCTCATCCGAAAGGATGGAATCACTTTTTAAAGGCGAATCTGATGCCTACAACATACAACAAAACTGTCTCAGAAGAGAGGCTGATCCTATTGCACTCCATCATGATGGGACGTAAGATTAATGTTGGCAGGATCATCATTGGTGATACCTATAAATGTGCAAAAAGAGGTAATAGTAGTTTGTTCTTTCCTTTGTTACACTACATCAGACTTGTTCTACAACGGCATTTCTCGTGGCGTTTTCTTAACAAACGCCGAAAATCTTTCACCTATTCCGGCGTTTTAAAGTCAAACTTCACAGAATGGAATCTTTAGTGGCATTTTTAAACAAAATGCCGCTGTAGTAAAACAATTAGTGGCGTTTTGTGGAAAACGCCACAATAAGTCTGAAACTCACGACGTTTATTACTAAAACCGCCACAATTGGTATACTTTTCGTGGCGTTTTAGTAAAATGCCGGCAAAAGTCATGTTATGGCGGTGTTTGGTAGCATAAACGCCGCAAGAGATATCGTTTTAGTGGCGGTTTTGTGTCAAACGCCGCAATAAGTCCCTCTTTCGTGGCGTTTGTATTTATAAACGCCACTATAGATCTTGACTTTTTGTGGCATTTTTTACCTAAAAACACCGCGAACTATTGTGGCGCTTCTTTAAGCGACATTTTTTGCGGCGTTTTCTTAAGCGCTAGGAAACTTTTTAGCGGCGCTAAAAACGCCTCTATAGGGTTAAAAATGCCGCTAAAGAATTGTTTTGTTGTAGTGTTAATTTCTAACATTTACATGCTCTATGGTGTGCCCAAGTGTGCTATAGATAAAGGCCAAGCAATCAAGGGAACAGTAATTTCAGCTGCTATATGGAAAAACCTCATCGTTGTCCAGCCAAAAAGAAAAGTGCAAGGGAAAGGCCAAGACAGCCACGCCAAAGCCCAAGCCAAAGCCAAAGGCAGAACCTAGCAGTGTGCTGGAAACTATGCCAGCAACTTTGATGGTAGTATTGTCCCAAGTGTACGCCTGCCGGGAGATTATTCTCCAAAAACTAGAGGCAGTTGAGGAGCTTAACGTTAAGATGAGGCACTACACAAAGGAAAGGGATACTATATGTTGAGAAATATTTTGATATAACAATTATGTGAAAAATGTTTTGGACTTGTTTAAAGATTTCAAAAGTCCTTAAAACTTGAAAAATATGTTTAAAATGTTTTGACTTTGCACCTATATTGAATATACTTTTTAAAGTTAAAAACTAGCCAAAATTGGGTTTTTAAGTGAAAGTTTCGAAACCATTCCTATAAGGTTTCGAAACCTTTTCTGGGAAGAATGCCACTATTTTGAAACCTTAGCAAAGGTTTCGAAACATTGGCCTTATAACGGCTAGTTTTTACAAATTCCTCCTTAAGGTTTCGAAACCTTTGTGCAGGTGAGAATTTAAAGCTCGACTTTATGACTTCCCAACGGCTCCAAAACATCCCTAACGGCCATAAACGGCTAGAATATCATTCCAAACTATAAAAGCAACCTTGAGACACTTGAAGATGGTTATAGAACACATCCAAGCAAGATGATCAAGAGAATTTGAGTCTAAATCACATTTCTTCATTTCTCTTGTACATAGTTTATGTGAGTGCTTAAATTGTAAATCTTTCACTCTTTCTAGTGAGATTAAATTGTGTAAACACCCACCTTGTGAGGTACTTAGTTTACCAAACAAATCCCTTGTAAAAGGAGAGGTTCTAGTTTAGCCTTAGTGAAAAACTAGAGTGGTTATATCTTAGCCATTGAAAAGATAGGGTTGTAAGGTTATCCCTTTGGCCTCAAAAGGAAGAATTCATAGTAGTGAATTGGGAAATCCTTAGTGGTGTGCTAAGGTAGTGGATGTAGACTCGGTTGAGTAGTCGAACCACTCTAAAATCATCGTGCAAATATTGTCTACTATTTTCGGTTTTAGCCAGTTCATTCGGGAAGCAATTTCAACCCTCTTGACGGTTTCAGACGATCATTCACGCATGTTTTAAGCCTAACAAATGGTATCAGAGCTTGGCTCATTGAATAGGATTAACATCCTATTGAGAAGATCCGGCAAGGTCGATAAACTTTTCAAACAACCGACTCAATGGCACAACCCATCGACAAACAACCCTTCTTCGACGGGACCAATTATGCTTATTAGAAGACGAGGATGATGTTCTTTGTCAAATCCAAAGACTACAAGCTTTGAGGTATCATAGAAGATGGCCCGTTCGTACCACAAAGAAGCAAGGCAGATTGGAGTGCCGACGACCGCAAGAAGATGGAGCTGAATTGCAAGGCTTTGCACTTCATCTTTTGTGCACTTAGCCTCAACATCTACGAGAAGATGTCTTCTTGCGAGAGTGCCAAAGAAGTTTGGGACAAGCTCGAAGTTACATACGAGGGGACAAACGAAGTAAAGGAGACCAAGATTGGGCTCCTCAACCTAGAGTATGCAAACTTCAAGATGGACCCGGAAGAGAACATTGAGAAGATGTTCGATAGGTTCTCCACCATCACCGGTGGACTCAAAGGTTTTGGAGAAGCCATCCCGGAAGAAAAGCTTGTCCGAAAGCTCATCTACTCCGTTCCCGAGTCATGGGACTCAAAAAGGACCGCCATCATCGAAGCCAAGAATCTCAAGACTTTGAAGCTTGATGAGCTCATGGGGTCACTTCTCACTCACCAAATTATGAAGAAAAACAAAGAAGAGGAGAAGAAGAAGGAAGAGATTAGAGCTATGGGGGAGAAGAAGCTCAAAGGGCTTGGCATCAACACAAATGCCATTGCTCTCAAATCCTCCACATGTCATCATGTAGATTCAAGTGAAGAGGAGGATGAAGAAGAAGAGATAGTTCATCTCTTCAAGAAGTGTGCCCCATTCATGAAGAAAGCCTTGAAAGAACTTAAACGAGAATCCTTAAAGAAGAAGAGGGCAAGCACTTGAAGCCATAAGAAGAAGGCATATATGGCTACATGGCGTGATGAAGACTCCACCGACGATGAACAAGCCAACCTTTGCCTTATGGCCATCGAAGAAGATTCAATGGTAACTTCTAATTCATCTACTTCATGTTCATATTCTTTTGATGGATTACAAGATGCCTATGACGATTTGGTTTTAGAATTTAAAAATCATATTTTGAAAAACAAGAAAGTGATTTCAAATTTGAAAATTCAAAATGACTTGATTTCTAAAATCAAAATTGAACTTGAAGAAAAACTCCAAGAGTTTGAACAAAAATGTTTTGATTTACAAAATTTGCTTCATAAAGTTAAAGAAGAAAAAGATTTGATTTCTAAAGAGCTTGAAAAGAAAAATAATCTTGGAAAATCAAAACTTTATGTAAGACAATCTAGTGCCCCTAGATTTGTAAATGGTGAAGTTTTTAGAAGTATTTGGGTCCCAAAAGGACTAAGTACATCAACTAAAAAGGATGAAATTGAAAAATAGATTCCTAAGGGGACTAAGTTTTGTGCTACTAATGTCTATGGATCCAAAGCAATTTGGATACCAAAAATTACTTGATTGTCTTGTTAAGGTGTGATGGAGATTGATCAACAAGTCCAAAATTGAGGGGGAGCTCCATGCACACAAGGAAGAACACTTGAAGAAGGAAGGCTTCACATCCTTCCTTGTGTTCAACTGTGGTGAAAATCTAGTTGTTCTATTTGTTTAATTTGATTTATTTTTTTATTCCAACCAGATTATGACATATGTTGGACTAACATTGACGATGCTTTGAGTAAGGGGGGCCATTATTAAAACCAAAATTCTCATTTTTTAAATCTTTTTAAAACCTCCTAAGTTATTTTGAACTTGATGTCTTTTGAATTCTTTTTGATATAACAAAAAGGGGAAGAGTTTGGTTTGAAAAATTGTATCTTTAAATGAATAAGGGGAGCTTTACTTACTTTTCAATTTTTCATCTCTTATTCACATTTTAAAACTTAAAGGGAGAGAATCCCAACCAATTTTTCAAGTTGGTTTTATTATATCAAAAATGGGGACATTGTGGAAACTAATGTTTTGATATAATAATTGAAAAATGTTTTGGACAAAGTTAAAAAGAATTCAAAACCATTTCTAAAGTCCAAACAACTTGAAACTATGTTTATGGGATATTTTAAAATGTTTTATATGTTTTCAAAGCCAAATTCAACAAAACCATCCAGGCGTTTCGAAACGCCTCTAGGTGTTTCGATACGGGTCTTTACAGTGGAAAAATGTTCCGAAACAGCTCTGCCTATTTCGAAACGGACTTTAATCTGGGTGAGCATTTTGCTTGGCGTTTCGATACGGTCTTACCCATTTTGATACGCCTATGTGGCAATGGTCTCAACAGTCATAAACCTCCAACGATAATTTAATTTGCAGCCTAACTGTCAATCGTACCGAAACGGGTGGTAACCGTTTCGATACGGCTAAAAGGGTTTCGAAACGGCCATAGGCGTTTCGATACGACCAGCTCCATCAGCCTCCAACGGCTAGTTCTGAAGAAGGCCGTCCCGATACGAGCTCGACTGTTCCAAAACGGACAGCACCAGAACTGCAATTAATGTGGGAAATAAAGTCTTCAACGGCTCTAATTCAACCCCAACGGCTAGTAACGGTTACAAACTCAATTAGGAGTATAAAAGGGACCTCCAAGCATCAAGTAATGGTTAATGCTTCAATTGTAATACAACATATGATCAAAATGTGTCTTAGTGCTTAGTTGTCAATTCCTTGTATAGACAAACACTAGTGAGCCAAAATTGTTATATTTGCTCAAGTGTTTTTAGGATTGGGTGAGAGCTTACTTGTGCAAATAAATACCTATTAGAGGGATTTGAGTTTGCGTATTTTTTATCTCTTTTTAAAGAGGATTTGATCAAAGCTTTGGGTAGAAAGCTTGATCGGTTTTGTAAGGGTTTCCTCCTAACCCTAGAAAAGGGGACGAATCAATAGTGGATTGATTGGAAATCCTTAGTGGGAAGCTAAGGTAGTGCATGTAGACCTTGGTTATAAGGTTGAACAACTATAAATCATCTTGTCTTTATCTTTTTTTAGCTTCCACACCTCTCAATCACCCAATATTCCACTTCTCCACCACTTGGCGAGCAAGAACGATTGAAGGAATTGAGCACCATAAATTCCAACAATGACACTCCAGGGAGCAACAACTTGTCATTGTTCTTTCCCTTTCTTCCAAGCATCCTATGTATCACTTGGCACGCTGTTCAAGATGTTCAAAATCAAATTTGTGTGATTTTCAATTTTTCTGCATGTTTCTTCAATCTCTTGACGTTGAGCATCCATCTTCCTAAAGTGTAAGTTCTCGTGCCAAGACATGTGTGTTGTATCAACAAAGTTGTAATCATCATAGAAGTCTATTTGATCATCGTACGAGTAGCTCGGATGATGTTGATGACCGTTTTGCCATGGCATATATGTTGCAGCAGCAATGCCATTATTGTAAGCAAAAACGTCAACTCCTTGATCATACCATGGAAAATTTTGCTGGTAATGTCATCAGTCATAAGCTCTAATATGGTCTCTAATACTCATTCTCGGATCCTCCATGCTCCTAAAATACTAAAAATAAATAAAACTAAAAAATGTTAGAAAAATAAAACGAAAATAATAAAAAACAAAGACAAGTAAAAATCAAAACAATAAACTTTGTTGCAATCCCCAACAACGACGCCAAAAACTTGTAGACTCTTTCGGGAGATGTGTAAATAATGCTGGCAAAAATGGGCAATTTATAGATAATGGGCAATTGTATGCCAAGAGTCCTTTGCGTGCAAGTATACACAGTCTGCAAGTAATACAACTTGGTAAGATGAGTTATCGATCCCACAGAGATTGACTTGAAATTTGATTGCTTTGATGGTTTACTTTTCTTGGGAAAAAGATGATTTTTTAGTTGTTTTAGAAACTACTTAAAAGAAAAGAAAACAACGGAGTAAAACGTTGGCAAGAAAGGTGTTTTTAATGAATGATGAGTGTTGGCAGGGAATGCATGGTTTTAACACTGTTCATGCCAGCCTTTGTTGGCAAACTGTCTTGGCATTGTTTGCCGAGCGGATTCAACATTATCAGAGCCTCTCTCGATTGTCATTGCCCTAAGTCGATTATGCAAAAAACCCCTATATTTCTATAGTGCATGTTTTTAAATGTATTGAGTTGATTAAGAACCAATCTATACTCCGAGGGGGTAGATATCACTTCCAAAGTAAGTTCATCTACTTGAACGACTTCTCTCGAAGCTTCTCTCCTAAGTATCCATGAACTGATTGTTGCCTCCCAAGCCTGTTAAGATATTGAGGAGCAATAGGACAACTATGCCAGCTCTCTCTTGGCAAAGTATTTAGAAAAATAGTAATGCCAGCTCTCGCTTGGCATTTACAGCTAGAAACAATAAAGCATGCCAGATAGAAAAAACTTTGTCGAAATATAATTGTATTCAAAGAACTAAGGCATAAAACCAACTTTTAAACCCAACATCTCCTACCAACTATGAAATTAGTTTATGGTGATGGATTTAACCAACAAAACCATATCTGTTATCAAATACATCATCATAAAAATAAAAGTAAAACAACTTAAAACCAAAAGAATGGGCGAGAGGGGTCTCTCGATGTAGCCCTCAAATCCAGGCTCTCGGCCAAGTTATTGAACCACCCTTTCTCGGTGCAGCCGACCGTCACTCGTCGAGCTTTCCAACACCTCACTCTGATCACTCTAAGTCTTCACTTCGTTGCCCCCAATTGCTTGATCGATTGTCATGGCATCAAATACACTTCTCTGCCAACAAGTACTTGGCACCATTTGGTTCTTCTATGCCAACAACACTTGGCATTCTTCTTGGAAATCCTAACTGTGTTGCTTTCCCGGGCCAAATCTTATGCCAAACCTACAAAATAATAACAAAACAACCCTTCACCCTGGCATTGACAGAAAACTACACTCCTTATGCAAATGCACGATTCTAGCAATCTAATGCAACTAAATGTACCTAAAAACAAGCAAGAGTGTTGTAAAATTGTCATTAAAAACACTACTTTTGGAGAGGTAACACATACCCATGAGAACTAATATTCTTCTAGTAAGATAGTTGTGTGAAGTGTATCATCGTTTACACAAACGACAGAATAGTTCAAAGACACTGCGTCTACTAGTCAGTCAGTAAAGTAAATATACTTTCACAAGGGAAAGTTCAAGGGTGGACACCTACCTATTCTATGCAGCCATCGATCGTAAAATCTATCACCACATCGAGTCAAAATGGTTTTTAAAAACATT
Organism: Hibiscus trionum; assembly: GCA_030270665.1. Taxonomy (NCBI): domain Eukaryota; kingdom Viridiplantae; phylum Streptophyta; class Magnoliopsida; order Malvales; family Malvaceae; genus Hibiscus; species Hibiscus trionum. The sequence continues at coordinate 113,685 of BSYR01000050.1, forward strand.
AATTTCATTCATTTGGGGGATTGTTGGGAAATTATGATCATATGGAAACTTTGAGGCATATATTCAATAGGTAAAGATGGGGAATCGAATCATGAATTTACGTCTTCATATTCTACTCCATGAGATCTTTACAAAAATGTCTCACATCCTCAAATTGGTTGAGTGATGAATGAGAAATTGATGCTCAAAGTAGGCAACTTGCAAAGATTGGTGAGGAAAGAGTAAGCTTGATTCCCAAATTGGTTAGAGACCAAGTGCGGGAGGTGTATATATAATGGAACTAACCAATAAATTGTTGAATAAGCTTATCAAAGATTATGCCTTGCCGTTAGGCACGATGTGAGTGAACATGAATGTCTGGACTGGTTGAGCCTAGCTTGGACCTGCCAAATTTTAGCCCAAATTTGAAAATGCTCGTCCAAGAATCAGTCAAATAATTTGAAATTCAAAATAAATTTTGTGAATCTAAATAATCTATATTTAGATAGATTTTGTTAGATAATATTTTTTTAATTTAATTTTGAATTTGAGTTCAATTGTGATTAAAACCCTATCTTTGCTCGCCTATAAAAGGAGGCTTCCGCAAGAAGAGAATTCACAACTCACAATGAACATTGCAAGCTAAGAGCATTTCCTCTCAACTATCCCCATTTTCTCTAAAAAGCTATCCTGCATTTGGTTTTCATTTTTTCCACGGTGATAAACGAAGGCAAGTTTCCAATTCGTGATCTCTGCATCTATGCTAATGCAGTTGATGAGTGTTTAAAAGTTCTATTATTTACACCTTTTTTAACCCATATTTCTGCTGCATTCAAGCATTATTCATTGCATTTAGGTCAGTTTACAGCAAAACATCACAAATATATTAAAAGGCGCAGATTCTACTAAAAACGGCTGTTTTTGCAGGTATCTGCCATAGTAGATGTTGAAGGCAGGCGCAGGGCAGATAAGCAGAAGAGCTGAACTGAACAAGCAGACGAAGAAGACGAACCTGTCATGGACCTGTCGTGACAGCAAGGTGACAGCAACTTTATAGAGAGGAAAAACAAAGTGGACCTCGATAGATAGAGAAAAATCTGCTCGTCTGTCGTGTGAAAACCAAATATTTTTCCAAGCCCCGGATCAAAAGATATGTCAAGCCAAAGCTCAAGGAGAGGAAATTCCTAGAAACAAGGATGGCGGCAGAAAAGTAGGAATACTTATAGATTAAGCATTCATAAGAATCTTACTTTTCATTAAAGTTGTAATCCTTGTAAACTTAGAATACTTGAGCCCAAAGCTTATATAAGGGCATAGATTTAACCTAGGAGGAGATATCCCTCATTCTACCCCATAACCGATAACCTAAACCCCCCTGCCGTTTACCTGTCACCGATATGTTCTAATTTCCCCCTAGGGCTACGGGTTGTTGTGTAAAGTAGTTGCAAGGGTTGCGTTGTTTTAGGATTTTTCAAGTTCAATAAAATAAACTTCAAGTTCTTTTATCTTGGTTTTAATATCTTGCAAGAGCATCGGGAGAGCATTGTGAGGTTATCCATTTACTTAGCATCGGGAGAGTTAAGTATACGAAAGAGATAAGAGCACGTTCTCTAGTTTATAGTTGAACCATCTCGTGCCTAGGGATAGGGCGAGGTTAAGTGGCTAAGGAAGAATTCATACACATCGGTGTTCATCCTTCGATTCACGCCGGGAGGTATCATCAAAGACGTGATCATCGACAGACTTGTGCCTAGGGATAGGGCAAGGCAGATCTGGGATTCTTGCCAAACTTGAAGTAAGGAGTTGGTGTGTCTGCTGCCGCGACTGCCAACGGACAGACGCCGCGACAGGTGCTGTCGGCGACGGGAGCGACGACAGAACTGGAGATCCTAAGCAATTCAATACCTGCACTACTGAGCAACTCAATACCAGCCCATTCTCTCTATCTTGATTTCTCAATCCTTTATTTTACGTTTTTACCTTATTATTCTCGTGACAACTCTTAATTACTTCCTTTGCTTTCGTGCAGTAAACAAGGTGAAGTCATTAGCCCAATCCCTGTGGAGACGATATCCGATACTTCGTATCACTTTACTACTTGCGTCGTGTACACTTGCACTATAATTGCGATAGACTATTTTACACGCAACAAGTTTTTGGCGCCGTTGCCGGGGATTGGCAACATAACTACATCTTTCTTTTATTGCACTTTTTACTTTTATTTTTATTTTCGTTTTTATTTTTCTTTTTTCTTTTCTTTTCTTTAATTTTTCTTTTGTGATTCCAACTCTTGCTTTTCACGAGGTTTTCTGGTTTATGCGCAGATCGAAAAGAGGTGAAGATCCTGAGTATAAATTAGATCCGGAGATCGAACGTTCCTTCAATCTCAAGAAACAACTTCGCCGACTTTTAGACAGAAACGAATATCTCGAAGAACAGCTAGAGAAGATGGCCCATAACCACCCTGCTGGTGGATTCATACCACCCCTTGGCAATAATAACCCACCTGTCGCTGATCCGCCCGCAGCAGGTGGACGACGGTCATGTCGTGACTACATGCTGAATGATCATGTAGAGCTGGAGACCACGCTACCGGATATTGATGTTGATAACTTCGAGCTTAAACCTGTCATGTTTAGTATGATCAACAACGCCGGACAGTTTAGTGGTTCTGCGACAGAAGATGCTAGGGAGCATCTCAAAACGTTCCAGGAGATCTGTGGTTCGTTTAGACTTCCAGGAGTTAGTCCAGAGATACTGAGGCTCCGATTATTCCCTCACTCATTGAGAGACAGAGCTAAAACTTGGTGGAATAAACTAACACCGGGTTCTATTATGACTTGGGCAGATCTAACTCGTGAATTCTTATCTCGTTTTAATCCTTCGCATTTATCTGAGCGATTACGTAATGAAATTGCTACTTTTCAACAGGAAGATGACGAGCCAATGCACGAGGCCTGGGACAGGTTTACTGCTCTTCTTCGAAACTGCCCTATGCATGGATTCCCCGTCTGGAATCAGGTTACAAAGTTCTATAATGCTGCCAATCTACAAACTCGCATCCGAATTGATTCTGCAGCGAATGGATTATTATTGGATAAAGATCCGGATGAGGCCCTGCAAGTTTTGAAAAACCTGGCCAAGAATGAGGAGCAGTTTCCGACTGCTAGAAGAGGGGGTAAACGGGTACTAGCTGTCAAGGACTATGAGGCCGACAGCACTATGAAATCACAGGTAGCATTCCTTACTAAAGCCATGAAACACTTATTGAATGAAGAGGACGTACGAGGATTTGCTGTCGAGGAAGTTTGTACTACTTGTGAGGGAAATCATAGTAAGGATGAATGCCCTATAAATATAGAAGAGGGAAAATATGTTGGAAATTACAAGCCAAACTACAATTCCAACAACTATAATCCTAATTGGAGGAAAGATCCCAAATTTTCTTGGAGTAACCCTAACAATGCGCTGAATCCGCAAGTGCATAATCAGAATCAAGGGGGTCCCCGATTGTTGACGCGACAGCAACAGCAGCCGCAACACCTGCCACAGAACCTGCTGCCGCAGCAGCAACAGCAGCCGCCACCTGCCACAAACAGTGTATTGGAACAGACTCTGGCCACTTTTATGTCTCAGACTGGTACATATATGGAGAATATTAATCAGTTTGTCAAAAAGACGGGAAACTTTATGGATGAAACCAAGATGAGGATGACAAATCATGAGGCGACCTTGAAATCTCTAGAGACACAAATGGGTCAGGTGTCCCAGCACATCAAGCCGAGGCAGAATGGAGGTTTCCCTAGCAATACTGAAAATGCTAGACCGCCCCCACATGAGCAATGTAAGGTGATCACTACTAGGAGTGGGAAAAAGTTACCAGGGCCGGAAAAAGAAGCTGAAACAGAAAAGGAACCTGCCTTGGATAAACCTGCCGAGGAAGCTGACCCGACAGGTGACAAACAGACTGCTGCCGATAAGCCTGCCACGACAGCAGAAGCGACAGAGGAGAAAAATGAAGAACATCGTCCTCAGATTTGTATGCAGTGGGAAGGACGTGTTGCTGATTACCGCCCCCCACCACCCTTTCCTCGACGGATAAAGCAAGCTAAGCAAGAATCTCAACTTAAAAAGATTTATGATATTTTTAAACAGGTTCAGATTAATATTCCGTTGTTAGATGCTGTTAGGGAAATGCCCGGTTATGCTAAATTTCTCAAGGATGTCATGTCCAAGAAATACAAACTTGGGGAGTTTGAAACGGTAAGGATGGCAGATGGTTGCATGAGTATTCTTCATCGGCAGCCACCCCAGAAGAAGAAGGATCCAGGGAGTTTCCTCATACCTTGTGTAATCGGTGACAAATTTGTGGGTAAGGCACTTTGTGATCTAGGTGCTAGTGTTAATCTAATGCCCAAATCTGTTTTTCAGAAACTAGGTATTGGCAAGGCGCGGCCCACGACCGTTACCCTACAGTTAGCCGACCGCTCTTACGTTCATCCAGAGGGAAAGATTGAAGACATTCTGGTAAGAGTGGATAAGTTTATTTTTCCTGCTGACTTTCTTATTTTAGATTGTGAGGCAGACGAAAACGCACCAGTCATCCTAGGACGACCCTTTTTAGCCACGGGAAGATCACTGATTGATGTGGAGAGAGGAGAACTCACCATGCGAGTAAACGATCAAGAGATTAAGTTGAATGTTCTCCAATCAATGAAACGTGCTGATTTGGACGAAGAGTGCAATGCCATCATTGAGGTGACCTTTGATTACCCTTGCATCAGGTCGGGCTGCCGTGATATAAAATTTGGTCACTGCTGCGACAGTCACTTAAAGACCTACCACGACAGCAACGACGACAGCTTCGACGACAGTGACTCCTCTGCATCCGATACATCTGACACTGCAGGTCAAGAGGAGGTCGACTGGTTAGACCATCGTCCAGGTAAGTTATTCGAACCCTTGAATTACACTTCGGGTAACCATTTAATCCAAAAGCCATCTACTGTTGAACCACCTGTCTTAGAACTTAAGCCCCTGCCAGGGCAGCTTAAATATGCTTATCTTGGTTGTGATAAAACACTGCCCGTAATCATCTCTGCTAAGCTGCCACAGGGACAGGAGCGACAGCTGGTCGACATGTTAAGACAGCACAAAAAGGCAATTGGATGGACGATAGCAGACATTCAGGGCATTAGTCCGGCAATCTGTATGCATAAAATCCTATTAGAGGAAGACCATAAGCCGACTATTGATGCCCAGAGGCGGTTAAACCTTGCGATGAAGGAGGTAGTGCGTAAAGAGATAATTAAATGGTTAGACGCTGGTATTATTTACGCCATCTCCGACAGCAAATGGGTAAGCCCGGTGCAATGTGTTCCAAAGAAAGGAGGAATGACAGTGATAACCAACGAAAACAATGAGCTAATACCAACCAGGACTGTGACCGGTTGGAGGGTTTGTATGGACTATCGGAAGCTTAACAAAGCTACCCGAAAGGACCACTTTCCTTTACCCTTTATTGATCAAATGCTTGATAGATTAGCGGGTAAATCTTATTATTGTTTCCTTGATGGTTATTCAGGTTATAACCAAATTGCTATTGCACCAGAAGATCAAGAGAAAACGACCTTCACATGCCCCTACGGAACATACGCATTTAGGAGGATGCCATTCGGCCTCTGTAACGCACCTGCCACCTTCCAAAGGTGCATGATGGCAATATTCTCCGACATGGTAGAGGACTTCCTTGAGATTTTCATGGATGATTTTTCCGTTTTTGGAGACAATTTTGAGAGCTGCCTCGGCAACCTTCAAAAGGTACTTGAAAGATGTGAAAAAGCTAATCTTGTTCTTAATTGGGAAAAATGCCATTTTATGGTAGATGAAGGGATAGTTTTAGGCCATAAGATTAGCTGCCGTGGGATAGAAGTCGATAGGGCAAAAATAGAGATCATTGAAAAGCTGCCGCCACCAACAACTGTCAAGGGCATTAGGAGTTTTTTAGGACATGCTGGTTTTTATAGGAGATTCATTGCAAATTTCTCAAAAATCACCAAGCCTCTATGTCATCTCCTAGAGCAGAACCGACCCTTTGACTTTAACAAGGAATGTACTGAAGCATTCAAGGTTCTGAAGGAAAAATTAGTGACAGCCCCCATAGTACAGCCACCAGACTGGACACAACCATTCGAGATCATGTGTGATGCTAGTGACTATGCTGTCGGGGCAGCACTTGGGCAGCGCAAGGACAGGCTGTTTCACGTCATATACTATGCCAGCAAAACATTAAATGAAGCCCAAGTGAACTATACCACCACAGAAAAGGAGCTGTTAGCTGTGGTGTTCTCCATCGAAAAGTTTCGTTCTTACATACTTGGAACGAAGGTAATAATACACACCGACCATTCTGCCCTCAAGTATTTGTTTGCAAAGAAGGATGCAAAGCCTAGGTTGATACGATGGATCTTGCTATTACAAGAATTCGACCTTGAGATCAAAGACAAAAAGGGGACAGAAAATCAAGTGGCAGACCACTTGTCGAGGTTGGACATGGGACAGAGTCTACCTTTAGATGAGACACAAATACTTGAGACCTTCCCAGATGAACAGCTCTTTGCTGCCGCAATAGCTGTCGCGACAGCCATGACGGCAGGTAAGTCTTCTAACCTTCCTTGGTATGCTGATTTCGTTAATTTTATAGTTAGCGGAATATTACCTTCTGATCTTAATTATCAAGCAAGGAAGAGGTTCCAAAATGATGTTAAACATTATTATTGGGACGAACCTCTCCTTTTCAAAATGTGTGCAGACCAGGTTATAAGAAGGTGTGTACCACAAGAAGAACAAGAAGACATTCTCCATCACTGTCATGCTTCACAATATGGAGGTCACTTAGGAGGAAATAAAACGGCTGCCAAGGTGCTGCAGTCAGGGTTCTACTGGCCGACACTTTACAAAGATGCACAGGAATTTTACAGAAACTGTGACAGGTGCCAGAGGACAGGTAACATCTCGAGGAGAAACGAGATGCCACTGCAGAATATTTTAGAAGTAGAGATCTTTGATGTTTGGGGGATTGATTTTATGGGACCTTTTCCATCCTCGTGTGGAAACCTTTACATCCTCCTAGCAGTGGACTATGTCTCCAAGTGGGTAGAAGCAATCGCAACGCAAAAGAATGATGCCAAAACGGTCCAAAAGTTTCTGCACAAAAACATTTTTTCTAGATTTGGCATCCCTAGAGCAATTATCAGTGATGAAGGGAGACATTTCGATAATAGGGTAATTGCTGCCGCTTTAAAAAAATATGGTGTCAAGCACAGGATCGCGACAGCATACCACCCACAGACCAATGGACAGGCTGAGATATCAAATAGGGAAGTGAAGAACATCCTTGAAAAGATGGTTAAACCAACTAGGAAAGACTGGTCTTTACTTCTGAATGATGCATTATGGGCATACAGGACAGCTTTCAAGACTCCATTGGGCATGTCTCCATTCCGATTGATTTACGGGAAAACCTGTCACCTGCCTGTCGAGATCGAGCACAAGGCATATTGGGCAATTAAGGCAGTGAACATGGACTTGGATAAGGCCGGCCAGAAAAGGTTATTGGATCTGAACGAAATCGAAGAATTACGGACAATGGCCTACGACAATGCAAGGATTTACAAGGAAAAGACTAAGAAGTGGCATGACAAGAAGTTGCTGCCACGACAGTTCTGCCCAGGGCAGCTTGTGTTATTGTTTAATTCTAGGTTGAAACTCTTTCCAGGGAAGCTAAAATCTAGATGGTCTGGCCCGTTCCAAGTGGTTCAAGTTTTTCCCCATGGTGCCATTACAATTCAATCAGTAAAAGATGGGCACCAATTCAAAGTCAATGGACAACGCCTCAAGCACTATCAGGGGACTGAAGCCCCAAGACTACAGGAAGTGGTTACTTTAGAGGATGCCCCACAAGGCATCACTAATTTAACCTAATTTTTATTTTTATTCATTCTATTATTATTAGGAAATTAGGTTTATTCTATTCAAATAATGTTTTGTTTTATAATTTCAGTTTTTAGGAAATAAAGGAGTCAAGAAGAAAAGAAGAAGTGGCCCAAGCTCACCGCCCATCCATCAAGCCCACTAAAACCCATTCATTAAAGCCTGCCGTTTCAGCTGCCGCAACAGACGGACAAGACAGGCTATCAACAGACTGACACGGCAGACGGAGAAGCGTGCGGCAGACGCACAGCAGACACATTAATACGTGTCAGACGCGTCAGACACGCTATATTCAATCTGCCGCCCCGTTATTCTCGCCTGCCGTTGCGGCATTAAATGGGCAGCTCCCAAACAGCTATAAAACCCCCTTCTCCCTTTCACTTTTCATCACTTCAGATTTTCTCTCTTGCTACTCTCCTCTAGTTTTATCTATTTTTCTTTCCTTTGCAGCCCTTGCAACTAAAAACATGTCTTCAAGACAAACCCGACAAAACACCGCTGCCGCTTCCTCTTCAGCAGCAGCAGCCCCGTTCGCCAACAAGGAACTATGGGAGGAGCGGAGCTTCATCTATAACAGAGATGCCCCCCATATGGGACTCCGGCCGTTCATAATGAGGGCCATAACAGCACAACTTTGGGAGGATTTTGCCGAACAGCCGGCAGAGCTTAATGACACCCTGGTCAGGGAGTTTTATGCGGCGATCGACAGCAAGACGGCGACATCTGTCACCGTTCGAGGAGTGACAGTTCCTTTCACCGCCAGCAGCATCAACCATGTATTCGGCCTCTTCCTTGGCCCCAACGATGATGCTCATCAACAATTTTGGGACACCCTCGACGCTGCCGGACATGATGCTGTCATGAGGCAGTTGACAGAAGCAGGAACGACATGGAGCACCAGTAAGAAGAACCCCCACTCTGTCAACAGGGGGCAGCTACTCCCAGAGGCAAAACTATGGAACGCGTTTATCAAAAAGCGTATCCTGCCCTCATCTCACCACACAACAGTCAACAGGCAGCGGTTGGCCCTCATCCACTCTATCATGCATGACAGGCCCATTAACGTGGGCAGGTACATGAGGGACAGCATCCTCGATTGTGCATTCCGCTCGGACTCGCGACTATGCCTACCGTCGACCATCACTGCCCTCTGCCGGTGTGCTGCCGTACCAGAAGAGCCATCCGACAAAATTAAGAAGGTCAGCGGCTGGACAGACAGCAACATCTCCAGCCTCATGGAGGTCGTAGCTGCATCTCCCATCAACGCCTTCGACCCAAACGCCCCTCCTGCTGAGTCTGATGATGAGCCGGCCACCGAACCTGCCCCAGAAGCTGCCACCAACACCGATCCGACAGATCAGAACGCCCAGATCCTTGCTACCATCCTGAGGGTAGAGGAGCGCCAGATGGGCTTAATGACTTTCATCCGTGACTTCTCCAATGCTACGGTAAATTTCATTACCAATACTTTGAATTATACGGATGTCAATTTCCCCACCTTCCCCGCCCATTATTTCAATATACCCTCCCCCACTCCCACACCACCTGTCTCTCCCCACGGAGAATCTGCCTCCTCCACACCATCCCCGACGGCAGCCGGCAGCCCCTCGGCAGACACTTCCCCTCGAGGAACAAAGCGAGCTGCCACTGATGACAGCCCTATTGTCCGGAGGAATTTGGACAGCGCCTTCACAAGAGTGAAACGAATTAAGCATGTGGCCGACAAAAGAAGGCTGTCCAAAGCCATCACGAGTGACAGCTGGGACAGCAGCAGCAGTTCCGATGTCAGACTAGTGGAGCAACCTGCCCTTCAACAGGCCGATGAACCTATTGAGCAACCTGCTGTTGAACCTGTCCAGCCCCCTCCTCAGCGCAGGCGCCGCCATCAGATCCGCGTCAGCAGCAGCAGTGAGAGCAGCACGTGAAAATTTAAGTATTTATTGTCTCTTATTGCTGCCTGCCTTTATATTTTGTGATGTATTTTTTTTCATGTCATTTTGCATTGAGGGCAATGCAACCCTTGAGTTTGGGGGTGGCAACCCTCCATCATTAATGCAGTCTTTAGCACATCTTTTAATTATTGTTGTGTCTTTTTATTCCTAAAAAAAAAAAAAATCAGAAAATATAAAATTGTTGGCTTAAAACTGTGAAGTTAACTTACCTGTCATGACGGCTCTGTCGTGGCAGCATCTTTAGGACAGGTTAAGGAAAAGTTTAGAGCCTTTCTATAGTTCTGAAAACTTAAACACTTTTGTGACTGTTATATCGCTTAGATTTCTTTTAGCCAAACTAGAATAGGATGCTTAGAACTTGAATAGCCCCTAGAGGTGCCTAACACTGGCTCTAGGAAAGAAGTTTAGCAAAAGAAAAACAAAAACCTAGAGGTGCCCGAAACCGGCTCTAGGAAGCTAACTAGAGGTGCCCAAAACTGGCTCTAGAAAAATTTAGCTTGAAAATAGAAGAAAAAAAAGCATGAAAATGTGCCTTCTAAAAAAAAATCGAGTTAAGAAGTTGAATATTCTAGTGAAACTAAGAGAGTCTTAGCATATAACTGTTCACAAGCATGCACACACTGCACGAGAGCTATAGGGAGATTCTGGACAGATCCTAACCTTTCCGACAGGTTGCTGCCGCCATAGAGAACGAGCGACGGGTAAGGGACAGTTCACTGTTTGAAGGCCAACACAAATTTTTTTTCTTGTTTTCATTTTTCTTTTAAGTCTTAATTGCTTGAGGACAAGCAAAAACTTGAGTTTGGGGGTGTGATGAGTGTTTAAAAGTTCTATTATTTACACCTTTTTTAACCCATATTTCTGCTGCATTCAAGCATTATTCATTGCATTTAGGTCAGTTTACAGCAAAACATCACAAATATATTAAAAGGCGCAGATTCTACTAAAAACGGCTGTTTTTGCAGGTATCTGCCATAGTAGATGTTGAAGGCAGGCGCAGGGCAGATAAGCAGAAGAGCTGAACTGAACAAGCAGACGAAGAAGACGAACCTGTCATGGACCTGTCGTGACAGCAAGGTGACAGCAACTTTATGGAGAGGAAAAACAAAGTGGACCTCGATAGATAGAGAAAAATCTGCTCGTCTGTCGTGTGAAAACCAAATATTTTTCCAAGCCCCGGATCAAAAGATATGTCAAGCCAAAGCTCAAGGAGAGGAAATTCCTAGAAACAAGGATGGCGGCAGAAAAGTAGGAATACTTATAGATTAAGCATTCATAAGAATCTTACTTTTCATTAAAGTTGTAATCCTTGTAAACTTAGAATACTTGAGCCCAAAGCTTATATAAGGGCATAGATTTAACCTAGGAGGAGATATCCCTCATTCTACCCCATAACCGATAACCTAAACCCCCCTGCCGTTTACCTGTCACCGATATGTTCTAATTTCCCCCTAGGGCTACGGGTTGTTGTGTAAAGTAGTTGCAAGGGTTGCGTTGTTTTAGGATTTTTCAAGTTCAATAAAATAAACTTCAAGTTCTTTTATCTTGGTTTTAATATCTTGCAAGAGCATCGGGAGAGCATTGTGAGGTTATCCATTTACTTAGCATCGGGAGAGTTAAGTATACGAAAGAGATAAGAGCACGTTCTCTAGTTTATAGTTGAACCATCTCGTGCCTAGGGATAGGGCGAGGTTAAGTGGCTAAGGAAGAATTCATACACATCGGTGTTCATCCTTCGATTCACGCCGGGAGGTATCATCAAAGACGTGATCATCGACAGACTTGTGCCTAGGGATAGGGCAAGGCAGATCTGGGATTCTTGCCAAACTTGAAGTAAGGAGTTGGTGTGTCTGCTGCCGCGACTGCCAACGGACAGACGCCGCGACAGGTGCTGTCGGCGACGGGAGCGACGACAGAACTGGAGATCCTAAGCAATTCAATACCTGCACTACTGAGCAACTCAATACCAGCCCATTCTCTCTATCTTGATTTCTCAATCCTTTATTTTACGTTTTTACCTTATTATTCTCGTGACAACTCTTAATTACTTCCTTTGCTTTCGTGCAGTAAACAAGGTGAAGTCATTAGCCCAATCCCTGTGGAGACGATATCCGATACTTCGTATCACTTTACTACTTGCGTCGTGTACACTTGCACTATAATTGCGATAGACTATTTTACACGCAACAGCAGTTGATCAATCTGTTGTTGCATCCTGGGAGATAGATGTCCTACGTTTCTTAAGCACCATAGGAGTGGACGAATCTGTCTTAAGGAAACTGTGTTGGCTGGATACAAGTAAACGATTTTGATTTACTGCTTTAATATTTGATTTATATTTAAAATATTATTATTTTTAATTGTTTTGTTCTGTTTGTTACAATACTAATTTTACCGTATTTTTTACTTATTATTATTATTATTATTATTATTATTATTATTATTATTATTTCTTTAGATTATTAACGCCCCTAATCTAACAACACTTTCGGCGGAACAGAGGAATGCCATGTAGAGCGGACATATAGGAATCTGAGAACATCAAACCCACATTCAAGAAGTTTGAAAGTGGATTTGCTAACTTTGGTCTTATATGGAGGAGGGAGAAGAATTTTGGAACTTGGCCACGGGAAAGAAGCAATGCATTGGAGAGTGATAGTTTTTCCAAGAGAGTGGGAGTTAGGTCCAAGAGTGTGGGAGTTAGGATGGAACAATCCAATTTAAAGAAAAAGTGTTAAAAGAATTAGTTAGCAGTTAGAATATGTATCTGTCAAGCAGTTGAGATACAGTTAGCTTCGATATATTGTACTTTTAATATGGTATCAGTTTCCAAGCCTATTATTTGAGTTTCTTTACACTATACCTTTTGGGTTAGGCCCATCGAGTTAGAAAGGTCTTTCCTTTGAGTTGAAAACTTTGAAGAGCCAGAAGAGAACCTCCCTTAAACCCTAAAACACATGGAAAAAAAGTAGGAGAAACAAAGCGACCATGCAAGTGAACGAAGTGGAAGAAAAGCTGCTTCTTTAAAAATAATTGGGGATAAATCGCTGATTCCACAGAAGTAACCCATTGTGGGGTGGCCAAAACAAGTTACAATAGGCAAGTTAGTTCTCTAAAAGGTTGGTAACATCAGTTTCTAAATTGAACACAAACGTATAGTCACGACCATTGCAGCGACATCCCAAACAAAAATTGAGGTTCCATCTACCCCAGCATGGTGCCAAAATTATTTGATAAATACTTAGAAACAAGACTCAATACTCTAAGCTTTTAATATCATAACATCTCATCTTGAGCTAGAGCTTATTGTCACAGACTTACTCTTTTTTTGGCCCGTGCGGCACTTAGACACTCCTTTCTCAGTGACTAAGTCACCATAAACTCCTTAAATAAGCTTTAAGTGCAAGCTAAGCATAGTTAAAAAAATATACTAAGGCAAGTATACTTTAAGTATGAAAAAAGAGAACTCGAGTAATGAATACTTAAAAAGAGAAATGTCTTGGAGAATGCTTTACAAGGTACTCACATTCTTATATTTTATAATTTTTATAGCCTTCCACCTCTTCAATGAAGGATGGTGGTCAATCTTTCTAGAATATTTAGCTTCTATATGAACTTGCACAAGCCTAGCAATATCTTACATCTCCTAAAACTTTCTAGAATATTTGGAGTGTCATTTTTTGTGTCTCATCAATTGATTGGCATCGAAAACTATACAATTTGGAGCTGGTCCATGCACATTTATTTTTTGACAGAAAATAAGCTGAGATTTCTTGATAGTGACTACCATGAGGAATATTTTGATCCTCTTCTTCATCCCAATAGGATTGCTGCAATGTGATTGCTTTTCCTTGGATCCTTAACATGGTGAGTCTTGAGTTTTCTACTGGCATTGTGTTTGCTTCGAGCACGACTCTTGTATGGCAGAATTTGAAATAACAGTTTCACAAAGTTGATGGATCTCATGTTTTTTTTCTCCATCACAAAATCACATTGCTCAGTCAAGGTGATCTTTCGATTTCAACTTATTTCACACACTCAAATTACTTTGGGATGAGTACTCTGCCCTTCTCCCTTTTTCTGCATATGAATGTGATCACTCTCAACCAAACTTATTGCATCTTCGCCAGCAACGTTTGTTTCAGTTCTTGATGGGCCTCAATGAAACTTATTTCGCTATTCCTAACCAACTTCTTTTGATGCAACCACTTCCAACAGTTATTCAAGCATACTTCATGTTGGTTCAAAAAAAAATTCAGCATGTTCATCTTTCTAGGGGGTTTCTTCGATTTCGGAGGTTTCTGCTATGTTTTCTAATACCTCTGGTGGTTTTACCTCCTCTTCACGTTGCCAATTTTTTGGGACATGTGCGGGTGTGCAATCAAAAGTCATAAACAAGATAGCCGTTATCGACTAATTGACTTGACTTTGAATTCAATAAGAAGAAAGATGTGCAAGTTACTATGAGTGTCAATGTTGATGATTCCTTTATAGGATCTAGCAATTTTGTTGTATAAAGTTACTAAGGGTTTAGAGTTTGAGTTTAGCATTAGAGTTAAGGTTTGAGGTAGGAAGAAGCAATGCATTGTAAAGTGATGTTGTAGAATTGTGGTTTAAGGTTTAGAAGTTAGAGTTTAGAGTTTACAATTTAAAATTCAGTGTTAGAGTGTTAGATTTATTTTTTCTCGGTTTTGATATACACATGAAAACAGTAAAGACGGATATAGAATTTTTGTTCCACTTTGAGATTGGTATCATTTTAAGTTAATTTTACTAGGGATGGGCATAAAAATAAATATTTGGCCATATCACCGTAGGTTGTGGAGTGTAAGTTATAGAATAGAAATCTCTATTTTTTTGTGCCTTTATTTATGTTCTCGCACTAAAAATAAGTTTTGAGTTTTATGATTTAAGGTTAAGGTTTAAGAAATTTAGTTTATGGTGTATTTTTTAGAGTGTATAATTTAGAATTTAAAATTTAAAATTAAAGCTTATAATTTTATTTTTTTAGTGTTAGAATATAGAAAAAAACAGTAGCATATAAGATTTTTTTTGTCCGTAAACTACATCTGCTCTAGCAAACTGAAAACCTGTGCCGGTTTCGTGACAGATTTCAATCAATCCTTCCGTCTTCAAAGAAATATCTGAAAATTTCTTCTCTGAAACATGGTTAAATCAAGCAGGCTTTTCACGTTTCCTGATCAGCTGAATCCTTTATATATTGCAAAATTAAGCCACCGTTTTGTACCTCTTTCTCGATTTGTTTACGTAATTAAAGTTGTGCTTCTTGTTAGATCATATATTCTACTAAGAATATTAATATGTTAAGATTGTACGTATTGTTAAGGGTTTTAGTATTCGCATGGATATAAATGCTATTGTTTAATTTACAATATATGTACAATTAATTAATTAATTATGTCCTCTATAAGTATGTGTATTCACAACACGAAACTTGATATATAGCGGTGTTTTTCGCGATATTTTTGGAGCAAACGCTGTTAGAGTTGTACATATCGCGACGTTTGCAGGACAAACGCCACAAGTAATTTTAGTGGCGTTTGTTTTTATAAACGCCGCGAAAGTTGAGACGCACCATTTTAATTTGACGATTTTAACTCAATTTCAGACTCCTTCACCATCCCCAAATCAAATATTATAAAATCCCTAACTGCACTTCTCTCGTCCCCGTGCTCTATCATCGCCGTCGATTGTCCCTCAAGCTGCACGGTCGCACCAGCAAGCAAGAACCAAAGGTTAGTCTCTTCTCTTTAATCAGTAAGTTTGTTTGATTCGATGCATTGTATTTTGCCTTCCCTCTTGCTGCTGTGTATGAACAAAGTTTCTCTTAGGCCCTGTTTGTGGTTGCGTTTGGCAACTCAAACGGGCTTTTTTAAGTGCTTTCACTTGTTTTTCGGTGTGTTTAGTTGCTTTTAAAATTAGCTTTTTCACCCAAACCAAATTTTATAGCTTCTCGGGTGGAAAAGCTAGTTTGAAAATTAAATTACCTTTTTACTCTTATTATTTAATTATAATTTATTGTACATTATGCATACATAATTGTAAAATAATATATATTTTATAATATTTATATTGAGAATAAAATTGTTTTATTTTTAATTTATTTTATATTTATTATTAATTTGTAAGTGATATGTCCGTATATAATCTAGAACGTAGTTTATATTTTCAAATTAAATTTTATAAAAAAATAAAATTTTTATTATAATTAAAATTGAATTTTTTTCGTATATCATAACATTAACTATTTGAACATCACTCAAGTTTACTTTTAATTTTCAATATCATGTGTAAAATAAACATTTTATCTCTTCAAAATCACTTTTTGATATCAATGACAAACACTAACCAGCTTTTTAAAACTACTTTTCAACAACTAGTTTGAAATTTAGTTTTTTCACCACACTTTTTAAAAGGAGCCGCAAACTAAGCCTTCTCTTCAAACGTTTACTTTCAATTGTGTATGAACTTTGATGCTTTTGCTCAATTTCATACTAGTTTAGTACTCCCTCCGTCCTATAATTTTTGTCCCTTATTGACTTTTATTGGGTCAATTTTTTCAACTTTGACTCATAATTATTTAAAATGTATCATTGATAAAAATATGAAAAAATATATTTTAAAAACCTCTAATCGAGTAGTTTTCAAATATATATTTTATAAAATTTAATTATTTAAAATATTTAATATAAAAATAATCAAAGTTTAATAATTTTGACTTTCAAAAAGTCAATAAGGAACATTTTTATAGGACGAATAGAGTAA
This sequence comes from Hibiscus trionum, assembly GCA_030270665.1. Taxonomy (NCBI): domain Eukaryota; kingdom Viridiplantae; phylum Streptophyta; class Magnoliopsida; order Malvales; family Malvaceae; genus Hibiscus; species Hibiscus trionum. The sequence continues at coordinate 130,394 of BSYR01000050.1, forward strand.
TATTTTTAATTGAATCAATCGGATTCGGTGCATGAATGTCCCCAACCCAGCTATCATTGAAGCTATGGCTTCTGCTAAAATATGAACCAATAAAAATTGTAAAGTAGTTACAACAAGGTGCTCACAAAATTTTAATAATTATCCAAACTAATTTATACAGGAAATTATAAGTTTACAAATTGTGAAAAATTAAAATAAGTTAAAATAACAAAATAACGAGTTGGAAGTGACACAAAAACTAATCACTCCTACTAAAATATTATATACATTTAAAGTTGAATTATATGAATACTAATTAATTTCAATTTCAATCGGTGAGTCCGCATATGAATATGGGTATTATTGTATAGAGCAGTTATAATATGTAGTAATAGAATGAAAAGCTTTGCTGATACTTCACTGTAGGCATATTCTAAAAACATTTGTGTATTGAATGAATTAAAAGGAGGCCAAAAGTATAACTTTTACTTACAGGTCCAGTGATTCACTGCTGCATTTCACTTTTGGTTCATCTTTTTTTTGATGATATTTTAAATAATTAAAAGAATGTGATGAAATTTTAATTCACTTATAAGAGAGAAAATATAAATTTAGATATTGTAGAGCAAATTTTGAAAGAAAACTCAGCTGCTTAGCTTTTGCTTGAGTGGAGACAAGAAAGGGTTTTTCTAGTCTTGGGTTCTTGGCCATGCTGGATGAATTGCCGCGTAATACAAAAATGGTTAAATTCGCCCTAATGGTTGAGTTTAGGGTATTTCCCTACAAAGCTCCAACTTTTAAATAATGAAAATTTCTTATAATAGACAACTTCATTTTCTTGCTAATTCTTACTTCCTCAATTACAAGTTTTTTTTTTTTGTTTTTGAATATGCTGGTGCGATACAAGGGTAATATCTGTTCAACTTTCTTAGTCTTTTTCAAAGACGGCACACACAACATGCATTACTGGTGCTCGAACCCGGGTCCCAAGGGATGATAAACATCTACCTTTGCCACCAAGACACAAGGGGATGAGCAAACGAAATGTTATGTTATTACGTTGTAACTAGGCTAATGTAAATACTTCCTCAATTACAAGTTATATTAGTGTTAGGAACAATCATCTCGTAAAGGAAGATGTAAAACATTATAGAATTCTTATAAATATTATTGAATTGAATTATTATAGCAAACGAAATGTTATGTTATTACGTTGTAACTAGGCTAATGTAAATACTACTCGAGACATTAAAAGAGGTTAATTTAATTTTACAATGGTAAATTTCTCACGATTAATTCACATATGTTAACAATTGATTGATGAACTATATATTTTTTTTCTAAAGTCAAACATATTTTTTACTGCCATAATCTAATGAATGAGGATTGATATGTTGTACTCCATAACACCCACAATGACTTGATAGACATCAGGGATGGAAGTAGAGATGACATTAAAATTAGATCAAAAACTTCACCTTTTACAGCACAAAACTTAGAACAATCACTAGTTCTATTTCACAATTTCAATGGGTTCGAGAGGACATGGATGAAAGTTTTAATGAAAACTGATGACATAACAATGTAGTAAGATTTATATCTTAATTGATTAATCTACAATATTATAACTTTTAATTTACTGTCAAATACATACATTAATAGTATTGTTGTTACTAGTCACTAAAATTATTGTTTGTTTATTGCGGATATTATGCATATGAGAAAATTAAGTGATCTGCGGATTGTTCAAGTTCCTCGAGCGGACGAAGTAAAAAATAATTATGAATTGACTGGTGTTGGATCTTCAGAAGTTTAGAAAATAATTGAAAATGTAGAAATTGAAGGTAATGTTCAACACTTTATTTAAATGGTAATTGCCTTTTATTATTAACTTGATTTTGAAAATTTTACTGAATTATTTATTATATAGCTGAAAATGGTCGAAGACACAAAATTAGAGAGCGCAGGAGGTTGACGGAATAATATTAACTTCCTCCTAGAAAACGTGTAAAAATTTCAAGAAACGATGTCGGTCAATTTATTGGGGCAAAAGCAGGTGTTCTGGCCAATTAATTAGATATAGTTGCACACAATGCTACACTTTTACCAATCAATTATGAGTCATGGCGTGAGATGTTGAACAGTAACAAAAATCAAGTTGTGGATTATGTTAAGGTAATAATGTCATTGTAATAGATAATCGATTACAGTTCAATAATAATTTATATTGACTTTAATTGTGTAATTTGTAGAAAAAAAATTAAATTTTTTTTAAATAGTTTCAATTGAAAAGAGAATAATGACCATCGGAACTTGACCACAAATCCACAACCGAAACTAATTTATTTCCTAAGTCTCGGTATATATCATGAAAATGATAGGATGAGTGATATGTAGATTCATGACCCAATTCAATGAGTTGAAAGTTGGGTAAATCCAAGACCTCAGAATCTGAAAGAGGATTCAACAGTTGCATTTTGGCACAGTGGTTCCATCTCTGATTTTGGTCAAGCAGCAAGCATGATCTTGTGTTTAGTTATCGTGATAATGTAAAAGGTGTTTCTGGTAATATGAATTACATCTAATTCTTCAACGGAGAGAGGTGTGTGGGTAAAACTTAAAAGGTGAACTTTTGATGGAACAGAGGAACCACATGAAGAGCAGACGGAGGCACTTGGCATGCAGCCTTGAATTCAAAGGCAATTATTTCTATATAGCCAATGAGAATGGACTTAGAAAACACACCAATGTGAACTCAAAATTTAGCACCTACAAATACAATGAATACATGAAAAAACAACACAAATACAATATGAATACATGAAAATACAATATGAATACATGAAAAAACAACACAAATACAATATGAATACATGAAAAAACAACACAAATACAATATGAATACATGAGACGGAGCTAGAAACTGCAGTTTGAGCTTGGAGTGCCGACTTCTTTTTCTGCACAAGTTACTCTTTCTATGAGATTTGTTGTTGAAGAGAATCTATTCCTATACTTCCTAGGTCAAGTGACCTACCAATAAAGAAAATAAATAAAAAATCCTAAAGAAATCTACCATGAACCTCAATGTTGGATTGAAAGAATTATGGCTGAAGAAAAGGGATTTAGGGATTCACGATGAAAGAAAATTAAAGAGCACGTGGCCGAGAAACTGCTAAAACAATCATAAATGGACAAAAATATGGGGCATTGCCAAACGAGTTTTTGACAAAAATCAGCCCATCTTTTCCATAATTAGATCCAACTACTTAGTTTGATTGGCCAAAAAAATTACGCGAAGGATATAAGAACATGGTTTTGGAAAAGAATAATTGCAAGTTGCAACCTCAAATTTGTATAAATAAAAGCAATACCCACTTTCTCATAAATTAATCATCAAATAATCAACAAAAAATGAAACACGTGAAAAGGGCATTGCTGGTTTTAAAAAGTAATTTTTTTTTCTAATACAGTAAAGGAGCAGCAGAGGCTAACTTCTCCGCTCAGCTTCCACAATGCCCTGTACTCCACACGGAGGTTCCAACATCCACGCATCACCACGTTGCTGGCCGGTAAACATCCGGGCAAGAAAGTCTGCCACCTTGTTCCCCTCACGTCCAATATGTTGGATCTGCACCTCTCATTCCCGGCACAAAAAGCCAAATATTAGATCAACCACCACATCCCCACGTAACGCCGATGATTCATTCGTAAGAATCCAAATCACCTCCATATTATCCGACTCAAGATACACCTTCTAGAACCCCAACCTCCATGCATGAAATAAGGCATCATATATCGCCCATAATTTCGCCATTAACACCGAACAACTACCAATCTTACGAGCGTAACCAAACACCCATTTCCCCGACCAATCTCGGATAACTCCCCCTATCGCAGCGGCTCGCTGCTGGCCATGCACCGAGCCATCAGCATTCACCTTCATCCACCCAATTGGAGGTCGCTGCCATTGATTCTTCACCTCAACCAGCCGGCGTGGTACAACAGCAGTGGGAGGCACGCTGTCGAACTCCACGGCTAGCTGCAGACATTGTGAAACAATGTCCCCTTGCGCAATATAAGACGCATCCAGGACCAAGCTGCATCTACGCTTCCACAATAACCAACATCCAACGAAAAAACGTGTCACCCATGTCGATCCAATATCCCGAAAACCACCCTCATTCCGCAAATTGAATGCCAACCAAGTATCAAATTCCATGGACTCAAACTCAGTGACCCTAGCAGAAGGCACCAGACACGTCCAAAGCAACCGTGACGTCGAGCATCTACGCAAGATGTGATCAACATCCTCACACCCTCGCCTGCAAATTTGGCATCCCCCATCGTTCGTCAGATTTCTTCGAAGTCTCTCCATATTTGTGAGTAGACTTTTCCTCATCACCAACCACAAGAACGTCTGCACACGTTGAGGTAGCTTTAAACCCCATAATACCCGCCATTGGTCTTGTACCGCAGCACTTTGAGACCCCTCGAGCACATGGTAAGCTGATCGAATCGTGAAAGTCTTATTCTCCTCCCATCTATAGCTCGGACAATCAACGCCATACCAAGCCCTTGGAGGCGGTATCGCCACAATTTTATCCAACGCCACCTCCGGCAACATATGCCCAAACTTGCGCCAATCCCAACCCCCGGTATCACTAACCATGCTCACTACCGAAGTCGGCATTGGAGAAGACGGTAGGATGCATCTCTCGCACAACGGTCCCTCCATATCCAACCATGTGTCAAACCAAAAATCCGTACGCTCCCCATTCCTAACATTCCAACAAATACTACCCCGAACATTCTCGCAAACCTTACTCAACCCCTTCCAAAGGCGCGAACATCGACTTTGATTGATACATACTGGAACCTCCTCTTGCCACCCATATTTATCTTTAATAACCCGAACCCAAAGCTTACTTGGTTGAGTTAATAGCTCGAACCCCACCTTCATTAGGAATGTATTATTCTGAATTGACAAATCCTTAAAACCCATACCCTCATTCGCTATCGGCTGCCGCATAACCTCCCAATTAACTAACGATATGTTGCGATGAGCACTAGTTCCACCCCACACAAATCGCCTAATAATCCTTTCCATCTCCCTGCACAGACCTTTCGGTAACAAAGTCGCTTGCATTACATATGACAAAATGGCTTGTAACACCGCCTTAGCCAATGTTATCCGCCCGCTAGTGTAAGTGATTTCGCTATCCAACCGGATAGACATCTCTCCATACGATCCAGCAGGTAAGCATATGTATCCTTGGTTACCCGTTTATGCAACAAGGGCACGCCCAAATACTTCCCTAAATCCTCGACTACCTCAAACCCCAAGCATTGCCCAACAATTTCACGAACATTTGGTGAACATTTTTTAGAGAAATAGACCTGGGTTTTAGCAATACTTACCCGATGGCCTGAGCAAATGCAGAACTGTTCCATAACCTCATGAATGACATTCATCTGGTCCGAATCCGCCTTCGCAAAAAGCACCAAATCGTCTGCAAAAAAGAGATGGGAAATCCCCGGTCCCTTCCTTGACAGCCTAATCGGTTTCCATAACCCCTCATCCACTTTTGCAATAATACTATGAGCCAAACGTTCCATACATAACACGAAGAGATATGGTGACAAAGGATCACCCTGTCGGATACCCCTCGAGGGGCGAAAAGACTCCATAACATCCCCATTCCACAATAATTGAGTCGATACCGATCCAACACACTTCATTATTAACTCAATCAACTTGTCCGGTAACCCCACCTCACGCAACGTGTCTTCTATAAAGTGCTATTCAAGACGATCATAGGCTTTTTCTAAATCGACTTTAATCGCTATGAACCCTTTCTTTCCAACCTTAGTGCTCATGGAGTGAATGATCTCCTGTGCCAATATAATATTATCGGTTATATTTCGCCCCGGAACAAAACTCACCTGATTCGCCGACACCCACGTCGATAAGAATTTCTTCAAACGATTCACCACTGTCTTCGTAATAATCTTATACAACATCGTACAAAGGCTAATTGGTCCGAATTGACTGATTAATTCCGGTACTTCCACTTAAGGGATAAGAACAATGAGGGTCTGATTAATTCGACTATCCAACGGAGCCCCCTTAAAGAAATCTTTAACAAATTTGAACACAGAATCACCAACCACGTCCCACTTCCTCTAATAAAAATCCGCATGAATGCCATCAATACCCGGCGATTTAAGCGGATCCATTTCAAACACCACTTTCCGAACCTCCTCCTTCGTAACTTCTGCACTCAAGGATCACAGTTCCATCTCATTAAAAACATGAAACTTACCAGATAGCAACTGCACAGTGCAATCATGTATCCCGGCCGTGAAGAGATTTCGAAAATACTCCATGGCGTGCATCTTCAACCCGTGATGGTCATAACACCACCGATCAGCATCCACCTTAAGAGCATTAATTGAATTACGCCGTCGGCGCTGGATTGTGCTAGCATGAAAGAAACGTGTGTTTCGATCCCCTTTCGATATCCACTTAGTCCGCGATTTCTGATGCCCAAGCTCTCTTCATCCTTCAAAACCTTTGCAAGTTCCAATTTTAACTCCCGTTCCAAATCAATCAAAAAATCTGAATCCCTCCTAACACGTGCCATTTCCACTCCTTTGATACGCGCAAGAAGCATGGTTTTCCGTCGCCCGATATGTCCAAACACCTTCATATTCCATACTTTTCCCCTTGATTGAAACTCAAGCACATTATCAAAGATATTTCTATCCTCACACCACACTTCTGTAACAAAACGATGAAAATCCGGGTGATCATTCCATGCAGTAAGGTACCTAAAAGGTCTAATCGCCACATCCACACTTCCATCACCAAAGTTTAACAAAATTGGGCTATGATCCGACTCAAGTCTCGGCAAATGGAACACCTCCGACATCGGATACACTTCAAACCATGCCTCATTACACAAACATCGATCAAGCCTTTGTTTCAAATCTCCCCGCTCCCACGTAAACAGAGGGCCATGATATCTCATATCCACTAGTCCCGAGTCAAACAAGAACTCATTGAATCTCGAACAAACTCCTAGGCGATGCACAGAACCACCTTCCCTCTCTATTGTGCTAGCAATAACATTAAAGTCACCCCCCAAAACCCAAGCCATCCCTTGCGCCAGCTCAAGTGCTCGCAACTGATCCCACAAAGTACTTCGCCTAGTACTATTCGGACTCGCATACACAAAAGTAATAAAGCAATATTTCCGCCTCCCCACATCAAAACACCATCCATGTATAAATTGAGAAGACACCGCCACAACATCCAAACGTACCGACGATCTCCACAACACCCAAATACCACCCGAAAAACCGGTTGCCTTAACCCTATAAGAAAACTCAAACCCCGAACGGCGTACGAAATTGTCTGCCTTACGACCACTTATATGTGGCTCCACCAAAGCCACAATATCCGATTTCTGTACTTGCACCATCAATTTAATGCAACGAAAAAAGTCAGAGCCTAGCGCTCCTTGTACATTCCAAAAAATAATCTTAACCATGGATAATATAGAAAATGATAAAATCAAAGCCTAGGACGACACGTCCTTAACCTCTACGTTCTCAAAAACCTGATTCGAGTTCCATTGAACCTGGCCATTCCCCTCTATGGACGAGTCACCGGGACCATGGTTACCATCGTTCACCTCCCTTGCAGCGACATTGAGTTCTGCCGTCATCGTGTTAATCCATTCCGTAAGGACCGGTTTAGGTGGCCCCCGCTCATCTCTTTTCTTCGGTTTAAGCCCCTTTTCCCCCATGCTCTTTGCTGCAAGCGGATTCTTAACACCACTCTTAGCTATATTCTTCTGAGCCACACTCTTAGCCCTACGCCCATTCACTTCGCGCAACACACCCCGCTCATCCTTGTCAACGACACGAACCACTTTATGATTGCCCACTCCCAGTGTTGATTCTTCAACGACCACCTCTTGCGTCGAAGCTACAGCATCAACCTTCGAATTAACGTTAACCTCCACCCCTCCGTCACCTACAGCTTCGGCTTCCACTGCAGCAGTCGGCACCTCACAATCAGGCTCAACATGGTCTCTATTGTTCGCCATATCCGATGAACCAGCCCTATCTCCTCCCGTTACCTTCATCCTAGTCGTATCCACCAAATTGTCAACCACTTTCTTCCCCTTATCCATCAACAGACGACTTTCACCCCCCACTTACATTCGTAGGAATGTTAACCACGTTCCCCCCTTTCTCAATATCCAACACTTCAAAGCGTGACCTCGCACCCCTCCTCCTAGCTTGCTGCTCATTCTCTACCGCACCCGGCTGCTTTCCAACCCTTAACGGCCTATAGCGTCGATTAGTCACCTGCATCCAAGGACCATACATCTCCCTCTCAGCTGACACCTCCTCGACAACACCAGACCGAGCCAAATCAGTGTCTACCTCCCGATCACTTCCTTTAACACAAGCCTCCTTCTGATGCCCATACTTTCCACAGGCATAGCAGATCAACGGTAACTCCTCATACTCTATGTCCTGCCGATAACCATCAATCATCACCCCCGAGAGAAGAGGTTTCCGGAGATCAACCACCACAGCATATCTAGCAAATCGACCCCCTTTGCCTTCCAACGTATTATAATCAATCTTAACGACCTTACCAAACACATTAGCAATCTCCCTAAACATACTCTTGGTATAGTAACGATAAGGAAGGCCCGGAAGTCTCACCCATACGACAATCTACTGCGGGTACGCCTCCGTAGTGGAAAACGAACGGCACCAAGGCTGCACCGTTAGGTAACTCCCATACACTACCCATGGACCACCGGAAAGAACCCGATTATAATCTGTTTCGAGCTCAAAACGTGCCAAATAATACTCATTGTCCAAGTCAACTAATTCCAACTTCCCCACCAGCATCCATAGCGATTTCACCCTATTCAACAACGCTCGATATCCAATCGTTTTCCCTGATAGACTTACAATTATCGAGCATGCAAGTTTAGCGTCAATGGATGCATGCACTCTCTCAGAGAAATCAATCCTGGGCAACGCACCATCCAAAGCAACCTTCACATCCTCCTTAGTGATCTCCACGTCAAGCTCCTCCATAATCGCCTGACCACCCTCCTTCCCGGCAACCATATCCCGGAAAGAGGGCTTGCCCTGCCCAGCAATCGGCGTATTCACCATCTCCGGCGTCCCATGTAACCCCCTAGACCCGCCTATGCGTTACGACGGATCCTAAGAAGTCACATTAGGGTCACAAGAGCGACCCACAGTAAGATTTCAAATAAACATATAGTTAAACCTTTAAAATCATAAAACAAATATCTGATTTAAAATACAATTTCAGAAATCGTTTAAAACGATAAAACAATCATGATACCAGTTGCAGAAAATAAGTTTCAGACTCAATTGTATAATTCAAACACGACACACATGCCCCCTAGTTACACAGATACCATACTCCCTGACGAGCCGAAGAAACTCACATACCGATGTCGATAGGTGCAACTTATCTGATCTTTTATCCTGAGATGGTAAAAACAACATGAGCTTGGGAAAGCTCAGTAATACAGAACTACCAAAAGATGCTATAAGCTCATGCAGACATACGGTAGGCATAACATTTTTATGATGTTCCAGGCAATATTTGTCTCCATTTATGTTTCACTGATTTAGCGAAGCACTATTCTTGAGGACTACAAAGTTTGTTCTTTCTATGTTACTGAGTATTAAGAGAGAGCTTATTGTTCAGAGAGTCAACAGAGTGGCAGGTTGGGGAAGTTAAACCACGAAGCCTAGTGTTTTTTTTTTATAAGTTGCAAAACAATATACAGAAGTACTTAGCATCATATCATATGAGCACATAACAGATTAAATGCAAATGTTCAATGTTCAAACAGAAGTTTACAAGAACTACCCTCCAACCTTACACCAATGTGTAGTCCCCCAGAACTGTATACAATAGGTCTTATCCTAGGCCTGAGGCGTAGGAGCCTAGCTAAGGGAATGCCTTAGGTCCAGAAAGACTTACCCTAGGCCCGTGGGCGTAGGAGCTCAACAGAACAGCTGGATCAGGGCTGTGGCAGACACTTCAATCATAACCCGAGAGTATACCCCAGACAGTAATCAGTGTTCAGATTCCAGATATGAATAATATAATACATGTATCAGACATATTCTATTCAGAGTATCAGAAACAGAAGTTCATGCTTTTAACAGATAAATAGGCATACTATTGAGCAGAGCAGACACTTGTTATTCATCATGTAAACAGATTATACCATCATAGGTCAAACTAACAGATCATACTATTGAGTTTATCGGATCATCAGACAATACCATCAACAGAACTCAGACAACAGTCAGATAACATTTTATCATTTAATGATCAGATATTTCTAGTTCAAATCAGACATGAGGTATACCTTTTTTAACATATCACAATAAACAGATATTCATCACATTATAAATATGCTTTTCAGTAGTCATGCTTTACAATTACCAGTACGATCTATAATGTTCAGAGAATCGTAACAGGACCCATGCATATATATATATATATATATATATATATGTAGATATATATATATATATAACAGATATATAACAGAATGTAGCACACATGGAAACACACTAGGTGGGACAGATCATTTCTTGGAGATATTTGGCATTTACGGAATGAGACATATTAAAACCTTGACAACTTGAACGGATTTCTGAAATGTGGCTCCTCTTAAAAAGGGGTTCATACTAACGGTATAACCCAGATATTCAGAAGGTGATACTTCCAGATCTTAGAAAGTTCAGATATATTATGGGTACTTTAGTCCTTTAAGTATACAAGGGCAATATGGTCATTTTGACGTTCACAGACATTCTGGTAATTATACCAACATTGAAAACAATGGTTCACAGAACTTGGTATCATATTTACTCATTAGTTTTCTATCCAGATATGTAAGAATTTCTAATTTAAAGTCTTTTTAAGTTATCAGATATTTTCAGTGATAATCCGATTATTTAGGCTATCATTGCCTTTCAGTTATTTTGGCCTTATTAACAAATCCAGAATTTCATCAAATACATAGTTACTGATTAACTCAAGAGGGTATTTCGGTTATTTAAGACTGAGATAGATCTACCATTTGGTACCTCCATCATTCACTTACTTAAACGAGATTAAGGAGTCCTAACTCTTCGGCCTTTTACAGAAAATTCATTTATTTCAGAACTTGAGGTTTATCGTCATTCCAATTAATCAGACATTTCGGTGCTCGAGGCATTACCATCTTTTCGGTCATTGCGATCATTCTTATCTGAATTCTATTTATATTCTTATCTGAATACTTTGATCTTACTGATTCTGATACTTAATTTTCGTATCGAATTCGGCTTAAGCAGAGTTCACAGATACATTTCATCACAAACATGCATGCTTTAACCGGATATCAACATGTGCATAAAGCATACAAGGGGTAGCAAGGTATTACCTTAATTCCGAGCTATAACAGTTGATTCATGACACCTCATTCGATTGCACTCAATTCCAATATTCGACGGCTTCCAACATCTCAAATTCAAGGATACTTGATACCTTCAACATAGATTCACATTTCAGACTTTAAACACCTTACTCTTAATTGATTATTAAAATACATAAGTGGACTCAAGTTCAAGGTCCAATTCGGAGGCTTTCGGGTTAAAGTTTCACAAAACGGGCTTCAAAATCGGACTTAGCACGTCGAAAAACATATAATAGGGCTTTTCGGAAAATTTAACTTTTTGGTCAAAGTCAACGGTCAACGCTGACGTCATCAGGTCAACGGTCAACGGGTCAGAGTCAATGCTGACGTCAGCATGACGTCAGCAGTCAACTGAGTTGACTCGGGCTGACTCGGACGACTTGACTCGGGTTGACGGGTCGGGTCGAACGGGTCGGGCCGGACGGGTCGGGTCGGACGGGTCGGGTCGGACGGGTCGGGTCGGACAGACCGGGTCAACGGGTCAGACTCGGGTCAAGACGGTTTGACCGAGTTGACCGGTTCAACCGGTTCAGACCGGGTTTGAACCCGATTCACTCACCCATATTTCTCCGGTCGCCGGACGGTCACCGGATTGATCGCCGTAAGCCCCAAAATGCATATTTTCTGTCGGAAAAAAGATAGATTAACATCCCAAAAATCTTAACCCATCAAAAATATACTAAAAACAAGTCGGAATATCGCCGAATATTACCTAAAAAGACCCACAACGGTCGGAAAAACACGTAGCTCCGATGATGGGCTTACCAGTGTCGGACGGGCACAAAACCTTATGGGTTTTGCTTGCCTCCGCGTCGTGAGCACGGATCCGACGTTCGATTCTTGAACGGACGGCGTATGCGCCCTGAATTCAGACGAACCCTAATATGATTTCCGGCCGATACAATCGGAATTTCACGGCATTCGGTGCAACGGAACGACGCGTGGTTAAGAGGCTTTTGGTCGGGGCTCGACGAGGAAGCCAACGGCGGTGGCGGTGAACGCCACGGAGCGACGGTGACGAAGCTGAAACGGTGGCTGGTCGGGGTAGGTAGGAGCGTTTGGGTGTGGTGTTTTGAAATTGGAAGAGATGATATTTTTCTTGGTAGATGAAACGTTCGAACCACATATAATCTGCTGCTAGATTACTCCTTAATTATCAAACAAGTATTACCCTTGGTAATACTTGACAGAAAAGAGCATTTAGCTCAAATGGTTAGTATGCAGGGTGGTGAGGGCTGAGGTCTCGGGTTCGAGCCTCCACACCCTCACCCTTTTTCTTATTTTTTTTTAGGGTGTTACATCCCAGACCCAGTTGGCATCACTCCAGTAGCCCCCGGAGATGCCTCATGCATGCAGGTATCCCCCGATAACAATCCACCAGACATCTCCTCCTCCCGACCATGCTCAGTCGAGCCTCTCCCCTTCTTTGATTCCCTCTCCATGCCGTCCTCCAACGGAACCGCAGCCCTCTCAAGGCTCGCCTGGACCGGAATCCGCACTGCAGCATCCGGTGGCCTTCCCGAGATCACGCCGAACGGCCCTATGCTAACGTTCGCAATTGTTGCAAAAACCCTAGGTTTTCCTGATTTCGCGGAGCAAAAAATACTCTTATTGGTATACTCATCCTTTTAAAAAGTAATTTTTAAGAATAAATTAAAATTTAATTTAAATAAAATAAAATTAAATACTATTAAATAGAGTACTTTTTAATTCTCAAATAAACACGCTTACTTTCAAAAAAAATTCTTAATAGTGTAATCCCCTCTATTTGAAGCTCTTTTGAAACTTAATTTTTCTTCGATATTTTTATTTTTGATAAGTTATGATCAATTTGATTATTTGAAACCTACAACGATTTTAATTTCATAATCTTTTTGAAAAATCTTTAAACTCCAAATCGATCTTGAAATAAAAAACACATGTTTGCTTGTACAACAATACCACTTATCAATACTTAATTTTATTAGAGTAATTTTTTCTACTCTCTAAAACACAATTACATCGGAATAAGATAATTTCTAATATCTCAAACATATTTACACGGTACAGATTAGTTTTGCCATGCCAATATTTCTCCAACTATAACCTTGTTTGCTTGCACAATATTTTTATTTATCAATGCATTAATACACCGATGTAAATTAATGTTACATTATTATATCGATCAATGAACTACCAAGTTTAAATTCCTGAAGATAGCTAATAGGGATGACAATGGATCAAACTTGGATCGGACTTTATAAAGTCCAAGTTCAATCCAATTAATAATCGAACCTCAAAAAAATCCAAGTTCAATTACATAAATCCAAGTCTGATCCAGTAAAATATCTACGATCCAAATACAAATCCAAAAAGTCCAAATCTAATTAATTTTTTTCCTTTTTAAAGTAACAACTAACAGAATTCCTAATCCCACGTGCTTATTAGTTGTCATTTCTTTCATTATAATCTTGATTGCTATTTAATCAAGACATTAGAGGTTTTTAGGATCAATTGTAAAAACGATGCCTTTTGTGCTTGGTTTATTAAATGAATAAAGTCATTTCTTTTTTCTCCAAGACCCGATCGTGTTTTCCCCTAAATTAGAAAACTACCTAACCCTAAAATTCAAGAACTCAACATGGTATCAGTTAATTTAGATTCTTCCGATACGCATTCTTTTACCTCCTCTCGTTTCCAAAATCTTGACCCTTCCGACGAGTTCTACATACATCCTAACGAAAATCCGGCGCTTGTCTTGGCTTCTGTTCTGCTTACTGGAGGAAACTACCATTCTTGAGCCCTCTCGATGCGCATGGCTCTAATCTCCAAAAACAAGTTCTAGTTTGTTAACGGTTCGATGAAGGAGCCTCATGAAGATGATGCAAGCTATTTCGCCTGGGTGAAGTGCAATAATTTGGTGCTCTCCTGGCTTTAGAGGGCCATCAGTTCTGAAATCGCGCAATCAGTGTTGTGGTTTGATACGACCTATGAGCTTTGGGCAGACTTGCGAAATCGTTTCAGTCAAGGCGATCTCATGAGGGTTTCCGATCTTCAAAAAGAATCTTTATCTTTAAATCAAGGTATTAACTCTGTTACTGCCTTCTACACTCAATTAAAAGTTGTCTGGGATGAATTATGCATGCTGCGGCCCTTATGTTCTTGTTCTTGTGATGCTGCTAAGTTTCGAAAATAGTACTTTGCTCTTAGGTTTCTCAGAGGTCTTAATGAATCTTTTGATGTCCCTAAGTCACAAATCCTTATGATTAAACCTTTTCCTGAGATTCATGAAATTTTTTCCATAATTGTCCAACATGAAAGATCTGTCTCTGTTATTCCTTGTGATTCCAAAATTCTTGTTGTTGACAGAAATAACAATAAGTTTCAAAAGAAACCTTTCATTCCTAGTAGTACTGCTCGTAGACCTTTACGTACTTTTTGTGGTATTCATGGACATACTATTGACAAATGTTACAAGAAGCATGGATACCCTCCTGGTTATAGGTCTAGGCCTTCGGTTAGTAGAGCAAATCTTGTAGGTCTTTCTAATTCTGAAAATCTTTCTGTCAATGATTCTTTGATTAAGAGTGATGTTAAGTTAGAAGGAATCCTTGCTTCCTCCACTAAAGAACAATATGAGGGGTTAATTTATTTGCTCCAAGAAAAGAACCTTTCTACTCAGAATTCAGCAAATCAGTCTACTGTGAATGCCCTGACCTCTAACTTTGTTTCTGCAACAGCTCCTAATGATGATTCAGGTATAATTCTAACATGTTCTCTTTCTTCTGCATCTATTAATACCTCATGGATCATTGATTCAAGAGCCACAGATCACATTTCTAATAACCTGTCCATTTTTAGTTGTTATTATGTTATTCAAAACAAATTTGTTAAACTGCCAAATGGTAGCTTAGTTCAAGTTTTACACATAGGCAATGTTTGTCTTGCAAATGGTTTAATCTTGCAAGGTGTTCTGCACATTCCTTTCTTTGGTTTCAATTTTATATCTGTAACCAAGTTAACTTTGAATTCCAATGTTTCTGTCATTTTTTTGGCAATAAATGTTTTATACAGGATGTTCCTTCACTGAGGATGATTGGTACAACTAACATCATGGAAGGCCTTTATCAGCTCATTGATACTGCTTATACTGGTTCTAATATCTGTGTTGTTTCATCTTCTATTTATTTGCATACTTGGCATGCTAGGTTAGGACATTCATCTAGCAAAAGAATTTTTTCTTTTCGAAATTAAATAAGGATATTTCATCCGACAATGTTTCTCAATGTGATGTTTGTCATCTAGCCAAACATAAATGTTTGTCTTTCCCTGTTAGTAATTATGTTTCCATATCTCTTTTTGATATTGTTCACTTAGATGTGTGGGGACCTTTCCCTGTTAAAAGCATATATGGTCACCATTATTTTCTGACTATCGTTGAAGATAAAAGTAGGTTTGTATGGACTTTTTCAATAGTTGCAAAATCTGAAGTTAGAAAACTTGTGATTGATTTTTACAGTTTTGTTGAAACTCAGTTTTCAAAGAAAATTAAATGTTTTAGATCTGACAATGCAAAGGAATTTGACATGGATAATTTTTTAAAAGTAAAGGAGTTGTCCATCAAACATCATGTGTCTACACTCCACAACAAAATAGTGTTGTGGAACGCAAGCATCGACATTTACTTGTTGTTGCAAGGTTATTAAGAATACATGCTTCTTTACCCTTAAACTTTTGGATTGATTGCATTTTACATGCTGGTTTTCTCATTAATCTAACTCCTACACATGTGTTAGACAACAAAAAACCCTATGAAATTCTCAATAATAAACTGCCTATTTTAGATAACCTTAAAATCTTTGGTTGTCTATCTTATGCTTCTTGTTTGCCCAAATATGTCACTAAAATGCACCCAAGGGAGTGTGTTTTTCTTGGTTTCCCTCAAAACATGAAAGGCTGCAAGTTATATAACTTAGAAACAAAAACTGTCTTTGTCTCTAGGGATGTTACCTTCAATGAAATTGTTTATCCCTTTTCTCAGCCTTCTAACTCTGATTTTGTTTTACCAAGCAGTGATTCTTTAACTTTGTATGATGATACAGATTTTGTTTCTTCTAATTCTAATAATAACATTATTCCACATCTTTCAAATGTAAAAGACAATAATGTATCTACTCAGAATCAGATTCATTCTGATAAAAATGATCAAGTTATTCAAGATCAGATTCATTCTGATCAACCTGGTCAAATCATTCAGAAATAGTATATTGTTCATTCTGATCATTTTCTAAGAAATTTTTCTGCTAGACCAACCAGACAAGTTAAACTTCCTTAAAAATTTCAAGATTTTTTGATAACCTTACCTAAACCTCGAACTTTTTCTCATTCTATTGCTAATGTTTTATCTTATCATAATATTTCTTCTACGCATCATTCTTATGTTAATAGTGTTGATATTCTGTCTGCACCTAAAACTTATAAACTAGCTGCTAGTCATGAATGCTGGAGAAATGCTATGAAAGAAGAAATTTCAGCTTTAGAAACTAATAATACTTGGGATTTAGTGCCTCTACCTCCTAATAAGAAAATTATTGGCTGTAAATGGGTTTTTAGAACTAAGTTAAAATCAGATGGTAGCTTAGATAGGTATAAAGCTAGATTGGTTGCTAAAGGATACACTCAACAATCTAGGGTTGATTTCTTAAGCACCTTTAGTCATGTTGCTAAGATGACTACCATTAGAGTCCTTATTAGTCTTGTTGCTTCAAAGAATTGGTATTTGCAACAGTTAGACATAAATAATGCTTTTCTTTATGGTTCCTTGCATGAAGAAGTATATATGGATATGCCCCCTGGTTTTAATAATGATTCTGGTCTTGTTTGTAAATTGAACAAAAGTTTATATGGTTTAAAACATGCTAGTAGACAGTGGAATGAAAAATTAACCATTGCTTTACTTGCACAAGGTTTTAAGCAGTCTGCTGCTGACACAAGTTTGTTTACCAAAGGAACAAATGAAAATTTCGTTGCATTAGTTGTGTATGTGGATGACATAGTTTAACTAGTCCATGTTTAGACCAAATAAATTTCATTAAAACTTTTTTGCACAACACTTTCAGAATTAAAGATTTGGGAGATTTAAAATATTTCTTAGGTCTCGAAATAGCCATGACAACCTCTAGAATCAATATTTGTCAACAAATATATACTCTAGAACTTCTTACAGAAACATATTTTTTAGAATCCAAACCTATATCTACTTCTATTGAGGTTACTAGAGGAACAAAAAGATTTTCTAAAACTGATGACATCCCCTTACAAGATGTTAAGTCTTATAGAAGGTTAATTAGGAAACTTTTATATCTAACAAACACTAGGCCTGACATTGCTTTTCCTGTTCAACAACTTTCCCAATTTCTTTCTTGTCCCACTACCATTCACTTAGTTGCTGCTCACAGGATTTTAAGATACTTAAAGGGTGCCCCTGGTCAAAGTCTTTTCTTTGCTACTGATAATGATCTCAAATTACAAGCCTTTTCTGATTCCGATTGGGCATCTTGTCCTGATTCTAGGAAATCCATTACGAGATTTTGTATATTTTTGGGATCATCTCTTATTTCTTGGAAATCTAAAAAACAGCAAACTATTTCTCGCTCCTCTAGTGAAGTTGAGTATCGTGCTTTAGCTTCTGCTACTTGTGAATTGCAATGGATTTTCTATTTACTTCAGGATTTTCATATACCCTTTCAGCCTGCAAACTTATTCTGTGACAATCTATCTGCTATTCAGATTGTAGAAAACCCTGTTCATCACGAACGGACGAAACATATTGAGATCGATTGCCACTTGATAAGGGAGAAGATTCAGCAAGGACTCATTACGCTACTGCCAGTCTCAAATCAAAATCAGCTTGCGGATTGTCTAACAAAAGCATTGCCTAGCTTTTCCTTTCATTCCTTGATTTCCAAGTTGGGCGTACATAATATATACGCTCCAACTTAAGGGGGCTAACAGAATTCCTAATCCCATGTGCTTATTAGTTGTCATTTCTTTCATTATAATCTTGATTGCTATTTAATCAAGACATTAGAGGTTTTTAGGATCAATTATAACAACGATGCGTTTTGTACTTGGTTTATTAAATGAATAAAGTCATTTCTTTTTTCTCCAAGACCCGATCGTGTTTTTCCCCAAATCAAAAACTATCTAACCCTAAAATTCAAGAACTCAACAACTGTAACACCTGAGTTTAGGGGTCGGGTGAAAATAATATTTTAATATTATTTTGGGTTCGGTTTTACAATTTAGATAATAAAATATTTTCGTGAGCCTCAGGATTTCAAAATATTTACAACTATGTTGGGCCTATCTCTTGGGTCCAAAATCCATGGACTTTAAGAGATATGAGTTTTGGACTTTCATTAAGGGCATAGTGGTAAACATTGTTTTTGGGTGAATTTAAAATAAAGCAAAAGATGAGCATGTGCTCATCTTCATCCTCCTCCCCATTTTCTATTTCCAACGTGAGAAGATGGCTTCTCTTCACCTCACTCTTCCACCTCCTTTCTTCCCCGTCCTTTGAGCTTTTTGAAAGGTAAATATAGTTTTGACTTGGCCTTGCTATCCTCTACATTTTAGTATTTTTAGATTTCACTAAAACCATGTATTTTACATTTGGAGTTTTCAAAGTTTTAAGCTAAAGGTTAAAGCTTTATGAGTTTTTATCAAGGCTTTTGGTTTATTTATGTTAGATATGTTGCTTGTGAATCAAATAGTCCAACATATATGATTTTTAGAGTATTTTAAATGAATTCCCGAATTTGGGTATAAATGGGTTTTTTGGAGGGTTTTGGGTGAGTTTTGGGGGTTGTTTTAGGTGAGAATTGATAGGCTATTGGTAGTGCTATGGTTGGGGGTTGATTTGGGATCGTTTGTGTGTGCAATGGATGTTGGAAACATGGTTTTTGGACATGGTTTTGGGGCTGTCCGAGATTGCAAATATTGGGGTTTGTTCATGGCTTGCAACGTTGTAAATTGAATTTGAATTGTGTTCCGGGTTGGTCTTTTGATGTTGGGCTGATTTGGAATTGTTTGAAATGTGTTTGAGGTTGTTTAGAAGCGGGAATTTGTGTTGGAGAAGCTTCGGGAAGAAATCCGGAAATCTGAGGGAGGTTGCTTGCTTGGCTTGGAGCTTGGAAGCATAGGTGAGTGGTTAAATATTTTTAAATGGTTTTCAAGTGTTGGTTCAAGCATGTGAACTAGGTTGGGATTGGTAGACCCACCTAGAGTTGGGATTAGGGTGGTAGCCTAATCCCAATCTTGAGTTAGAGACCTTGGTTGATCTTTAAAATGTTGAATTATGCCTCATGTTTAATCATGCTTATGGTGGTTAGGCTTATGTTGTTATACATGTATGTGGAGGCATGGCTTAATGCATTGTTATATGCATGTTGATGATAAATGTGATAGAGAGATACATATGTATGAAATATGATGTGGTAATTGTGTTGTTAAGATACATGTAGTGTTGACATGTGTAATGATGTTATGAGGTGATTGTATGATCCGAGGATCATGGTGAGTACATGCTAGGCATGGAAATGTGGCTTGTGCATGACGTTGAGTCATGGTGAGTACGTGCTAAGCACGGAAGTTATTATGAAATGGTATTGTGAAAGAGTAATGAAATGTGTAGTATTGGCACTAGTATGCTTAGATACAAATGATCGATCATTAGGATGTCTAGTGTGCACACGTGAGTCGAAATGCGCGCGTGGTCTTGATGATGGTGGTCATCAAGATGGAGTACGGGTTCGCCCGGAAATCTTCATATATATATATATTAGTCGGTGATGAGTGGAATCCCATCG
This sequence comes from Hibiscus trionum, assembly GCA_030270665.1. Lineage (NCBI taxonomy): Eukaryota > Viridiplantae > Streptophyta > Magnoliopsida > Malvales > Malvaceae > Hibiscus > Hibiscus trionum. The sequence goes on from BSYR01000050.1 coordinate 150,771, forward strand.
ACGGGCGTGAGGATGAGTGGAATCCCCTCCGCGTGAAATGAGGCGTGAGGATGAGTGGAATCCCCTCCGCGTGAACGGTGATGAGTGTAATCCCACCGTCAGGTAATGGTTGTGTTGTTGGATGTGAGTTCCAACGGTTATCCGCGTATTCGAGTCATAGCTAGGTGCCAATACGGATTGTGGTTTATGTTGCCAATATGTGATTAATTGTGAGCCAATTCGATTTGGGATGTGTTGCTAACATGGTTTAATATATGCAATTTCATATGTTGTGGATTTAAACATGTTGAGCATGACATGATATTGTATATATGTTCATGCATCATTTGTAATTATGGCTCGTGTGGACCGGAGGTAAGATCATGCATTTTATCTTGGTTGTTGCTCGTGCTTGGACCCTGCATTGTCGAAGGTTTGTTTTATGAGCTTACCCTCACTAAGCTTTTATGCTTACGCTCTCTTTTGTTCGACAATGCAGATCAATAGCTTGTGGGTGGCAAGGGCAAGGAAAGGTCTCCAAGTGTTTCTTTGGTGAGCTCAATGTATGAATTTTAAGTGATAGAATGTAATAGTTAAGCAATGGGATAGGTATTGTTGTTTGAGTTTGGGTGTATGTTGATGTTTTGATTTGGCCTTGGTTTGTAAAACATGTTATGCTTTGATGTATGCTTGTGTGTGGTGGCATGTCTATAGAGGTTTAGGTTGCCTTGTTATAGTGCAAACCTCTTTATGCTTATCATGTGTCTTTTAAGGCCTTTGAGCACCATGTATGACCTTAAATGTTGAAATGCCTTTTGTTGGAATGCTATGCTTGAAAGCTTATGTTGCTTGTATGGTTTGTGTATCATCTAGCGTTGGATTGTGCCTTTGATTTCAAGTTAAAGCATGCTTTTATGTTTGATTTGCCTTAGGATTGATGTTAGTGTGTTGGTTGGGGTTTTAGAGGGATTTAAGGGCCTCCTTGTGCCTTAAATCAGCTCAAACCTGCAAGTTCGTAGCAGGGGTATCGATACGGTTGGTACGGTATCGATACCACCTTCTTGTTTCAGGCCTCGTGTATCGATACACTTGGGGGGTGTATCGATACCATTTTGGTCACTAGAGCTACTGTCCATTTCGGTATTGATACCGGCCTCTGGTGTATCGATACCGTCATCTTAGCGTTGACCGTGGGAAGTCAACCGTTGGGGGGGGTATCGATACACTCCTTGGGTGTATCGATACGGTCTCTACGGGTTGACTTTGACCAGTTGACCTAGTCAAGGGGGTATCGATACACCCCTTAAGGGTATCGATATCGCCTGCAGTTAAAGCTTAAACCTAGTCAAGGGGTATCGATACCGCCTGTAGTTAAAGCTTAAAATTTGGGCTGTAAGATGTTGGGCTGAGTTCGTTTGTTTGCCTCGTGAATGTTGTTCCGCTGTATGATCACATAGGATTAAATACTCATCTAGACAAGATTTAAAATGAAAAAAATAGGATTGCTAACCGAGGGGGAATTCCTTAGGGAGTTTTCACTCGGTTTTCCCCGTGTAGCTTACTCGGACCGGTCATCCAGCCAGAGCGGGACGAGGGGGTTACATTTGTTGGTATCAGAGCCTAAGGTTACCGAGACCTTGGGCAGGTAAGTGAGGTAAGTTAAGTTCTTGCATTGAAATTGCACGGTGTTTGCTTGCCATGTAAGCATGTTGCTTGTTAACCGTGAATGCTGTGATGTATGATTGCTTGATTGAGAATATATGTTGTTTGATTGTACGCATATGTTTATTTGTTTAGCAAGTAAGCCTTGTTATATGCTTGTTTGAGCATGTATGTGTGTTGAGTTGTTTGAAACATGTTTAGTAGAGTCCCATTGCTACTATTACATCGGAAAAGAGATTTTAAGTGAGGAAATCATACTTGAGCCACTTGGAAGCCTTGCCTTGCTAACCCAATCGTGTATGTTTTACTGTTGATGTTGTTGTTGATTTAATTGCTTTTCGGTAAGTAGAAGTTGTAGTTCTGAAAAGGTGGACGATGTTGAGGGAGTCCATCATCTTAGTTAGGGAGGTATGGTTGTACCGGAATTGAGGTGCAATTTGTCCGTTTGAGACGGTTTGTATGTGGGTTGATTCCTGTGGATGAGGGACGATGTGATCAACACTGGCATCAGTTGGTAAGAAGAAGTGAAGGCATATGAGTGGGAGTTAGAGTGGTGTCGATGTTCTAGCAGATAAGCCCTTGGTACAGTGATAAGTTGTTTCCTCCAGTTGATTCTAAACCCGTGCTTTTGTATATCGATAGTGAGTATGCAAGTTTGAATGTGCCGATGAGGTGTCAGAGGTAGGTATGAGTACCTTAGTTCTTTTGGCGAGATCTAGGTAAGGGTCTCGTGTGAGTAATCTGAATTTCGGAAATGTTAGTTGGTGACCGTTGGGGTTCGGCCTATGATTTTAATGCAAGACAGTCGGTCAGTGTCCGTGAATGGGAGCTAGTTTGTGTGATTGGGTCAGTGTACGTTGGGTTGTCTTCCAGCAATCGGAAGAGATGCAGTCACTTCCAATATAGTTGAGCCGAGAATGGAGTCTCGAGCTTTGACTCCAGGTTGTTTGTTAGGGGTAGAACAAGTCCAGCATGACTGTTTTTGTGTGTGATCAGAATTGAATCTTGAAGTTACGAGATGCTCTAAGAACAGTTTAGAAGAGTCAGATTTTGTTGAGGAACCAGTCTAAAGACAAGAGGACCGAAGACTATCAGTTGTGTACATGTGAAGTTGCAATTTCCGTGGATACCTCCTTTTGTGTGAGCATGTAAGAAATTAGATATCTTTGTTGAGACCTTAGATGTAGGGACACATGTGACTAGCCTCTTGGGAGATAGTAGTGATCATAAAGATGTACAGAAGATGTTTGTTGGTGGTTCAGAGTTACTAGTTTCTAGTAGATGTGAAGTGATTGTCGTCATACGGCTTCGATGTACCTTTTTGACATGGTTTGACTTGTAGAGCACAAAGCTAGGATATACATTGAGACAGAGAGAGAATTGCCTTGAAGTCGCAGATTTTTGTGAGACTGTAGTAGTAGGTAAGGATGTGAACTCTTTATTGAATGTTGATCCAGCTTTAGAGGTTAAAGATTGGTTGAGTTTAGTCAACATGCTTGCTTAGCAATTGTTGATTTTGAATGAAGATTAAACCACAGAATGTTAGAATAGTTGTGTTTTCTTTACCTAGAAGTGTTTGGAAGAATTGCCGGTTTACCTCTTGTTAGAGGAGAAGAGTTTGTTATTGAGACCGTTTTCGAGGTTGCTTCTGTTTTGTTTATTCTGTAACTTATGGATTCCGAAAGAATTGAGAATGTTGAAGAATTAACTTTGAGACTTGTTAGACTTTAGATTCATTAGGCCTAGTGCATCATCTCAAAGTTCTACAGTGTAATTTGTGAAGAAGAAAGAGTGACAGTACGAGATTGTGTTCAGATTACATACAGTCGAAACAAGTGACAGTGAATGATTAGTATCCGTTTCCGAGTGTTAGTGATTTGTTGGTCAGTTAGTGTGTGCTTCAGTCTATTTGAAGATTAGTTTGAGATCCGTTTACTACCAGTTGAAAGTGAGAAAAGTTGAAGTACCGAAGACAGCTTTAGGGGCAAGATGTGATCACCTTGAGCTCTGAGCTATGCCGATTTGTTTGACTAGTGTATTAGTTACCTTCATAGAGATGGTGAGCAGAATATTTTCCTGAGTTTCTTGATCAGTTGTAGTAGCTCTTCTAGATGTCACGTGAGTATATTCAAGTGTCGAGGAAGATCATGACAAGCTTTGAAGTTAGTGTGGTAGATTCTATTAGAGAATTAATTGTATACCAAGTTGTGCAACGTGAACTTCAAGTTAATGAAGATATTCTCTTAGGACATGTAGATTAGCCGAGTGTATTAGAACAAATCTTGAACAGACAGAGAAAGATGTGAGTTGGAAGAAATTGAAGACTGTGACAGGAACCTATAGTTCTAAGTCTAGCAGTGTTGCTACCGGAAGTTTGTAAATAGCTGTTCGAAGATAGCTGCTCTTTTGTCAGATTGCTGCAGAAGAATGTTCAGTTGTGAGGTTAGATGCGAGACATTGAACCCTTGAGAAACCGAAAGAAACTTTGAAGAGTGCTTCGACCTTGATCCAGCCTATACTAGAGAAAGAGCTTGTGAACTGTAGAGATGTGTTACATGTAGGGTTAGGTTGTGTGCTTATGCAAGACGGAAGATTGTGACTTGTTCATCGAGTTAGTTGAAAGACCGTGAGAAGAGCTATCCGATATGAGACATAGAGTTAATTACAGTTGTATTTTCTTCGAAGACTTAGAGACAAAGCTTGTATAGTAAGAAATGCACAGTGTGTACGTACATATTATCAGAACTTGAATTGTTAGACAACTTAGGAAGAGTTGAAACTTGAACAGCATAAAGTGTCAGAACTGCTTGAAGACTGTAATATCAAGATTGAGTACCATCCGAAGATAGTCAACGTAGTAACCGATGTTCCGAGTTGTAATTGTTGTTAGATTAGTAGTTGAGTTACGAGTTGTATTTGCCGAATTCAGTTATCGAATGGCAGTAATCTTGTGGTCGCGTTTCATAATGAACCTACATTGAGTCAGAATGTTTGAAGAGAAACAGTTGCAAGACAGATTCTTGGCACCTCACGTGCGAGGCATAGTAAAAGGAAGATCTTCAGAATACAGTTTCAGAGATGATATAGTTTTGCATTTCAGAGACAGAATAGTTGTACCTATGGACATAGTGTTTTGAGACGTATTGTGTTGGCCGAAGCATACGACAGTTCATTTGTATTGCATCTGAGTTGTATGAAGACGTATTGTGGGTTGAAGACGAGTACTTCTGGATTGAGTTGATGAATCATGTGGTTCACTATGAGAGTAAGTGAGTAAATTGCCAGTGTGTTAAGACCGAGCGTCAGTTTCTTTTAGTTTGTTACATCCGTGGAAGGTTCTTAATGGAAGTGAGTAATAGAAATTCGAGATTTCAGCTAGAATAATTTCGAAGACGTATAGTGTTTGGTCACCTGTTGAAGACAGAGGGTCAGTCAGAGAAAGTTATGAGTCAAGTGTTCAAACAGTGTTGTATGAGATTGTGAATCGGGCTAGTTCAGTTGTTTAATTGTTGCGGTTACCACCAGAGTTAAAAAAAGGGGGTGGTGATGTGATTTGTGTATCCATGATTCGGGAATGTGAGTCAGATCTCTTCCGTACCATATTTGTTGAAGAGATTGAGTTGAGTTTGAAATTGCGTGCAACGAAGAATTAGTTGAAATCTTAGCATCAGACATCTATTGTTGTGTGGTAAGTCTACCGAGTTGGTAAGTATGTGGTAGTGATAAGAGAAAAGGGAAGTGTGTAGGAGCAGTTTCAGTGGCCCTCCGTGTTCGATGAATTTCGAGGACGAAATTTCCTTAAGTGGGGGAGAGTTGTAACACCCGGGTTTAGGGGTCGGGTGAAAATAATATTTTAATATTATTTTGGGTTCGGTTTTACAATTTAGATAATAAAATATTTTCGCGAGCCTCGGGATTTCAAAATATTTACAACTATGTTGGGCCTATCTCTTAGGTCCAAAATCCATGGACTTTAAGAGATATGAGTTTTGGACTTTCATTAAGGTCATAGTGGTAAACATTGTTTTTGGGTGAATTTAAAATAAAGCAAAAGATGAGCATGTGCTAATCTTCATCCTCCTCCCCATTTTCCATTTCCAACGTGAGAAGAGGGCTTCTCTTCACCTCACTCTTCCACCTCCTTTCTTCCCCGTCCTTTGAGCTTTTTGAAAGGTAAATATAGTTTTGACTTGGCCTTGCTATCCTCTACATTTTAGTATTTTTAGATTTCACTAAAACCATGTATTTTACATTTGGGGTTTTCAAAGTTTTAAACTAAAGGTTAAAGCTTTATGAGTTTTTATCAAGGCTTTTGGTTTATTTATGTTAGATATGTTGTTTGTGAATCAAATAGTCCAACATATATGATTTTTAGAGTATTTTAAATGAATTCCCGAATTTGGGTATAAATGGGTTTTTTGGAGGGTTTTGGGTGAGTTTTGGGGGTTGTTTTAGGTGAGAATTGATAGGCTATTGGTAGTGCTATGGTTGGGGGTTGATTTGGGATCGTTTGTGTGTGCAATGGATGTTGGAAACATGGTTTTTGGACATGGTTTTGGGGCTGTCCGAGATTGCAAATATTGGGGTTTGTTCATGGCTTGCAACGTTGTAAATTGAATTTGAATTGTGTTCCGGGTTGGTCTTTTGATGTTGGGCTGATTTGGAATTGTTTGAAATGTGTTTGAGGTTGTTTAGAAGCGGGAATTTGTGTTGGAGAAGCTTCGGGAAGAAATCCGGAAATCTGAGGGAGGTTGCTTGCTTGGCTTGGAGCTTCGAAGCATAGGTGAGTGGTTAAATATTTTTAAATGGTTTTCAAGTGTTGGTTCAAGCATGTGAACTAGGTTGGGATTGGTAGACCCACCTAGATTTGGGATTAGGGTGGTAGCCTAATCCCAATCTTGAGTTAGAGACCTTGGTTGATCTTTAAAGTGTTGAATTATGCCTCATGTTTAATCATGCTTATGGTGGTTAGGCTTATGTTGTTATACATGTATGTGGAGGCATGGCTTAATGCACTGTTATATGCATGTTGATGATAAATGTGATAGAGAGATACATATGTATGAAATATGATGTGGTAATTGTGTTGTTGAGATACATGTAGTGTTGACATGTGTAATGATGTTATGAGGTGATTGTATGATCCGAGGATCATGGTGAGTACATGCTAGGCATGGAAATGTGGCTTGTGCATGACGGTGAGTCATGGTGAGTACGTGCTAAGCACGGAAGTTATTATGAAATGGTATTGTAAAAGAGTAATGAAATGTGTAGTATTGGCACTAGTATGCTTGGATACAAATGATCGATCATTAGGATGTCTAGTGTGCACACGTGAGTCGAAATGCGCGCGTGGTCTTGATGATGGTGGTCATCAAGATGGAGTACGGGTTCGCCCGAAAATCTTCATATATATATATATTAGTCGGTGATGAGTGGAATCCCACCGACGGGCGTGAGGATGACTGGAATCCCCTCCGCGTGAAATGAGGCGTGAGGATGAGTGGAATCCCCTCCGCGTGAACGGTGATGAGTGTAATCCCACCGTCAGGTAATGGTTGTGTTGTTGGATGTGAGTTCCAACGGTTATCCGCGTATTCGAGTCATAGCTAGGTGCCAATACGGATTGTGGTTTATGTTGCCAATATGTGATTAATTGTGAGCCAATTCGATTTGGGATGTGTTGCTAACATGGTTTAATATATGCAATTTCATATGTTGTGGATTTAAACATGTTGAGCATGACATGATATTGTATATATGTTCATGCATCATTTGTAATTATGGCTCGTGTGGACCGGAGGTAAGATCATGCATTTTATCTTGGTTGTTGCTCGTGCTTGGACCCTGCATTGTCGAAGGTTTGTTTTATGAGCTTACCCTCACTAAGCTTTTATGCTTACGCTCTCTTTTGTTCGACAATGCAGATCAATAGCTTGTGGGTGGCAATGGCAAGGAAAGGTCTCCAAGTGTTGCTTTGGTGAGCTCAACGTATGAATTTTAAGTGATAGAATGTAATAGTTAAGCAATGGGATAGGTATTGATGTTTGAGTTTGGGTGTATGTTGATGTTTTGATTTGGCCTTGGTTTGTAAAACATGTTATGCTTTGATGTATGCTTGTGTGTAGTGGCATGTCTATAGACGTTTAGGTTGCCTTGTTATAGTGCAAACCTCTTTATGCTTATCATGTGCCTTTTAAGGCCTTTGAGCACCATGTATGACCTTAAATGTTGAAATGCCTTTTGTTGGAATGCTATGCTTGAAAGCTTATGTTGCTTGTATGGTTTGTGTATCATCTAGCGTTGGATTGTGCCTTTGATTTCAAGTTAAAGCATGCTTTTATGTTTGATTTGCCTTAGGATTGATGTTAGTGTGTTGGTTGGGGTTTTAGAGGGATTTAAGGGCCTCCTTGTGCCTTAAATCAGCTCAAACCTGCAAGTTCGTAGCAGGGGTATCGATACGGTTGGTACGGTATCGATACCACCTTCTTGTTTCAGGCCTCGTGTATCGATACACTTGGGGGTGTATCGATACCATTTTGGTCACTGGAGCTACTGTCCATTTCGGTATCGATACCGGCCTCTGGTGTATCGATACCGTCATCTTAGCGTTGACCGTGGGAAGTCAACATTGGGGGGGTATCGATACACTCCTTGGGTGTATCGATACGGTCTCTATGGGTTGACTTTGACCAGTTGACCTAGTCAAGGGGGTATCGATACACCCCTTAAGGGTATCGATATCGCCTGCAGTTAAAGCTTAAACCTAGTCAAGGGGTATCGATACACCCCTTAAGGGTATCGATACCGCCTGTAGTTAAAGCTTAAAATTTGGGCTGTAAGATGTTGGGCTGAGTTCGTTTGTTTGCCTCGTGAATGTTGTGCCGCTGTATGATCACATAGGATTAAATACTCATCTAGACAAGATTTAAAATGAAAAAATAGGGTTGCTAACCGAGGGGGAATTCCTTAGGGAGTTTTCACTCGGTTTTCCCCGTGTAGCTTACTCGGACCGGTCATCCGGCCAGACCGGGACGAGGGGGTTACAACAACAACTCAAACAAATATCTTTAAATAAAAAAATATTTTTTATCAAATAAATATTACAATCCAATATAAAACAAATTAAAGTAACAACTCAAACTTCAACTAAAAAGACTCAACAACAATTATATTATCCTTACATAAACTATTGTTGTCTTACTAGTCTACTATAATAACTATTTTCCAAATCACAATTATAAAATGTCTAATAAATATTACAATCCAAGATGAAAGTTTAAAATATAATCAAAATGTAGCCAACAACTCAATTTTTTCCAAGCTTGTCCCAATTCTCACAATGCACGACTTACTGAAATTAATACTTAAGCTTGATCATACTTTAAAGCTTCCCATAATTCTCTTCACATTTAGTATATTTTCCTCATCTTGATCCAGAAATCCTAATTAACAGACTAGCAAGAGATTTAGTGAAGACCTGGTCAACCAGAGCAGAAACCTTTAAAGCCTTGTGGTAACTTGTTTACTTTTAATTAATCTGTTTCGGTAGGAAGATAGCGAAATTGTGTATTGTATTACCAGGTTTTGTTTTTTATTTTTGTTTAGGGGGAGCATTAGTTTGTATTCCGACTTATGTGTACTCTTTCCCTCCATTAAGGATTAGGGATGTTTCGAATGAGGCACATAATGTCGGGTAGGCTAATATGAAATTAATAAAATTATATTTACCGAGAAAAAAAATAATCTCAATTCAACTTAATTAGTATTTCAATATATATCTATATTTTTTTTGATCGGAAAAATGCATGATTTTATTAAAAGCAATCATACATATACGCACACAACCCCGACCTCATTAAAAACCTCTCTAATCCTAGATGGATGACAAGAGTACCGGTGAGTGTGACAAGAGAAACACCTCCCAAGAACACGAAACAACCATCATCCGGAACTCACCCATACCCACTTTGTCCTAACGACTCCACACTTTGCCAGAACATCAGCGACACTATTAGCTTCTCTAAAAATATTAATGAAACACACACCCGGCAGCACCTCACATGCCTCATCAATCTGATAAAACCAACGCCAAAGTTTCCAAGGCCGTCGTTCCATACCAAGTACCCAAGAAACGGCCACCGTCGAATCCAACTCAATTACCACTGATCTCACCTCATTCCACTGAAGTTCCTAAAGCATCTGCAAGGCATAAGCAATTGCCTGAAGTTTGGTCTCGTTAGAGTCATCTACACTTATCGACCCTGAGAAAAAGGCCACGATCCTGCTACTCTAATCCCTTAACACACCCCCATACCCTGCCATACCCGGTTTACCCCGAGCCGCACCATCCACATTAAATTTCCACACCCCCGGTGGAGGAGGTAACCATTCAATCCCCATCCTATCGTTTGCCTTAGCCAAAGGCGCTGCCCGACACAAATGCGGGTTGTCCCACCAAGCCGCTTCACTAAAGCAAGAGGAGTCGAATCGGGCACGGGTCCAGTAAAATGAGCGTAATTTCACCAAGAAGAAAACAGCCTGACTCGTAGCTCGTCTAGCCTGAAACAGGAGTTCATTCCGTGCAAGCCACAACGACCACAACACGCTCGCACATCCAATAATCCACCATAAACGAGTTTCACTTTCAAAAAAACTATGGCAACATTGATGAATGAACTCCCCAATACGCCAAGGCCTTACAATCGACACCCTCCACCACATAAAGAACGAATTCCACACACTCCACGCAAACACACATTGCCACAAAATATGGTTAGCATTGTCCTCTCCCACCCCACACCATCGGCATCCGATCGATGCTTCCAATAAAGGCAAGCCACGATTGAAAAGCATCCGCAAAGTAGGCAGCTGACCCACCATGATAAACCAAATAAAGCATTGAATTTTCGGCAATAAAGGTAAATTCTACGCCAACCGAAAAATGACCCGACACATCATGAATCCATACCAGCCTATCCGCTACCCGTTGTCTCAGTGTAAAACCCGCAACATACGACTATAGCTCACGCATATGGCACAATTCAAATGACCTTAGTTCACGAAGAAAACAGCCTCCCCACTCTACACTCGGCACTGCCAAGTAATCACAAACCCTCGAGAACCCTCCGTTTAAGCATAACGCCACACCCACTTAGCGAGTAACGCCAAGTTTCTAGTGTACAAATTCACCACACCAAGGCCCCCAAAACGCTTCGGCTTGCACGCCACAGTCCAATTCACCATATTATTTATTTATTTATCTATCTATACTATTATTAAGTTCGAATCCATTGAATAAATGAGTGCATATGGTGTTAGGTCATATTGAATAAAGGTGTTAGGTGTATAATTGTTTTTAGCATTTAGGGTGCGTTTGGTTCACGGAATGTAACATTACCTTTGGGAATAGGATTCCCAGAATATAACATTACCTGACATTTTATTGGGAATGTTACATTACATTGTTTGGTTTGTTTGACAGGAATGTAAGATTACAGTGTTTGGTTGGAAGAATAGAAGATCACATGAATACATATTTTACCAAATTGTCCTTGTGATATAGTCAAATTTTAAGAAGTTGAAGTTCAAAGATTAAATTACAAATATTTGCATGAAAATTAATAAAAATATTTTTGAATACTACCTATATTAATTCAGCAAAAATATTATATTTAACATGTTATTAATATAAATTTTTATATTAAAAATGTTTTAGAAAATGCATCGATTTTCTTGGCTTTCTTCTATCATTTGTCCAGGGATTATTATTGTATCAATCATTTTCTTCTTTTATTAAAGATCAAGTCTTTGTTTTTCATTCTTTTATTTGTTTGAATATTATATACTAATTATATATTTATAATCGTTCGTATTATATTTTCAAAATATTTTTTCCTGAAAAACATGTTAAATTTTCAACTATTTTTATTATATATATATATATATATATATATATATATATATATATATATTTAGAAAATATGATTAGAGGAAATACACTTATTTTGCTATGTTACATTGTTATTACCTTTTTCTTAATAAGCTTTATTTATTTTGCTGAGTAAAAATGTATGAGACAGAGATAGAAATAAAGAAGAAAGGTCTCTTATAAATATATACCACTAAAACTTGTATACAATTTTTCTATCATAATTAAATCTTGAACAAACTCAAAATTCCTTTTAAAATATCGCTTCAAAATCTTCCATTCAATGAAGATCGTTATGATCAACTATCTTGATTCAATCCAAGAGTTAATGATGAAATGAACATGTTAAACATTGTATAATATTGCATAGCATTGTTATTGATAGGCATGAGATCATGAATATAGAAATACAATACATTGTCGTTGTTTATATTGTTTATGACTACCTCACTAGGCAATGTGTGTCTAACGTGTCTCATCTGATGCATTTTTCAGGTTGAAAGATTGTGCATTGGAAGATCGGATTACAAAGGCAAGACAAGTCACTACAATCCTCAAGTAATGTGTTTTTGACTTATAAACTCCTAGGAAGGTGGCAAAGCAGTTGAACTAGTCATTTATGCCCATTTTGTTGTGTTAGTATAGTGCCTAATTTGTAATATGGTTAAAGGCCTTAAATGGCCTTTTTTGGTTAACTTGAAATGGTTGAAATTTGCATACTTAGCTCAAAAAGGTAAAAACATGGTAAACATATTCATATGGTCATGAAATTTGTCATGCTAGTAGTTTATACCATTGAAATGTTGTGCATAAAGTTTTGTTGCATTTGGACATCATTCGGTAGGATAAATCGAATAAAAATCAGCAAAAATTTGTCATTACAGGTTAGGCCGTATCGATACGGGTCATGGCGTATCGATACGGGTATGTAATATTGAACCTAAGGATAAGGGCGTATCGAATCGAAATTGAGCTGTTTCGGAACATTTTTTCACTGGAATCGAACGGTTCGATACGAGTTCATAGCGCGTCGAAACAGGTCAAAGGTCAAAGTCAAGGGAAGTCAACCCGTATCGATACGGGTGCTACCGTATCGATATGGTCAATGGGAAAAGTCAACCCGTACCGATACAAATGTGTTCGTATCGATACGGTCTAAAGGGGTAAAGTCAACATAAGTTGACCACCGTGCACCCGTTTCGAAACAGCCCTAGGATGTTTCGATACGGGGTTAGTTAAGTTAGTTAAAGGCCTATTAAACAGATTGTCAGTTTCACAGTTTAGTCACTGAAGGTTGTAAGGTTTAATTGAATGAGTTAATGATCCCCAAATTGTATGAAATTTTGCAGGAATGAAATTAAAGTAGTGAATTTCAAAATGGTAAGATCAATTGTAGTGTAGGACCCCTAGTTTGTCGAAATTACAAATTGGTCCCTAAAACTTGTAATAATTGCAATTTAGCCCATGGATGGCTAATCATTGCTTGTATGGATTGGACTGAGTTATTGGATGAGAATGATTCATTGTATGATGTGGATTGAAATTTTTAATAATAAAACGAAATCTTATTGCACTGGTTTCTGTATTGATCATCGGTTTCACCTACCGACCCGATTCTCGACCAGACCAGGATGGGGGTGTTACATTAAATGTTCATTGGCCTAGAACTACTCCTACTGCAAAATCACTTGCGTCACACATGATCTCGAAAGGCGAAGTCCAATCGGGGGGAATGACTATAGGTGCCGATGTAAGTTTTTCCTTTAGGGTTTTGAATGCTTGGGTGCAAGAATCATCAAAATTGAAGGCCTTGTCCTGTTCAAACAAGCAACACAAAGGTTTAGTAATTTTAGAAAAATTATGTATGAACCTTTTGTAAAAACCTGCATGTTCGAGGAAGCTTTGAATTCCCTTGACTGAATTTGGTGGAGGTAATTTTTCAATCACTTCCACCTTGGCTCTATCAACTTCAATGCCCTTGGATGAAATCTTATGGCCGAGCACAATTCCCTCGTCAACCATAAAGTGGCACTTCTCCCAATTAAACAGTAGATCAAATTCTTCACATCTTGTTAGCACCTTTTCCAAATTGCCGAGGCAATTATCGAAGTCATCCCAAACACCAAGAAATCGTCCATGAAGATCTCAAGGAAGTCTTCAACCATGTCGGAAAAAATTGCCATCATGCATCTTTGGAAAGTTGCTGGCATTACATAATCCGAACGACATCCTTCAAAATGCATAAGTGTCGTAGGGGCATGTGAATGTGGTCTTTTCTTGCTCATCTGGTGCTATGACAATTTGGTTGTAACCTGAGTAACCCTCAAGAAAACAATAAAAGAGTTTACCTGAAAGACGATCAAGCATTTGATCAATAAAGGGTAAAGGAAAAGGATCTTTCCTAGTAGCTTTATTCAACTTACGGTAATCCATGCAAACTCTCCAACCGGTCACAGTTCTAGTTGGGATTAGTTCATTGTTTTCATTACTTACCACAATGATATCTCCCTTTTTTGGTACACATTGTACCAGACTTACCCATGTACTGTCGGAGATAGGATAGATGATACCGACATCAAGCCACTTGATGATTTCTTTCCTCACAACTTCCTTCATAACATGGTTAAGTCTTCTTTGTGCATTAATCGTCGGTTTATGATCATCCGTCAAAAGGATTTTGTGCATACACACTGCCGAACTAATTCCCTTCAAGTCGGCAACTGTCCACCCTATTGCTTTTTTGTGCAGTGTTAGCATGTCATCAACCTCTTTTCCTATTTAGGCTACAACTTAGAAGAAACAATTACGGGCAATGTATTCTCGGTTCCTAGATAAACATATTTCAATTGCCCCGACAATGGTTTCAACTTAAGAATAGGAGGTTGTTCAATTGAGGGTTTCTCGAGTTTACCTTTCTTACCTGGATAGTCCAATGATTCGAAGTATGTACCTACTCGAGTGGTTATCCAATTTGACTTGTCTTGATCTTCGTCAATCGGTTCTTCAAATTCCTCATCTTCCTCTGGTTTGACAATAAAATTGTCGAGGCATGCTAAGATGCCGATGCAACTCTCTTCCATGTTAAAGTCTAAATATGTTTGTGGCATAGATGAGTTGACATTCTTCTGGATTATCGGCATGCTTTAGGGTGTTGAACACGTTCAATTTTACTTGCTAGTGATTCAACTTTAGGGTGTTAAAGTCTCACTTTTCAACATCGATCAAGGTTCTTCATGTTGCTAAGAAGGGTCTCCCGAGGATCATGGGTGTGTGCTCATCTGCTTCACAGTCCAAAACAATAAAGTCAGCGGGAAAAATAAATTTATCAACTCTTACCAATATATCCTCGATTTTCCCCTCTTGATACACATAGGATCTCTCCGCAAGCTGCAGCATCACAATTGTATATCTCGCTGTAGAGCGTTTTAGTGTTCTCTAAATACGAGTGCAAGTGCACACTCCTGTAGAGTAATAATATAAAAGATACCGTCTCCCATAGGGATTGAACAACTTGACTCGAATCTTAATTCTTGCACAAGAAAAGTAAATGCACAAATAAGTTGATTTGTTTGAGAGGAAAAATAAAAACACAAGTAACTAAAAGGGAAGAGATCAGATTGATAGAATAGACAAGGTTATGCTGTGGTTTAGTGTGAAACTGCGTTGAATAGGACAAGTTGCTTTGCGCTGCAAGACTCTGCTGCCTCGGTGGAGGATGGCAGTTAGGTTGCTGAGACGCTCTCGCTGCTTCGGCAGGGGAATGGACTTGTGTCTTGGCGGCAAACTCCGCAGAACTACAAGGCTCGGCAGAACGCTTCAAAAGTGATCCCGCTTATGTCTAAGTTAGAATGTTGTTGATGCCCACTGCAGATAATACCAGTCGCGGCGTGAATCGTGCAAAGACAACAATATTTGATTCGTCCTCTTTTAGCCGCCTTAAACCCTAACCTATGTCTAGGATAGATTGATCAACACCGTCTATAGACGAGATCGTGCTTACTTCTTTCGTGAGTTCGACTCTCTAGATACCGAACAAATGGATAGCAATCATCTAATCTTTCACCTTAATTGAAAACTATGAAGAACATGGAATAAGCAAACCTTGAAGCTTTATTGCAAAAACAAACTTAAAATCCTAAACAATCGTTCTCACACTAATTACAACATAACCCAAACCCAAAGAGAATTTAGAACATAATGGCGGCAAGAAAACCTAAACTATGCCTAAGGGAAAACCTAAGTTGTTTTGAAGTTAAAGTACAATGGGTATATATAAGCATTAGCTAGGTCAAGTCCTTCTTGGAGTAGAAGTCTTCCAAGTAGCTTTTGCATTAAATGCAACCTTAAATTCTAACTTATTTGAGTTGAATGTGGACTTTATCACGTTGCCTTACTCCGCAAGTAATTTCGAGTTCCTCCTTCGGCGGCTCTGCATGCTGCTACAATCATCAGAAAATTGAGTGGACAACATCAATAGAATCATGATTTTCTGCTCTACAGATCGCACTCCAGTTCTCCAATTTCTCAGTTTGTTGTCTTGGGCGGCATGTAGGGCGATGACAGCTACTCGGCAACTGTTGTCTCTGTCTGGAACTGCATCAGTACAACTCCTTGGTCTACTACCTCATCAACATATCCTCAGTTCCTCTCTCCTTCTGTCAGCCTCTAGTACCTGAAACTAAAACTAAACTAAAATAGTACATTTTCCTTACCAAATAAAAGATAATCAATAAAAAGCATTGCAAAGTAGAGAATACTGTAGAATGCAATGCATGATCCTAATTATGCCTAAAATGTACTTAAAAACAACAATAATATGAGATGGAATGTGCATGAAATATAGAACTTATGGACACTTTGCACTCGCCTTCCCTATGCCTAATCGTTGGAAGATGGATTTTGGCATAAGGTTTATGCTTGCTCCAAGATCGCATAACGCCTTCTCGGCATAGTGATTTTCGATTGCACATGTTATTGTAAAACCGCCGGGATCTTTAAGCTTGGGTGGCATCCATTTATGTAGCATTTCCATGCATCCTTCTGTCACAACAACCGTTTCGAATTCTCCTAACCTAGTCCTCTTAGAGACTATGTCTTTAAGGAACTTAGCATTATTCGGCATTTTCTCAATTGCCTCAACCAACGATAAGTTGATGTGAACTTGCTTTAAGATGTCGAGGAACTTCTTGAATTGGTACACTTGCTTTTTTCGCTTCAACCTCTGTGGGAAAGGAGGTGGAAGTCGAATGTCCTCAATCTTTTCATTGGTTTGGAACTTGATTGGTGGCATTGCCGAGGTGTTGAGTGGATCGAAAGATCGATATGAACCAAGAGGGGGGTGAATTGGAAATTTAAAGTTTGTTTGGTGGAAATTGCAAAATAAAAAGATTGACAAGGGATTTTAGAGTGGTTCAAGTTCCAAATGAACTCTACATCCACTACCTTAGCTTCACTAAGGATTTGCAACAATTCCACTAATTGCTCTTCCCCTTTTCTAGGCTAAGGAGGCAACCCTTACAATTTCGGTTAAATTTTCTACCCAAAATTTAACCCAATCCTCACAACAAGGTAACAAAGAATTTGATGGCTAAATAGAGTATCTCTCAATACAAATTGTAGCCCAATTACAAGCACTCAACCCAATTGAACAAGATAAGAATGAAAATTACAATTGGGGTTTCTAGACAATATGGGATTTTTGCACAATTGCTTGGATTTGATGTATGGATGTTTTCTTGAGGATCAATAGTTGTTGCTGGAGCTTTTGGAGGTCCCTTTTATACCTTCTCATTAAATTCTAGCCGTTTGGGTGGTTGGGAACATAAATGGAGCCGTTGGAACCCTCTCTTACCACCATAAATGCACTTCTGCAGCTATCCGTATCAGTACACGGGGATCCATATCGATACCTGTCTCAGAAAAGAAAGAGTCATTGTGTGCAATAAATAAGGGGTATCGATACACACGTAAGCGTATCGGTACTGGGTATCGAAACGAGGGTTTACCGTTTCGATACCTTTTTCTCAACTTAGCTCACTGTCGATTTCCGTATCGGTACGAGGGTTTGGCGTATCGATATGGGTCAACGACCAATTTAAAATTTGGTTACCAACCAACTGACACCAACGGTTGAAATATTTAAACCGACTTGAATTTAAAATTCATCAAAACCGTATCGATACGGGTGAAGTCGTATCGGTACGCCATTCAAACTCTTTAGACTTTTACGCAGGAGCGTATCGATACAGATTGAATCTGTTTCGATACGAGTTCCTCCAGTAGCCAACTTTGGTAAAAAGGTATCGATACGCTTGGAAGTGTATCGATACACCTGGACGTTTTTCAAAAGTTTGGCCTTGGAACACTTAGAAAATATTTTGAGTTTGAGTTTTTCAAATCAGTTTTAAAGAGTTGGTGATTTAAAACTTATTAAGGGACTTATAAAACAATTTTAAGTTTTTCAAATTGATCCTTAAAGATTTAATTATATCAAAATCAAACATAGGTTTTACACGAGGCATCTGGTCTTGTTGTGGCATGAGTAGTTGGTGTTGCCGAGGCATCTGTACTTGTAGTTGCCGAGGCATCAAGACTTGCCTTAGCATTTTCTGATTCACCAGTTTTGCCAGAGGTTTGATTGCTGGATTCTTCCTCCTGGATACAGAACTGCTCCTTCGGTTGAGTGTTCTCCGTTAAATGGGTTTGAGCTTCTTTAAATTGTCGGCCATTCCGAGTGGTGATTGCTTTGCACTGCTCATGGCCAATTCCTCTTGCGACCTCAGTATCGCTGGGTAGACCTCCTTGTGGTATTGTATTTAGATTTTGGGCGAACTGCCCAACTTGAGTTTCCAATGACTTTAGGGCTGCCTCCTAATTCTACAATCTCATTTCAGTCATGTTAATAAAAGTGTTAGTCCTTTTCATGAAATTACTATTCTCAGCCATATAAGATTCAATTTTTAACATGAAAGCATTAAGAGAGTTTTCCAAAGAACTAGATGGGGTTGATTGTTGTTGCGGCATCGGCTGCGAAGGCATGTTCTGCTGGAATCCCAATGCTGGTGCATTCTGATTGTTCTGATTTAGGGCATTTTTGGGATTGCTCCATGAAAAATTTGGATGTTTCTTCTAGGCTGGATTGTAGGTGTTGGACATCACATTATTTTTTCGATTGTAGATTCCAACATAAAAACTAGACTCTGGGTTCTGTGGACACTCAGAAGAATCATGGTCACCATTACATAAATCACAAAAGGAACCTACTACCTTAACCACTTGTGTGTTGCTTGGTCGTTGCATGTTCTTAACCAAATTGCTTAAGGTAGCCAATTGCGTGAGAATTGAATCTAATGACTCAAGCTTGTTTATCATGGCATGACGTATGACTCCTCATTTTCTTGTAGTTGGGAACTGATAATCATTTTTAGCAAGCATATTCAAAATCTCCATTGCTTTTTCTGGTGGCTTGTTTAGGAGTAAGCCATTTGCCGAGCCATCTAGCATCATCCTTGCCGGCATGTTTACCGCGTTGTAAAACATCGTCACTTGTGTCCATACTGGGAATTCACGTAGGTGACATTTGTGTAACAGTTCTCTATATCGCTCCCAAGCATCGTACATGGATTCATCATTTGCCTGTTGAAAAGAAGTGATTTTGTTACGTAACTTATCAGTCATATTTGTAGGATTAAATCAAGGAAGGAAGTCACGACATAAATCAGTCCAAGATCCTATTGATCCGGATGGAATACTATTCAACCACGTTTTCGCCCTATCCCTCAGTGAATAGGGGAATAACTTTAGCCTCAAAATATCCTCATGGTCTTCTTGTAGTTTGAATGAATTGCAAATCTCCAGGAAAGATTTAATTCGAAGTGGGCAGCTTCAATTTCAGGTGTGACAACTCCTAGGTTCAGGCTGTCGAGATCCTCCTCTAAATAATCTTAAACGGTTCGGTTTTGTGCAATTATCATTCCATCTCCTGATGCGGCATTCTGATTGTTGTTGGCATTCACATTGCCGTTTTGGACAGCAGGTGGGTCAACAATTGCTGCTCTCAGTCTTTGTCAGAGTCTCTAACAGATACGTTCAATTCCTGGATCAAGGGGATATACTGGAGTTATTGGATTTGCCCTGGTCATACACCAATGCAAAACCAAATTTTGTTAACCCTTAAGAAATTTAACAATAAAAAGTAAAAATAAATGTGCAAGAAAATAAAAACAAAGCCGCTATTGCCAATCCCTGGCAACAGCGCCAAAAACCTGTTACGCGTAATAAGTGCTTCGCAAGGAGTGCAAGTGTACATGTCGCAAGTTATATTATAGAAAGATATCGTCTCCACAGGGATTGGTGCTACTTCCAGAATTTAACTTCTCTCACTGTAAAAATAAGAACACATGTAGGTGATTGTAGGAGTTCTAACTAACAAGTAAACTAAAGAACAATAAAAGTAAAAGATAGTGGAAATCAAATAAGAGAGAAGAATCCAGGTTATCGTGAATTTGAAGAGTGATAATTGAATGGACCGTCTTGGTAATTGAGTGCAAGAACGACTCAATTGCTTGAGCAGTGACAACAATCGTATTGCCAGGGCATTGAGTTAAGGCGATGCCAGGGCAATGAAGAAAAGAAACCTATGCCGCGGCAATGAGTGAATTCGATGCCCGGACAATGAAGAAACTCGGTGATTGCCTTGGGAATATGTGAATGGGATGTCGGGGAAATGTGGAAATGGTGCAATTGCCTTGGCAACGAACAACAACCTTCAAGGTTCGACGAAGCGTTTTTCAATGATTTCTTCTTATCCCTAAGTCGAAATACTAGTTAATTGTGCAATCCTTAATAATAACTCCCAGCGTGAACCAAGGGTGGAAAACAACCAATCTTGCGCTCCTTTTAGCCGTTGAAATTCGTAACTTATTCCTAAGCCGAATTAGTCTTCACCATCAATAGATTGAATAAAGACCATGCTCATTCGTTTCATGAATCTAACTCTCCCGATATTAGATAAATAGGTAGTTAATGAGATCCTCTCTCAGTTCACTCGCAAACAAGAATTAAAACCAAGAATGAACAAACCTTGAATTTAAATTGCAAACTCAAAACCTGAACAAAATCCAATCGTTCTCACAACCTAAAAACACAATAACCCAAGCCAAATAAGTTCAGTCCATGGCTGGGTTTGAAATAAGCTCAATGTAGCTGATCCCCAATATAAACAAAACTGAACAAGAATAAAAGATGAAGACTTCGACAGCCTCTTGTTCTTCTTCTCTCTAACCGACTTCTCCCCTCTTCCAAGCTTGTTGAAATAGGCGGCTATGGGTTCTTTATATAGGAGATGGTTAGGTCATAGTCTTTCTTGAGGAGGAAGTTAAGTTGGAATTAAATACTTTAAAAGAGATAAAATCTCCTTTGTTATATTTTTATTCCCCCAAAACTTCTCCTAATCTTTCTTCGACTTCTTCATGTAATTTCAGCTCCAAGTCTGCACGTCAACCACCTCCATTAAGTCAGGATTTTTGGGTCATCACTTTGGCTACCACTTCATCTCGTTCTTAGTTGCCTTGGCATCAATCTTCATGCCCGGGCATGACCTGCACATGCACAAAACAGTCCAGCAATACCTTTTTTGCACTAAAACTCACTAAAACATAAAATCAAACTCCAAAGGAAACAATGAAAATATGCATGGATGCCTAATAATGCAACTAAAGTGAGCCTAAGTGTAACAATGAGAAGAGTAAAAGGGGGAATAAAATAGGACTTTTGAACACTTAACAATTATCTATTCGGATGATCCAAAATCCTTTTTTTGGTTCGGCAAAATGATTTTTTATTATTTTGTCAAAAGGCTAACAACTGAATTGTGTGCCTCATTAAAAATCTCTCTAATCCTAAGTGGAGAAAAAGAGTACAACACAATCGTGTATTTTACGAGATAAAAAACAACAACATGTAACCCAAAAAACAACACGCAAACAAAATAAAACATTAAACTAAACCTGCACCACAAAACTAGGCATCATGAGGTGACTTAACTCCCCTATTCTTCCTCAAACAACATAACATAAACCAACCAACAAACCAAAGGCAACCCTTTCCTAAACCGAACGACCAACAAAATCCACCAAGCTTTAAAGAGGTCACTTCTTAGACTTTCCCGAGAACAGCCAACCAACAAAACAACCAAGCAACCAACAAAAAAACACAAAACAAACAAAAAAAATTTGTAGTGAACAACTCTCCTTAGAAAGCCCTCTCTGATCAACAATAAATCAAAAAAGCACAAAGAGTCAATAGAAGACAAACTTAAACGACACCAACAAATCAGACCAATCTTCTGAAACTTCTGATATGGTTGAGATGTTGAAAACCCGTTTTGTTGATGCTCCACTAGACTCGTTTAAAATCTACTGTTTTGCAAACATTAACATCCGAACATTAAACTTTACAAGCTCAGTGACACACATCTACTCTATTATACTTCATGAAATTCATAAACATAAACACACATGAACATCTGAGCAGAAAGGAAAGAATGATAACATGTTGCGCTGAGATTAACCACCTAAACTATTCATCCTATAGTCCAAATAAGCAATATTATCTACATCATCGTAGCATCAACACAACAAGTAGGGGTGGGCATTGTCGGGTACCCGACCGGTTCATCCGGGTACCTCATTAAGCGGCTCGTGTCCTGGCCCATTATATCCGGGTACCCGAGATTTGGGTACCCGAGTAATCGGGTACCGGGTACTCGGTTCCTATTTTTTTAATTCTAAAATTAAAAAAATACATGTTAAACACAAAAATATTTAAAAAAAATAAATTTAAAAGAATATAATACAAACATAGAAAAATTTTAGGGTTTTAAACTTAATTTTAGAGTAAAAATATTAAGAAACATAAAATAAAAAATTAATTTTAAATATAAAAAATATATATTAAATTTTATCGGTTCGGGTCGGGTACCCGGTAAAGGGAAACTTCCGGCCCGTGTCCCGGGCAATTTGCCGGGTCGGGTAATTTTTTCCCAAAAATTACCCGACATTTTTAAGTTCGAGTCGTCGAGCCGGGTCAACCGGGTCGGGTATTTTTGCCCACCCCTAACAACAAGGATAAACCCCATAACAGTAAGCCTTGAGTGAGAACTGATGTCACATAGTGTTATGAACGTATACTCATATATGAGTATCAATATTATACTATCATTTGGGTGATTCAAACAATGATGCACTATTGATACTACCACCCTATGGATATCAGTATTTTCAGTAAATGACTTGTGTAACGATATCCTGAAATACAGTACCTTGATCAGCTCTCCAAAATTTTCTCCTTTCCTCTAGAACTCCCAGTTTTGTCCGGATCCATATTTTACACTGTTGTTTTGCATGAAATCTTTTTGATATTTTACAACTATTAAGTGGAACATGTATTTCTACAACGATGAATTCATAATTTTTTATAATTATTAGTGAAATCTAATTTACTTATGGCGCTTAAACAATTTACATATTTTGTAGCTACTAAAGTATAATTTTTATTCTGCACGTATCAATCAATTAGGCAGTCAATTTACTGAAGTAATATGATGTTATGTAGAGGTATTTTTCTTCATTTTGTTGCACAAAGTTAATTTTTTTAATCTCTAATTTAAAATAAACTCGATGTAATCTAAGCTACTAACTTTGCATGTTGTATCAATTTTCATTGACTTTTATTTTGTAAATTTTAAAATATTTGTAGCTGGGGTTTCATGTAATCTGGTTTTTAATTTTTTTTTAAGAAAATAATGTATTTCAAATATAATTTTTTGAACGAAATATATAGTTGTGCGGGGTTCCAAGTTTTTATGTTCAGATTTTGTTAAAAACGTCCTTGTTAAAAAATGAATTAAGTTTGGAACTCAACGACTAAAGACGATTATATTCATTTTAAGAAATCCAGGTTCAAGCAATTGTATGTGCAGGTGTATATGTGTTATCAAAGGATTAAAAAAGTATGAGCATGTATTGTAGTGCAATCACACCAACATACGAAAAAAAATGAAAGAAGTTTGATTAATAAATAATCAAATAAAGATAAAAATAACACTTATAGCATCCATATAATAGTTCCTTTAAGTCCAAGGACTTAAAAGGGCAAAAGAAGAATAATTAGTAAGCTTTTTCACCCTCAATGTTTCCAATAGGATAGTAGCTGCACATAACATAATACCACCCGTTTTTACACTTTTCTCTGGCGCACCCAACGCTTTTCGTCTTCCTCGCGACAATTTGTGTATAATGTCCGCAATCGTCACCACCACTTTTGCATTTACCACTAGCAGGGTCATAGTCAGGCTTCTCTGTAGCCCAAAACCTCACGGAATCGGCGATAGTCGAGTCTTCGTAGCCTCCGGCAAGGTTTTCACCGTAGGGTCCCATGGAATGCTCCATCTCACAGTCATTGACCCTTTTCTTTGCATAACTTGTAGCGTAGTTAGCTAGGGTTTCATTCCAAACGAGCGGAGGGACCCCGACCTCCGCACGAAATTCGTTATGAGCTTTCAAGATGTCTTCATGAGTTTCCTGGACTCATGATAACAGAGAAAAGTCGTAAACTACATAGGCAATAACAATAATTTATGAGAGAAGTACAAAAGAACAATTAAAACAATTTTCCAAAGATTAAAACATGCATTAAAATTAACATTATTTGTATAAGAACAATTAGCATTTTGTTCATATTGATTGAGTTTCCTTACTAACCTTCTTCGGGTTTTTGGGTTTTGCTTCTGACTCCGTAGCTCCTTCTTCATCTGCATGCTTTCCCACAACACAATGGAGTGAAAGAATGATGGTGATTGAGATCAAAGCAATGGCCAAATCAATCTTTTTCATTATTGTTTTCTTCTCTGTTTCTTTGTAAAAAGACAAAAGATATAGCTATGGAAGTAAAATGGGATTGATGTTTTTATATTGAAATCATCAACAATTTATAGCGTTTTGAATGAGACTTATGCGGCGAGTCCATGGTTAGACATGTGAAAACATAACCATTTTTCATATTTGTTTCCTTATTTATTTTTTCATATCATTTTAATTGTTTTTCTTATTTATGTCACCAAGTGTGTCACCCCAGTGGAAAATTATTAAAATATCCATACATTTAAATAGGGGTGTAAAAAAGCTACTATAAACTCTACTGAAAATAACCCACCAGGGACGACCTGTCCGTTGGAAATTGGACTGAATTTACATGATTTGGTGGCAACCCTTGAACAATGGGGATCATGCACTAGTTGTTGCACCTTCTGTTGAACGCCGGTGCTTCTTTTACGGTGGCACCGACCCTCCAGATCTGCTTCCAGCAATATGCTCCGCTGCTTGTTCCTCTTCCTGCTCCAAGAGAAGCCTTTCATACGCTACATTACCAAAACAAACCTCCATAATAAACATCGAACCTGAAGCAGAAAGTGGACCCACCATGATTCCACCGGCTACGCAACCTTCTTTGCTGGTTAAATATATAGTCAAACCTGATGCAGCTTCTGGTGCTGAAGGATGTAAAAACGACCCAGAGAGTGATAAAATTTGGAATAGTCCATAATAAGTGACGACCCCACCAAGAGCAATAGGTTGCCTCAAGGTTACATTTAATACCATTCCGTTCCACTCAGAATGCAAACCCCTCTTTGTTTTCACCTTGAAAAAGCCAAAACACTCTCCATAATATCACAACTTATCTTTTTTTAGAAGAAACGGATTATCACTCCCAAAAACCACCTAAGAAAAACAATCTATCTCAACTCACATAAAGAGCGTATAGACGACGTTAAGAAATATGAGTTGATTCAGCTGAAAATTTGGTGGCAGATGCTTCAAAGTCTCAAAGTGTAACTTGCAGATCATATTCATTTTCATTCCACCAAAAATATCCAAGATTAGGGTTCTTATCATCTTTCTTTAATCTTTCTCCATCAAAACTCTGTTGGTTCTTTGTATGCGTAAACAAAGAGGGGTTTGCATTCTGAGTGGGAACAGAATGGTATTAGATGTAACCTTGAGGCAACCTAGAGCTCCTGGTGGGATCGTCACTTATTATGGACTATTCCAAATTTACCACTCTCTGGGTCGTTTTTACATCCTCCAGCAACAGAAGCTGCATCAGGTTTGATGATATATTTAGCCGGCAAAGAAGGTTGCGTAGCCGGTGGAATCGTGGTGGGTCCACTTTCTGCTTCGATTTCGGTGTTTATTAAGGTGGTTTCTTTTGGTAATGCAGCCTATGAAAGGCTTCCCTTGGAGTAGGAAGAGGAACAAGCAGCGGAGCAGATTGCTGGAAGCGAATCCGGAGGGTCAGCGCCAACACAAAAAAAGCACCGACGTTCAACAGAAGGTGCAACAACTATGCATGATCCCCATTGTTCAAGGGTTGCCATCAAATCTTTTAAATTCAGTCCAATTTCCAACGAACAGGTCGTCCCTGATGTTGACCTGAACTCGTGTTTGACACAATTGTTTCGGATCCAAACCCGACTTCAGAATTGTTGTAAAAATATAAATTTACTTAGTATATTTCAAAGAATCTCATATCTCTCTTTTATATTATTTGTTTTGAGTTTAAATAAAAAGACTTGATATTGGGCTTGTAAGAAAAAAATATGATGGTGATATCGCGCACACGAAGTTTGGCCAAGAAGTCCAGTTTAGTTGAAATCGACCGATTTCATCATGTTCATGAACTAGAGGCCCGATCCATTTATTATTATTATTATTATTATTATTATTATTATTATTTAAAATTGGTTTCTAACCATTCATTTTATTTTTGACTGTTTTGCCCTTGACTAATTGCTATTTTTGGATGCCCTTGTTGGACATGCATGGTACTATAAATACCATGCACATATGCCTTCATAATTGATCTAAAAAAGTAGAATCGTCTACTTTCTTCTCATCTCTCTCATTTTAAACACGTCTTAAAGCTCAGTATTCATTAGTTCTTTGCTCTTTCTGTTGCCTGCTTTGACATAAGTGCTTGTTGAATCCTTTTTTAACCTTAAGGACAGTGTCTAGTGCACGCCTCAAGCAAGTCCCATTTTTAACCTTTTTCGGTTTAACCAAATATTTTTCCTACAATCTTAAGGATATTTTCTCGTTTCCCTTTTAAATAAAAAAACCTACGACCTCTTAACGAAGATTTTCGTTGATGTTGTTGTTGTTGTTATGCTATCCGTGCAATACTCTGATGCGTCCCCTTACTGTCGTGTTGTTGTGTGTACATTCATAGTTCAAACTCAAAGCTACTAAAATAGGTATGTATTATCTATGAATTTTCTTAGATGCTTTTAAATAATAATTTTAATTTATCTATGCTATAATATTGAATTATTATTCTTATACTTAATATTTATTCTTATAAAATTTTGTGAGTTGAGCTTTAAGCATGATTGAAGTTGGTTACAAACTCAAAATAATATTTTGAAAAAAAGAAGGAAAAGGAAAATTATTTTATGTGTGGCGGACTCCATAATTAATTGTTAGTATAACGTGAAAGTGCATGTCTAGGATTGGTCTTATCAAAGACTTGGTATTTAAGAGTGTCTTTTACACCACCTCTCTTTCATAAGAACCTACTTGGTGCAATATTCATTGATTATTCCCATTATTTTATCTCCAATTATGATGACACATTGAGCCACCATATAACTTAGTGCAGAAATTTCAATGAGAAATGATTATCCTGTTAAGCCAAATATTAATTTGGTTGAAACAGACGTTGTTAATCATGTCAAGTCAAATATCGATTTGGTTGAAACAGATGAAATAATGAGAAAAAAAAGGAAAAACATGTTAAGCCAAATTTTAATTTGGTTGAAGCATATGAGATAATTTTGTGGTCATTTCTTAAAGTTGATATTTTTACAAATACAAAAGAATGGATGATAGAAAATGGTGCTAATAGGCACATATTTATGTCATACCCCCTTACGGATGAAGGAGAAGAAACTGTCTATCTTAAAGACCGTTTGAAAATGCACAAGTATTTGAAAAGACAAGGTACTATTCAAAGTTAAATCTAAAAAAATACCTTAGCATAAGATTCCTTCAAATGTGACGAATCGAGAATATATTTTGTGAGAAAGGGTTTTGTAACATATTTATTCAAAATTATTAAGCATGCTATTTATATTTCTTATATGATTAAATGTCATGATGATCTATGCAACATGTTAATGTCAGAATTTATGTTGTTATGATTAATTTGGCATGCTAATAATAATATAACTTGTAAAATGTGTATGTTGTTTTTTTTTGTGAAAATGTTAGAGACGCCTTAAATTTAGAAAAGTTATATGTTCTTAAAATATTTTTAAGTGTGAGAGTACTTTATCAAATTTATGCTTCTAGTTCGTAAGGAAAGATAATTGGCTCTAAAGTATTTGATTTCATGTTCATAGTATTGCATATATGCTTTATGCTTTGGATAATAACATATTTGGTTGCAATAAAATTGTTGAACAAACAATGACTATAATTTATGTCAATTTTAGTGGTATGTATTTTCGAGTTATAACATATTTTATTTCAGGAATAAAAGAATAAAAAGATAGCTAAGATAAAGGTGAAGCTTATTTTGTTTAATGACTATAATGAAAAAGTATCTGTTATCTATCTCCTCTTATGAAATAGTGTAGTATAAAGAAAATAGACCATTAAATTGCACGCTTGTTTCTTCTAATTTATGAGCCAAACTGATTTGAAACTTGATTGTGAACATAATGATTTGAGAAGATCTGAACGACCTAAAACTGTAAAATTCTTTGGAAGTACTATTTTTTATATTTATACTTGGCTAAAAATGATACAATTTTTCTAAAACGGTTTCTTCTTACGGTGCTTTTCTTTTGAAAAGTGGTTAGTGTTGGATGTAACTCATTTTTACAATGTTTGTAAATTAGTTTTTTACTTCATAAAACAGAACTTAACGATTGCAAACAAATTCTTTTTTTACAAGAAAATTTTAAGAATGATTATTTTATAAATATATATTTGCAAAAGGTTTTACTTAAAACAATATAGATAGTTTTGATATTTTTACTCCATTTACAAGAATTTCTTTGTTGGAATCTTTTGCTCTAATTTCAACACACATTTTTTTCTAGCCAAATGGATGTTAAAGTCGTGTTTTTGGTTACTCAAAAGTATATATTGAACAACCAGAAGAATGCATCGAATCAGGTCGTGAAATTAAAGTTTGTAAATTTCTCAAATCATTATATGTCTTGAAACAAACGTCTAAAATTGTGGAATGAGAAATTCAATCAAGGGATAAGTGGAAACATGAGTGATTATTTATTTGTGTTGATATCATATTTACCTTAATAATGTTTTTTGTTTATACCAAACCGATTGACGATGTTTGTGATTATTTATTTATGTATTAATTACATGCATATCTTAGTAATTATTACGTGAGACTAAGAGGTATCTTGCTTCAATAAAAGACATGAATGAAGCAAATGTCATATTGAATATTTAAATCATAAGGAAGTGTGGTAGCAATATTATATCACAAGAATATAACATTGAATTTTTAAGAAGTTTGGATATATTGTACCAAACTTGTGAATACTCATTATGATGCTAATATTTAAATGAGAAAAATATACATGTGATCATGTTGCTCAATCCAAGTATGCACAAAATTATTAAATTTTGATGCACTTGATGAATTTTACTAGACCTGAGATGACACATGTTATTTTTCAATTGAGCTAATATACACAACTCAAATCATTATTGTTGAGTTGATGTAGCAAAGTTAATGAGATATCAAAAGGATATCATGAGTTATGATATTCTACTTAGTGAAGCACTCGTTGTATTAAAAGGATACAATGATGATAATTAAATATTTTATTCATGTGAGACTAGATCTACTAGTGGTTATGTATTCACCTTTAGAGGTAGAACATTATCTTGAAAACTAGCCAAACAGACATTTATAGAAAATTTAATATGAAGTCTGTATTTATTGCATTAGAGTTGGCTAGTAATGAAGCTAAGTGGATTCTTCCACTACTTAGCCTGTATAATTAAGCTAAGTGGTAGAAAAACTTCTTCGCCTGATAATGAAGCTAAGTGGTAGGAAAACTTCTTAGCTTGTGCAATGAAGTTAAGTGGTAGAAAAACTTCTTAGCCTGAACAATAAAGTTAAGTGATAAAAAAATCTCTTAACATGTATTTGAAGTTGAGTGATTGAAAAAACCCCTTAGCATGTATTTTATTCGATACAAAATTGATAGATTTTGTGCCAATGCATTGTGATTGCTGACTAGCAATAGACATTGCAAAGAATAAAAACTTTCAATGGTTAAACTAGACATATTTGTCTAATGACATGAGGTAATAAAGCAGCTTCAAAAAGATGAAGTGATATCAATTGATTATGTGAAGTTGCAAATGATTTTGGCAAAATTATTCAGCTAAACCCCTGGGAAGAAAATTAATATGTGAAACATCGATGGGAAGGAGACTTATGCCAATATAAGAAATCAACAGTGATGGTAACCCAACCTTTGTCATTGGCGACCCCATGAAGAAGGTTCATATGGGTAATAACAAGTCATTGATTGGTCTTGTAGAGAAAGCATTACATTATTTTTTTGTCCCTTCCTATGGTATAAATAGTGCTAAAAACTGCAAGGATGGTAAGGGTGAGTAAAACTCTTAATCAAGTCCATAGCCTTTATAGGTGGTGTATTGACCTGCAGAATACACTTGATGGCTTGACCTATTTAAGTGTGAAGTGGGGCCACTTCTATGAGATTTATGGCAAAGTCTCTAGAGCACTTATGAAAATCCAGGCACGCGCATGGCCTATTAGCGCACAACCGTGATAAAGAGCAAGAATAGATACAATGTGATTAATGAGAATGTTAGCTTACAATAATGAGTTATTGGTTCATAGAAACGTGTTTCACCAATTACTCAGTAGGTTATGTCTCGTTTTTCTAAGTTATAGTTCATAGTCCAAAAAGACACCTGAATGAATACGTTGTGTCAGAATACTCAGCTAAACCTTTTTTTTCATTCTTTGAAATATGTAAGGGATTGTTGTAAAGATACAAATTTACTTAGTATATTTCAAAGAATCCAACATCTCTCTTTTATATTATTTGTTTTGAGTTTAAATAGAAAGACTTGGTATTGGGCTTGTAAGAAAAAATTATGATGGTGATTGCGCGCACACGAAGTTTGGCCAAGAAGTCCAGTTTAGTTGAAATCGGCTGATTTCATCATGTGCATGAACTAGAGGCCTGATTCATTATTATTATTATTATTATTATTATTATTATTATTATTATTATTATTATTATTATTATTATTATTATTATTATTATTATTATTATTTAAAATTGGTTTCTAACCATTCATTTTATTTTTGACTATTTTGCCCTTAACTAATTGCTATTTTTAGATGTCCTTTTTGGACATGCATGGTACTATAAATACCATGCACATAAGCCTTCATAATTGATGTAAAAAAGTAGAATAATCTACTTTCTTCTCATCTCTCTCATTTTAAACACGTCTTAAAGCAAACCCGATAATGTGATAACCGAACCTGACCTGATATGAACCAAACCTGAAATTAACCTTATAAATATCTAATATATCCCGACTTGAAATGATTCGAGATCCAATTTTACCCAGCTTGTATCAACCGACCTATTAATTGACCTGATTGTAAATGAGTGGAGTAAGTGTTTCATTTGAATTAAATTTAATCCCAAAACTCTTAATTGCTTGGGAGAAAAATTATCCACCCAACCCAAAATTCAATATAAGGTCACATTAGCAATTTTCGTCATGATTGAAGCCATGAACATAGACATGGACAATATGGTTATTTTAAGAATGTTTATACCCACCAAAAGTGGAGTTATAAGGATGCAAAGAGTGATAAAGGTCATTCTAAGAAAGTGAAATCCTTTTATTACTAATTTGATGTTACAAACCATTGGTCTTGTACTTGTCGTACGCTGAAAAAATCAATCATTGAATGATAAAGAAAAGAAAAGAAAAGTAAATTTGTTTGTTGAAATGACGAAGATGATATTGTCCAACTCATTTGGACATTGTTGATTTTCTTATAACTCATGAAGGGAATAAATCATCTTCTAATTATTCTCATAACCTTGAAGAGAATTATTGATCTTTTATTTTATTTTACTTTACGTTTATTTACTTTACAGTATAATTATTCAAGGTTATATTTTTATATATTTATTTTGTGAAATTTATTTATTTTGTTTAACATGATTACTTATCAAATTCAATCTATGATGATGATTTATGCTTAGTAGAAGCATAAGAAATATTTTCTCATTTAAATGCAAGGGGAAAATGTGAATACTATATCTCAGAGTACTAAAAATATTGATTCTTTAGAAGAGCAATAAATTCTTGAAAAAACACATTATGGAAGGTGCGTTATTGTGAATATTGCAATACTTACCGCTAAAGGTAATAATATTGTGACCACCAAAAGCAGAAATTTTAAGAGAGCAATAAGAGTTCTCAAAATAATCTTTTGGAAATTATAGATACTATATGTTATCAATTGACATATGAAATAAGCTAATGTGGATATAAGTTTCAGTAGCAGAAAAATCAATTGAAAGCTCTAGAAGAGCTATATATTGTTACCAAAAGAATAATTTTCACTGAAAGCTTCGAAAGAGCTAAATATATTCCTATTCAAAGGAACAACTTTGGTGGACAATGTATTATCCAGTTTCAAAGAAACTTGTATTTCAAAATTCGTACTACACATGTACGAGTAAGATTGAATCACATGTTATGGTAAACCAGAAGTTTAAAAATTTAAATATATATATATATATATATGGGATAGGATCTAGTTACACAGTGTGAAACTCTCTAAGTTTTACACGTTTTTTATATCGTTGGATGGGTGAAACGGATGGATGAGATTAACAGTAGAATATGTGAAGATTGTCACTTGGGAAAAAAAAGTAAAGAGTTAATCAGAGTCATCCATTTCTCTCATCCAACGATCCAAAAAATGTGTAAAACTTAAAGAGTTTTACACTGTGTAAGTTGATCCTAACCATATATATATACACATGTATATATAGTTGGCATGATCGTTTAGACCATCCTGATCAATAATGATGCATAAATTATTGATATTTACATGCACATATACTAAAAGAATCCAAAGTTCTTTTGGTGTTTGTTCTCAAAAGAATTGATTAAGATCCCACTTACCAAATGAACTTGAAGTTCTTGTACTAAAGTTGAGGCTACATGTCTTGCATATCTAAATGAAATATGGTCTCATTTATCCACAAATATGGAAAATTTTTACATGATTTTAGTAGATGTATCTAATATATTTTTATCAACTTACAACAAGAAGGTTGTGAGATTGATTAGAAAAGATTCGGATTATGCAATTAGACAATTCGTCTTGCAAAAGCTAGTGAGTTTATATTTTAGGCTATATTAGTTGAATAACTATTACAAAGTCTTTGATTATGAAAAATACGGTTTAGCAAAATTTTAATTGGATGCCTCCTATTTAAAAGCTAAACTATGAGAACAAAATATTTATTATCTATATGGTATTTCACATATAGCAGCACTTATATGCATCAAGCCAACGAGTTATAATAAACTCCCCATTATGATTGGTTTTTGGTCAGAAGTCATACATTTCCCATTTTTTAATTTTTTAATGTGTCGTATATAGTCGAATTGCTCCACCACAACTAGGGATGAGCACGGGTCGGGTCGGGTTTTTGACCCACCCGAACCCGACTCGAAAATAAATACCTTAAACCCAAACCCGACCTAAACGTAATCAACCCACGCCGTACGAATCGACGAAATTGTCAAATGATTATTTCGAACAATTCACGACGAATGGGGGCAAGAGGGGAGAAGAACGGCGTATGGGTTGTTTGGCGATGGGATGGTGCTTCATTACGTCGCTGGCAACGCGGCTGGCGGCGGGAGTGGTCGGATTTGGGGGTTTTGAGATTTGGGGACTATTTTGAGAATGTTTGAAATTTTCATGATATATTTTTATTTTTATTTTCTTTTATTAATTTTATTTATTTTCAATATACTTTTTTATTTTTCTGGAGGTGACACGTGTCCATTAACGGAAAGATTTAACGGTAAACCTTAAATAAGTCACGGAATGAAACTTTAGGTCCCAATTTGGCCCGAAAAATAGTTTGGGCACCTAACTGGAAAAAAGGGTATAGTTTGAGCACATATTTGACGGTTAAGCCTTAGATGCTTTTGAGGATGAACTTTATTTTATTGTAAAGTAATTACAGTAAGATGCAGAAAAAAATGTTAACTCACTTGGGTGTACATGCAGATGCAGCCTCCAGTGACTCAGATGACTCACACTCAATGGCGTCTGGCAAGGCAAGGGGGGAGCATTGAAAGAAATCGAGAAATTTGACAAGACAAGCAAAATAACATAAATACAATCGCATTTTCGAGCATAATCCATTCCTCTTCTCGCAATCTACGAACAGCCAAGCACTGAGTATCATAAAGTCATGGCAATGGGTATATGGGTTGATTCATCAACGGGCCTTTTAGAAAAATTATTAGATGGACTCAGTTCACTACGTCATCTATGATTTCAACCAATAAAACTCATCTATTCTTTCTTTTTTTCTAAAGTGAATCTTCACCTTTTTCTTCCATGTCAATAAAAAGTTAATAGTTATTTGAAAGTTAAAATAAAGTAGACGGACCTCATTAACTGAGACAAGGAATGACGTGATGTGATGAGCCAGATCTATCTAATAATTTCTCGGCCTTTTGGGTTAGGCCCATGGAGTTGGAAAGTTCTTTGTTTTTGGTTGAAAAGCCAGAAGAGAACATCCCTCAACCCTGGAACACATGGAGAATCAAAGTGGCATAAAAGTGAAACAAAAGCTGCTTCTTTGAACATAATTGGGAGCACTTCAATCAATGGAGACCATGCTTCGGGCTTAGTTGAAAGTAGGGGTGAGCGTTCAATCGAGTTGAGTTGAGTTAAAAAATTTCGAGTTATTCGAGTTGATGCGTCATATTTTACAACTCAATCTTTATTTGAAATTTTTTCGACTCGACTCAAGTTTATAAAATTCAAGTCGAGTAGAGTTTTTGAGTTCCTATACAAATTTAATTGTAATTATTTATCATGTTATAGTACAATTTGATTCCAATTTAAATGACTTTCTCTAATCATATAAGATATGCATAATGCATACATATTTCTTCATTTGTGGCATATATTTCTTCATATTTTTATATCAGTATTATATATATATACCAGAAAAAATTGAGGGACTCGACTCAAACTTAAAAATCAATCCGTTAATTACTAAAAATTTTGAGTTATTCGAGTTATTCGAAGGTCCATTTTCCAACTCAAACTTTATTTGAAATTTTTTCGAGTCGAGTCGAGTTTATGCAATTTCGAGTCAAGTCAAGACGAGTCGAATTTTTTTGCCTCGAGTCGAGTCAAAATTTTCGATTTTTTTAGTAGAGCTGAGTTTTTCTCACCCCTGTTGCACGCAATCGCTCTCATGCTCATGTAGCCACCGTAAAATTAATTATTTCTTCTTCTGCAATGACTTTGTTCCTCGTTTTATTTTATTTATTTGATATTCTTTTAACTTTCTTAAATTTGTTAAGTTGGTTAAAAGTTGTTAGTAGGTGGTTATTCGGTTAATTAGGTAAAGCGCCATTATATATATTAACCCTATTGTACACATATGAATTATCGAAATAAAAGAAGAAAGTTCTTGTTCATCTCTTTCATTACTCTTTCCTATTCATAATCTTATTCTCTATTACCTACTCCGTCCATCGTTTAACATGGTATCAGAGCCACTGGTGATCAATTTGGTGGCGAGGGATTTTATCTTTCGATTTGCGATCTTACAAACTCGTTTTTGCTTGTGTTTTTCTTTTATGTTTGCATATTTCTTCTGTCTAAAAGAAATATGAGAGATATTGTTGATTCAAATCATCTATTGTACTTACATCCATCATATACACCAGACACTTTGCTGGTTGCACATCAGTTGACAGGAGTTGAGAATTACAGCTTATGGAGTCGATCAATGCGAATAGCCTTGTTAGCCAAGAACAAAGTTGGCTTTGTAGATGGATCTTGCACACAAAATAGAGTGGCTGAGAGTCTGCGTTCACAATGGGACAGATGTAACATCTTGATATTATCTTGGATTCTAAACACAGTCAATCAAGAACTTTCTGCAGGCAGTGTTTTGGCTTCAATAGCATCTTTAGTTTGGCAATATCTTAAACAAAGGTTCGATAAAGTGGATGGCTCTAGGATCTACTTTTTACATCGAGAAATAGTGTCACATACATAGGGATTATCCTCAATCTCGGTGTATTTTACTCGATTGAGGCTACTTTGGGATGAATATGATGTGTTGATTCCTTTTGCAACTTGTGATTGTGAAGCATCTCGTCAAAACAAAAAACATGTCAAGAAACAAAGATTATTTCAATTTCTTATGAGGTTAAATGAATCATATTCTATGGTGAGAAATCAAGTTTTGTTAATCAAACCCTTGCCTACTGTAAATCAAGCATATTTCATGTTGGATCAAAAGAAAGTCAAATGCAACATCCATCAAGCTCCTTAATAACTTCTGATACAACAACCTTGTATTCGAGTTCTTCTCAAATGAAAAGACGATTTAATGACACTTGTGATTACTGTCATGTTAAGGGGCACAAGAAAGAAATATGTTATAAATTGATAGGATATCAAGTTGATTTTAAGTTTACCAAGAAAGGTGGCTACAACAATAAACATGCTATTGCAAATCTAGTCAGTACCTTAGATGTAAATGATGGTTCAAGCACATCCCTTTCTGCTCAGTCTCAAGTACTAACTTTTACACCAGAACAATATCAACAAATCATAGGATTGCTTGGTAAAGAACCCGTGGTACATGCAACTGCACAAATGGCAGCTATATCGATAAACTCTTTAAATAAATAATAGATTTTAGATACAAAAGCTACCAATCATATTACCTTTGATTTGAGTTATTTAAGTTCTCATGTTTCTTGTGATCCAACATCATTTGTGCAATTACCTAATGGTAGTTCTACACGTGTTGCACATATATAAAATTTTGTCATTACACCTACTAAAATGCTTATCAATGTTCTCTATATTCCAAATTTTCATTACAATCTAATTTCTATATCACAGCTAACAAAAGACTTAAATTGCAATGCTATTTTTTCTTCCCAACAATGTGTTTTACAAGACATTTACAGTGGAGAGATGAGGATGATTGGTAAAGCACGAGGAGGTTTATATGTTTTTCAAACTGCCAGTTTTTTAGAACCTAGTATTTCTACATATTTATTTCCTATTAAATCTAGTTCTTGTATGACTTTTGCTTCTGATCAATGCTTAAATATTGTTTGGCATGCTAGGCTTAAACATAATTCAAGTATTACTTTGTCTAAAATTCCTTCTTTTCAATGTACTGATTTGGATTTAAAAGAAATAAAACAGTATGATATTTTCCCTCTTACTAAGCAAACAAGGTTGTTTCTCGTGAAAATTCTCCTTTCTCTCTTATTCACATTGATCTGTGGGGTTCTTATCGGGTTAGTACACATAGTGGCAAGAGATATTTCTTGACCATCATTGATGATTATAGTCGAATGACTTAGGTTAGATTGCTTAAGTTGAAAAGTGATTCCATAGTTGCTCTAAAACAGTTTTTTGCTTATGCTCAAATATAATTTTCTACTATTATTAAGATCATAAGAAGTGATAATGGTTCTAAGTTCTTTACTTTAGAAAGTGATGAATTTTTTAAGCATAATAGGATTGTTCATCAAAGCACATGCATATACACACCATAACAAAATGATATTGTCGAACGAAAGTATAAACATTTGCTTGAAGTTGCTAGATCCCTTAAGCTTCAGTCCAATGTTCCTGATAAATTTTGGGGAGAATGCATTAACAATGCATGTTACCTTATAAACCATTTGCCTAGTTCTGTGTTAAAGTGGAAAACACCATATGAGTTGTTAAACAATAAAATCCCTTCCCTTACTCACTTACGTGTGTTTGGATGCTTAGCCTATGCTACCACTCCAAATTACAGTGATAAATTCTCTTACAAAGCTATTCCTTCGATCTTTATGGGATATTCGATGAATCAAAAAAGATATATTTTTTTAATATTGCTACTAAGACCTTCTTTGTTAACAAGGATGTAATATTTCATGAGAACGTTTTTCCATTCAAATTTCCTGTTAAAGGATCACCTTTGTTTCCTATTACTTCTTATTCAAGTAATGATTTTATTAACATTGATGTTTCTCAAACATTACCATCTTCCAATGATGATCCTAATGATTCTTCTGCTAATTCTTCATATATGAATCAGTCTCATGTTCCTAATGATTCTGCAATTAACGTTGCTAATACTCATGAACATATTGATTATGTTCAACTTGTTTTAAGAAAGTTTGCTCCTGTTAGTAAACCACCTACTTTGCTTAATGATTTTATCTGTCCTGGTCAGTCTTCTACACCTAGTCCACCTAACACTAGTACACATTCCATTTCAAATTTCATATCTTATGTTCACCTCCCTTCTCATTCTCATTGTTTTTCTACTTCTTTGTCTTCCATTCATGAGCCACAAACTTACCAAGAAGCAGTACTTGACAAATGCCGGATTGAGGCCATGGAACAAGAAGTTCAAGCCCTTCAAGCAAATGGAACTTAGGAGTTGGTCTCGTTACCCCCAGGACACAAACCTATTGGATGCAAATGGGTGTATAAAATAAAGTATAATGATGATGTGCCAGTGGAACGTTTTAAAGCAAGGTTGGTTGCCAAAGATTATAATCAGCGTGAGGGAATTGACTATCAAGATACATGTTCTCTAGTCACGAAGCAGGGATACTGTCAGAGCAGTCATAGCATTAGCAACTATATATAGTTGACCTTTATTCCAAATGGATGTCTTCAACGCATTTATTCAATGTGACTTGTATGAAGAAGTGTATATGCTGCCTCCAGAGGGATTTCGCAACCAGTGGAAGAATCGTGTATGCAGGTTGCTTAAATCTCTATATGGTTTAAAGCAAGCATCGCGTCAATGGAATTTAAAACTAATAGAAGCTCTTGTGTCGAATGAATATGTGCAAAGTCTATATGACTACTCGATGTTCACAAAGAAAAAAGGAGGCAAGATGGTCATTCTATTAGTGTATGTGGATGATCAACTTATTACTGGCAATGATGATGAGATGATACATGAGTTAAAAGGGATCTTGCATCAAAAATTTAGAATGAAGGACTTGAGGCATCTCAAATACTTTCTTGGAATTGAGGTACTTAGGTCCAAAGAAGGGATTGTCCTTAACCAACGTAAATACGCATTGGAACTGATTGCAGAATAAGGTCTAGGGGAGCTCGAGTTGCTTCAACACCACTGGAATTAAACTAGAAATTGACATCGGTTGAGTTTGATAAAGGGACAGAAAATGAGGAAGAACTTTTAGAAGATGTGAGTGTTTATCAAAGGTTGATTGGATGACTTTTATATCTTAAAAACACGAGACCAAATATTGACTTTGCGATCCAACATCTTAGCCAGTTCATGCAATCACCCAAGAAGGTTCATTATGAGGTTGCATTGCGTGTAGTAAGTTATTTTCGGGAAAAAAAAACCCTGGACAAAGGATCTTACTTGCAGTAAAAGGTCTAATTCAATCAGTAGCTTTTTGTGATTCTGATTGGGCAGCATGTCCCATGACATGAAAATCAGTCACAGGCTATTGTATTAAACTTGGAGAGTCACTTATATGTTGGAAATTGAAAAAAAAAATACGATCTCAAGATCATCGGCAGAAGCTGAGTATAGGGGAATGACTTCTACAATAGGTGAGTTGGTTTGGCTAAGAGGATTGCTACTTGAATTAGGAGTAAATCTTGAAGAAACAGCAACGTTACATTGTGACAGTCAAGTTGCGTTCAAATAGCTGCCAAACATGTCTATCACGAGCGTACGAAACACATAGAAATAGATTTTCATTTCATTTGAGAAAAAAATCAAAAAGGAATAGTCAAAACGCAGCATCTACCTACAGGAGAGCAGCAAGCCGATATATTGGCTAAAGGACTTGGTGTTTATCAACATGAATACATATTAAACAATTTGGGCGTGAAGGATGTGTATCACCCTCCAACTTGAGGGGGAGTGTTAAGTTGGTTAAAAGCTATTAGTAGGCAGTTATCCTGTTAATTAGGTCAACATCATTATATATATTAACCCTACTGTACACATATGAATTATCGAAATAAAAGAAGAAAGTTCTTGTTCATCTCTTTCATTACTCTTTCCTATTCATAATTTCATTCTCTATTAAGTATTACCTACTCCGACCACCGTTTGACAAAATTCAACAAAGTTTCCACATTTATGGGTTATTCCAACTCCTTTATGTTTTGCAGTTTTTGAATTGTTTCTTTTGGGATACATAGATCACCATTACATATAACTCGGAAGGGGGGCTTTGTAACTAATAGTTTGGGAAGATCAGTTGTTTCTGTAATTCATTGTTATTGATGACTACGATTTTAGGTAAGTTTGTTGCCTGAAGGATAAGCAAAACCATAAGTTTAAAGCCTAAAAACATGGGTTTGAAATGGCGGAATCGACTAATACTAGTATAAAACATATTCCTTTTGAGTTTTGTCTCCCTTCCTCTCATATTTGTTGATTGAAGTAATTAACTGGATTTATTTGTTCAAAGAAGAAGTTGCTTGAACTGGTATTTGGATTTGTTTTAACAGCATTGGACTCCAAGAAGCAATAATAGAGATATTGTTGAAGAAGATGATGAAGATGAAAGTGAATTTTCTAACTTTGATCCCATATCAGTTTTTGCTAAACCATTGCAAAGGAAAGAGAAAAATAATTTGGTTCTTAGCCGTTGGAAAGAGGCAATGCGGTGTGCTGATTTCTCCTTGAGAAAGGGAGGGGAAGCAAACAGGTCAGACGTTGGGAAAACTGAAAGACAAAATATGGATGGAGAAGGCGTGGGTGCACATGTTGATATTGCCTCAATGGATGTAGATGTAGAGTTACATTTAATTGTGATAAGTAGCTAGTTTAGTCGTCTTTTTATTCCTAATTGTGCTTAAATTGATGATTTATGGATCTTAATTGTGGGATATTTCATGTTTTCTCATGAAGGACTTGGTGGATGTAGAACAAACAAGAAAAGGCTGGGAACTGCAGAAAATCCGGATTCGTGGCTGGGATGTTGAGCATGAACTAGGGCATGAATGCTGACTGGATGCCACATCAGCACTTTCTAGAAGCTGATGTCGGTAGTGTGATAACTTATCAGCCGCATATCAACTTTTTTATCAGCAGGATTTAAATTTTAAACTTTATCATTATCTTACGTAATTAATTTGAATTATTTTACAATTTATCTTTATCACTTTGGAGTGATTTTTAGGGTTTTAGACTACTATAAATACCCCACTTTGAGGTGAAACTCATCATGGAATTCACTCTTGTTCTTCATTTATCTTGAGCTTAAGTATATCTATTTTCTTTTACCTTTATTGGTTTTTATTTTTCTTTTCCTTTGTTAAAACTAAGTATGGTTTCTTCACCAACCATGCTTAGCTAAATTTCCCTTAGCTAAAAGCAATGCCAAACCGACTTACCTCATGAGATTAGAAGAGTTCTTCATTCCTCCAACATTTATTTTTTCGATTCCCTGTAAAAATTGGTTAGGTAGTCGGCCTAACCTTTAGGCATCTCAATTAGTTCATTCCTAAGGCGTCGTCAGATTAGAAGTGGTTCAGATCCAAGGTTGGGGAAGAGAATAGGCTTGTAGCAAATTCAACTCCCTAAGAACAAACTTAGTGGCGGTCCACTAAGGGGAATCAAAATCAGAAACGATTCTCATCGAGACAACTATCCGACACGGGCTTCTCCAGCACTAATGCAGACTTGTGTTAGCATCGATGGTCGTAGCTAATCAACTTAGCACTTGATTTCAAGGATTGCCCTGGGAATTGAGTTTACCGTAGAGAAGCAAGTTACAAGGGTTGGCCTTGTAGGCTGTAACCGGCAAGAAGGTTGAAGCAAAATCCATTTCCGTGATCGAGAAAAATTGTGGCAAAGCGAAGCTTGAGGCTAATTCATTCCATAATTTATTTCAATATTTCTTTTCGTTTTTATTATACTTTCATTACTAGAATTAGTTTATTAAACCCCCATTTTTATTATTTGCAGGTTTCTTGGTCTAAGTCAAAACGAATAGGTGTTGGAACTCCCTAGTCTCTGTGGACCAACCCTTACTCTCGCTATATTATTTATAATTATTTATTTGAGTTAAAGGATTTATTTTGACGCAAGTAACGACGCGTGTCAAAATTGGCACTGTTTCCGGGGACTACAGCAAAATTACTAATATCGTTTTTTATCGATTTATGACCAGGAGTAATTCGGGAGAACAAGTTGATTACGTCCTGGAAATCGAAGCAGTAGCCCGAAAGTTGCACGCACAAACACTTCGGGAAAAGAAGAACAAACAACTCCAACAAAGACTTGAACGCGATCTAGAGATCATATCCGAAGCGAAGTCGAATTTGGATCATACCAACAAAGAACCAGATCTGATGGGAGATGGAGATCAAACTATTCGCCAGCTAAATGAGGAACCCGATGGACAACAATCGATGTGCATTACCTTCCCGAATGGCACAACACTATTCGTGCTAAAGACGGGTTTGATTCAACTTTTACCTACTTACCACGGCCTGCCGAATGAAAATCCGCATAAACATTTGAAGGAATTTCATATGGTTTGTCTAAGCACAAAACCTCAGGGAGTATCCGATGACCAAATTAAACTTAGAGCTTTTCCATTTTCTTTAGTAGATATCGAAAAAAGATTGGTTATTTGATTTACCTCCCAACTCTGTAACAACTTGGACTAATATGGCTAAACTCTTTCTTGACAGGTTCTTCCCTACAGAAAAAAGTGAGTGAAATGAGGCGCAGTATCCTGAGCATTCAACAAAGGATACCGAATCCTTATATGAATACTGGAGCGTTTTAAAAAGTTATGCGCAAATTGTCCACAACGTGGATTGTCGGAACAAACCCTGCTCCAGTATTTTTATGAAGGATTGACGCCCATGGATATGAAAGTAGTAGATGCAGCAAGCAGTGGAGCTCTAATCAATATGACTCCAACAGCGGCAAAAACGTTAATATCAACCATGGCCGCCAACTCGCAAAGGTTTAATCAATCTAGCGAACCATATCGAAGGGTTCGCGAGGTAAATGCAGTTTCTTTGGAAAATAAAATTGATAAATTAGCTGAAATAGTGCAATCTCTTGTTGTAGATAAAAAAATAACAACTAGACTTAGGGCTAGACATTCGATCGAGTCGAGTCGAGTAAAAAAATCGATTTATTCGAGTTGACACGTCTAATTTTTTCATTCAAACTTTATTTGAAATTTTTTCGAGTCGAATTTCGAGTTTCTATACAAATTTAATTATAATTATTTATAATGTAATAACACGGATTGATTCCAATTTAAACGATTTTTCAAATAATATTTTTAATATTATTTAATAAATCAAATATTATCTAAAATTATATAATACATTTAATTGTAATTATTTATAATGTAAGTCAGTTCTTTAATTTACTAAACAATCAACATTGTCTTACATCGGTGTAGGTCAGTTCTTTAATTTACTAAACAATCAACATTGTCTTACACCGGTGTAA
The DNA here is from genome assembly GCA_030270665.1 of Hibiscus trionum. NCBI lineage: Eukaryota > Viridiplantae > Streptophyta > Magnoliopsida > Malvales > Malvaceae > Hibiscus > Hibiscus trionum. Next base: position 194,234 of record BSYR01000050.1, read on the forward strand.
ATCAGTTCTTTAATTTACTAAACAATCAACAATGTCTTACACCGGTGTATATCAATTCTTTTTGTAATATTAAATTATTCGGTTTTTCGGTTATTCGAACTTCCAAAATTCAGACTCGACTCGAACTCAAAATTTTAACGAGTTATTCAAGTCAACTCGAATAACTCGAAATTCGGAGAAAAAAATCAGTTTTTTCAAGTCGAGTTTTGCCCAGCCCTAGCTAGACTTTGTGAAATCTGTACTAGTCTAGAACATTCGACATACTGTTGTCCGATGATTCAGGAAGATGATATCGCTCAAGCCAATGCCATAGGAAATGCATATAATCCGAGATAGAGAAACCAGTCAAACTTCGGTTACGCGCACAACCAGAGACCAAATCAACAATACCAACAAAGACAGCCTTACCCACAACAAAAGATGTCTCTGGAAACCTTAGTTGAGCGTTTAGCAATGTCCCAAGAAAAATTTCAAAATCGTGCCGAGGCCCATTTACAAGAGTTAGATAAACCAATGAGCCAGCTAGCCTAGACAGTAGGTCGTCTTGAATCCCAAGGTAAACTTCCTTCACAAACCGAGACAAACCCGAAAGAGAATGTTAATACCTTCACTCTTCGGAGTGGCACCGTTATTGAACCAAAAACATCGGAGGTAGACACTCAAAAAGGTAAAGAAAAGACAACATCGCCCGTTGAAAAAGATACACCAAACCCGACCCCTAAACCATCCCTTATATCGTGCCACCTCCCTTCCCATCGAGATTAGTGAAGAAATATAAACAAACTGAAGAAAAGAAGATCCTAGGTGTGTTTCAAAAAGTGGAAATCAATATCTCACTCCTCGACTGTGGAGCGTTTAGGTGTTCTCTATTTATGAGCGCAAGTGTACACTCCTGTCAAGTTATAGTTTATAAGATATCGTCTCCTACAGGGATTGGACAGCTTGGTTCGAATTGTTGTTCCTGCACAAGAAAAGTAAATGCACAAGTAAGGTGGTTGTTTGAGAAAAAAAGTAAAATAAAAACACAAGTAATTATAGAGGAAGTGATCAGATTGATAGAGAGGGTAGGGTTATGTTGTTTCTTAGTGTGAAATTGTGTTGAATAAGTCAAGTTGTTATGCGCTGCCACGATATGTTGTCTTGGTGGGTAATGGCAGATTGAGGCAGCGGCAACTTTTGCTGCCACAGCGGAACTCTGCTCTTGCAACTTTTGTTGTCCCGACAGGTGAGATGGAGAGAAGTCTTGGCGGCAAGTCTGGCAGATACTCCAAGTTTGGCGAAGCAATTCTGAAGTGATCCTACCTATGTCTAGGCTAGGATTCTATTACTGCGTGATGTAGGCATTACCTAGCAATCTCAGCGTAAACCTAACACAGGCAGTCAACATTTGGTTGCTCCTTTAAGCCGTTGAAATTCTAAACTTATGTCTAAGCCAAATCAGTCAACACCTCGTCATGATAAGATTGTGCTTAATTCTTTCATGAGTTTGACACTATCATGACCGACAAATGGATTTCCTTAACTGGACTTTTGGAACTAATTGAAGGAAGTGAAGCACATGAATTAAGCAAACTAAGAGTATTTTATTGCAAAAACAAACTTGAAAACCTAAACAACCGTTCTCACAACTAATTACAACATAACTCAAACCCAAGAAAAATTTAGAACATGTCGGCGGCAAGAAAACCTAAATTATGCCTAAGGGAAACCTATGTTTTTTTTAATTAGATTTACAATGAGTATATATAGGCATTAGCTAGGTCTAGTCCTTCTTGAAGTATAAGTCTTCAAAGTAGCTTTCCACATTAAACGTGACTTTAAACTCTGACTTCTTTGAGTTGAATATGGACTTTATCATGTTGTCTTGTTCCGCAAGCAATCTCGAGATTTAACTTCGGCGGCTCTGCACGCTGCTACAGACGTCGGAAAATTGAGTGGACAACATTGATAGAATCAGGATTTTCTGCTCTACAAATCGCACTTCGGTTCTCCAAGTGTATAGTATGTCGTCTTCGGCAGCAAGGTGGGCGGCGGCAGCTGTTGTCTCTGTCTGGAACTACATCAGTACAGCTCCCTGGTTCACTGCCAAAGCATCACATCCTCAGCTCCTCTTTCCCTCTGTCAGACTCTAGTACTTAAAACCAAAAGTACACTAAAACAGTACCTTTCTTCACCAAATAAAAGATAATCTATAAAAACATGGAAAAGCAAAGAAATACTGTAAAATGCAATGCATGGTCCTAATTATGCCTAAGATGTACTCAAAAACAACAATAATATGAGATGAAATGTGCATAAAATATAGAACTTGTGGACACTTTACATTGACGTAATCCGAAAAATCCCAAGGTATGCTAAATTTTTGAAAGATTTATGTACTAACAAACATCGTCTTATAGGAGTTGAAAAGGTTAATCTAGGAGAACATGTATCGGTGGTTTTTCAGCGAAGGTTACCGCCAAAATTGAAGGACCAAGGTATGTTCGCCATTCCCTGCAAAATCGGTAAAGTGGGTATTAAACGAGCAATGTGTGATTTAGGGGCCTCTATTAATGTTATGCCCCATTCATTTTATAGCTCACTTTCTACTGAGCCTTTGAAGGATACGAAAGTAACCATACAGCTGGCAGACAGATCCATAATTTACCCAGAATGATTGCTAAAGAATGTCCTGGTAAATGTAAACGATTTAATCTTTCCGGCAAATTTCTATGTAATAGACATGGAAAACGATCGGACTAATAATTCTTCTAAAATCCTCCTTGGTCGTCCATTTTTAAGTACTGCAAATACGAAAATCGATGTGAGAAGCGGGATCCTTACAATGGAGTTCGATGGCGAGGTGGTAAATTTTGATGTTTACAAAGAGATGAAACATCCTGAAAATATTGCTAGTTTAAACTTTGTTGACGTTATTGAGCCTGCGATCAATGATTTCTTTGAATCTAGCTTTGTAACTTTATGGATGATTTGTGCAGAGAAATAGAGGATTTTGACGAAGAGGATAGGGAGTCTGAAAAATTTTATTCAATGGATGATAATTTAATACTTACTACGTCCAAGTCTAAAATTTTACCTTCTGTATTGCAGGCACCTGAAATTGAACTTAAACAATTATCGGAGCATCTAAAGTACGCATTTTTAGGGGAAGGGGAAACCTTACCGGTTATCATCTCGAACAAGTTGTCAAAAGAAGTGTAAGAAGATATACTAACGGTGTTGCGTGCACATAAGAGGGCTATTGGATGGACCATTGCAGACATTAAGGGGGTTAGTCCCTCCACTTGTATGCACAAGGTAAAAATCGAGGATGGGGCGAAGCCATCTCGACAAAGCCAACGCCGACTGAACCAACTAATGATGGATGTAGTTAAAAAAGAGATACAAAAGCTTCTAGATGCAGATATAATCTATCCAATTTCAGATAGTGACTGGGTAAGCCCGATCCATGTAGTCCCTAATAAAATTGGAGTTACGGTAGTTAAGAATTTGGAAGGTGAGTTAATCCTGACAAGAGTCCAGAATGGTTGGCGAGTCTGTATAAACTACAGGAAGTTGAACTCCCTAACTTGAAAAGATCATTTTCCACTTCCTTTTATTGACCAAATGATTGAACGATTAGCGTTAAAACTCACTATTGTTGTCTTGATGGATTTTTAGGTTTTTTCTAGATTCTTGTGGCACCAGAAGATCGAGAGAAAACGACATTTACATGTCCTTTTGGCACATTCGCCTATCACTGGATGCCATTTGGACTTTGTAATGCGCCAGCTACATTCCAAAGGTGTATGGTGAGCATTTTCTCAGACTATATCGAAAAAGGAATTGATGTATTTATGGATGATTTTACGGTTTACGGTAATTCCTTTGGAGAATGTTTGTTGAATTTGACAAAAGTATTAAGAAGATGCCTTGAATTTAACCTTGTTCTAAATTACAAAAAAATGTCATTTTATGGTTGATAAAGGATTAATTCTAGGACATATAATTTCTTCTGAAGGTATTATTGTCGACAAAGCTAAAACAGATGTTATACGCTCACTTCCTTACACCACATTTGTGAGGGATATTCGATCTTTTCTTGGCCATGCGAGATTTTACCGCGGGTTTATTAAGGATTTTTTAAAGTTGGGGCAACCACTCTGCAATTTACTACAAAAAGATCAACCCTTCAACTTTGATGAAAAATACAGGGAGGCATTTGACATCCTTAAAGAGAAGCTCGTAAATGCACCTACCATCCAACCGCCAAATTGGGACTATCCATTTGAGCTGATGTGTGATGTGTCCGATTCTAGCGTTGAAGCCTTGTTAGGGCAAAGAATCGGAAAAGAACCGCATGTTATAGCCTATGCATCGTGCACTTTAGATCCTGCACAGAAAAACTATTCGACAACGGAAAAAGAACTCTTTGCTATTGTCTTTGCTTTAGAAAAATTTTGATCCTATTTGCTTGGTACTAAAATTATCGTTTTATCTGGTCATGCAGCTTTACGCTATTGATGAGCAAAAAAGGCGAAACCGAGACTTATCCTGTGAATTTTACTGCTTTATAAATTTAAAATTGAAATTAAAGATAAGAATGGGTGCGAAAACCTTGTCGCAGACCACTTAAGTCGCATTCCACTGTCTATGTCAGATCCACCGGTTAAAGAAGAGTTCTGTGATGAAAGCTTGATGGCAGCACAAGCAAGCATACCATGGTTCGCAGACATGGTTAATTACTTGGCCACAGGTAAGTTACCGCATTATTTGCAAAGAACAGAAATTAAACGATTTAAACGAGAATCCCGATTCTTCATTTGGAATGATCCTTATCTCTGGAAACATTGCTCGGATCAGGTAATTAGACGATGTATAGCCGAGGATGAGGTAAATTCTATTCTAAAATTTTGTCATTCCTATTCTTGTGGTGGTCATTTCGGACCTAAACGAACTGCGCATAAGATTCTTGAATGTGGTTTTTATTGGCCTAACATTTTTCGCGATGCTTATTTATTTTGCAAATCATGTGAAAGATGTAACGGGTAGGTAATTTAAGTCTCCAAAATGAAATGCCACTTAATCTCATTTATGTATGTGAGATATTTGATGTATGGGGATTAGATTATATGTGTCTCTTTGTTTCTTCGTTTGGTAATTTCTATATAATCCTTGCAGTGGACTATGTTTCTAAGTGGGTAGAAGCTAGAGCTACCCGAAATAATGATGCTAAAATCACGGTTAAATTTTTAAAAGAATCTATTTTTTTCCAGGTTTGGATCACTACAGGCGATAATAAGCGACAGAGGGAAGCATTTCATTAACCGGATAATTGACACTCTCATGAAGAAATTTGGCGTTATCCACCGGATTTTGACATCTTACCATCTGCAAACAAATGGTCAAGCGGAGGTGTCAAATCGAGAGATAAAGACCATACTTGAGAAAATCGTTAAGCTGGATCGCAAATATTGGAGTGTCAAGTTAATTGATGCATTGTGAGCGTACCGAACTACGTACAAAGGTCCTATCAAAATGTCGCCATACCGCCTCATTTTCGGTAAACCGTGTCACTTACTAGTTGAGTTAGAACATCGAGCATATTGGGCGGTTCAACAATGCAATATGGAGATGGAAGCAATCGGTGAGGAACGCAAGCTGCATATTCAGGAGCTCGAGGAAATCCGGAAACACGCTTACGATGGTGTGTGGATATTTAAAGAAAAAACAAAAGATTTCCACGATAAAAATATTTCTTTTAAATCTTTTTCTATTGGTCAAAAATTTATGCTATTTAATTCTAAATTTAAACTTGTTGCAGGTAAACTGTGGTCAAAATGGCTCGGACCATTCACCGTTGTTCAAATTTTTCCACATGGTGCGGTAGAAATTCAAGATACTTCTGGAAATAGCTTCAAAGTAAATGGACAGCAGTTAAAGCAATTTTACAAAAACGTACCGGTTGGTTTAATCGAAGAGATTTATTTTAAGGAACCAATTGCATGAATAAGGTCGTCAAGCTAGTGACGTTAAACAAGCGATAAATGGGAGGCAACCCATTTTTAATTCAATTCATTTTATTTTTGCATTTCATGTCTTAAATTACTGCTTAAATTTATTTTTAATTTTTATTTTATTTTATTTTATTCAGGTGCATCAGATAAATCCAATCGAATATGGATATTCGCCTACTGATCTAATGGCTTGTAAAACCCAATCTTATCCTTACCTTTTAAAACCCCACGTGAGCCCTTGTAAATATAATATCTTATTATATTTTGAATTTTAATTCTTAATTTATTTATCCATATCTTTATCCTAATCAATCATGAGCCATGAAGATGTTTTAATTTTAAGGCTTAATTACTGGAATAGTCACTTATGTTTTTACCCAGTACAGAGTTGGTCACCGATTTTGAAAAATGACCAGTAAGGTCACTTACGTTTTGGGGGCGTAAACTTTTGGTCATTCAGCCGTTTGTTGTCGTTAAATACTGACGGATTGCTGACCTGGCAACGAAAAAATAATGGTAAATTGCTGCAATGGTCATTAAAGTTTATATCATGTACATTTTTGCTTCCAAATTAAAAAAAAACATTATAGTCACTAATGAAAATATTTCTTTATAATTTCACCATTGAATTTTTAAAAATTCATTTTCCAACCCTAAAACTTTACAATCAATTAGTACAATAATATTATAAAGGCTTAAATGAAAAATAGGTGCCCAAAGTATACCCTTTTTAAATTTAGATGCTCAAATTGCTCCTATTTAATAACTAAACTTTCAAATTGTTCCTATTTTTTTCACTCTAGATTGTTTTTAATATTATTGTAACATGACATGTCATTTTTTATTATTGTTAAATTAAAAATAATTTTAAAATAAAATAAAATCATTATTATTATTATTAAATTTAAAATATTAGTAAAAAATATTACTTCTTAAAATAATTTAGGTGTTTAAAGTATTTTTTGTAAAAATATGTGCCCGAATTTACCATAGTTACAATTTTAGGTGCACGGCTGTTAAATCAGTGTTAAAAAATTGTCAATCAATCGGTACTTGACATGTGGCATTAATTTTATTAATTTTTAATGAAAAATACTTAGAACTTTCAAATTATTATAAAATCTTAGAATTTTATAAGCTTCACAAAACAGTCTTTAAAACCCTAAAAATTCTCAAACTTCTGTCGTCGATTGTCATCGTTTCCGCCGCCAGTTGTCGTCGCTGACCGCACCCACTTGGTTGCCGGACCAAGGCGATCATTTTTCCAAACACAACGTCGTCAAAACGCCTAACGGCGTGCAGCCAAACGTCAAACACGAAATCGACGTTCGTGTTTGACGTTCGGCTGCACGTCGTTGGACGTTTCCGGCGACGTCGTGTTAGGGGAAATTGTCGCCTTGGTCTAGCAACCAAGTGGGTGTGGTCAACGATAGTGACCGACGACGGAAGCGGCGACAGTCGACGATGGAAGTTTGGGAATTTTTAGGGATTTAAGGACTGTATTGTGAAGCTTGTAAAATTTTAAGATTTTATAATAATTTGAAAATTCTGAGTATTTTTCATTAAAAAATTTTAAAAATAAAATTAATGTCACGTGTCAAGCACCAATTGGTTGACAATTTTTTTAACACCCATTTAACAACCGGACACCTAAAATTGTAACTATAGAAACTTTGGGAACCAATTTTTACAAAAAATATTGTAGACACCTAAATTTTTTTAAAAACTAATATTTTTTAAAATATTTTAAATTTAATAATAATAAAAATAATTTTATTTTATTTTAAAATTAATTTTAATTTAAAAATAAAAAAATGATATGACATGTTATAATAATAATAATAATAATAATAATAATAATAATAATAATAATAATTCACAGTGAAAAAATAGGGTCAATTTGAAAGTTTAGTTATTAAATAAGAGCAATTTGGGCACCTAAGTTTGAAAAGGATATATTTTGGGCACATATTTTTCATCTAAGCATTTATAATATTATTGTACTAATTGATTGTAAAGTTTTATGGTTGAAAAATGAATTTTTAAAAATTTAAGGGTGAAATTATAAAGAGACATTTTTATTAGTGACTATAATTTTTATTTTTTAAATTGGGGAGCAAAAATGTACATGAGAGAAACTTTAATGGTCATTGCAGTAATTTACCCTTATTTTTTCGTTGTTAGGTCATCAATCTGTCAGTGTTTAACGGCAACAAACGGCTGAGTGACCAAAAGTTTACGCCCCGAAAACGTAAGTGACCTTACTGGTCGTTTTTCAAAATCGGTGACCAACTCTATACTGAGGAAAAATATAAGTGACTATTCCAGTAGTTAACCCTAATTTTAAATTATTTATCTCTTTTAAAAATATCGCGTGAACCCCATCACCAATTCCCCATGATTTAAGAAACATAAAAAACAAAACCTAATATTTTTCTTTCACCCTAGCTGTCAAACACATTTATTTCACATCTCTTCTTCAACCTTTCGAACCCCCTTTTCTTCAACTTCACGTTTTTTCAAACGTTACCTTGCGAACCATCATGGTTTGAACTCGTGACCAAGCCCGGCGGTTGCCGCAAAGCCAGCCTCCCACCATTCTCGGCAGTCGTAGATGGACCGCACCACCACAGTTCGTCCCGCTCTCCAGCAATTCCAACAGGGTCTCCGAACCGCACCACCGTCGCTGCTGCACCACCGCAATACACCAGCACGCCAAGGTGCAGCAGGGATCGGAACTTCATCACCCTCTGCCCATGCACTAGCCTCGTCTCAAACTCGTTCGGGAGATCGCACACGAACCAGCATGGGTGGATCCAGCCACAACCGGCCACCGCGTGCTCTGCCATGCCCGTCCCCTTCTTTCCACTCTCTACCGATGGTGGAAACAGTGGACACATTCAGCCGCTCCAAAGCATGCTCAACCCACCAACCGCAAGTCAACAGCCCACTTCGGGCTTCACCGTCACCTAACTGTCTGGATCAAGCTACACCATCCACTCACCCAATGCCAGATGTCGTTCCTTCCTATTCCATGCAATCGGCAGCCGCGGATCAATTCGATGAGGTAAACTCAAATTTATATGTGCAACCGTTACTAATGTATCACCCTCTTTATGGTTTTTCAGAAAATCTCGGATCAGGATTTAATATGGGATTCGAACGAGCTGCATCCTCCCACTCGCATTACGCTCGTCCACAATCGCCACCTTTTGAGGCAAGCTCGGACAGACACGATATTCCGCATGAACCTAAAGAAAGACCTGAACGATCCTGTCGTACTCGACGGTTTCAGGTTCTGGCTGAACAAGTTTTGCGCGGTTATTTGAATTTTGAAGGAGAAGAGTTGGCACGTTATGATGGTATCTGTCATCGCACTTTTCCGGTTTGTAAGTATATTCCACCATGTACTTTAGAAAAGTTACACATTCGAGATTATGTATTAGATATGTTTGCAAATATTGGTTGGACTATTTACCCTGCTATTAGGACAGATACGTACTGTGAGTTGGTTTTTGAATTTTATGCTACTTTTGTTTTTCGTCAAGAACTAGTAATATCTGTTGATACTCCTAACGTCATTTCTTTCCGGTTATTGAATCAATATTTTCACATGTCTATTTCGGAATTCAATCTTTCTATGGGTTTCGTGACTGATGTCACGAACCCTGAGTATTTAACAGCTTTGTTATATGTTCCACAGGATTTTGACAACAACCTTGCCTACGAGACTCTAACCGGATTGGCAGGTTCGCAGTATAACTATTCTACGACGAATGATCATTACATTCACAGTCCTGCTCTCCGCTACGTTCATCGCTTCCTTGCCTACAACTTCTCCGGATGAAATGATACTGCATCCACCTTGAGTAAGATAGAGCTTTGCTTATTATGGTGTATGCAGGTCAGTATGAAGGTAAATCTCGACTATTGGTTTGCCTACATGTTTAATCGTGTATCGCGAGCCAATCGCTCGCTTATTTTGGGTCCTTGTATCACACATCTTGCCTTACAATTGTTTCCTTTCACATTTGATGCATCCAATTTCACTTATGATTTTCCGATGAGTCCTTTGGATGACGGGTGTTTGGATAAAATGGGACTCCTAGTGGGCACTACGGACGCACCTTATATTGTTCCCCTTGGAACTTTCACACCGCGCAATAAGCGTGTGTTTCTTCGCCGACCTGCATCTCATCCACAACAACAAGAGACCCCACCAAATGACGTCGATGCGAGGCTAAACTCTATTGAATCTAACATTGTCGAGATTCTCTCTTACCTTCAGTCGGGCACATCTCGACAACGTCGTGAGCGTGGGCGTGGCCGTAACTAGTTCAAGGAGTTTTCTCATTCCCTCTCTTTCAATTTTATTTGCAGAATGGGACATCATGCTTAAATTGGGGGAGTGGGTCTCATAATTACTTGTTCTCTTGTTCTTGATTTTATTTAAATTTAAGTTACCTTTTGATTTCCTTTGTTTTGTCTTGTCTCTTTGTTTCCGTATGATATTGGTATTTTTCTTGTTAGAAATTCTAGGTTGCATAATAGATTATGGCATGCTTAGAATTTTTCTTATAACCCTTGTCATGACATTCCTTACTTCGATAATTGATATGATGTTTACCTATGTACACAAGACAATTCATGAGAGCTTTTGAGCCTAATGAGCATGCATTATTTCTGCTCTTTGTTTCTTTGAGTGTGCCTAGCTAATTAGTTGCATTTTAGAACTTGTGTTTTAAATACTTTTCGAGGTTACATTTTTTATTGTGATGCATTAATATGATAGAGACATTATGTTTAACCTCATTCTCTTCCCAAAAAGCCTACCCCTTGTTATTATCCCTTAGTGAAACAGTTTTGAGCCTTAACCTTTTTCTTTGGATTACCTTATTATTTAACCCACACTAATTCTGTTTTTCCCTCTTTTTGTCACCCTTTTTCAAGACAAAATTATCTTAAAAACATATTCGAATCAACACTGCAGAAAAAATCAGATTCGAATTGAGTAGTGCAGGAAAAAAAAGAGCAGTTTCGAACAGTGCAGAAAATACACTGCAGAAAAAAATTAAGCACAAAAAATGGTTCGAATATACAGTAGAAAAAAACTGTAGAAAATACAGTGCATAATTTATTCGAATCTGCACAGCAAAAAAAAGTTTCAAATAAGAATTTTGGGATGATTTTTGTTTTGAATTTTAGCCCCTATTTTTCGGCCTTTATCCTACCCAAACCTTACCCCCGTTACAACACTTTTAAGACATCTTGATTTTTGCATCACATTCATACTTAGTAGTGGAGATTAGATTTAACCACAAGCTTATGGTAATGCTCTAATTAGTTTTGGTTCGAGTGATTTTTTTCTACCCTTAAACACTTTGAGTGACATGAGCGATTCCTTGTGAGGGTACTTGGTTTGCATCATTGTTGTTAACATGGTATTGGAATGTCATTTTTGCTTAAGTTATTTCTAAGTCTGGTTGTTTCTCTTTTGCTCATTTATTTTCTTTCATGTTTAGATACTTAGTCGTACCGGAAACCTTGAGACTTCGTGAAATTAAGAATGAGATCTTGAGCTTAGATTTGTTTAATTTTGAGATACTTAAGGACAAGCATCGGATAAGTGAGGGGGAATTTGATGAGTAGCTAGTTTAGTCGTCATTTTATTCCTAATTGTGCTTAAATTGATGATTTGTGGATCTTAATTGTGGGATATTTCGTGTTTTCTCATGAAGGAATTGGTGGATGCAGAACAAACAGGAAAAGGCTGGGAACTACAGAAAATATGGATTCGTGGCTGGGATGTTGGCATGAACTGAGGCATGAATGATGACTGGACGCCACGTCAGCACCTTCTCGAAGCCGACGTCAGCAGCGTGATAACTTATTAGCCGCATATCAACTTGCTTATCAGCGAGATTTAAATTTTAAACTTTATCTTTATCTTATGTAATTAATTTTAATTATTTTAGAATTTATCTTTATCACTTTTGAGTGATTTTTAGAGTTTTAGACTACTATAAATACCCCACTTTGGGGTGAAACTCATCATAGAATTTACTCGTGTTCTTCATTTATCTTGAGCATAAATATATATCTTTTCTTTTACCTTTATTGGTTTTTATTTTTCTTTTCCTTTGTTAAAATTAAGTATGGTTTCTTCACCAACCATGCTTAACTAAATTTCCCTTAGTCAAAAGCAATGCTAAACCCGACTTACCTCGTGAGATTAGAAGAGTTCTTCATTCCTCCAACATTTCTTTTTTCGATTCTCTGTAAAATTGGTTAGACAATCGACATAATCTTTAGGCATCTCAATTATTTCATTCTGAATGCGTCGTCGGATTAGAAGTGGTTCAGATCCACCGTTAGGGACGAAAATAGGCTTGTATCAAATTCAACTCCCTTAGAACAAACTTGGTGGCGGTCCACTAAGGGGAATCAAAATCGGAAATGATTCTCGTCGAGACAACTATCTGAGCATGGGATTCTCCAGCACTAATGCAGACTTGTGTTAGCATCGGTAACCGTAGTTAATCAACTTAGCACTTGATTTCAAGGATTGCCCTGGGAATTGAGTTTACCGTAGAGAAGCAAGTTACAAGGGTTGGGCCTTGTAGACTGTAACCGGCAAGAAGGTTGAAGCAAAATTCATTTCTGTGATCGAGAAGAGTTGTGGCAAAGCAAAGCTTGAGGCTAATTTATTCCATAATTTATTTCAATATTTCTTTTCGCTTTTATTATACTTCCATTACTTGAATTAGTTTATTAAACTCTCATTTTTATTATTTGCAGGTTTCTTGGTCTAAGTCAAAAACAAATAGGTGTTGGAACTCCCTAGTCCCTGTGGATCAATCCTTACTCTCGCTATATTTATTTGAGTTAAAGAATTTATTTTGACGCAAGTAACGACGCGTATCAAATTGCTCATATGCCTTCAGCTAAAACTGTCAAAGCCATGAGTAGTGAATTGGGTGCTACTTCAGTCACTGAAATGGACATAGATGACTTAATTCAATCACACCAACAAGAGTATGCTAAAGATGTCAACTCTGAAAGCATAAGTAGAGAATCAGGATCGATGGCTATTGATGATCAGGTCATGGCAGAAAAAATGTTCCATAATGATAGTGCCCAAGCGCAATTCGGGAGAACGAAGAAGATGGATACCATGGTGGCAAAACAATTCCACAATTTAGGAAATGAACACGGGTCCAAGTCCCTTGGGAGTGAAATTGATGTTGAGCATCATACCCCACTAGAAAACATGCCACCTGAAGAAATTAAACAGAAACAGGATGAGCTTATACAGAAGATGGATCCTGCTATACTGAGCTTTTTGAAAAAGCGAGGGCAACAGAAATTAAAGAAGCAAAAGGACTCAACCTCAAATCTGGCTGCCAACAGTGAATAGAGAATTAGACATGAAATTCTGTCAAACAATACTAAACACTCAAAATATAGAGAGAAATAATCCCACAGTCACAACAAGCTCAAACATTACGAAGAGCGGCCTTGACAGTGGCATGGAGCAAGATGTAAACCCTGTGAGTGGCAGCTTGTGAAATGCTTGGAGCGAGAGAGTTGAGGCAGTTAGGGAATTAAGATTTTCCTTGGACGGGGCTGTTGTTAAAAATGATTTTGTCCAGATACTAGGCAAAATCATAGTCAGTCTCGTGTTCATTTATTTAGTTGCTTCTATACGTACATTTTCACTTAATTTTATGCATCTATGGGTAAACATTAGACTTTAGATATTGTCACTTTCTTCATTAGCTCTCTGAAAGTTGATTTGTCAAAATTTATTTGTTCATCAAAAGTCCATATTCTTCGGCTGCCTATATAATAGATTAGTTGGAGGGTGCTAACCATACAAGGAATAGCAGATGACTGAAAATCATGACTTCTTATGGACAGGGGGACCTAGCGCAGCAGGTTATACAATTAAAGAAGCAGTCGCACTCACAAGAAGCACGGTCGGTATAACTGTTTTGATCTCCTGTTATTCACTGATATTGTTGAATTTAGATTCCATGACAACGGGGCCTTGCACTACATCTCCTTGCATCTGTGCTTGATTTTTTTTATCAAAAGGAATGAAAATTTCATTGAAAAAACAAGTTACAAGTACAAACATAGATTCGGGGGTAGGGGTGGGTTCCAGAAAGTTAAATCCCGAAGGTTCCTAGCGTATTTAGCAAGGCAATCTGCTGCTTGGTTACAAGACCGAGGAACGAAGGAGAAAGAACAAAAGACAAAAGAGTCAACCTCAGATCTGATATCTTCCTCGATTGCTGAAGAAACACATTCAGAAAGAGAACCCGAATGCAATCTTCCTATAACAGCTTGGCAATCGGCCTCGATGATAATATTAGAAAATCCGTTTAGGGATGCCAGAGATATTCCAAGCCTAATTGCAAAGGCTTCTGCTGCCACTACGGACGGGGCTAGAGTTGGTGCGGAGACTCCTTGTATAAAGAATCCCAAACTATCTCGCGCAATTGCTGCCATTGTAGCCTTCTCAGTGAGGCAATCGAAAGCAGCATCGTAGTTGATCTTGATGGAGTCAATAGGAGGAGGAATCCACCACCTCGAAGCAGTAGGTTAAGGAGGTTTATCCAAAGGGCAAGCAGACGTTGCATGAGAATACTCCGTGTAAGCTCGTTCTGCACGTAGCCAAACATCCCATGGGAGGTCCTTCCTGCATTCGAACACCAAGGCATTCCTCGATTTCCAAATCACCCATAAGAGAAAAGCGATAGGGGCACATCCTTCATCGAAATTCCCCAATCTTCGGAAGTCAATAATTTTAGCCCACCACTTAGGAAAGTCGGGAAAACTAGAAGGAGACGGTGAGTAGTTGAAACCTGAGGCCCTCCAGACCGCTTGCGTAAAAGGACAGAAAAACAGAAGATGTTCGATGGAGCGAATTTACCATGGAAGCGAGCAGCGAGGATACCTTTTGTAGGAACAATATTGTGACATAGCTTCCATAGGAAGGAGCAAAATTTGGGAGGCACCTTCAAACCCCAGATAGACCTCCAAAAAGCTTTGTTCGATTCAGGGACGTCGCTCGACGAAGGGTCAAAGGGCGACCTTAAGTTGTCCTCAATGAACATGTAACCCGATTTAGCAGAATATTCACCATTCCTTGTCCCAGCCCAAATAAGAGAGTATTTGACGCCTGGTCTTCCTATCATGATGGTCAAAATCACCTCTACTTCCTTAGGGGAAAAAAGGAGATCAATCTTTGGTTTGTTCCATGACCTCTGGTCAGGATTCATGAGGCTAGAGACTGAGGGGCACGAGGGTAGGGGAGACGGCTGTGACAGGATCCAGAATCTGGGGAGCTTAGGGATCCAGTTATCCTTCCAAGAGGAGATGCTTCTACCATTTCTGACCCTCCACGGTGAGCCTTCCTTAATAATTTTGATCCCTTCCCCGATACATGTCCAGGCCCATGAAGGGTTGTTGCACCTTGGAGCTTCGAAAATGTTTCCGTTTGGAAAATAAATTCCACGGAGAGTTTGAGCCAAAAAGGAATTCGGGTTCTTAATAACTTTCCACGCAACTTTTGCAATCAGGACTTTGTTAAAGGATCTGAGGTTTCAGAAACCTAGGCCACCTTGATCCCTGAGACGGCAAAAGTTTCTCCAATTAAGCCAATGAATTCTTTTCTCCTTGTGCCCACTGTTGTTCCACTAGAAGTTAGCCACTAGTGAGCAGACCTCATCACAGAAAGTGACTGGGAGTAGAAAACATTGCATCACATAAGTGGGAATGGCCTGGGTAACTACTTTAATAAGAATTCCCTTCCCTGCCTGATTCAAGAATTTAGATTTCCATCCTCTAAGTTTGGTTTGCACTTGCTCCTTGATAAAATCCAGTGCCTCATTTTTACTTCGCTCCCAAAAGGAAGGCAGACTGAGGTAACTGTTATCCTCCTCCATTGAACGAAAGCCCAGGATGTTGGAAAGATGAAATTTGAGTTGAGTACTTATGTTCGGGGAGAAGAGAACCGATGATTTTTAAAAGTTAACCGTCTGTCCTGTCATTTTTTGGAAAAGGTGTAGGATGTGGAGGGCAGCATCGCAGTTCTCTTTATTTGCCGCCGAGAATATTAGACAGTCATCGGCAAACAAAAGGTGACTCAAAATTGGGCACCGTCTATTAATTCTCAGCCCTTCAAAACGGGAGGTCTCCACCTCTTTTTCTGTAATCCAGGACAAGATGTTTGAAATGAAGATGAATAAAAAGGGAGAGAGCGGATCTCCCTGTCTAAGTCTTCTCATGGGAACGAAATCTCCAAATTTCTCCTCATTTAAAACCAGAGAAAAGGATACGGAGGAAACGCATTTTATGACTCTACTAATCCACCAGTCGCAGAACCCCATTATGTTCATTACAAACCTAAGAAGATCCCAGTTCACTTTATCATAAGCCTTCTCAAGGTCGATTTTGAGAGACATGAGACCCTTCTTTCCTTTCTTAGCCTGTTTAACCGCATGAAATGCCTCATTAGCTAAGATAATGTTATCATGGATGGATCTACCTTGAACGAAAGCTGATTGATAATGAGGGATGAGGTCATGAAGGAAAGTTCTGAGTCTTGAAGCCAGAATCTTAGTAATAACCTTGAGAGAGAAGTTGCACAGACTGATTGGCCGAAAGTGAGACACTTCGTATGGATTTTGTTTTTTGAGGATGAGAACAATGTTGGTTTTATTTAGCTCGTAGTCAAGAAAGCCATTTTTGAAGAACGTCGAAACCATCCATATGAGATCTCCTTTTATTGTCTCCCAGAAATTTTGATAGAAACATCCAGGGAAATCATCTAGCCATGGGGCTTTAGTGGCACCCATGCTGAAGACTGCTCTTTTCATCTCTTCTTCAGATACTTCTTTGCTTAGTTTGGTGTTCATTACATGGGTTACGAGTTGTGGGATATAATCACTGAGGCATTGGAAGTCAGTGGAATGATCCTTGGCAAACAATTGTCGGAAATGTTGTTGCAGGAAGTTCGCAATATCCGTGGGTTCCTCGAGCCAGATTCCGTCATCATTTTTTATTCTAATGATAGAGTTGATTCTCCGATGATGAAGAGTGGTGGTATGAAAGAATTTAGAGTTTTTGTCTTCCCAGTTTAGCCAATTAACTCTGGATCTTTGGTGCCAATACCTCTCCTCGCTCTCCCACTCTAAATCCAACTCTTTTTTTTAACTACTTATATTCTTCCAATTCCGAACCAGTAAGTTTCCACCCTTGGTAGTTTTTAATCCGGGCCATCAGGATTTGTTTCTTTTCGTTTCTTTGTCTAGATTTCAATTCGTTCCACCTTATTAAAGCAGTTTTGGCTCTTCTAATTTTCCTCCGAAACTTGTGGTGGATTCTTCCATCGGTAGAGGATTCCCATTCTTTTTTAACAGTCTGAGGGCATTCCTCGTCCAAAAGCCATTTAGTTTCAAATTTGAATTCCTTTTTGTATTTTCTGGAAAAGCCCTGGGAAGGAAGATGATAGGAGCATGGTCGGAAGCGAGAGCGATGTCCATGATTCCCAGAGCTTTAGTGTAAAACTAAAATTGATTTTGATATAACATAAAAAGTTAAGGACCAATTTGCAAAACAAATAAATTTTTAAGAACTCTTTCAAGTTTCAAAAATTAACAAAATGTTTTTACAAAATAATGTTTGAAGATTGGATCTCAAAACATTAAGTTTCTCAAACCTTTTTCACGTTTTTCAAAAACAAAATATGCAAAATTGCCCATGCGTATCGATACACTCAGAGTATCGATACACTTGGAACTCACTGTAAATCTTTGTGGACATAGCGTATCGATACGCCTTTCATACGTATCGATACAGTGTTCATCTGGGCAACCGTACCGATACGCTTCATCACCGTATCGATACGCTAAGCATAATTTTTGAAAAACAGATTTGACCGTTATAACGTACCGATACGCTTGGTCACCATATCGATACACTTTGATGCAACAAATTAAATGGGATTTACAGAGAGTTTGGACCGTATCGATACGCCTACCGTATCGATACACTTTGTTTTCAGGCACAACGGCTAGTTGAAATTTAAACTAGCGTATCGATACAGCCTTGTCGTGTATCGATACGCAGTGCTGAAGAGCTGCCTTAATAGCTGGAAAAATGTTCCCAACGGCTCCTTCAATGATTCAAATGATCCAAACGGCTAGAAACTGATTCAAGGGTATAAATACAAGCTTCATTTCACCAGGAAGAATAACAATACACATTCAAGCATCATCAAAGCAAAAATCCAAATCCTAGAGCTATTCAAAGCTATATTCTTGTACCCAACTCTTTGTATTTCAATTTGTCATATTATTGAGAGTTTTGAGTTGCTGTAATTGTAAGTGGGTAGACAATCATCCTTTGAGAGGAAATACTTGAGTTTACCAAAAATCTTCTTTGTATTTGAGTGGATTAAGCTTGGGGTTGAAAAGCTTAATCGATATTGTAAGGTTTCCTCCTCATCCAAGAAAAGGGGACGAATTCAAGTAGTGAATTGTTTTGGAAAATCCTTAGTGGGAGCTAAGGTAGTGGATGTAGAGTTCGGTTGTTGAACTTGAACCACTATAACCCCTTGTGTCATTTTATTTTCCAACATTCTCTTCACGAAAATTTTTAATTGCCAATTCACCCCCTCTTGGCCATTTGCAATTGTTTGATCAACTCAACAATTGGCATCAGAGCTACACTCATTGGAAGGATTACAACCCTCTTGAGTCGATCCTTGGAAAGTTGAAAGTTTGATCAACAACAAGTCAAGCAATGGCATCCACCTCCAACTATGAGTCTCAATCCACCACAAAGCCACCATTCTTCAATGGGGATAACTATCCTTATTGGAAGAATAAGATGAAGCTATTCATCAAGTCTACCGACTATATGGTGTGGGATGTAGTTGAAGAAGGTCCATACATTCCCATGAGGAGAGATGGAGAAAGGCTTGTTCCAAAAATCAAAGCCGAAATGACCGATGATGAAAGAAGAAGGATGCAAGTGAACGACAAAGCTCTTCATGTAATATTTTGTGCACTTGGTCCGGATATCTACTCTAAGGTGTCTTCAATCGAAAATGCCAAGGAGGTTTGAGACACTCTCGAGACAACATATGAAGGGACTAGCGATGTAAAGGAGACAAAGATTGGACTACTCAATCTAAACTATGAGAACTTCAAGATGGATCCAGATGAAAGTGTTTCCCAAATGTTTGATCGATTCTCGGTCATTGTCAACGGTTTGAAGGGTTTCGGTGAAATCATTCCCGAAGACAAGCTTGTAAGAAAGTTGTTATACTCTCTTCCGGAATCATGGGATAGCAAGAGAACGGCCATTATTGAAGCAAGAGATTTGAAAACTCTCAAACTAGATGCTCTTGTTGGATCTCGACTCACGCACGAGATTATGAGAAAGGGAAGAGAACAAGAAAAGAAAATAATGGAGAAGAAGGAAATTGAAAAGAAGAAAGTTGGAATCGCACTAAAAGCTTCACAACAAGAAAGCGATTCTAGTGAGGATGAAGATGAAGAAATGGCTATGTTGGCCAAACGCTTTACTCGATTTATGAAGTCAAATCGTGGAAGAAAATTCATTAGAAAGGGAGACTTCAATAGTAAAAACAAGGAAGAAGAGATAGACCAAATTACTTGCTATGAATGCAAGAAACCGGGTCACATTCGTTCCGAGTGTCCTCAATTGAAAAAGAAAAGCTTTGGGAGGAAGAACAAGCTCAAAGCACAAATTGCAACTTGGAGTGATGATGAGTCTTCCGAGGAAGAGGAAAAAGTGGCCAACCTATGTCTCATGGCCATCGATGATGAATCAAAGGTAACCTCTAATTCATCCAATTTAGATTTTTCTATTGAGGAACTTCAAGATGCTTATGATGAACTACAAGAAGTGTATGATGAGTTAGTAGAAAAATACAAGGAGTCCATTTTGAAAAATAAGAAAATAATTTCTGATTTAAAAATTCAAAATGAGACATTTTTAAAAAATAACTCCGAATTGGAAAAGAAAGTTTTGTTTTTAGTTAATCTTTCAAATGATCTTAAAACTAAAAACCTTGAACTTGAAAAACTTCTTTCCGATTTTCAAGATTATCACTCAAAGGAAGTGGATAATCTTAAAACATCTTTTGATATTGGGAAAAAGAATTTTGAGAAAGAAAATCATTTTAAACCCCAATATACAAAAAGAAAATATTTTATACCTAAACAAAGAAATTTTTATAAGCAAACTAAAAGTCATAAAACTAGAAATGTTTGGGTTCCTAAAGAACTTATTATTTCTAATGACTTAAATGCTATTGCTTCTTGGATTCCCAAGGGAACCAAATTGTTAAAGGCTAACACTTATGGACCCAAATTGATTTGGGTACCAAAAACCAAGACCTAAATTCTTTGTTTGTAGGGGGAGCATTGCTTCAAGGCTAAAGCTTCAAGCAAAAATTCTTGGTACCTTGATAGTGGATGCTCAAGACACATGACCGGTGACAAGAGTAGATTTGTGGAAATAACGCCTAAGAGTGGTGGAGTAGTAACCTTCGGTGACAACTCGAAAGGACTCATTGAAGGAATAGGCTCTATTGGTAATCACTCTTCTATCTACATTAAAAATGTTTTGTATGTCAACGGTCTTAAACATAACTTGTTGAGCATTAGTCAATTATGTGATAAAGGTTTTAATGTTTTATTTGATAAAAGTGGTTGTAAAATTGTAAACATTAAAACAAATCAAATAATGCTCATAGGACATAGAATAGGCAATATTTACATGGTGCATTTAGATGACATCCATTCATCCCATGCATGCTTAGTTGCACATGATGAACATGACTCATGGCTATGGCATAGAAAGTTAGGACATGCAAGCATGAGTGTCTTAGAAAAATTAAATTCCCTTAATCTAGTTAGAGGTTTACCCAAACTTAAATTTTCAAATGATAAAAATTGTGATGCATGTTCAAAGGGTAAACAACATAGAAGTTCTTTTAAATCCATAAATGATGTCTCTACTAGTAGATGTTTACAATTGATTCATATGGATCTTTTTGGGCCAATTAGAACAATGAGCTTGGGTGGAAAATCATATGCATTTGTGCTTGTAGATGACTATTCTAGATATACTTGGGTTTTATTCTTAAGTACAAAAGATGAGGCTTTAGAAAAATTCATCACATTTTCTAAAATAACTCAAAATGATCTTGAACTTAAAATTTCTCATATTAGAAGTGATCATGGAACCGAATTTCAAAATTTGGGTTTTGATGAGTTTTTAAATGAAAATTGGATTAGCCATAATTTTTCTGCCCTCGCACTCCTCAACAAAATGGGGTAGTTGAGAGGAAAAATCGAACTTTAGAAGAAATGGCTAGAACCATGCTTTGCGAAAATAATTTACCTAAATATTTTTTGGCAGAAGCTACAAATACCGCTTGCTATATAATAAATCGAGTAATGATTAGGCCAATCTTAAAGAAAACATCTTATGAGATTTTAAAGTCCAAGAAGCCTAACATTAGCTATTTCCATCCTTTTGGTTGTAAGTGTTTTGTTTTAAATAATGGTAAAGAAAACTTAGGTAAATTTGATGCTAAAAGTGATGAAGCTATTTTCTTAGGGTATTCTTTAAACTCTAAAGCCTATCGTGTATTTAATAAAAGAACTCTAGTTGTTGAAGAGTCGATACATGTTGTTTTCGATGATAACCTCCTTTCGAGAAAGGAATCTTGTGATGATGATGATGTAGGAATCATTAATACTATTGATGGAGGACAAACATCAAAAGAGGATAAGATTCCAACTAAAGAAGAAGATTCACAAGAACCACCTCTTGAAGGATTAAAAAGAGGTATCTTACCCAAGGGAGTTAAACTATGTCAAAGATGGTGAAATCTTGGGTGATCCATCCAAGGGGGTAACTACTAGATCCTCTCTCAAATTAATGAATCATGTTGCATTTCTTTCATGCATTGAGCCTAAAAACATTAAAGAAGCTTTAAAAGATGATTTTTGGATTTTGGCCATGCAAGAGGAATTAAACCAATTTGAGAGAAGTAAAGTTTGGACATTAGTTGAAAGGCCTAATAATCAATCTACTATAGGTACAAAATGGGTTTTTAGGAATAAATTAGATGAAAGTGGTAATATAGTGAGAAACAAGGCTAGGCTTGTTGC
Source organism: Hibiscus trionum (assembly GCA_030270665.1). Taxonomy (NCBI): domain Eukaryota; kingdom Viridiplantae; phylum Streptophyta; class Magnoliopsida; order Malvales; family Malvaceae; genus Hibiscus; species Hibiscus trionum. Next base: position 216,453 of record BSYR01000050.1, read on the forward strand.
TCAAGGCTATACACAAGAAGAGGGAATTGATTTTGATGAGACTTATGCACCCGTAGCAAGAATGGAAGCTATTAGAATGTTACTTGCATTTGCATGTTATCATGATTTCAAGCTTTTTCAAATGGATGTAAAAAGTGCCTTTTTAAATGGTTTTATAAATGAAGAGGTATATGTTGAACAACCACCAGGTTTTGAGGATTCAAAATTTCCAAACCATGTGTTTAAACTTACAAAAGCTCTCTATGGTTTAAAACAAGCTCCAAGAGCTTGGTATGAGAGACTTTCAACTTTCTTAATTAAAAAGGGTTTTGAAAAAGGAAAGGTGGATACAACACTCTTCATAAAAAGATATAACAATGACATTTTAGTAGTTCAAATTTATGTTGATGATATCATTTTTGGATCTACTAATGTGTGTCATTGTAAGGATTTTTCTAAGCTAATGCAAGGTGAGTTCGAGATGAGCATGATGGGGGAGCTCTCATTCTTTTTGGGACTCCAAATTAAACAAATGAATGATGGCACCTTCATAAATCAAGCTAAATACGTAAGTGATATGCTCAAGAAGTTTGGCTTAGAAAATGCAAAACCTCAAGCCACACCTATGAGTTCTTCCATAAAGCTTGACAAAGATGAAGGAGGTAAATGTGTTGATTCTAAGCTTTATAGATCCATGATAGGTTCTTTGCTTTATCTTACCGCAAGTAGACCGGATATTATGTTTAGTGTTTGCTTGTGTGCTAGGTTTCAAGCTAGTCCTAGAGAATCACACCTTGTTGCCATTAAAAGAATTTTTAGATACCTAATAGACACACCGACCTTAGGTCTTTGGTATCCTAAGGATTCAACCTTTAACCTTCATGCTTTTTCGGATGCGGATTATGGGGGATGTAAGATAGATAGGAAAAGTACTTCCGGTACATGCCAATTCTTAGGTAGTATGCTCGTATCTTGGTTCTCTAAGAAACAAAATATCGTAGCCTTATCTACCACCGAAGCGGAGTATATATCATTAGGGAGTTGTTGTGCTCAAGTCCTTTGGATGAAGCAACAACTCTTAGACTATGGTGTTAAAATGGAAACCATACCCCTTAGGTGTGACAACACTAGTGTCATTTGTCTCACTAAGAATCCCATTCAACACTCTAGAACAAAACACATAGAAATTAGACATCATTTTATTAGAGATCATGTTTCGAAAAATGATGTTGTTATAGAATTTGTTGACACCTTGAACCAATTAGCGGATATATTTACTAAACCTTTAGATAAAGAGCGCTTTTGGACTCTTAGAAGAGAGTTAGGTTTAACTTGTCTTTCTTGATACCTTTTTGGTCCCAAAAATGACAAAAATTGCTTGAAATTGTTTGTGATTCATGCTTTTGTTAATTTTGTTCTTTTTGCTTCTATGCATGTTGCTAGGGGGAGTACATATCGAGTTTAGTCATTAAAACTTGTTCATATAACATATACATGCATATAGGGGCGTTTCAAATTGAATTTTTGCACTTAAAAATACCAAAATTACAGAAACAGGCAAGGGTGTATCGATACTGCACATAAGCGTATCGATACGGTATTCAATCTGGGAATTTGCAGATGAATGCGTATCGATACAACATAGTGTATCGATACGGTAATAGTCAAGGGAAAAAGTCAAAGCCAATGCGTATCGATACGGTGAACTGTATCGATACACAGAAAACGACAAGAATAAATATTAGGTTAATGTGTATCGATACGCGTGTATAGCGTATCGATACTGTGTGGACGGTGAGCCTATTTAGGCCCTTTTAAATCAAAAACCTAAAATTTATCAAACCCCTCTTTTTCTCTCAAAACCCTAACCGAAAACCTCTACAAAAACCCTCTCAATCCTTCAATTTTTATCACAAAACTTCAAAACTTCTTGAGGGATTTTACTCCTTACATCAAGGCTATCCTTGGGCATCAATTCTTGTGCACTAACACCTCCTCTTTCATCCATTCTAAGAAATCAAGGTAAAAAATTTTTTAAATTTTTCGTCAATATTTTGATTGATTTCAATTGATTTTTTTTTTACAACCTATTGTGGGTATAATGTTGTTCATAAAAGTTTTTTTTTTTAAAATTAAATTTTTTTTTATTCGAATATATTTTATATTCGATAAAATTTTTGTTTATTTTTTTTAAACTATGTTTTTGTTGTATATACTCCTTATTTTTAAAAATTGTTTTTAAACAAAATACCTTGAATTATTAGAATCTATTGGATTAAATTGGATGTTAATTGCATACATATTCGAATCGTTTTTGATGTATTTTCAGGATTATGGCACCTAAAAAGGGAAATAAGAGAAGTCGCACCGCTTCCGACCCTAATGAGAATGTTGAGGGTAATCCTATTCCTAACCTTCCTCACATTATCCAAATTAGTTTTCCCACACCCTTAGCTAGAGAACATTACAAACTTTGTATGGACATGAGTCTTAGGGAAGAACGGGTTGTGTCAATCCCATTTTTAAACTCTGCTCGTTTCAAGTTTAAATATCTACCCTTGTTTAGGCAGTGGAAATTCTTCACCTTTTTAAATATTCCACCTATTCTATATAGGAATCTTGTTATTGTCTTCTTTTCAAATGCCCATTGTGTCAATGATAAAGCCAATGAACATGTTATTGCCATTGAATCCTCGGTTATGGGAAAACCTATTCGAATTGATCAAAAGGTTTTGTGCACTGTTTTTGGTTTTGAAGATATTGGGATTGATGATGAACACTCTTTGGGTTCAGGTTACTTAGGTCCCGCAAAAGTTTTAGATGCACATGATCGTATCCTTCACCTTATTATTTCTTGGTTTCTTCGTCCATCGGGTGGTAGATATTCTACCATTCGTCAAATAGATGATTTTTGGCTTACATGTTTTAGGGAAGGTAAACGCCCAAATCTATGTCAAATTATGTTTGCCGATCTTGTGTTTTTGGTTCAAAAACGTCACACCAAAAATGTCCAATCCTTTTTTTATTCTACGGCTTTAAGTTGTCTATTCCATTCCCTTGGTATTGACTGCACATATGACTCTCCCGAAACCCTTGGCCAACCCATAGATGAGCATTCCCTTTCACGCTCTGGTTTCTCTTTAGTTGGTAATGAATGGGTTCGCGACCCTCAAGGTGCTCCTCCCGCTGCCCCTGTCGATGCCTCTCGCGCATCCTCAAGCTCTCACCGTGCTTCTCATGATTCCTCCTCCATGGCAAATCTCATGACCTTCCTCAATGAGAAGTTCAATGCTATGGATGGTCGCTTCACCGCTATAGATAATCGGTTTACATCGATGGAAGAACGACTCCAAGGCATGGACAAGAAAATAGATACCTTGAGTGCTCGCCAAGACTCTATGGATCTTTCTCTTACCGCTTTCCATGGTGCTTGGATCAACCAAAACCGAAGGAACCAACCACCTCGAGAAGACGAAGACGAGGAAGAAGATGATGAGGATGACCATGATGATGGTGGAGACGCGTAGATAATGCATCTCATGTTAGGACATTTAGGATTTCATTGCATTTTTTTTTTGAACTTGATTTATGCCTATTTTCTATGTTTTAGGATTTTAAGTGTTTGGATGCTTACTATGCTTGCTTTGTTTATGAATTTGAAGCTTTAAGTTTATTCTTATATTCCTATGCTTGAAATATTATGCTTGCCTTATCCTTGTGTTTCATTTTTGATCTAACAAAAAGGGGGAGAAGGATCATTGAAAGTTTTTGAAAGTCAAGGTCAAATTTTAAGAAAAAGTCTATCTTCAAGAAAGGGGGAGAAACAATTTTGTTTTTGAAACATTTATCTTAAAGTAAGGGGGAGAAAAGCTTTTTCAAAGTTTTCAAAAACTTAAAAATTTATTTATGGTTTTGTTATATCAAAAAGGGGGAGATTGTAAAACTAAAATTGATTTTGATATAACATAAAAAGTTAAGGACCAATTTGAAAAACAAATAAATTTTTAAGAACTCTTTCAAGTTTCAAAAATTAACAAAATGTTTTTACAAAATAATGTTTGAAGATTGGATCTCAAAACATTAAGTTTCTCAAACCTTTTTCACGTTTTTCAGAAACAAAATATGCAAAATTGCCCATGCGTATCGATACACTCAGAGTATCGATACACTTGGAACTCACTGTAAATCTTTGTGGACATAGCGTATCGATACGCCTTTCATACGTATCGATACAGTGTTCATCTGGGCAACCGTACCGATACGCTTCATCACCGTATCGATACGCTAAGCATAATTTTTGAAAAACAGATTTGACCGTTATAACGTACCGATACGCTTGGTCACCGTATCGATACGCTTTGATGCAACAAATTAAATGGGATTTACAGAGAGTTTGGACCGTATCGATACGCCTACCGTATCGATACACTCTGTTTTCAGGCACAACGGCTAGTTGAAATTTAAACTAGCGTATCGATACAGCCTTGTCGTGTATCGATACGCAGTGCTGAGGAGCTGCCTTAATAGCTGAAAAAATGTTCCCAACGGCTCCTTCAATGATTCAAATGATCCAAACAGCTAGAAACTGATTCAAGGGTATAAATACAAGCTTCATTTCACCAGGAAGAATAACAATACACATTCAAGCATCATCAAAGCAAAAATCCAAATCCTAGAGCTATTCAAAGCTATATTCTTGTACCCAACTCTTTGTATTTCAATTTGTCATATTATTGAGAGTTTTGGGTTGCTGTAATTGTAAGTGGGTAGACAATCATCCTTTGAGAGGAAATACTTGAGTTTACCAAAAATCTTCTTTGTATTTGAGTGGATTAAGCTTGGGGTTGAAAAGCTTAATCGATATTGTAAGGTTTCCTCCTCATCCAAGAAAAGTGGACGAATTCAAGTAGTGAATTGTTTTGGAAAATCCTTAGTGGGAGCTAAGGTAGTGGATGTAGAGTTCGGTTGTTGAACTTGAACCACTATAACCCCTTGTGTCATTTTATTTTCCAACATTCTCTTCACGAAAATTTTTAATTGCCAATTCACCCCCCTCTTGGCCATTTGCAATTGTTTGATCAACTCAACATTTAGGGAAGGATAAACTTTAATCAGTGGAACACAAGATACAATCCAGCTTCTCCATAATAGCATGTTCGCCACTTCTTTTATTGTACCATGTAAAAGAACCTCCCTTTATTGGCAATTCAAGTAGACCAGTGGAATCGAAAAAATTGGAGAAGCAGCTAGCCTCGGCGGGATTAAAGGGGGTTCCGCCTTCCTTATCCCCTTGGCTGGTGACAATGTTGGAGTCACCAATCACGAGCCACTTTACATTATTAGATCTTCTGAGTTGCGAAACCTCCTCCCAAAAAGCTTTCTTTTCCTCTCTATATGGCGGGCCGTAGATGAACGTTTCGAACCATTCTTCTCCTTCATGTAGGATCACTTTTGTGTCGATAAATTTTTTGTCGTTTTTTAGAATAATGATTTTTGCATCGTTTGTCCACCATAAGGCAAGTCCCCCTGCAATTCCTTGTGGCTCCACATAGAAGGATGATTCCATCTTCATCTTCATCTTCATTTTCATCTTTTCAAGATATCTTTTTTTTTGTTTAGTTTCGCTCAGGAACACGATAGTCGGTTTGTGCTTTGACACCGAGTTCCAGAGGGCTCTAACGGTCTCCCTATTTCCCAGCCCGCGTACATTCCAGGCTAAAACAACCATTGCAAAGTAGATAAGGGAACGAAGGGCAAGACCGATCGGCGGACCAGATAGGCGGACCAGATAGGATTCTGAAACCCAAGCTCGATCAGAGAGCGTAGCCTTTACCAATGCCGGAATAGCCGTGAAATACCTTAAAACCAAGAAGAAACAAAGAGGCCAAAAGCCCCAACTCCACGAACAGAAAAATTAAGCAACGAAAAATCAATCAATGCATCAAAATGCAATCACTCAAAATCAAACAGAGGCCACACAGACAACCATAGCCACACCAATCATTGTGCAGAGGAAAACAAACTTGCACAACAAACAGCCAAGGGGAAGGAAGAAAAGCAGAGACCAGCACCAATAAACAAAAGCATAAAGGATGATTCACCAGGAGTGGGGCAAGGCGGAAGGAGTCAACAGGGGAGAAATGGAATAGAAAACAAGAAGCGAGATCAAAAGGATAGAGGCCGTGAATGAGCACAAATACCTTAACGGAAAGGCCTACCACCAGTCAGGTGATCTCTCAATCGACGGACGAAAACCGACAAAGCAAGGTCGTCCAAACAAAACCGCAACAGAGATTGTGCGAATCCTCGTTCCCGAAACCACGAACTCTGAAGCCCTGCCCTGACTCACCCCACGGGGAGAACTGGAACCGACGACGCTGCAATGGTGAGAGGACGGCCAACAACCACGGCAAAACGATCGAGCAACAACCAGTCTGAGTGATGGACACTGAGATTAGGGAGATCTAGGGTTCGTGCGGTAAATTGGGGATCGGCAAAGTTATTGTAGTGTTTCTTTCAAGTTGAGTGGTTTGCATCTGTGCTTGATAAGGCCTTACATAATATTTCTCTCAATCCTGTTGGCTCTACTATGACCTGTAATAACATTGTTGACAGTGTTGTTGATTGGGATGCCGTTTGGGCTTTTGCATTGGGCCCAGTTTGCCCTCAATGTCTGAATATTTTGGTTGTTGACAGGAGAATGAAGCGATTCTGGAGGCATATTCGAAGTGGTGGGTGTGTGGTGCCCTTGACAAAGCTACAACTCGAGGATCAGCTGCATTCACATTAGCTCTGCATCACCTTTCATCTTTTGTTTTTATCTCTAACAAAAGCGACAAGCCGTTGCTACGTAATAAGCTTGTGAAGTCCCTACTGCGAGACTACTCCAGGAAGAAGAAGCATTTCTGAAAAACTGTTATATGCTCAATAGTCAATAACCAATACTGCTTCTAATTATTTCCAACTATTCTGCATTAATGAACTTTATGGTAAAAATAGTTTTGTAAACACATCCAGAATCAGTCAGTATATCCTAGTGGTAGATTACATTTTTCAGATTATTAACTCTGGAGTATAATTTTAATGATCAACAAGAATATCCGCATCGTTTCATTATCGGATTTATATGTGTATTGAGTTACATTATCTCTTGGAATATGATTACAGGGAATGATGCTGCAGTTCATCGGATATACGAAGCCGCCTATTGTTCCAATGCAGAGGAGCAATGTAGAGGAGAGGTTGGAATTTGGAAAGCCTACGGGAGGCTTGCTAGGGAAATCCATCGCTTCTCACACAAGTTGAGAAACTCAAGTTTGTCTTGTAACCTGCAGCATTTTCCCTATCTTATTATTTAAAATGGTAAACTATATAAATGGTCACCCAATTTTTAGGGCGGATTCATTTTGGCTACCGTGCTTTGAAAATATTTGATAAGGTCACCCAACTTTTAGTTCGATTTCGATATGGTCCCTCCCGTTACCTTCGGTTAGGGGTTGACGTTAGTTTTTGTTTTTTCTTAATAAAAAATGGGGTATACTATATCAATCATCACTTAACTTTCTTCTCACACCTATTTTGATCACTAGAGTTTAACAATTTTCAATTTAATAACTTAACTTTCGAATTGTTCATATTTTGGCCACTCTCAAATGACATGGTTATACAAATAGAAAAATTCGATTAATCCTTAAAAAAAATCGGGTAATGATTTTTTTTACTTTACTTATTAAATTTACCATATTTGATATTTTATTAAACAAAGTAAAAATATTATTACTTGAATCAAATATTCTAATTAATCGGTCAGTCGATTATCTGATTAATTGGTACAATATAAGATCGAGAATTGAATAATCTGAATTTAGCAATTAACCAAAATAATTTTTAAGGATTAATCGAACTCGATTTCAATACAAATTTTTAAAATAAATTATTTCGATTCGGTTACAGTTCACAAATTTAAGCAAAATTAATTAACCGGTCTGATCTATTATATACAATATTTCTAAATTTTATTCATTACAATATCTTATAGTCTAGTGATTTTGATACCTTTTGATTTTTTTTAAAGTTTTGGCTATAGGTAGGATTAATAGGTGTGAACTTTCAATTTTTGACTTTCTAGTTATTTTTACACTTTTATCACAACTAAACAATTATTAAATTTACTATATTATCATATTTAATATTTTAATAAACAAAATAAAAAAATCAGTATTCTTTCTCTCCCGATAACAAAAGTCGACAATTATGACAAGTTTGATATCACAATATATGTTCATTAATAACACTAATCAACCAAAGCCAACCAAAAAAACGTATAAATCAAAACACAGAATTTTTACGTGAAAACCCCTTTAAATCAAGGGTAAAAATACAGGACTTTAAAGTCCGATCAAAAGCTCCAAAAAAACTAGACTCAAATATTTTTCTAACCATATAATGTCGTAATTCTAGTTCGACTTGTATAATTTATGATAAATTTCTAAAATCATTGCCTGAGTTATTATTAGGAGCAACCTAATGCTATTTTTTTAACCTCCAACCACTTAAAAATTCGTATATTTTAAAATACATATCAAAATCGATCACCGTTTGTTTTAAACGAAACTAGACTTACTCTTGATTACAGTGATGTATGGATTACTTCTTAATTATTTATTTAGAATATTTTATGATTTTTCGAACTCACTACCTAAGCATAAAATCATGGACAAATTTTATAAACTTGATTTTTAACTCTATTAATCATTCCAAAAAATTTTAAATGCTTGTAAACATATAATATTGAGTATTAAAAAGTTATATTCCATAGGAATAAAATAACTTTATCAAGTTTGAATATAAATAAATTTTTAAATTTTTACGAATATTTTTCGTGGATCCCTATAATAATATATATGGGTACGGTTCGAGAATCTCACGGTTTAAATATAGTAATTTTCGTCTATATCTTCATTTGAGTATCGATGATAAAACTTTCATATTCTCGTCTCTAAGTAAAGATTTCGATTATTCCTAATTTTCGTCAGTTTCGATACCTACAATTTTTAGTTGTTTCCTACCTGATTGCCACCAAAAAAGGACGTTTTGGGTGCAAAAATTGAGTGGTGGAGGATGACGAGGAAAGTGAATGAAAATGGGTTAGTAGAGGATTAAATTGGTATAATATTGAAATAGTGAAGGTTATTTTTTATAATTAAAATTAAGGGTAAATTGTACAGATCGAATAACTGAACTTTATACATCAAACGTTTTTGATCACTCACGAATATTTTATTATTATTTTTCAATTTTATTAATATTATTTAATATAAAAAATAATTAAAATAAAAAAGAAAAAGAAAAATCATAATGTACATCGGCCACCATTCGCCGCTGCCGCCGTCGGTCGTAGATGGTGGTCGTTCGGTCCCATATTTCATAGGTTACTTCGTCTCACTCCCTTGAGTCCAAATTCGGCCTTCATTTTGCCAGAAAAATGCTCCGAAATCCTCGAAAAAGATCGAAAGTGAGGAAATCGAAAAGTTTATATCGAGATTCGCAAGTTTCAGGATATTTTCCGGTGAAACAACTATCGGATTCAGACTCACGTGTCAAAACTAGTTACCCGGTGCAATTTGGGGTCAAACGACCACTGGTTTTGAAGGCCACCGGTGGTCGACGGGTGATTACAGCGGCGACGATTATTTAAATAATTTTAATATTTTTATTGTTTATTTTAAATTATTTTTATATTAAAAAAATTAAAATTACAAATAAAATATTCGTGAATGACAAAATGTTTTATGTATAAAATTCAGTTATTAAATAAGAAAAATTAAAAGTTGAGTGACCAAAATAGGAGTGAGAATATTGTTGAGTGATGATTTATACAATTTACCCTAAAATTAAATATAAAATTTGAAGACAAAATATATTATTTTATTAAGGCTTAATACACTTTTTTCACCCCTAAACTTTACCAATTTTCTCAACTTGTCCCCTAAAGTTCATTTTGACCACTTTTGCCCCCCTAACGTTTTCGTAATTACCTATATTACCCCCTACCGTTAAAAAAATTGTCTTGACCAATCAAAATGCACCACGTCATTTTCTTTATTTATTTTTAAATTTTAAAATAAAATAAATATATTAAAATATTTATTAATTTAATTATGTTTTCCAAAATATCCAAAACACCCCATCTTCACCCCATTATCTTCTTCCCCAATTTTCATATATTGGGCCACATTCCAAATTTCTTTTTTCTTTTCAATCAAGAAACGAAACCAGTCCGATATCAGATGACAGGTAACTATGTTCCTTGAAAGTATTGATAATGGAGTGTCATGAATTCATTAATTTCACAATCAACAAGTGACTAAAAATAAACTACCTAATCATTTCAATTCAATGCTAGGAACGAACAAACAAACAGAACATTTCTATTGAACATTTAGCAACAAACCCCTAATTTAAACAAAGCCCAGATAAAAAAATAACAAAACCCTAGAAAAACAAAACCAAACCTGCTCTTTCCTATTACCATCATCCCATTCCATTCCCCATTCTTCTTATTACAAATCATCTCATTCCATTCCCCATTCTTCTCAGTGTCACCATCTCTCTCTTTATTACCATCATCCCATTCCATTCCTCATTTTTCTTCTTCACGTCTTTCTTTTTTAAACCCGCTTCTTTTATTTCATTTCTTCCTACTCTTTTTGTTTTTGCTGCAATGTACAGTCCAGATCGCTGCTTGTTCATCGAATCGATCTGGGTTTCACAGCACTTGAATCTTGATCGTCCGTTTCTGCAGGGTGGCTTGTTCCTCAACGACAAAACAGTTCCTCCCTTGTTTGTTTCATCCATTTCACTTAAGACCCAAAATGTTTTGTTGATAAAAATGACAATGTGTGTTCGGTTTCCTGTGATTTGGGTGGTCGGAAGATTGGTCAAACTCTGTGCCCTGTGAAGTCGAGGAGAGGCAGCGACGGCAAAGGGGACTGGATTTTATCGGTGAGTTTGTTCGGATAAAAATTTCCTGCCCCTTTTCGGTGTCCTTACTTATGTCTAAATGATACACCATAAATCATAATCTAAAACCTTAAACCCTAAACTTATTTTTGAATATTAGGGCATAAGTAGGGGCACCGAAAGGAGTAGAGAATTTCCATCCGGGAGGAAGGGTATATTGGGGAATATTGGGGGCAGAGTGGGGATTTTTGGTAAAATAAAACCAATTTAATAAAAAATTTAATTAATTAAATTGAAAATTAAGAAAATAAAATAATTAGGCGACGTGGCACGTTCTAATTGGTCAAGACGATTTTTTAACAGTATGTGACAATATGGGTAACGTCACAAAACGTTAAAGGGTAAAAATAGTCAAAATAAACTTTAGGGGCCAAGTTGAGAAAATAGGTAAAGTTTAAGGGGAAAATGTATTAGGCCTTTTATTAATTTTATTAATTATTTCTGTTAGAACATTAACGAAAAAGGATCGATTTATTATCTTTTAAATTGAATGATTTTTTACGGAAAAATTTTGATATACATGTCGTGTAAACTCTTTTAGTTTTAGGTGTTATGGGTTTAGCTTAGGGTTTAAAGTGTAGGGGTTTAGGTTCAATGTTTAGAATTTAAGGTTGGTGTTTAAAATTTAGGGTATAGAATTTAGAGTTTAGGGCTTAATTTTTAGGAATTAGGGTTAGAAATTTAGGATTTGAGTTTTATAGTTGTTGATTACACCCCCTCGACTCGGCCTAGCCACCAGACCGTATCGAGTGGATTACACGGGACCAATCGAAGAAAGATCCGAAGATTTCCCTCCGATTAGCAACCCAAGACGCGTTGCTTAAAATCTTTTCTAGATGCTCGAGGTTAAACTAAGGTTATCGAACACACAGCGCAAGACAGAACAACAAACAAGCATCGATTTGAACCAAAAGGGCAATCAGGGACCAAAATACAAATCTAGCATAATATGAGGACCTAAAATGCAATTAAGGTGTTCTCTGAGAAATTTAGTTCATTTCATGCTTCCATGATGAAAAACTACTTTAAACATGAACACGATCATCCACAATTGATATCAGCATAAACTAGGGCCAAAACCCAATAAAAATAACTTCAAAGATGCCTTTAACTAACTCCAACGACCCCCGTTTCGAAACCGGTATTAGAACGGTGCTTCACAATAGCTAAATTGTTCCGAAACGGCTTGAGACTGTTCCGGTCCTGCTTAGCCCGTTTCGGTACCCGTTCCGAAACGCCAAGGCAAAATTTAAAGGAAAATAAGGGTTGTTCCGACACGGTCGAGCCCGTTTCGAAACACCCTGCTGCAGAAACAGCAAAACAGCAGTTCTAAACATCTCCAAGGTATTTTACTTGGTTCCAATCACCACATACAACAGGTAAACATCAAGATCACCATATACACACTAACATCAACCATCCAACATGCTTAAGATCAAGAAAAACACAAACATGCTTTACATACATATATAAAGAAGCTTCAAGATCCAACATAAGAGGAAACAAGGTCTAAAAAAAAAGATCACAAGACAAAAGGTAAGAACAAACCATCCAAAACTATCAACATGTCCTCAAACAAGAGTTTACAAACACTCTAAGGACATAAACAAGGATCACCCTCATTGCCACACACACTATTATCTAAGCAAAGGCATACTTGAGCTAAGAGCGGACACTTGGATCACCTCCCTTGCCCTGTTACTTTCCAAAGGGTCTACGGATCTGCATTATTGGAAAAAGAGAGCGTAAGCCATAAAGCTTAGTGAGCGGAGCTCAAAACCAACTACAACAATGCAGTTTTAAAAACAACCAACATTTAGAAAATTAAAACTGTTTCTTGAAATCCCTTTTCACAAACCATTTCCTTATTAACAAGCTATCTTGAAACAAGATTAAGCATAGCAACCATACATGTCATATGTAAAGAACGTGCATCAACCATGCATAAGCTTTACATGAACCATAAATGCAAACCAAGCCCACCGGCTCTTTTACCATGCACATGCTTCAACATAAGCATAACCATTTGAATTTACCAAGCTCATAATGGAACCATAGGTGATTGAGTATATCGGCATCATTGACACGTTGCTCGGATAAGCAGACACCTTGATGGCACAACCCCCATCAAGTCACATGGTGAAACAACCCTCACCACTAACACACTTCGGTCGGGATGCCACAGCCCGCATTGCCCGTTGGTGATAGCACAACCCCTACCACTCGCATCACAATAGCACAACCCCTATTATTAAACCGAAGGATTTCTCACGCGTGGATTTTATAATTATAGTGCACTTCACATCCTATTGATCGATCAATTTATCCGATATAATCCATGTGTCAATATACTCACCGCAACATCATAAACCATTGATTTTCACCGGGGATAGCCACCTCCCCAAAACACATCCCAAAAACCATGATCACAAGCTCAAGGATAGCATGAGCTCAACCAACATCCAAAACACAACATGACATTCATATGGGACAACAACAACATGCATTTAATGCATAACAACAGCAGAGGAAACATCATTTAAAAATGATATGCACATGATCAAAATAAGAAGGCGAAAAGCCGAAACAAAACTAAATCTTACCCTTGAGCTTGGATTGGCCTAATGGCTCAACCCAAACCCTTAAAACATCTCTTCAACCTTGATAAAACAGTAAAAATCATTTCCACTCACCAACGATTACCATAACAAGCCGAAATCCCTTTTCTAGCTTTGTGGTTCGCCCACAAATGTGTTCAACAAATTCGGGTCTTCAATCCTTTTCTCTAACCAACCCAAAACAGAGGTTTTAGTGATATTTACAACACACAAATTTGCTGGAAAGAAGAGATTTCAACAACTCAACCAAAACACTTATCGAATAAATCTGATACAAGCCGTAACCAACAAAAAGACCCAATTCGGATAGTCACCGGCAAAGCCCAGCATTAGATAACATCAAAACACATAGATAAACATCTAAAAACATCATCCAATCATCAGACCAACACCAGCTATTGATTCACTCCAAATTCCACCCAAAATCCCAGTTTTTCATACTTCAAAAATCCACACTCAACCCCATTTCGGGATTCTTGTCATTCTCCCATCATCTCAACACAATAATCACATCAAAACTAAGGAAACAACATCAACAAGCCCAGCATTAAGAGATCTTACCCAAAAATCTTACCAAAAGCTCATTTTCATCAATTTTAGCCAATTTACATTAAGATTAAGACAAGAGATTAAAACCTTGGTATTTAAAAGAATCAAAGCATGAGAATTTCATTAAAGAACCTTACATTAGAGGAGAATCACGTTGCTCACCCCTAATGCTAGCTATTACCCCTTGTTTGGCAAAGATCCTTGAAGAAAACAATGAAATAGACTTGGGTTTTAGGAAATCAAGGTAGGAAAACTATTTAGCAATAAAAGATTAATAAAAAACATTTTTACCTTGAGGAAATCAAGCTCAATTGTTGTTTTGTTGAAAAGAGGAGATGGGGAAGCTTGGAAATGGATTTTAACGTGAAATAAGATTTTGGATGAACCCTTGATTTAATTAAATCATAAAAGCTATTTTAAAATATTTGAATAGTAAAAATGAAAGGGGGTAATAACCTATTTGGCCCAGCCAAGATAGCTCCTTAAAGATTCAATGTTTTGACTCTTTTACAAAATGGTCACTAAAATAGATTTTACAAACTTTACATTTTGGTCACTAACCAAAATGTCATAGTTCGGAAAGCATTTTTCCAAAATTGTTTTACCAAAACCTTTTACATATTTAAAAAGAATTTTAAAGATTTATTCCATATTTGTCCCAACCCTCGAAGACCTCATTCCCTGAACTTACTCTGTCACATCCCAAAAACCGGTCTAGTCGGAATTAAGTTCCGATGACCGAATATTTTTATCGATTAATTTATTCGATCTTATCTGAACCAATAAATATTATTTGGGGTAATTTATGATAGTTTATTATTATTATTAAAAAAAAAGGGACAAAGTGGAGTGGACGGCTAAGTAACCAACCACTCTACAAACTAAAGATAAAGAAAAGAAATTGAGTGGACAATGTGTTGTCTTCTTTCCAGCCGTGTATCCAAGCTTGGTACGCCCTAATAATTAAGCACATGAAAGAAAATGGGCTTGATTTGGAATATTAAAATTTAATAAAAATCTTCAAGTGGTTGGCAAGTGGACAACAGCAGCAAGTGAATTACCGTGGCAACCCAACCACTACACCACTACAAATTCAATTGTCAAATTAAAGATGAGAAAGCAAATGCCACTTCATATGGCCACAAATTAAAGTGATGAATAAAAAAATTGGAAAATTGAATGGAGAAGAATGGCCGGCAACTAGTATAAATAGGGGAGGGGGGGATGCAAATGGTATTAGGAAATTTAGGAAGAAACAAAGGATGCAGTCCAATGTTCGATTGGTGATTCGATAAATTCGATATAGTAATATCAAATTTCTGCTGACGACGGGGTAAGCTCAAATCCTTAGTTGGTATAAGTTTCGGTATCGAATTTGCTAAATATTTTTATATTTATTCGATACTGTCTTATTATTCTAATTGATTTTTATCATAGTACACGAGGTCGATTCGGAACAACCGTCAAGCCCAAGAAATAATAATAAAGTACCGATTTATCCAGGTGAGTGAAATAAATTAGAGTTGAGATTAGAGTCTCAACTACCTTTAATTTGATGTTAATATTTATATTAAGCATGAAATTGGATTAATTAAAGGATGGTAAAAGATAAGGGTAGAAAGGATAAATAAATTCGGATTTATAAACTGTCCTGTAGAAAACTGCATTTTTGAGCATGTTAGAGTCATTTCTGGAAAACGTGTTCTTCTACAAAGTTGTAGAGGACAAAATTTTACATGAAATAGAGGTATAATTTGCTCAAAAATGTTAATTATAGGTCTCTGAATTGTTGTTAGAAGTTGACGGGACTGAAACTGAATGAATCTGGAAACTGCTTAGGTTAAATTGTAATTTTGAAAATGTTTAGGGTTTAATTGATGCCAATAAATTCTGGAAAATTTATTGGAAACAGGGGAGGTATTGTAGGAATGAAAAATAAATAATTTAGTTTGAATTATATATCAATTGATAGTTTAAATATCATTAGAACACATAGAAGATCAAAATGGACTAGTTTGTAAGAATTGATAATTTGAGGACTTATATGCCCTGTTTTCATGGTTTCTGGAGCATAATTATTATGTTAATATGTGAAGGTAAATTTGGTTAAAATCTCAAGATTAATGGTGTAGTGAAAC
This sequence comes from Hibiscus trionum, assembly GCA_030270665.1. NCBI lineage: Eukaryota > Viridiplantae > Streptophyta > Magnoliopsida > Malvales > Malvaceae > Hibiscus > Hibiscus trionum. Next base: position 232,759 of record BSYR01000050.1, read on the forward strand.
ATAGGTTATAAATACACTAAAGTCATAAATTTAGAATAGGCAGATTAGGTTTCTAAAAATGCCCTATGATCAAGTAATAAACTGTATTGATAGAGAAATGATAAAATTATGTGCCATACATGGTTGTAAAGGTGTGTTTATAAGCTTTCTAGAATGGTAAAGAAATCCTTATTTGGAGTTGTGAGTAAAAAGATATGAATTTTTGAGTAAGTAAAGGTCATAAAAACAGGGTAACAGTTTGCCCCTAAATCTGCATCAACAGCGACTTTAGAAATTCATTATAAATTGTATAAGAGGAATTAAAAGCTATAATTTATATGGTTTAAAAGGTTATTCAGTCTAGTTTCGTTTAAAACAAACGAAATCAGATTTTGAGTTATAGAACATTTTATATAAATATTTCTTTAAGGACAATGCAAGCTGCCTAATGTAATAAATGATATGTTTCTTTAATGTTTGGTTAGAAAAGATGTAGAAATGAAGGAAACCACAAAGTTGGAGAATAAAGAAAATGTCTCTAAGCTTGGATTGAGGTGAGTGTAGATGCATTTGTCTCGGGTGACGCGGTGTCATTCCGATCATTGTTTTTATATGTGAGTGTAATTGTCTCGGGTGACGCGGTGTCATTCCGATCATTGTTGTTATGTTCTGATATGTGAGTGTGGATGCATTTCTCTCGGGTGACGCGGTGTCATTCCGATCATTGTTTTTATGTTCTGATATGTGAGTGTGGATGCATTTGTCTCGGGTGACGCGGTGTCATTTCGATCATTGTTTTTATATTCTGATATGTGAGTGTGGATGCATTTGTCTCGAGTGACGCGATGTCATTCCGATCATTGTTTTTATATGTGAGTATGGATGCATTTGTCTCGGGTGACGCGGTGTCATTCTGATCATTGTTTTTATGTTCTGATATGTGAGTGTAGTTTTGTTTAAAGTGTTGGGATTAGTATCCTAACCTTGTTATTTTTTTATTAGATAACATGAAGAAAGCATGAAATGAATTTAATAATGATTGGTAAAATTTAAAATGATAAGGAAGAAGGATTAAAGGCAAGAATATTGATCTAAGTGTATATTGCTTGTTAGATAAGCATGCTTAGTATAAATATGATGTGTTGATTGCTTGAGCTATGTGAAATGTGACTAAATGATAAGCTTTGCTACTGGTTTTTGATGATCATAAAATGAATATGATCTCATGTGCTTGCTGGAATTTTATGTTACCAAGATGCTTGATTGATTATATGTATATGCCTATTGAAATGGTTAAATGCCTTTAAAATTATGAATGATTGGCAAGTGAATGATCTTGTTAATAAAGAAAGATAAGTAAAGTCCTTGGTATGATTAGTGTCTATAGGTAGAAGGGCATGCCTTAGAGTCGTTGAGCTCCCCTGATCTTTGTTACAGGATGGTGGTTAGTCACCTATAAACCTGATAAGGTGGTTAGTCACCTTGATAATTGAATGGTGGTAAGTCACCATTGATGCCTATGCATCCCCTGTTATATGTTGAAATGAGAAATGGATACTTTGAGTATCTAATGTTACATGTTACATGAAGACTTGATTACCTATTTCATTAATCATCCAAGGCAAAATATTTAAAAGTTACATGACTTGAAAGATAAGTACTTAAATGAGAAGTACCAATGAAATGAAATTAATATGCCTAATTGCCTTGTATATGCTAATGTCTTTTAAATGATGCTTGTTGTTGTATATGATAATGTTTTGAATGATACTTGATGTATGAATGAACATAAAAGTATGTTGCATCAATGGTTACTTGAAATGGTTACAAGATTAGCATGGCCCCTGCGCAAGGATGACACGCACAAATCGAAAAATGGTACCAATATATATTGTGTTTGATACGTTATGCTATGTTATGCTCATGATATGATATTATGTTTTGTTATGAATATGAAGTATGCCATGTTATTGCATAATTAGCATGCCATTCATTTTTGGAAGCATGTTACATGACATAATATGATCATTCATTGTCATTGGCTACCTCACTTAGACTATGTAAGTCTAATGCATTCATTACATAACATTTCAGGTTAAAGAAAGTAACAGATCGAGATCGAGATTAGTTGGAAGGTTGGCAAGTCACTACGATTAAAGAGTAATGTGTTTTGTCCTTATGAACTCCTAGTATGGTGGCAAAGTAGTTAAAGTAATTATACTAATCTTGTGGGCCTACTATTGTGAAATCTGCCTATGTTTTATATAAGGTTTTAAAGCTATATAGACTATTGAGTTAGTAATAAAATTGACATAATTGGTAGTAAAACATTGATTAAAGGACTCTATGATTTTTGTGAGTTGTTAGGCTCATTTAAATATGTAAAGAATTTTAGTAAGATAATTCAAAAAGAAATAGATTTGAATACTTTACAAAATAGTCACTAAACATTACTTCGTCTAATCAGATAGGTAAATGACCTCCGTTAGTAATGAGATTTTACAAGCTAATAATTAGTAAGTTTAATTTCAGTATAATATCACGAATTTCAGATAAGGACCCCTAATTTGTAAAAATTACAAATTAGTCCCTGAGTTTGAAAAAGTTTAAAATTGACCCCAATTCAAGTATCTTGTTAATAAGTTAAGTGTTAAGTCTTAAAAGAGATTAATAAAATATGTCGAAATGATTTTTGAACTTTGGAATAAGTTCTGATCTCTAATATGTTATGTCACTAAAAGATTTATGTCTCCGATCTCCGTATTGTTTTCCGGTAGCGCTCTCCGACGCGGTTCTCTACCAGGCCGGGAAGGGGGTGTTACATACTCAAAACATCCAACACTGGTCTTTCAGACTTCGGAAACTCATCGGATCTCCTAGACCCTAATCCGGGATGTTACAACTCTCTCCCACTTAAGGAATTTCGTCCTCGATATTTACCTTATGGAAAAAGATGCGGAAACTGACGCTTCATGTCGTCCTTCCTCTCCCAAGCGACTTCTTCAACACCTCGGTGTCGCCACTTCACTTTGACCAACTCTATAGATCTACCCCGCAAAACCTTGTTGTCCGTAGCCAATATCTCAATCGGTTCCTCATCGTAGGAAAAATCTGGGTTCAATTAAATTTCCTCAACAAGCATTACATGCGATGGATCAGACCTATACATCCGTAGCATAAAAACATGGAATACATCATGTATCTTCTCTAATTCCGGAGGCAAACTCAATTTATAAGCCACATGACCAACTCGCCCAACGATCTCATACGGACCAATGAATCTCGGACTCAGTTTACCTTTTCTTCCGAATCTCATCATTTTCTTCCATGGTGATACTTTCAAAAAGACTTTCTCACCCACAGTATATTCAATCTCACGACGCTTCAAGTCAGCATACGATTTCTGTCGATCGGTTGCTGCTTTCAAGCGTTCACATATCAGCTTCACCTTCTCGGTAATGCCCTCAAGCATAGCAGGTAAGGATACCAACTTCTGACCAGCTTTTGCCCAACATACCGGAGTTCTGCACCTCCTACCATACAAAGCCTCAGACGGTGCCATCTGAATGCTAGCCTGATAACTGTTTTTATAAGCAAACTCAACCAACGGTAGGTGTTTCTCCCACGAACCCTGAAAATCGATAATACAACAACGTAGCATATCTTCAAGCACTTGAATAACTCGTTCTGACTGACCATCTGACTGAGGATGGTACGATGTACTGAAATTTAATCAGCTACCCAAAGCACTATGCAAGCAATCCCAAAATCTCGATGTGAACCTCGGATCTCGATCTGATACAATTGACTTCGATACACCGTGTAATCTCACTATCTTGCAAATATACAGATCAACCAACTTATCTAAAGAATCAGTCGTGTTAACATCTAGGAAATGTGCACATTTGGTGAGTCGGTCGACTATCACCCAAATTGAATTCTTTCGTGAAAGGGACAATGGTAAACTCCATGGCTATCCTCTCTCATTTCTATTCTGGAATCTGTAAAGGCTGAAACAATCCTGACGGAAACTGATGCTCGGGCTTCACTCGCTGACAAACCATGCACTTACTAACAAAGTCGGCCAGATCCTTTTTCAAACCAACCCAGAAATAATCATTCTTCAAATCTCGATACATTTTCGTGCTGCATAGTAAACGGACTAGTATGTGCTTCATTCAAAATGGTATGTCTCAAAACATCATCTTCAGGTACAACCACTCTATTTTTGTAACACAAAACATTACCATCACTGAAACTATATTCGGTCGGTTTACCTTCCGCAATATCTTGAACATGTGAAGCTAAAGAACCATCTTGCAAATGTTTCTCACGGATCAACTATTCAAGAGATGGTTTCACCTGCAGTTCTGCAATCAACCCTCCATCATACGACAAACTCAACCTAGCAAACATCGCTCGAAGCTCAACTGCTACCTTCCTACTTAACGCATCTGCTACCACATTAGCTTTACACGGATAGTATTCAATAGTAAGATCATAGTCTTTCAAAAATTCAACCCATCTACGCTGTCGGAGATTCAAATCTTTCTGAGACATCAAATACTTCAAGCTCTTATGATCGGTACACATTGTACATTTCTCACCATACAAATAGTGTCTCTACACCTTCAAAGCAAACACAACAGCGGCCAACTCAATATCATGTGTGGGGTAGTTCTTTTCATGAGTCTTCAACTGTCTTGAGGCATATGCAACAACTCTCCCATCTTGCATCAGAACATAACCTAAGCCTATATACGAAGCATCACTATAAATTACATAGTCCTTCCCTGTTACCAGTTGCACTAACACAGGTGCTCTAGTCAAGGCATCTTTCAAATGATCAAAAGCCAATTGTCTCGCTTCTGTCCACTCATATCTAACATCCTTTTGCAACAATTTCGTCAATGGAGCTGCTATCTTAGAAAATCCTTCCACAAACCGACGATAGTAGCCTGCTAAGCCTAGAAAACTACGAACTTCAGTCACAGACTTCGGTTGCTTCCAATTCACAACAGGTTCCACTTTCTTAGGATCAACTGTAATGACATCCGCTGACATAACATGCCCTAGAAAGACTACCTCTCTAATCCAAAATTCGCATTTGCTTAACTTCGCATACAACTAATTATCTAACAAGGTCTTCAACACAAGCCGTAAATGTCTATCATGGTCTTCCTCGGTGCGCGAATAAATAAATATATCATCAATGAACACCACAACAAACTGATCTAGAAATTCATGATTAACACGGTTCATCATGTCCATAAATACGGTTGGTGCGTTAGTTAATCCAAACGGCATAACTAGGAACTCATAATGGCCATAACGTGTCCGGAAAGCTGTTTTTGGTATGTCTTGTTCCTTCACTTTCAGCTGATAAAACCCAGACCTCAAGTCTATCTTCGAAAACATTGATGCATCCCTTAACTGATCAAACAAATCATCTATCCTCGGCAACGGATACTTGTTCTTCATAGTTAACTTATTCAACTATCGATAATCAATACACATATGCATACTTCCGTCTTTCTTCTTAACAAATAACACTGGTGCACCCCAAGGTGATATACTCGGACGAATAAAACCACGATCTAATAATTCCTGAAGTTGAGTCTTCAGTTCTTTCAACTCTTTCGGAGCCATCTGATACGGAGCAATCGATACAGGAGCTGAATCAGAATACAACTCAATAGCGAACTCAACTTCTCTATCCGGTGGTAAGCCAGGCAATTCTTCAGGAAACACCTCAAGAAAATCACAAACTGCTCTAATATATTTTGATTGAACCTCACTCATATCGGGATTCATCACATAAGCTAGGTACACCTGACATCCCTGATCTAACATCTTCTGAGCCTCTAAAGCAGAAACTACGTTGGATAAGAATTTAACGTTCTCACCAACCACTATTACCTCATAATCGTTCGACAATCTCAAGCTCACCCGCTTAGTCTCAAAATCTACCTTTGCCTTGTGATCTACCAACCAATCCATTCCTAAAATCTCATCAAACCCATAGAAAGGCAATTCCATCATATCAACTGGGAATACGTGACCCTGAACCATCAACGGACATCTGCGATACATCTTTCTAACCACAACTGTCTCGCCAAACGAACTAGTCACATCTATACCCACATCAAGTATCTCGCACGGCACATCCAACATCTTAGCATGCTCACTCAGAATATAGGAATGTGTAGATCCAGAATCAATCAACGAAAGCAATGTCAAAGACTGTAACATGAAATTACCTGCAATAACATCGGTGTCGTTCCTGCCCTCTCTGTGTGCAAACACTCTCGCTGGTCCGCCTCCCTCAGGCTGGACTGCAACCACATGTTCCACATTCCTCTATCCCTCGTTTCGTGGCTGAAAGTTCCTTCGGCCGCACCCACGGCTCCGCTGGTACTCAATAGCTCGTACCGGCGCCTGCCCACCTCTAGCTAGTTGAGGACAATCTCTCTTGAGATGATCCTTTGATCCGTACTGCCAGCACGTACCATAGGTTCCCCAACACTCTCATGGATGAGACCTACCACACTTGGTGCACTCGGGTACACGATGAGCAAGACCTTGGCCTTGATGGCCACGCCCGGGGTTGCCACCCCCACGTCTATGATCAAAATGTTGCCTCTTGTCCTTGTGCCCCTTGGCATGATCTCGATTCCACTCTATAGGTCGTTTCCCTGAACTAGACCCGCCTCCTCGAGAAGACAACCCAAGACTATGCTCTATGTCTTTGGCTCGAGCTACTAGCACATCAAAATCTCTATAATCAGTAGCCAACATAAAGGTCTTCAAAGCCTCGGTCAAACCATACTGAAACCTCTCACAACGTTCCTTCTCAGTAGGAACCAGCTCAGCAGCATACTGACTCAGTCTAACAAATTGTATCTCGTACTCTGAAACGGTCATGCTCTTCTGAACTAAGGCCATGAACTCGCGCTTCTTCTCATCTTGGTACCTCAGCCTCAAGTACTTCTTCCGAAAGGCAGAATGGAAGAAATCCCAAGTGATTTCAGCAGCAACCATACTCGCGGTAATCGTAGTCCACAAGACATACGCGTCATCTTGAAGCAGAGATTCCATACAACTGAGCTTACGTGAATCACTGCACTTCATCTGACTCAGAATCCTGGTAGTACAAGCTAACCATGCCTCAACTCCCTCGGGTGATAACCCACGATACTCTACTCCACCCAAGCTACGGAGCCTCTCGAGGGGGTAACCCTTCCCTCTGACCATGCTGCGGGGCAGCTGCCTATAACCCATCCAACGCAGACTGAAAAGCCCCAGTAATGGCCTGAATCAACAGGCTCATATCAACTCCGACCTGACCCTGGCCACCACGAGGTTCCTCGCCTCGCACATTAGCCCCACTACCAGGAGGAGGAGGTAACTCTCCCTCTAACGGACCCCCAGCACCCTCAACAGGATCATCACGCGGCTCACCACCCACCTGACCTCTTCTAGGTCTAGACATAGCAACAAATGCAATGCTACAAACAAAACAGAATAAACAAAAGGAAATGATTTAGGCCAGCAACGTCAAAGGTCCAAGGTTGTAACCCCTCGTCCCGGTCCGGACGCTTGACCGATCCGAGTGGGCTACACGGGGATAACCGAGATGAAACCCGTTAAGGCTCCACTTCGGTTACCGACCCTAGCGAAAATTTTTCATTTTATCTTATCTAAAAGCATCAATTAGACCTAAGCGGGAGCCCAACAGTAAACAGGGCCTAAGCCCAACACTTGGAACCCTTTAGAGATGTCAAAAAGCCCAAATTTAGGCATGTGTTTTGAAACAGTCAAAGCCCGTTTCGAAACACCAGCTTCAATTCAAAATGTAAGACACCCGTTTCGAAACGCATCCACCCCGTTTCGGAACAGGGTCTCGTTTTAGCCTTGTCGTTTCGATACCAGTTTCGGAACGGCAATTCCAGTGGCAAAAGTGTTTCGAAACTTGTTTCGAAACAGGGGCTCACAGTGGCCAAAACGTATCGAAACGAGCTCCGATACGGGGACCCTGGAACCAAACCCGTTTCGAAACAGGACAACCCGTTTCGAAACACTTGCTGCCTGCAAACTTCTAAAATCAGTTTTAGACATTCCCAAGTGATTCCAAACGTCCGAAACGACTACACGAAGCATACAAATCATACAAGTACCTTCTAGAGGCATGCTCCCTAGCAACCATGCTCGACATACACAAGATATACAAAAGGCATCCATCCCAAAGACCATACATGGCATTACAAAAAAAAACATGCTTCAACAAGGCCAACACTTAGACAAATTTAAGGTAGGCAAAAATACTAACATGGTTTACAAGCAAGGCATACATCCAAAAGCCAAATTAACAAGCATATAAAAGGAGTCTAACATGCTCCTAAACACAACATCATCATACTTCAAAAGACATCACATTACAAACACATGTCCCATTGCTTGCCTATTACAACATAACTAAAAACCATACTTGATAGCTAGGCTAGCACCACAAAGCACACACACTTGGAGGCCTCTTCTTGCACTTAGCAACCCACGAGCTACTGATCTGCATTGTCGAACAAAGAGAGCGTAAGCAATAAAGCTTAGTGAGGGTAAGCTCCTTAAAAACAAACCTCGACAATGCAGGGTCCAAGCACGACCTCAACCAAGGTAAATGCATGATCATATCTTCGATCCTCAAGAGCCAAAATGTCAATGATGCATGAACAATTATCCAATAATATGTCATGCTCAACAAGCTCATTTTCACAACATATGTAAGCACATATAATCATCCAAAAGGAAACACATTTCCACATCACATTGATACACATATCAATTTATATTGGCACCTAGCTATGACTCGACGCCCCGTCGATGGGATTCCACTCATCATCGACTAATATATATAACAATTTCCGGGCGAACCCGTACTCCTCCTTGGTGACTCAACGCCACCAAGGCCACGCGCGAATTTGACTCATGTGTGCACACTAACATCCTAATGATCAATCATTTTTACCCAAGCATACTAGTGCCAACATTTAACTCAATCCACAATATAAATTTCAACCAATTCCGTGCTTAGCACGTACTCACCATGATCACAATCATGAACAATCCACATGCATATCACAATGCATCACAACCATGCCTCATCACACATGTATAACACATTATACATAAATAATCATATCATAAATCATCACGAGGCATAAACAACAAGTTAAGAGTTCAACCAATGTCTCTATTTTAAGCTTAGGATTAGGCTACCACCCTAATCCTAACTCTAGGTGGGTCTACCAAGCCCAACCTAGTCCACATGCTTGAACCAAACGCTTAAAAACCACTTTGAAAACATTAACCACTCACCTATACTTCCAAGCTCAATTACCAAGCAAGCAACCACCTTCACGCTTCCGGATTCACTCCCGATGCCTCACCAACACAAGTTCTTGCCTCTACACAACCTCAACACAAACCAAACAACTTCCAATCAGCGCAAGCATCAAGGTAGTTAACCCGGAATACAAATAAAACATCAAACTCAACATTTCAATCCATGAACAAACCCCAAACTTATCCAACTCGAGCAGCCCATAAACCTTGATCAAAACTCATGTTTCTAACACTTTTATTACCCCCCCAAATGACCCCAAAGCAACCCCCAACCATAGTACTAACATTAGCCCACCAATTCCAACCCAAAACAGCCCCCAAAACTCATCCAAAACCCTTTAAAAACCCCATTAAACCCAAATCCGAAAATTAGTTTAAATCATATAAAATTCATATATGTGGACCCATTTGACTCATAGATTTCATATCTAACAACATTAAATCGAAATTTCAAGTTTAACAACATAAAGCTATCATTTTTAACCAAAACCTCTAAAAACTCAATTTCCAAAACCTTAATGAAAATAGAAACTATTTGTACTTTTGAAGAGAGGAGGTTGAGGACAAGTCAAAAATGATATTACCTTTCAAAACCAAGTTGAAATGAAGAAGAAATGTGATGGAATAGTGGAGGGGATGAGAGCTTTCTCTTTCACGTTAGTTTTGTTGGAGAAGAGAATGAATAGTGGCTATTTGATAAAAGGGGGGTTTAAAATTAAAAGTTGGGCTATTTAGAATATTGCCATTAATGAATGGTTATTTCCCAATTTCTTTAAAATCTCTCCAAATTGTATTTCATTCAATTTAGACCATCACAAAGATGTTTGTTTTTGAAACCCGAGGCCCAAAAGATTATTTTAATTATAAAACCAAATCCAAAATAATATTAAAATATTATTTTCACCCGACCCCTAAACTCGGGTGTTACGAAGGTCCTCAAGTATTATATAGTTTTCCTGATAATAGTATATGGCAATGAGTACCCTACACAGCAAACAACCTCAACACACAAGCATGCACCACCTCAACACACTTACCTCACTTACCTTTTCGGTTGCACGACCACCAACGCAAGCCTTTCCGAAGGAAAACCTGGCTCTGATACTAACATATTTAACCCCCCTCGATCCGGCCTAGCCACCAGACTGTATCGAGTAGATTACACGGGACTAATCGAAGAAAGATCCGAAGATTTCTCTCCGATTAGCAACCCAAGACGCGCTGCTTAAAATATTTTCTAGATGATCGAGGTTAAACTTAGGTTATCGAACACACATCGGAAGACAGAACAACAAACAAGCATCGATTCGAACCAAAAGGGCAACCAGGGACCAAAATGCAAATCTAGCATAATATGAGGACCTAAAATGCAATTAAGGTGATCTCTGAGAAATTTAGTTCATTTCATGCTTCCATGATGAAAAACTACTTTAAACATGCACACGATCATCCACAATTGATAACAGCATAAACTAGGACCAAAATCCAAGAAAAACAACTTCAAAGATGCCTTTAACTAACTCCAACGACCCCCATTTCGAAACTAGTATCGGAACGGTGCTTCACAGTAGCTAAATCATTCTGAAACGACTTGAGACCGTTCTAGTCCTTCTTAGCCCGTTTCGGTACCCGTTCCGAAACTCCAAAGCAAAATCTAAAAGAAAATAAGGGTTGTTCCGAAACGGTCGAGCCCGTTTCGAAACACCCTGCTGCAGAAATAGAAAAATAGCTATTCTAAGCATCTCCAAGGAATTTTACTTGGTTCCAATCACCACATATAACAAGTAAACATCAAGATAAACATATACACACTAACATCAACCATCCAACATGCTTAAGATCAAGAGAAACACAAACATGCTTTACATACATATATAAAGAAGCTTCAAGATCCAACATAAGAGGAAACAAGGTCTAAAACAAGATCACAAGACAAAAGGTAAGAACAAACCATCCAAAACTATCAACATGTCCTCAAACAAGAGTTTACAAACACTCCAAGGACATAAACAAGGATCACCATCATTGCCACACACACTATTATCTAAGCAAATGCATACTTGAGCTAAGAGCGGACACTTGGATCACCTCCCTTGCCCCGTTGCTTTCCAAAGGGTCTATGGATCTGCATTGTTGGAAAAAGAGAGCGTAAGCCATAAAGCTTAGTGAGCGGAGCTCAAAACCAACTACAACAATGTAGTTTTGAAAACAACCAACATTTAGGAAATCAAAACCGTTTCTTGAAATCCCTTTTCACAAACCATTTCCTTATCAACAAGCTATCTTGAAACAAGATTAAGCATAACAACCATACATGTCATATGTAAAGAACGTGCATCAACCATGCATAAGCTTTACATGAACCATAAATGCAAACCAAGCCCGCCGGCTCTTTTACCATGCACATGCTTCAACATAAGCATAACCATTTGAGTTTACCAAGCTCATAATAGAACCATAGGCGATTGAGTATATCGACATCATTGACACGTTGCTCGGATAAGCGGACACCTTGATGGCACAACCCCCATCAAGTCACATGGTGAAACAACCCTCACCACAAACACACTTCGATCGAGATGCTACAACCCGCATTGCCCGTTGGTGATAGCACAACCCCTACCACTCGCATCACAATAGCACAACCCCTATTGTGAAACCAAAGGATTTCTCACACGCGGATTTTATAATTATAGTGCACTTCACATCCTATTGATCGATCAATCTATCCGATATAATCCATGTGTCAATATACTAACCGCAACATTATAAACCACTGATTTTCACCGGGGATAGCCACCTCCCCAAAACACATCCCAAAAACCATGATCACAAGCTCAAGGATAGCATGAGCTCAACCAACATCCAAAACACAACATGAAATTCATATGGGACAACAACAACATGCATTTAATGCATAACAACAGTAGAGGAAACATCATTTAAAAATGATATGCACATGATCCAAAACATGATCAAAATAAGAAGGCGAAAAGCCGAAACAAAACCAAATCTTACCCTTGAGCTTGGATTGGCCTAATGACTCAACCCAAACCCTTAAAACATCTCTTCAACCGTGATAAAACAGTAAAAATCATTTCCACTCACCAGCGATTACCACAACAAGCCGAAACCCCTTTTCTAGCTTTCTGGTTCGCCCACAAATGTGTTCAACAAATCCGAGTCTTGAATCCTTGCCTCTAACCAACCCAAAACAAAGGTTTTAGTGATATTTACAACACACAAATTTGCTGGAAAGCAGAGATTTCAACAACTCAACCAAAACAGTTATCGAATAAATCTGATACAAGTTGTAACCAACAAAAAGACCCAATTCGGATAGTCACCAGCAAAGCCCAGCATTAGATAACATCAAAACACATAGATAAACATCTAAAAACATCATTTAATCATCAGATCAACACCAGCTATTGATTCACTCTAAATTCCACCCAAAAACCCACCTTTTCATACTTCAAAAATCCACACTCAACCCTATTTTGGGATTCTTTCCATTCTCCCATCATCTCAACACAATAATCACATCAAAATTAAGGTAACAACATCAACAAACCCAGTATTAAGAGATCTTACCCAAAAATCTTACCAAAAGCTCATTTTCATCAATTTTAGCTAATTTACATTAAGATTAAGACAAGAGATTAAAACCTTGGTATTTAAATGAATCAAAGCATGAGAATTTCATTAAAGAACCTTACATTAGAGGAGAATCACGTTGCTCACCCCCAATGCTAGCTATTACCCCTTGTTTGGCAATGATCCTTGAAGAAAACAATTAAATAGACTTGGGTTTTAGGAAATTAAGGTAGGAAAACTATTTAGCAATAAAAGATTAATAAAAAAACACTTTTACCTTGAGGAAATCAAGCTCAATTTTTGTTTTGTTGAAAGGAGGAGATGAGGAAGCTTGGAAATGGATTTTAACGTGAAATAAGATTTTGGATGAACCATTGTTTTAATTAAATCATAAAAGCTATTTAAAAATATTTGAATAGTAAAAATGAAAGGGGGTAATAACCTATTTGGCCCAGCCAAGATGGCTCCTTAAAGATTCAATGTTTTTACTCTTTTACAAAATGGTCACTAAAACATATTTTACAAACTTTACATTTTGGTCACCAACCAAAATGTCACAGTTCGGAAAGCATTTTTCCAAAATTGTTTTACCAAAACCTTTTATATATTTAAAAAGGATTTTAAAGATTTATTTCATATTTATCCCAACCCTCGAAGACCTCATTCCCTGAACTTACTCAAAGCATCCAACACCGGTCTTTCAGACTTCGGAAATTCATCGGATCTCCTAGACCCTAATCTGGGATGTTACATTGATTCTAGGAAGATCATGCACCAGACATAGATGTGGAGACCATGGTAAATATGAGTATGAAGGCGGTGGTTGGTTATGATCGGTAGTGGTTCACCCATTCTGATGTGGGCGGAGAGCCACTGAGGGTAAAGTAGGAGATGAAGCAGTGGTCTCTAAAATGGAGAGTTCGACATGTCGTTCCTCTCTGGTCATGGAGTACTTAAAAGTGAGAGGTATTGTTTGATGCGACCGAGTTAAGTCTGGTGACAGCTATTGATGGGTCGTCGAGATGGGACTTGATCTTCAGCCAGTAGGCTTTTCAGTCTAGGCTCTGGCTCCCAGACAATTGACTTAGTTGGCCGATCAGCTTGACTCAATGGTTTTCGTGTCAATGACAATAGGTTTGTAAATGAGACGAGACAGATGGCGAGATACTCGAGAACGACTCGGTCAAAGCTCGACTCGATAGGACTTGACTGGAGCTCGAGCTCGGCTCGAGTTCTTAACGAGCTGAGCTGTGCTACTTGATACCCGACTCGAAAAGCTCGTGAGCTACTCGAAAATATAATATACTATTTTTTATTTTTTAAAATTTAAAATCTAAATTCCTAAACCTAAACCCCTAAAACATAAACCCTAAACATAAGTCCTAAACCCTAAAATCTAAGTCTTAAATTCTACCCCAACAACATAAACCTCTAAACCCTAAACTAACACCTTAAACCTTAAAATTAACAAGCTTGAGTTTACACAATTTGTGCATCAAAGTTCTTTTCCCTAATAGGGCTTTAAATGAGAAGTGACAGATCGCGAGCTACTCGAGTCCGACACGGTCAAAGTTTGGTCAGCACATGACTCGATTCGGCTCGAATCAAGCTCGAACTTAACTCGAGTTCTTAACGAGCCGAGTTGAGCTTAGATTTTTCAAGCTCGTTAAAAATTACTTGAGCTCGAAATCTTAACGAGCAGAGTCAAGCTCGACTCGGCTCATTTACACCCCTAAATAACATAGTAGTCCTGAGGAGGAGGGGGACTCCAGGTCAAGTCACAAAGCGCTCTACTTATTGAGGCGTAGTGTGGACGCTATGTGCTCTGGAGATGGACGTATCTTTCTGGAGGTTACTGATTCCTGAGGTCTGTGTGGGAGTATAAAGTTGCTCTACCTCGACCGGCTCATTTACACCCCTAAATAACATAGTAGTCCTGAGGAGGGGGACTCCGGGTCAAGTTACAAAGCACTCTGCTTGTTGAGGCGTAGTGTGGACGCTATGTGCTCTAGAGATGGACGTATCTTTCTGGAGGTTACTGATTCCTGAGGTCTATGTGGGAGTATAATAGTTACCCTCCCTCGTAGTCGAGGTAGTGCTATAAAATGGCATGAGTGGAGAGTGAAAATGAAAGGTCGTGCTCACGGCTGTCGTATTAATTGCGCGCTTTTAGTGAGGTCATTTTTCGAGAGTATAGGCCATTATTGAATGAGTACAAGCGGCTCTGAAGAGTCGTGGGTTTTCAAAACGGTGCCCTAGGTGAGTTATAAAATTGTGGCAAAATGAAAGTTTTCTTCCATTGATCTATTTTTTATTGCTGAAGATAATAAGCCCTTTTTCGGATTTCTCTTATTCTTTATCTTTGACTAAGATGGTGAGGGACGTGAAGGCTTTGACGAAAAAGGTGGAGGCGAACAGCGTAAATGTGGTTGTGGCCGAGGTGGAGTGCAGTACAACCAAGCATGAGGCGAAGAGGCTTTTGAAATGCCGCAGTCTACAATGGTCAAAATTTGAGTTAAAGTTCGAGGTTCTTATGGAACATGTTGCTTAAGCGATCTTGATGAGGGGGAGGATGGGGCTATGGAGTGGTGTTATTTGCCACTGTTTCTATTCGAAATTGGGTTCCATTTGCCTCCTCATAGTTTTGTTTACGATATGCTGACCGAGTATGGCATGGCTTCGGGACAGCTGACGGGGGTATCCTGGTGGCTTATCGTCGGTTATCTTCTTAAGTGCGGGGAGGACATGGTGCTCTAGAATATCTTCAGACAAAGGCTCTTTCTTATACTTTCGAGGGTCCCATTGAGAATCTTTTTGCTGTAAATTTTGCATGCTTTGAAAATTCCTCTCTAACTGCTCCATCTTGACCCTTAGTGCCTGTTTCTCATCATCCTCTAGGGGCTATAATCTGGGTCTTCCATATCTTCATCATCTTTCTCTAGGTTTTGCGGTAGATGTCCTCGGGTCTCATGTCGAGAAGTATCCTGCTCCACGAGTGTTCTTCCCTGACCGTTTTACCTCTACCTTTTCTGGATAACTCTCTGATCAACCTCTAATTCTTCTCCTCTGCGGCTCTATATCGTTCATCTTGGTCATGCATGAGTTTTTGTTGTTGTTCATATTGTTCTTTCGACAAACACAAAGATTCTTCCATGTTTTTTTATCCTTTCCTGCATGTTCATAAACTGTTGATTGCTCCCTTATGACGACGATGCTCTCTAATTTGCTGCATGCCCGCCCCGTCGCAGTAAACCGCAGAGGAGGTTGGTCCCAAAATTGTTGTTTAAAATTCTGCTGAAATTGATTCATCTTTTTCAAGGTCGTCATGTTGGTGGGTCCACCGCAAATTCCGATGGAATTTCGCCTTCATCGACCCTCCCATCTGCATTGCCTAAATGATCTTCATCCATTCTGAAAATTCCTAAGAAACTGAAAGAATTTGAAAGTCGTGTATCTGTCCACACTCACCGCACCAATTGTTGACTGATAAAGTGAACAGTAGTCAAAGATGACAGTCCGACGATGGTTCTGGTGGTTGCTCTTGTCCGATCTCCAGCGTGGCTTCTCTGGTGTCAGTGGTTTATTTTTTAGAATGGAGGGACTTGCCCTTTTCCTTGTTGCATGTGCTCTTATATACTGCTCAGACAGATATCAAGATAAGGTAATCGTGGCGTTGTGATTAGACTGATTATAACTTAACGTTATAAGCTTGCATGGTCAGCAATAGCTTTCACTCGTACTGACATGCAGTTACCGGGCGTTGTCCGCCCGAATAACCTCGCAGCTCGCAGACTGCTTCCTCATATTCACGTTCACAGGAGTAAACCGGTCTACGTTCATAGTTACTAACAAAACTCAACTTGCATCCAATGTAGATCTCTTTAAAGAGTTAAATATCCTCACCTTATTCTATTTTTCAAGCGGGTTGTATTAGAAATTCCCACCATATTTTTAATAATTAAACAAACATTATAAGTCGATAAGTTAGATAAATATGATGTTTGATAAAAAAATTGTCTTAAGCTCTTAAATTTTTTTTTAAAAAAAATCAATTAAGTCCTAAGTTTATTTTGCACTCAATTAAACCCTCAAATTTAAGAAAAAAAGTTAATTTAGCTCTTTGACCAATCTTGACCGTTAACTTTAACATTTTTTTTAATTTTTTGACATATGTCGCAACATGATAATGCCACTTGTCGTTTCTAGGAATTTTTAAATTTTAATTTTTTAAAAATATAAAAAAATCTAAAAAAATTTAAAATTCTGAAAATTTTAAAATTATAAAAAAATATTTTTTAATTTCGAAATTATTTAAAAATAATAAATAATAATTTTTCAAAATAATAAAATATTTTTAACAGAATAAAAAATTAAAATATTAAAAACTGTTATTATACAATTATAAAAAAATTAAAATTAATAAATAATAATTTTCCAAAATTTTAAAAAATAGAATTTTTTTTTTGTTTTTAGATATTTTTAAAAATTGAAATTTATAAATTTATAGAAATGACAAGTGACATTATCCTATTGTGACACGTGTAAAAATAAATTTTTCAAAAAAATAAACCGTTAAAGTTAACGGTCAACGTTAGTTAAAGGGTCAAATTAAAATCTTTATTGAGTTTAAAGGCTTAATTGAGTGTAAATAAAATTTAAAGACTCAATTCATTGTTTTGTAAAAGTTTAAGGGCTTATTGAACCTTAAGTAAAAAAATTAAATAAGTATGATGATAGTATTTAATTATAGTTGCAAATATCAAAGTTCAAACCATCTTCTCTGTCAAATAGATATGACAATTTATATTCAAATGCATATAAATAAAGAGAATTATTAATATCATTTCTCCTATAATAATGATAAAATATTCTTCGCGTGTTGCATCAAGAGGATTCCAAAGTTCTTTTTCTTATCCGAAACTTCCTTGATCAGCGGATAATATCAAATATTTTTTTGTATTATTAAAATTAGAATAAAATACATCACATGTCATTTAATTATAGGTTTAATATTAAATAAATTATTTAAAAAATAATAATTTAGTCATTTAATTAAAATTTTGTGACAAACATATCACTTTGTCATTAAAATTGAAATATGACTTAATATAACAACAGTTTTAGTATCCAAAACTTATACATCATATTAATTTGGTCTTATTTAAAAAATAATTCAATAAATTTAATTATTCATATTTAGAATTTTTGACATGCACTCTCCTGACACGCCCTTCGACTTGTTCTCGCACTCCACACTATTATACATCAACTTGATAACCAACAAATGTGATAGCTTGATAGACATAGTCATTTCACTACTAGAGAATTGACAAACCATTAGAATATACCCCACTATGACCTTAATGTCGTATGTTAGTAGACACAATCACTTCACTAATAGAATTATAAAGAGTTAAATTTAGTGAACTATTTCGAATTATGACCAAATTAATAATGTATAAGTTTTAGGGATTAAAATTATTATTATACCAAGTTGTTTGTTTAAAATTTAACGATAAAGTGACCTGCTTGTAAAAATATTTAATTAAGTGACTAAAATTGTTACTTTTAAAAGAAAAATGACATGTTTGTTGCTAAACATGCAATTAAGTGACATGTTGTATTTTACACTTGAAGGTATCGTGTATTATTTTTTAGTGGTCAAATTTTTAAATTTGAAATTTTTATTATTTAAAATTATTATTATGAAAAATTAAAAATATATTTTAAACTTTTTCAATCAGTTAGTTTTAAATATATTTTTTATAAAATTTAAATGTTTAAAACATTTAAAATAATATGGTCAATATTTTAAAAATTAAATACTAAAAATCAATAAATGGTAACTTTAATAATACAATTAGTTAAAAATATCGTAGGAAAATATCGAAGATCAATCTGGTAATTACAATTGTTTTTATTCAATTTGTGATTAACTAACTTGTCCCGATTCAATGAATTCAAAGAAAAATGTATCTAGATTTAATGAGCATTATTATATAATAAACTCAAACTACTGCACTAGGCAAGACAGAAATTACACAGATATTATATTAAAAAAACATGAATGCATAAAAAATAAAAATAATATTGCTGCCATAGTTCTTTGTCTTTCAGAGCAGCAGACCCCACGTTAATCGTTTTATTTGTTTTAAGTTTGATAATTGAATTTTCTCAGTAAATTATAATATCATAATCATATGAACTAGTTATTTAAAATTCATTATCAGTTCATTTAATTTTTTAACCAACAAGTGTTGGGGTTAGATTAATAGCACAATATATTATACTTTTAATGAGAAAATTTTATTTAACAATATTATCTGACAACGGTAATATATGATTCATAATAAATAATAATTATAATATTATTTGAGAATATTATCTCATATCTCTTAAGTATGGGTAATGTTATATTTCCACTAGAATGTTAACTTTTAGACAATTTTATCCCTCAAGTTTGTACCTTTTTTGTCAACTTAAACCATTAAATCTAATCAAATGTGAAATATAAAATTTTAGATAATGAATTAGACGTATATACGCGCATAAAATATATTGATATATATATATATATATATATATATATATATTAATAGTATGTTCAATTATAATTTAAACATTATTTAATATAATTTTAATTATAGAAAAAATAATTCGTATGTCTTTGATAATTTTAAAATTAGATAAATTGATCTCTCTGAAAGAAAAAATAAATAAATTAGGTCATGTCAAATTTGAAAGATAGAAATTAAGAATAATTAATCTTGGGTTAACGTTTTCCATTAAATTTATGGATTATTATCCTATACAGTGGTGGTGTAAAATAAAATTTTCACGAGCGGGATTATTTAGGGGTTTATGGTTTTAGTTTAGGTTTAGATAGTGGTTTAAGTGGTAGGGTTTAGAATTTAAGGTTATGGTTAGAATTTAGAGTTTAGGTTTTAGGTTAGAGTTTTAGAGTTAGAAATTTAAATTTTAGAATTTGACTTGAAAATAGACATGTTTGTGTATTTTTTACGCCGTACGTAATGTATCGAATGTTCACCCTAAGTTTATATATGTTTTATTGATTAATATAATCTGATCTAATATATTTGTAGGACATGTAAATTATAATATATTTTCCTAGAATCGGGATCAAACTGATTTAATGCGTAAACATTAATGACTAAATTTGTTGTTACACCAATCAAAACTATGTAATTGGGAAATATTAAAGTCGTGATTAATTGTCTTTAATTGCTCACTTTTAAAATTTACAAGAACTAATCAAGATCGTGTTTTTGTAAAGACTCATTATAAATACAACCTTCTCAATTATGTTTTATCCAATCACAATATTAAATTTGAAATTTTAATCTTACTTAAAAGATTAAGTGTATTATTCTACTAGACAAACGAAAAAATAGGTTGAAAACCGATATTTAAACCGATATTTAAACCAAAAGAAAATTACAAGAACTAAACCACATCGACTAATTTCCCAATTTTAAAGTTGATAGGAGCCTAGATCTCTTTACCATTAACTATATTAATTACATATTAAAGTTGATAGGAGTCAAATAGAAAGAAATTTTATAAATTTTCATGTCAATATCTTTCGGTCTAATGTTAAATTTGTTTTTAAAGAATTTATACCATATGACAATTTAATAAAAAGTGTATTTAGATAATATTAAACATAGTTTTTCAGTGCTTTTCAGCCGTGAAGAAGAAGTTGATTTCATAATGAAAAGTGGTTTTTGAAATTACTCTAATTCCACCACTGATTGAATAATAATTTTAAAAATAGACCGTGATATAAGTGGCGTTATGGTTTGAATATTCCCCTTTGGGAATTTATTGGGAAAATAACCCCCAAAGATTGATATTGGAAAAAATACCCCCCTTTCATGCCATGTAGGACGAATTCGCGTCCTGAGGAAAGCGAATTCAAGATTCGCGTCCTGCAGGACGCGAATTCCTGGGACGTTTCAGTGGAAAGGGAATTCGCGTTTTGCAAAACGCGAATTCAACGATTTATTGCTGCCCCCGCACGAGAAATTCAACATGAAAATGAATTGAAACCAATATAAGATGTTTAGGTAGCAATATTTGTGATCGAATAACGGATTATCGGGGTACCCGATTAAAATTTTTGAACTATAACAGTGTCGTATTGAAACATATCTTTAAGATGGTGTGAAGATACGAGCGTATATAATATCCTAAGATGTGTGAAAATGGCCTGGAAATGAGCAAGTAACAATGTTTTAAAAGGAAACATTATCGTATAGGCATGTTTAAATGCATTTTAGGGTGTGTTTCGAACTTTTTTTTGGTTTTTCCTAAGTTTGGAGACAAAGATGTGCACCTTAATTTTGCAGTGGTGCTAAAGTTCCGAGGAAGACGGTGTCCGAAAATGTGAGAAAATTGTGTTAAAAATGCTATCAAAGTAACATTTTTGAAGCAAAAAATGTGTCCATAGGCATGTTTTTTTTTTTGAAATTTAAAGGGCCTCGTTAAAAAACCCCTCTAAACCTATGTAGGGGGAAAAGAGTGCCCATAAGATTTATTAAATTACCAGATAATAGAAGTTCACAAATCAGAAAAGACTACACAATGGTTGATCTAGTTAATTCGGGGGCCGGTCCTAAGAGGGCATTTCCTAATATCATGTCCAGTGTTCCCACATTTACTGCACCTCCTAGGTTGTCCTGTCTTTTCTCTCGGAATCATATCTTCGGCACAGTGAATCCTCGTTGATTTTGGCCGGCCTTTTTTCTTTCGTCGCAGGGAGGGATCTGGGCATATCTTTGGTTCGTTGCTGATTATACGACGGTCACGTGCATTTCCGATCGGAGGGAACTCGTTTCGGTAAACCTTGAAAACGGTTTCGAGCCTGTATACCGGATCAATGAGTGTCGTTGCATCAAAATGAACCGATGCACATGCTGCGAAAGCATGTGAACACGGGAACTTGAACGTCTGGAACTCCCCGCAATCGCACGTTCGCTTTTGCAAATCAACCACGTAGGTGTATTGCATTATTCCTTGTAGCGGTTCAGAAAATTGCGTGACCTCAAAGATGTGTTCCCGACGAGAGAAGCACAACGCACCCATCGAGTTAGCATGCGCAATGGACGCTTGGATTTTGTCGGCGAGATCTGGATTAAATATGCGACCAGCTGCCATCCAGTTCATTGCTTGTTTGCCGAGGGTTGCGAAAAGGGTTGCCAATCGGTAATATGTTGCTTTGACAACGGACGTGATAGGTAAATGGCGCGTTCCCTTAAGAGACGAATTGATCGCCTCAGCCAAGTTTGTTGTCATATGGCCGCATCGACGATCCCCGTCATAACATCGCAACCATTTCTCCTTCGGTATCTCCATAAGATAGTTATACCCGAATGGATTCCTCAATTGCAACTCCTCCAGCAACTCTTCCACTTGATTAACACGGTGTGCGTTGCCTGTTGAATAAGACATGTAAAATAATTAATTGGTAATAATATGAAATTGGTGGACGTAGAATAACAAAATGGAATGGTTGCATACCCATACGGAGAACCATTATACGTTCATCCTCGTTCTTGAACCTCTGATAGTAGTTTGCTGCTATATGCCGCAAACAATACCGGTGATGTATGTATGGGGGTTTCCATGAATCTCCCAAACGTTGAATTGCTCCCCAAATCCCTGCGCCTCTATCTGAAATAATAGCTAGGCCATCTTCACGTGTACGCAAAACTCGGCGCATGACATACTTGCGGAGGTTGTAAAGGAAAAACTCCCAAGAAGGGATATTTTCCTTTTCAACAATCGCAAAAGCAACTGGGATACATTTTCTGTTGCCATCCTGGGCAACTGCAATTAGCAATATCTGCGTGTATCTGCCATATAAAAATGTACCGTCGATCTGGAGCATAGGTTTGCAGTGACGGAAAGCTTTTATGCATTGGGGGAACGTCCAAAAAAGGCGATGAAATTCGACCTCCCCTGGTACAACAAGATCGTTGTAGTACTTCGGAACAGTCTCCAATTCCACAATTGTCCCTGGATTGTATTCCTGCATAACTTGAAGCCATGATCGCAGATCGTTGTATGATAGCTCCCATTGCCCGTACAGTGTTTCGATGGCTCGAGATCTTGCATACCATGCCTTATCGTAATTGACGGTGTACTTGTAAATGGATTTGATGGCAGCTATACACACTGGCACAGATACACGTGGGTTTGCTTTCACGAGTGGAAGGATTGCATCGGAAAGCACGTGTACATCCAAGTTAGGATGGTCTTGGCTGAGGCTCCCAACGGAGCATGTATGAGGCCTTGTATATCTCGTTATTTTCCACAGGTTATGCAGCCTTTTCAATTGCGACACACGAACCCTCCATGTACATCCGGCGGACTTGTGAGGACACTCTGCAATATATTTCCTGGCCTCGGTCTTCCAAACGGTGGACGTAACTGAGCGCTGAATGTTGTAATGCTTGATGGCAGCCTCCGCGAGCTTTTTTGTCCTGAAGATCATTCCTTCATGTAGCTCAGTCGAACCCACATTCCATTGGTTGAACTGGTCTAATTGTGGATGTTCTGGGAATTCAGTATCGAAGAAGCCATCCATATCCACTGTTGTGAAGTGCGAAGGTGGGTCGTAATATGTTGCGCAACTGGTTGGTCCATGCAGTTGCGTCGAACGAACATCATCATCCTCATCATCCTCAGAAGAGTTTTCTGCACTCTCCTCTGATTCCACCGGCTCGTCAATGTCAGATGGTTCAGAAGGAAATAGACCCATCTCGTCACCATCAGGCCCAACCTCTGTACGCGGCTCTTCATCAGAAAGCGCATCATCAAACTGGAAAAGTTCTGCGTCATCATAAACCTGTGCGTGAACAGGTTCTGAAGTCATAACCGGATCGACAGTAGCGGCGGTTGAATGTCTCCCCGCTGAGAACATATCATCCACATTTCGATGACTTGGGATGTATGTTGAGTGGCGCCCGGTAGAGAAATCATCGAACGGGTTAAATTGTTCATTGTATGTTGAAGACGCCGTGTATGGAATGTGTGTTGAGTGGCGCCCCGTAGAGAAATCATCATAGTTTGGAACGTATGGACTGTATGACGACTCTTGGGTTGGTGGCAAGTTAAGGTCAAATTCGAACCTTGGAACGGAAGAACGTCGTTGCCGCGAAGACGAAGACGATGAACCGTGTATTAAAATTTTATAATTTTATTACTACTAATAAAAAAATATTTTTTTTTACCTTCTTCACATCTTCATTGGCTCCAGCAGGCAAATTAGCAAATTCCGTACGCAACCACCTCAGAGTCACACATCCGCCCTGCAATTTTTCTGGCTTATCCCCTAACAAGTCCATACATAAGCCCTCCCAATCGTCACTGGCGGCACCAGTGATAGCCTCCCCATCTACAGGCAGGCCAAGAATATGCGACACATCTTCTAATGTGATGGTCGCCTCACCACATGGTAAGTGGAAGGTATGTGTCTCTGGCCTCCACCTCTCCACAAGCGCGTTGATTAAATCAACGTCTAATTTCGCACCTCCTCCATGAATCTTCGCCACATGTCCAAATCCGGCTTCGGCTATGTACTCGGCTAGACGAGGATCCGGGGGCACCCTCATCCGTGTGATATAAACCTCCAATCGACGTTCTTCTCCATTCTACAAATAATTAATGACACACACATATTAACAATCACATATTATTATATCACAATTTTTTATAATGTACAATAAAATACTAAACATATTCTAATTTTACTAATTTTTAATCTATAAGTCAATACCAAAGATATATTCGAATTTAACTAATTTTCTTAGTCTAAAAATACATACTATTAACATATTCGAATTTAACTAATTTTTTTAGTCTAAAAATAAAATCTAAAAACATATTCGAATTTAACTAATTTTCTTATGTTAAAAATAAATACTATTAACATATTCAAATTTAAATAATTTTCTTAGTCTAAAAATAAAATCTAAAGACATATTTGAATTTAACTAATTTTGTTACTCTAAATATAAAATCTAAAGACATATTCGATTTTAACTAACATTCTTAGTCTAAAAATAAATATTATTAACATATTCGAATTTAACTAATTTTGTTAGTCTAAAAATAATATCTATAGACTTATTCGAATTTAACTAACATTCTTAGTCTAAAAATAAATATTATTAACATATTCGAATTTAACTAATTTTCTTATTCTAAAAATAATATCTAAAGACATATTCGAATTTAACTAACATTTTTAGTCTAAAAATAAATATTATTAACATATTCGAATTTAACTAATTTTCGAATTCTAAAAATATAATCTAAAGACATATTCGAATTTAACTAATTTTCTTAGTCTATAAATAAATACTATTAACATATTCGAATTTAACTAATTTTCTTACTCTAAAAATAAATAGTATTAACATATTCAAATCATGCCAACAACGCTAAATTAAATTTACATATTCGAATTAAAATAAATAAAAAACTTACATTATTTCGACGATAGTTAGATACGTGGCCTTGATCTAATCTTAGCAAACCCGCCATCACTTCAAAACCTATTGAAAACTTCTTCAAATGCTCTTCAAAACTTTGGGAGAGAATGAAAATTCTCTCCCAACTTCACTGGTTTTATAGAGAGAACGGCAGTGAATTCAAACCGAATTCGCGTTGTGCAGAACGCGATTTCAATATAATAAATAGAATTCGCGTCCTGCATAACACGAATTCTATTTCCCCAACCGTCCGAATTTATTTCGCAATTTACTGCGATAATTTGGATAAAATCTCGTGGAATTCGCGTTTTGCAAGACGCGAATTCCCTTTTCCACTGAAACGACGCAGTAATTCGCGTCCTGCAGGACGCGAATTTTGAATTCGCTTTCCTCAGGACGCAAATTCGTCCTACATGGCATGAAAGGGGGATATTTTTCCCAATATCAATCTTTGGGGTTATTTTCCCCAATAAATTCCCAAAAGAGAATATTCAGAACAATTTGCCATATTATAAAGTAACGTGTTTCGTTAAAAGGAAAAAAAAATATTGTAGGCGGTGTGCCGCTGGTTGACGTTTGGTGAATCCCAAAGGCCAAGTTTTGCCACGTCAAGCATCAGGTTCAGTAAAACAGCAGCCGCCGCCACCAAATCAACCAAACACCAAACGAGGATTAGGTTATCCCATTCCATTCCTGTCCAGATACATACATACGGATCGCATAGCTACTCTTATCCTATCTGCTCCACCCACGTGTGTATGCATCCTCTAACATTATATAATATTCCATCACTAAAACAATGGTAAATTTAAATCATATAAAATTATTATACCAAAATCATCCAAATCTCCCGAATCTACCTTCTGCAATTTTGCTTTTCTTTCTTTAATTAGTATCAATAATTAATTTTAGTATTGGTTGTCGACCATTAAAGTTTTTTATTTTTTTTAATATTTTTCATGTTTTAATTAAGATCTTTCTGCTTTTGTGACATGCATTTCCTCTATTCTCGTGACACGCTTTTTTATTTTATTTTTAGTTTGTTTTATCTGTTCTTATGGCATGATTTTCAGCATACCTTAACGGTCAGTTGTGTTCAACATACTTTAACGGTCGATTGGTGTTCGTACAGAGATCTTCACGACGCTAATCTCTGATTATGGTCATGTCGGTTGTCTTGGAAAGATGGTTTCCCACTCAGTTGATGGTTGGTTGTCGATGTAATCAGACCTGAGTAGCAGAGCAATCTATCTGATAGTTTAATTTGCTCACACTCATTTTTTACCCCGTAAATCGTATTGTTTGGAAAGTGACAAGGAGATTCAAGAAGGTTTTTGAATTTTGGTATGTTAATCTTGATGAAAGTGTCTGCTTATCTTTGCACCATTGTAAGAGATTTTTAGTAGACTTGTTCCTTTTTTTTCTCCTTTTGATGCATTGTATTGTATTATCTTTTATGATAATTAATAAAATTTAGATGTCATTGTTAAAAAACTGAACATTTTTACGCCTAATTTGGTCTTAAACGGATGTTTCAAATAGGGATGTGCATTCAGTTAATTCGGTTAACCGACCGAACCGAATTACTCAAAATCCATTAACCGAACCGAAAAAATTTGTTTAATTCGGTCGGTTTTCGAATTAACCGAATTTTTTATAAAATTTTGGGTAAATTACACAATTAGTCACTAAATTATGCTAAAATGATCTTTTTAGTCACTAAACTTTCATTTTATGTTAATTTGATAAAAGTTTAATGACCATTTATAATATATCAAAAAAATTAACGTTCATTTTATAATTTTTAAAAGTACAATTAATGACCAAAAATAAATATATGTAATATATAATGTTTAATATATAATAATTTCATTTATTTGGTTAATCCGGTTAATTAACCGGTTTCGAATTGAATTTACTAAAAAATTAACCGTTAACCAAACCTACCTAAAATTAGTCGACTGAATTAACTAAAAAAATTCAGTTCGATCGATTAATTCAGTTAAAACCGAATAATGCACCCCTAATTTAAAAAAAAAAACTAAAATTTTCGACTACTCTCCAAACATAAATGATCCAAACCACTGTTTAAAAGTCCACGGCGAGGGAAACCTAAATGCTAAGTGCTAATTGATCTTATTAATTAATCCCGTGAATGAGGCCTTCCTTCTACAAGTTAGCATTCATTATTATAATTGCAAAAATAAAAATTCCATATTAGTTAAGAATGTTGATACATTCGGTACTTAATACAATTTTTTTAAAATTAAACACTGCATTAATTAAATTTAAATATTTCTCATCAAGAAAACGTTTATGAAAAAGACTCAGTTAAAAAATCATGGATACAAAGTTTGGTAGGGCCAACTTGCTGAATTATGTTAATTGATTTGGTTTTTTATTATTTAGAGAAGTTAGTTTTTTTTTTTCGAATTAAAAGATAGAAATCTAAAGAAATGAAAGGTGTATATCAGTTTTCAATAGAGGAAGCAATGGTGCAGGTGGATCGTGAAAGAGGGATATGTTGTAGCACTGAGGTGTAACAAGCTTCGCCAAGCAGTCAACAATTTTGTTTCCATGACGAGGGATCCATCTAGCTTCGGTTGTCCAGCCGTAGTTTCGCAGCCGCAATATCAGAGGGGTCGGGGCAGCGAATACTCACAATATGTACAACCACTTCAGGGGTAAATACAACCGAAAGTTTATCGTAATCCCATGCAACCAGAAAAGAAGGATTAGGATGGTTGGAGATATCACCTGTAACATGTGGTCGCAAAGGGCCTAAGGATGGGATCCATGGAATTGCACATTGTCTCCATTACCAATCGACCAAGCTATGTTGGAACGTAGATCAGGCCATACTTTAGAGATTGTCCGCCACAATGGTGTGTAAGAAGGCAGATTTCAACAACTCTATATTTCTGACGAAGAAGGAAAATCCAAAGAGTACTAGTGTCAGAGACCAATGAGTAACCGATTTTCAAAATAAACGCCATATTAAAATCATATATATATACGTCGGAACCCGAGACCCCCTCGATTATGTTTCTCTTTGGAATGAATTATGTTGTTTGTCAAAAAAAAAAAAAAATAATTACATCGTAGCGGTCCATGGCTCCATGATTGAATACGAAAGTTTAAAAAAAGTGAATCCGACGAAGTAGGTTAAAGCAGGTGGCCAACTGACTCGCAGAGATGGTGACTTTGATTCTCCACGGAACAAGCTTTGATGTTATCCGCTCTTATTGCACCACTAAGTTTTAGCCCCCCCAACTTAAATAACGTTGTTTTCAATCACCTTCTTTCTCGTCGCTTCAATAAATAAACAATATTTTTCTTGAATTTTATATTTACCAAAACATGATTAAAAATGGTAAAATACACCGTTTATATTTTGGTCACTCTAAAATATTTTATTATTATTTTTAATATTATTAAATATAAAAATAATTTAAATTAAATAATAAAATTATATTTTTATTATATATATATAAATTACCACCACCATCGATCACCGTTGGTCTCAAAATCGACGATCGTTTGATCTCAAATTGTACCAGCTGACTTGTTTTGACACGCCAAGTCCGAATTGGGTGTTTGTTTCATTAGAAAATATCTCGAAACCTGCAAATATCGTTTGAAACTTTTTAATTTCCTCACTTTCGATATCTTTTTCGTGGACTTTGGAGCACTTTTTGGCAAAATGGAGGTTGGATTCGGACTCAAAAGGCCAAGACAAAATGACCAGTGAAAATATGAGACTGAACGACCACCATGTACGGCCGTCGACGATGGCATCTGACGACGACGAATGGTGACCGACGAACATTTAAATTTAATTTTATATTAAATAATAATCAAAATGTCAAAATTAGAAAATAATAATAAAATAATCAAAAATGACGAAAACAAAAACAATATAAAAGTTTAATTAATAAATGGAAAATTTTAAAAATTAAGTAATCAAAATAAGAGTGAAAAAATAGTTGAATGATGATCTATATATTTACCCATAAAAAATATCACTCATGGCCATGGCCTTATTTTTCTTTCTTTCTTTATATTATTTAAACACTAATTCACAATTTCTAGAACAAACAATTAAAAGCTCTCAATTTTATTTTCCTTAAAAGTAGTAATAGTTTTAATTTAGTTTGCTACGATTTCTCTAAAAGCAGTGGTGATTTTGATTTTTTTTTTAGTTTTTATTTTGTTGTAATCTGACATATTACAAAAAGGCCTACGTTGTTTCCAATAATAAAATTTATTTTATTGAAAAATATCATTTATATAATATTATTTTTAATAATTTTAAGGTGATTATAAAATTAATATTTATTCATACATATTCTTAATCTATTGACAATGTACATACCTTACAAACAAAGTAATTTTAACCAAAATTTTTTAAAATGACATTGTTCTCTTTTTTCATCCAGACTACTTTATTAGATTCAAATATTTTTTTTGACAATGATAGAATATTAAAATTTTAACATCAAGATAGTTGTTTCTCTTCGTATGTTCATGTTTGTCCTATTTTCGTTAAAATCTTTTATTATACGCACCTAAATTATTCATAATCTCCTCAAATCTATTCGTTATTTTCTCTTACGTATAAAAAGAATAAAAAATTCAATATCGTCACGGTTTGTTCTATGTTTTACTTTTACAGGCTCTTCACACTTTCTGTACAAATCCAACTCAAGTATGTAACCCTAAAACGCTACAAAATAAAATGTTACTGTGTAAGAAAAAACAGTTTTTTTTTGCCAGTTTAAAGTTTTATCCTAATTCCTAGGGGACCCTACAAATTGACTACTGCTCCGAGCAACGAGGAGCGATTGGCTCAGATGCTTATTCTGCCCACGTTGTCGTCTTCCGTTCCGTTTTATGAAAGAAACATGCATCTTCCACTAATCGGGATCATTTTGGTTCATTTGGCGTTTTAGTTGAAACAAATTCGAATGAGATTCAACTAAAAAAAGCAACATAGCAAATCACGTCTTAATTCAATGGTACTAGTACTCATAATCCAAGACGGAACTAGTTAGGGTGTGAGAGGGTTGACCTCTAAAATTTTCAAATTAATTATATTTTAACTCTCATCAGTTTGGGTGGAGAGCCACGATTAATGATAATGTGTGAAAAAGAAGAATGAAAAATAAAGAGTAATAAGATGAAAGATATGGTGAACAATAGTCTGAAGATTCTAAAAGCCCTCTTTTAGTTCGATTTATGTGGGCATATATTTGCCCTGACTGGTGGCCAATGTTAATCTTAGGTTTGATAGGGACTAATGAGTTGTAAGGGTAGATGACTAGATTCAGCCGTCAGATGATAGAGTTAGATGCAGGGCTGATTTCGAAGCCAAAAAATTTATTTAAAGGGTGTCTTCTACTTGAATGTTATTTAAGAAAAATTAATTATTTATAAAAGGGTATCAATTTATTTATAAAGAAGTGTCACATATATATATTTAATTTTTTATATACAAATCATATAGGAAAAATACAAATTTCAAAAAAAAAATTGAGTGTCAACGCACACCCCAATTGTAGGTGTAGCTCCGCCCATGGTTAGCTGGTAGACCTAGTGATTTCTTTAGAATATAAGCATTTTAATGAAGTGAAAATTTTCCTCTCCAACATACTAAAAATGACCAGTTCACAAAGGGAGAATACGTTTGAATCTAGCAAAACACTTGTAATATATCCAAATGTAGTTTATTAAGAAACAATTGTCTTTTCCAAATAAAGATCTTATCCAGATCAGTGGGCGTACTCGGAATATGCCTTTTCTATTCGGTCAAATTTTATTTGGGAAAGAGGAGGGTGGTGGGCTGGTGGCGTTTCCCATTACGGATTCACATGGATTAATTATTTTTATATAACCATTAGTATTCGATTAATTTAAATCTGATATGATCAAGATTTATTATAAAAATTATCTTTTCAATTTAATTTATTATATTAATAATTCAAACTCTATTTTAATTCAATAAATTAACTGATAATTAATAATTAAGTATTTAATTTAATTATTAAACGTATTTCTGACGTGGCTCATCATAGGGATTAGTTATCTTATTTAGTTACACCTCAAAAAATTAATAATTTTATTGTACAGAAATTCGAAAAAAAATTTAAAAAGGGGAAAAATTGTAGAGAGTTGCGCAGCCTTATCATGTCTGATGTGTCTTCATCCATACACCTCACTTGGTTTGACCAAAGCCAAATCCCTTTAAGAAGTCCTACTCCTTCAGTAACACATACAAAATCAACGGTTCAAGTAAGAGATAAATAACATTTTTGTTACATCTGCGTATTTTCCCCATACAATCTCAACGTAAACGAAAAGCAAAAAGATCATTACATTCACGCCTTTCCTTTCCTTGCCTTGCTTTTTGGCTTTTGCCTTTGTATTTTATCCCCTCCCTCCCCTCTTTGCTTTTTCAATGGTGATGGAGGATAACGAGAGTTGCGCGAGCCAAGCGAACGATCTGTCGCCGTTGCAGAGCCGGCAGCAGCGCCAAAAGCTCCAGGTTTACAATGAGGTGCTCCGGCGGCTGCGTCAATCCGACATAGAAGATGCTAATCGGCCTGGCTTCGATGACGAGCTTTGGGCTCACTTCAATCGTCTCCCTACTCGGTATACCCTTTATTGCATTTTGCTTTTTCTTCAAAATTTACTGCATGCATAAGATACAAAAACAATTACTAGTCACATTTCTTCGTATTTTTCTTCCTTATTTCTGTGTCTGTTATATTAATAATTTGCTTTTAAAAAATAAAATAAAATCGAGATACTGAATCTCAGCTAGGACTAGGAGGTTCCTTTTTTTTATCTGTTTGGATTTTGTTCTTCGCTTTGTTCCTCGCTTTTAACTTCTTGAGTTGAGGAACTCTTTGTCTTAATATTTTGTCTAAATCAGTAAGGCTTAATATGAAATTCCTTGCTTAGTTTTATTTTATTATTATTTTGATTCTTGTTGATTATTGGCTTGTTGCATATAAGATCAGAAACAAGTAGAGTGAAGCAGACTTTATTCATCCTTTTTTCATTTTGTTTTGAATTGATCAATAGTTGTTTTAAATTTAATTAAGCTCGACTTTACTCATTGCAGCTATGCGTTGGATGTGAATGTGGAAAGGGCAGAAGATGTTCTTATGCACAAAAGATTGCTGCATTTAGCTCATGATCCAGCCAGCAGACCGTCAATGGAAGTTCGTCTCGTGCAGGTGATTTGTTCTTTCTTCTTAGGTTTCAATTTCATAACAAGGCACTACGATTTGCTTTACTTTTTTAGTACAAGTTAAAATTTGTTATATTTCTTTGTCAAATCTTTAGAATGATAGGATGCATACGGGTTACTGTCATATATCATGCGGTTTGGTGTTTCTTTTCCTCATCAGACCTTGGAAATCGAAGAATTTCAGGTTCCAGTTCTAAGTACCTAGCTTTTTTAGACTTTAAATTTGACTGGATTTGCCCAAATATCCATAGATAGTGTAAAAGTTCTTTTGCCTGTAGTTGCCACCCTAGTCAAGTTGATCTCTGTCTCGAACGTAGTAGGCTGAACCTGGCTTATTCTTCTCTTTGTGCTGCATTTCACATCACGAAGATCAATCTTTGTCTTGTATCTTATTTTATAGTAGAAGCGATCATAGTAGAAAGAAAGAGAGAGATTCTTGTGAAACTTAGAATGTTCTTGAACATAATTTAGTGCATATCATTTAATTATTGTTGTCACTAAACGATTTTATTTGATATAGTATGCATGGTCAACACCGTTAGCAGTTCAATTTAAATGATTTCATGCACATTTTATCATTCCTTTTTGTCACATTGTAAACTTGAAGTTGAACCATGTGTAATTCCTTATGCAGTTCGGTATTATTTGCAAATGCATCTCTCTCACTCTCCGATGGATAAATTTTACGTGATTTTTTTTCTTCTATTTATATTGCTTTTTACCCAGCACTGGTGACTGGACATAACATGTGTGCATCTTGAGGTTCATCTAAACATACAAGTTCTGAACATGCCATTTATATGTCATATCCTATAGGTCCTGGCTCTATATTTGTTTTCAAATGTTATGGTACTTTGTTGTAAACTTTTGTTTATAGTTAGACGTGCCATGACGGTTTCCTGCTTTTGTAGGTCCAATCTGTTTCTGATGGGAATTCAACTGTTTCAAATCCCATGAGTGGGGAATCTGCTCAATGTTCTACGAAACACTCTATAAGACAGAGGTTTGATTTTGAAAAACTTTGCCATCTATAATGTACATGCAGTAATTTAATAAAAAAATGCGAGGAGCAAATACCTTCTGATTTTTCGCTTTCAATGTTTTTGTTGTTCATTTTGCATCGACTATTGTTGGTGTGATTGCTGACAATTTTAGCTGGCTTTTGGATTGTCAGCATACATCCGCCTCCTGCCTTTGGCTCATCCCCCAATCTTGAAGCCCTTGCACTTGAAGCAAATAAATCTCAAGATGAAGATGGAGATAGTTCTGTACATGCCAATTCACATTTTTCCCGGTATTTATCATGTCTTAAAATGTCCTTTGTCAGGAGTTGACTGTCCCTACCAAGATTTTGGTTAAGTTTGTGATACTTTGGGTGTTCTTATCATTTTTTAATATTATATATTATTTTTTAAACACTCAGGAGTCCATTGATAAGCTCTTGTAAAAGTTCGACTTTCTTACTTTAGAGCCATGTTTTAAATGTTTGGTTTTAGGTGTGTCTTTTGTTGTTCATGTGATGACAACATCTATCAACATATTCATCTTTTGCCCATCTTTGTTGCTGTTCACAGACTGATACTTGTGCCATTCTTAATATTTTCTATCCATTTGGATGGTGAAATTTACACTATTTTCTAATTGTTGCTGATGCAGGCCCATGCATGAAATTACATTTTCAACAGAAGACAAACCAAAACTTCTCAGTCAGGTATATGTAGTTTTGTTTGTTAAATTAGAAATGTAATTTTTGTTTTCATCTTTTTATTTTGAAGTTGTTGCTTTACGGACTTGGATGGCCTCTTATATTATTTTGGAATAAAAATATAGATAAAGAATCATCTTAGATTCCATCTAAGCTCCTGACAGTTTACACTGTTCTTAGGCTAGTCATTTTTTCTGGGGGAAAATGCTATTTTTATACCTTGAATTGCTTCACTAGAGTGTCCTTGACCTTATATGTGAGACACACATCTTTTCATTTATTTACAATTCAATATTGTTTCTCATTCCATTGGGTGCTGCTCGTGCAATACTTGCAGTTGACTGCATTGCTGGCTGAGATTGGCTTAAACATCCAGGAAGCACATGCATTTTCCACCGCTGATGGTTACTCCTTAGATGTTTTTGTTGTTGATGGTTGGCCTTATGAGGTACATTTCATTATAATATCTTATGGACACAATTTTTTTGTACAATGACCATTTCACTAGAATTATAAATAACAGCTCTCGTGATCATTTTTTTTCCAGTACTTTAGTTTATCTGTCAGTATAGCTGTTCTTATCATTTCTTAAAAATATTATAAGCTGCCTGTTTCCTCAAATTGTAAATACTTTCATTTGTTAATATAGAGGGTAATTGTTTTTTCCATGACACTCGAGCTAAACTTTCATTCACTGAACTGCATTAGTGCTAATGTACTTAAATGGTTTAAGCGTTTATCTATCAGAAAATTATAATATTTCTAGAACTTGCTTGACATACTTGTGATATGAACTTGTCAGGAAACAGAGCAGCTTAAAGTTGCTTTGGAAAAGGAAGTCTTAAAAGTTGAGGTAATTACTTATGATGTTTTTGGATATCTATTTAATGAAATGTTTGATCTATTTGCCTTTGATTGCTCTCTATAGCTTTTGAGAGTCCAATTTAATAAAATGTTTGAGCTATTTGTCTTTGACTGCTTTCTATGGCTTTTGAAGCGGGGCACTGCAAAATTATTCAGCTGTAAATAGGACTTTCTATACTTGAAATGTTGCCAAGTTTAAGACATTATTCTGAATTGTTTATTTTCATGCATCATTAGACCTTTTTGCTGCTCTTCACTGGAGGTTTATATCTGGTCCATGGTCAACTAGTTCTAAGTAGTTCGATAATGGGCCAGAAATCTTAATTGATTAATATTTGTCCTCTGATCTGCATAAGCTTTTTGGATGTTTTCCATGCTTGCTGCTGATAAGCGATTGATACAGCATAATTGCTGACATGCTTAATGTTTACAGAGAGATGAACATTTCTATTGTGAAAGTTAATTATTAGCCAAAAGATTGGCTTGTAGTATGAGCAACTCAAACTCAGTTTTTTTTCTTTCAATGGGTTTTCTGCAGAAGCAATCTTGGCTGAAGCAACATTCCTTTTCTCCTAGGAAGGACTATGAGAAAATGGGGATCAATGGTGATCATAATCATGTGTCAATTCCTAATGACGGGACTGATGTTTGGGAAATTGATCCTGGACACTTGAAGTTTGGGAACAAAGTTGCATCTGGGTCATATGGGGATCTGTAAGTGAATTAATTACTTGCTTATGGAAATTTTTCTTAAGCTTTAATATAATTTTTTTTTTCTTTTATCTGTTTCAGGTTTAAAGGTACTTACTGTAGTCAGGAAGTGGCTATTAAAGTCCTCAAGCCAGAGCGTATAAATTCCGATTTGCAGAAAGAGTTTGCCCAGGAAGTTTTTATCATGAGGTTTGTGATGAATGTCTCAATGATTCTAACTTGTGCTCCCACCCATCCACCCTACTCGCAAAAAAAGGGTGTGAAGTGGTGGTTTCCCCCAACTTATCCTCAATTTGACGAATATTAAAATATTAAGTGAGGTATCTTTGTTTCGTGTTTAATGCCATATCGGTGATCAACTGATAATGTTAGGCTTCTCCAATTGCAGTGTTTTTCGATTTTTTATACTTAATGTATTTTTACAGAAAGAAGACCAGTAACATTGTATGCTAATATACATTAGCAAGTAGTCTGTTTGGACTTAATGTCCTTGATCAGTTTTCTACCTTTTAATTCAAACATCACGAAATCTGCAGATTTTTTTTCCAAAACGGAATGCTTCTTATTTCCAGGAATAATCTATTCCGCTCATCAACAATTTTCCTTCAAATTTGCAGGAAAGTTCGGCATAAGAATGTTGTACAATTTATTGGTGCATGTACCAAGCCACCAAACTTGTTTATTATAACAGGTACCCTACTGATTCTTTAGTTGTCTTTATTAACTTGATGAAAGTGAAATTTATGATTATTGATCTTTCTCACTTGGTTATTTTATAATTGAAAGAAAATGCTAATGTTAGTTTTCTTTCTGTCTTTTCTCACTACAGAATTTATGTCTGGTGGAAGTGTATATGACTACCTTCACAAACACAAGGGTGTTTTCAAGCTTCCTACCTTGCTTAAAGTTGCAATAGATGTTTCTAAAGGAATGAACTACTTGCACCAAAATAATATAATCCATAGGGATTTGAAGGCTGCCAATCTTCTAATGGATGAAAATGAAGTAAGATGATTAAAGTTGCTAAAGTTTATGCATCAAATTAATTTAAGCTTGTCCCTTTTTACTCCTTTCCTGAAATCTTGCTTGGGAACAATTCATTGTGGTCAAATCCTAATACAGGCTTTTGCATTACAGGTGGTTAAGGTTGCTGATTTTGGGGTTGCTAGAGTGAAAACTCAATCTGGAGTTATGACAGCTGAAACTGGAACATATAGATGGATGGCTCCTGAGGTGAGGTTTTATTGCAAAAGCTGTTTGAAACTGTTCCATGAATATCCTTAAACTCTCCCCTGGGTGTCCTGCAAATTATAAAAAAGGATACGGCATCATAAGCAGTTTATCATACATATTCTAGAAATGTGGTTTGGCTTAATGAAGCTAGCCGATCCAGTCAGTTAATTTCCAGGAAAAGTTAATTAGAGAACTGAAGTCCCTGATGAACCATGATAGAAGTTTTCTTCATTTACTTTTTTAATCCTACTTTAAACCTATGTAAGAATTTAGCTACCTTTTTTTGATAATTTAAAGTTCATTAATTGTTCTCCTAGATGTGAGATATTTTGAAAAGGCAAATTATAGTTTTTAAAGGAACATTCAGGAATTGGTTTCTTTGCCTCTTTGTCTTCACTTGTGTTTTTTTTTTATGACTAGAAAGGAAAAGAGGTTTGTAACTTGGTCCGTTTGCTCTCTTTATTCATTCTTGCTTTTATTTTCCTCTTTAAATAAATTGATAACAACATTAATCCATTTGAGTTGAGATTATCATTCCTCTAATTGATTGTTCATCTCCTAATTTTCTTACGACAGTTCTTTTGCATTGAAGGTTATTGAACACAAGCCATATGATCACAAGGCTGATGTTTTTAGTTTCGGAATTGTACTATGGGAATTGTTAACTGGAAAGGTATTTTCTCGGTCACTATCTTTTCTTTGATACGTTCGGGATACTTATACTTTGCCTGTTGGTTTGTTTTGGTTCGTTGGTTGGTTCCTGTGGTTACTTGCTTTTGTTTTCATTTTCAGATTCCATATGAGTTCTTAACCCCATTACAAGCTGCTGTTGGAGTGGTTCAAAAGGTATGCCTTTTGTCTGTATCAATAATCTTAAGGTTTAGAAGAGGAATTTCTTTTCTTTTTCTTCCCTCCCTCAGGAGCCTAAAAGAAAAAGTGATCACTTTTTTTATTATTATTCATATTGATTCTAGGGTCTACGTCCTACAATTCCAAAGCACACTAACCCGAAGCTCACTGAACTGCTCGAGAGATGCTGGCAACAAGATCCGTCACTAAGACCCGATTTTGCTGAAATTATAGAGATTTTAAAGCAAATTGCCAAGGAGGTTTGTTTTCATTCTCCGCAAAATTACCTTTTTTTTTGGTTTTCAACTGTCACCTGCTTCCAATGACTCAGACATATACATGGTTGTTTGCTCTCTGTTTTTACCGTTTTGTGCATAAAAGCCCTTAACATTGTTGCTTCGAGCCATTGGATTGTTCTGGTCTCGATTAGATGACCATTTATTTTGAAACATTTCACGTGCTCCCTTCTCTTATCCCTTTACAGAAGAACAAACTGGACAGCGAGCTTCCAGTTTGTAAATACAAATAATAAATATGAGCATTGAAATCAATTTTAACACTGGATAAATTTGTAAAACAGGTAGGAGATGACGGCGAGGATCGACGTAAATCTTCGGGAGGATTTTTGTCCGTCCTTAGAAGAGGCCACCATTAAAGACAGACTTGATATGTTTATAACCTGAACATAAAGCTTTTTAGCTATGTTAGCCTGGCCATTCCCAGCACATTTTCATCAGCAGCATTGTACAGTATTTTTTA
Source organism: Hibiscus trionum (assembly GCA_030270665.1). Classification (NCBI taxonomy): domain Eukaryota; kingdom Viridiplantae; phylum Streptophyta; class Magnoliopsida; order Malvales; family Malvaceae; genus Hibiscus; species Hibiscus trionum. Next base: position 271,628 of record BSYR01000050.1, read on the forward strand.
TTCACTTGTTTCTTTCTCTCACGATTTATGGTCATCTACAACCATGTCAATCCTGAGATAAAAAGAAAAGGTTGCATTTTGTAGATATCGCACTTCGACTTGATCTTATTGAATACAATTTTTATAAGTAATTGCACGATCTATGGGATAAGTATCAGGTTCAATGGTAGCTTTCACTTGTATGGAACAATTGACCCTTTTTCAGACCTGTAAAACCAGCATTAAATCATTGCAAACTGTGACTCGATTTGCCTACTGTTTTTTTTTTGTTCATTTTGTTGATATGTTTAAGTTTTGTTGTTCGGATCGACTTATGTTGTTTCTTGTGGCCATAACTCGGATCTCCGCCGAATCGACTTGGATTTGATTTGATGAAATTAGTTAGATGTGAAAGGGTGATGAAATGGCGTTGCATTTTGTATGTTACTGTGGCTATGGTTGACGGTGAATGGTGATGGATGAGGGGGTTAAATGTGGCGGTCAAAGTCATGTTGAATAAATTTGTCATATAAGCATAATTAAGTCATATATTAATGAGAGATTAATTATTTATTTTAACATATTTGTTTGACTTGAATGATAATTACAATAAAATACAGCAGAAATGGAACCGATTGATGGGAATATTAGACAGAGATGATTATAGATGGCAAAGAAGATAAAAGACCAAGAAATTGTTTCTTATAATTAGCAGTAACGGCGTAGCCATGCATTTTCACTGTTTCTTTCGTCTTCAACGCCACCTTTTACTCTGTCTTCAAATCCGTCCTCTCTTTCTCCATTGTTGGCATGTTACAGTTAACAAAAAAGGCAAAGAAAAACCCATTTGACAGAAAATCAAGCACAGCGAACCCAAACCCTGCATTTTACATTGAAGGATCTAAAAGTTTGTGCTCGCTGCAATGCAGCGTGCATTCATGGCCTTCATCAATGTCTAAATGGAAACCGAAGGCCTTGGCTCGTCTGAGAACCTAAAAGTACAACTAAGCAGGATAGGATAGGATAGGCAGCAATCAAACCCAAGAGCTTCCATTTCTATCAAATTTCATAGCCATGGATGGCGATCCCTCGAAATCTTCTGAGCCGGCGGAATCCAGGACGGCCAACAGAGCTCCAAACCCTGATCCCGCCACTCTAAGGCAAACCAGTTACGAGTTCTGGAGCGACAGGGGAGACAGGGTGGATGCTGGTAACGGTAGCTTCGATTACAAGCAACAATGGGCAGCGGGTGAAGAATCCTTGCCCTGGAAGATGATGAGTGAGCATCTCATGAACCAAATGAACAACACCAACGAGATTGCATTAGACCTAGAGGACCTTAGACGAGACCCCTCCTTTGCATCTCGAGACTCTAGAAGGATTTCTTTCGAAACAGGGGCCGCTAGTTTCAACAACCAAATGCAACAACAAGACGAAATTAACGATCAGGCCGACGATCCCACTAGACGCATATCCAACGTGTCTGTTCCTCTATCCCTTGTCGGAAAGTCCGGTTTGCTAACCGCGATGAAAAGTACCAAGTCGAGGCTTATAGACAGGTCACCGGAAGAGGTACAATTGATGTCCGGTTTGTTGGAAAAATCGGGTCAGCTTAGGTCCGGACCATTGGGGAAAGCTTTGGAAAACGAAGAAGACGATGACCCTTTTGCAGATGAAGATGTGCCTGATGAGTTCCGGAGAACTAATCTGAATGCATTCACTTGGATTCAATTGGTGAGTCTTATTATTATCGTCGCTGCTTTGCTTTGCAGCTTATTCATCCCTTCATTGGAAGGAGTGGAGCTATTGCAGCTTAAGCTGTGGAAATGGTTAGTGTTCTTGCTGGTTTTGATATGTGGCAGATTGGTTTCGGGTTGGGGAATCCGAATAATCGTGTTTTTCATCGAGATGAACTTCTTTTTAAGGAAAAGGATGTTGTATTTCGTTTATGGTGTAAAGAGACCGGTGCAGAATTGCTCCTGGTTAGCCCTGGTTCTTTTGGCTTGGCATTTCTTGTTTGACAGGGAAGTTGAGAAGAAAAGCACATTGCTTCAATACGTTACCAAAGTCCTCATATGTTTCTTGGTGAGCACGGCCTTATGGTTACTCAAGACACTACTAGTAAAAGTACTGGCTTCATCTTTCCATGTTAGTACTTATTTCGATAGGATTCAAGAAACCTTGTTCAACCAATACGTGATCGCAACACTCTCGGGTTCTCCCATAATGGAAGCCCGAAGGATGGAAGAAGAAGATGAAAGAACTGCAGCCGAAATCAGAAGGTTGCAGAATGCTGGTGCAACCGTGCCTTCGGATCTTCGTGACGATGCCTTTCCACAACAAAGTAATAATAGTGGGATGTTAAAAAAATCATCCACCAGGTTGAAAACACTTTCTCATAGAGGTTCATCAAAGAAAGAGGATCCCGGGATCGCATTAGAACATGTCCATAAACTCAATCAAGAGAACGTTTCGGCTTGGAACATGAAGAGGTTGATGAAAATGGTCCGACACGGGACACTGACTACATTGGATGAGCAAGTAATGGAGGATGTTTCAGTGAAACAGATCAAGAGTGAACATGAAGCAACAGCGGCTGCCAAGAAGATTTTCCACAATGTGGCTCGTCGCGGTTCGAAGTGAGTATTTTTGGTTCATTAGTTTACAAATTGAATTTGTTTCCAAGTTAAAGATCAGATTAAACTGGTTAAGGAACAATCATGTCCACTCTTGTTGGAACTTGTTTTGGTTGATAGATTCATCTACTTGGAAGATTTGATGCGGTTTATGCGAGAAGACGAAGCTTTGAGAACAATGGCTACCTTTGAAGGTGGTTGTGAGCAGGGGAGAATCAGCAAAAAATCCTTGAAGAATTGGGTGGTAAGAATCATTATAGCTCTGCCTCTGATTTTCATTAAAATATCTGTCTCATGCATATTGGACACAGTTCTTGTATTATAGCTTGAAGAGCAAGCTAGTCCATTTATTATAAGATTTGAGTAATTAACATGTAAAGCATGATCAGAAATTATTCAGTTTTATAGACAACTAATTTGCACATTGTTGGAACTCTATCTATACATACATTAGTTTTTTTGTTTCAGTTGAATGCCTACAGAGAGCGAAAAGCACTTGCCTTGACCCTAAACGACACAAAGACAGCGGTAAACAAGCTTCACAAGATCATAAACGTCATTGCCGGGATCATTATAGTTGTAATCTGGCTCGTCGTTCTGGAAATCGCTTCCTCGGAGATTATCGTACTCTTCAGCTCTCAGCTGGTCCTGGCAGCCTTCATCTTCGGGAACACCTGCAGAACCATCTTCGAATCCATAATCTTCTTGTTCATCATTCACCCTTTCGACGTCGGGGATCGGTGCGAGATCAATGGAGTGCAGGTACAATACAAACCAAAGATAAAGATTAAAAAAAAAAGACCCATGGTTGAATCATTTTTGTGTTTATAACATGTCATCTGAATTCTGAACATTTGTAGCTTGTGGTGGAAGAAATGAACATTCTGACTACCGTTTTCCTGAGATACGACAACTTGAAGATGGTGTTTCCCAACAGCGTTCTTTCCAGTACGCCGATAGGGAACTTTTATCGAAGTCCGGATATGGTTGATCTAATTGAGTTCATGGTCCATATTGCTACACCGGTGGAAAAGATAGCTCTGGTGAAGCAAAGAATCATAAAGTAGGTAGAGGAAGAGGAAGAGGGTGGAATGATAGGATGCATTGGAGTATGGAAATGACTAATTTTGTTGTGTTTTGGTTGCAGTTACATATTGAACCGGAAGGACCATTGGTGTTCTGATCCAATGATCGTGGTGAAAGAGCTAGACAAACTGAACAGGATGAAAATGGCGCTTTGGGTGACTCATAAAATGAACTACCAGGACATAGGAGAGAGGCTGGAAAGGAGATCTCGGCTGGCTGAAGAAATGGTGAACATCTTCAAAGAATTCGACATGCAATACCGTTTGTTCCCGATTGACATCAGTGTCTGCTCCTTGCCTTCCTCCTCTCGTTTCCCTTCCACATGGGGTACAACGGAAACTTCCGACCAGAAGCCATCGGACTGATCTCGATTCTCGCTGCTCAAACTAATTGTTGAGGAGTTTAGACAGGGACGGCATCAAGTTTAAGCCCCCTCTCCTCCATAGTACACACACACACACACACTATATTGGTTTGGTGAACTTGTTATTTAGTTCCCCCAAAACTTAGTAAATTTACTTCAATTTTTTTATAATTTAATCTCCATGGTTTTCTATGGAGATTTCCATTCAAAGTTGTGAATAGAACATTGTATTCGCATGGAGATTTCCATGCTTTTTGTTGATTTCTTTTTTGTTGTAATATATTTAATAAATGAAATTTCATGTGAACAAATAATTGTACTAATAAAATATTGTGAACGCGCGGAAGTTTAGTGACGGTACTAAGAGTAATCAATGTATAATTGTCCTTGTGTTTATTGGTTAAGTTACGGTTTAATATGCGTTAATCGTCACAAGATTTAGTGAAAGAGTTTGGAGAGTAATTTAAAATTCTAAAAAATATAAAGGGTTAGACTAAATTTTTTAAATTTTTTTGATATTTTAGGATTTAATTAAAATATTCAAAAAATAAAGTTAAATATGAATTTTAAATTTTTTGAGTAGATCAAATTAAATATTTTTACAACTTTGAAAAATGGAATTTTAATTTTCTAAAATTTTAGGGGTCATAGGCTCCTATTCTCTACTATCTTCAATGACAACGAGGTAGAGGAGTTTTTGACTGTCCGAACTCGATCCAAAATATCATATGTTTAACTCGATCTTGATCCGCTTTGAAAAACAATTTCTTTTATCCTGTCCCGATACTTAGGATACAAATATACTTCGACCCAACATGTTTTTATTTAGGGTAAACTTCACCGGAGGTCCCTTTTGTTTGGGTCATGTTTTATTTTGGTCCTCATTTTGAAAAAAAATATTCTTGTCACTTACGTTTTTGATCTATTTTATTTTGGTCATTGTGTCGTTAACACCCGTTAGTTTGACGACGTAACACGTTAGTAAAAAAAGTTAATTTCTAATTTGACTCATGATCTTTAAATAAAATATTAATTTGACCCCAAACTCGTCCAACCTTATTTTTATCCCACAATATCGCTGCTCCGGTCACCTTCTTTAGTGAGTGATGACTTCGATCATCTCTATCTCTTTCTCCTTCTTTGGTGGGTAATAGAGCGGGTGATGGAGATTCTTTTATCTTCTTCAAGGGAGATTATAAAATCAGATTAAGGCAAAGGCTGACAAACTATTAATTCTTCAAGGAGATTCTTTTAATTTGTTGATGTGGCAATTGCCAAATAAGTTTATAACAATTAATTTTATAGGTTACCGAATGTGCTCGTAGTGCTTTGTTGCAGAGGGTTGTGGATAACAAAGAGGATGCAGGTGAAGTACGTTCATTTTTTTGTGCGTATGAATTGCATGTTATGTGTGTAATTGACTTGTTCTTGCCATTACAATATGTTTTGCTCTATCGAATCTCATGGCATTTCTGAGTTTTCCCACTTTGAGTTCCAAAATTCTTTCTCAGGTGACCATTTTTCTGTATATAACATTTTAAGATTAAATATGAGTGTTCCAATGCTGTTTGATTCGGAATTGTGTTGAGAATTCTTCTCCATCTGTTCTATTAGTTTTATTAAATTTCTTCATTTCATTTTTCCATATCAAGTTTGTATGATTTGACTTGCTCTGCAGAGGAGCACAAATTTAGAGGCCATTAGATTATATTTAAAGGATTCTTTTTTAGATAAAGGGTGGATTATTATGAGCTTTTTATCGCCTTCATTTACTGTTTTGTAGTTTCTGGTAGGACTAGTTGGGGCTCCGGTTTGTCAATCTTTCCCTTAATCTGATTTTATAATCTCCCTTGAAGAGGATAAAGAAATCTCCAAGTCAAAGCTAACTCTCTTCCTCATCCATCAAAGAAGGAGAAGGAGATAGATGTGGTCGAAGCCATCACCCACATAAGAGAATAGTCGGAACAATGATATTGTACGATAAAAGTGAAGTTGAGAGAGTTAAGGGATTAAATTAATATTTTATTTAAAATTTAGGGGTTAAATTAGAAATTAACGCTTTTGACTAACGTATCATGTCATCAAATTGACGGGTGTTGACGGCACAATGACTAAAATAAAACAGATCGAAAAAGTAAGTGGTAAAAATAACTTTTTAAAAAAAAATGGGTGACCAATATAGAACACGACCCAAACAAAAATGACTTCCAGTGAAGTTTACCCTTTTATTCACATTTCAATTCCAAAAATCAAACAAAAAATATTAACTTATTTTTTTAAAATAAAATTTTTACTGAAAGTCTTAATCACATACTCTAAAAATAATTGACAAAAATATTAACTATTGACACTATATTACTACAACAACAACATAAAAATAAAAATCAAACCCTATAATTTGAAGCAACAAAACAAACATATATGGAAATATAAAATAAATTTGAACACAAAATGAAAAAAAAGTACAATTTTATAAACTAATGTAACAAATGTAAAAGAAAATCAGAATTGAAGTTCAAAAATTTTTCTCAACTGAAATGAAAAGGGAAATTTTATAACGTGCGTCGAACACCGCTGAACACCACTAACGCTGAATGACCAAAATAAAACAGATTGAAAACGTAAGTGGTAAAAATAACTTTTTTTTTCTAAAATAGGTGACCAAAATAAAATACGAACCAAACAAAAAGGACTTCCGATGAAGTTTACCCTTCTATTTACATTTCAATTTCAAAAATCACACAAAAACTATTAACTTATTTTTTTGAAATAAAATTTTTACTTTAGAGATTACCATCTGAGAGCCTTAATTATCTACTCTAAAAATAATTCACAAAAATATTAACTATTAACACTATATTACTACAACAACATAAAAATAAAAATCAAACCTTATGATTTGAAGCAACAAAACAAACGTATCTGACAATATAAAGTAAATTTGAACACAAATGAAAAAAATACAATTTTATAAACTAATGTAACAAATGTAAAAGAAAATCAGAATTGAAGTTCAAAAATTTTTCTCAACTGAAATAAAAAGGGAAATTTTACAACGTGCGACGAACATCCCTGAACACCACTAATGCTGAATGATCAAAATAAAATAGATCGAAAACGTAAATGGTAATAATAACTTTTTTTTTTCTTCTAAAATGGGTGACCAAAATAGAATACGACCCAAACAAAAAGGACTTCCGGTGAAATTTACCCTTTTATTTACATTTCAATTCCAAAAATCAAACAAAAAATATTAACTTATTTTTTTGAAATAAAATTTCTACTTTAGAATTTGCCATCTCAGAGCCTTAATCACCTACTCTAAAGATAATTGATAAAAATATTAACTATTGACACTATATTACTACAACAACAACATAAAAATAAAAATCAAACCTTATGATTTGAAGCAACAAAACAAACATATCTGACAATATAAAGTAAATTTGAACACAAATGAAAAAAATACAATTTTATAAACTAATGTAACAAATGTAAAAGAAAATCAGAATTGAAGTTCAATTTTTTTTTCAACTGAAATAAAAAGGGAAATTTTACAACGTGCGATGAACATCGCTGAACACCACTAATGCTGAATGACCAAAATAAAATAGATCGAAAACGTAAGTGGTAAAAATAACTTTTTTTTCTTTTAAAATGGGTGACCAAAATAGAATACGACCCAAACAAAAAGGACTTCCGGTGAAGTTTACCCTTTTATTTACATTTCAATTCCAAAAATCAAACAAAAAATATTAACTTATTTTTTGAAATAAAATTTCTACTTTAGAATTTGCCATCTGAGAGCCTTAATCACCTACTCTAAAGATAATTGATAAAAATATTAACTATTGACACTATATTACTACAACAACAACATAAAAATAAAAATCAAACCCTATAATTTGAAGCAACAAAACAAACATATCTGGCAATATAAAGTAAATTTGAATACAAAATGAAAAAAGTACAATTTTATAAACTAATGTAACAAATGTAAGAGAAAATCAGAATTGAAGTTCAAAAATTTTTCTCAACTAAAATAAAAAGGGAAATTTTACAACGTGCGACGAATATAGCTGAACACCACTAACGCTGAATGACCAAAATAAAACAGATCGAAAACGTAAGTGGTAAAAATAACTTTTTTTTAAATGGGTGACCAAAATATAACACGACCCAAACAAAAAGGACTTCCGATGAAGTTTACCCTTTTATTTACATTTCAATTCCAAAAATCAAACAAAAAATATTAATTTATTTTTTGAAATAAAATTTCTGCTTTAGAGATTGCCATCTGAGAGCATTAATCACTTACTCTAAAGATAATTGACAAAAATATTAACTATTGACATTATATTATTACACCAACAACATAAAAATAAAAATCAAACCCTATGATTTGAAGCAACAAAACAAACATATCTGGTAATATAAAGTAAATTTGAACACAAAATGAAAAAAGTACAATTTTATAAACTAATGTAACAAATGTAAAAGAAAATCAGAATTGAAGTTCAAAAATTTTTCTCATGTGACGAACACCGCTGAACACTACTAACGCTGAATATTGTTGAATACTATTATATTAATTAATAAAGATTAAAAATTTCAAAGAATCAACATACAATTAATGATTATTTTTTTAAAAAACAATTAAATTATTTTTCATAAATTAATTTTTGAATTTTTTTAATAAGGATAAACTACATATTTAGTACCTCACCTATTTTAGTATTTTTATTTAGGTACCCAAACTATTTGTTTTAAAAAAATGGTACCTAACGTTACGTATTGTTACTATTTTGGTACCATGACAGTTAAAAATAAATGAAAATAGTGACATTGCTTGGTCAAATAACAGTTTTAGTCCGTAAAATTTATAGAATCTATGAAATTAGTCCAAAAATTTATCAAATTAAACATCATTTTTAATTAGGTTGTATTCTATTCAACTGGTATTTGTTTCTTTGCTGGGATTTATGGAACTTTAATTCTATTGTTATTTGTTTATAATGTAGTGATCAATGTACTTTCTAACAACATATGAATGCCATGAATAAACCTTATACAATCTAAATAAACCTTTTTAATCTGCTGAATGTACTTCTGGTGTGGAACTTGAGACGTTGAACTACATTATTAGGGTTGAAATAGGTGGTCGGAAGATGAGTGTGATTGTCGATACTGGAAGTGATTTGGCTTGGGTTGAATGCCAACCATGCAAATCATGTTATGAACAAAAAGAATTCATTTTCAACCTTCCTACCGTACAAGCTCATGTAATCCACAAGCTTATAGACTCTGGGACCGTTCCTCCAACAATCTCTACAAGGCCATGAAGGTAGAGTTTCAAAAACAATTTTCAGGCTTCCCGACAGCAGCTTGAATACTTGCTTTAACCTCAATGCTTACCAAAAAATGGAAGTGTAACACCCGTGTTTTAGGGCTAGGAGTTAGCCGGGTTTTAGTTCGAGTCAAATAAAACTTAATTAAAATATTTCATCTTCAAATAATGACCTAATTGAACTTTTGTAGAAAGGGGAGGGCTTATGAGGTAATTTGACCCTAAAGTTTTAAAAAGCTAGACAACTTTAACTAAAAGTTGTCATCTTCTTTTCATCTTCTTTCCAACTTCAAAAAAAGAAAGAAACCCCATCTCTAAAACCTCTCAAAACCCTAGCTTCTATTCCATGGATCCTACCCCTCGATTTCAACCCCGTTTTAAGAGGTAATTGCATTTTCTTAATCTCCTTTTCAATCTCTATCTATCCTTTGTTTTAGATTTCAAAAATATGGTGTTTTGGAAATTAGGGTTCATATGGAAATTTGGGGTTTCAATGTGGTTTTTCAAATTGTTTTGATAAATTGTATTGGGGGTTTGTTTAAGCACTATGAAATACTCAACATATGTTAATTTGGTTAATTTTGGATGAAAATTCGTAGTATGGTCTTAAGGCTAGTTTTAAGGTTGTAAAACTTGAGTTTTTGGTGTGGTTTGTGTTGGAAATTGAAGGTTGGTGTTAGGATAATAGATGGGGGCTGTTTTGGAAGCATTTGAATGTGCTAAATGTGTTGAAATCACAAGTTTTGGGCTGTGTATAAGGGCTGCTCGGATTTGGTGATTTTGGGGGTTGTTCATGGTTTGAAATGTTGAGTTTGGTGTTTGATTAGTGTACCGGGTTTGCTACATTAATTGATGAATTGATTTGTGGTTGTTTTACTTGTGTTGAGATGTCTAGAAGCTTGGTTTTGGGTTGGTGAAGCCTTGGGAGCAAATCCGGAAAAAAGATTGAAGACCATGGTTGCTTGGTAATTGAGCTTGGAGTAGAGGTGAGTGGTTAAAATATTTTAAATGGTTTTGAGCATTTGGTTCGAGCATGTGGACTAGGTTGAGATTGGTAGACTCACCTAGAGTTAGGATTAGGGTGGTAGCCTAATCCTAAGCTTTAGTTAGAGACATTGGATGATCTCTTTAATTGATGTTATGCCTCATGATTATTTAGGTATGTATAATGTGTTATATATGTTGTTGAGACATGGTTTGAGGCATTGCTATGCATGTGGTTTGTATTGTGATTGTGTATGATGATGTTGAGTTTAATATGATGTAAGATGCCATATTATTACTCTTGAACATGACATTATGATATTATGTTGTTGAGATAATTGATGTTGAGCTTAATATGATGTAAGATGCCATATTATGACCCTCGAACATCAAAGGTTGTGAAATTTGATTAATTGGCACTAGTATGCTTGGGTACAATGATCGATCATTAGGATGAGTGTGCACACAAATTGAGTCAAAACGTACGTGGCCTTGGTGGCGTTAAGGCACCAAGGAGGAGTACGGTGATGTAATATTCCACTGGAAGCTTTTATATATTTCTACGTGATGATGAGTGGAATCCCATCCGTAGGGCATGTGGCGATGAGTGGAATCCCGCACATGCAAGGACCGGTGATGAGTGGAATCCCACCGAGGTAATGTTGTTGTTGGAAATGCGTTCCAACATGTTATCCGCGTATTCGAGTCATAGCTAGGTGCCAATAAGAGAAAGTATGTTTATGCCAATATGAAGTTATGCATACATGATAATATGAATTGATATGTGTATCAATGTAATATGAAATGTGAATTTCAATGTGAAACGATATGTGATGTGGCTAATACTTTGAGTTATGTATCATTGTATGTTGAACTATTAAGTTGTTGAGCATGGCATGAATTTGGTAGTATGTTCATGCATCACCTATACTTATGGCTCATGTGAATCGAAGGTAAAATCACGTATAATATCATGATGGTTGCTCGTGCTTGGACCCTGCATTGTCGAAGGTTTGTTTTATGAGCTTACCCTCACTAAGCTTTTATGCTTACGCTCTCTTTTGTTCGACAATGCAGATAAATAGCTTGTGGGTGGCATGGGCAAGGAAAGGTCTCCAAGTGTTGCTTTTGGTGAGCTCAATGTATGAGTTTTGAGTAAATTAATGTAATAGTTAAGCAATGGGATAGGTTTTGATGTATGTCGATATTGGTTTGATTCTTGAATGCCTTGTTTGATCTATAAATATCTTTGTTGTTGCATGCCTTGAATGTCTATTTGTTTGGTTGCTAAGGCATGAAATCTTACGTGCTTGGATGACCTTATATGCTAAATTGCCCTTTTGAATGCTATGCATAGATGCTTAGGTTTGTTGGAATGCCTAAATTGCTTGATTGTATGTGTACCTCTTTGGGTTGTTTAATGCCCTTTGGTTCTTGTGAAAGCATGCTTTTATGGTTGGCTTGCCTTAGGGATTGATGATAGTGTGTTGGTTGAAGTGTTAGAGGGATTTAGGGGCCCCCTTGTGCCCTAAATCAGCTCAAACCTACAAGTTCGTAGCTGGGGTATCGATACCGTTTGTCTGGTATCGATACTGCCTTTGGTTTAAGGCCTCGTGTATCGATACTCGAGGGAGAGTATCGATACCTTTTTGGTCACTGGAGCCGCTGTCAATTTCGGTATCGATACTGGCCTCTAGGGTATCGATACCGTTATCTTGGCGTTGACCGTGGGAAGTCAACTTTTGGGGAGGGTATCGATACACTCCTTGGGGGTATCGATACGGTCTCCACGGGTTGACCAAACCCTGTTGACCTAGTCAAGGGGTATTGATACACCCCTTAAGGGTATCGATACCGCCTGCTGTTTAAGTTTTAAAATGGGCTTTTAAATGTTAGTTTGGGTTCGTTTGATTGCTTCGTAAATATTGTTCCGCTGTATGATCACTTAGGATGTAATTCTCATCTAGACAAGATAAAAAAAATAAAATATAGGGTTGCTAACCGAGAGAGAGTTCCTTAGGGAGTTTTCACTCGGTTTTCCCCGTGTGACCCACTAGGACCGGTCATTCGGCCAGACCGGGACGAAGGGGTTACATTTGTTGGTATCAGAGCCTAAGGTTTCCGAGACCTTGGGCAGGTAAGTGAGGTAAGTTTAAGTTTTGGATTGATATGCACGGTGGTTGCTTGCTCTGTAAGTATGACTGTTTGTATGACAAGTATGTTGATTGTTCGTTTATAAGCATGTTGCTTATTGTCCGCGTATGTTGTGATGTATGATCGTTTGATTGAGAATGTATGTTGTTTGATCGTATGCATATGTTTACTTGTTTGGCAAGTAAGCCTTGTTATACGCTTGGTTGAGCATGTATGTGTGTTGATTTGTTTGAAACGTGTTTAGTAGAGTCCCATTGCCACTATTACATCGAAAAAGAGATTTTTAAGTGAGGGAAACATACTTGAGCCACTTGGAAGCCTTGCCTTGCTAACCCAATCTTGTATGTTTTACTGTTGATATTGTTGTTGATTTAATTGCTTTTCGGTAAGTAGAAGTCGTAGTTTCTGATAGGGTGGACTATGTTGAGGGAGTCCATCACCTCAGTTAGAGAGGTATGGTTGTACCAGAATTGAGGTACAATTCGTCCGTTTGAGACAGTGTGTATATGGGTTGATTCTTGTGGATGAGGGACGGTATGATCAACTCTGGCATTGGTTAGTAAGAAGAAGTGTAGGCCTATGAGTGGGAATTAGAGTAGGGTCGATGTTCTATCGAATGAGCCCTTGGAATAGTATTAAGTTGGTTCCCTCCAGTTGATTCTCAATCCGTGCTTTTGTATATCGTTAGCAAGTATGCAAGTTGAACATGCCTGGTGAAGTGTTAGTTGGTGACCGTTGGGGTTTGGCCTATGATTTTAATGCAAGACAGCCGGTCAGTGTCCGTGAGTGGGAGCTAGTTTGTGTGATTGGGTCAGTGTACGTTGAGTTGTTTTCCAGCAAGCGGAAGAGATGAAGTCACTTCCGATATAGTTGAGCCGAGAAGTGAGCCTTGAGCTTCGACTTCAGGATTGTTTGGTAGGGGTAGAACAAGTCCAGCTAGACTGTTTGTGTGCGATCAGAATTGAGTCTTGAAGTTACGAGATGCTCTAAGAACAGTTTAGAAGATTCAGATTTTGTTGAAGAACCAGTCTGAAAACAAGGGGATCAGAGACTATCAGTGTGTACATGTGAAGTTGCAATCTCCGCGGATACCTCCTTTGTGTGAGCATGTAAGAAATTAGATAAGTTTGTTGAGACCTTAGATGTAGGGACACATGTGACTAGCCTCTTTGGGAGACAATAGTGATCAGAAAGATGTACAGAAGATGTTGTTGGTGGTTTAGAGTTACTAGTTTCTCGTAGGTGTGAAGCGATCGTCTTCCTACGATTTTGATGTACCTTTTGACAAGGTTCAGCTTGAAGAGCATAGAGTTAGTGTATACGTTGAGACAAAGAGAGAGTTGCTTTGAAGACGCAGATTTTTGTGTGACTATAGTGGTAGGTGAGGATGTGAGCTTCTTATTGAATGTTGATCCAGTTTTAGAGATCAAAGGTTGATTGAGTTTAGTTGACAGACTTGCTGAGCAATTGTGATGGATTTGATTTTTGAACGAAGATTAGACCGCAGAATGTTAAAATAGTTTGTGATTCTTCCTAGAAGTGTTTAGAAGAAACGCCCAGTTTGTCTCCTAACAGCGAAGAAGAGTTTATTATTGATGTCGTCTCCGAGTTTGCTCGTGTTTTAGTTTGCTCTGTATCTTATGGTTTCTGACAGAATTGAGAATGTTGAAGAATTAGCTTCGAGACTTGTTAGACCTTAGATTCATTAGGCCTAGTGCACCATCTCAGAGTTCTACAGTGTAATTTGTGAAGAAGAAAGAGTGACAGTACGAGAATGTGTTCAGTTTACATACAGTCGAAACAAGTGTCAGTGATTTGTTGATCAGTTAGTGTGTGCTTCAGTCTATTTGAAGATTAATTTGAGATCCGTTTCTACCAGATGAAGGTGAGAAATTTGAAGTACCAAAGACAGCTTTAGGGGCAAGATGAAATCGCCTTGAGCCCTGAGTTATGTCGTTTTGTTTAGTTAGTGTATTAGTTACCTTCATAGAGATGTTGAGCAGAATAACTTCCGAGTTCCTTGATCAGTTATAGTAGTTCTCATAGTTGACACATGAGCATATTCAAGTACCGAAGAAGACCATGACAGGCTTTAGAGTTAGTATTTTAGATTCTATTAGAGAATCAGCTGCATACCAAGTTGTGCAACGTGAACTTTGAGATAATGAAGATGTTCTCCTAGAACGTGCAGATCATCCGAGTGTATTAGAGTAAATCCCAAGTAGGCGAAGGAAGACATGAGTTGAGAGAAATGGAAGACTGTGGCAGGTATCTATAGTTCCTAGGTCTAGCATTGTTACTTTAAGAGAATTGTAAATAGTGTTTGAAGATAGTTGCTCCATTGATAGATTGCTACAGAAGAATGTTCAGTTGTGTGGTTAGATGCGAGACAATGAGCCCTTGAGAAACTGAAAGAAACTTTGAAGAGAGCTTCGACCTTGAATCAACTTATGTCAGAGAAAGAGTTGTGAACCACAGTGATGCATTACATGTAGAGTTAGGTCGTGTGCTTATGCAAGACAGAAGATTGTGGCTTGTTCATCAAGATAGTTGGAAGACCGTGAGAAGAGTTATTCGAAATGAGACATAGAGTTACTTACAGTTGTATTTGCTTCGAAGACTTAGAGACAAGGCTTGTATAGTAAGAAATGCACGGTGTGTTTGTATATATCATCAGAACTTGAAATATTTGAAGACTTAGGAAGGGTGGAAACTTGAACAACATGAGTAGATAGAATTGCTTGAAGATTGTGACCTCGAGATTGAGTACTATTTGAAGAGAGTCTACGTAGCAACCGATGTCCCGAGTTGTATTTGCTGTTAGATTAGTAGTTGAGTTACGAGTTGCAATTGCCGAATTCCGTATATTAAATGATAGTAGTCTTGGGGCCGAGTTTCGGGTTGAGACTACTTTGAGTCAGAATGTTTGATGAGAAACAGTTGCGAGACAGATTCTTGGCACCTCACGTGCAAGACATAGTGGAAAGAAGACCTTCAGAATACAGTTTCAGAGATGATAGAGTTTTGCATTTCAGAGATAGAATAGTTGTACCGACTGACCTAGTGTTTTGAGATGTATTGTTTTGGGCCGAAGCGCACGGTGGTTCATTGTACTGCATCTGAGTAGTATGAAGACGTATTGTGGGTTGAAGATGAGTACTTTCGGAATGAGTGGATGAATAATGTGGTTCAGTATGAGAGCAAGTGTGTAAATTGCCAGCGTGTCAAGGCCGAGCTTCAGTTTCTTCTAGTTTGTTACATCCGTGGAAGGTTCATAATGGAAGCGAGTAATAGAGATTCGAGATATCAACTAGATTATTTTTGAAGACGTCTGCATAGTGTTTGGTTAATTGATGAAGACAGAGGACAGTCAGAGAAAGTTATGAGTCAAGTGTTCAAGCAGTATTGTATGAGTTTGTGAATCAGGCTAGTTCTGTTGTTATCTGTTGCGGTTACCACCAGAGCTAGAAAGGGGTTTGAGATGTGTTACGTGTATCTATGATTCAGAAATGTGAGTCAGATCTGTTCCGTGCTATATTTGTTGAAGAGATTGAGTTAAGTTTGAAATTGGCATGCCTTGAAGAATCAGTTGAGATCTTAGTGTAAGATAGCAAGTGTTGTGTGGTAAGTCTTTCGAGTTGGTTAGTACGTTGTGGTGAGAGAGGAAAGCGTGGAGGTGCATGTTTCAGTGGCCTTCCGTGATCGATGGATTTCGGGGACAAAATTTCCTTAAGTGGGGGAGAGTTGTAACACCCGTGTTTTGGGGCTAGGAGTTAGCCGGGTTTTAGTTCGAGTCAAATAAAACTTAATTAAAACATTTCATCTTCAAATAATGACCTAATTGAACTTTTGTAGAAAGGGGAGGGCTTATGAGGTAATTTGACCCTAAAGTTTTAAAAAGCTAGACAACTTTAACTAAAAGTTGTCATCTTCTTTTCATCTTCTTTCCAACTTCAAAAAAAGGAAGAAACCCCATCTCTAAAACCTCTCAAAACCCTAGCTTCTATTCCATGGATCCTACCCCTCGATTTCAACCCCGTTTTAAGAGGTAATTGCATTTTCTTAATCTCCTTTTCAATCTCTATCTATCCTTTGTTTTAGATTTCAAAAATATGGTGTTTTGGAAATTAGGGTTCATATGGAAATTTGGGGTTTCAATGGGGTTTTTCAAATTGTTTTGATAAATTGTATTGGGGGTTTGTTTAAGCACTATGAAATACTCAACATATGTTAATTTGGTTAATTTTGGATGAAAATTCGTAGTATGGTCTTAAGGCTAGTTTTAAGGTTGTAAAACTTGAGTTTTTGGTGTGGTTTGTGTTGGAAATTGAAGGTTGGTGTTAGGATAATAGATGGGGGCTGTTTTGGAAGCATTTGAATGTGCTAAATGTGTTGAAATCACAAGTTTTGGGCTGTGTATAAGGGCTGCTCGGATTTGGTGATTTTGGGGGTTGTTCATGGTTTGAAATGTTGAGTTTGGTGTTTGATTAGTGTACCGGGTTTGCTACATTAATTGATGAATTGATTTGTGGTTGTTTTACTTGTGTTGAGATGTCTAGAAGCTTGGTTTTGGGTTGGTGAAGCCTTGGGAGCAAATCCGGAAAAAAGATTGAAGACCATGGTTGCTTGGTAATTGAGCTTGGAGTAGAGGTGAGTGGTTAAAATATTTTAAATGGTTTTGAGCATTTGGTTCGAGCATGTGGACTAGGTTGAGATTGGTAGACTCACCTAGAGTTAGGATTAGGGTGGTAGCCTAATCCTAAGCTTTAGTTAGAGACATTGGATGATCTCTTTAATTGATGTTATGCCTCATGATTATTTAGGTATGTATAATGTGTTATATATGTTGTTGAGACATGGTTTGAGGCATTGCTATGCATGTGGTTTGTATTGTGATTGTGTATGATGATGTTGAGTTTAATATGATGTAAGATGCCATATTATTACTCTTGAACATGACATTATGATATTATGTTGTTGAGATAATTGATGTTGAGCTTAATATGATGTAAGATGCCATATTATGACCCTCGAACATCAAAGGTTGTGAAATTTGATTAATTGGCACTAGTATGCTTGGGTACAATGATCGATCATTAGGATGAGTGTGCACACAAATTGAGTCAAAACGTACGTGGCCTTGGTGGCGTTAAGGCACCAAGGAGGAGTACGGTGATGTAATATTCCACCGGAAGCTTTTATATATTTCTACGTGATGATGAGTGGAATCCCATCCGTAGGGCATGTGGCGATGAGTGGAATCCCGCACATGCAAGGACCGGTGATGAGTGGAATCCCACCACTACACCAAATTTGGTATATAGCGGCACTTTTAGCGGCGTTTTAGAGTCAAACGCCACTAAATTTTAATATATTGCAGCGTTTATAAATAAAACGCCTCAAATAACAAACGTTGCGGCGTTTTTTAAAAAAACGCCACAATAAACTTCTCTTTAGTGGCGTTTTTAGAAAAAAACGCCGCAATAAACCTCTCTTTAGTGGCGTTTTTAGAATAAACGCCGCAATAAATCTTAAGTTAGTGGCGTTTATAAAATCAAACGCCACAATGAAAAATAAAAGTTTTATTTTGAAGAAATACCAGCACTGTCACTCTCTTACCCTCATCCGATCCCCAAATCAAAACCACCCTTCATCTCAGTCGTCACTTTTCTTTTTCCCAATTGATTTGTCCATGCTTGAATCCTTCGCATCTGTAAATTTTTTATTAAACTTGTTCATTTTAACTTAAAAGCAAAAGCATAAAAAGAATAGTAATGAAATGGGCGTTTTCTAGGTTTTTTTTCATCCGTGTCAGTAAGCAATTGCGATGGCTGCTCTCAGACGCGAAGGGAGGCGTTTTGCCCCTCTGATCTCTCCCCGCCAAATCACCGCCGTCTGTTCCTCTCCTATCGCAGTTATTATATTTATCGCAGTTTTAGTGGTATTATATTCAGAAAATTAAAAAGTCTATGAAGATGGTTGCTGCCTCAAAGCTGAGAGCTGTTCAATCTAAATCTGAGAATTCCCGAGGCCTCTGGCAGCCATTTACCTAGTCCCAACTCATATTTCTTCCACTTCAAACCCTATCAAAACAAAAACAAGACATTTTTTGCTGTTTTTTCAGTTTGATTTCATTTGTTAACCCTATCAAAGTAATTTTCAGCCTTTTTTTTCTTCTAATCAGATAAAGAAGACGGTTTGGGAGTAGGATATCCCCCTCGCTATCTCGGGTCCTATTTATTAATTTTCTAGTGGGGAATCTAATTATCAGGTAAGATTCTTGTAATCCCACTTCAAATCTTGCTGCAAATTCGTTGCATTGTTGCTTGAGGTATTAGAAATGCATTACTGTTTTGATTCAAAATTGGGGTATGACAAGGGTATAGGTGGTTGTATGTTAATGGTTGTCGATGATAGCATGCTTGTATTTAAAAAGTAAGGAATTGCTTGTATTTAAAAAGTAAGGAATGCTAATTTTGTAACCATTAAGTATAGAAAATAGCATGAGAATTTATGGAGTTTGAATTGTTTTTTTGCTTTTCTTTTATAGAAAAGAGTTGTTCAAGTGAAATTATAGAGTTAATGGTTTCTGTACTGATTGATTTATTTTCATGTTGCAGATTAGTAGTGGAATTTTGCAGCTGCATGCTCTATTTGAATCTTTGTTTGATCTCTGTACTCTTGAAAATGTGAGTTGCAAATTTCATATTTGAACTTGGTACGAGTATGGTTAAGGAATCTGTAATTTTAGTTGTTGAAGCAATGTGCTGTTAACCTTTTTCGCCTCATATATAATTGATTGCATTGTTTGATATATACTAAATTAACATGCAATGTGCTGTAATTTTAGTTGGAAGATGAATCTGTAAATTAACATGCTGGAGACTTCCCTTTATGAGTTTATTAGGAAAGAGTATTAGTGGCGAACATTGCATATACAATCATGGTCATGCATCCCTTTCTTGTAACTATATTTTGCTTAATTCTAAATTAAGAGTATTAGTTGGAAGATGAATCTGTAAATTAACATGCTGGAGACTTTCCTTTATTTATTTGTTTTTCTGTGTTTGTTTGTTCTGGGGGGATTACAGTTGGTGGAGAATTTGGCTGATGCGATTTATAATGGAGCTCGGGATCAACATTATGATGCTTTGGTTTGTTGGTTCTTTTATTTTTTAATTTTAAGATTGATTTTAGTATTTATTTTGAAGGTTATTGATTTTGTCTTGTTTTACTTTTTTCTAAGGTTTGAGTAAGATTAATGAACTAAACAATCACTTTGAGAAGTGCCAGCGGCTTTTGAATTGGATTGTTGCATCACTTAATTCTAAAGATATCGTAAATTATCTACTCTTCTTGTTTTCGTTATTTAATTTTTATCTTTTGTTTCATTTGTTATGTGATGTTGATGAAAGTGATTAATAATGATGCAAGCTTCTGCAAAATTTATAGAAAAATTTTGATTGAAGTAGGGAATTTTTTCCGTTCTTTGTTTGGTGATAATGATTTGATTTCCTGTTAAATTCATATTTTTCTTATTTTTTTATTCTTATTTATTGCAGGTAATTCTTGAGTTTCTTTTTCCAGATGATTGGGCCGGGTTGGATTTTCTGGCATGACACTCTTGAACCAAGACAGAACAAACCAGCAAGATCCAGTAAATTTCCCCACTTTTACTTGTTTCCTTTTTATTTTAAACTAATTCTTTTTGTTAAATGTTTTTATTTACTTTATATTTTCAGTCTTTGATTGGTAAAATCTTGAGTGTGAAGGGAAAGAGTCAAAGTAATAAAGAGATTGAAGTTAGATTTGGTTCCTCAGGTGAATGCTCTTATAGTGTGAATGCTCGATCTATGTACCGAGTCGGATATAAACTTGCATTGTCTACTTATTAGTTATATCATTGGACTGTTAAAATTTTACTTTCCCAGTTGTGAAATTTTGATGTCTACTTGAATTGAACTGTTAAAATTGTTAAATCGCTTGTAGTTGATAAAAAAGATGTTTAAGCTGTTATTTATTTTGTCCATGTTATCTGAATAATTCAGTCGCAGAAGTCATTGGACTTATTGCACAACTTCTTTAAATATTTTGGAATATTTATACTTTGGTTTATACTTAATAGTACCATGAACTGCATCTAGGCTATGGTGAGCAAAATCTTTTGATTTGAGTAAGCTCTCTTGTCTTCCTATTAATCTAGCATTATTACAAATCTGATTGACTCCTTGATAACATTACTTATGGTAGAAGGCATATTGATTGTTTTAACCATCTGAAATTGTTATTGAATTCTTATATCTAACTTTTTTGGTATAGGGATTCGAGATGGTGGTCGGTAGTAGTGTTGACCGAGAGCTAGTGGATCGGGAAAGAGAGGCATAGGAACGAAATATGTAGAGAAATTAAATTGTGACAAAATATACTTTTTGTAATGAAATAAATATTTTGTTTAACCAATATTTTAAGTTAATTGTGACAATATATTTTTGGATGAAATAAATATTTTATTTAACAAATTTTTTGAATCTGTAATTTACATATTTACATTTTCTGATGAAATAGAAATAGGGAAATTTTAATTTATTATTATTATTTTATTTCCCCTACAATCAAGCTTAGCGGCGTTTGTCAAATAAAACGCCACTAAAGGTCAGGCTATTGCGGCGTTTGTCAATTAAAACGCCACTAATGGTCAGGCTTTTGCGGCGTTTGAAATATAAAACGCCAATAAAGAACTCTTATTCGCGGCGTTTGAAATATAAAACGCCACTAAAGAACACTTATTCGCGGCGTTTGTAAACACAAACGCCGCTACAGAACTTGACTTTTTGCGGCGTTTGAAAAAATAAACGCCACTAAAGGTCAGGCTTTTGCGGCGTTTGTAAATACAAACGCCGCAAAAGATCTCGACTTTTTGCGGCGTTTTTTACCGAAAAACGCTGCGAACTATTGCGGCGCAGCTTTAAGCGGCGTTTCTTGCGGCGCTTTTTTAAGCGCCGGGAAAGTTTTTAGCGGCGCTAAAAAACGCCGCTATAGGGTTAAAAAAACGCCGCTATAGAACTGTTTTGTTGTAGTGCACCGAGGTAATGTTGTTGTTGGAAATGCGTTCCAACATGTTATCCGCGTATTCGAGTCATAGCTAGGTGCCAATAAGAGAAAGTATGTTTATGCCAATATGAAGTTATGCATACATGATAATATGAATTGATATGTGTATCAATGTAATATGAAATGTGAATTTCAATGTGAAACGATATGTGATGTGGCTAATACTTTGAGTTATGTATCATTGTATGTTGAACTATTAAGTTGTTGAGCATGGCATGAATTTGGTAGTATGTTCATGCATCACCTATACTTATGGCTCATGTGAATCGAAGGTAAAATCACGTATAATATCATGATGGTTGCTCGTGCTTGGACCCTGCATTGTCGAAGGTTTGTTTTATGAGCTTACCCTCACTAAGCTTTTATGCTTACGCTCTCTTTTGTTCGACAATGCAGATAAATAGCTTGTGGGTGGCATGGGCAAGGAAAGGTCTCCAAGTGTTGCTTTTGGTGAGCTCAATGTATGAGTTTTGAGTAAATTAATGTAATAGTTAAGCAATGGGATAGGTTTTGATGTATGTCGATATTGGTTTGATTCTTGGATGCCTTGTTTGATCTATAAATATCTTTGTTGTTGCATGCCTTGAATGTCTATTTGTTTGGTTGCTAAGGCATGAAATCTTACGTGCTTGGATGACCTTATATGCTAAATTGCCCTTTTGAATGCTATGCATAGATGCTTAGGTTTGTTGGAATGCCTAAATTGCTTGATTGTATGTGTACCTCTTTGGGTTGTTTAATGCCCTTTGGTTCTTGTGAAAGCATGCTTTTATGGTTGGCTTGCCTTAGGGATTGATGATAGTGTGTTGGTTGAAGTGTTAGAGGGATTTAGGGGCCCCCTTGTGCCCTAAATCAGCTCAAACCTGCAAGTTCGTAGCTGGGGTATCGATACCGTTTGTCTGGTATCGATACTGCCTTTGGTTTCAGGCCTCGTGTATCGATACTCGAAGGAGAGTATCGATACCTTTTTGGTCACTGGAGCCGCTGTCAATTTCGGTATCGATACTGGCCTCTAGGGTATCGATACCGTTATCTTGGCGTTGACCGTGGAAAGTCAACTTTTGGGGAGGGTATCGATACACTCCTTGGGGGTATCGATACGGTCTCCACGGGTTGACCAAACCCTGTTGACCTAGTCAAGGGGTATCGATACACCCCTTAAGGGTATCGATACCGCCTGCAGTTTAAGTTTTAAAATGGGCTTTTAAATGTTAGTTTGAGTTCGTTTGATTGCTTCGTAAATATTGTTCCGCTGTATGATCACTTAGGATGTAATTCTCATCTAGACAAGATAAAAAAAATAAAATATAGGGTTGCTAACCGAGAGAGAGTTTCTTAGGTTGTTTTCACTCGGTTTTCCCCGTGTGACCCACTCGGACCGGTCATTCGGCCAGACCGGGACGAGGGGGTTACAGGAAGTTTGATAGAAGAGTCTGACCGAACCTTTTTTATGTTATGTTTGATAAAATCTATAATCCATTACCGAGATGAAGGAAAAATAAACCTAACAAGAAATGAATTCACAACATATTCTAACAACATTAGCAATGTCATGAATTTTCCAGGCGAAATAAACAACTTTGTAATTGTAACAGATTCCTCTATCAAATGTCAATGCTCTACCAACAGTAATTCGTTTCCCAGAGTCCTGACTCCTCTCCGATGTATCCCACCACCGACATATCTCACACGACCCTCGCCATCGGATCCGATAAAACCGTGTATATGTATGAAATCGCGACCGTCCAATGATGATTCTATCGCGTCTGAATGGAAAACCTTGGCCATGCTCCGGTAGGACGTCACGTTCACAACATTATAAACAAATAACAATAGAAATAAATTTTCATAAATCCCAGCAAAGAAACAAATCACAGTTGGACAGAATACAACCTAATTAAAAATGATATTTAAATTGATAATATTTTGGACTAATTTCATAAATTTTATAAACTTTAGGAACTAAAATTGTTATTTGACCAAGCAACATCATTGTTTTCGTTTTTTTAACAATCATGGTACCACCGTACCAAAATAAAAACAATACGTAACGTTAGGTACCATTTTTCTAAAAAACAAATAGTTTGGGTACCTAAATAGAAATACGAAAATATGTGAGATACTAAATATGTAGTTTACCCTTATTAAAAAATTCAAAAATTAATATATGAAAAATAATTTAATTGAATTTTTTAAAAATAATTATTAATTGTACATTGAGTTCTTGAAATTTTTAATCTTTATTAATCAATTTAATGGTGTTTAATAATGTTCAGCGTTGGTAGTGTTTAACGGTGTTCGTCGCATGTGGTAGATTCATCCAATAAAAAGATAAACTCAAATATAAACTTAAAAAATCAATGAAAATAAGGACCGAAAATTAAAAGATCGAGTGACATATATAGTGAAACTCATAAAATAAAAACGAAAAGACATCATGATATTAAGTTTTGAATAAGAAATAAAAATCAGTAGAAAAGGAAAAGTAACGTGAAGAAATAAAGAACATAATCTTAAAAAAATAAAGAATGATGAAAAAAAATAAGCGAAAGATGCACCATCGGAAGGAAAAAGACGTACGCATTCTCATGCTGAAATTTAAATTTATAAAATTAAAATAAAATAAATATTATTAGTCATTAGAATAATTAGTAAGTCTGGTGTTTTTTTTGTATCATCTTGATTAAATAATTTTTGAATTTTTTTTAATAAAAAGATCAAAAAACCCTCAAGAAACCAGATGATTCTTGTCTGAAAAAAATAGTTAAAAGACGACACTCCAAACTCTGACCAATGCCAGGTGCAAACCATATTTGAACATCGTGATTCTTCAAAAGTATATGTAAGATTAAGAAACGACAACATTGGATTATAGCCTCCCCTTAATTTTAAATTGGGTAAAATATTGAAATCATCACTCAACTTTGGTCATTTGACCTATTTTAATCATTCAACTTAAAAAAGGCTCAATTTACTCATTTAACTTTTAACATTGAACTTTTTTCATCACTCCACCGTTAAATGCTTTAACACCGTTATGATGTGGGTTATTTTATTATTTTTATTATGAATAGATAATTTTGTTATTATTTAATTAAAAAAAGCAAACCCTCCCTCACTCCCACCTTACCCCTCTCTCACCCTCACCGACAACCTTTTTCTCCATCCAATAACACCGTTCCGGTGAATTTCCGACGAACCAAAATTTTTGTAAACCCGAATTTCAGCAACATATTTCTAGAACTGAAGGAAACAATTCATAAGAACAATGAAAGCTAAAAAACTTTTCTTGATCAAAAACCATAAAAGAGTCAAAAGCTCATTGATTTCTACATCAAACATCATCTTTTTTCTTTCTTTCTCTAATAGTGCAACAAGATTGCTAACAAGTAAGAACACTCCAGTAAAAAAATTAAATGTCTGAAACAATTCTTTCTACCTAACAGAATCAAACATCAACCATAAACATGACAAATATAGAAATGAGATCCATTTTAAAGATTTTTTGTAAAAAAAATCCCAGAACTTTGAACACCAGCAAGTGTAAAAAAACAACTAAAATTCAATCTAAAGAAACCCAAGACCATGTATAATCGGAAAAAAAAGTTAAACCAACAAACGGTCAGAATTCAATAGCCCCACTGTAAAAATTCAACAAAAAATGATTTTTGATGTCCATTTGCATTTGAGTTATATGTTAGGATTCATCATTGCTTTTCTCGGAATCATCATCTTCACCAAACTAGTTAACCAATCTAACTACCATCATCAAAGCCCCTTTAACTCTTTCATTGGTCCCTCCACTGTCGTTAACCTAACCACCATCACCTTCGCCACTCAACCACAAATTGATAACCAAAATTTTAAAAAAATAAAAGAAATCAGAACAAATCAAAGCCAAAAAGAAAAGAAATCAAACTGAAATCTAAAAAAGAAAAAAGTTTTACCGTCTCATATCAGTCCCAATGATCAGAGCATCGGACAGTGAATCCCAACAGTCATTCGAGGTGCGTTGATGAGAAGATCAACATATCTCAGTTTCAGGCCGATCCGACGGTAGACAACAACAAATCGCGCTCTCAAGATGCAAGGGTTTGGACTTGTTTTGGGTCATTTAAGGGTGGGTTTTAAAACAAAAAATGAACCAGTAGAAGGAAAAGAGAGAAGAAGAGGAGTCGGTTGATGATTTTGATTTGCCGAAAAGCTCATCGGAGTGACGTTATTGGAATGGAGAAGATGATTGCCGATGATGGTGAGGAAAGGGTGGGGTGGTGGTGAAGGAGGGTGAGGTGAGAAACTAATTGTTTTATTTAATTAATTAGGTGCGTTAAAATATTATAATATATATATTTTTATTGTTTTTTATTTCCATGTCATAACAGAGTTAGAGATTTAACGGTGGAGTGACCAAAATAGGTTAATTTTTAAAGTTAAATGAATAAATTGAGCCTTTTTTAAGTTGAGTGACTAAAATAGGTCAAATGACCAAAGTTGAGTGATGATTTAGGTATTTTACCCTTATAAATTTATTTATAAATAGATATATTTAAAAAATATAAACACGTGATTAAATTAAAATATTATTATGATTAAGTTATTTTATTGTTAAAATTGAAACAACGTCTAATATAATATAGTATAATAGTATTTTTAGTCATTAAAATTTATATTTTGTTAATTTTGTCATAATTCGAAATAATTTAATTAATTTAATCATTTATATTAAAAGATTTCATCAATTTGAGATGAAAAAGTTTTCTCTGCTTCTTAGCACTTAGTACGCTATTTTTTGCATGTTGGCACGCTGTTTCTTTTCCTTTGAGTTTATGATGGTTGCTCGTGTTGAGAAAGATCTGACTGATCTTACAATAGATGATGACGAGGATCTGGAAATTCCGTTTGAGGAAGAGGAGCAACGCACATGCATTTCCTATGATCTCTTTTTGGTTGGGCGTTTCTTGACTTCTAGTTTCATTCATTTTCAGTCTATGCAGATGACTTTGGCAAACTTGTGGCGTCCAATGGGAGGAATTTCAATCATTGATCTGGGCAATGACATATTTTTATTTAGATTTTACCACACTGTTGATATTAATTGTATTGAATCAGAAGGTCCATGAAATTTTAATTCGCACCTCATAATCTTTCACCGTCTAAAAGATGGCGAGAATTCACAAATGATTCCTTTGTTCAATTCAAATTTTTGGGTTTTGGCACATGATAAGTTATTATTTTGCATGTTTTTCACATATTAAATCTTATGTTTTAGCACATTAATTTATCTTAAAACTTTTGATTCGGTTCCTATTTGGTTTTACAGGTGTTTTGGGGCCTTAATGACGTTTTATACGTAAAAGACGAGTTTTAGCACCTTTTTGGCATTTATGAAAAATTCTTCGCCCAAAACTAGTAGCGTTCGCGGAATAATGTGTGACCACGGCGCATCACAAACTTTTTGACTTAGAGGACAAGCAATCCTACTACAAGAAGGACTTCTACTTTTACCATAATTAGAGTAGTTTAGGGTTGTTTATTTAATGTAAAGTCTTCCCCTTATTTTTCACCTATAAATAGTGATCAAAGGGTGAAGGAAAAATAACCTCAAGTAATTAAAACCCTATCCCCTCTCTTGTAGCCGTCGACCACCATGAGTGGCTAAACCCCTCTTTTCTAGTCAAGTGTAGTTACAAGGATATTATTTCAAGTTTTTAGTGAGATTTCTTGTTCCCAAATTATTTTCATCTTTATTCAAGTATCTTCATATCTTTTGTGCTTCATCATCATGTGTATGTTGGGTTATACGTATGCATGCAACCAAGTCATGAGTTATTGACGCAAATGGTAAGGAAATTTGAGTTAGATTTCCAAAGGTATGAATTCATATTCTTAATAAGTTAACGGGTTAGTGCTTAGTAAGAATATGTGTTTGGGTTTCTATGATTATTAATGCTATTTGATACGTTATAATTTTTAGTGGGTTATCTAATAAATTTTAACCTTGATAATAAGAGTTAGTAATTTATGGGTTATTAAATTGCTTTCTATCAAAGAAGAGATTTAAGTCATTTGCGGGTTATCATCTAACTTGAAACCAAGCTATTTGAGTTTAGTGTTGATTTATCTTTTGTGAAATCTATAATCTAAGTTCTTGATTTAATATTCCGAGTTCTACCTTGACTAGAGTCCCAATTTATATTAGGTTCTTCCTTATTACAATTGCTTTCTCCAAATCAAATCCAAAACCCCCCATTTACTTTTATTGCATTCGCTTGTGAATTTAATTTCTTACCACTCTCTGTGGAATCGACCCTATTTGCCACTACTACAAATCCAAAGAACAAGTATGTATTATTTTTTGACAGATTCGACACCCATCAACATATGATGTTCCACATGGGTATGTTTCCGAGAAAGTAGCACAACAAATGGGGAATTTTATTGGGACTTTTGTTGACTATGACTCTCAGGCGACCAATATAGTTATAAGGGGATATTACGTATTTGTGTTTATATTGATACTAGAAAGCCTCTGAAGTGGCGTAAGAAATTTGCTTTAAGGAATGGTGGTTCCTATTATGTTCGCTTCGAATATGAGAAGCTTCCACTCTTTTGCTTTATCTGTGAAAAAATAAGGCACGAGGAGAGCTTATGCCTAGTCCGGTTAACAATGGCAAGAGAGAATATCGTCTTTGGTTGGGATTTGAGTCTTCGGGCTGTAACTCGGTGATCGACAACTAATTTTTCTAACCCGTGACTTCGTGAGGAAAAGAGGAAATTCGAGCATGATTCTACTAATCAACAGGCTAATTTTCAGGCACCAATTACAAAATTTGTTCCCATAACTGATAAGGGTAAGCTGAAAGTAACCGAAGTTATTAAAAATCTCGAGCTTCTAGGAAATTCTCAGATGGTTCCTATGAATCAGCGTTTGACTTTTCCCAATCTCGCTCTTATTGCTCCACTTAATGAGGGGATCATGAATTTTGGTGATGTTCACATGATTTACGCTGAAGAGGACAATATGGACAAGCTGGCAGAAGAAATCAAACGTCCACGTGTTACACATTAGGGGTGGGCATTGTCGGGTACCTGGTTCATCCGGGTACCTCATTAAGCCGTCCGTGTTCCGACCCATTATATCCGGGTACCCGGGATTTGGGTACCCGATTCTTATTTTTTATTTTTTTAATTCTAAAATTAAAAAAATCACATGTTAAACACAAAAATATTTTTAAAAAATTAAACTTAAAACTTAAAAGAATATAATACAAACATAAAAAAATGTAGGGATTTAAACTTAATTTTAGAGTGAAAGTATTAAGAAACATAAAATAAAAATATTATTTTAAATATAAAAAATATAAATATTAAATTTTATCGGGTCGGGTCGGGTCGGGTACCCGGTAAGGAGAAACTTTCGGCCCGTGTCCCGGGAAATTTTACCGGGTCGGGTAATTTTTTTTCGGGAATTACCCGACATTTTAGGTTCAGGTCGTCAGGTTTTTGGGTCAGGTACCCGGCCCGGTCGATTGTGTAATCTGTATCAGGAGTTTCAAATGTTGATTCGAATGATACTTCCACTAATTTATTGGCAGACCTAGATTAACGGGCCAGCCGGGCCCAATGAAAATCCTTAGTTGGAATATTCAGGGCCTAGGGCAGTCTCAGACAATTGGACGTCTCGGGAATATGTTACGAGACGTCAATCTGGTTGTAATCTTTTTGATAGAAACAAAGTTACAGTGCTCCCATATGGAAAAGGTTTGAAAATATTGTGGTTATCAGTACGATATTGATTTTAGTTCTAACGGTCATAGCGAAGGTTTATCTTTAGCTTGGAAGTCTACTTGCATGGTCACGCTCCGTTCTTTCTCGGCTCGTCATATCGACGTGCTTTTTGATGAAGATGTGGATGGTATTTCATGGAGGCTCACTGGTTTTTATGGTGTCCCTGAAGTTGAGAATAGGGCTGCATCATGGAATTTACTTCGTCAACTTAATGATCTTCCCGATACACCTTGGCTAGTGCTTGGAGATTTTAATGAATTGCTCTTCGCTTCAGAGAAATCTTGGGGCCGTCTACGCAATGCTCAATAGATGGAAAATTTTAGATCGACCCTCGTCGACTGTTCCCTAGAAGATGTTGGGTTTTGTGGTTTTTGGTTTACTTGGGAGCGGGGTCGATTTCAGTCAAACAATATTCGGGAGAGGTTGGATCGAGGGGTTGCCAATGCCTCGTGGTGGTCTCTTTTCCCCATTTTGATCTGGAACACCTTACCCATTCATTTTCTGATCATTGCCCTTTACTTCTCAACACACATTGCTCTTCTATTTTGTAAGACTTGATATCCTTCAACCGAATTGCTTGCCAAGTGTGGAGAAGATTGATTTTTGGGTAATTTTGGTGGAAGCAAAAGATAGACAAAATAAACAAAAGATTTATAGTGGTTCAAGCTTCTAACAAGCTCTACATCCACTGCCTTAGCTTCCCACTAAGGATTTCAACCAATTCACTAAGAATTCTTCCTCTTTTCTTGGCTTAGGAGGCAACCAATTACAACCTAGACTCACTCACCAAGTCTAGCATCTAAAGCTCACAAACCGAGCTTTGGGATCACTCTCTAACAAGAGAAAACTTAACAAACTAGAAATCCCTCTAAAAGGTATGAGTTTTCACTAATAAGCTCTCACCCAAAACCTAATACACTTGAGCATACATTGACATTTAAACTCACAAGTGTTTTCTATACAAAGAATGAGAAATTATGCTCTAAGACAAATTTTCATCATAATGTTGTTGACTTGTGAATCATTAGTCTTCTATAAATCCTTGGAGGTCCCTATTATACTCCCCAATTGGTTTCCTAGCCGTTGAAGACCGTTAGGATTGAATTGGAGCCGTTGAGGCCTTTATTTCTCGTAATAAATACATTTTTGGAGCTGTCCATATCGATACGCGGGTAGCCGTATTGGTACGCCCTTCTTCAAAACTAGTCGTTGTGCTTTCCTCAGCTGATGCATATCGATACACGTTGAAGCGTATCGGTATGACCTCTAATTCAAATAGCCGCTAGGAAAATGATCGTTGGGAGCATTTAGGCATATCGGTACTCGATACAACCGTATCGATACAGGATACTAGCCGTTGGGGGGGGGGGGTTTATAAAATAATTGTATCGAAACGCCATGTAGTGTATCGATACATGTCCTCTTCGTATCGGTACGGCCAAGCCTTATCGGTACGGGTTTTAGCTACTAGAATTTTCCTGTAGTTGAAACCCTAAAGCGTATCGATACAGGGTATACCGCACCGGTATGGTTACTTGAAAAACTCAGGTTTGGCTATGTGAAAGTCATTTTAAATCATTCGAAAGCCTTATAAAACCGTCAAACATATTTTCAAGTTGTTTGGACTTATAAACATTTTGAAACCTTTTCAATTTAGTCCAAAACAATTTATTATTATTATATCAAAACAAACATCTCAACAATCTCCCCCTTTTTGATATAATAAAACAAACTTGAAAAATTGTTTGTGATTCTCCCCCTTAGTATTTAAAAATTTGAATAAGAGATTTTAAAATTGAAATGTAGTTAAAGCTCACCCTTATTCACTTGAAAAATTAATTTTTCAAACTATTTCTCCATTTTTTTGTTATATCAAAAACAATTTAAATGACTTTAAGCTCAAAATAACAATGAAGGTTTAAAAGATTTTGACAAAAATAAGAATTTTTGTCTTAAAATGGCTACCCCTTACTCAAAGCATCATCAAATGGTTAGTCCAACAAATATGACTATCTAGTTGAATTAAAGTAAATAAATCAAATAAAAAGGCAAATAAATTCAACTAAATTAATTTTACCACTTGAACCAAAGGGATGATGTGAAGCCTTCATTCTTCAAGTGATCTTCCTTGTGTGCATGGAGCTCCCCCTCAATGTTGTATTGTATTGACCAATCTCCATCACACCTAAAACAAGACAATCAAGTAATTTTTGGTATGCAAATTGCTTTAGATCCATAAGCGTTAGTAACACATAATTTAGTCCCCTTAAGAATCCTTTTTTTCAATTTCATCCTTTTTAGTTGAAGTAATTAGTCCTTTTGGGACCTAAATACTTCTAAAACATTTACCATTTAAAAATTTAGGGGCACTAGATTGTCTTTGATAAAAAAATTTATTTTCCAGGATTGGTTTTCTTTTCAAGCTCTTTGGAAATCAAATTGTTTTCATCTTGAACTTTATAAAGCAAAATTTCTAAATCAACACATTTTTGTTGAAACTCATTGAGTTTTGTTTCAAGTTCAATTTTGGTTTTAGAAATCAAATCGTTTTGAATTTTTCAAATCTGAAACCACTTTCTTGTTTTTCAAAATGTAATTTTTAAACTCTAAAACCAAATAATCATAATTATCTTGTAATTAATCAAAAGAATAAGAAGTTGAAGTAGATGAATTAGAAGTTACCCTTGAATCTTCTTGGATGGCCATAAGGCAAAGGTTGGCTTGTTCATTATCGGTGGAGTTATCATCACTCCAAGTAACCACTTATGTCTTCTTCTTATGGCTTGAAGAGTTGCACTCTTCTTCTTCTTCTTCTTCTTCGATTCATGCTTAGATTCTTCCATTTTGCTCTTCATGAATCGGACACATTTCTTGAAGAGATGAATTATCTCTTCATCTTCACTTTCCTCCTCACTTGATTCTTCACGCTGGCCTTTGGATGAATTGAGAGCAATGGCATTAACATCAATGCCTTGCTCTTTGATATTCTTCTCCTTCTCCCTCTTCAAGGGTGTAGACATCATTTCATGGGTAAGAAGGGACCCAATTACAGTAAAACCTCTATAAATTAATACCCTTGGGAGCATAGAATTTTATTAATTTAGAGAGATATTAATACATTGATAAATTAATAATTTATTAATTAAAAGAAAATTTCTCAATTTAGCAAATATAACTTTGATAAAGATATGATCCAGGCGAAAATGACGAATGTTTACAAGTTCAAAGTTTAGAGGAAATTGTGGCTAATATTGTTGAAAGTTCTACTAATGATGAAGTTGAAGATGATTCAACACCACTTGAACTAGTCACGCAAAATGAAGCATTGAATGCGGCAACAACTCTTCACAACTTTTTATTGCAGTTGGAGACCTCAACTCCGGAACTTGTGGGCGCAATTAGAAAATTTAGAGATAAAATTAAATTAGATTTGAATTTTAAAAAGAAACAGATTACAATAGATTCATATTTTAGCAAGTTACCAAAGTAGTAATTGTAATATTTATGAATTATTAATTTATAGTTTTGATGGGACCTTTATATTTATAAAGGGGATCTCCAAAAAATTATTATATTATTATCTTATCGAATTTGATGATTTTTTACATTGGCCTAAGTCGGGATCGGATAAATTTATTATTTAATAGAATTTATTAATTTAAAGAGTATTAATTTATAGAGGTTTTACGGTAGCTCATCAAGTTTGAGCTCCTTTAGGTTCTTGGCTTCGATGATAGCCGTCATCTTGCCCTCCCATGATTCGGGAAGTGAATAAATCAACTTTCGAACGAGCTTGTCTTCTGAAATCTCCTCTCCAAAACCTTTGAGTTTGTTGATGATTGTGGAGAACCGATCGAACATGCTCTTGATGTCTTCTTCCGGGTTCATCTTGAAGTTTTCATACTCAAGGTTGAGAAGACCGATCTTGGTCTCTTTCACTTAGTTTGTTCCCTCGTATGTGACTTCAAGCTTGTCTCGTACTTCATTGACATCTTCATAAGAAGACATTTTTGCATATACATCAGACCCCATTGCACATAATAAAATGTGCAAGGTTTTATAATGGTTCAAGCTTCTAACAAGCTCTACATCCACTACCTTAGCTTCCAACTAAGTATTTCAACCAATTCACTAAGAATTCTTCCCCTTTTCTTGGCTTAGGAGGCAACCAATTACAACCTAGACTCACTCACCAAGTCTAAAATCCAAAGCTCACAAACCAAGAATTTGGGATCACTCTCTAACAAGAGAAAACTTAGCACTCTACAAGGTATGTGTGTGCACTAATAAATCCTTTATTTCCTTGTAAGTGACTTCAAGCTTGTCCCATACTTCCTTGGCATCTTCATAAGAAGAGATTTTTGCATATACATCGGGCCCCAATGCACACAATAAAATGTGCAAGGCTTTGGAATTTAGTCTCATCATCTTCTTGTCCTTTGCATTCCAATCTGCATTCCTCCTTGTTGGCACGAACTTTTGTTGCTTGCGTGTAGTGTACTATAAATGATACGCAATTATGGTGCAAGTATACACGTCGAACAAGTAATAAAGTGATGAGTGAGTATCGTCTCCATAGGGATTGAAGGTATTCACGGTTGCTGTAACAATAAAGATTGAACTTTTTGCAGATGACAATGCTATAGTAAAAGAGATGATATAAAATAATGCTGAAGCAAAATAGTGCAGAGAAAGATGAGATAACAATATGATAAACAGGTCCCCTTTTATATGCGAAACTCACTACGGAATGACTGGCTGGGAATGATGGACAACCTAAATTAAGCTTCTTAACGATACTAAGGCTCTCAAGCTATCTTCTATGCTAGGCGGGATTTGCTAAAAGTGTTCCTAAACTATCTCTAGCCAGGAAACTGGGAGTCAGAAATGCTACAGCCATACCTCTCAGCGTAAACTCTTAACACTCCCCTACCCTTCACGAACTATCCTTTTTAGCCCTTGAAACCTATCACTTATCTCTAAGGTAGGTTAGAGTCTGCCTCTCGACAACCACTTCATTGCTTATGAGGGTTTTAAGGCTAGCTCTCTCGATTACTAACCCCAACAAACACTTAAAGAATGACCAACTCTCGAGGGCTCTTACAACTTTAAGGAAATGAAAAATGCATAAGCAAAGCATAGAACATGATAAACACTAAAAAAGCCATAACATGCATTAAAAAGTACTCAAAATAAAATCATCCATCAAACCCAAGCCACCTAAAACAGTTTGTGGCTGGGCAATATCATCCAATGTATCATTGCGATAACATCACAAAAGATAAAGATATGGAAAGGAAATGCTATAGCGACAGAAAGAAAGGTGAACTCCCTCTCCGCCATGGACTGCGTGACTGTCTTAAGCCCACTACCTCTCTCGAGGCCGGCGAGGCCACTCTTTGGAGCTTCAAAGATGGAGGACACCAAGCTGGAGAAGATGAAGATGAAAACTTCTCTCTCCTTGTAACTTTCTCTCTCTTCTGCCTATCTTTCGCAACACCACTCTCTCTTTCTCCAAGTTTTTCTCCCCTTTATATAGTGGAGGCTTCTAGGGTTTTGTGCCCTAAAGATGCCTTGATAATCCCAAGGAATATCCACCGACAAGGTCTGCCACGAGGGGACAAGGAGGGCAGTCTGCAGGTGGGTTCCGGCTGCTGCACATATCAGATCGTCCTTTTCTGCATGTTCACGTGCTTCTGCAGCTCACATGTATCTCACGTGCTGGCTAATATCCATTTCTATCATGCTAAAGAAATTCCCGACACCGACTTTCTCTCTTGACTCCTTTCCTGCACACCAACAAAACCAAAACCAACCTTCCGAGCAGTACCCCTCAATATGGTCCAACAACCAGCAAAGATAAAGATGCACCCAGAAGAAAAAAATGCAACCTAAATGCAGTCTAAATGCTATGGTATGAACTCAAGAACAGGCAAATGCTATAGCAAAAAGGTATGAAAACAAGGATATTTATGCAGTTATCACACCCCCAAACTTAAGCTATTGCTTGTCCTCAAGCAATGAATAGAACAGAACAAAAGAATTACTATGACAAAGATTTAACTTAGAGGATTGCTATGGCAATATTTCAGTCCTCAGAAATAACTTAGGAATTAAATATAAACAACCAGAAGTGAGATCTTTAAGAACATTCCTTAGGACTAAGCTATGTGCGTGTGTGCGTGGCTGCCTTCCTCCTATACTTAAGCTAGTGTGACAAATTTTCAAGGAAGATCCCTAGTTATACCCTAACTATGTTCTCTAGTTCTTTTCTAATTTTAGACTCCCAAAGATATAAGTTTTCTGCTACGAAGGGTGTCAACTCATTACACCTACCGTCCTTAACTCTAGATGAGCAGGGAGCAACCCTCTCACCCCCAAGCTAGTAGGCAGAGTCATCACGTGACAACTTTCATTCACTCATATGCTATAGAAAAACTTTATTTATATATATATATATTTGTTTTTTTTGTTTTTTAACACTATGCTATAGCAAAGCGGAGTGTTCTTCTACAGATATGCCGTAGAATTTACTCGTTTGTTTGAGCACAGGGTCATCTAATTTTTCTTTTAAATTCTCTAGAGTTTACATATCAGAGTTTATTAGGGTTCTTCCTGAAAAAAGTTTTCTAACAAACTTACTTATAGAAAGAGAGCAGTTGTGTAACAATTTTTTTAACAACTAGATCCTAAGGTCAGTTCTACAGATCTCAACTAGTTGTGTTTTTTCTAACTTAGTTCAGGCCTTTAAGATTTCGTCGTCAGACATCATAAATATATTCATAGACTATCTCTAGACTAAACATAATGCCATAGTAAAAATTTTGTTCTATCCTATAATGCATATGCTAAAGCAAAATATTAACTATGAACACTAACACCCCCAAACTTGAGAGATGAAGTGTCCTCAATGCATAAACTAATCTACATTATATGCCATGAAAAAATGAAATAAATGAAAAGAAAAAAGTTAGTTACCTCATGGGTGCAGAGGCTATGTCGTGTTGCTGGTATTGTCCATTGATGTTTCGGAGGACTAGTGGTGGTGATCTGCTACATCGTCCACACTCTCTGAGGAGGCTGACTGAGCTCTAGGGGAAGATCTGACATGTCTACCAGTATGTTTGATGCGTGTCTTTGGTCGGGATGTTGTAGCATCCGCTGTTTGCGTTTTTTTCGGCTCAAGTGTAGGTGTTGTGGCTGTCTCCTGCTGAGGGGGGTCCTCATGATCACTGGATATATGCTCAGGCTCAGGAAGTGGGTTTTCTGGTCGTGACATTGTTGGATTAGTTGCCTTCCTGGTACGTTTCCTTTTCTTGGTCGGGGTAGCTACTAGGTCGATATCTTCTACAGTAGGTGGAATCACGGGAGTTTCTTTTTCTTGCTGGGCAGTCGGAGTCGTAGGCGTCTTCTTTCTCGGAGTCTTCTTCTTGGTAGCGGGTTGGACGGAGCTAGGGTCATTGGGGGACACTGTGCTTGCTGTAGTTGTGGTGGGGACTTGCAGCAACTCCATGAGGAATAGTGGAAATGACACGTTCTGGTCCAGTAGGAGTTTACTTAAGCAGGATGCTATGGCACAATCGCGATGATGGGCATACTTGAAGTACGCCCGCTGGTGTGCCTTTATCAGGCTGAGCTCAGTGCTCAGTTCTTCCATTGTTGCCACCAATGCTGCTACTCGTGCTGCAGCAAAACTTTTAGCTCCTCCTT
This sequence comes from Hibiscus trionum, assembly GCA_030270665.1. Classification (NCBI taxonomy): domain Eukaryota; kingdom Viridiplantae; phylum Streptophyta; class Magnoliopsida; order Malvales; family Malvaceae; genus Hibiscus; species Hibiscus trionum. The sequence continues at coordinate 308,787 of BSYR01000050.1, forward strand.
CCACTGTTTGTTGAGGCACATCTTCATTAAATCCTCGGAGTTCCGTAACGGGGGCTGGAGTTAAACCTGTCTTTCCTGAAATAGTTGCATCCACTAGATCGTCTATGAAGACTTCTTTTCTTTTACACAAAGCAGTTATCAGGTTAAGGAAAACAAGGGGACTACGAGGCCTTTTTAGACAAGCATACACTTCATCCACTATAATATTTCCTATGTCAATGCGTCTACCATGTAATATTGAGTGGAGAAGAAAAAGTCTAGAGACGTGGACTGTGGCAGTGTGTAGCGTGGGCATAAGCTTATGTCGTACAAAATGGTTCTGTACCTTGGCCTCAGGTTTGAGGCGTCCTCTCTCGACTGACTTGTTGTTGTCCAGCACCGTTCCCTCAAAACAAATATCCTCTAGCACCTCACGTTGTGTCTGGGCGTCCATGGTTGTCACAAAAGATGTGTGGTGATCTACAGTGTGCTTAAGCCCATAAAACTTGTTAATTGTTGCAGCAGTAAACTTTATCTGCTCGCCTTGCGCATGAACCGTAGACTGCGTTGGACTTGTGAGGAGTGCGTAGAATTCCTTTACTAGTGATGTACAAATCTTCTCAGGGTGAGCAGCGAAGGTTTTCCACTCATGCTTGCCAATGACATCCATGACTGCCTGATCGAATTGGTGTGTTTAGTGCATAAAAGTTCTATATTCTACCCCACATTTACCCATATTTTTGCTGCACTCAAGCATGATTAGTTGCATTTAGGATAGATTTTTGCATACACATCACAATTAGATAAAACTGCACAGATGCTGCTAAATTTGGTCACTTTTATAGGTATCTGATGCGGCAGCATTGCAAAGGAGTAGAGGCAAGTTGCAGAGCTGGAGTTGAAGGACAGAAGAGCAGTGTCTGTCATGACATCTGCCGTGGCAGCAATGGCGACAGAGAGACACTGAGGTGGAAAAGCAAAGTGGGGTTCGATAGATAGAGAATTGTGAGTCGGTCTGTCGTGGATCACTCTCACATTTTTCTGAGCCCTGAAGTAGAAGGAAGACCGGGTCCAAAGTTCAAGGAAGAAAGTCAAAGCAGGAAAAGAGGACGAATTAAAGACATCTACTCAGAAGATTTAGTCTTTAATAAAGTTGTACTTTAATTTAAACTTGTATTCTTGCCATATTAGAAAACTTGGACCATAGGCCTATATAAAGGCATGTAATCCGACCTAGAGAGGGATATCTAGCTCATAGCCGTCTTCCCCCCAAACCCTAGTCGTTTCTCTCTCTCCATCATGTTCTAAACTTCCCCAAGGGCTAAGGGTTGATATTGTAAAGTAGTTGTAAGGATTGTATTGTTCGTAGGATTTTTCTATTCAAGTAATAAAACTTCAAGTTTATTTACTCTGGTTTTCAACATCTCATAAGAGCATCGGGAGAGCATTGTGAGGTTATCCATTTGCTTGATATCGGGAGAGTTAAACATTCGAAAGGAGTAAATACGTGTTTTCCAGTTTATGGTTAAACCATCTTGGCTTAGGGATAAGTACAAGGTTAAGTGGCTAAAGAAGAATTCACAAACATTGGTGTTCACCCTTTGATTCACGCCGTGCGGTATCATCCAAGACGTGTTCATCAACAGAACTTGGGCCTAGGGATAGGACAAGTTATAATAGGGATTCTTGCCAAACTTGAAGTACAGAGTTGTTGATCGCTACCGCGACATCATCAGACCTCTACGACGATAGGTGCTGCCGCGACAGGTACGGCGACAGAACAACAGAAGTTCCTCTGAACAGTACAACACCTGCACTACTGAGCAAATCAATACCGGCCTATTCTCTCAATCTGATTACCTTATCTTTTACTTTAGTTATTACTCAAAATTTCTCCAAACAATCATTTAAACTATTTCTTTTTCTTGTGCAACAATTTAAGGATAGAGTTATTTCCAGTCCTTGTGGAGACGATATTCGATACTCTAGTATCACTTTACTACTTGTGTCGTGTACACTTGTACTATTTGCGATAGTCTTATTTACACGCAACAAGTTTTTGGCGCCGTTGTCGGGGACTGGCAACATACCTTTACCTTTTTATTACTGCACTTTGTTTTTATTTTTATTTTTTGTTTTTGTTTTTAGTTGTTTTATTTCCCCTGTGCCTTTCACAATGTTCTCTTATTGCTTATGCGCAGATCGAGACGTGGTAAGGAACCTGAGTACGAATTAGACCCAGAAATCGAACGCACATATCAACTCAGGAACCAAGCCCGACTCTTGATAGAAAGAAACAACTATCTTGAGGAGAGACTGGAAGCAATGGTGAACGGAAGATAATGCAATAGGGAAGATGACAACAACAACAATAACCCCAAGGGTAATGTAGATCCTCCTAATGATGCCTGAAACGATCTGCCGCCGCCTGCTGCCCCAGCAGCACGGCAAACTTGTCGAGAGTACATGGATAACGACCATGTTGAACTGGAAACTACGCTACCAGATGTGGAAGCTGAACACTTCGAACTGAAACATGTAATGTTCAGCATGATAAATTCTGCTGGCCAATTTGGTGGTTCTGCTACTGAGGACGCACGTGAACATCTGAAAACTTTCCAGGAGATCTGTGGATCGTTTAGACAACCAGGAATAAGCCCGGAAGTACTGAGGCTCCGGCTATTTCCTCATTCATTGAGGGATAGAGCAAAAACCTGGTGGAATAAGTTAACGTCGGGTTCAATAAGAACTTGGGCGGATCTCTGTCATGAATTTCTTTCTCGTTTTAACCCTTCTCAATTATCTGAAAGATTGCATAACGAGATTGCTACTTTTCAACATGAAGATGACAAACCAATGCATGAGGCATGGGACATATTTACGACTCTCTTACGAAACTTCCCAATGCATGGATTCCCTGTATGGAATCAGGTTGTCAAATTCTACAATGCTGCCAATGCACACACTCGAATGAGGATAGATTCGGTAGCAAATAGGTTATTACTTGATAAAGAACCAGACAATGCAATGCTGGTGTTGAAAAAGTTAGCAAAGAATGATGAGCAGTTTCCTACAGCTCGAAGAGGAAGTAGACGAGGAATATCTGTAAAGGAATACGAAGCTGACAACTCGGTCAAAACTCAGATTGCATACCTCACTAAGATAGTTGAAAATCTGCAGCGGAAGGATTTTAAAACTGTATTTTCTACCGAAGAGGTGTGTGAAACCTGTAACAGAAACCACAGTATAGAGGAGTGTCCTTTACAGCTGGAAGAAGGGATGTATGTTGGAAACTATAACAAGAATAAAACCTATGACTCCAACAACTACAATCCAAACTGGAGGAAGGACCCCAAATTTTCCTAGAGTAACCCCAACAACGCACTGAACCCTCTAGTCCAGAATAACCAGAACCAAGGAGGTCCTAGGATTCTGTCACGAAAGTAACCACAACAGCAGCCGGCAGCCACAACGAGCATACTAGAACAGACCCTGGCCATGTTCATGTCTCAAACATGAGCATATATGGCAAACATGGATCACTTTGTCAAGAAAACTGAATCCTTCATGGATAAGACAGAGATGAGAATGACAAACCATGAGGCTACCCTAAAATCCTTAGAGACACAGATGAGCCAGGTTTCATAGTTTATAAACCCAAGGCAGAATGGAGGATTCCCTAGTGATGCTGAGGTCACTAGAAAACCCGCACATGAGTAGTGCAAGGCTATTACAACGAGGAGTGGGAAACAACTACAAGGGCCGATAATAAAAGAAACACCGAGTAAGGAACTGACCCTACAGACACCTGCCGTGAACACTGCCCCGGAAAAAGAAAAACAGTCTGTTGTCGTCACATCTGCCACGACAGCATAAGAAACAGAGGAGCAGAAAGAAGAAACTGAAGATCTTGAGCCTCCTCAGATCCGACTTCCATGTGAAGGACGCCTTGAAGATTACCGTCCTCCACCCCCTTTTCCACATCGGTTAAAGAAACAGAAACATGAGTACCAGCTTAATAAAATCTATGATGTTTTTAAGCAAGTACACATCAACATTCTGCTGTTAGAAGCCATTAAGCAAATGCCTGGTTATGCAAAGTTTCTTAAGGATGCAATGTCTAGGAGATTCAGACTTGGGGAATTTGAAATAGTGATGATGACAGAAGGATGCATGGCAATCCTACATAAGCGACCACCCCCAAGAAGAAGGATCCTGAAAGCTTCATCATACCATGCATAATTGGTGACAAGTTTGTGGGTAAGGCACTTTGTGATCTTGGTGCTAGCATTAATCTAATGCCCAAATCTGTATTTCAGAAACTAGTTATTGGACAAGCAAGGCCCATGACAGTCATGTTGCAACTGGCAGACCGCTCTTACGTACAACCAGAAGGAAAGATTGAAGATATCTTGGTAAGAGTGGATAAGTTTATTTTTCCTGCTGACTTTCTTGTTTTAGATTGTGAAGTAGATGAAAATGCACCGATCATCCTAGGGCAACCCTTCCTAGCCACAGGCAGAATAGTGATCGACGTAGAGAAAGGAGAATTGACTATGAGAGTCTATGACCAACAAATAAAGCTCAATGTTCTCCAAGCAATAAAACAAGCTGATGTAGAGGAAGAATGCAAGGCAATTTCAGAAGTAGTCATAGACCAACCCTGCATCAGATCAAACTGTCACGACATGAAATTTGGTCACTACCACCGTAGTCACCTTGAAGACTGTCACGGCATCATCGACGACAGTGACCCCTCAGACACAGATGCATCTGATACTAAAGGCCTTGAGGAGGTAAATTGGATAGGCACACGTCCTGGTAAGTTCTTCGAGCCTTTGAATTATACCTCGAATGAACATGTGATCCAAAAGCCTTCCATTGAGCAGCCACCTATTTTAGACCTTAAACCCTTACCAGGGCAACTTAAATATGTTTTTCTTGGTCTTAATGATACGTTGCCCGTAATCATCTCTTCTAAGTTGATGCAGGAACAAGAACATCAGCTAATCAAAATGCTATAGCAGGATAAGAAAGCTATTGGATGGACCATGACCGACATCCAAGGCATCGGTACAACGATTTGCATGCATAAGATCCTCCTGGAGGGTGACCATAAACCGACGATTGATGCCCAAAGACGACTAAACGAAGCTATGCGAGAGGTAGTGCGAAAAGAAATCATCAAGTGGCTTGATGCTGGAATAATATACGTCATCTCGGATAGCAAGTGGGTGAGCCCGGTGCAATGTGTACCCAAAAAGGAGGCATAACCGTGGTAACAAACAAGGACAACAAATTAATCCCAACCAGGACTGTGACCGGTTGGAGGGTTTGTATGGACTACCGGAAGCTTAATAAGGCTATTCGAAAGGACCACTTCCCCTTACCCTTTATCGATCAAATGTTAGATAGATTAGCGGGAAAGTCTTACTATTGTTTTCTTGATGGTTACTCAGGTTATAACCAAATCGCAATCGCACCGGAAGACCAAGAGAAAACAACATTGACATGCCCATACGACACATACGCCTTTCGAAGAATTCCATTTGGACTGTGCAATGCACCAACAACCTTTCAACGGTGCATGATGGCAATATTCTCCGACATGGTGGAGGATTTCCTAGAGATCTTCATGGATGACTTTTCCGTCTTTGGAGACAGTTTCGACGGTTGTCTAGGAAATTTACAGAAGGTGCTTGAAAGATGTGAAGAGGCAAACCTTGTTTTAAACTGAGAAAAATGCCACTTTATGGTGGAGAAGGGCATAGTGTTGGGATACAAGGTTAGCTTCCACGACATAGAGGTAGACAGAGCTAAAATCGAAGTTATTGAAAAACTGTCGCCACCCACCACAGTCAAGGGAATAAGAAGTTTCATAGGGCATGTATGATTTTATCGAAGATTCATTGCCAATTTCTCAAAAATTACTAAACCCATGTGTCTCCTGTTGGAACAGAATCGTGCCTTTGACTTTAACACTGAATGCACTGAAGCATTCATGATACTGAAGGAAAAGCTGGTAACAACCCCAATAGTGCAGCCACCCGACTGGAGCTTACCATTCGAGATAATGTGCGATGCTAGTAGAGGAAGGAGAAACTCTTCCATGTGATCTACTATGCCAGCAAAACTCTAAATCATGCCCAAATAAATTACACCACAACAAAGAAGGAGTTACTAGCAGTGGTGTTTGCAATTGACAAGTTCCGACCATATATACTTGGAACAAAATTGGTGGTCCATACAGATCATTCAACACTCAAATATCTGTTCACCAAAAAGGATGCCAAGCCAAGATTGATACGTTGGATTCTGTTGCTGCAAGAATTCGACATTGACATCAAGGACAAAAAGGGGACAGAAAACCAAGTAGAGGATCACTTGTCAAGACTAGAGATGAGAATGAATCAAGAGAAAGACAAGACCAACATATTAGAAACTTTCCTAGATGAGCAGTTATTCACTGCCACCAGTACTACCGCGACAGCCATGGCGGCAGGTAAGTTCCCTGAAACCCCTTGGTATGCTGACATTGTCAATTACATTGTAAGTGATTTATTACCTCCTGAACTTAATTATCAAGCTAGGAAGAGGTTCCAAAATGATGCAAAACATTATTATTGGGACGAACATCTTCTCTTCAAACATTGTCTAGATCAGATCATCAGGAGATGCATACTACAAGAAGAACAGAAAGAAGTGCTTCACCACTACCATGCTGCCCCTTTTGGAGGACACTTGGTAGGAAATAAAACTGCTGCCAAGGTTCTGCAATCTGGGTTCTATTGGCCTACACTGTTCAAGGATGCACAAGTTTTTTGCAAGAGCTGCGATAAATGCCAAAGGACTGGAAACATGTCTAGAAGGCATGAGATGCCACTGCAAAACATTCTTGAGGTCGAAATTTTTGATGTTTGGGGAATCGACTTCGTGGGACCATTCCCAGCCTTCTGTGGGAATCTATACATCCTGCTGGCAGTAGACTATGTGTCTAAGTGGGTAGAAGCTATCGCCACTCAGAAGAACGATGCCAAGACTGTGCAAAGATTTCTCCACAAGCATATCTTCTCAAGGTTTGGCATCCCAAGGGCGATCATTAGTGTTGAGGGTAGGCATTTTGACAACAGGGTAGTTGCTAGTGCACTAAAGAAATACGGAGTAAAGCACCGAATTGCAACAACATATCACCCCAAACCAATGGGCAGGCCGAAATCTCAAATAGAGAAGTGAAGAACATCCTAGAAAAGATGGTAAAACCAACTCGAAAGGACTGGCCTCTTCACCTAAATGATGCACTCTGGGCCTACAAGACTGCATTTAAAACGCCATTGGGAATGTCACCCTACCGTCTCATCTACGGAAAAACTTGCCATTTACCTGTCGAGATAGAACATAAAGCATATTGGGCTATCAAGACAGTTAACATGGAATGGGACAAGGCAGGGCAGAAAAGGCTACTGGACTTGATTGAAATTGAAGAAATTCGAACCATGGCCTACGACAACGTCAAAATCTACAAGGACAAAACAAAGAAGTGGCACGATAGAAAACTGATGCCACGACAGTTCTGCTCAGGGCAGAAGGTGTTGTTGTTTAACTCTAGGTTGAAGCTCTTTCCAGGAAAGCTTAAATCTAGGTGGTCTGGCTTTTTCCAAGTAGTCCAAGTTTTTCCCCATGGTGCCATTACAATCAGATCAATCAAGGATGGGCACCAATTCAAAGTCAATGGAAAAAGGCTGAAGCACTATCAGGGGACTGAAGCCCCAAGGATGTAGGAAGTAGTTAAATTAGGAGATGCCCCTCAAGGCATCCCTAATTTAACTTAGTTTTATTTTATTTATTTTAGTTTATTTATATTTTTAGGAAATAAGATTTTAATATATTGTTTATTTTAGTTTTCAGGTAAATAAAGGAAGCAAAGCAAAGAGGAGGAATGAACCAGCCCACCACATTCACAACAGCCCATAAAGCCCAATGGAAAAAACCTGTCGTGACAACCACTTACCAGTTGTCGCGGCAGACGCGGAAAATACAACCTGTCACGGAGCTGTCGCGACAGACATAGAAACGCGTAACAAATGCGCAGTAGACACAGAAACGCATGACAGACGCGTCAAGAAACCGCGTGACAGCTGGCCCCATTATTCGCGCCACTCGTTACATTTCCAACGGGCAGAAAATCCCGTTCTATATAAGCCTCTACTTACATTTCATTTTCACCTCATTCTCATTCTCTATACTTTGCTTCCAAGAATTTTAGCTCTCAGAAAATTTTCCTTTATTTTTCCACAGTTTCCCGCAATGACTACTCGATCAACCCGAAGGAGTGCTGCCTCCACCTCTGCCACGACAGCTTGTACACCCAGCCACAGTGGAATCCCCAGACGATTCTCAACGGCAGATTCCGAGAAGAGATACTACGACTCCTTCCAGAAAAAAGAGATGTGGAAGGAGAGAGGCTTCACCTACACTACGAAAACGGGGGATCTAGGGCTCGAACCATTCATTTCCAAGAAAATCATAGCACTGAGGTGGCATATGTTTGCTGTCCAGCCAGAGGAGATGAATGTCACATTAGTTCGTGAGTTCTATGCAGCCATCTCGTCTAAAGATGCCACGACAGTGATCGTTAGGGGCAAGGAAATTTCTCTTGAGGCAGCCTACATAAACACTCTTTACGGCCTCTATGTGAGCAAAAAGGAAGATGAACATAGAAGATTCGTCAATAGTCTGTCGCCGGTAGACTACGATGGCATCATGGCAGACTTGACAGATGCAGGCACCCAACAAGCACAGATGGACGGTGCGAAGGACCCAGCTCACACCAGCCGCCAAACTTTGGAATCATTTCGTGAAGAAATACCTTATTTCAACATCACACAACACAACGGTAAACCGACAGAGACTTGCCCTCGTGCATTCAATCATCAACGAGCGGCATATCAACGTTGGTAAATATATCTGTGACGACATTTTCGAATGTGCACTCATACCAATGGGCCCCCTTTTCTTCCCCTACTTGATCACCACACTCTTCCAAGCCAACAATGTGCCGGAGATCGATGAAGATGTAAAGATCCAAGGCAAGGGATGGACCCAGCAGAACATTTACAGTCTGATGGAGCTGAAGCCTGCAACCCCCTGGCATATATGGACCCCATTGCCGCGACAGAACCAACAACAGAACCTGATTCCACAAAGCCTGTCGTGGCAGAACCTGAGCAGACCGAAGCCGTACAACCGACAGACACCTCCAACCAAGTCTTGCACATGCTGAAGAAGATGGAGGAACGACAGCTGGGCTCATGGGATTCATGAGGAATTTCACTACTGCCACAGTAAACTTCATTAAAGCTAATTTAAATTATCCCAATGTGCAGTTTCCCTCTTTCCCAGAAAATCTTTTTGCCACCCCTACATCTGCTACCAGCCCTAGAACGCCCACGCCAACTGTTGCCTCCACCACACCACCTGCCACGACCGGAGATGGCGACCGATGATCTGCCACTCCACGAGGAGAAAAACAGAAGGAACCAGTACCGGAGATCGATCCGAAGTACTTCGAAGGTTTCTCCTCATCCTAAGTCTGGCAGGATGACTTTGACTCGGAGCCTTCTGTCGTCTGAGAAATAGCCAAAGACTTTCCTCCAATGAAGAAGAAGAAGCTGACCGAAACTGTTGAAGGACCCTGTCACGACAGATCGGACGGCAGCAGCAGCAACATCAGTGATGACGACCTCGAGGTCCTGGACAAGGCCCCAAAGATATCACCTACCCGAGTTCAGCCACCTCGAGAGGCCAAAAAGAAGGTAGCCTCGCCATCTCCTACTCTCAAGCCAGCCTTGGCCACCAAGGTAACTGCCCGCCGGCAGCTCCACATCAACAGCAGCAGCGACGATAGCTCATCAACTTAAGTGCTTTTCTTTTATGCTTGTTGTTTCTGCTGTTTATTTTATCTATTTGTGATGTTTTCTTTTTTCTTGTTTTTCATTTTATTTTGTTGTCATGCATTGAGGGCAATGCAACCCTTGAGTTTGGGGGTAGGCATCCCTCTGTTATTTAAATGAACTTTTTAATTCGTGTCTTAGCTTAGTTATTTTTTGTGTCAAAAATAAAAAATAAAAATTTGGCTTAAGTCTCTGAATTGCACTTACCTGCCACGACAATCTCTATCGTGACAGTGCCTTTATGATGTTTTAGGAATTATTTAGAACCTTGCTATAGTTCTAAACTCCAAAAACACTTTTGTGACTTATATGCTGTCTAGACTACTGTTAGTGAACTAGAGTAGAAAAGCTTAATCACTTGAGTTGCCCCTAGAGATGCCTAACACTGGCTCTAGAAAGATAGCTAGAGGTGCCCAAACTAGGCTCTAGTAAAAACAAAATAAGAAAAACTTGAGTCTAAATTCGAAAAAACTAAAGGAGCCTAAGAATTGCCTCCAAGAAAAAAAATTAGTTTGGCATAAAAATCAAGTGAGTAGCATAACTATTCTAGTTGCTAAAAGAGTCTAAGCACATATTTGTTAACAAAACCTGCACACACTTGCACAAGAATTATAGCATTGTTCCGGATGAATCCATAAACAATAGAGAAGGCACTGCTCTTGAAAGTGAAGGGGCTGTAGGTAATGGCAGTTCACTAAATTAAGCCAAGCCAAAAAGTTTTCATTCATAGTTAGGTTGCATCTGCTTGAGGACAAGCATCAACTTGAGTTTGGGAGTGTGTTGAGTGCATAAAAGTTCTATATTTTACCCCTCATTTACCCATATTTTTGCTGCACTCAAGTATGATTAATTGCATTTAGGATAGATTTTTGCATACACATCACAATTAGATAAAACTAAGCAGATGCTGCTAAATTTGGTCACTTTTACAGGTATCTGCTGCGGAAGCATCCAGGGAAGCAAAGGATCAGAGGCAAGTTGCAGAGCTGGAGTTGAAGGACAGAAGAGCACTGTCTGTCGTGACATCTGCCGTGGCAGCAATGACGACAGAGAGACACTGAGGTGGAAAAGCAAGGTGGGGTTCGATAGATAGAGAATTGTGAGCTGGTCTGTCGTGGATCACTCCCATATTATTTTGAGCCCTGAAACAGAAGGAAGGCCGAGTCCAAAGTTCAAGGAAGAAAGTCAAAGTAGGAAAAGAGGACGAATTAAAGACATCTACTCAGAAGATTTAGTCTTTAATAGAGTTGTACTTTAATTTAAACTTGTATTCTTGCCATATTAGAAAACTTGGACCCAAGGCATATATAAAGGCATGTAATCCGACCTAGAGAGGGATATCTAGCTCCTAGCCGCCTTCCCCCAAAACCCTAGTTGTTTCTCTCTCTCCATCATTTTCTAAACTTCCCCAAGAGCTAATGGTTGATCTTGTAAAGTAGTTCTAAGGATTGTATTGTTCTTAGGATTTTTATGTTCAAGTAATAAAACTTCAAGTTTATTTACTTTGGTTTTCAACATCTCATAAGAGCATCGGGAGAGCATTGTGAGGTTATCCATTTGCTTGATATCGAGAGAGTTAAGCATTCGAAAGGAGTAAATACGTGTTTTCTAGTTTATGGTTAAACCATCTTGGCTTAGGGATAAGTACAAGGTTAAGTAGCTAAAGAAGAATTCACAAACATTGGTGTTCACCCTTTGATTCACGCCGGGAGGTATCATCCAAGACGTGTTCATCAACAGAACTTGGGCCTAGGGATAGGACAAGTCATAACAGGGATTCTTGCCAAACTTGAAGTACAAAGTTGTTGATCGCTGCCGTGACATCAACGAACTTCTGCCGCGACAGGTGCTGCTGCGACAGGCACGACGACATAACAACAAAAGTTCCTCTAAATAGTGCAACACCTGCACTACTGAGCAAATCAATACCGGCCTATTCTCTTTAGTTTAGTTATTACTCAAGATTTCTCCAAACAATCATTTAAACTATTTCTTTTTCTTGTGCAACAATTTAAGGATAGAGTTATTTCCAGTCCCTATGGAGACGATATCCGATACTCTAGTATCACTTTACTACTTGCGTCGTGTACACTTTCACTATTTGCGATAGTCTTATTTACACGCAAAAGTTGTCTTCCTCTTTAGGATATTTAAACCCTATTTCCGGAAGAACATTCCTATCTTTGAGTTTTGTCCATCGCTCCTTTGCTGTCTCATCGAAAAACTTAGAGATTTCCAAGACTGGTGGTTTCTTGGGGCGATCTGAAGTTTCAGGGGCATTCTTGCAACGAGCCATGAAGGGTTCTTTTTGTTGAAAAATGGGGTAGTGAATATGTGAGGAGAAAAAATGGTGAGTGTTTTGTGTTTTTGGTAGAAAATCGAAGAGATGAAGTGAAGAAGAAAAAGTTTGAGTGTGTGAAGAAGATGAAGAAAGTGAAGGGACGAGTGATGATGATGAAGAAAATATGGGATGTTGAAAAAGGTGGGGGAAAACTTATGAATTAATATAAGAGGGGGAGTGATGGGACGTGTGCATGCTTTAAGGGAGAGAGAAAAAGTGGGAGATAATGTGATAGTTGACAACTGGAGAGAGAATATGTGGGTTTTTGTGGCTAGGGTTTCACCTCATTAATTAGGTGAATATTCTCTCTCTTGCTTTTTTGTTTTTTCTCTCTTTTTTAATTCATCCTCCCCACTTTTTCGGATAAAACCTCTCCTTATCTTTTTCTTTTCCCCTTTTCTTTCGTACTTCCAAAAGAGGATAAAAACAAACTCCATGTCCTTCTCCCTTTTGCTACCAACCTTGTAGACGGCACACTCTCCTGCTCTGTACTTGACATTGTACTAGGAAAGGGAAAGCCTTGTACGAGGGTCACGTGAAAAGATATGAAAATTTTAAAAAAAAAAGATAACATAAAACTAAACTAAAAAGAAATGCATTATTTATGAACATGCTATAACATAAAAGATAGAGTTTAGAGGGGCAAACTTTCAAGGATCGTGAAGATCCAGGTGTGACTTGTCTCTAAGGATAGGGGCTCCATTGTACACCTTCAAGCATTGGCCATTGACCTTGAAGACTTCACCATCGTCCAACTTCTTGATATCAACCGCGCTATGAGGGTACACCTTGTGTATGATGAATGGTCCTGACCACCTTGATTTCAACTTTGTTGAGATGTGAGGGGCTCGATTCGATCAACCGTTCTTGCTCGCCAAGAGTGGAGAAGTTGGATAATTGGGTGTTTTAGTGGGAGGTGGAAAATTGGCAATTTGACACAAGGATTTATAGTGGTTCAACCTTCTAACCAAGGTCTACATCCACTACCTTAGCTCCCCACTAAGGATTTCCAAACAAATTCACTAAGAATTTCATCCCCTTTTCTAGGCTAAGGAGGCAACCTTTACAACCCTCAAAGCTTTCTACCTAAAGCTTGAGGAAACACTCTCTTGTACAAATAAAGACTTAGCAAACTAGAAATCCCTCTAATAGGTGTTTGTTTGCAATTCTAAGCACTCACCCAAAACCTAAACACTTGAGCAAATATAACAATGTAAGCTCACAAGTGTTGTCTAAGCAAGGAATTTACAATTTAAGCTCTAGCCAAATTTTGACATCATAATGTTGTAACAATTGAAGCATTAACCATTACAAGATGCTTGGAGGTCCCTTTTATACTCCCAATTGAGTTTGTAGCCGTTACTAGCCGTTGGGATTGAATTGGAGCCGTTGGAGCCTTTATTTCCCACCATAAATGTAGTTCTGTAGCTTGGCGTATCGATACCCTCTCAACCCGTATCGATACGGTCTCGAAGAGGAATTAGCCGTTGTGCTCTTCAGCTGATGCGTATCGATACGCTTACCTAGTGTATCGGTACGGTCCTGCAATTTAAAAGACCGTTGGGAAAATGACCGTTGGGGTAGTTAGGCGTATCGGTACGCCATACAACTGTATCGATACGCGACTAGCCGTTGGGCTATTTCAAAGCACACCGTATCGATACGGCTAAGCATATCGGTACGGGTTTTGGTTACTAGAAAGTTCAGGTAGTTGAAACCCTAAAGCGTATCGGTACGGTCCAAGACCGTATCGGTACGGGCACTTAAAAAGGCTGGTTTTGACTACTTTAATGTACCTTAAAATCATTCCGAAGCCTTTAAAAACCCTTAGACATATTTTCAAGTTGTTTTTGACTAAAACCATATTTTAAATTCTTTTCAATTTAGTCCAAAACATTTTTCAAATATTATATCAAAACCTTAGTTCTACAATCTCCCCCTTTTTGATATAATAAAATCAACTTGAAAATTTGTTTGGGATTCTCCCCCTTTAACCTTAAAATTGTGAATAAGAGATTAAAGATATGAAATCAAATAAAGCTCCCCCTTATTCATTTGAAAATTCAATTTTTTCAAACCATCAAACCATTTCTCCCCATTTTTGTTATATAAAAAAGAATTTAAAATGACATTGAACTCAAAATAACATAGGAGGCAAAAAAAATTGACACACTTAAAATTTTGGTTTAAAAATTGGCCCCCTTACTCAAAGCATCATAAGAATGTTAGTTCAACATATATGATTATCTAGTTGACATAAATGAAAATAAATCAAATAAACACAAAAGCAACTAGATTTTACCACACTTGAACTCAAGGGAGGATGTGAAGCCTTCCTTCTTCAAGTGTTTTTCCTTTGTGTGCATGAAGCTCCCCCTCAATTTTTGACTTGTTGATCACTCTCCATCACACCTAGCACAAGACAATCAAGTAATTTTTGGTATCCAAATTGCTTTAGATCCATAGACATTAGTAGCACAAAATTTAGTCCCCTTAGGAATCCATTTTTCAATTTCATCCTTTTTAGTTGAAGTGGTTAGTCCTTTTGGGACCCAAACACTTCTAAAACATTTTTCATTCACAAATCTAGGGGCACTAGATTGTCTTACATAAAAGTTTGATTTTCCACAACTATTTTTCTTTTTAAGTTCATTGGAAATCAAATCTTTTTCTTTTTGAACTTTAAGAAGAAAATTTTGTAAATCAAAACATTTTTGTTCAAAATCTTTCAATTTTGCTTCAAGTTCAAGATTTGTTTTGGAAAGCAAATCATTTTCAATTTTTATTTTTGAAATCAACTTTTTGTTCTTGGAAAATGATGTCTTAAATTCCAAAAGCATATCATCATAGGCATCTTGCAACTCATCAAATGTATAAGAATTTGAAATAGATGAGTTTGAAGTTACCTCCCCCTCATTGAGGGCCATCAAACATAGGTGGACTACTTCATCATCGGTGGAGTCTTCATCACTCCATGTGGCCACATATGCTTGTTTTGAAGATGATCCCTTGTTTTTGGATTTGTGGGAGTCCTTCATCTTCTTCATCGATTAATGCTTGGATTTTTCCATTTTGCTCTTCATGAACCGGGCAAATTTGTTGAAGAGATAGGCCATATCTTCATCTTCACTTTCCTCCTCACTTGAATCTACATGATGGCATGTGGAGGATTTGAGAGCTACGACACTTGCATTGATGCCTAGCTCCATGATCTTCTTCTTCCCCATCGCTCTAATCTCTTCATTCTTCTTCTCCTCTTCTTTGTTTTTCTTCATTATTTGGTGAGTGAGAAGTGACCCCATGAGTTCATCAAGCTTCAAGGTTTTGAGATTCTTAGCTTCGATGATGGCGGTCCTCTTTGAGTCCCATGACTCGGGAAGGGAGTAGATGAGCTTTCGGACAAGCTTCTCTTCCGGGATGGCTTCTCCATAACCTTTAAGTCTATTTGTGATGGTGGAGAACCTATCAAACATCTTCTCGATGTTTTCTTCCGGATCCATCTTGAAGTTCTCATACTCTAAGGTGAGGATGTCACATACCAAAACCCGGTCTAGTCGGAAATAGGTTCCGATGACCGAGTATTTTATATCGGTTCTATAAATTATTTGATCTTATTAATTATTCGGGTTTATTATTATTATTAGATTATTCGGGTCTAGTAAAAATTAGGTTCGAAACCTATTTATTCGGTTTATTATTATTATTATTGTTGTTGTTGTTATTATTAAAAAAAAATAGGAGGACTTGCCGTACAATTCCTTCATTTTGAAGGAATTGCACAAAACAATTCCATGCAATCTTTGCACCAGGCCACTCGGCCAATTTGGAGGAAAGTGGCAAATGCCACAAACATGGCCAAGGGGCATTTCATGTGCAATTGCCACGATGCGTGGCAAACAAAGAAATAAAGGTGGCAAAATAGTGCCCTTACGTGGACAATTACAAGGCCAAATTGCTTTAAAATTTTGCCAAATTTCATAGTGAATTTATGAGAGGTGCAGATCATTTTGAGTATAAATAGGGGAGAGTTTTCTGGGGGAGTCACGGCAAGAAACCAACGAAGCATTCGAATAGTGGAAAATAATAATAATTAAGTTGTTCAGTATTAGATTGGTGATCCGATAAATTCGATATAATAACATCGAATCTCTGCCGACGTCGGGGTAAGCTCAAATCCTTGGTTGGTCTAAGTTTCGGTATCGAGTCTGATTAATATTTTTATTTAATATTGTCATGTCGGTCCTAACCGATTCTTATTTAATCTAGTTCAAGAAGTCGAGAAAGAATAACTGTCAACCAAGAAAAAAAGACCTCATTATAAGGGAATCCTAATATCGAGGTGAGTGTAGTTGTGTCAAGGGATAGGCTCTGTGCCGTCCCGTTACATTATTTATGATTATGTTTGCATTTGTTAAGGGCTCGCGTAGAGCAACTATGTTCGAATGACAAATTTGGTAAGTGTCTTGCATTACTTTGATATGTTCGAATATGACTATGATATGCTACATGTATGTGAAAATAATATAAAATGCTACCTGATATGGAGCTACGGCTCATCTTGTTATTTAATATGATATGATCTGAAAATCATGGACTATGTGAATTTGTGTATTTATGGACATTGGATACAATTGGCATGCCATAGGATTATTCGAGCTCACCATGTAAGGGAGGACTACGGTCCAGGGCTACGACCTATATGTGGGAGATAAAAGGATGGATGTGTAAGGGATATATGGAGCTACGACTCATTTTCCGATTTATGATATGGTGTACAGGGAATCCGCGTATCCAATGGTACCAATATACTCCCTCCGTCCCACTTAAGATGTCCATTTTGTGTTTTAAAATTGTCCCACTTAAAATGTCTCATTGAAAAAATCAACAACTTTTATAAGACACATTTCTCTTTCTACCCTTTCTTTAGTTTTCCAACAAAATAAAATTTAACTTTTTAAGGATAAAATTGTCATTTCAATTATTTTACATCACATCTCTTACACAAATTTTTTCTTCCTAAAACTACGTGAAAAGTCAATAATGGACATTATAATTGGGACGGAGGGAGTAATATGTGTTTGATACGTTATGCCATGCCATGCTCATGATAGGATATATGATTATATTATGATATGTCTATTGGATTATATCTATGTTATGTATTTGTTCATCATGCCATTCATGATTGTGGACATTCAATACATTTGTTGTAACTACCTCACTAGGCTATGTAAGCCTAACATTCGTGTGTCTCATACATTTCAGGATCATAATGAATTTCGACCTTTGATCGTGTTGTTGCGGTTGCAAGTCACTCTTACGAATCACACGTAAGTTAATTTTTGCCCTGAACTCCTAGTATGGTGGCATATGGTCTAGACATGTCATATGTGTGCTTTTTAATAGAATAATATTGTGCAAAAGTTAAATATGGTATTTATCATGTTCGAGAATGGTTAAAACTAGTAAAATGAGCTTATACGTGCTAAAAGGTGAAAATTTGGTAAATTGATACGAAATGCCTTAAAATTTGACATGCTATTAGAAATATAGATTTCAGACTTTTTGGTAAAATTCGGTAAGGTTTGAAAACTGTTTGATAGGCTAATCCGAATAAAAACAGATTTGAATAATTTACAAAACAGTCAATAAATATTGTATCGTCTCATCGGATAGTTAAATGACTTCCGTTAGTAATGATATTTCACAAGCTAATAATTACTAAGTTTAATTTCAGTATGGTAACACGAAATCAGATGAGGACCCCTAATTTGTAAAAATTACAATTTAGTCCCTAAGTTCGAAAAATTTTAAAATTGACCCCAATTTGAGTAAACTGTTAATAAGTTAATGTGTTAAGTCTTAAAAGAGATTAAAAAAATACTCCGAAATGATTTTTGAACTCTGAAATAAGTTTTGATCTCTAAATATGTTTTCCGATAACACTACCGACCTGGTTCTCTACCAGGTCGGGAAGGGGGTGTTACAATTGTGGTATCAGAGCCTAGGTTTAGTCGATTCTAGGACTAACCAGGCATCCATTATGTGTTTGTGTCTGCATATGCCACATAGGAGTTTATTTTTATATGTTGTCCGTGACTTGCAACCAACACGATTTAACCTTTTCTGTTTGATTAAATTTAGGAATACATGTGCCCCACGATAGACATATCACAATGAAATCACATCTCGGTTCTACACAATCTTTTGTTAGTGAACCATTTATTGGGAAGTATACCTTAGTATTCAAACCTGTCACTTTTGAGATAGTCGTCTCTAACCCACTATGAGGTAGTGTGGTTGTACGTTTTATTTATAAAGCTTGTTCTCCGAGGACCTAAAGGATCCTATTTCCGACCAATTTGATGACCTTGCCTTTTCGTGAGTCTGATCTTATCGTAGGTCTTGATTGGTTAGCTGAACATCGAACCTGGGTAAATCGTTGAAAAAGAAGCTATATCTTCGTGGGCTCGATAAAAAAAAGCATAACCTTGATGAAAACCAAACTCAAGCCTAACAAGACTATTAAGTATGCAATAGAGTCTAAAGAAAATCCCAAAACTCAAAAATGTGTAAATGGTGAAAAAATTCCCTGACGTATTTCCTGATGGACTTTCGGGATTCCCTCCCACCCGTAAAATAGAACTCGAAATAGAAGTACAACCTGAAACTACTCCGGTTTCCATTTTGAACAGCTTCGGTAGAGTTAAAGGAATTAAAAGCTCAAATTGAAAACCTTCAAGATAAGGGACTCAATCGGCCAAGATCCTCACCCTGGAGAGCACCAGTTTTGTTTGTAAAAAAAAAAAAGATGAATCGATACGTTTGTGCATTTACTATCGCCGTTTGAATAAAATAACGATTAAGAATAAGTATTTGTTACCAAGGATCGAAGATCTCTTCGATTAATTGAAAGATATTTATGTCTTTTCTAAGTTAGAACTGTGATCTGGGTACTATAAAATGTTAGTAAAGGAGTTTGATGTTTCAAGGACTATCTTTTGGACTAGACATGGTCACTACGAATTCCTAGTGATGCCTTTTGGGCTCACAAACGCACCTACAGCCTTCATAGATTTGATAAACCACGTAATTCGGCCCTATCTTCGTGGTCGTGTTTATAGAAAACATTCTGATCTATTTTAAAGATTCTACTGCTCATGAAGGACATCTCCGGATTGTACTTCAGACTCTCCGGGAGAAACAGCTATACGCTAAATTCAGTAAATGCAAATTCTAGCTATCTAAAATATCATTTTTTGGGACATGTGATCTCTTTTGCTAGAATATAAGTTGATCCAAAGAAAATCCGTGCAATCCTTAATTGGATCTCTTTTTTTAGCTGAACTAAGAGTTCAGTCAACCATTGTATCCAAAATCAAGGCACTCCAAGAATCTAACGAGGAGTTGCGAACCCTTATCGCTAAGGACAAACCGAATCTTGACCTTGCTATGAATTCTGAAGGGTTATTGTGCTTTCGAAACCGTATTTGTGTTTTCGATAATGATGATCTTTGGAATCAAATCCTAAAGTGAAGCCACTCTAGTCCCTTTTTTGTTCATCCTGAAACTATCAAGATGTATAGGATCTAAAGAAGTTTTTCTGGTGGTCTGATATGAAAGGTAAAACATAGACTTTACAGCTAGGTGTTTGACCTGCCAACGGGTTAAAGCCGAGCACAAGGTGCCCAATGGTCTCTCACAACCCATGGAATTTTCACAGTGGAAGTGGGAACATATTATGATGGATTTTGTAAGCGGTCTACCAATGACACTAGAGAAGAATAATGCTATTTGGGTCATTGTGGACCGATTCACCAAACTTGCTCATTTCCTTCCAATAAGAATTGATTTTTTCTTACCTAACTGGTTGAGTTGTATATTCGTGAAGTTGTTTGTTTGCACGGACTTCATGTGTCCATTATTTCCGAACGCGAGCAATGTTTCATGTCTCGATTTTGGAAGGCCTTACATGAGGCTTTGGGAACCCAAGTGCATCTAAGCACTGTTATCCATCCTCAAACCGATGGCTAATTTGAATGGGTTATTCAGGCAACCCTATAATTTTCTTCAATTCGTATGTATACGTATTATGTACCAATTCTAATCATTCTTCGAAGATTCTAAAAAATACGAGCCTGTGTTATTAATTTTAGAAATACGTGAGAGAAATCCCTACTTTTAGAAGAGTTTGCGTAAAATATTAGTTACCATCAACAACCATGTACGAAACTCTTTATGAAAGAAAATGTAGAACCACTCTTTGGACCAAGCTCGATGAAGGCAAAATAATAGTCTTTGACTTATTTTAGGAAACCGAAGAAAGGGTAACCATCATTCGTTATCAACTCAGCGCTGTATTTGATCGACAGAAAGCCTACGCAGATTTGAAAAGAACGAACATTCAGTATGACGTTGGTGAGAAAGCCTTCCTTAAAGTGTCTCCGTAGAAGAAGATCCTTCGTTTTGATAAAAAGAGGAAACTAAGTCCTCGTTTCATAGACCCATTTGAAGTGATCGAAAAAGTAAGACTTGTTGCCTATCGACTAGCTCTCCCCGAGAAGCTAAGTCAAATCCATAATGTTTTTTTATGTGTCTATGCTACGGAAGAACCGATCAGGCCCTTCTCATGTGATCGAGTCGGAGTCTGTAAAAATTCAGTCCGATCTGACTTATGAGTAAGAACCTATTCAAATCCTCGCACAAAAAGTCAAGAGGTTTCGAAATAAACATGTACCCTTTGCGAAAGCTTTGCGGCGAAGTCATTCGATTGAAAAGGTAACATGAGAACCCGAGGAGACTATGTAGAAACAATATTCTCATCTACTCGCCTGAAGTGAAAATTCGAGGACGAATTTTCTTAAGGGGGGAAAGTTGTCACATACCAAAAACCGGTCTAGTCGGAAATAGGTTTCGATGACCGAGTATTTTATATCGGTTCTATAAATTATTTGATCTTATTAATTATTCGGGTTTATTATTAGTAGATTATTCGGGTCTAGTAAAAATTAGGTTCGAAACCTATTTATTCGGTTTATTATTATTATTATTATTGTTGTTGTTGTTGTTGTTGTTATTATTAAAAAAATATAGGAGGACTTGCCGTACACAAAACAATTCCACGCAATCTTTGCACCAGGCCACTCGGCCAATTTGGAGGAAAGTGGCAAATGCCACAAACATGGCCAAGGGGCATTTCATGTGGCAATTGCCACGATGCGTGGTAAACAAAGAAATAAAGGTGGCAAAATAGTGCCCTTACGTGGACAATTACAAGGCCAAATTGCTTTAAAATTTTACCAAATTTCATAGTGAATTTATGAGAGGTGCAGATCATTTTGAGTATAAATAGGGGAGAGTTTTCTGGGGGAGTCACGGCAAGAAACCAACGAAGCATTCGAATAGTGGAAAATAATAATAATTAAGTTGTTCAGTATTAGATTGGTGATCCGATAAATTCGATATAGTAATATCGAATCTCTGTCGACGTCGGGGTAAGCTCAAATCCTCGGTTGGTCTAAGTTTCGGTATCGAGTCTGATTAATATTTTTATTTAATATTGTCATGTCGGTCCTAACCGATTCTTATTTAATCTAGTTCAAGAAGTCGAGAAAGAATAACTGTCAACCAAGAAAAAAAGACCTCGTTATAAGGGAATCCTAATATCGAGGTGAGTGTAGTTGTGTCAAGGGATAGGCTCTGTGCCGTCCCGTTGCATTATTTATGATTATGTTTGCATTTGTTAAGGGCTCGCGTAGAGCAACTATGTTCGAATGGCAAATTTAGTAAGTGTCTTGCATTACTTTGATATGTTCGAATATGACTATGATATGCTACATGTATGTGAAAATAATATGAAATGCTACCTGATATGGAGCTACGGCTCATCTTGTTATTTAATATGATATGATCAGAAAATCATGGACTATGTGAATTTGTGTATTTATGAACATTGGATACAATTGGCATGCCATAGGATTATTCGAGCTCACCATGTAAGGGAGGACTACGGTCCAGGGCTACGGCCTATATGTGGGAGATAAAAGGATGGATGTGTAAGGGATATATGGAGCTACGGCACAGAGCTACGGCTCATTTTTCGATTTATGATATGGTGTACAGGGAATCCGCGTATCCAATGGTACTAATATAATATGTGTTTGATACGTTATGCCATGCCATGCTCATGATAGGATATATGATTATATTATGATATGTCTATTGGATTATATCTATGTTATGTATTTGTTCATCATGCCATTCATGATTGTGGACATTCATTACATTTGTTGTAACTACCTCACTAGGCTATGTAAGCCTAACATTCGTGTGTCTCATACATTTCAGGATCATAATGAATTTCGACCTTCGATCGTGTTGTTGCAAGTCACTCTTACGAATCACACGTAAGTTAATTTCTGCCCTGAACTCCTAGTATGGTGGCATATGGTCTAGACATGTCATATGTGTGCTTTTTAATAGAATAATATTGTGCAAAAGTTAAATATGGTATTTATCATGTTCGAGAATGGTTAAAACTAGTAAAATGAGCTTATACGTGCTAAAAGGTGAAAATTAAGTAAATTGATACGAAATGCCTTAAAATTTGACATGCTATTAGAAATATAGATTTCAGACTTTTTGGTAAAATTCGGTAAGGTTTGAAAACTGTTTGATAGGCTAATCCGAATAAAAACAGATTTGAATAATTTACAAAACAATCAATAAATATTGTATTGTCTCATCGGATAGGTAAATGACTTCCGTTAGTAATGATATTTCACAAGCTAATAATTAGTAAGTTTAATTTCAGTATGGTAACACGAAATCAGATGAGGACCCCTAATTTGTAAAAATTACAATTTAGTCCCTAAGTTCGAAAATTTTTAAAATTGACCCCAATTTGAGTAAACTGTTAATAAGTTAATGTGTTATGTCTTATAAGAGATTAATAAAATACTCTGAAATGATTTTTGAACTCTGAAATAAGTTTTGATCTCTAAATATGTTTTCCGATAACACTGCCGACCTGGTTCTCTACCAGGCCGGGAAGGGGGTGTTACAAAGAAGCCCAATCTTGGTCTCCTTGACTTCATCGGTTCCCTCGTATGTGACTTCAAGCTTGTCCCATACCTCCTTGGCACTCTCACAAGAAGACATCTTCTCATAGATGGTTGGGCCAAATGCACAAAAGAGCATGTGCAAGGCTTTTCAATTAAGCTCCATCTTCTTGCGATCGTCGGCACTCCATTCCGCTTTGCTTCCTTGAGGCACGAACGAACCATCTTCAAATATGTCCCTTAGCTTGTAGTCTCTTGACTTCAAGAAGAATTCCATCTTTGTCTTCCAATGGGCATAGTGATTCCCGTTGAAGAAAGGCGGTTTGTCGATGGATTGCGCCATTTGAGCCGGTTGGTGAAATGTTGATCGAGCTTGTCGGATCTTCTCAATAGGATGTGAATCCCCTTCGATTGAGCCAAGCTCTGATACCAATTGTTGAAATGTGAGGGGCTCGATTCGATCAACTGTTCTTGCTCGCCAAGAGTGGAGAAGTTGGATAATTGGGTGTTTTAGGGGGAGGTGGAAAATTGGCAATTTGACACAAGGATTTATAGTGGTTCAACCTTCTAACCAAGGTCTACATCCACTACCTTATCTCCCCACTAAGGATTTCCAAACAAATTCACTAAGAATTTCGTCCCCTTTTCTAGGCTAAGGAGGCAACCTTTACAACCCTCAAAGCTTTCTACCTAAACCTTGAGGAAACACTCTCTTGTACAAAGAAAGACTTAGCAAACTAGAAATCCCTCTAATAGGTGTTTGTTTGCAATTCTAAGCACTCACCCAAAACCTAAACACTTGAGAAAATATAACAATGTAAGCTCACAAGTGTTGTCTAAGCAAGGAATTTACAATTTAAGCTCTAGACAAATTTTGACATCATAATGTTGTAACAATTGAAGCATTAACCATTACAAGATGCTTGGAGGTCCCTTTTATACTCCCAATTGAGTTTGTAGCCGTTACTAGCCGTTGAGATTGAATTGGAGCCGTTGGAGCCTTTATTTCCCACCATAAATGCAGTTATGCAGCTTGGCGTATCGATACCCTCTCAACCCGTATTGATACGATCTCGAAGAGGAATTAGTCGTTGTGCTCTTCAACTGATGCGTGTCGACACACTTACCTAGCGTATCGGTACGATCCTGCAATTTAAAAGATCGTTGGGAAAATGACCGTTGGGGTAGTTAGGCGTATCGGTACGCGATACAACCGTATCGGTACGCGACTAGCTGTTGGGCTATTTCAAAGCACACCGTATCGATACAGCTAAGCGTATCGGTACAAGTTTTGGCTACTAGAAAGTTCAGGTAGTTGAAACCCTAAAGCGTATCGGTATGGTCCAAGACCGTATCGGTACGGGCACTTTAAAAGGCTGGTTTTGACTACTTTAATGTACCATAAAATCATTCCAAAGCCTTTAAAAACCCTTAGACATATTTTCAAGTTGTTTTTGACTAAAACCATATTTTAAATTCTTTTCAATTTAGTCCAAAACATTTTTCAAATATTATATTAAAACCTTAGTTCTACAAGCTTTCCAGGAAAAAGCTTTAGCCTGGAATTGTAGAGAAGCACTTGTTGACCTTCTGAGAAATGTCTTGGCAAAATGTGTTTGTCATGCCACTTCTTGGTTTTCTCCTTGTAGATGCCAGCATTCTCATATGCTTGGGCTCTAAATTCCTCCAGCTCATTAAGCTCTAGCAACCTCCTCTCATCAGCAAGTTGGGCATTCATGTTGAGTTTCTTGATTTCCCAATAAGCTTTGTGCTCAAGCTCAACGGGTAGATGACACTCCTTTCCAAATACGAGCTTGAAGGGTGACATGCCCAAAGGCGTCTTGAAGGCTGTCCTATATGCCCAAAGTGCTTCATCCAACTTAGGGGACTAGTCTTTTATCTTAGGATTAACCACCTTCTCCTAGATTTGCTTGATTTCATGGTTGGAAACTTCAGCCTGTCCGTTCGTCTGCGGATGATATGCTGTAGCAATCTTGTGTCTGACTCCATATCTATGCAATGCTTTAGCAATGAGCTTGTTGTCAAAGTGAGTTCCTTCATCACTGATGATGGCTCGGGGTGCTCCAAACCTCGTGAAGATGTTCTTGTGAAGAAACTTCATGACTGTCTTGGAGTCATTCCTTGGGGTGGCAACAACCTCCACCCATTTTGACACGTAGTCGACTGCTAGCAAAATATATAGATCTCCATATGATGCAGGAAACGGGCCCATGAAGTCAATTCCCCACACGTCAAAGATTTCAACCTCCATAATATTTTGCAATGGCATTTCATTTCGCCTAGAGATGTTCCCCGTTCTTTGGCATATATCACAAGTCTTGTAGAACTCGTGTGCATCTGTAGGCCAATAGAATCCTGCTTGAAGAACTTATGCAGCAGTCCTAGCACCACCAAAATGCCCTCCACATGGTGATGAATGACAGTGGTATAGAATGCTATAGTATTCTTCCTCTGGAACACATCTCCTTATGATCTGATCAGGACATTGCTTGAACAAGTAGGGTTCATCCCAATAGTAGAATCTTGCATCATGTCTGAATTTCTTGAGTCCCTGGCTAGATAAATCAGGAGGCAAAATACCACTAACAAGATAATTAATAATATCATCATACCACGGAATTGCTGTAGCAGCTAACAGTTTCTCATCAGGGAATTCCTTCTTAATTTCAGTTTCATTACCTTGTGTGATAGCATTTTCTAGCCTAGATAAATGATCAGCTACCTGGTTCTCATATTCTTTCCTATCTCTAACTTCTAAGTCAAATTCTTGTAGCAAGAGTATCCACCTAATAAGTCTAGGTTTAGCATCCTTTTTAGTCACTAAGTACTTAATGGCTGAATGATCGGTATGAACTATAACCTTAGTGCCTATCAAGTATGACCTAAACTTATCAAAGGCAAATACTACATCAAGCAATTCTTTTTCAGTAGTGGTGTAATTGATTTGTGCATCATTCAAAGTGCGACTAGCATAATAAATAAAATAAAAGAGTTTACCTCGGCGTTGTCCAAGTGCTGCACCGACAGCGTTGTCACTTGCATCACACATCAGCTCAAATGGCTCGTTCCAATCAGGTGGAATGACAACTGGTGCTGAGATAAGCTTCTTCTTTAGTTCTTGAAACGCGCTATAGCAATCTTTGTCAAACACAAATGGTTGATTTTGCTGTAGCAAATTGCATAGCGATTTTGAGATCATCGAAAAATCCTTGATGAATCTCTGATAGAAGCCAGCATGCCCTAGGAAGCTTCTCACTCCCTTGACAGTAGTGGGGGGAGGTAGTTTTTCAGTGACCTCGATCTTTGCTTTGTCAACTTCTATCCCTTGCTTCGAGATCTTGTGGCCTAAGACCGTTCCTTCAGTTACCATGAAATGACATTTTCCCAATTGAGCACCAAATCAGCTTCCTCACACCTCTTTAGAACCTTGGCAAGATTGCCCAAGCATGTGTCGAAGTCATCTCCGGAGACCGATAAGTCATCCATGAAAATTTCTAAAAATCCTCAACCATGTCTGAAAAGATAGCCAACATACATCTTTGAAAAGTTGATGGAGCATTGCAGAGACCAAAGGGCATTCTCCTAAAAGCATAAGTTTTATAAGGGCATGTGAAAGTCGTCTTCTCTTGGTCTTCGGGTGCTATAGCAATCTAATTGTACCCAGAATACCCGTCGAGGAAACATTAGAATGTCTTGCCCGCTAGTCGATCTAACATCTGATCAATGAATGAGAGGGGAAAATAGTCCTTCTTGGTTGCCTTTTTGAGCTTCCTATAGTCCATGAAAATCCTCCACCCTGTGACGGTTCTAGTAGGCAATAACTCATTCTCCTTGTTGCTTACCACAGTCACGCCTCCCTTCTTTGGTACACATTACACCGGGCTGACCCATGAGCTATCGGATATCGGGTAGATTACTCTAGCATCGAGCCACTTGATTATCTCTTTCATCACCACATTCCTCATGATTGGATTTAATCTCCTCTGGGGCTCAACTGAATTGTTGTGACAATCATCATGCAAAATTTTGTACATACATAAAGTAGGGCTTATACCCTTCAAATCAGCTATAGTCCACCCTATCGCATTTTTATGCTGTAACAACATATTTACTAAACTACTTTCTTGCTTAGGTGTAAGACTAGATGAGATTATCACAGGCAAAGTTTCATTGCTCCCTAAATAAGTATATTTAAGATGTGATGGCAAAGGTTTTAGTTCTAGAGTAGGTGCATGCTCAAGGGAAGGTTTAGGATGTACAAATTCTGAAAAATCAAGAGGTTCAAAGTGTGTACCTGGTCTAGCCTCGAGTCGACTAGACTCCTCCAGTTCCCTTGAGAGCTCTTCTAAGTCTGAATCATCATCTTTGCAGAGTGCTTCAAACTCTTCCATTTGCATCTCATTGATGCATCAAAACTCATCACTTGCATTCTATGTTGTAGCATCTATATATTTACATACTCTTGGATTGTCTGCATACTTGAGGGTGTCATGAATATTGATTGTGACCGTCTGATCAGCCACTCGCATCGTGAATTCACCCTTCTCACAATCGATCAAAGCTCGCCCGGTGGCTAAAAATGGCCTTCCCAAGATAATGGGTGTGTTGCTGTCAACTTCACAGTCGAGGATTAAGAAGTCAACTGGAAAGATAAATCTGTCCACTTTTACCACAACATCTTCAATCCTTCCTTCTGGGCAAACATGAGAATGATCTGCTAGCTGTAGCACAACCTTGGTGGGCTGTACCTCTCAAATTCCCAGTTTCAGAAAAATCGACTTAGGCATCAAGTTAACACTTGATCCCAAATCACAAAGTGCTCTTCCAACAAACTTGTCGCCAATAGAACATGGGATAGCAAAACTACCTGGGTCGTTCCTCTTAGGTGGCAGCTTGCTCCACATAGAATAGCATTCTTCTGCTATAGCGACAGTTTCTTGCTTCTCGACCTTCCTCTTTTTCGTGACTATATCCTTAAGGAACTTGGCATATGTTGGCATCTGATCAATGGCCTCCAAAAATGGGACACTGATGTGTAATTTGTCAAGGATATCTACAAATTTCTGGAACTGGAGGTCTTCTTTCTGCTTCTTGAGTCATTGAGGAAAAGGAGGTGGGGGTCTAACTTCATTTGTCTAGACTGGTGAAGTTACATATTTTGTTGTAGCAAAAGCAGGCTCCTCCTCCGGTGTTTCTTTTGCTATAGCTTCCTCACCCTTCTCTTCAACTGGAGGATCTTGTAAGTTATCTTCTTTGTGAGAAAGGTTTGGCTGAGAATCCTCATTCTCTTTTCCCCCAAACTTGTCTTCCTTGCTAATTTCCTTGCCACTCCTTAATGTGAGTGCGCTGCATTGTTCCTTTCTATGGTACTTAGTGGCTTCAGTGTCACTAGGCAGACTTCCTTGTGGTCGTGCATGCAAGGTTTTAGCTATCTGACCAACTTGTGTTTCTAATGCTCGGAGGGAGGAACTATGGCTTTGCAATAAGGCTCCTTGATTCTTAATGTTTGCTGCATGATCCTGTAGCAAAACTTTTGTGGTTCCCATAAAATTTTTTGTCATAGCCATAAATTCTTTGAATGTAGTCTCCAACGAACTGTTTGATGAAGATGCTGCTCCCTTGTGACCTTTCCATGGCATCATATGGTTAGAAGATGGTGCTTCGATCAGATTTTGTTGTGGCGTTGGCTGAGCGGAATTGATGTGCCCCTAATTACCCCAACTGAAATTTGGATGCTGACACCATCCTGGGTTGTAGGTATTAGAGTATGTATTGTTGTTGCAGTTATAATTCCCCACATAGTTGGCTGACTCTTGATTGTCAGGGCATTCACTCAAATGGTGATTTCCATCGCATCTGAGACATGAGGTTGCAGACTTCACTTCCTTGACTTCGTTGGGACATTGAAGATTCTTTAACATATTTGTGATAACAGCTAACTGGGTGGCTACTGAGTCATCAGCTTCACTATCTCGAACTACTTGGTTTCTCCTCCCCGTTCCAAGCCTTGTGGTCGGAAACTGGTAATCATTGTTGGCTACCCTATCAAGAATGTCGAATGCTTCCTTCGGTGATTTGTCTAACAAGGTCCCATTTGCTGAAGCATCTAACATCATCCTTGTATGAGCATTCACTCCATTATAGAACATAACCACTTGGGTCCAGTCATAAAAACCATGATTTGTGCACTTTCTCAATAATCCCTTGAATCGATCCCAACACTCATACATGGATTTGTCATCAGCTTGACGAAAAGAAGCTATATCATTTCTCAACTGACTGTTTCTATTGGGTGGATTATACCGTAGTAGAAAACTTTTGCATAGACTTGTCCAAGTCTTTATTGATCCAGCTGGCACTCCACTTAGCCATGCTCTAGCACGATCACGTAAAGAATATGGAAACAGTTTAAGCTTTAGCACATCCTCGTGCACTCCTTGCTATCTGAACGAGTCACAAACTTCCAAGAAAGAACGGATATGTTGTCTTGCATCTTCATGAGGCATATTTCCAAACTGACCAATAGTGTTCAACATGTTGAACATAACAGATTTTAGCTCGAACTGGGCTACCTAAATTTCTAGAGCTACTATTTCGGGATAGAGATCGTCCAAGATAGGAGTCAAATGATCTCTAATTGCTCGAGGTCGAGCTGCTTCTCCCTGGCCATTTGCCATAGCATCTCTGTTACCTTGAGGTGGTGGTATTTCTCCGTTCATGTTTCTAGTCTCTTCTTTTCGAACACGTCTCCTAAGTCTCAAGAAATGCTCGATTTCAGAAATAGGTGATTGCAGGGGTCCTCTAGGTCGCCTTCTGGTCATACACTAGCAAGACACCTGAAAAGAAAAATGAAAAACTTAAAATAAATATGTACAAAAACAAAAAGAACAAGCGATAAAAACAAAAACCGTAAACAAAAACCCTTTCGTATACGAAACTCACTATGGAATGAGTGGCTGGGAATGATGGACAACCTAACTTAAGCTTCTTAACGATACTAAGGCTCTCCAGCTATCTTCTATGCTAGGCGGGATTTGCTAAAAGTGTTCCTAAACAATCTCTAGCCAGGAAACTGGGAGTCAAAAATACTACAGCCATACCTCTCGGCGTAAACTCTTAACACTCCCCTACCCTTCACGAACTATCCTTTTTATCCGTTGAAACCTATCACTTATCTCTAAGGTAGGTTAGAGTCTGTCTCTCGATAGCCACTCCATTGCTTATGAGGGTTCTAAGGCTAGCTCTCTCGATTACTAACCCCAACAAACACTTAAAGAACGACCAACTCTCGAGGGCTCTTACAACTTTAATGAAATGAAAAATGCATAAGCAAAGCATAGAACATG
The DNA here is from genome assembly GCA_030270665.1 of Hibiscus trionum. Lineage (NCBI taxonomy): Eukaryota > Viridiplantae > Streptophyta > Magnoliopsida > Malvales > Malvaceae > Hibiscus > Hibiscus trionum. Next base: position 339,484 of record BSYR01000050.1, read on the forward strand.
ATAAACACTGAAAAAGACATAGCATGCATTAAAAAGTACTCAAAATAAAACCATCCATCAAACCCAAGCCACCTAAAACAGTTTGTGGCTGGGCAATATCATCCAATGTATCATTGCGATAACATCACCAAAGATAAAGATATAAAAAGGAAATGCTATAGCAACATAAAGAAAGGTGAACTCCCTTTCCGCCATGGACTGCGTAACTGTCTTAGGCCCACCACTTCTCTCGAGGTCGGTGAGGCCACTCCTTGGAGCTTCAACGATAGAGGACACCAAGCTGGAGAAGATGAAGATGAAAACTTCTCTCTCTTTGTGACTTTCTCTCTCTTCCGCCTCTCTTTCGCAACACCACTCTCTCTTTCTCCAAGCTTTTCTCCCCTTTATATAGTGGAGGCTTCTAGGGTTTTGTGCCCTAAAGATGCCTTGATAATCCCAAGGAATATCCACCGACAAGGTCTGCCATAAGGGGACAAGGAGGACAGTCTGTAGGTGGGTACCGGCTGCTGCACATGTCAAATCCTCCTTTTCTACATGTTCACGTTCTTCTGCAGCTCACGTGTATCTCACGTGTTGGCCAATATCCACTTCCATCACGCTAAAGCAATTCCCAACACCGGCTTTCTCTCTTAACTCATTTCCTGCACACCAACAAAACCAAAACCAACCTTCCGAGTAGTACCCCTCAATATGGTCCAACAACCAGCAAAGATAAAGATGCACCCAAAAGAAGAAAAAGTAACCTAAATGCAGTCTAAATGTTATGGTATGAACTCAAGAACAAGCAAATGCTATAGAAAAAAAGGTATGAAAACAAGGATATTTATGCAGTTATCAACGTTCCATCTTCAACAAGATCTCAACGTCGGTAGTCCTTGGCCTTGATGAAGTACATCACCCTATTCTTCCAATAGGCATAATGTTCACCATTGAAGAATGGTGGTTTGTCGATTGATTGTGCCATTTATCACTAGTTGACTTGTTTGTTGATCAAGCTTTTGGATCGTCTTAATAGGTGGTTAAACCTTCTCTATTGAGCCTCACTCTGATACCAATTGTTAGACTCGATATCCTTCAACCGAATTGCTTGCCAAGTGTGGAGAAGATTGATTTTTGGGTGTTTTTGGTGGAAGCAAAAGATAGACAAAATAGACAAAGGATTTATAGTGGTTCAAGCTTCTAACAAGCTCTACATCCACTATATTAGCTTCCCACTAAGGATTTCAACCAATTCACTCAGAATTCTTCCCCTTTTCTTGGCTTAGGAGGCAACCAATTACAATCTAGACTACCCACCATGTCTAGCATCCAAAGCTCACAAACCGAGCTTTGGGATCACTCTCTAACAAGAGAAAACTTAGCAAACTAGAAATCCCTCTAAAAGGTATGTTTATACAAGGAATTGACAATTAAGCACTAAGACACATTTTGATCATATGCTGTATTACAATTGAAGTATTAGCCATTACTAGATGCTTGGAGGTCCCTTTTATACTCCTTAATGAGTTTGTATTCGTTACTAGCCGTTGGGGTTAAATTGGAGCCGTTGGAGACTTTATTTCCCATATTAAATGATGTTCTAGAGCCTTCCGTATCGATACGCGGGGACCCGTATCGGTACGCTCTTCTTTAGAAACTAGCCGTTAGACTCTTGCCAGCCTAAGCGTATCGATACGCTTGAGGGCATATCGGTACGGTATGTCATTTTAAAAGATCGTTGGGAAATAGCTGTTGGGGTTGTTAAAACAGGGATCGACACGCTTAAGGGGCATATCGAAACGATCCCTATCCGTATCGATGCAGGAAAGCTTGTATCGATACGGGTTTTGGCAGAAACAAAGCCTGGGCAAAAGGGTATCGATACGGGGTACATCGTATCGTTACGTGCTTGCTGGAAAGTCAAGTTTGGCTACTTTAAATCATTAAAAACTTTACCAAAAACCTTTTTAAATACCTCAGACATATTTTCAAGTTGTTTGGACTTAAAGACAAGTTTTAAATTCTTTTCAAATGTCCAAAACATTTTTCAATTATTATATCAAAACACTTAGTTCTACAATCTCCCCCTTTTTGATATAATAAAACCAACTTGAAAAATTGTTGGGATTTCTCCCCCTTTGTGAAATAAATTTTGAATAAGAGAATTAAGATACAAAATCAAGAAAAGCCCCCTTATTCATTTGAAAATTCAATTTTTCAAATCATTTCTCCCACTTTTTGTTATATCAAAAAGAATTTAAAACACTTTTAAGCTTCAAAATAACAATAGAGGTTTAGATGATGAAAATATTAAAATGTTTGGTTATTAAAATGGCTCTCCCTTACTCAAAGGATCATAAAAAATGTTAGTTCAACATATATGATCATCTGGTTGAAATAAAGAAAAGTGAATCAAATAAAAGCAAGAACAACTAGATTTTACCACACTTGAACCCAAGGGAGGATGTTAAGCCTTCCTTCTTCAAGTGTTCTTCCTTGTGTGCATGGAGCTCCCCCTCAATTTTGGACTTGTTGATCAATCTCCATCACACCTAGCAAAAAACAATAAAGTAATTTTTGGTATCCAAATTGCTTTGGATCCATAGACGTTAGTAGCACAAAATTTAGTCCCCTTAGAAATCAATTTTTCAATTTTATCCTTTTTAGTTAAAGTACTTAGTCCTTTTGGGACCCAAATACTTCTAAAAACTTTACCATTTACAAATCTAGGGGCACTAGATTGTCTTACATAAAAATTTGATTTTCCAACATTATTTTTCGTTTCAAGCTCTTTGGAAATCAAATCCTTTTTGTGAAACAAATATTTTAATTTTGATATAACTAAAAACCTAAGGACTAAATTGAAAATGTCAAAACGAATTTTAAGTCCTCAAAATATCCCTATATAATTTTAAGATTATGCCCAAGTTAAAAACAAGCTTTTCAAATATTTTTCTAAGTGGTTCAAGTCAAAACAGTGAATTTTAAGCTCCTGTTTCGAAACGGCCCTCAGGCGTTTCGAAACGTTTTCATCACTGTCGACCACCGTTCCGAAACGTGTATCGAAACACTTGACCCCGTTCCGAAACGGTATCACTCGTTTCGAAACTGTTCTTCATATTTGATTTAAAAAGAGTACAACGGTTCAAATATTTGCTGATTTTTTAAAGATAAAAAGGGTGTTTCGAAACGGATCAAGGCCGTTCCGAAACGACCTTTGACAGTAGCAAATCCGTTTCGAAACGGATCCATATCGTTTCGAAACAGGTCTTAAGTTGATTTTGAAAATATGACCGTTATAGTGTTTTTAACTGAATTTCTGAAAATCGTTAAGGCGTTTCGAAACGGGCTAAGACCGTTCCGAAACGACCTTTGACAGTGGCAAAAGTGTTTCGAAACGGCCCTAAGGCGTTTCAAAACGGGCTCTTAAATGCACCCCAACGGCTCTTTCTATTTTAGTCCGTTCCGAAACAGGTACCCCGCGTTTCGAAACGGGTTGGTGCAGACTGCATTTATGGTGGTAAGAGAGGGTTCCAACGGCTCCATTTATGTTCCCAACCACCCAAACGGCTAGAAATCAATGAGAAGGTATAAAAGAGACATCCAAAAGCATCAGCAACAACTATTGATCCAAAAGCAAACATCCAAACATCAAAATCAAGCAATTGTGCAAAAATCCCATTTTGTGTAAAAATCCAAATTGTAATCTTCATTCATATTTTGTCAAATTGGGTTGAGTGCTTGTATTGGGGCTATCATTTGTATTGAGAGATACCTTATTAGCCTTCAAATTTCTTTGTTCTCTTGTGTGAGGGTTGGGTTGATTTTTGGGTAGAAAAATCAACCGAAATTGTAAAGGGTTGCCTCCTTGTCCTAGAAAAGGGGAAGGACGATTTAGTGGAATTGTAGCAAATCCTTAGTGAAGCTAAGGTAGTGGATGTAGAGTTCATTTGGAACTTGAATCACTCTAAATCTCTTTTCCATCAATTTTTAATTTGCAAATTTCCACCACACATCTTTAAATTTCCAATTCACCCCCCCTCTTGGTCAATTTCGATCTTGCGATCCACTCAACAATTGGTATCAGAGCTTAACTCTTTGAGGATTAACAACCACAAGAGGAGATCCTTGGAAGAGTGTGATCATCAAATTATCAAGAGATGGCTTCTACCTCCGGTTCCGGCATGTACGAGTCACAATCGACCACAAAGCCTCCCTTCTTCAACGGTGATAACTATTCTTTTTGGAAGAATAGAATGCGTCTATTCATCAAGTCAAATGACTATCTTGTGTGGGATGTCATTGAGGATGGGCCATACATTCCATTGAAGCAAGACGGTGAAGGCAAGATGGTGTTGAAGAAGAAAGCCGAAATGAGTGAAGAGGAGAGGAAAAAGATTCAAGTCAATGATAAAGCTCTCCACATGTTATTTTGTGCTTTCGGTCCGGACATCTACTCAAAAGTCTCATCAATTGAAAGTGCCAAGGAAGTGTGGGACACTCTTGAGACCACTTATGAAGGCACCAATGATGTCAAGGAAACTAAGATTGGAATTCTCAATCTTAGTTATGAAAATTTCAAGATGGAGTCCGATGAGACGGTGTCAAAGATGTTCGATCGATTCTCTACGATCGTCAATGGTCTAAAGGGATTTGGAGAGATCATACCGGAAGACAAGCTTGTCCGGAAGCTACTCTATTCACTTCCCGAGTCTTGGGATGGGAAGAGAACCGCTATCATTGAAGCAAAGAACTTGAAGACTTTGAAGCTTGATGAGCTTGTGGGTTCTCTCCTTACTCATGAGATCATGAAGCAAGGAAGGGAAGATGAGAAGAAGAAAGAAGAGAAAAGGGTAGAGAAGCTTGAGGTAGAGAAGAATAAGAAGATGGGAATAGCTCTCAAGGCTAAAGCTTCACAACATGATGAGAGCTCATCTAGTGATGAGGATGAACTTGAAGAATTGGCTATGATAGCCAAACGATTCTCACGCTTTATGAGGTCCAACCGGGGAAGAAAAATCCAAAGGAAGATGGACTTCAAAAGTAAGAACAAGGAAGATGGAAAGGATCCAATCATTTGCTTTGAGTGCAATAAACCCGGCCACATACGTTCGGAGTGCCCTCAACTCAAGAAGAAGGGCTTTGAGAAGAAGAAAAAGCTTAAAGCCAAGCTTGCTACTTGGAGTGATGAGGAGTCATCGGAGGATGACGAACAAGAAGTGGCTAACCTTTGCCTCATGGCACTTGAGGAAGATTCCTCCATGGTAACCTCTAACTCATCTACTTTAGATTTTTCATATGAAGAATTAAATGATGCATATGATGAGTTACAAGAGGTATATGATGAATTAGTTGAGAAGTATAAGGAGTCGGTCATTAGGAATAAAAAGATCATTCTAGAACTAAATGAGAAAAATAACTCACTTACTCAAGCTAATTCTAAATTTGAGAAAAAGATTTTAGGATTAAAAGATGAACTTAATTTTTTTCAAGATGAAAATGTTGATCTTAATAATCTTTTATCTCAATGTAATTGTGAACACCAAAAGGTGTTGGGTGAGCTAAATGAGCTCAAAAAGTCTTTAAAAAATGTTGGCAGTGTCAAGCATGAAGTAGGAGAATCCTCTAGAACACACCAACCTAAGAAAAAGACTAACTACTACAAACAAGGTAGCTACCCTAGACATAGTAGAACTAAAAGAATTAGAAGTATATGGGTTCCTAAGGAACTTGTAAAATCTAATAATATTATTGCTATGTCATCTTGGATTCCTAAGGGAACCAAGGTTTTGGGAGCTAACACTCATGGACCCAAAATGATTTGGGTACCAAAAACCAAAGTTTAATATCTTTGTTTGTAGGGGGAGCATTGCTACAAGGCCAAGGCACAAAGTCAAAACTCATGGTACCTTGATAGTGGATGCTCGAGACACATGACCGGAGACAAGAGTCGATTCATGGATCTAAAGCCAAAAAGTGGAGGAGTAGTAACATTTGGTGACAACTCCAAAGGCCACATTAAAGGTATTGGCTCTATAGGTAATCACTCTACCATTCTCATTGAAAATGTTTTATATGTCGATGGTCTTAAACACAATTTATTGAGCATAAGTCAACTATGTGATAAAGGGTTTAATGTTTTGTTTGATAAAAATGGATGCAAAATTGTAGACATTAAATCTAATAATATTATGCTCATAGGTCATCGCATAGGAAACATATACATGGTGCATTTAGATGACATACATACATCTCATGCATGCTTAGTTGCTCAAAATGAAAATGATGCATGGTTGTGGCATAGGAAGCTAGGACAAGCTAGCATAAGTGTTTTAGAAAAACTAGTCTCTCTAAATCTAGTTAGAGGTTTACCCAAAATAAAGTTCTCAGATGATAAAATTTGTGATGCATGCTCAAAGGGTAAACAACATAGGTCTTCCTTTAAATCCATTAATGATGTTTCTACTAGTAGATGCTTACAACTAATTCACTTGGATTTATTTGGGCCAATTAGGACTATGAGCTTGGGTGGTAAGTCTTATGCTTTTGTGCTAGTTGATGATTTTTCTAGATTTACTTGGGTTCTCTTTTTAAGTACTAAAGATGAGGCTTTGGAAAAATTCATCACATTTTCAAAACTAACCCAAAATGATCTTGAACTTAGAATTTCACATATTAGAAGTGATCATGGAACCGAGTTTCAAAATTTAGGGTTTGAAGATTTTTTAAATGAAAATGGTATTAGCCATAATTTTTCGGCTCCTCGAATTCCTCAACAAAATGGGGTAGTTGAGAGGAAAAATAGAACTTTACAAGAAATGGCTAGAACTATGCTTTGTGAAAACAATTTACCTAAATATTTTTGGGCGGAAGCCACAAACACCGCTTGTTATATTGTAAATCGAGTAATGATTAGGCCAATTTTAAAGAAAACACCTTATGAGATTTTAAAATCTAAAAAGCCTAACATTAGTTATTTCCACCCTTTTGGATGCAAGTGTTTTGTTTTAAATAATGGAAAAGACAACTTAGGTAAATTTGATGCAAAAAGTGATGAAGCCATTTTTATAGGTTACTCTTTAACCTCTAAAGCCTATCGAGTATTTAACAAAAGAACTTTAGTAGTAGAAGAATCTATTCATGTTGTATTCGATGATAACCTCCTTCCTAGGAAGGATTCTTGTGATGATGATGATGTAGGGATCATAAATGCCTTTGATGGAGGTCAAACTTCAAAGGAGGATGAGATTCCAACAAAGGAAGAGGACTCACAAGATCCACCTCTTGAAGCCTTGAAGGACTTGGCCATTGAGGAAAAGGAAGTGAGCTACCCAAGGGAGTTGAACTATGTCAAAGATGGTGAAATCTTGGGTGATCCATCCAAGGGGGTAACCACTCGTTCTTCTCTTAGATTAATGAACCATGTTGCATTTATCTCATGCATAGAGCCTAAAAATATAAAAGAAGCATTGAAAGATGACTTTTGGATTATGGCTATGCAAGAAGAGTTAAATCAATTTGAGAGAAGTAATGTATGGACATTAGTTGATAGGCCTAGTAATCAATCTACAATAGGAACTAAATGGGTCTTTAGGAACAAACTAGATGAGAGTGGTAACATTGTGAGAAATAAAGCTAGACTTGTAGCACAAGGTTACACTCAAGAAGAGGGAATAGATTTTGATGAAACCTATGCACCCGTAGCTAGAATGGAAGCCATTAGGATGTTGCTTGCATATGCATGTTATCATAATTTCAAGCTTTTTCAAATGGATGTTAAAAGTGCATTTTTAAATGGTTTTATAAATGAAGAAGTGTATGTGGAACAACCACCGGGTTTTGAAGATTCAAAATTTCCAAATCATGTTTTCAAACTTACCAAAGCTCTTTATGGTTTAAAACAAGCTCCTAGAGCTTGGTATGAAAGGCTTTCAAATTTTTTGATTGAAAAAGGATTTGAAAAAGGTAAGGTGGACACTACACTCTTTATAAAAATGTATAAAAATGACATCTTAGTAGTTCAAATTTATGTTGATGATATTATTTTTGGTTCTACTAATGAATGTCATTGTCAAGAGTTTGCTAAGTTAATGCAATGTGAATTTGAGATGAGCATGATGGGGGAGCTCTCATTCTTTTTGGGACTCCAAATCAAGCAAAAGAAGGATGGCACCTTCATCAACCAAGCAAAATACATAAAGGATATGCTCAAGAAGTTTGGCTTGGAGAATGCAAAGCCTCAAGCCACTCCTATGAGCTCATCTACAAAGCTTGACAAAGATGAAGGAGGTAAGTGTGATGACTCTAAGCTTTATCGTTCTATGATTGGATCTTTGCGTTACCTTACCGCAAGTAGACCGGATATCTTGTTTAGTGTTTGCTTGTGTGCTAGGTTTCAAGCTAGTCCTAGAGAGTCTCACCTTATAGCCGTTAAGAGAATCTTTAGATACCTTAGAGACACTCCTTGTTTAGGTCTTTGGTATCCTAGAGACTCTACCTTCAACCTTCATGCTTACTCGGATGCGGATTATAGGGGTTGCAAAATTGATAGGAAAAGTACTTCGGGAACTTGTCAACCTTCATGCTTACTCGGATGCTCATATCTTGGTTCTCTAAGAAACAAAATAGTGTAGCCTTATCTACCACCGAAGCCGAGTATATATCCTTAGGGAGTTGTTGTGCTCAAGTCCTTTGGATGAAGCAACAACTCTTAGATTATGGAATTAAAGTTGAAACCGTACCCCTAAAATGTGACAACACTAGTGCAATATGTTTAACTAAAAATCCCATCCAACACTCTAGAACCAAACACATAGAAATAAGGCATCATTTCATTAGAGATCATGTCCTTAAGGAAGATGTGGTTATAGAGTACGTAGACACCTTGAATCAATTAGCGGACATATTTACAAAACCCTTAGACAAAGAGCGTTTTTGGTCCCTTAGGAGAGAGTTAGGTCTAGCTAGCCTATCTTGACCTTTTAGGACCTCTTTTGTGCTTAAATATGCTTGATCTTGTGAAATGCCATGTTTATGTGTTTAAACTCCTAATTTCATCCATGCCTATAGTTAGGGGGAGTATGTTTATGCTTAAATATGTTTTGCCTGCTCATTCATAACATTTATGCATGTTAGGCCTCTTAAAACTTCATTTTTCTGCACTTTTAGAGCCTCATCTGCACTTCCAGGCCCAGGTGTATCGAAACGGGTGACCCTGTTTCGATACGGATACCTTAAATCCAGTTCTGAGAGAAGGGCGTTTTGAAACGCCTCAAAAGCGTTCCGAAACATTTTTTGCTACTGCCAAGGGATGTATCGAAACGCGTTCCGATACGGGTCAAAAGGGTTTCGATACAGTCAACACCGTATCGAAACGGTCTGCCTATGGTCTCAAATCGGTCAAAACCCTAGCCGCCCCGTTTCGAAACGGCCTTGACCGTTCCGAAACAGCATCGCGGATTGCTTTATTTAGGGCTTTTAATGATAAAATTCACTTTTTTATCAAACTCTTAAAACCCTAAACCGCCTCCCTCTCTATAAATACCCTCTCAAACTCTTTGATTTTCACAAAATTGTGAGGGGTTTTACTCTAAAACTCAAGTCTAAGCAAGGTTCATCAACATTGTGCAAGGATTTTAATCAAATCATCCAAAATCCCAAACTAAGGTAATTTTTTTCTTTTTTTCTTTTTCTTTCAATTTATGTTCGAATCTTAGGTTAGAAAATTTTATTTTTTTATAAATTATATGTTTTTCTTTGTGGGTTTTTCATATCTTGTAAAAAAATTTCCAAATCTCAAAATTTTTTATTCGAATATAAAATTTTTCAGTCGTATTTTTCTTTACTGTTTTTTTTTTTAATTTTGTTTTCAAAAACCTAAGTGGGATTTATTATTGGATTGATTTTTAACTATCAATGCATACACTTAATTTTTAAAACACTTGCTTAATATTTTTAGATGGCGGATCAAGCTAACAAAAAGCGCAAGGCCGTTCAAACCGGTGAGTCGAGCGTTCGTCCGAATCTTCCTCTGCTTTTTCAGAAAACCCTCAAAACTTCGGAGATGCGTGCTCGATTCTCTTATGTCAAGGATTTCGAAATTCGCAAGGAACGTGTCATTGATCTCGATTTCCTCAATTCCGAGCGATTCCTATTCCGTTATCTCGGCCGTTTGAGTGAGTGGAATCTCATGTATTTCTTGAGCATTCCGGATGTTCGCTACAAACACATGGTACTCCTTTTTTACTCTAATGCTCGTTTTATTTATGATGAGACCAAAACCGAGATTATAGGAATTGAATCATCCTTATTGGGCAAAAAGTTTGTTGTTAATGTTGCTCTTTTGGAGTCTTCTCTTAAACTTAAGGATGAGGGTATTGAGGATGAACGTCACTTTGGCACTTCCACCGGTACAGCACTTACTTTGGATGTGCACGATCGTGTTCTTCACTTGATGGTTTCTTGGTTCATTCGACCTTCCGGAGGTAAATACTCTCACATCCGTCAAACTGATCATTTTTGGCTAGAGTGTTTCCGTAAGGGTGAGCGCCCAAATGTGCCTAAGATAATTTTTGCCGAGATAGTCAATAATATCAAGCTTATTGACACAAATGAGTTGAAGTCTTTTACATATGGCATAGTCTTGAGCTCCATATTTCATGATCTTGGCATTGATTGTTCCTACGACTCTCCAGAACCTCGCAAGACCAAGATTGGTGAGTCATCCCTTCGCAAGTCCGGGTTTACTTATGCGAATGATGTTTGGGAAAGAATTGATAGAGAAGCCGTTCCTCCTCCCGTTGCTCCTCCACCGCAAGTTCAAATGGCAAACAATGAAGCCCTCACGGCTCTCCTTACCGAGCGGTTCAATGCTTTGGACAATCGGTTCAATGCCTTGGATACTCGCATTGCTTCGGGTTTTGAATCTATGGACACTCGTTTGAAGAATGTCGAGGATCGTCTTCATACTCTTGAGACTTTGCATTCCAACTTGGATCTATCCTTCTCTACGCTCTATGGGCAATGGACGAAGTTTCACCGTTCTTAAGCCAAGAGCGATGATGATACTTCGGATGATGATGACGAGGCCTAGGATCTTCATATCATATCATATCATATTATCTATGCATTTTAGGATTAAGATTGCATCTTTATGTTTTCTCATGTTTTAGGAACCTATGCTTTTGGCTTTTTATTTGGGATTTTATGTTTGAACTTAATATTGGTTTATGTTTTGGATATTTTGATTATGAATTAATATTATGGTTGCTTATTATTGCTTATTGGTACTAATCCTTTATCTTCTCTATGAGCTTTCATTGTTCTTTTTGATCTAACAAAAAGGGGGAGAAGAAATTTAAGAGCCACACTAAAATTCGTTTTAAATTTTAAAAAGGTTTTTTAAAGGTTTACAACTTGGATTTCAAACTTGGATTTCAAATCAAAAATTTCTTTTAACTTTAAAAACCTATCTTAAATTAAGGGGGAGTTAGAATATTTCTCAAAACTTTCAAATTTCTCAAAAATTCTAACTTTGGTTTTGTTATATCAAAAAGGGGGAGATTGTGAAACAAATATTTTAATTTTGATATAACTAAAAACCTAAGAACTAAATTGAAAATGTCAAAACGAATTTTAAGTCCTCAAAATATCCCTATATAATTTTAAGATTATGCCCAAGTTAAAAACAAGCTTTTCAAATATTTTTCTAAGTGTTTCAAGTCAAAACAGTGAATTTTAAGCTCCTGTTTCGAAACGGCCCTCAAGCGTTTCGAAACGTTTTCATCACTGTCGACCACCGTTCCGAAACGTGTATCGAAACACTTGACCCCGTTCCGAAACGGTATCACTCGTTTCGAAACTGTTCTTCATATTTGATTTAAAAAGAGTACAACGGTTCAAATATTTGCTGATTTTTTAAAGATAAATAGGGTGTTTCGAAACGGATCAAGGCCGTTCCGAAACGACCCTTGACAGTAGCAAATCCATTTCGAAACGGATCCATATCGTTTCGAAACAGGTCTTAAGTTGATTTTGAAAATATGACCGTTATAGTGTTTTTAACTGAATTTCTGAAAATCGTTAAGGCGTTTCGAAACGGGCTAAGACCGTTCCGAAACGACCTTTGACAGTGGCAAAAGTGTTTCGAAACGGCCCTAAGGCGTTTCGAAACGGGCTCTTAAATGCACCCCAACGGCTCTTTCTATTTTAGTCCGTTCCGAAACAGGTACCCCGCGTTTCGAAACGGGTTGGTGCAGACTGCATTTATGGTGGTAAGAGAGGGTTCCAACGGCTCCATTTATGTTCCCAACCACCCAAACGGCTAGAAATCAATGAGAAGGTATAAAAGAGACATCCAAAAGCATCAGCAACAACTATTGATCCAAAAGCAAACATCCAAACATCAAAATCAAGCAATTGTGCAAAAATCCCATTTTGTGTAAAAATCCCAATTGTAATCTTCATTCATATTTTGTCAAATTGGGTTGAGTGCTTGTATTGGGGCTATCATTTGTATTGAGAGATACCTTATTAGCCTTCAAATTTCTTTGTTCTCTTGTGTGAGGGTTGGGTTGATTTTTGGGTAGAAAAATCAACCGAAATTGTAAAGGGTTGCCTCCTTGTCCTAGAAAAGGGGAAGAACGATTTAGTGGAATTGTTGCAAATCCTTAGTGAAGCTAAGGTAGTGGATGTAGAGTTCATTTGGAACTTGAACCACTCTAAATCTCTTGTCCATCAATTTTTAATTTGCAAATTTCCACCACACATCTTTAAATTTCCAATTCACCCCCCCTCTTGGTCAATTTCGATCTTGCGATCCACTCAACACTTTTCTTCTTGAACTTTATGAAGCAAATTTTGTAAATCAAAACATTTTTGTTCAAACTCTTGAAGTTTTGCTTTAAGTTCAATTTTGGTTTTAGAAATCAAGTCATTTTGAATTTTTGAATTTCAAATTGCTTTCTTGTTTTTCAAAATGTGATTTTTAAATTCTAAAACCAAATCGTCATAGGCATCTTGTAATTCATCAAAAGAATATGAACATGAAGTAGATGAATTAGAAGTTACCCTTGAATCTTCTTCGATGGCCATAAGGCAAAGGTTGGCTTGTTCATCGTCGGTGGAGTCTTCATCACTCCAAGTAGCCACGCATGCCTTCTTCTTATGGCTTGAAGTGCTTGCCCTCTTCTTCTTCATGGATTCTCGTTCAAGCTCTTTCAAGGCTTTCTTCATGAAAGGGGCACACTTCTTGAAGAGATGAACTATCTCTTCTTCTTCATCCTTCTCTTCACTTGAATCTACATGATGGCATGTGGAGGATTTGAGAGCAATGTCATTTGTGTTGATGCCAAGCTCTTTAAGCTTCTTCTCCCCCATAGCTCTAATCTATTCCCTCTTCTTCTCCTCTTCTTTGTTTTTCTTCATTATTTGGTAAGTGAGAAGTGACCCCATGAGCTCATCAAGCTTGAAAGTCTTGAGATTCTTGGCTTCGATGATGACGGTCCTTTTTGAGTCCCATGACTCAGGAAGGGAGTAGATGAGCTTTCAGACAAGTTTCTCTTCCGGAATGGCTTCTCAATAACCTTTAAGTCCATTGGTGATGGTGGAGAACCTATCGAACATCTTCTCAATGTCCTCTTTCGGATCCATATTGAAGTTTTCATACGCTAGATTGAGAAGCCCGATCTTGATCTCCTTTACTCCGTTTTCCCTTCGTATGTAACTTCGAGCTTGTCCCAAACTTCATTGGCACTCTCACAAGAAGACATCTTCTCATAGATGTTTGGGCCAAAAGCACAAAAAAGAATGTGCAAGGCTTTGCAATTAAGCCTCATCTTCTTGCGATCTTCGGCACTCCAATCCGCCTTGCTTTGTTGAGGCACGAATGTACCATCTTCTATTATGTCGCAAAGCTTGTAGTCCTTTGAATTTATGAAGAACTTCATCATTGTCTTCCAATGGGCATAGTGTGTTCCGTCGAAGAAGGGTAGTTTATCGATGGATTGCGCCATTGAACCGTTTGTTTGAAAAGTTGATCGAGCTTGTCGTATATTCTCAATAGGATGTTAATCCTCTTCAATTGATTCAAGCTATGATACCAATTGTTAGGTTAAGTGGTGCTCGATTCCTTAAACCGTTCTTGCTTGCTAAGTGGTGGAGAAGTGGACTTTTGGGTGAAAGAGGTGTGGAAGCTAAATTGAATAAAGACAAGATGATTTATAGTGGTTCAACCTTCTAACCAAGGTCCACATCCACCACCTTAGCTTCCCACTAAGTATTTCCAATCAATCCACTATTGATTCGTCCCCTTTTCTAGGCTTAGGAGGAAACCCTTACAAACCGATCAAGCTTTCTACCCAAAGCCTTAATCAAACCCTCTTTACAAAGAGATAAAAATAAGCAAACTCAAATCCCTCTAATAGGTATTTGTTTGCACAATTTAGCTCTCACCCAATCCTAAAACACTTGAGCAAATCTAACAATTTTGGCTCACTAGTGTTTGTCTATACAAGGAATTGACAATTAAGCGCTAAGACACATTTTAATCATATGTTGTATTACAATTGAATTATTAACCATTACTAGATGCTTGAAGGTCCTTTTTATACTCCTTAATGAGTTTGTAGCCGTTACTAGCCGTTGGGGTTGAATTGGAGTCAATGGAGACTTTATTTCCCATATTAAATGTTGTTCTGGAGCCTTCTGTATCGATACGCGAGGACCCGTATCGGTACGCTCTTCTTCAGAAACTAGATGTTGGACTCTTTCCAGCCTAAGTGTATCGATACGCTTGAGGGCGTATCGGTACGGTATGTCATTTTAAAAGACCGTTGGGAAATAGCCGTTGGGGTTGTTAAAATAGGGATCGGTACGCTTATGGGGCGTATCGAAACGATCCCTATCCGTATTGATATGGAAAAGCCTGTATCGATATAGGTTTTGGCATAATCAAAGCGTAGGCAAAAGGGTATCGATACGGGGTACACCGTATCGGTACGGGCTTGCTGAAAAGTCAAGTTTGGCTACTATAAATCATTAAAAACTTTGCCAAAACCTTTTTAAATACCTCAAACATATTTTCAAGTTGTTTGGACTTAAAGACAAGTTTTAAATTCTTTTCAAATTTGTCCAAAACATTTTTCAATTATTATATCAAAACACTTAGTTCTACACAAAGGGCCAAAGCCAATTGGCTAAAGAACAGAGACCGAAACACACGTTTTTCCCACAATTTTGCATCTTAGCGAAAATGACGCAACCGAATACGTAAGCTAAGAGGTGAGAACGATGTTCTTTTTTATTCCGATGAGGACATTTTTAAAATTGTTGTGGATTATTTTCAAGCTATTTATGCGTCTCAATGGGTTGCTGATCCCTCGGGCATACTCGAGGAGGTTGAAAGTTGTGTTTTAGCAGACATGAATAGGTCTTTGTTGGCTAAGTTTACTCGTAAAGATGCCCTTGTTGCACTTCATTCGATGGGACCCTTGAAGGCATCAAGTGAGGATGGACTTGGTGTTGTTTTCTACCAACGATTCTGGCACATTGTTTGCCAAAAAGTTTCAATTTACTGCATTGATGTTCTGAAAGGCAATCAGGTTATTTCTGAGATAAATTCTACTCATATTGTTTTGGTACCTAAGGTGGATGACCCATTGAGCATGTCCCAATATCGCCCTATAAGTCTATGCAATGTACTCTGTAAGATAATTGCAAAGATGCAACCAATCGCTTACAACATATTTTGCCATGTTATTTCTGAGATAAATTCCTTGTTGCATCACCTTTATTGCGTACAACCACGACTCAGGGACTCTTACGAGGGGCTCGGATTGCTAGAGGTGCTCCTTTGGTGTCTCACCTACTATTTGCGGATGATGGCATATTTTTTGGTGATGCAACAACTTCGGTGGCTATTAACTTGAAAAATCTATTGACACAGTACTCCCAATGTTCTGGTCAATGCATCAACTTTGCTAAGTCAAGCCTTTACTTTAGCTCAAATGTGATCGATGAGAACAAGAATGATGTGTGTTGAATCCTTGCTGTTCCAAGTCAATCTTGTCCTGATACTTATCTTGGCTTGTTGTCTATGGTAGGCAAAAACAAGAAGCGTTCTTTAACTTTCTTAGTTGTAAAATGCTCCAACAGTCTTTCGACTTGGACTCCTCGATTACTCTTCTTAGGGGGAAAGGAGGTTTATATTAAATCAGTTCTTCAAGCTTTGCCTCTATATGCAATGTTAGTTTTCCTTCTCCCTTAAACACTTTGTAAGGATTTGGAGGCTAAGTATGCAAGGTATTAGTGGTAGAAGAAATATGATAAGCGAGGGATTCATTGGTGCTCATGGGAAAAACTTTGTATGTCGAAGGAGAATGGTGGGATGGGTTTTCGTAATATGGGGAAGTTTAATACTGCCCTTTTGGCCAAGAAGGGCTGGCGAATTCTCTCTAATCCTGATTATTTTGTGGCAAGGATGTTGAAAGCTAAATATTTTCCTCGGACAGATTTTATGAACTCCAGCATTGGCTCTAATCCATCATATGTTTGGAGAAGCATCTGGGTCTCCAAACTCTTGAATTGAGGATATACTGGAAAATTGACTTGGGCGGGTCGATCTTAATTTGGAATTACTTTTGGCTCTCTGTCCATCCTTCTCAGCTAATCTCCTCACCACGTGTTGATGGTTTAAACTTCGTAGGAGATTTGGTTGATACAGAACATAGACAATGGTGTGTCCCATTAGTCCAGGCCTCTTTCAATACTGAAGATGCTACTGCCATTTTGTCCATTCGCCTTTTGGCTACGGGGCAAGATGACATTTATGTTTGGGAGGGGGTGAACCAACAAGTCTCTATACTGTCATGAGTGCCTATCGGATGCTCATGTGTGCCTCAAATCAGAGTGCTTATTTTGGTAATCTTTTTAAACACTTATAGAGTCTAAGTTGTACCTCAAAAATCAAGATCACAATATGGAAATTTGCTATGAATTATGTTCATACAATGCACAATTTATTTATCAAACGAATAGCAAATACCAACTTATGTTTGTGATGCATTAATTTAGTGGAAGATGTGAACCATGTGTGCAGGCATTGTATTTTTGCTCAATAAGCATGGCATGATCTTAGTTATCAATGGCCATCAAACAGTGATCAATTAGATTTTTCTAGTTGGATCGAATGGGTTTTTCAAACTTATAGCAATGACAGACATGTGTAAATCATTATAACCATCTGGTGCTATGTTTTTTCTAGAAACAAATTAATGTATGAAGGGGTAAGACAAGATATCCCAACAATTGTTACCTTTTTAGAGGCTATTGTGTTGAGCTCCAAGCCTTGCATTCTCAATTGGCTCACCCTCCTACAATATTCGATGCTCACTGGTCTCCTTCAAGTATCCCTTTGGTTAAGTTGAACTTCGACGCTAGCTATTGTTCATGTGACAGCAAATTGTGGTCAGGGCATGTGATCCGTGATAATTCAGGCCACATTCTGGGCTCTTCTTACAGAATTAATAATGGCGTCAACACTATTTTTGAAGCTGAAGCCTTATCTTGTGTACAAGGCTTAAATTTGCAGCTGATTTAGGCTTTCGAGACATCATCGTTGATGGTGATTGTCAGTCCATAATCCAGAAGCTCAATTCGTCATTCATTGACCATTCATTTGTCTGCCCACTAATTACGGATGCCAAGCATCTTGCACACATTTTCGTGACTATCGTTTCGTCTTCACTGGACGAAATGGTAATCGAGCTGCGCATGCAATGACTTTTTGCGGGAGGAGTTCGACAGAGGACTGATTTTGGGTGGAAGATGTACCATCTCCAGTGCTCTTGGATCTGTCGTGAAAGCTTCGGGCTCCTTGGGTCTCCTTTTGATGGACCCATTTCTTGTTTGGGGTTTTTCAAATCTTATTCCTCATCTCTCTCCATCTTGGTTTTACGCTCCTTTGGATCTCTATCCCTGAACTAAGTGGTTTTGGATAGTCTGAGCTCAATGTTTCTTTTCTTTTGTTTGTTTATTTTAGTTTTGAAAGACTGTTTGTTTTAGTTTCAAGGTTCCCCCCTTGTTCCATTATGCACTATTATTATTCGAATAAAAGCTCAGGTGGTACCTCTTTCAAAAAAATCATCAATTTAATATATTTTTGTAATATTGTCAAAACAAGTATATCATATTAAACAATCATTAGATAATTGTATTCTATCATATAGCAACTACAAGTTGCTATTAATTTATTATTATATCATGAAAGTACTATAACATTTATGAGAGAAGAACAAATACTAAAGTATGAAAGATTAATTATTAATTATTTTAAATTAAGACTAAATTAATAGACTGAATAAATTTGGAGAACTAAAAATACTATTATCTCGACTAATTTATTATCCTTTCAATGTTTAATGGTAGCCAGGTGACTTATTTGTAACGGTACTTGTCAGCTGACTAACATTTGACAAATAATCGATGAATAAGTGTAAATATGCCAATAAATGTATTCAGATGGATGGTTGGTGTTGGCAATAGATGCTTGGATTTCACACTAGCTATGCCAGCAATTAATAACTTCCAGCCTTGACTTTATTGCCGAGAAAATTTTAAGTAGTATTGTCTCTGTTGATGACAATACCCTAAGTTAATTAAGATTAACTCATATATGTCTATAGTGTTTTTTTCAATAATTAACTTGAAAAAGTTTTAATCTTTACTTCTAAGGGGTAGATTAGCTCCCGAAGTAAACTCATCTACTTGAACATCTTCTGTCGAAGCTTCCCACCTTATAACCTGGCAATTAATCGTTATCTCTTAAGTCTGTTAAGATATTAAGAGTTAATAGGCATGCAATGCCAACTATTTTATGGCAAACAATTGAAGAAAATTAAGCACTAGCAAGATAGACAAAAATGTCAAGGCATTTAATTATTAAAAGCTGAAAAATAGTTGAGCATTCATCGCACAAACATCCACATCTAGCTTAAGAAATATAGTTCATAGTTGAGGAAACCACTAACACCGTATCATTTTTAACAAATACCATCATAAAAAATTAGAATTAAAATGAAAGAGAAATGGACAAAGAATGAGGTTCGTCGATGCAGACCTTTAATGGATCTAGAGCTCTCGGTCTTAGCCTGGTTCATCGTTGGGATTCCTTTAAATAGGCACTCGTGAAAAACCCTAGATCGGTTTTGAATTTGAAAGTTGGTTACGCACTTGAGATAAGCGTGTTATCCTCTTTATCATCTTTTCTTCTCGTTTGAAATTAGGGCTATCTAGATCTTTGACCAATGGGTAACTGATCATACATCAACCGTCTTTCTTTTTCCAATCAAGTCTGGCAATCATCGTCTTGCTTTTTCCAGCTCGACTTGGCATTTCTCTTCTGGTTCTTCGCTTTGCTCTGCCAATTGCTCATGTTCTGCTCTTGTTCTGCTCCTGCTCCTGCTCCTAACATGCCTTGTACACCAAAGCAAAGAAATACACCTTTACTCATGCAAGAGAAACGTTCCCTAACTCTCTTATGCAAATGCCTGATTCTACTAACTAAATGCATGAATATATACTCAAAGGCAAGCAAAAGCATGACAACATATGTAGGAAAAATAGTACTTTTGAGGAGTTAACAATATTTCAATTAAATGATTTATTGTAATTTTTAAGGATAATTACTCGTTGGTATATGACTATACTGAATTCTTATTTTCATATATAATGTTTTAAAATTCTCAGTTTCATACATGAATAGAAATTCTCTGCCCCTTTTCGGTGCCCCTATATATGCCCCAACACTAAAAATTAGGTTTAAGGTATAGGGTTTAAGGTTAGAGTTTGTGGTTAGGATTTAGGGAATTTGGGGTATGGTGTATTTTTTAGGGTATAGGGTGTAAGATGTAGGGTTTAAGATTTTGAATTTAGGGTTAATGCTTGAAATTTAATATTTTAGTGTTTTTAGTGTTGGGGCATAGAAAGGGACACCGAAAAGGGGCAGAGGATTTTTATCCTTTATACATGGGGTATTTCGCCGTTAAAAGGTTTTGCCCACTTCTGTTACGGAAGTTGATGTGGCACGTACGGATGAATAAAAAATTAACACGTGGCATTTTTTCAAAAAGAAAATTCATCATTTTTTTAAAGGCATTATAGCCTAATTAGTCCTTAAAGGTTTATTATTTTTCAATTTCAACCTTAAAAGTTTAAAAATTCTAAACTCTAAACCCTAAATTTTAAAAATTGGAAACCTTAAAGCCTTAACCATAAACCCTAAATCTTAAGAATTAAAAACTCTAACCCCTTTCCAATTACCAGCTCTGGTCACCCACTAGCCGGCCGTTACAACCTCCATCGATTGTCTCCCTAGCTTCCCCACTTTCGTCCGACTTCGCTCATGCCCGTAACACCTTCAACTGCGACCTCTATTGATGCGAAGAGAGACAGATCTGGGTGAAAGAATCGAACGATGGGGCTTGAGAAAAAAATCGGGGCAAATGCATGATAAACCAAGTTGGGTTTCAAAATAGTAGGTTTCAAAACGGAAAGGGGTGGTGACGGGAACTCGGTCACACATTGGGATCGTTAAACGGTACATCTAAGAGCAACGACAGAAACTTGAACAACAAGAGGAGTTTCGAGCGGTCGATGGAGGCCACGGCTGAAGGCGTTACGGGCATGGGTACAATTTCGCGGATTTCGCATCGCACCCACCCTAGTTGGGGCGATGATTGGTATGAGTTTGATGGGTAGTGGGCGGGTGTGGATGTAAAAAGTTATACCCGCCGTGGGTAGTGGGTAGGTGGTGAATTTGAGACCTTACCTGCATCAGATCCGCCCGCATCCATCTACCCCGCATCTGGCCGCCCACTAACTACCCACCATATGTATTTTGGACCATTTATGTTTGTAGACTTTGATTATGCCTTTTGTTATGGTGTTTTATGTACTAAGATCTTGGTTTGTTTTAAAATCTATGTTAGTCTTTAAGTTTGTAGACTTTGAACTCAATTAATTTAGTTTGAAAAAAATGATGGTTTATGATCGAGCTTGAATTTATGGTTTATGATCGAGCTTGAATCAATCAGGTTATAAATATTTAATATGTGTGGTTAATTAAAATTTATACCGGTGTAAATATGCTTTAGTTAAGTTAGATATAGTTAGTTAGTTGTAGCTAAGTAGAATTTATGTTGAGAGCTGGAACGATCAACCGAATGTGCCAAGAGGGGGTGAATTGGCCTTTGAGTGATTGTGGTGGAAGCAAATGAAATTTAAAAATTTGCATAATAATTTATAATGCTTCGACTTCTAAACAAATTCTACCTCTACTACCTTAGCTATCCACACTAAGAAATTTTCACAAATTAACTAATTTATCTTTTCTTTTTCCAGACTCAAAGAGATAACCCTTACAACCCTCAAAGCTTATACCCCACAGCTTTGAGAAACTCTATTACAAAGAGAAAACAAATTGACAAACAAGGAAAACCTCTCTAGGCAAATGTGTTTGCAATTTAAGCACTCATACAAATCCTAAACATTTGAGCAAATGAAACAATTAAGCTCACAAGTGTGTTCTACAAAGAAAATTGACAATTAAAGCACTAAAACACTTTCTCTATCGTTAAATGTTGGCAATAATGTTTCTTGTCCCTCCATGGCTGCTTGAAGACCCCTTTTAAACCCTCTAATGACTTCATAACAATTACTAGCCATTAGGAACTTTATTTCCAGCAATAAATGCAGTTTTGGGCTCGTCAGTATCGATACGCAACCACTGGTATTGGTACACATGCTTTAAATAAAAAGAGTCGTTAGCCATTTGTACAAAGGGCATCGGTACACTATACAAGTGTATAGGTATACCCCCTTGAGTATCGATACGACTGAAGCCGTATCGGTACCCAATTTTGATACTAAAAAATTTTGACCGTTGGGGATAAAAGGGCGTATCAGTACACATCTTAGTTGTACCAGTACGACTGACTGAGTATTGAATTCGAGGAAATAAATACAATTCTGGGCTCGTCGGTATCAGTTCGTGACCACTGATATCAATACACCTGGTTTAAATAGAAAGAGCCATTGGCCATTTGTACAAAGGGTATTGGTACACTATACAAGTGTATCGCTACACCCCCTTGAGTATCGGTACACGTGAAGCCGCATCAGTACTCAATTTTGCTACTGGAAAATTTTAACCGTTGGGGATAAAAAGACGTATCGGTAGATAGCTTAGTTGTACCAGTACGGCTGACTGAGTATTGATACTGAAGAAAGGGTATCAGTACTCAAAGCCTATTTTGACACTTGGGTTATTTTGAAAGCATTTAAACATGTCAAAAACCTTTTGGAAACTTTTCAAACATATTTTTCAAGCTAATGGCCTTTTAAAATATTTTTGTAAATTTGTTTAAGTCCAAATACATTTTTCATTTTAAGTTATATCAATATCTCAATAATTTATATCGGTGTAAATGTGCTTTAGTTAAGGTAGTTAGTTGTAGTTAAATTTATACCGGTGTAAATGTATTATATATATGCACTTAATCAATCAATAAAGTATGTAGAGTTTTTCTATTCTTTACAAAAGTTTGTGGTTTGTTTTTACATAATTCGATATTAGTGGTTGCTTGCCATGCAGATACAAGTGGGTACAGATTGAGTGTTGGATATCCAATTGGGTAGTGTGTAGGGGATGGATTTGAGATTGTACCCGCGTGGACGAGTGTGGATTTAAAAATTGTACCCGTCGTGAGTGGTAAGTAGGTGGTGGATATGAAAATTTTAGGTAGGTATGGGTACAAGGAAGGGGTATCTGCACCCGTCCCGCCCGTTTGCCATCCCTAAAGTTAGGGGACGGTCGTCAGAGGTTGTAACGACCGACTGATGGGTGACCAGAGTTGGTAATTGGAAATGGATTAGAGTTTTTTAAGGTTTATGATTTAAGGTTTAGAGGTTTAGAGTTTAAGACTTAGGGTTTGTGATTAAGGGTTTAAGATTTATAGTTTTAAACTTTAGGGTTTAGAATTTTTAAACTTTTAAGGTTGAAATTGAAAACAATAAACCATTAAGGAGTAATTTGACTAATTGCCTTTAAATAAGCGGTGAATTTTCTTTTTTGAAAAATGTCACGTGTTCATTTTTCATTCATCCGTACATACTACGTCAGCTTTTGTGACGAAAGTGGACAAACTCGTTAACGGTAAAATACTCATATATAAAACTGAAAATTTTAAAATATTATAGAAGAAACTGAAAATTCAGTATAGTTCATGTACCAACATATAATTAACCTTAATTTTTATAAAGGAAACGTAAGATTTATCATCAAATAATTAAGTAATATGGACTAAGGAGTGCCCACGCTTTAAATCCGAGTTTCTTTGTGGACTCGCTCCGATTCAGTGAGTCGTGAACAACACAAAAGCCCATTCCTTCAACTTGTTTTAACGTGGTTTGAATTGAATTCTTTGTTTTTGCTTTATACAACATATTATCCATTTCTCCCCTTAAATCGGCGATGAGGAATAAAAGGACAAGGGCGAGTGTCGACACGGCGGTGGTTGATGTTTGGCAACGGGAAGTCGGGGAACTTTCAAATAGGAAATTCGCCCTCCGGCTTGCTGCTTCCGAGGTCTAATCCCCTTATTCCACAAAATTTATCATTTTTCGTAGTGGCTTCCTATTGTTTTCAATTATATTTTATTTGTTTATGAAATTGAAACTGAGTAACTAACTACATAAATTGTTGTGATTTAATTTAGGTCAACTTTGATTGATGGTAGGTGGATTCTACTTGATTTGTGTATTTATGTATACCACTGATCTGGATTTGAAAAACATAATGATGGGTGACAAACACTGAAATCTAGTAATCATAAAAATGTCTTCTTTTACAATGATTTTGTTCTAAAAAATGATCTCTTGCTTTCAATTTTCTCTTGAAGCTACATAAATAAATATATATTTTGGGATTTTATATTTAAAAGGGAAATTCAAGTGCCAGCACTTTTTTAATAATTGCAATTATATATAATCTTATATAATGTCATATTTTGCTGAGAAACTCAGATTGTACATTTGGTGGCTTAATGTTTTAAATGAATTGACATGCTTATTGCACTGTTTTGGCTTGTAAATAGTGAGCAAATGTGTAAAAAGTTGAAGTCATAAATTTATACCCTTTACAAAGTCCCATGTTGCATTAGTTTTTGATTAGTCAATTGGTTTATGTTCCAGGATCTTGTGCTCCGACTTGAAATCTTCAAGAAACTTGAAAAGCATCGAGGTTGTGTGAACACTGTGAGCTTTAATGCCGATGGTGACATTTTAGTCTCTGGCTCTGATGACACGCGGATTATACTATGGGATTGGCAAACTGGGCATGCCAAGCTTACTTTCCAGTCAGGTCATGTGAGCAACGTATTCCAAGCAAAAATCATGCCTTACACAGATGATCGTAGCTTGATTACCTGTGCCGCAGATGGGCAGGTGAATTTCTTATTTAGGCATGCAGCGTTTTTTTTTAAATTCGGTAGGACCAATTGGAGATTCTTCTGTTATATTGTATGTGGTGATAAGTAACAAAGTCCTAAAATTTTCTGTTAAACTGCAAAAATTTCTTAATTTTTGAAGGAAAATGAGGCTTGGACTACCAAAAGTTTTTTTTTAAGTGTTAAGAAGTAAGAGCCAAATATGTAGCATGTACTTAAGCAAAGACCACTATATAGTGAATCGAGGAATTCTTATTCTAACTCAAAACTGTTTCCTAATTGTAGGTTCGACATGCTCAACTGTTGGAGCGTGGTGTTGAAACTAGGCTGCTTGCCAAACATGAGAGGCGAGCTCATAAATTGGCAATTGAACCGGGAAGCCCTCATATTTTTTACACTTGTGGTGAAGATGGATTAGTGCAGCATGTGAGTTGTGTTTTAAGACGTCATTTTTATATTTGATAGTTTAAGAACATTCATGGGATTGAAGAAGCAAAATCAGTTGGTTACTGAAAACCTTTATTCAGTCATATGTGGTTGAATTGGGTAAAGTTTTAAGAATTTAAATTCCAATATCAGAGTGTCTGCAATTAATTCTTGTTTTCTTATTTTTTCTAAACCTAGTTTTCTTATGAAGTTGGCTGTGGGCCATATAAAAGTGGTATCATATATAAATGAATATACCATTATAATGTCAACTCCATTCTCATATGTTATTCTTATTGTTCTATGATGATCTAGCTATTATAATCTGATTTGTTCTATGACAAACTAGCTATTATAACCTGATTTGTTCTATGACGAACTAGCTTCTATAACCTGATTTTTGTCTGTACTTTTGCATAGCGGACTTATAGAGCTCTCTTATACCTTTTCCTTTCAGATTGACCTTAGAACTGCAACAGTTACAGAACTTTTTACATGCCTTCCAATTGATGATAGCAAGGCTTACATGCCGGTTGTTCCTCTCAATACTATTGCAATTGATCCAAGGAACCCAAATCTCTTCGCAGTTGCAGGATCGGATGAGTATACTCGCCTTTATGATATTCGCAAATATAAGTGGGATGGCTCAACTGATTTTGGTCAACCTACAGATTATTTTTGCCCCCCTCATTTGATTGGTGACGATCAAGTTGGTATAACTGGCTTGGCCTTTTCAGATCAGAGTGAGCTTCTTGTCTCCTACAATGATGAGTTCATTTATCTCTTTACGCGGGATATGGGACTGGGGCCCAATCCAGTTCCTTCTTCTCCGTACTCTGCATGTAGTGAAGCAAGTGAAGTGGGACCTGACCACTCTGCTATGTCAGCTGATAAAAAAGCTATTCCTCAAGTTTATAAGGGACATAGAAATTGTGAGACAGTGAAGGGTGTGAGCTTCTTTGGACCCAAATCTGAGTATGTGGTTAGTGGATCTGACTGTGGTCGAATATTTATTTGGAAGAAGAAAGGCGGAGAGCTTGTTCGTGTTATGAAAGCAGATAAACATGTGGTCAACTGTATTGAGTCTCATCCTCATACCACAGTTTTGGCTAGCAGTGGAATTGAGAATGACATCAAGATATGGACCCCAGAGGCTATTGATAAATATGTGCTTCCAACGAATATTGAACAGGTATGTCTTGTCCTAATCTCTTACATTGTGATTATAATAACAATAGCAGCAGCAACAGTGCTGGTATTACTTTTTCGGTTATAAATAAGGTAGCTTAAGACATGAAATGCATTCTATGATAGCAACATGCTTATTGACACTAGGATAAAACAGTGGAAACATCCCAAATCCTTGTTCTGCATTGTTTAAAATATATCTTGTCCAATAAAGACAAGTATTTGTGATTTGGTTCAAGGAATAGAACTGTAACTTGCCTGTTACAGTGTTGTTTTGGTACTTCAGCTATTTAAAATAATCTGTTGTGAGAGGATGGAAAAATGTTTTTCATTTGTACTTCAGACGTGGTGTGCTAAGGCCCAATGACTGTTTTTTGGTTGTTCTTTGAGATAAACTTCTGTGTAATCTCTTTAGTCCATCCATTCTTTCACCATGAAATACTCGTTCTCCTAGGTAGCTTAACATCTAGGAAGACGAGAAGGAATGTTTGTAATTAGTGCCAACATTAGTTTGCTATTTTTGATTGTTTAAATTCACACGGATTGGTTGGAAATGACAATATCTATTCTAAAGATGAGAAGTAGAGGAGCTGATCTGTCTGCCATTACTTCTTTGCAGAAGGTTCCCAAACGTAGCCTCTTTCATTTGTTGCCCTTTGCATTCTATGAAGATGATGACGCTGACGATGATGATGACTTTTTGGGTGGTTGTGTTGTTGAGTATTCTGATGAGGAGGAGGAAGAGGAGGAGGAGGAGGAAGATGACTCTGATGATGATTATCTTGATGTTTATGATGACATTGATGATGACGACGACGATGATGGTGATGATGACAACAGTGAAGATGTTGAGGGTGGTGATAATAGTGATTGTAATGATGACATTGATAACGATGATGATAGCAATGCATGCTAAAATTTTCTTGGTGGTTATGCTGCTGTTGATAATTAATGATTGTAATTTTGCACTGTGTGTCCAGTTCAAACCAAAAGCTTGGAGCTGGATACCGAGTAACGATACCACATGACCTGATTCTGCACTTATTTTCATTGCAAAGGCAGGGGACTAGCCCAGAACAGAATGAAGAAAATGCATCTGCAGTAGGCATTGAACTTCTAAATCTTATACTGGCATTTGATGCCAACAGTGATGACACATCAGACGATGGAGGGAATGGTCCAGAGTAGTCATCCAGTTGAATGGTAACTATGACAAGAAATTGTACAAAACATAGGGCTTTCAGTTTAAACCTAAACCGAGTGGAGTTATACAGATTTTTATGTTCACTGCTGCTTTTTTTTCTTCTCATTTTCTATTCCGTTTATTTCATTTCCTTAGCAGTAGCACATGATCTCTTGCATTCTGAAAGGTTTATATTGGTGTTCATCAAATAGTTGTAGATTTGGCCAAATGATATTAAGTATTCAACAGAGTGAACTTAATTCTAACAGACTTTCTCACTAGCTTAATTCCATCTAAACCTCTGTACTGTTGCTATTGTTTTCGCAATCGGTATTTGAATGAGCTCTCCCTATCATCAAACTTTGAACGAAGGCAACCATCTGTCCACAAAAGCACAAGAAATCGGACATCATGGATTGCAATCTGATAAGTTTATTGACATAAATACCAGTTTATCATGTAGAAAGTTCATACCAAAGTGATTGCTATGCAAATAATACTAAAGCCAGGGAAATGAAATGGTGCTTCTTCTTCCGACAGGAACAATGCTGGATGAACACACAGAAATTGGTTATCAGTATTTGTCAATATAAGCTAAATTTTGAGGGACGAAAATGCCAGCGTGTTTACTCACCTGTCAAAGGACTGAAAATTAATGGACCGATGATGTTGGCCAAAGAACTTACGCCGGAGATGCATCCCTGAGCCTTCCCCTGATATAGTGTGCTCATACCGGTTAAAACCATGAACAGAGGGCCGGGATTCAGCAAATTTAAGGAACAACACCGTAGAATCAATCTGTTAGAATTACCTGGTCTCTGGGGCCAGCTTGTTTTGATGCAATACTCTGTAACTAAAGAATTCGGAAGATCCGATGTCAAGTTTTTCTGATAACAGAACATAGCTTGTAATGAAATGGAAGTAAAGAAGCTTACTGATGGCGGTGCAAAGACCATCACAGTAGTCAATGCGGTTGCTGCATATGGGACCTGCATGAAAATGTCTTTCCATCCAAAGTTATCTAACCAAAAAGGGCCTATACTTCGATTTTAAGGCGATCTGTGTGTCAAATGAAGCTAGAAATTTTGATGCAACTTACCCAAGCTGACCAGGCTACACTGTAAAGAAAGGCCTGCATAATACCAGGTGCAAATTCATCAATGGCTTGTACCACAATGTCATCAGCTTGCAACGACATATTATCAGACGGATTGATTAATACAAAAAGCTGAGCAAGGTGAGAATCCGATTCTTACATATACACAGGAAACGAATAGCCCTATTGAAAGCAACCTTCCATCTCCTATGCGAGACACCAGTAAGGGCATCAGACACAACTGCAGAATTCAGAAACATTATAAGAATAAGCATGTAGACTCAATCTAGATGATTGAAACACAAATACAAAAGAATCGGATTGTACGATAAATGAACCGGAAAAGCATTTAAACCTGTGAAATGGTTGCTACAATTCCACTAATTAGCATCAACTCAGCAAACTGGTTCTTGTTGAAGTGGAAACGAGCCTTTAAATAGTACTGACATGGAAGAAATAAACTATGTATAGTATAGTTGGATCACCATAGATATGGCTTAGGTCATAATTTCACAGCTAGAAAAGATGTCATACCATTGATGAAGATTCCATCCCACCCTCTCCTAGATAATTGAAGAAAGCAACAAATGCAGCTTGGGCTAATGATGGACTGAAACAACAGCACTATCAGTTGAACCATATTCGAACCAACATTTAACGACCAAAGCGCTTGAGAACATACATGCAACCCCTATTTACCTGTTCTTGAGCAAGCAAATAACATCCCACAGGGATGGAATTTTCTTGAATGCAGACATTTTCGCTGGTGCATTATCGTCAGTCCGAGTAATGTCTTCTTCCCCTTCTAACAAGATTGGTTGGGTTATCCCTTCGGCTCCATCCGAAGGTATACTTTCTTCAAGGAATATTCTCATGTACACTACAGCAAACAATGATACAAATGTAGCAACCTGCAAGGATTTAAAAAGTACAAAGTTTGAGATATAACAGAGAGCAAAGGTACCGGGCCAGAGTATTCTAAAGAAGGATCTATGGAAACCTGAAATGCCGAACCGGTGGAGAGGAAACGAGCTGCTAAGGTTCCACAGAGATAAGCACCCGAGGTCACTCCTGCTAGAATTCCGAATGCAGATGCTCGTTGATTGTATGAAACAGTGTCTGCCTGCAAAGAAAAGACAACAACTTCAAACAGACAATATGTTCGAATTGTGTTGAACATTGTGAAAATGTGATTGCTGCCATGAATTGCAATGCAATCAAGGATGCTATTGTTACCAAATAAGCAAGAGCAAGGCAGTTAATGCTGCCTTGACAGATCATGGCAGTGAGAATCTTGAAGGCAAAGTAGGCGTATAAATAATTGGTTGTTCTGTTGCATGCCAGTATAGCTGTATAAGAAGATGGTGATATAAGTTTTAAAAAAAAGATATAATAAACCTTTACAAGAAAAATAATTGGAAGTAAATGACATTGTTAGGAGAAATAATCTAAGCCCCGAATATAAATCATAAAATAGATATAGAAAATGCCAAAAAAAAGTAAACTTGAATTCTTTGTATGTGATGCAAAATGCAAACAAGAAAATAGGACAGGAAGCAAATGGTTAATGCAAATAGAGGCGAATTTTTGATCGAAACGATTGCAAAAATTTAGTCGAATTGATGAACCATATATTTTATCATACTAATTAATTTGATTCTTTTTTTTAATTGAGTCAAGTGAAATAAAATTCGAGTGAAATTAAATCATGTAAATTTATTCGAGTTAAATTAAAAAACGGGTCAAATTAAAATACTATTAACAATGTAACTAAATTTCAAGTTAGAGGCTTAGAGCGCATAAAGTTAAGACCATATATGTTTGAAAACTCTTTTGGAGTAAAATAAAATACTTTAGATTTAAGAATTTATTTGTTTAAAGCATTGAATTTATAATTTTGGAACAATTTTAAAATTGTCACACTTTAGCACTTCTATAAGTTCTTTATAGATTTTTAAAGGACTTTTACTGATTTACATATATTTCAAATTTTATAATTTTATAAAATATTTGAAATATTTATATTTTTTTGTGAAGCTTGAAGGTTTTTAATATTTGTTAAGAAAGGTCGATTTGTAAAATTTTAAAACTATCAAGAATCCAAATGATATTTTTAAAATTTTGTAACTCGATGTATTTGAATCATAGAATTCAACCTAACTCGAACCTAAAAAAACTCAAATTTTTTTTCAAAATTAAATCGAATCGATGCAAGCTTTCAATAATGAAAGTAATAGGACCACTTTCATACGGCTACTCGTAAAATGGTATGCCAATTCAAAAGATACAAAGACAGTGTTTGAACAAAAATAGAAAGACGTGGACAAGAGGACTTAAATTAAATAAAAAAATAGTTAATTAAAATTTAAAAAGTTATAAAATAGTTATTAAACTAATCGAATTGTTAGAAAATGATAACTGCATATAATTATAAATTTTGACAAGTTTAAGGATCGCTTTGAAATAAAAATAAGTTTTAAAGACTATTATATAATTTGTTGATAAAGTTTAATAATCATTTTATAATACTTTTATAAATTTAGAGACCATGTTTAATGATAATTTCTACACTTCATTCCAAAATAAATTGGGGGACCATAAAGTTACCCGTCAAACCAAAACGCATTCATGTGTTACGAAACTAAGTTCTGGTCCTATGATTTGTCTAAGAGTTGGATTATATGTCTAAATTTAAAGAGAAAGTATGAATAAAAATAATAATGTCAGTTATTTATTTTTTACGATCAAAATTTTCAACTAAAATATATTTTAAAAAAACTTGAATACAATTTTTTAAATGTATATTTTATAAAGTTTAATACTATAGAAGTTTTGAAATAATTATTTTAAAAGTTAAAAAATTAAATATTAATTGGTGACAAATTTGATAAAACGGAGACTATTAAGCACGGTAATTGATTTTTGGTAAAAAAAAAATCGTTAAATACATGTGTTGAATTGAGCCCAATAGTGAATGTTCGAGAGTCGTATAACTTGGCCCGTTTATGATTTTATCATGGGTAAACTACAATAGAGGGTCACTCAATTATGTGTAACATTACATTTGGGTCACTCAATTACGGGTAAGGTTACATCTGGGCACCCTTCATATATATATATATATCAAGTTGCGTATTAGATTAATTAATGATTTCAAATGAAGTACTCTAGTGTTAACGAGGGTATACAAATGATTTGGAAGAAAAAAATAATAAATTGATGTATTTTTTAAATATGAAGGGTGACCCAAATGTAACTTTACCCGTAATTAAGTGACCCAAATGTAACCTTACACATAATTGAGTGATCTCTGTTGTAGTTTACCCTTTTATCATCTATTATATATATTTTTAAAAATGATGTATTATGTAATTTATATAATATAGAATTAAATATACAAATATTTCAATGTAAGTGTTAAAAAATATTGTTAAAAAATTATTCAAGTTTAAAATGTAATAAAAAGATATAAAAATTGTAATAAAAAGAAAATATATAAATTTATTAAGAATATTAAATAAAAGGGATAAATGTCAATTGTACATATACACATAACTTTGGTTAAATGTTAATGTGATACATGAAATTTCTTTTTTTTTTATAATTATACACAAAATTTTAATTTAGGATCATTTGTACACAAGAAACTTTGGTTAACCGTATATATTTTTTACCTAAATGCGAAATTATGATAATATATATGAATATTATATATATTGATTTGAGAACAGAGTTTTAAAATTCGAAAATATATGATAAAACAGAATTAAACCTATCCAAACACCGTACAGAATTGAACCTTCTCAAGTCGGTGAGCGATGGAGCGACCGGAGCGGAGCAGCCAAGGTTTCTACAGGAGAAGACTTGGTTCCTCAGTTTTTGTGGACCTTATCAGTAAAAGAATTCATCAGAGAACATTGTGGGAAGCTTTCAGCTGTTATGGGAGGGTTGTGGACGTTTACATTGCATACTGGAATAAGAAGAGAAGTAGGAGACCTACAACCTTCGCGTTCGTGCGGTTCAGTAACAAGGTTGAAGCTAGCATTGCGATTAGGGAGGGTAATGGCAGAATTATGGACGGTTTTAAAATCAGAATTGTACAGGCACGTCAAGAACCCTCGCGACAATATAAGGGAGAAAACTTTAAGGCGAGAGATCAACCGTGTCAAAAACCCAAGGCCGCTTCCTATCGGAAGACCAGGGACACCAGAACTTATGCGGAAGCCTTACTAGGGAAAGCTTCTATTTCATCGTTTCAGAAGGTAGACACGCAGTCGGAGGTAAGAAAAGAATCGCACTTAATGAACCATACCACCATGGAGCGCTCTGACAGTGAGAACATGGTCGAAGGAGATGGCATCCGAATCCTTTCTACTCATCCTACCCCGGTAGATGGAGGAGGTGTTAACAGTTTTATTCCCATAAATAAGGAATCTTCGAAGTGGATTAGGTGCAGCTTAGCTGGAAGGATTAAGCCTATGTACAACACTGACATTGTCCAAGATGCGCTAGTAGCCGAAGGTTTTACGGCCTCTGTGTGCCCATGGGAGGGCGATTTGATCGTCATAAGATTACAACACTCAGAGGAAAGGAGGAGACTTTGGGAGATGCGGGGGGAGCTCCTTAGGGTTTGGTTTGACGAACTGGAATGGTTGGAAGGCTACGACGGTAAACGACGCATTAAGCTTTGGGTCAACTTAAGTGGCGTCCCTCTTGAAGCTTGGTGTGTGGAGTTCTTCAATGGCTTATGCAGCAATTGGGGTCAAGTCTTAACTATTGATGATGATACGGTGGAACTCAAAAAGTTCAACTCTGCAAGAATCTTGGTATATGTCCAGAATGCATGCCAAATCCCAGATCGTGTTTCGATTCTCTTTAATGGGAAGATCTATCAGGTTAAAGTTCAATCGGAGGAATATGAAGAAGATCGGATCTTTATTGATGGTAGTGTTCCGGGGGTAGCTGCCGGGGACTTTTCCGGTGACCCTTCGAGTTTCGATCAAGATGTTATTGCAGAGGACACGCCTGTCAATGTGGTGACTTTATCGAGGCCTAGGATGCATTCATCAGAGGATCCCCATGATGAGACCTTTATTCCTAAGTCAAGTTCCAAAGTACACAAGGAGGCTGCATTGATTACAGATGACATTGATTCCCACTCCCAAAACAGTGCAAATATTTTACATGAGGTTAATATTAGATCTGATTTTGTTATGGCTTCCATACCTCAATTTGGGCCGGTAAATAATCAAAATTTGGATGTGGGGCCAGCTATTTCTAACGACTCTCGTCTACAAAGTGTGGAAATTGGGCTTGTGGATACTAACGTGGAAGCTTTAAATAAATGGGGCAATTTGATCAATTCAAGCCCACGTGACATCTTGGTAAGAGCACAGGGTTCTAAATGGTGGGCTCCCCAGTCCAATAGACTCATTAAGTCAAAATCTCTGAAGAATAGAAAGAAGAGGAAAACCAATGAGACCAACAGTTCGCTCGACAATCTACGAATTCCTCAATCTCACATACATTATTCCCCTTTGCCGGATGAATCTGTTGAATCGGTAGCTAATGAGGAGGCGGCAGAAACTCTTAAGGTGGGCGCTAATTTGGGCGTTATCTTTGATGCTCCATCAGAAGTAGCTATGGCCAGACTGGTGGAGTTAGAAAACAATACCGATCGTTAAAAACGAGGTATGATGGTTGTCCGTGTAGATACCAATTGCTTTTATGGATTGCTTATTTTTCAGCTGGAATGTTAGGGGTTTAGGCAAAGCAGAAAAAGTCAGAGCAGTATCTAGTGTAATTAAATCAAATGGTGCCAAAATTGTGTTTCTCCAAGAAACAAAGTTAACAGTAGCCAAATCCTGGTGTCTCAAACGTTTGAAAAGCACCAATTGCAACGAAGCAGTTTTATCTCCCTCTCTAGGCGCGTCTGGTGGCTTAATCTCTTTGTGGAACAACGACTTTTTTAGCGTTAAAAATCAAGTAATTATGAGCAGAGCAGTCGTGATTATAGGGAAATTTGAGAAGGTGGGAATTGATTGTGGGTTAATCAATATCTATGCTCCTAACGGAGGAACAGAGAGAAGGGCCTTGTTTGATGAGTTATCCTGCCTTATTGATGATTTGAAGATGCCTATTCTTTTAGGGGGGGATTTCAATTGTGTTAGAGCTGTGGAGGAAAGAATCGGTCCTTCTGTGAACAATCATGAGATGGAGTGTTTTTCAGATTTTATCAGTAGAAATAATCTTATTGATCCCCCTTTGGTGGGGGAAAATTATACTTGGTTCAAAGGGTGTAATATGGTGGCAGCTAGTCGTATTGACAGGTTTCTGTTTTCACCGGAATTCCTTTTATGGTTTCCAAACTTACTACAATTTGCATTACCCAGGAATCTCTCGGACCACAAACCTATACTTTTGAAAGTACGAGCAAAGTCTCACAGTGCCAAGCCGTTCAAACTGTTCTCGCATTGGTTGGATGTCCCAGAATTATCTGATATGATCCGCGAATCCTTGTCTACCTCAGCTTCACAGGGGATATTGGTCTCGTTGAAAGTCACAAAAGATCTTATAAAAAATGGGTTGCGGATTTCCGGATTATGGAAACCAAATTGATCGCTGACTGTGAAAGGAAAATTGTGGATCTAGAAAAACAGCTGTGCACTTCGGGTTTTAACCAAGCTGTGGCAGGGGAAATTCAAAGACTAAGGCAGTTTCTCTGGGAGAAGTACCGTAGGGATGAACGGGAGTGGTTTCAGAAGTCGAGAATCAAATGGTTCAATGAAGGTGATAAAAATACAAAATTTTTCCACATCTCAGCATCAGTTAGGGGCTGCAGGAATAGAATTACTTCTATCGTCAGCAACGGAAGGGTGATTACTGATCATAAACTGATTGCTAAAGAGTTCGAAGATTTTTTTCGCATGAACTACAAGAAGCCTCGCACCATTCCAATTAAATCCCTTGATTGTGAGTTAAATAAACTAAGCCTAGCTTCGGCCAAAGGTTTGGAAGCTCCCTTCTCTGAAGAAGAAATCTGGCAGGCAATTAGATGCTCGGATGGTAACCGGGCCCCTGGCCCTGACGGTTTTAACTTGGACTTCTATAAGAAAATGTGGCCTTCTATTAAAGATGCAGTGGTGGATTTCTTTACTGAATTCTATGAAGGCAGAGTTACTGAAAAAAATTTTAATCGCACATATATCACACTGATTCCGAAGAAGCCGAACCCATCCTCCATCAGTGACTTCAGACCCATCTCCCTCATTGATAGTCTTTACAAAATTCTGGCTAAGGTGTTGTCCCGCAGGTTAGCACGGTGCATTAATGAAGTGGTGGGCGAATCGCAGTTTGCCTTCACCCCGGGTAAGCAAATCTCAGACTGTTCTCTTATAGCTAATGAAGTGGTTGACGAAGCTAAGAAGAAAAAGCATGGGGTAGTTGTTTTCAAGGCTGATTTTAAACGTGCTTACGACACTATTGATTGGGAATTTCTGGATATGGTAATGTGCAATATGGGTTTTGGATGGCGCTGGAGGCAATGGATTAAATTATGTGTCTCGACGGCTGAAGTTGCTGTTCTAATTAATGGTCTACCTTCTAAATTTTTTCCTATCGAACGAGGCTTGAGGCAGGGGTGTCCTCTTTCACCTTATCTATTTAACATACTCGGAGAAGCTCTCAGTGCTTTAATCAAGAAAGCTGTATCATTGGATCTGTTCAGTGGGATTGCGATCGGAAATTCTGTATCCATTTCTCATCTACAGTTTGCAGACGATCTAATTGTGTTTGCTAGAGCTGAAGAACATAAAATCATGAATATTAAGAGGCTCCTCCGTATTTTCGAGCTAGCCTCGGGGCTGAGTCTAAACCTTAGCAAAACAAGTCTATTCGGAATTAATTTGGAAGAAGACACGGTGAAGCACTGGGCTGAGGTATTGGGTTGCAGAGTGGGCTCTTTGCCGAAAACCTATTTGGGGTTGCCGCTGGGAGCTTCGAGAAACAATCATACAATTTGGCAACCAATTTTAGACAAATTAAAGCACAAATTTGAAGGGTGGAAAGGTTCCCTGCTATCCTTTGCGGGTAGAACAATATTGGCTAAACATATTCTTTGCAGCCTGCCTATTTATTTCCTCAGTTTGTTCCAAATGCCAACTTGTGTGGAGCAGAAGATAAATAGCATTATTGCTAAATTCGTATGGGGCCCAAACAACAACAGACCCATACATTGGGTTAAATGGTCCAATATTACTAAACCCAAAGAACTGGGTGGCTTGGGGCTTGAGAATATGAAGACAAAGAATAGAGCCCTTTTAAACAAGTGGCTTTGGCGCTTTAGTACAGATTTAGATTGCCTGTGGCGCAAAGTGATTGTGGCAAAATACGATCTGGATGAACGTTCCTTAATTCCGAATAGGCTCCCTGACAAAACTGCTTCTTGGATATGGAAAAACATTTCTTCGCCGCTAAAGAATTCTAATGACTGCTTTTCTTTGAATTTGCGTTGGGAGCTTGGCAATGGATCTTCGATCCAATTCTGGACTGATTATTGGACCGAAGTTCCCGCCCTTAAGACGACTTTCCCGAGAATTTTCAGCATTGTCATGAAAAAATCAGGTATGGTTTGTGAATTTGGCACCAAATCAAATGAGGTATGGAGCTGGAATATTATACTTAGAAGGAATCTGTTCGAATGGGAGAAACCTCTGTGGGAAGAGTTTCTAGGAATTCTAAACCGTGCTTCTCAAAAATCCAATTCATCGGATCACTTAAAATGGGTCGGTTCTTCTTCCGGTGTTTACAGAGCCAAGGATTACAGTTTGATAGTCAGCTGTGAAGGGGAACAATTCGATAATTTCTGGAAACTCATTTGGCTCAACATAGCCCCACCTAAAGTAGAGATTTTTCTATGGAGAGCAGTTCTGAATAGAATCCCTACTGCAAAAGGGCTTAGCCGCCGTGGTATGCAAGGTTTGGGATCAGGATTATGCATTTTCTGTTTAGCCGAAGAGGAATCCGTAGAACATCTTTTCTGCAGTTGTAATTTCTCTTGGAAAATATGGCTCAGATGGTGCAGGATATGGGGCATTTCCTTTATTATGCCTGGTACGATCAAAGGATTGGTTGAGAGTTGGCATGCTCAGCCAATTCATGTTAACTCCAAACCGGTTTGGTCTATGGCCCTATTTGGTTTCGTTTGGTCGATTTGGATGCATAGGAACGAAGCTTTATTCAGCAATAAACCGGTTAATTCAAATCTTCTCTTCGACATGGCTATCCATCGTATTGCCTTTTGGTGTAAGTGCAAATGGCCTACCTCCTTTCTTTCCACTTTGGAATTTGTCACTCACCCTAATCTATTAAGGATAACCAATGTCCCAGCAAATAGAACTAAGGCCACCAATTGGGTTGCACCACCAAAGGGGTCCTTGAAGTTTAATATTGATGCCTCAGTGATCGGAAGTTATGGAACTAGTGGCATTGGGGGAGTTCTACGTGATGACAAAGGAAGGGTTCTAATGAAGTTCTCCAAACCCAATGGTATATCAGACCCTACTGGAGCTGAACTATCTGCTATAGTGGAAGCTTGTAAACTGTTTGGGGCGTCTAGATGGTGTTCGAAGTTCAAGATGCTGATCGAAACAGATTGTCTACTAGCAGTTAAGTGGATTACCGCGGCTGATGCGTGTCCTACGGTATTTATGGAAACGGTCAATAGATGCAAGGAATTATGTTCGAACCTGGATATTAAAGTTGTTTTTGTTTTTCGGGAGCTCAATACTATGGCGGACAGATTAGCAAAAGAAGGCAAACAACGAAGCAATATTCTTGTGTGGGATGCAGGAGATGAAATGGAGTAGTACGCGAGTATCTTTATCCTATTTCTAAATTCCAGTGTTGTAAGGAT
This sequence comes from Hibiscus trionum, assembly GCA_030270665.1. Classification (NCBI taxonomy): domain Eukaryota; kingdom Viridiplantae; phylum Streptophyta; class Magnoliopsida; order Malvales; family Malvaceae; genus Hibiscus; species Hibiscus trionum. Next base: position 377,769 of record BSYR01000050.1, read on the forward strand.
CTAGAGTCATGGTTCTTTTGCTTTTTATTTTTACTAGTGTGCCTATGTAGTGGTTATTTGATCAGTGTAATACGTGTCGAAATAGGGGGAATTTGTCTTCCCTCATTCGGGGTACTGCATTGTAAGACTTTTATGAATGAAAATAAAATGGGCACTCTTTTCCCCCTAATTAGGTTTAGAGGGGGTTTTTAACGAGGCCCGAATCTTTTCAAAAAAAAAAGAAAATATATGATAAATACTTACCGGAGGGAATAATGGACAAAGTCATAGGTAATGTGAGGAGAGCCTTCCTTCCGTACTGATCCGAGAGATTCCCAATAATTGGAAGCATCAAGGCCGTCCCTAATCCTATCACCTGATTCAATCTCAACATCATGGCCGTCCAAAATCAACAACTTAACACTCTACAACAAGGGTAATTATTCAATCAACAAGCAGTTGTGTGAAAATTTTATTTATACAAGCATTTTAATTTCAGAATTTATAAATTCTATTTAAGATTTAGGATTTAAGGGTTTAAATGTAGTAATTTTAAATTTAGAGGTCGTTGATAAAATTTTAAGTTTAATATTATAATTTATGGTTTATTGGTTAAAATCTAAATATCTAACCATATTACCCTAAAATTTAAACTTTAATCTTAAACTCATACACTAAAACTCTTAAATCCTAAAATTAAGGCACATATAAAAATAAAAACAAAATTTACCGCCTATGTATGAAATAATTTGTAATATTCCATATATTAAATGTTATTTAAAGAAATCTAAAGATACGAGGTCAACATAAATTGTATTTTTGAAGGTGAAAAACAAATTTAGCATTATTTCAGTTTAAAATTACAAAAAATAACTAATTACGTGTTAGTTGGGTCTCTGATTGTGAATATTTTATTAGTATCCTATAAATCAATTATTTTTTTTTGGGAACGAAAGTATCCTATAAATCAAATCAAATGGTAAGTGCCAAGTGGTAAGGATTGACTTTAACACGTGTTTCACAATCAATACCTTCGCTAACGGCTTACGCTACAATGCCTTTCTTTCTTTCTCAACCACATTTGTTTCGATCAATATCATCTTTAATTATATTATGGGTGATTTTCACCACGTCATTCATGAGATCAACTAATAGAAATCACTCACTTTATTATTTTTTTCATGTCATTAATTTAATAATAAAATAATTTTTAAAAAATAGGTTTTAAAATGACATGAAAAAGTTTTAGTGAAAATTTATTAGTTGAAAAAATGACATGAAAAAATCATGGTAAAGTAGGTGGTTTTCATTGGTTGATCTCATGGATGACGTGGTGAAAATCACCCATGATATAATTTTTCATCTTTAATAGAGTAATTTTATTAACTTTTCATCATTTAAATATAATTTTTATCTATTAAAAAAATATAAATTTTTATATTTTTTCTTCATATTTTTAATTTTTTTTATATAAAATAAAAAAATATTTGAAATCAGCAGCTTCACCTTAACAATTCTGTTTACTTTGTTTTCTAATATACCAGTGTAATACAAGAGTAGTATTTGTTTAACTTTTTTAATTTTTTTTAATAAAGCACACACTAAAACTGATGCTCAAATTATATTATCATTTACCAACAGGTGAAAACAATTGTGTTTACTTTTAAATTTGTCTGTCAGTTGATTCCATTCGATAAAAAAAGTTTCAGGATTAAAATAATTTTCTTTTGAAAGATTGAGGGCAGAAATGTATTTTGATCTAAATTAACTTACTTAAGCAAACGAGGTAATTAATGGAGTAGGAGTTTTCCGGGAAAATTAAATTCTAAACTGGAAAAAAGAAAAACGTTGATTGTTGGTGAAGGAAAAGACAAGAATTGTGGAAAGTAGAAAGAGATTAGAAACGTACAGCTTGTTGGAAACCAGAGAGGTAAATGGCGAGGGAGCATTCATCGGTACCGGGGCAGAGGGCGGACATGGTGACGTCGGTGATGGCCGGAGCCACTATTAGCGCCGCAAAACCCGACAGGAAAACCGTCACCAAAAGATGGGGCAACGCCCTTACATTCTTCTCCATCTCTCTCTTCCTCCCAATGCAAGTAGAAAATAGGAAGAAGCAACTCCAGTAAAAGTAGGAGGGACCAGCATTTATACAGTCACGGTGCAACCCTACAAGTAAGCGTGTAAATGAGCCAAGTACTGCCGAGTTACACTTGTCTTATTAAGAATTCAAGTTGTATTTGAGCTTGCTTCGAGTATAGTATATTGGGTTAGACTCTGCTCGTTAAAAATTTGAGTCGAGTGCGGGTCAGTTTCAGGTCAGGTTCATTGTAGGTTGGGTCAAAACGGTTTGGGTCCGAATCTGTTAATTGACGGGTTAATTCGGGCTCGAGTAGACTTCAAGTCGGGTAATTTCAAGTCGATTTCATTTTAGGTTGGGTTAATTCGGGTTTGAATTCGTATTAAGTTTGATTTTGGTACAAATAGTCGATAGACTTTGAGTTTGGTCATTTCGAGTGAATTATTTAACGCCTTTTACGAACACGAATCACATTAAAAATAAATATTATGCACTAAAATGAATAAAAATATCATCAAATGATTCATATCTAAAATATTGGAGTAAATAAAAAACAATTAAATTTAAAACCCGAGACAAACTCTCTCACCTTTAACTTTTTGTGGATATATAGACACTCCTCCTTCTCTCTAACTTTACCCATCTTTGCTTTCTAACCCTAGTTGTTTAAGGCTCTCTGCTTGTTTGGGTGGCGCCGTTCTCCTTTTTTAGAGCGGTAGCCACTCTACCCTTTCGTCTTCTCTTTTTTTTTCTTTTTTTTTTCTTCTTTTTCTCCAGCGTTCGTTTTTTCGACCATCTCTTGGTCTCTTTGTTGTGGAGCCTCCTCCCCTAGTGATTGAAGCTCTGTTCGGGTTTCGATTTTGTGAGAGGATGCTGGTCTGTCGGTGGGTTCGAGGGTGGGGCGCCTTGCCTCCGAGTTCTGCCGGACTTTCTTTCGAGGGTTTTGCCCTCAGTCTTGCTCGATGGTCTTTTTGACCCTATTTGTCTCCTCCTGACATCGTTGCTTCCAGATCTTCCACGATGTATCGGTTTGGATTTCACGATGTCTCGATTTTGGATCTCTTCCTGCATCACCTCTTGTGCTACATCTTCTGCGCCGTCAGAATCGACATGCATGCTCAAGAGCAGCAACTAGCTTGGTGTCTTCCTTTCCCATTCCTCGGCGAAAATGGCTCTCTGTCGTATTTGGGAGTTGTTGTTCCACCCTTCTTTTGTGGTGTTTTTTTATTGTTATGTTTTTATGTATGCTCTTGTTTCTGGTTTGTTCCATGTTGTTTGTTCTTGTGATGTTTGCTTGTTCGTTGTTGCTCTCTCTTCTTCCTATTTTTCTTTCTTTTTTGTTTGTTTGTTTATGTTTGTTTCTTGAATGAATGTCGGCTTATTGTTCAAAAAAATATATTAGAGTAAATAACAAAAATTAGAAATTAATAAAGGCCAATTCGGTAAAAAATAATTTTTTTTGGACTAACATGAATAAAAATATCATCATATTAAAAATGCTTGACTAAATTACAAAAAATAGGGGTCAATTTAAAATAAAAATAAAGTTTTATGGGCTATAATGAACAAAAATATTAAATTAAAATTAAAAATATTGGACTAAATTACAAAAAAATGAATAGGGGTCAATTTGGACTAAAAATAAAGTTTTATGGTCTATCTATAATGAACAAAAATGTCATCATATTAAAAATATTGGACTAGATTAGAAAATTTTAAAATAAATAGTGGTGAATTTGAATCCCTAAACTCCAAACCTAAACCCCTAAATCTTATAATCACTAATAATTAAAGTACAAACTAAATCCCTAAACTAATCTCATAAACCCAACCAATCACTCAACTTGACACATTTACCCTTAAACCCCAAACCTTAACCCCTAAATCTTACATTCACTAATAAATAAAGTACAAGCCTAATCCTTGAATCCCCTAATCCCTAAACAAATCCTATAACCCCAAACACTCAACTTGAAATATATATTATACCCATAAACCCCAAACCTCAACCCCTAAATCTTACAATCACTAATAATTAGAGTACAATCCTAATCCCCTAATCTCTAAATTAATCTCATAACTCCGAACACTCAACTTGACACATTTAGCATTAAAACCCGAACCTCAACTCTTAATTTTTTCCGGGTAGAAATAAATTAGGCATTCAAAAGCCCGTTAAACGTTTAGAATCGTCGTCAATCATTTTGGGTTGGGTACAACTGAAATAAGTTGGGCCTTTAAAATGTTTAATTATTAAATAATTTTATGAAAGAGGATCTAATTAAAAAAGAACCTAAACGTAAAGGTCTAAGGAAATTAAACTAAAATTGAGACTAAAATAAATCAAACTAAAACTAAAGAATAAAAAAAAACCTAAGTGTAAAGCTCCTAAACTAGTAATGACATAAAGTGCAAATAACCCTAAAAATGGACGGATTTTCCCCTCCATTTTGTTAACCTAATTGTTGTTATTGTTTCATTTTCTTTAGAAATTGAAATATGGGAATTGGGATTGGAGTTTCCACTGTTTGGTTCATTGGGTTTTGGGAAGGTCGAATCCCTAAAAATGAGAGGTTTTTTTTTTATTATTTTGGACTAAATTAAAAAAATAAATAGGGGTTAATTTAAAAAAAATTAAATTTTAGAGACTAAAATAAATTGGAGTAAATTGTAAAAAATATAAATAAACAAAAATATAAAATACCAAAAATAAAAAATATATATCAGTTTAGGTCAACAACATGTCAGGTTCAAAACATGTCGGGTAAAATTGGATCTCGGGTCAATCCAGTCGGGTAATATCGGTTATCTTCCAGGCCAGTCTCGGGTTCAGGTTCGTTTTAGTCGGGTATAGGTCGAGATTTGGGTCCACAATAACATGTTCAATTCGGGTTCAGGTTGTTCTCGGTCGGATGCAGGTCGGGTTCGGTTACTACAGTAACATGTCCAACTCGGGTTCGGGTCAACAACATTCGGTTACAGATTAGTTTCGGGTAATCGCATCCTCGGGTCAAACCAAGTCTTGACTCGAGCATGTTTCAGTCGGGTTTTTAGGTCGGGTCAACTTTTTACATCCCTAATTAAGATTATGATATGTGGTACATCTTGAAGGTGTCACGTTATAAAATAGTAAAAATCATAAAAAAATTCAAAAATAAAAAAAATATTTTTTAAAATTATAAAATTATAATAATTACAATAATTATTTTAAAATATATAAATATTTAAAATGAAATAATATTTAAAAATTATATAAAAATATATAAAAAAATATTTTTTAAATTATAAAAAAACATAGAACATACTAAAAAATATATTTTCCTAAATTTATTGGAGCTTGCTCTCGGTTCTGGATGCAAAATTGTGGGGATATATGAGGGCCTCCTTTGTGCATGGTGAGAAGGTTGGCGGCAGGTGGTTGTAGAATCCGATTATTCGAATACGTTACGACTTATTGAAAATGCTCGAAATGGTTATACGGGGTGTTCTCTATTGCTTCACATTGAGGAGTTGCGCCGCCGTAATTGCCTAATTGGAACTTGAAGTTCCAATTTGTTCCATGATTTGGGAACCAAATTGTCGATCATTTGGCTGAATTCGATTTTGAGGTCCGGTATTTTCATATTCCTGGTGTGGTACAAAACATCTGACAGTTGGATGTCTATAATTCGGCTTACTTTGTTTTTTAGTTTTCGCTTAACTATAAAATAAGTGCTAAAAATTATGTCACTTTTTACAATAGGTGTTTAAAGTATTTTTTAACTGAAATAGATGCCTAAAATTTTATTTTTAGCTTGTTTTAAAGTCAATTGAGACACCTACTTTGGCACATATTTCAACAAAAAATAAACCTATTACAAAAAAAACACAATTTATGCACTTATTTTATACTTAAGCCTTTAGTTTTTTTGTAATGTTTGTCCTTTGGCTTCTTAGGCATAAAGTAAAAAAATAAAAAATCTCATATACAATGTTACAATTGTTAAAAATTTGGCCACTGCACTTTAGAATGTTGGGAGAAGAACAAAAAAACAAGGGTAAACTTAAGAGAAGACATTGATTATAGTTATTGGTACATTGAACTGGTTGTAGTAACCAAATGTGTGGTGATAGGAAAAGGTTTATAACATTAAAAGAGTATTATGGTGAAATCACATTAGGAGATTTTTCCAAAATTGAAATCTAATGCATCTTAATATCTCTAAAAAAAAGTGGTAACCCAAAACTTACCGCTAACATATATTATATTTCTAAATTAAAACATAACATTTTATGTTTGTGACAATTCTTAGAAAAAGGCTATAATATTTAAATGTAAAATTATGTTTTTACTCTAAGTGATGAAAATGTCAAGCCTATTGCAAGAGTTTTTTATGAGAAAAAATCAAATGTTCTGGTTGAATATTAAAGTAGACACATCCAAGTGTTTGAATGCGTGTGTCTCTAGCGTATGAGATATAGACACTTGAGTTTTAGCGGTCTTAAAGTTCTTGGAAAAAAGAAGATGGTAAAAGGTCTCCCCCCATCAAACATTTAGAGCAACTATGTGACGTTTGAGTCCTTGGCAAGCATACATAGAAAAACTTTCTAGAACATTAATCTTTTAGAGCAATAGTGCCACTCCATCTTGTACATGCTCTATGTGGACCTATTAAGCCATCTTCTCTCAGTAAAAATAATTATTTCTTGATTCCTACCGATGATTTTAGCATGAAATCATAATTCTATTTTCTTAAAAAGAAATATGAAGCTTTTGAGACATTTAAAAGCTTCAAAATAATGATAGAAAATTAAAGTGGTTATATAATCAAAGCTTTGAGAACTGATAAATGAGGTGAATTCACTTCAAAAGAGTTTAACATGTTTTACAAGAATCATGGAATTTATCGCCCTTTAACAGTTTTTAGATTTTCACAACAAAATAGCACAACATGGAGGAAGTATAGAACAATTCCCAATATGACTAGAAGTATGCTGAAAAGGAAATAAATGCCTAATTAGTTTTGGCCAGGAGCTGTTTCCTGTGTCGTTTATCTTGCCAACATGTGTCTCACCAAAAGTTTGATGAATAAAACACCTCAAGAAGATTGAAGTGGAAGAAAGCCTTACCGTCTTTCATTTTTGATTCTTCGGGAGTCTTGCTTATGTTCAAATTTTAGAACAAGAAAGATCCAAAAATGCTGATAGAAGTAGGAGATATATTTTTATTGACTATGACTTAAACTTAAAAGGATACAAGTTGTTTCAGCTAGATGCAAAGAAGGTAGTTATTAGCAAAGATGTGAAATTTGATGAACAAAATACATGTGATTGAAATGCCCCGAAGAAGACTTGTATGACTTCTTTTCATACTTTGACACTGAAATGATGAGATGCACAGTCAACCACCACCACAACAACAAAAGATTTAACAAAGAATTCTAAAATAGATCTAAATGAAGGAGAACTTGTTCTAGTAGTTTGTTCTAGTAGTTTGAAGATCAACGAGAGAGAGATTACTGTTAGAACCAAATCATAAATTAATATGAAATCTAATACCCATGATCTATCATGTTAAATCATCAAGAACAATAAACTGAATGAACTGAATGCGGAAACGTACCTGAATATATCTGTAAACTAAAAACCTTGAATCTTTTGTTGAAGATCGCCTAGAAAGTGGTCGTGATCTTCCAAGAAGATAGGTTAGCCCTTGACGTAAAAACTCTCTATCGGGGACAAGAGTAATACAAGTTAACCTATTTCTTGGGGACCACTACCTCTTTATATAGTTGCTTATTAAATCCTATTAAATATTTATAACTCTGCCCCTCATTGAATTATAAATATATCTTATGGTATCTACACTTTTATTTCCATGACACTTTAATACCTATGACACGCCTAATATAATTGGTCACTTGATTTTGTGTCATACTTTATAATAGCAACATACATTTTACATATGAGCCATAATTGCAGATTTTAATCCAACAATTTGCTAGAAAGGTACTAAGAGTATTATTTATAAAATAATGATAATCATTTACTTTTCTGTTTATTTGTAGACAATGAACCGTTAAATTTTAAAAAAGTTGTGAAAGAGAAGAAATGAAGAAAAACTATGGAAGTAGAAATTAGTGCTATCGTAAAGAATGAAACTTGGCAGTTATCTACCTTACCTGAAGGTCACAAACTTATCAATGTAAAGTAGATCTTTAAAAACAAAGAAATTTACTACTGGAGAAGTAGAGATGTATAAGCCGAGGCTTTTAGCAAAAAGGCTACACACAGAAAGAAATAATAGATTATGATGAGGTGTTTGCTCTTGTTGCTTGTATGAAAACAATAAGGTTGCTAATTTTTATTGTTGCTTAGAACAAGTGGACGATTCATCAACTTGATGTGAAGTAAGATTTTCTCAATGACTTTCTAAAAGAAGGAATTTATGTTGAACAACTAGAAGGTTTTGTCATCAAAGGACAAAAACAAAAAATCTTAAAGTTAAAGAAGGCTTAGTATAGCTTAAAGCAAGCACTCACAGCATGAAAATAACATAATTGACAAGCATGAATTTAAAAGGTGCACTCATGGGTATGCACTTTATGTTAAAATCTAAAAACAAGATATCTTGCTTGTTTGTCTCTACTTAGATGATCTCATTTTAGGGAACAACTCAACAATGATTGAAGATTTCAAAAAGAGTATGTCAAAAGAATTTGAAATGACTGACTTAGGGCTTATGTCCTATTAACTGGGCTTTGAGGTGATGTAGACTGATATTATAATTTTTATTCATTAAGAAAATTATTGCAAGAAGGTGCTTGAGAAATTTAATATGCTTGGGGTGTAAACCTGTAACACCCCAATGGAACGTGCAATGAAGCTTTCCACATTTGATGAAGGAAAGAAAGTAGATTCTACGATGTACAAAACTCTTATGGAGAGCTTAAGGTACCTAACTTCTACAAGACCTAATATTGTTTTTGTTGTTGGACTAGTTTGTCGTTTGATGAAAAGTCATTCATCTTCTCATCTAACGACGGAAAAAAGAATTCTTCGTTATGTCAAAAGTACTCTTAATTATGACTTATTTTATGTATCATCAAATACATTTGAGCTTGTGAGATAATGTGATAGTGATTTTGGAGAAGATAAATATGATAGAAAAGACACAGGCAGATATGTATTTTTCATGGGAGCTATGTAACCCCCAAGACCCATCTATGCGTTACCACGGATCCTAGGAAGTCACATTAGGGTCCCAAGAACGACCCACAGTAAAAATCCATATAAAACATTTTCCCTTGAGACACTTATTAAATTGTAACAGTAACTTATGATTAAAATACTCTTTCAAGAAATTATTTAAACATATAGCAAAATTTTTAAAAAAACGTTTTACAGACACTATCATAGAATAATACATGACGTACATGCCCACTAACTATGTCGGTACCGTACTTCAAAGTAGCGCCAAGAGAACTCCAAATACAACTTTTAGTCACGAAACCATGATAGATTTCTTCTAACCTGCGAGAGTAAAAACAACATTAGCTTCGAAAAGCTTAGTAATACAGTACTACCAATGGATGCTATAAGTAACATGCATGAATACGGTCGAGCGTGAAGCTATCATGGTGTTCTGAGAAACAACAAGTTCCAAATTTACGGTTCATTATATCGAATACACGTTATATCTGAAGACAACAAAGATGTTCTTTATTCGATCACTAAGTATCAAGGGAAGAGCATGTAGACCGTATAATCAAAATAGAGAGATGGATTACGGTAGTTGATTTCAGAGAGTCAGTGTAACACCCCCTTCCCGGCCTGGTAGAGAACCGGGTCGGAGAGCGCTACCGGAAAACAATACGGAGATCGGAGACATAAATCCAAAGTTCAAAAATCATTTCGGATTATTTTATTAATCTCTTTTAAGACTTAACACTTAACTTATTAACAACTTACTCAAATTGGGGTCAACTTTAAACTTTTTCAAACTTAGGGACTAAATTGTAATTTTCACAAATTAAAGGTCTTTATCTGAAATTCGTGACATTATACTGAAATTAAACTTACTAGTTATTAGCTTGTAAAACCTCATTACTATCGGAGGTCATTTACCTACCTGATTAGACAATGCAATATTTAGTGACTATTTTGTAAAATATTCAAATCTATTTCTTTTTATTATCTTACTAAAATTCTTTACATATTTAAATGAGCCTAACAACTCACAAAGATCATAGAGTCCTTTAATCAATGTTTTACTACCAATTATGTCAATTTTATTACTAACTTAATAGTCTATATAGCTTTAAAACCTTATATAAAACATAGAAAACATATACATTATACTAGTATAATTACTTTAACTACTTTGCCACCATACTAGGAGTTCATAAGGACAAAACACATTACTATTTAATTGTAGTGACTTGCCAACCTTCCAACCAATCTCGATCTCGATCTGTTACTTTCCTTAACCTGAAATGTTATGCAATGAATGCATTAGACTTACATAGTCTAAGTGAGGTAGCCAATGACAATGAATGATCATATTATGTCATGTAACATGCTTCCAAAAATGAATGTCATGCTAATTATGCAATAACATGGCATACTTCATATTCATAACAAAACATAATATCATATCATGAGCATAACATAGCATACGTATCAAATACATAATATATTGGTACCATTGGATACGCGGATTCCCTGTACACCATATCATGAATCATAAATGAGCCGTAGCTCCATACCATGTAGCATTTCATAGTCATATTCGAACATATCAAAGTAATGCAAGGCACTTACCAAATTTGCCATTCGAGCATAGTTACTCTACATGAGCCCTTAACAAATGCAACATAAACATCATACTTTTATGTTCATTCATACATCAAATATCGATCAAAACATTATCATATACAACAACAAGCATCATTTAAAAGCATTAGCATATACAAAACAAGTAGGCATATCAATTTCATTTCATTGGTACTTATCATTTAAGTACTTATCTTTCAAGTCATGTAACTTTTAATTATTTTGCCTTGGATGATTAATGAAATAGGTAATCAAGTCTTCATGTAACATGTAACATTAGATACTCAAAGTATCCATTTCTCATTTCAACATATAACAGGGGATGCATAGGCATCAATGGTGACTTACCACCATTCAATTATCAAGGTGACTAACCACCTTATCAAGTTTATAGGTGACTAACCACCATCCTGTAACAAAGATCAGGGGAGCTCAACGACTCTAAGGCATGCCCTTCTACCTATAGACACTAATCATACCAAGGACTTTACTTATCTTTCTTTATTAACAAGATCATTCACTTGTCAATCATTCATAATTTCAAAGGCATTTAACCATTTCAATAGGCATATACATATAATCAATCAAGCATCATGGTAATAAAAAATTCCAGCAAGCACATGAGATCATATTCATTTTATGATCATCAAAAACCAGTAGCAAAGCTTATCATTTAGTCACATTTCACATAGCTCAAGCAATCAACACATCATATTTATACTAAGCATGCTTATCTAACAAGCAATATACACTTAGATCAATATTCTTGCCTTTAATCCTTCTTCCTTATCATTTTAAATTTTACCAATCATTATTAAATTCATTTCATGCTTTCTTCATGTTATCTAATTAAAAAAATAACAAGGTTAGGATACTAATCCCAACACTTTAAACAAAACTACACTCACATATCAGAACATAAAAACAATGATCGGAATGACACCGCGTCACCCGAGACAAATGCATCCACACTCACATATCAGAACATAAAAACAATGATCGGAATGACACCGCGTCACCCGAGACAAATGCATCCACACTCACATATCAGAACATAAAAACAATGATCGGAATGACACCGCGTCACCCGAGACAAATGCATCCACACTCACATATCAGAACATAAAAACAATGATCGGAATGACACCGCGTCACCCGAGACAAATGCATCCACACTCACATATCAGAACATAAAAACAATGATCGGAATGACACCGCGTCACCCGAGACAAATGCATCCACACTCACCTCAATCCAAGCTTAGAGACATTTTCCTTATTCTCCAACTTTGTGGTTTCCTTCATTTCTACATCTTTTCTAACCAAACATTAAAGAAACATATCATTTATTACATTAGGCAGCTTGCATTGTTCTTAAAGAAATATTTATATAAAATGTTCTATAACTCAAAATCTGATTTCGTTTGTTTCAAACGAAACTAGACTGAATAACCTTTTAAACCATATAAATTATAGCTTTTAATTCCTCTTATACAATTTATAATGAATTTTTAAAGTCAATGTTGATGCAGATTTAGGGGTAAACTGTTACCATGTTTTTATGACCTTTACTTACTCAAAAATTCATATCTTTTTACTCACAACTCCAAATAAGGAGTTATTTACCATTCTAGAAAGCTTATAAACACACCTTTATAACTATGTATGGCATATAATTTTATCATTTCCCTATTAATACAGTTTATTACTTGAACATACGACATTTTCAGAAATCTGCCTATTCTTAATTTATGACTTTAGTGCATTTATAACCTATGTTTCACTATACCATAAATCTTGAGATTTAAACCACATTTACCTTCACATATTAACATAATAATTATGTTCCAGAAACCATGAAAACAGGGCATATAAGTCCTCAAATTATCAATTCTTACAAACTAGTCCATTTTAATTTTCTATGTGTTCTAATGATATTTAAACTATCAATTGATATATAATTCAAACTAAATTATTTATTTTTCATTTCTACAATACCTCCCCTGTTTCCAATAAATTTTCCAGAATTTATTGGCATCAATTAAACCCTTAAACATTTTCAAAATTACAATTTAACCCAACAGATTCCAATTTCATTCAGTTTCAGTTCGGTAACTTCTAATAGCAATTCGGAGACCTATAATTAACATTTTTGAGCAAATCATACCTCTATTCCATGTAAAATTTTGTCCTCTACAACTTTGTAGAAGAACACTTTTTCCAGAAATGACTCTAACATGCTCAAAAATGCAGTTTTCTACAGGACAGTTTACAAATCCGAATTTCTTTATTCTTTCTACCCTTATCTTTTACCAACCTTTAATTATTTCAATTTCATGCTTAATATAAATACTAACATCAAATTATAGGTAGTTGAGACTCTAATCTCAACTTTAATTTATTTCACTCACCTTGACAGACCGGTACTTTATTTTTATTTCTTGGGCTTGACGGTTGTTCTGAATCGACCTCGTGTACTATGATAATTAATAAAAACCAATTAAAATCAATAAGACAGTATCGAATAAATATAAAAATATTAAGTAGATTCGATACTGAAACTAAGACTAACCAAGGATTTGAGCTTACCCTGACGTCGGTAAAAATTCGATATTACTATATCAAAAATATCGAACCACCAACCTAATTTTGAACTCGATCCCACCTAATTTCGCTTCTTCACTCACTTCCTTATTTTTCTTTCTCACTTCCTTATTTTTCCTATCAAATGCACTCATCTCCCCCCTATTTATACTAGCATGACCGGCCACTCCCCACTCTTTTTAATTCATTTCCATTTTAGTGGCCACTTCTTTTTTTTTTCTTTTCTATCACATGCACCATGATCTCCCTTATTTTTTTTTCTTATCTTCTCCGCAACATTCCCTACACTCTTATTTATACTACTAAACTGCCGCCCATTGATCCAATCCTCATGTTCCACACATTAAAAATTGGTGGCACAAAATTGGGGATATAAAACACTTTATATGAGCCACGTGTTGGCTATAATACCACATAAAATGCCCCTCTTCCAAGTGCTCCTCTATCGTGGGTTTTCATTGTCAGATTCCTTCAATTTGAAGGATTTGGTATAGGCCCATGGTCTTTTATTATCTTATAATAATAATAATAATAATAATAATAATAAACTAATACGAATACCCATTATTTTAATTTAAAAACAAGATCAAACCAACTTATAATCGAAAAGAAAATATTCGATCGTCGGAACTTAACCCTAAATTTATACACAATTTCCGGCTCTTTTCATTTCCATTTACCATTCTCCACTTGTTTTCTTTATATAGTGGCAATTGCCACATTGATTTTTAAATTTTTATAGTGGCCTTGGCAATTGAATTAGTGGATTGGCCACCAACTTTAGTGGTTACCTAATTTACACCACTTTTGTATTTTTATATTTTTTTTAATAATAATACTAATAATAAACTATTATAAATTACCCCGAATAATATTTATTGGTTCAGATAAGATCGAATAAATTAATCGATAAAAATATTCGGTCACCGGAACTTAATTCCGACTAGACCGGTTTTTGGGATGTGACAACTCTCCCCCCCTTATAAAAGAATTCGTCCTCGAATTCTTACCTGTAGCTTCGGATTGTTCATCCGAGCACTCTTCGGAATCAGAATCTTCTGGAGATGAAGAATTCACCTTTCCTAATTTTTTTTTCGACATTGTCCTTCATGTCGTCGTTGACAAAAATTGTACTTAAAAATTCTCATGTATTGATTTCTTTTCAGACTTATTAAATTTACTAACTTTCTGAGCTCTCTTCGCTACGTCTATAGCTTTGACTCTATTTATGAGATCTTAGAAATTTTTTAATGTATAACGCTGTAAACATGGGTCGTAACTCATCGTTGAGCCCTACGATAAACATCTGACACTTATGTACTTATTATGGAACTCTTTCAAGATAAATTCCCAACTCACGGTTTCCTCGGAGACGGTAAGGACAGTAGTCTCCCATCACTGTAAGGCTTCAACGCAAGAGCGCATTCAAGCTTATGTTCATCCGAACATCTTAATTGCTTATAAAAAATCCTTAAAGTATTGTCTAACCAATACTCGACTATTTTGGGATCATCTATGTCTCGACCAGTAAAGGTGTAAGCTCGGTATTGCGATAACTTATCGATTGGGGTTCGAAGAGGTTACGCAACAGGTGGCGTAGGTTGCATGACTTGACTAACCTTTAACACATAAATTGCTAAAACATATCAGCCATGTTCTAATAACATTCTTCCTGAGCTGTAGGAGCTTCAGGCTCTACACCTCGAACAGGAGGGTTCTGAGGATTCGGAGGATTTCCTCCTTGCACCTACTCGCCATAAGTCGAGGAGATAGCAACAGACTCATTATTTCAAGTTTCGTTAGTTCGAGACATATATCTATATTATAAAGAGATCGGATCAGTTGACAAGTCACAATACTTAACAGATTAACTCCTAGGTGGCAAAGTAACATAACATACAACACAAACATACTTAAGTTTAGTCCAGAACCGACTAAACTCTAGCTCTGATACCACTACTGTAACACCCCCTTCCCGGCCTGGTAGAGAACCGGGTCGGAGAGCGCTACCGGAAAACAATACGGAGATCGGAGACATAAATCCAAAGTTCAAAAATCATTTCGGATTATTTTATTAATCTCTTTTAAGACTTAACACTTAACTTATTAACAACTTACTCAAATTGGGGTCAACTTTAAACTTTTTCAAACTTAGGGACTAAATTGTAATTTTCACAAATTAAAGGTCTTTATCTGAAATTCGTGACATTATACTGAAATTAAACTTACTAGTTATTAGCCTGTAAAACCTCATTACTATCGGAGGTCATTTACCTACCTGATTAGACAATGCAATATTTAGTGACTATTTTGTAAAATATTCAAATCTATTTCTTTTTATTATCTTACTAAAATTCTTTACATATTTAAATGAGCCTAACAACTCACAAAGATCATAGAGTCCTTTAATCAATGTTTTACTACCAATTATGTCAATTTTATTACTAACTTAATAGTCTATATAGCTTTAAAACCTTATATAAAACATAGAAAACATATACATTATACTAGTATAATTACTTTAACTACTTTGCCACCATACTAGGAGTTCATAAGGACAAAACACATTACTATTTAATTGTAGTGACTTGCCAACCTTCCAACCAATCTCGATCTCGATCTGTTACTTTCCTTAACCTGAAATGTTATGCAATGAATGCATTAGACTTACATAGTCTAAGTGAGGTAGCCAATGACAATGAATGATCATATTATGTCATGTAACATGCTTCCAAAAATGAATGTCATGCTAATTATGCAATAACATGGCATACTTCATATTCATAACAAAACATAATATCATATCATGAGCATAACATAGCATACGTATCAAATACATAATATATTGGTACCATTGGATACGCGGATTCCCTGTACACCATATCATGAATCATAAATGAGCCGTAGCTCCATACCATGTAGCATTTCATAGTCATATTCGAACATATCAAAGTAATGCAAGGCACTTACCAAATTTGCCATTCGAGCATAGTTACTCTACATGAGCCCTTAACAAATGCAACATAAACATCATACTTTTATGTTCATTCATACATCAAATATCGATCAAAACATTATCATATACAACAACAAGCATCATTTAAAAGCATTAGCATATACAAAACAAGTAGGCATATCAATTTCATTTCATTGGTACTTATCATTTAAGTACTTATCTTTCAAGTCATGTAACTTTTAATTATTTTGCCTTGGATGATTAATGAAATAGGTAATCAAGTCTTCATGTAACATGTAACATTAGATACTCAAAGTATCCATTTCTCATTTCAACATATAACAGGGGATGCATAGGCATCAATGGTGACTTACCACCATTCAATTATCAAGGTGACTAACCACCTTATCAAGTTTATAGGTGACTAACCACCATCCTGTAACAAAGATCAGGGGAGCTCAACGACTCTAAGGCATGCCCTTCTACCTATAGACACTAATCATACCAAGGACTTTACTTATCTTTCTTTATTAACAAGATCATTCACTTGTCAATCATTCATAATTTCAAAGGCATTTAACCATTTCAATAGGCATATACATATAATCAATCAAGCATCATGGTAATAAAAAATTCCAGCAAGCACATGAGATCATATTCATTTTATGATCATCAAAAACCAGTAGCAAAGCTTATCATTTAGTCACATTTCACATAGCTCAAGCAATCAACACATCATATTTATACTAAGCATGCTTATCTAACAAGCAATATACACTTAGATCAATATTCTTGCCTTTAATCCTTCTTCCTTATCATTTTAAATTTTACCAATCATTATTAAATTCATTTCATGCTTTCTTCATGTTATCTAATTAAAAAAATAACAAGGTTAGGATACTAATCCCAACACTTTAAACAAAACTACACTCACATATCAGAACATAAAAACAATGATCGGAATGACACCGCGTCACCCGAGACAAATGCATCCACACTCACATATCAGAACATAAAAACAATGATCGGAATGACACCGCGTCACCCGAGACAAATGCATCCACACTCACATATCAGAACATAAAAACAATGATCGGAATGACACCGCGTCACCCGAGACAAATGCATCCACACTCACATATCAGAACATAAAAACAATGATCGGAATGACACCGCGTCACCCGAGACAAATGCATCCACACTCACATATCAGAACATAAAAACAATGATCGGAATGACACCGCGTCACCCGAGACAAATGCATCCACACTCACCTCAATCCAAGCTTAGAGACATTTTCCTTATTCTCCAACTTTGTGGTTTCCTTCATTTCTACATCTTTTCTAACCAAACATTAAAGAAACATATCATTTATTACATTAGGCAGCTTGCATTGTTCTTAAAGAAATATTTATATAAAATGTTCTATAACTCAAAATCTGATTTCGTTTGTTTCAAACGAAACTAGACTGAATAACCTTTTAAACCATATAAATTATAGCTTTTAATTCCTCTTATACAATTTATAATGAATTTTTAAAGTCAATGTTGATGCAGATTTAGGGGTAAACTGTTACCATGTTTTTATGACCTTTACTTACTCAAAAATTCATATCTTTTTACTCACAACTCCAAATAAGGAGTTATTTACCATTCTAGAAAGCTTATAAACACACCTTTATAACTATGTATGGCATATAATTTTATCATTTCCCTATTAATACAGTTTATTACTTGAACATACGACATTTTCAGAAATCTGCCTATTCTTAATTTATGACTTTAGTGCATTTATAACCTATGTTTCACTATACCATAAATCTTGAGATTTAAACCACATTTACCTTCACATATTAACATAATAATTATGTTCCAGAAACCATGAAAACAGGGCATATAAGTCCTCAAATTATCAATTCTTACAAACTAGTCCATTTTAATTTTCTATGTGTTCTAATGATATTTAAACTATCAATTGATATATAATTCAAACTAAATTATTTATTTTTCATTTCTACAATACCTCCCCTGTTTCCAATAAATTTTCCAGAATTTATTGGCATCAATTAAACCCTTAAACATTTTCAAAATTACAATTTAACCCAACAGATTCCAATTTCATTCAGTTTCAGTTCGGTAACTTCTAATAGCAATTCGGAGACCTATACTTAACATTTTTGAGCAAATCATACCTCTATTCCATGTAAAATTTTGTCCTCTACAACTTTGTAGAAGAACACTTTTTCCAGAAATGACTCTAACATGCTCAAAAATGCAGTTTTCTACAGGACAGTTTACAAATCCGAATTTCTTTATTCTTTCTACCCTTATCTTTTACCAACCTTTAATTATTTCAATTTCATGCTTAATATAAATACTAACATCAAATTATAGGTAGTTGAGACTCTAATCTCAACTTTAATTTATTTCACTCACCTTGACAGACCGGTACTTTATTTTTATTTCTTGGGCTTGACGGTTGTTCTGAATCGACCTCGTGTACTATGATAATTAATAAAAACCAATTAAAATCAATAAGACAGTATCGAATAAATATAAAAATATTAAGTAGATTCGATACTGAAACTAAGACTAACCAAGGATTTGAGCTTACCCTGACGTCGGTAAAAATTCGATATTACTATATCAAAAATATCGAACCACCAACCTAATTTTGAACTCGATCCCACCTAATTTCGCTTCTTCACTCACTTCCTTATTTTTCTTTCTCACTTCCTTATTTTTCCTATCAAATGCACTCATCTCCCCCCTATTTATACTAGCATGACCGGCCACTCCCCACTCTTTTTAATTCATTTCCATTTTAGTGGCATTTTAGTGGCCACTTCTTTTTTTTTTCTTTTCTATCACATGCACCATGATCTCCCTTATTTTTTTTTTCTTATCTTCTCCGCAACATTCCCTACACTCTTATTTATACTACTAAACTGCCGCCCATTGATCCAATCCTAATGTTCCACACATTAAAAATTGGTGGCACAAAATTGGGGATATAAAACACTTTATATGAGCCACGTGTTGGCTATAATACCACATAAAATGCCCCTCTTCCAAGTGCTCCTCTATCGTGGGTTTTCATTGTCAGATTCCTTCAATTTGAAGGATTTGGTATGGGCCCATGGTCTTTTATTATCTTATAATAATAATAATAATAATAATAAACTAATACGAATACCCATTATTTTAATTTAAAAACAAGATCAAACCAACTTATAATCGAAAAGAAAATATTCGATCGTCGGAACTTAACCCTAAATTTATACACAATTTCCGGCTCTTTTCATTTCCATTTACCATTCTCCACTTGTTTTCTTTATATAGTGGCAATTGCCACATTGATTTTTAAATTTTTATAGTGGCCTTGGCAATTGAATTAGTGGATTGGCCACCAACTTTAGTGGTTACCTAATTTACACCACTTTTGTATTTTTATATTTTTTTTAATAATAATACTAATAATAAACTATTATAAATTACCCCGAATAATATTTATTGGTTCAGATAAGATCGAATAAATTAATCGATAAAAAATTCGGTCACCGGAACTTAATTCTGACTAGACCGGTTTTTGGGATGTGACAGTCAGTGTGTGTTCCAATAGTGCAAAGTTAACACCTACAAAGTATCGATGTGGTGAACGTTTATTTCACGGTTATATAATAGTAGCGCTAATATTCATTTGAAATTTCCTATCTACCCTCCAACCAAACTCTCAAGTATGCAGTTCCCCAGAACTACATCTATAAGGGGCGTTAACCCAGGCCCATTGGCCGTAGGTTCCAGCCTAAGGGGATACCTTAGGTACGGTAGGAATCACCCTAGCCGAAGCATATGAACCTGAAACGGTAAGAAATTACCAGCCTGATCAGAGCTGAACCTACGGTAACTTCATACTCTATCCCAAGTACCCTGGTAATGGTCTAGGCAGTGATAATAATAATCGGTAACATCATTAATCGGTAATAATCGATAATAACAACAATTAGTAGCTATCGGTACTAATCGGTTATAACAATAGATATAAAGCAACTTTAGTTTTCATTTCAGATACAAAGGTATATTTCAGTTAAATAATAGTCATGATTCAGATCAGGAGACAATCTACGGTTCAAGCGGAGAGAATATTCATATGCACTTGGAACCCACTAGATGGAACAATTTATTTCTCGAAGATACTTGGTATTTACGAGGAAAGAGGAAACACTGAACTTTTGACAATGTTGACATGATTTCAAAAACGATGTCCATATTAAAAGAGGTTTGAAATCAATGTCTCCAACCAAGCATTCAGAAATCAATACGATACGATCATATAGGACACCAAATATCAAGATTGTTCCGATCATTTTTGGCCAACAAAGGCATTTTGATCCTTTTAACACTTCGGGGCAATTCCATAGTCTAACCCCAATATGATAGGTCAATGACTTGTTGGGCTAAAGATTGTTAATGATTTACCAAATTCCCAAACCATCCCACTATACTCATTTCTCCAATACATTACTTTCCACGTATTCAAATTGGTACACTTTCTCTGTGCTCACCATTTAATTCTGACTGTGTTGTACATCTGTAGATCACTGTCACATTATCTCGGAACAAGCCTCAAGAGGTTGAACATGTATTTATGTAGTTTCATCCATTAATGTACAATATTAAGAAATTATTGACATATATATATGTATGTATACCAAGCTTCAAGCCTAAAGGGGTATTACAGTCACTTGCGTGCTATCAGGAGTTCAGGATTTTGAAGCTTTAGCTTATCTCGGGTTAAGAGGGTATACCGATTATTAAACTGTAGTCATTCACGTTCTTTCGGCCCCTTTGAACCACTTAATCATTTTAATCTTTAGGTTATATCCCATCATGTGGTTAACTTGGTAGTCTTGGTGCCCGATGGCATCTTATTCATCTTAATCCCAATCACACAAATCGATATTTTCAATCATTTCGACCTTTTTCCAAACATCCATTTATTTCAAAACTTGGGGGCAAACCCGTCATTTCAGTTAATTTAGAAATCCCAATGCTCAAGAACATTTTGGTCATTTTTCTAATTCGATCGTATCAGTATCTCTAATTCTCTCTCTCGATTCAGCTGTTAAAATCAATTTTGTACCTTATAATAGTTTGATTGATCCAAACATACAAAGAATTTCCCCTATAAATTTATCTTTAGAGATTTATGTTAAATCAAGCACTTATCGTTCTCGAACGTTTAAGTCTCATTATCGTGTCTTTCTGAGAATTCGAGATTTTCAAATGAATTAGTTGTTTTATCGGATTTAGAGTAGATTCTAATGCCGCTTCCATCATCATGAGGTATTTTAGTTATTTTCATACATTGAGGGCATTTTCATAATTTCATATCAGAATATTTTGTCGTTGATCATTTGACATTATTAATCGGGTTTGGAGATTGACCACCTTGTTAATTATTTATTGAACTCTAGATCCTTCTCATTTATCAACTTTCTCCTTCGATTATTCAAATTCTATCTAGATTGTCATACCCATTTTCATATCCAGTTTGACTTAAGCTGAATTAACAGTACTCATTGTCGTATTTATGCATGCATTAACCGAATACCAACATGTTCATAAGACATACAAGAGGTAGTAATGCATTACCTTGAATCCTTGTTGTATCAGTCAACCCTTGGAACGACCTTCGAACACTCTCGAACCCGGATTCGATGTCCCTCAACATTTCGTATCAAAGAACCATGAATACCTTCTATTGCACAATTCCAAATTTCAATACTTATCACATTGCTCTTAATTGATTAATATAATACATAAGTAGAATCGAGTTCAAGGTCCGATTCGGAGGCTTTCGGGTTAGAATTATGTGAAACGGGCTTAAAAAACGGACTCAAGACGTCAAAAAACATAAAATATGACATCTCAAAAATTTAACTTTTTGGTCAACGGTCAAAGTCAACGCTAACATCATGCTGACATAAGCAGTTAACTGGGCTGACTCGGGCGAGTTGACTCACCGAGTTGACTCAATTTGGTTTGACTCGGCGTGCCGGTTCGGTTCAAACGGTTTAACTCAGTTCGGTTCAAGGGCCAGACTGGGTCTGAGCCGGCCGATTCAGCAGCCACTGCCCTGGGCGGACGGAAATCGCCCAGACGTCACGTAGAACCCACGCGCGGCTAAAAATGGTCGGAAAACGTCCACAAATACAATGATAATCTCAGTTTCAACCAAAACAACAAATTAAATCCAAAAACCAATAGAAAACTTACCGATCTTACCAAAAAACGGAGAGAAACGATCAAAGCTGACGAGGTTCCGATGACGAACTAAACGACGAAGGATGGACATTTGAAAGGTGAGGTTTTGTTTACCTCAGCGTGGGGAGCTCACTCGCGTTGACAACACGGCAGATGGACGCTTATCGGCGTCGGAATCGATAAAAAACTGAACGGCTTCAACCCTAGGTTTGACGAACCTTCCTCCTTCGATTGCCGACGATCAGAACGGTAATCGTGGGAGTGACCTTAAGGGTTTTGGTCGAGACTCAACAACGAACATAAAGGCACCGGCGGTGAGCGACACGGTGCGACGGTGGGGGGAAAACGGTGCGGCGGTCGGTGGTCTCGAAAGGAGGAAATGATGAGGGGTCGGTTTTGGGTTTTTGGGGAAATGAGGGTTTGATTTGAAAAAAAAGAGAAAATATTGGGTTAGGTAGAATATTTTATTATTTTATTATTTTTGGCTTTGCTACCTAAAGGTTGTTGGTTTGATCCCCACAACCAACAACTCCCCCTTTATTTTTTACTTCTTCTCTTCTTCTTTTTTTTTGTTACAAGCTACAACTATCTAATGGAGTCTTAAGAAGCAACCAATTGTCACGCTTTCTAGCTACGAAGCTAAGTATGTTGTTGCTACATCTTATGCTTGTCATGCTATTTGGCTACGAAGATTGTTGGTTGAAATTCATCTCTCATGAGAGAAAAAACTACGAAGATTTTGATTGATAACAAGTCAACTCAAACTCTTATAAAGAATTCAAATGTTCTATGATTGAAGCAAACATACAAACACATGATGTCACTTTATTCGTGAATGTGTTGAGAAGAAAGAAGTGCAACTAGATTATGTAATTTTACTTGACCATGTTGTAGATATTTTGACCAAGCCCTTGAAGTATGATATATTCTGCAAGTTTTGAAGTTTGTTGAGAGTAAATAAAAATCAAGTTAAGGGAAATGTTAAAAATTAAATTTTTTAATAAGTTATTAATACATGATAATTCATTTAACATAAGCTTATAGTTTATTAATATTTAGAATTAATTATGTTATTTATGTATTAAGTGACAAGATATTTTGATCAAGCCCTTGAAGTATGATATATTCTGCAAGTTTTGAAGTTTATTGAGAGCAAATAAAAATCAAGTTAAGGGAAATGTTAAAAATTAAATTTGTTTTTAATAAGTTATTAATACATGATAATTCATTTAACATAAGTTTATAGTTTATTAATATTTAGAATTAATTATGTTATTTATGTATTAAGTGATACGGTATTTTAATATTAATTAAAATTAATCACTTATAATTAGTACTGTTAAGTTACATATGTATTCCATCTATAAATAATCATTCTGATGTGTAATGGAAATGTAGAAAATAAAAAGAAGAGATTTAATTAAGGTTACATTTCCTTTATTTTTTTGTGAGTTCACATAATTTTTTTCCCAATATATTGTGCCTAATAATTTAATTGAAAATTAAATGGAAACTATCCATTTTGGGTGGAGGAAGACACACGAGTGGAAAGGGAGAAAAGAGAATAAAAAAATGGGCCATCTTCCTTAGACTTAGAAACACCATTGAAGAACTCTTAAGTTATGGATTAGCAAACCTGACGTCACTCTCCTTAGAAATTGAAGAAAATTAATGAAAAATTAAGGGTATCATTGACTCTTTCTTCGTGCAACACGCTTGAAGACACGACACTTGAGTCATGATAATTTAGCATGGTCGGTCGGTGGCCATGAAATGTCCCCGCCATCCACTATGAAAAACCTTAAATTCCATTAGTTAAAATGCTAGATTTCAATAAAGTAACATGAACATTAATTCTCTGTTGTCCATTATCATAATGCGTAAAAATCCAATTTGTTTGTTGTCAAATCCGAATATTCCATCTTTCTCTTCTTCGTGGGAAACATTCGAAGCAGGAATTTAAAAAAGTAGACCGCGATATAGCGGTTGCGTTGCCGTCTAAAATAGCGATTGAGGTAAAAAACGGTCCACAATCACCGTAATTCAACCGTTTTTGTCTGAAACTACGATATAACGCTGCAACCGCGATTTAAAACATTTCAAAGTTAGTTTACACTTTATTCGTACACTTTCACTTGCAAAAAAGTAGGCAAATAATTAGAGCTTTTACTAGTTTAGTTCATATATCATATGATTAACTTTGTAAACTCATAGCTCTATCAGCTTCTATATATTGTCCCTTGCATACAACTTTCACTTTAATTATGGCAATGAAGCCTGCAAAACCATCTCTACTAAACTTTCTCTTGTTTTTAACATCCATGATTCTATTTCTTCAACCCATTCATTCCCAATCAAAGAACTAACTGTGCAAGATCTCCAACTCGCATTTCAGAGAAATCAACTCACCTCAAGGCAGCTCGTTGAGTTTTACACCAGGGATATTCGTAGACTCAACCCACTCCTCAGAGCGTTCATAGAAGTTGTTAACCCGGATGCTCTGTATCAAGTGAATAAGGCTGATCGAGAGCGAACCGGGCTCACTAGGTTGCCTGCATGGAATCCCTATTCTGCTCAAGGATAACAATTCAACCAAAGATAAGATGAACACCACAGTTGGTTCATTGACGCTGCTATGATCCATTGTTCCTCGAGATGTCGGCGTGGTATCCAAATTGAGGAAAGCTGGGGCTATAATTATTGGAAAGACAAGCTTGAGTGATTGGTCGCATTTCAGGGATGATATTGTTCCCAGTGGCTGGCAGGGCCTTATTTGGGCCTGGGCAGGAGGGGCACCCACCCAGGGCCCATAATTTTTACAAATACTATCCTATATAAATTCCAGTGCCCATAATTTTTATAAACACAGGGGCCATAATTTTCCAACCAAACCTGAGCCCATAATTATATAAAATAACTTTATTTTTACCGTTTACTCATTAGAAAGCATTTAATGAATTCATTTATTCTGAAAACTTTATTTTCCAAGAGAACAGCTTTTGTTTCTAACCATTTAACGACTTGGCTCTAATTAATAAATAATAACGGTAATAAAGGCTAAAAAAAAAACTCTTCGTTTATGCTTTATGGATGCCAGATGACAATTGACATGTAATTAATTTAAAAGAAATAATAACAGTAATAAATTTTAAAATTTTCTATAAATATTCTTTACATAGATTTGTTATTCACATTTCAATTCCTCACCCATTTTTCTCTTCCAATTTTCTTACTTTATTTTACTTATATTTTCACATTTCTATTTCTCAGCTATTTTGGTTTATAATTTTTAATTTAATACTTCAAAAAACTATAAATTCATCTATTCAATTGGATTGTAATTTCTGAGATTGGTTATCGGTATGCTATATTCAATCAGATATTTTTTTTTAATTTCGGCAATTATAATTAATGTTTTGAAATTTTGAATTATAAAATATTTATAAAGAATTTTTTATTGTAGTTGTATATTTTATGATAATATTTCTTTTATTAATTATGATAAATTGATCATGTATGTGAGTATGTGTTGCATCACCAATTAGTTTATTCAAATGTGAGCAAAAGCTAGCCGCTCTTCATACTAAAATTCCTAGCCGCTCTTCATACCAAAATTCCTTCAATTCTTTTCGTTTTCTACATTGATCAATTCTTTTGATCGTTGGTCGACAATCAATTTTAATAT
Organism: Hibiscus trionum; assembly: GCA_030270665.1. Classification (NCBI taxonomy): domain Eukaryota; kingdom Viridiplantae; phylum Streptophyta; class Magnoliopsida; order Malvales; family Malvaceae; genus Hibiscus; species Hibiscus trionum. The sequence goes on from BSYR01000050.1 coordinate 404,153, forward strand.
TGGTTGTCGACCACCGAATCTATTAGTTTTTTTTGTTTTTTATTTTAATAAGAATCTCTTTTTCTGTCTTTGTGACACGTTTTTTCCTCTGTCCTTGTGACATGTTTTTGTTTTGTGGTTTGATTCATCTGTCTTTGTGGCATATTTCAGCATACCCTAGTGATCGATTGTTGTTCGCACAGAGATTCAATCGGTCCTAGTTTCTAATTTATATTTTTGTCGATGGTCACTTGGAAAGTTATATCCCCACTCGGTTGATGGTTGTTTGCCGATGAAATAAGTCCTGGGTAGCGGTACTTTTTTCTTGACAGCTTGGATCGTGCACCACTCCTTCTTCCTTCTTTATGCGTCTCGTTTGGACAGAGACAAGGAGATTCAGGAGGCTGCTAAATTTTGTTGGTATGCTTATCTTCATAGAAGTTTTCATTTTTCATTGTTTTTAGGTTGTAAGGATTTTTTTTGGTTGTTTAATCCAAATATTTTTCTTCTTGGATGCATTGTAATTGAAATTTTTCTATGGATTTAATAAAAAATTAGTGGCTTTTATAAAAAAAAAGTGAGCGAAAGCTTCATCGGCGATAATCCAGGTGTTATCATTCTATACTTTCCGCTTCTTAATTTTTCTAGTATAATGTTATCGCGAAAACATGCTTCCAGTAGTGAAAAAAAGAATAAGAGAAAACGAACACAAGAATTAATAGATTCACAAAAAGGAACTCTAGATACAAAAATTTCAAAACGAATAGAAAAACCTTTAGATAGTGATGGGTTGAGCATAAATGAAAGATAATATTGAACATTCTAATGAAAAATTGAATAATGACAATCCCCTCAATGACGATACTACTAATTTGAATAATGAGCATGATAATGTACGTTATGAGTCAAATATTGATGCTGACATTGACGAACACATAATCCCTCCTTTTTGATGTCTATGACCCTAAAAATTGGGGTGTTCTTGATACTAAAATTAATGACATTTTGATTGAAAAATGGCCCATTAGAGAATTTAATCCCACATTTCCTAAAAATAATTTTTTTAGACATTTTTCATATTACTATTTTTCTAAAAAGCTAAGCAATGGAGAAATTCTTAATAGAAAATGGTTGGTTTACTCTAAACATGTGGATAAAGTATATTATTTTTGTTGTAAATTGTTCACTTCTCAAAATAACAAAAGTCTTTTAGCAAATGATGGAATGAATGATTGGAGAATTTGAGTGGAGGCTCAAACAACATGAAAATAGTATTGAGCACCTGACTAATATGAATATTTGGAATGAAACGAGAATAAGACTAGACAAGTATAATGGTATTGATAAAGATTTACAAGAAGAAATTTCAAAAGCAAAAGAACGTTGGAGACAAGTTTTAATAAGAATAATATCTGTTGTAAAATGTCTTGTCAAAAATAATTTAGCTTTTCATAGATATAGTAGAAAACTTTACAAGGATAGTAATGATAATTTTTTTAATTTAATTGAAATGATAACTGAATTTGATTTAATAATGCAAGATTATGTTAGACGTATCCAAAGTCAAGAAATTCACTATCACTACCTTAGTCCTCAAATTCAAAATGAATTGATTTCTCTTTTGGCTTATAATATTAGAACTTCTATGATAAAAATCGTTAAAGGGCAAAATATTTTTCTGTTATTCTTGATTGTAGCCCGGATATGAGTCATCAAGAACAAATGAGTTTGATATTACAATGTGTAAACATGTCAAGTAATGAAATAAAAATAGATGAATCTTTTTAGAGTTCTTGCATGTAAATGATATGTCTGGGTTGTGACTTTTTACTGAATTGTTAAATGTATACAAATCATTTAATTTAAATGTTAATAATATTAGGGTTCAAAGTTATGACAATGATTCTAATATGAAAGGAAAAAACACCAAGAGATTTAAAAAAGGTTATTTGAAATAAATCTAAGAGCTTTATATACACCATGTGCTTGTCATAGTCTTAATCTCACTCTATCGGATATGACACATTCTTGTGTGAAAGCTATTTCTTTTTTTAGAATTGTGCAACGGATATACATATTATTTGCAAGTTCTACTAAAAAATAGAAGATTTAAGTTGATAATGTTAAAAATTTTACAGTCAAATCTTTGTGTAATACTCGATAGGAGAGTTGAGTAAAAAGTGTTAAAGCTATTAGATTTCAAACACCTCAAATAAAATTAGCTTTGTTGGCATTATATAACTCTAGTGATGAAGATGTCAAGACAAAAAGTGAAGCGAAAAGTTTAGCTAGCACTCTTTCAAGTTTCGAGTTTTTACTTAACTTGGTAATTTGGTATGAAATTCTATTTACTATTGACAAGGTTAGTAAGAAATTGTAATCTAAATCTATGTGCACTGAAACTACAATTAAAGAAGTAGACATTATAATGTTATTCTTTGAGAAATATAAAAATGAAGGGTTTGAGTCTTGCATGAATATTGCCAGAAGCCTTGCATTTGATATGAATATAAAACCAACACTTCCAATAAAACATCATGTGTTTAGAAGAAGACAATTTTATGAGAATGAGGATAATAAAGAAGTACAATTACTCGAAGAATCTTTTAGAGTTAATTATTTTCTTGTGATTGTAGATTTAGCTATAACTTCTTTGAAAAATAGATTTAAACAATTAGTGTTATTTGATAATATTTTTGAGTTTTTATTTGATTATAAAAGATTAAAATCTTTGAGTAATGATAAATTACAAAAATCTTGCACACATTTTAAAAATATTTTTTCTCGTAATGATTTGTCTGATGTTGATGCAGATGATCTTTTTTCAGAATTGAAAGTGTTGCAAGAGACTTTACCAAATGAGTTAATGTCTGCATTTGAAATTCTTAAGTTTTTCAAAGTCGCGGATTGTTATCCAAATGTTTAATTGCTTATTGAATCCTCTCAACTATGCCAGTGACAGTTGCATCTGCTGAAAGAAGTTTTTTGAAGTTAAAATTGTTGAAAACCTATTTGAGGTCGTCAATGTCACAAGAAAGGTTGAATGGTCTAGCCATTTTATGTATCGAGAAAAATATATTAGACCATATTGACGTAGATACTATTATTAGTGATTTTGCATCTATAAAAGCTCATAGAAATTGTTTTCTATGAGTAGTTGAGTGTGTAATAATATTTATTGATGTTTTTATATTTGAATTTGGTGTATTTATTTTTTAGTGTAGTAAAAAAGTATAATTTGCAAGCAAATTAATTTATTATTGTTTACTCTCAAATATATTTTCTCCACTTATTATTAAGGGTCCAATTTTTAAATTCGCCCTAGAGCCACCAAAATCTCAGAAATGGGCCTGGTGGCTGGTGTTCACGGACTAGCCAGAGAAAGGTATACAATTAAGATATATAAAGTTGTTAGGTTACTAGTAGATTATGTAGTTTGCATTTTTTTGGTCATGCAGAATCCTTATATTTAGGGTTGTAAAAACAGATAATCGGATGAGTTTCAAGTCGGGTCCTGTCAGGTCGGGTTAAATCAGATACATGTCAATTCAGGTCAATTTTTTTGACTCGACTCGGGTCGGGTGCGGGTCAGTAGTAGGTCGGGTCCATTTCAGTTCGGGTCCATTTCAGGTCGGGTCCATTTCAGGTTAGGTTTATTTCAGGTCGGGTTCAAACAGATCGGGTCCGAACCAGGTAATTGGCAGGTTAATTCGGGCTCGGGTAGACTTCAGGTCGGGTTCATTTCAGTCCCGGTTCATTTCAGGTCGGGTAATTTCAGGTCGGGTTAATTCGGGTTTTGAATTCGTATTATTTTTTAGTTCGGTTCAATTGTACAAGTAGTCGATATTTATTTCGAGTTAATTATTTAACGTCTTTCATGGAATCACATTAAAAATAAAAAAATTGGCACTAGAAATGAATAAACATATCATAAATGATTCATATCTAAAATAATAAAGTAAATTAAAAACTTGAAATATGGTAAATTTTGAATAAAAACAAAGTTTTAGGGACTATAATGAACAACAAATAATAAATAAGAGTCAATTTGGACAAAAAAAAGTTTTAAGGACTTAATTGAATTGAACTAAAACTTAAAGGACTTAAATGAAAAACATCTAAAATTTAAAGGGCTACAAAATATTTAGCCCATCTAAAATGAATAGGTGGTGGGATATGAGCCCAAAGCCTCAAAGGCCCAAACATTTAATAATTATTATTTATTATTAATTATTATATTATATATACATTATATAACTTGTAAGTTTTAATATATATATATATATTAATTATATTTATATGTTATATTATAAGTTTTAATATATATATTATGTTATATTAATTATTATGTACGTACGTACTACGTATACATATAATATATATGTATATATTTATATGTTATACTATAAGTTTTAAAATATATATTTGTGTGTATTAGATGTTATATTAATTATTATGTACGTACGTACTACGTATACATATAATATATATTAATATATGTATATTATACAAGTTTTAATATATATATATATATATATATATATATGTATATGTATATGTATTATATTATATGTTATATTATATATGTATATGTATTAGGGTTTAGGGTTAATACATACATACTTAATACATTGTATACATATATGTATATGGATTATTGATTTGTGGTTTATGGTTTAGCGTTTAGGGTTTAAGGTTATAGAGTTAGGGTTTATATTCAAGGGTTTAGGGTGTTGCATTAGGGTTTACGAGTTATCATTATTGTTTATGGTTTAGAGTTTAAGGGTTTAGGGTGTTGCATTAGGGTTTACGAGTTATCATTATTGTTTATGGTTTAGAGTTTAAGGGTTTAAGGTTTAGGGTTTATAGTTTATGATTTAAGAGTTAGTGTTTGCATTCGAGGGTTTGTGGTCTGTATTAGAGTGTTTAGGGTTTAGGGTGTTGCATTATTGTTTATGAGTCGTCATTATTGTTTATGGTTTAGGGTTTGAGTGTTTGAGAGTTAGGGTTTTATATTCGAGGGTTTAGGTGTTGCGTTAGGGTTTACGAGTTATCATTATCGTTTATGGTTTAGAGTTTAAAGGTTTAAGAGTTAGGGTTTAGGGTTTATGATTTAAGAGTTAAGGTTTGTATTCAAGGGTTTGTGGTTCATATTAGAGTGTTTAGGGTTTAAGGTGTTGTATTATGGTCTATGAGTTATCATTATTGTTTAGGGTTTAGGGTTTAGAGTTTGAGATTTAATGTTTTATATTCGAGGGTTAAGGGTTTAGGTTTATAATTTAAGAGTTAGGGTTTATATTCGAGGGTTTATGATTCATATTAGAGTATGTTTAAGGTGTAGGGTTTAGGGTTTAGGATTTCAGAGTTAGGGTTTATATTCAGGGGTTTATGATTTATATTCGAGAGTTTAGGGTTTATGGTTTAGGGTTTGAGAGTTAGGGTTTATATTCGAGGGTTTAGGGTTTATGACGCTGTATTAGGGTTTACAAGTTATCATTATTGTTTATAGTTTAGAGTGTAAGGGTTTAAGGTTTATGGTTTAGGTTTACGATTAAGAGTTAGGGTTTATATTCGAGGGTTTATGGTTCATATTAGAGTGTTTAGGGTTTAGGGTGTTGCATTAGGGTTTATGAGTTATTATTATTATTTATGGTTTGGAGTTTAGGGTTTAATGTTTAAGGTTCAGAGTTTAGGGTTTAGGGTGTTGTATTAGGGTTTACGAGTTATCATTATTGTTTATGGTTTATAGTTTAAGGGTTTAATGTTTAAGGGTTTAGGGTTGTATACATACATATATACGAAGATATATTATAAAATAAAAACCCTAAACCCTAATGATAACCCTAAACCCTCAACAAAAAATGAACCACTAAACCCCAAACAATAATTCAAAAACCCTAAATCCCTGAACTTAAACCCTAAATTGAAACTCATAAAATCAAAACCCTTACTTATATGTTATCATAACATTAAACCCTAAACCCTATACCTAAAACCCTAACAATAAACATTAAACCCTAAACCCTAAACCTTAAATCATAAACCCTTGAACTAACCTTAGTTCATTAAACACTAAACCCTAATTCAAAACTATAAAACCCTAACACCATAAATCTAAACCCTAAAACACTAAAATTATAAAACCTTAAAATTAGATAGTAAACCCTAAAAACCTTTAACCATAAACATTTAAAACAAAACCCTAGACCCTAGACCCTAAAATAAACCACTAAACCATAAACCATAAACCCTATTAAATAATAAATGAAAACCCTAAACCCTAAAATAAACAACTAAACTACTAAACCCTAAAACCTAAAAATAAATTAATTCACCCTAAACAAATCAATAAACCCTTAATTTAAGTTATATATATTATATATATGTATCATGATTCATGATTCATGTATGTGTATGTGTATTTATATAATATGTATGTGTGTGTATATATACTAATATATATGTACTTATGTGTGTATGTATGTATTTATGTATTATGTGTCATGTATGCATATATATATATATATATATATATATATATATCATATCATATGTATATTTATGAACTTTTTTAATTCATTAAGTCATGGATTTCGGGTCAATATCAGTTCAGGTCAACAACAGTTCGGGTTCAAAATAGGTCAGGTCAATTAACAGGTCGGGTTCATAACAGGTCGGGTAAAATCGGATCTCGCGTCGATTCAGTCGGGTAATATCAGGTAATTTGCCAGGTCGGTCTCGGGTTCGGGTTCGTTTCAGTCGGATGCAGGTCGAGTTTCAGGTCAAAATTAACATGTCAGATTCAGGTTCGGGTCGTTTTCAGTTGGACACAGATTGGGTTCGGTTGCTACAGTAACATGTTCAACTTGGGTTCGGGTCAACAACAGTTAGTTACAGTTCGGGTTCGAGTCATCAAATTCTCGGATCAAATCAAGTTTTGACTCGAGCAGGTTTTCAGGTTTTGACTTGTTTTTACAACCCTATTTATATTATTACAGAAGATCCATGCGGGTCAAGCAGTGGACCAGCCATAGCAGTAGCAACAAATCTGACAATAGTAACACACGAGACCGAGACCGATGGCTCGATCATCTGTCCATCTAACAACAACGCCGTTGTCGGCATCAAACCTATAGTCGGCCTTACCAGCCAAGCATGAGTCATCCGGATCACTCCCAGATAGGACACTATCAGGTAATGTGCTATTAATCTTTTCAATTATGACAATGTAACAATAAGACTATAATGGTGGCATGCTCTTTGGTACTGTAACAGACAGATGTGCAGAACAGTGGCAGACGCTGCATACGTTCTAGATGCCATTGCAGGCTTAGATTACTTTGATAAAACAACCATCGAAGCATCAAAGTACATTCCGTGGGGCGGCTACAAAAAATTTCTAAAGATTGATGGTCTCTGTCCGCGAATGTTTTTGAAACCAGTTTGCGGAAAAATAGCCTAACCATTAGGGTTTTGGAAATTGGGATTTTACATTTTAATTAGATCTTAAAATTAGTGATTTTTTCATTTTAATTAAATTTCTTTTATTTTCTTTAGAAATCGTTTTGGAGTCGCCACCGGTCACTTTGGTAGACCGGACACCATAAAAAGCGGACTAGAAATTCTTTTAATAAAATTCAAGTTCGGGAGTCGGTTACGTGTAGGGAAGGGTTAGCACCCCTACAAACGCCCGTTATCGGTACCTTATTAATTCCACATGGCATTTTGACATTTCGAATCATTAATCTGAATTTAATTAAATCTTTTAATTGTAAAATGGACTTTATTTCCGAATGGATGTATCCTTTTGTAAGAAAATACATTTTGGACGAATATAATTATGAAAAGTCCAGTTACATTAGGACACTTCAATTTATATTTAAAATGTACCTCAACATAAAATGTTTGATGATGTCAAATTATTTTCTTGTTCATTTTAAGTAAACCCTAATTTAGGCTCCATTAATTTAATTAATTAAGAATCTAAGAATATTATTAATTTTTGGACGTAAATAGTAACATCCAAATAATATGGACACTACTTTTAATGAGTCCAAAAGTAGTAATATTCCTAATTTTAAAGTGACACTAATTGTTTATCCTATTTTTAATTTTATTTAAACTAATTAAGTGAATATCATTTTCTAGGTTGAAATGGATTATTAAAATCTTAATTTGAATATCCATTGGTTAACATCACTCTTCAATGTGATACTAACCAATCTTAAACATTAAAATTTGATTTTAATGTTCATTTATTTTCTACATTGTTCCTTTTCCTATTTAATTATGATTAAGTAACCTATACTAAGGCTTATAATTAATTCTTAACAATGTGATCAAATCCCCTAAACAAATATACTACACGGCTTTAAAATTTTGCAAGCATTCATATAAATTTTAAAAGAAACAATTGTAATTAAAGTAAACAAATTAATTAAGAGAAACAAGACTAAATTAAAATGTTATTAAAGTATAAAGGCTGAATTACGAATTAATAGTGACTAAAATGTAAAACGGGACAAACTGGGAAGCCCAAACCTAAATTTGCTAAGAGTTATGACCCAAACCCACTAAATTGGCCCAAATCTCCTAAAACCTGCTCAAACCGGACAGTTCAGCTCAAACGGTCTGGCCCTAAACGGCCTGGACCGACTCCCGGGTCACGAGTCGGGTTGTGGCCCCGTATCCATACCCATTTCGAAAACACGCGGGTCGTCTTGACTAGTTCCCAATACGACGTCGCACGCCAAGCCTATAAATATACCAGCCCGATTCTACTCGCTCATTTTTTCATTTTTTAACTCGAAACCAACTCAGTCTCTCCCGAAACTCTTTCGAAAGTGAAAAACAGCCACCGTTTGGTGATACCCGGCCAACGCGGTGTGAGCTCCGACCACCACGGGGAGATTTTCGGCCAATGTGGTGCAATTTTCGGCCATCCTGGGGCGATTTTCGACCACCGCACACCGCCATCCGTCATCGTTCACCGAAACCCTAACTACAAAAAAACTCAATTTTCTCCGATTTCGAACCCTATTATCCTAAATCTAGCCCGATCCGATCGTATCACCCATCTTCGCCCACCTAAACTACCTACCCGAAACCCTATTTTCAACTCCAACGAATCACCATCGACTAAAACCAGACTCTTTTTGGTTCTCACAGTGCCTAAAACTCTTCGATGAAACTTCGACGGCCGGTGGCAACAAGATAAATGACTCCTCCTTTCGTTTTTCTTTTTTTTAGATCCATTTATTTTGATTGTGGATCTAACTCTTTTGTTTTGGATTTGGTACATGCAACCTTAGATCTAGGTTTTTAGTTACCTTTCTTGCCGATTTTCATTACTATTTTTCTATATCTAGGTTTATATGGTCTTATTTGCGTTTTTTGTGTGCAGAATCAAAATTACAAGGGTCGAAATATACCTCTCGTTGTGTGGCTACAGCTCGGCAAGCTCCAGCGACGGTCAATGGTGTTTGGTTTCTATTCCAGCGACGCTCCCTCTTCTCTGGTAAGCCCTTTCGACTTCTTTTCTCTTTTTTTTTTAAATTTTGGTAATTATTGCGCATTAACTTCTTGTCTGCCACTAACTCTCTCTCCTCTTTTATAGGTGGCAAGTGGATGACGTCATCATCCTCGTTGGCGAAGCCAGTTGGTTCCATTTGGGGTAGCTATTGGCGTGAAAGTTGGTCGACCACTCCTGGTGCACCACATGTTACTGTTTTGGCGAGTTGAGAAAACACAGATTAGGCCTTTCTATTTTTGTGTTTGTTTGGACAAGTTTGTCTAAGATTTGAGCGGGAAATAGGATTTTGGCCTTCATTGTATTTTATTCGGGCTTAGTGTAATGTAAATGGGTATTTGGGCATGTAAAGTGGTCTTTATTTTTATATATTTTGGACTGTTATTTTATTATTTTATTATTTATTTAATATTGTTTGATATTCGAAATATGTATGTATGTATATACCAGACAAAAACTAGGTATTACAGCTGCCCCTCTTTGCTCATTAATGTGGAACAGGAATAGGGCAAAGACTGAAAAGACACGAATTTTGTCCAAGCCATCCGTTCATGGAATCTTGAAGATGTTCTTCTTATTATGAAATTCTTCAATCTTCCTTTCTCTCCTTCTTTTACTGAGGATGAACTCTTCTCATTGGAAACTCTGTCTTTTCTTGAGCGGACTCTTGTTGTTAGGAATCTTTCTTCGCTGGACGAACTCTTCTCATTGGGATCTCTTCTTTGCTAGAGCGGACTCTTCTCATTATGAATCTTTCTTTGCTGGGAAAACTCTTCTCATTAGAAGCTCTTCTTTTCTAGAGCGAACTCTTCTCATTATGAATCCTTCTTCGCTGGACGAACTCTTCTCATTAGGAGCTCTTATTTGCTAGGGCGGACTCTTCTCATTATGAATCCTTTTTTGCTGGGCGAACTCTTCACGTTAGGAATTCTTCTTTGCTGGGGCAGACTCTTCTCATTATGAATCCTTATTTGCTGGGCGAACTCTTCTCATTAGGAGTTCTTCTTTGCTGGGGTAGACTCTTCTCATTATGAATCCTTCTTTGCTGGGCGAACTCTTCTCATTAGGAGCTCTGTTTTCCATCTACTTCCTGTCAAAACAACTAAAATATGAGGGTTAGCATGACCCTAATTTTCTACATGATGCATGAACCATGACTTGCTGAGTGTTTGCCAAGTTTGGAGAAGATTGGATTTTTGGGTGTAAAAGTGGAAGCTAAAAGATTGGAATTGGACACAAGGGTTTATAGTGGTTCGGCCTTCTAACAAGCACCTACATCCACTACCTTAGCTCCCCACTAAGGATTTCAACCAAATTCACTAAGAATTTTGTCTCTTTTTCTAGGCTAAGGAGGCAGACTTTACAACCCTCAAAGCTTTCTACCCAAAGCTTGAGTAAACCCTCTTTAAAAGAGAAATTCTAAGCAAACTTCAAATCCCTCTAATATGTGTTTGTTTGCACTATTTAGCTCTCACCCAAAACCTAAACACTTGAGCAAATATAACAATGTTTAGCTCACTAGTGTTGTCTAAGCAATGAATTTACAATTAAAGCTCTAGACAAAATTCTTGATCACAATGTTGTAACAATTGAAACATTAGTCTTCTCTTGATGCTTAGAGGTCCTTTTTATGCTCCTAATTGATTTTGTAACCTTTACTAGCCGTTAGGGTTGAATTTGAACCGTTGGAGACTTTATTTGCCACATTTATTGCAGTTCTGGTGCCTATCATATTGGTACACAGGGACCCGTATTGGTACGCCCTTCTTCAGAACTAGCCATTGGGCTCTTGCCAACCTAAATGTATCGATACGCTAGGAAGCGTATCGGTACGGTCTGCACTTTAAAAGACCGTTGGGAAATAGCCATTGGGGGTTGTTAAAGCAGGGATCAATACGCTTTATAGGCGTATCGGTACGACCCCTCTTTGTATCGATACGGGCAAGCCTGTATCGGTACGTGTTTTGGCAGAATCAAAACTAGAGTAAAAAGGTATCGATACGGGGTATACCGTATCGGTACGGTAGTTCTGAAAAGCCAATTTTGACTAATTTAGGACGTTTAAAACTTTTCCAAAAACCTTTTTAAACACCCTAAACTTATTTTCAAGTTGTTTGGACTTAAAGACATGTTTTAAATTCTTTTCAAATTAGTCCAAAACATTTTTCAATTATTATATCAAAACACTTAGTTCTTCAATCTCCCCCTTTTTGATATAATAAAACCAACTTGAAAAATTGTTTGGGATTCTCCCCCTTTAAGTTTATATATTTGAATAAGAGATGAAATATAGAAAATTAATTAAAGCTTCCCCTTATTCATTTGAAAAACATAATTTTTCAAACCAATTTCTCCCCCTTTTTATTATATAAAAAAGAATTTAAAATACTTTTAGGCTCAAAATATCAATGGAGGTTTAAATTTTGAAACTATTAAAATGTTTGGTTTTAAAAATGGCTCCCCCTTACTCAAAGCATCATCAAAAGATGTTAGTCCAACACATGATAATCTAGTTGAATTAAAAGAAAATAAATTGAATTAAACAAATAAAAACAACTAGATTTTACCAACACTTGAACTCCAAGAGAGGATGTGAAGCCTTCCTTCTTCAACTGTTCTTCCTTGTGTGCATAGAGCCCCCCCTCCTTGATTGGACTTGTTGAACACCTCCATCACACCTAATCAAGACAATCATACAAATTTGGATATCCAAATTGCTTTGGATCCATAAACGTTAGTTGCACAAAATTTAGTCCCATTAAGAATCCATTTTTCAATTTCATCATTTTATGTGAAGTGATTAATTCTTTTGGAACCCAAACACTTCTAAAATATTTTCCATTTAAAAATCTAGGGGCACTAGATTGTCTTTGGTAAAATTTTGATTTTCCAAAATCATTTTTCTTTTCTAGTTCCTTGGAAATCAAAATCTTTTCTTTCTTAAGATCATCAACTTCTTTTTGATGATCTTTTTCCATTGTTTGAAGCAAGTTTTGTAAACTAGAAACTTGTTGCTCAAAATCCTTCAATTTTGCTTCAAACTCAAAATTGGTTTTCAAAAGCAAATCATTTTCGTTTTTCAACTTTGAAATCAACTTTTTATTTTTTGAAAATGAAGCCTTGAATTCGAAAACCAACTCATCAAAAGTATAAGAATTTGAAATGGATGAGTTAGAAGTTACCTCCCCCTCATTGAAGGCCATCAAGCATAGGTGGGCTACCTAATCATCGGTGGAGTCTTCATCACTCCATGTGGCCACATATGCTTGCTTTGAAGACGATCCCTTCTTGTTGGACTTGTGGGATACCTTCATCTTTTTCTTCGATTCATGCTTGGATTTTTCCATTTCGCTCTTCATGAATCATGTAAATTTGTTGAAGAGATAGGCCATCTCTTCATCTTCGCTTTCCTCCTCATTTGTATCAACATGGTTGCACTTGGAGGATTTGAGAGCAATGGCATTCGCATGGATGCCTAGCTCTTTGACTTTCTTCTCCCTCATCTTCTTTATCTCTTCATTTTTCTTCTCTTCTTCTCTTCCTTTCTTCACGATTTCGTGTGTGAGGATAGATCCCATGAGTTCATCGAGCTTTAAGGATTTGAGATCTTTAGCTTCGATGGTGGTCGTCTTCTTTGAGTCCCAAGACTCGGGAAAAGAGTAGATGAGTTTGCGGATAAGTTTGTCTTCCGGAATGATTTCTCCATACCCTTTGAGTCCATTGATGATGGTGGAGAATCTATAGATCATCTTCGTAATGTCCTCATCCGGTTCCATCTTGAAGTTCTCATACTTGAGGTTGAGGAGTCCGATCTTGGTCTCCTTTACTTCGTTGGTTCCTTCGTATGTGACTTCAAGATTGTCTCATACCTCCTTGGCATCTTCACAAGAAGACATCTTCTCGTAGATGTTGGGGCTCAATGCACAAAATATGATGTGCAAGGCTTTGCAATTGAGCTCTATCTTCTTTCGATCATCCGTGCTCCAATCCGTCTTCTTTCGTTGTGGCACGAACGGACCATCTTCTACTATGTCCCAAAGCTTGTAGTCTTTAGACTTTATGAAATACATCATTCTTGTCTTTCAATGGGCATAGCGTGTTCCGTTGAAAAATGGTGGCTTGTCGATGGATTGCGCCATTTGATCGGTTGGTTGATATGTTGTATCAAGCTTCCCGGATCACCTCAATAGGATTTTAATCCTCTTCGATTGAGCCTTGCTTTAATACCAATTGTTGGGTTTTATGGTGCTCGATTTCTCTCAACCGATGTGTTTACCAAGTTTGGAAAAGATTGGATTTTTTGGTGTAAAAGTGGAAGCTAAAAGATTGGAATTGGACACAAGGATTTATAGTGGTTCGACCTTCTAACAAGCACCTACATCCACTACCTTAGCTCCCCACTAAGGATTTCAACCAAATTCACTAAGAATTTCATCCCCTTTTCTAGGCTAAGGAGGCAACCTTTACAACCCTCAAAGCTTTCTACCCAAAGCTTGAGTAAACCCTCTTTAAAAGAGAAATTCTAAGCAAACTTCAAATCCCTCTAATAGGTGTTTGTTTGCACTATTTAGCCCTCACCCAAAACCTAAACACTTGAGCAAATTTAACAATGTTTAGCTCACTAGTGTTGTCTAAGCAAGAAATTTACAATTAAAGCTCTAGACACAATACTTGATCATAATGTTGTAACAATTGAAGAATTAGTCTTCTCTTGATGCTTGGAGGTCCCTTTTATGCTCCTAATTAAGTTTGTAGCCGTTAGGGTTGAATTGGAGCCGTTGGAGACTTTATTTCCCACATTTATTGCAGTTCTGGTGCCTATTATATCGGTACACGAGGACCCGTATCGGTACGCCCTTCTTCAGAACTAGTCGTATTGCTCTTGCCAGCCTAAGCATATCGATACGCTAGGAAGCATGTCAGTACATTCTGCACTTTAAAAGACCATTGGGAAATAGCCGTTGGGGGTTATTAAAGCAGGGATCGGTACACTTTAAAGGCGTATCGATACGACCCCTCTCCATATCGATACGGGCAAGCTTGTATCGGTACGGGTTTTGGCAGAATCAAATCTGGAGTAAAAAGGTATCGATACGGGGTATACCATATCGGTACGGTAGTGCTGAAAAGCTAGTTTTGACTAATTTAAGACGTTTAAAACTTTTCCAAAAACCTTTTTAAACACCTCAAACTTATTTTCAAGTTGTTTGGACTTAAAGACATGTTTTAAATTCTTTTCAAATTTATTATATCAAAACACTTAGTTCTTCAGATACTTCTTGTCTAATTCCCATCCCACATTCAGAATCGGTCGTTGCAACCTTCTTTCTACGTTTCTGGCCCTTTGCTCTAAAGCGCCCTTTCGGGTTTTCACTTTAGGTTTCTTTTCTCAAAGTGCCCTTTCGGATTTTCACTTTGGCTTTTTTTAAAGGAGCCTTTTCAGGTTTTCACCTTGATTTTCTCTTTTTTCTTTTCTCCCTCTTCCTCTTTTTCTTTTTCCTTTTTCTTCTTTTTTTCTTTTGCTAGAAAATAAAGGGGGGTATTATAACTGACGAAATCTTGTCTTAGCCAATCATATGTTGTTAGGTCAACATTGCAAATACCCAATCTTTCAACGTTAAAGTTTTGCCAAATCCAAGAGTCTTTACAAAATGATTGTTCTATATAGTAGATCCTAGGGTTGCGGACATTCTTACTCATTCTCGATCTTCATGAACTATCATAACTGAGATGCTGATTGAAAGGAGCATGATAATGTGTTGGTCTTGTGGTTCTGATCATCTCAACATAGACATAGAGATAAAAAATCATTGTTCTTCGGGTGGAATAATCTTTTTACATCCTTGTGGTCGGTTTTCAAATTTACACCATCTTTTCCTATACACTCTTCTCCAATACCCAGAGTGACAAGGTTCACCCGCACTTTTAAAACATAGTAATACCAAGAAATCATCTACTTTTTCATTATATCAACCATTTTATGATGCTTTGGAATAAAAAAGAAAGCTCGAAAGTGAATTCATGAATTTTTATTAAAGCTTATAAGCCGAAATACAACAGAATCTGAAATTGTCATGGCAAACAATAAAATCAAGAAACAAATTCAGATCTTCGGGCATCCAAAGCATGAAGGATACAACCACCCCATCAACTAGATATAAGGCCGAACTTGCACTCATGTCCAATGGTCCTCAAATGTTGTTAGAATGCTTACAGATGTGAAATCCCTTCCAAAATACCTGGTGTCCGAGAGGTCCTGATTATCAAATGCCTAACTTCATTTATCTGAGCTGCCTTAACAGGTTTTCAACTTAGATCCTCCTTTGGTTTCAAGACGCCCTTTGCGGATTTTCATCTTGAACTTCCTTTTATTTTTGTTTTCTTCTCTTTTTTGTGATATCTAAGGCACCCTTTCCAGGTTTTCACCATAGATATTTTCATTTTGCGGTAGAGCCCTTTCGGGTTTTCACTCTGCTTTTTTTATTCTCTTTTTGAATTCTTTAGGCATAATACTTCTTGACTGAATCAGAGTTCACTGACTTGTGTAACTCTTTTCCGTCCATTTCAGCCAAGATCAATGCTCCTCCAGAGAAGGCCTTCTTAACAACGTAGGGTCCTTCCCATTTAGGCATCCATTTTCCATGGTCATCTCGATGTATTTGTATAACCTTTTTCAACATAAGATCCCCCTCTCGGAATTCTCTCAGGCGCACCTTTTTGTTATATGCCCGCATCATCCTTTTCTGGTACATTTGGTTGTGACAAATTGCCCTCAACCTCTTTTCCTCAATGAGATTTAACTGATCAAACCAAACTTGTAGCCATTCCGCATCATCCAACTTTACTTCGGACAAAACTCGAAGAGATGGAATTTTGACCTCAATGGGGAGTACTACTTCTGTCCCATAGACCAGAGAGTAAGGTGTTGCCCCAGTTGAAGTTTGTATTGAAGTCCAGTACGCAAACAAAGCAAAAGGTAGTTTCTCATGCCAATCTTTGTAAGTTTCTGTTGTCTTTGATATGATCTTCTTGATATTCTTGTTGGCTGCCTCCACTGCCCCATTCATCTTAGGGCGGTAAGTCACAGAATTGTGATGAATGATTTTGAATTGCTCGCATGCTTCTGCTATCACTTTATTGTTGAAATTGGTGGCATTATCCGTGACAATTCTTTCTAGTAAACCATATTGACAAATTATCTCTTTCTTCAAGAACTTGCAAACTGTCATTCTTGTGATGTTGGCATAAGAAGCTGCCTCGACCCACTTGGTAAAATAGTCTATGGCCACAAGAATAAAATGGTTTCCATTAGAGGCTTTAGAGTGGATCTGTCCGATAACATCCATGCCCTAGACAACAAAAGGCCATGGCGAATTCATTGTATGAAGAGGTATTGGTGGAGAATTAATCTTGTCAACATATATCTGACACTTATGACACTTCTTGGCATATTCAATGCAATCTCCTTCCATAGTTGTCCAATAATAGCTGCATCTCATTATTTTCCTGGCTATAGAGAATCCATTGGCGTGTGTTCCACATATTGCATCATGTACTTCTGACATAATGTTCTTTGCTTCATTAGCGTTGACACATCTTAACAGGATCTAATCTTTTCCTCTTTTATAAAGAATCTCTCCATCAAGTATATATCATGAAGCCATTCTTCTAATAGTTCTTTTGTCATTGTCATTTTCCCCAGGTGATAAGTCTGATACTTTAGATATTGCAAAATGTCATAATACCAGGGATGCTTATCAACTTCTTCTTCTATGCTGCAACAGTGAACATAGGTTTCATAACTTTGCATGCGAACTGGCATCATGTCTTCTAGCTTATTTGCTAGGAATACCGAAGCCAGAGTAGATAAGCCATCCGCCATTTGGTTGTCTTCCCTGGGAATATATGTAAAGGTAATTTCTTCAAACTCTTTTATTAGCTCCAGGATCAGTTTTCGGTACTCAATCAACTTTACATCCTTTGTCTCCCATTCTCCATGAAGTTGGTAGATCATCAACGCTAAGTCCCCATATACTTTCAAAACTTCTATTTTTCAATAGTAGCTCGCATGCCCATGACACAAGCTTCATATTATGCCATGTTATTGGTACAAAGAAATTCTAACTTGCTTGTGAGTGGGTAATGTACATTATTTGGAGAGATCAATACTGTTCCAATTCCACGTCCAAGGGCATTAGCTGCTCCTTCAAAATATAATTTCCAAGTTTCACTATCTAGGATTCTGGTTTCCATCGTGGAGACATTCTTTACATCCTCATTTGGGAAATCAAAGTTCAGGGGCTTATAATCTTCCGCTGCACGACTGGCTAAGAAGTATGCTATGACACTTCCTTTTATTGCCTTTTGGCTTACATACACAATATTGAACTCTGACAATAACATTTTCCAACGTGCCAACCTTCTAGTCAATGCTGACATTTCCATCATAAATTTCAACGGATCATGGCGGGAGATTACCCATGTAATGTGGTGCAACATATACTGTCTGAGCCTACGGGTTACCTAGACCAAATCAAAACATAACTTTTGGATTGGCGGGTACCGTACTTCACATTCAGTAAAATTTTTGCTCAGGTAATAAATGGATCTTTTCTTCTTTCCTATATCACCATGTTGCCCCAGCACACATCCCATTGAATTCTCATAGACCTCCAGGTAGAGGATCGACGGTCTTTTGGGAACTGGTGCAACTAATACTGGAGCATTCGTCAAATATTTCTTGATTTTATCAAATGTTTCTTGGCATTCTTCATTCCACTCTCTGAGGTTATTCTTTTTGAGCAGCTTAAAGATTAGATCACATTTATTGGTCAATTGTGAAATGAACCGAGAAACGTAATTTAACCTGAGCATCGATCTGTTTCTGTACCTTCCCATCTTTCTTTGGTATAGGAACTATTGGCCACCCACTCTGGATATTGGGACACTACAAGAAAACCAGCATCGATCTGTTTTTGTACCTCATCTTTTATCTTTATCACCATTTCCAATCTCAATCTTCTAAGCTTCTATTGAACCGGTTTGCATTCTAGTCTAATGGGCGATTTGTGTACCACTATGTCAGTATTTAATCATGGCATATCTTGATAGGACCAGGCGAAGACGTTTTTGAACTTTCGCAGCAGATCAATCAGTTTTTGCTTCTTTTCTGACGAAAATGTCGTCCCTATCTTTACTTCCCTTCTGGCCTTTTTTGTTCCCAGATTAAAAACCTCCAACTCTTCTTTATGAGGCAAGATATGCTTGTCTTCCTTTTCTACCAACCTTAGTAATTCTTCAGGGATTTCACATTCTATTTCATCATCGACTTTATTGATTTCCGCTAGACATACTGGCTGTTCAGGACCTACTCCGGGATTAGGTTTAGGATCATTCATGCGGTCGATAGTTAAAGACCTGCAAAGGAAATAATAATATATTTTGAAAAGGATGCAAAAAATTAAAAACATGTTTGCCATTTGTTAATCAGCATGAAAATCATCTTTATTAAAATGGATGGGTATAACGACCCTTTACAAACAATCCCTTATATTTACGGGCAAAAGTATAAGGTGGTTCCTGGCATTTACTCTGTTTTATTATTGGTTACAAGGGAAATGTCTTCAGCTGTCCAATTCTTCAATGTCTTGCCTGGGGCACAGGGACGAATCATTCCCAAAAATTCACCAGGTTGGGTACCCTCCAAAATCCCGCCAATAATGAGTCCATCCGGTTGTTACAAAAAATTTCCTCTTTGTGCAGCCTTGCTGTTTCTTGATTAACTTCTTCCTATTGCTTCTCAACATTCGTGAATCCTCGCGATTTGAAAATCTTAGACATGTCAAAAGATGTCACCAGCCTGGAAGAAGTTTCAGTTCCCTTCATGCGGGCTTTCCTCGGTTCCTTCCTTTTCCTCAACTCCTTCATTCGATCTTGCACATTAGGAGTGAACCCTAGCCCAAAATGATCTTTCTTCATAATGACAGGCCTTGGTCGTAGACATCCCTACATGTGTTTCCCAATTCCTTTTCCTGTCTTCGCACACTTTCCAAGTGTCTCTCGCACTGTCATCTTGGTGCAGTTTGACAACCTTGGCCGCGGGAATGGTGTTCCCTCAGCGACAAAGGTCGCATTTACAAATTCCAGTGCCCTAAAAGAACACTCTAGGGCATTCTCGTCTGTTTTAATGTATGGGACATCCGTAGTTATAGAAGCAATGATATCCTCCTCAGCATCGACACTAATCAACTTCCCTTCTATAACAAATTTGAGCTTCTGGTGCAAAGATGATGGGACCGCTCCCGTCGAATGAATCTAGGTTCTTCCCAGTAAATAGTTATATGTCGGCTTAATGTCCATTACAAAAGAAATCTATGTTGTAGACTTTCGGCCCTATTAAAAATGGTACTTCTATCTTCCCCAACACATTCCGTGTCGTTCTATTGAAGGCTCTCACAATATTTTGATATGCCTTTATGTAGGAGTCGTCAATAGGCAACCTCTGCAAAGCTGCCATTGGCATGACATTTAGGGCAGATCCATTATCAATTAAAACTCCAAGTAGTACATATCCTTTGCAATGTGTGTTAATATTCAAAAACTTTACTGACCCCATCCCTCATTTCAGGATTTCATCATCGGTAAACGTTATGTAGTTGTCGGTAGCGACGTAGTTCACAATTTTGTCCAGTTTATCCACAGATATATCATTCGGCACAAATGTCTGGTTAAGCACCTTCATTAAAGCATTACAGTGCCCCTCAGAACTCAACAACAACTCCAAAATAAAAATCCTTGCTTGTTGCCTTTTTAGCTATTCCACGATACTGTACTCGCTATGCTTCAGAAACCTCAAAAACTCCCGGACTTGCTCTTCCGTAACTGGCTCATTTATCTTCAGAGTGGGATCATCTTCAAAAATCTTTTCCAGTGTTGCAGCTGTTTTTCCTTTAGCTTTCTCAACTTCTTTCATCATCTTTGGGGAAGAATAGCATCTGCCACTTCGAGTAAAATGGCCCATTTCATTTACCGCCTCTGTATCTGGCTGTTTATCTTTCTTCGGTTCATTCTTCATTTCATCACTTGGCTTTGCTTCTATTTGTAGTTTCTCATTTTCCGGTATTGTTACATTGGTTGTGTAATTCCAAGGAACTACATTGGTGCTCTTGAAAGTAAACGCTGCAAGGGTTGAGATTACTACCTTTGGGGCCACTACTGGTTTTGAACTTGCAACCTTCGGTCTAACATATACAACCAAAGGCTTATGAACTCTGTACTTTACCCAGAACATTCTGATGTACACACCTCAACTTCCCTCCTTATTCCAGCCTTCTCAAAGAACTCAATTTCTTTGTTTTCTATCATCTTTTGAATCAAGTCCCTAAACTTTTAACAATGTTGGATTTCATGATCACACTCTTGGTGATATTCACAGTACATCTTGGTAGGTACTTCCATTTCAACCTTCATACTAATTTCAATCATCTTGGCATTGTTCAACTGTTCAAACACCCATTTCAGCGGAGATCTTATTTTCGATACATCAGTCTTCAATCTTCTTGCTTTATCATCTTCTTCAATAGCATTCACCCCTCACCCACTATGACTTGGCAAAGGGTTTGCAGCAATGCTTGGCTCATCAAACTTTAAGATCTCAGTGTTGATCAAATTCTGCACCACCTTCTTAAATGTCGTGCATGTCTTAATCGAATACCCCGGTATCCCAGCATGAAATTCACAATGGGCATCGAATTTTTACCATGGAGGGTAAGGAGGTTGTAAGGGTGTCAGATGATATGGCCTTACCAAATCTGCTTCATGTAACCAGGGATACAATTCAACATATGTCATCAGAATGGGTGTGCAATTCATCCTATCATTTCTCGGCCCAAGGGAGTCCTTCTTGTTCGAATTCTGTGAGTTTCCCACTGTAGTTCCAGGTGAGGTAATGGTCACATTCTTCGGAGCCTTATACGTACTTATATTATTCACTTCACTATCTTTCATCTTATAATTCCTTCGAGAGCTCTCTCCACTCTCAATTTTACCACTCTTGATCACAGCCTCTATCAATTCCCCAATCATTACAATATCAACAAAATTCCGAGTAGTATTACCAATCAGCCTCTCGAAAAGTGGCCCTCTCAGAGTTTGAACAAACATGTGGGCAACCTCATTTTCCATCAGCGGAGGTTGTACTTGTGTTGTGGCATCTCTCCATCTTTGAGCATATTGCTGGAGCGTTTCATCATTTTTCTGCTCCATTCCCTGCAACATAACTTGGTTAGGGACCATTTCTGTCACATGTTTGTAGTGCTCTACAAAAGCTCCTAAAAGATCCTTCTACGACCGTATGTTCACACAGCTCAGTTGTGTGTACCACCGGGCCACTAAACCAATTACGCTATCCTGGAAGCAGTGTATCAGCAATTTCTCATCCTTCAAATGGGAAGCCTTTTTCTGGCAGTACATCGTGAGGTGGGCCTTTGGACAAGTAGTCTCATCATATTTTCAAAGTCCAGGGCCTTAAATTTCGGAGGCAGTATCAAATCAGTCACTAAATTCATTTCAGCAGCGTTTGGGCCCAACTCATTTACTTTCTGTAACTCCAGCAAGCGATCTTCTAAGGCTTTGCAACGCTCTTCATACTTTCTCTCAATTTCTGCAGGAATCTTTTCGATCTCATTCAAAGTATTTAGATCTGGGACCTCCTCACCACTCCCGAAGTTTGCCCCAACATGCACTGGGAGACTGGGTATCGTCCCTACCAAGTAGATGTGGACCTTCTTCACAGGTGGAGGTTTTTTCAGAATGCATTCTGATGTGAGACGTAGTTTCATCTTGATCATTCATATTGTTTGAAGCACCTTCAGGAACTTTAGCTTTTCCTGACTCCTTAGGGCCTAACAGAGTAGTTAACTGATTGATGATCTCTGCTTGAGTCTGAGTGAAATAGTCTTTGATAGATTGCTCAATTCTATCAAAGAGATTCTCTGTCTCCACTCGATCATTCTCTAGACTAGCAATCTGATCCTCGACGGTCATGGTTTTAGAACGCAGACGAGTTTCGTATGAATGTAGTATGATTGCGGCTTAAAGCAAACTTTTTCATTAAACATTTCTTTTATTAAATTCTTTATTTTGTAATATATCATAAAATTCCAAATGAATATATGTATGCATGATTGCATGAATGCAATAAATGACATGGGATTTAGGAACCGATCTTTTTAGAAACACCCATTTGTCCGAAAGTTTAATTACATAGAAAAGATAAATTTCCTACAGAAAGCTACTAGCCCTAATTCCTAAGTTGACCCGCTCTTGCAACAAGCGAGTAATGGCCTCTCCGTGTTCCAATTCGACATTGGGTTGCTCTAACAGACTTGTAGCTTGTCTTGACAGAATCTGGAAATATGAGACAACACCCCTGACTTGTGCCTTGAAACTCACTAATTCATCATTTTGACATTGAACTGTGTGTCGTGCTGCTTCATACTTGTCTTTCCACGCTTCGCTTTCCACCATCAGTGCTCCTTCCTAACCAGCAAGTTTTTCTTTCAAGTCTTGGACAACATTCTCTAATTCCATCACCCTTTCCTGCAGCCTTTCTTTTTCTATTTCTGCTTGAACCTTGTCTTCATTATGATATTTTGTGATTAGTTCTTCCATCTATGTTACTTGGCTTGTCAGATCAAAATTCCTAGCTTGCTCTTCTTCCAGCTTCTTTTTTGCCTTGCTACTCGATTCTTTGCTTGCTCGTGCCTTCTTGTCATACATCTTCTTGTAATCGTCTATGTCCTTGTTCATCGCATCCAGTTTCTCTGATAAGCTCTTTATCACCTTGCTCGTTCCTTGCTTTTGCTTGGCTTTGTAATCATCATGCAGCTCATGCAACTCTCTCAAGTCATGACTTATCTTCTTGTTCTGTTCCATCAATTCTTTCTCTTTTCCCTCATGCGTGCTTACTTGCAGCTTTGCCATAGTCATCTCTTCTTTAAGATCATTAATCCCTTTTTCATATCTTTTTAAATCCAACTCTCGATCATGTTTGAGTTTTTCCAAAACTGGGGGCGCTTCCTTAGTTGCTTGAGTCAAAGTACCCGCACTTAATGGCCTTTCTTGGAATGTACTGTCATTAACCCTTTGAGCCCTCCATTCAATATACCTTGTCATTACTTCCAGGTTCTGATAAGGCTGAACCCTTCTTGGTGCCTCTCATGCTTTTGCAGTATGTAGTACCAGCCCTTTGTAGTCGTTTGTTTTATGAGCATACTCGAATTTTTCCATCCCAGCAGTTGCTGGCACGAACTGTCTCGACCCAAAAGTAAAGTAGTTATATGCTGGGTTCCAAAACTGTGCCATGGCTTTAAGTAATTCTTGATCGATCTTTATATTTAACAACAAAGCTATGTCACCAAATTCTTTCTAAATCCGTTCTTTCGTTCCATTATCCCACTGATCCCATATTCCTTTTAATTCCAGTAGGCATGTATTCTGATTAGTGTTTATCTTCACGTATACCTTCATCTTAGACACTTCGCCTTTACTAAGAATATCCCCCTTCTCGTGTTGAGTTTGCTCTGACCAGGTCCAGACTGCAGTATTATCTTCTCCAACCCTAAACTCTCGAGACATACCGAATACTTCTAAACTGACTGACTCCCAATTCGATGCCAAAATAAATGTAATTTATGACAAAATTTAAAACAAAACAAACAAAAAAACTTGTGTTAGTATCACGAATTAATATTAAAGGCAAATAAACAAACTATAAAATTAATATAAAAAAATGAACAAATTAATATCACGGTATTTATAGCAACAAAATAACTAGAGAAATGCATTTAAATCAGTAGCACATGTCCTAGGTTCCTGTCTGGCTCTAGCGAGGTAGGCTTCTAGAACAGAATGTGGGCTTGGTTCTAGACTCTCGGTTCCCGAACTGTCATTACCGTCTACTGCGACAGTAAGACATCGATTCGGTAGTATAGGTCCCTTAAAACGGAGGCGTGGGCCCCACGACGCATAAGGTTAGTATACTAGAAGAAGACAAAAATCTGAACTCAGAGCTGGAGAGCATCACGTCGGATATTGTCTTACTCCCACTTTGGGGTGAAAAACTCGGGTTTAGGGTTTATGCATGAATGAAAGATATAGCATACACAAAACTACCCTCATTCTTCCTAAAAATCAATCGAACAATTCTTCAGAAAAGATTAAATCCAGATTAATGTTCTAAATGCCAAAATGCCACATGTAATTAATTAATAGGCATGACTCTCAATTTTGTCCCCAACGGAGTCATCAAGTTGTCGCGACCGTTTTTGAAACCCGTTTGTGGAAAAATAGCCTGAAAATTAGGGTTTTGGAAATCGAGATTTCTCATTTTAATTAGATCTTGAAATTAGTGAATTTTTTATTTTAATCAAATTTCCTTTATTTTCTTTAGAAATCGTTTTGGAGTCACCACCGGTCACTTCGGTAGACCAGACACTATAAAAAGAAGACCAAAGATTCTTTTAATAAAATTCAGGTTCGAGAGTCGGTTACGTGTAGGGAAGGGTTAGCACCCCTACAAACACCCGTTATCGGTACCTTATTAATTTCCCGTGGAATTTTGGCATTTCGAATCATTAATCTGAATTTAATTAAATCTTTAAATTTTAAAATAGAACTCATTTCCGAATGGAAGTATCCTTTTGTAAGAAAATACATTTTGGACGAATATAATTATGAAATGCTCAGTTACATTAGGACACTTCAATTTATATTCAAAATGTACCTCAACACAAATGGTTTGATGCATGTCAAATTATTGTCTTGTTCATTTTAAGTAAACCCTAATTTAGGCTCCATTAATTTAATTAATTAAGAATCTAAGAATATTATTAATTTTTGGACGTAAATAGTAACATCCAAATAATATGAACACTATTTTTATTGAGTCCAAAAGTAATAATATTCCTAATTTTAAAGTGACACTAATTGTTTATCCTATTTTTTAATTTTGTTTAAACTAATTAAGTGAATACTATTTTCTAGGTTGAAATAGACTATTAAAATCTTAATTTGAATATCCATTGGTTAACAACACTCTTCAATGTGATGCTAACCAATCTTAGACATTCAAATTTGATTTTAATGTTCATTTATTTTCTACAATGTTCCTTTTCGTATTTAATTATGATTAAGTAACTTATACTAAGGTTTCTAATTAATTCCTAAAAATGTGATTAAATCCCCTAAACAAATATACTACATGGCTTTAAAACTATGCAAGCATTCATATAAATTTTAAAAGAAACAATTGCAATAAAATAAGCAAATTAATTAAGAGAAACAAGACTAAATTAAAATGTTATTAAAGTATAAAGGCTGAATTACAAATTAATTATGACTAAAATGTAAAATGGGACAAACTAGGAAGCCCAAACAAAAATCTGTTAAGAGTTATGACCAAAACCCACTAAATTGGCCCAAATCTCCTAAAACCGGCTCAAACTGGATAGTTCAGCTCAAACAGTCTGGCCCTAAACGGCCTGGACCGACTCCCGGGTCAAGAGTTGGGTTGCGGCCCCTTATCCATATCCATTTTGAAAACACGCGGGTCGTCTTGACCTGTTCCCAATACAACGTCGCACGCCAAGCCTATAAATATCCCAGACCGATTCTACTCGCTCATTTTTACGTTTTTAACTCGAAACCAACTAAGTCTCTCCCAAGACTCTCTTGAAAGCAAAAATCGACCACCGTTTGGCGATTCCTGGCCACCGCGATGTGAGCTCCGGTCACCGTGCTGTGATTTCCGGCCACCGTGCTGCGATTTCCGGCCACCGAACACTGTCGTCCGCCACCGTTCACTGAAACCCTAACTACCCAAAAAAACTTTGTTTTCTCCAATTTCGAACCCTATTATCCTAAATCTAGCCTGATCTGATCGGATCACCCGTCTTCGCCCACCTAAACTACCTACTTGAAACCCTATTTTCAACTCCGACGAATCACCGACGACTAAAACCAGACTCTCTTCGGTTCTCATAGTGCCTAAAACTCCCTGATGACACTCCGACAGCAGGTGGCAACAAGATAAGTGACTCTCCCTTTCTTTTTTTCTTTTTTTAGATCCGTTTATTTTGATTGTGAATCTAACTCTTTTGTTTCAGATTTGGTACATGCAACCTTAGATATAGGTTTTTAGTTACCTTTCTTACCGATTTCCATTACTGTTTTTCTATATCTTGGTTTACATGGTCTTATTTACGTTTTTTGTGGGCAGAATCAAAATTACGAGGGTCAAAATATACCTCTCGTTGCGTGGCTATGGCTCGGCAAGCTCCAGCGATGGTCAACAGTGTCTGGTTGCTATTCTGGCGATGCTCCCTCTTCTCTGGTAAGCCCTTCTGACTTCTTTTCTCTCTATTTTTTTAATTTTAGTAATTATTGCGCATTAACTTCTTGTCTACCACTAACTCTCTCTCCTCTTTTATAGGTGGCAAGTGGATGACATCATCATCCTCGCTGGCGAAGCCAGTTGGTTCTAGTTGAGGTAGCTATCAGCGTGAAAGCTAGTCGAGCACTCTTGGTACGCCACATGTTACGGTTTTGGCGGGCTGAGAAAACACAGATTGGGCCTTTCTGATTTTGTGTTTGTTTGGGCAAGTTTGTCTATGATTTGGGCGGGAAATATGATTTTGGTTTTTATTGTATTTTATTCGGGCTTAGTGTAATGTAAACGAGTATTTGGGCATGTAAAGTGGACTTTATTTTTATATATTTTGGAATGTTATTTTATTATTTATTTATTTAATATTGTTTGATATTCGAAATATGTATGTATGCATATACCAGACAAAAATCGGGTCTCAAAGGGAAAAGTGTTAAGAGTGAAGTTGCTGATTAGTTAGAAGAGGTCAATTAGATTAGTTAGTTGTTAGACTGTTACAAAATTAGTTAACTCATTTTGTATATAAATAACATTGTATTGTAAATTTATTTGACTTGTGAATGAAAACTGAAGTATTCTTCGAAGTTTCTTTTACTTCTCATAAATTCATCATGGTATTGAGAGCCCATTTTTCTTTGGTTTTTCATTTGGGCATGTGAAGTTAGAGGGTGAATACTCTTTGGGAGTTTTTCATACCAGTCTTGTTATCCTTATCGTTTTTCCAAAATTTCCCCTAATTTCTCAACTCTAGGTTTCCTATCACGATTATTTTTGTTCAAGATACCACCTACAACAGAAGAAACGGTGATTGATTTTCATCATCCATTTTTTTGCACCCATCTGATACGTCGGGATTGTTGTTAGTCTCGTATCAGCTTACCGGACCGAAGAATTACACAATATTGAGCCGTTCGATGAGGATAACACTTTCGGCGAAGAACAAGCTAGTATTTGTTAAGTGTTCAAAAGTACTATTTTTATTACCCTTTTTACTCATATTATTGTTAGACTTAGGCTCATATTAGTTGCATAATCAGTCATTCATACATTAATTCATGTTTCTTTTCACAATTAAGCTTGATTACATAGTTTGGTAGTTTTTGTGGAAAAAAGATATTGCTTTGGTGATTTATTTGTGCAGGTTAGGATTGCTGTGGTAAGCGGAAGTTGCTGCAGCAACTCAGGAAGGTAATGTCGAACTAGTTGCCAAGGTAACTCATGCCGAACCAGTTGCCACGGCAACCGCCGACCAAAAGATGAGCTGTGTCGCAGTCGGACTTTAATGGCCTGGAGAAACCTTATATGGCGTGGAGCACAAGTAAACCTTAAAGGAGTTGGATTCCATGAAGAAATCAAAGGGAGATTAAAGTTCCATGAAAGTAGGAGAAGTTTTAAGAAGATAAATAAGAGATTTATCTCTTTAATGCTATTTAATTCCAACTTTACTTCCTCCCCAAGAAAGACTTTGACCTAGCCATCTCCTATATAAAGAAGGCCAAGCCACCCCCTTGGGGGGAGATCGATTGGAGAGAGTTCGACTAGGGGACTGTGCGATATCATCTTCTTCTTTATTCTATTCAATTCATGTTTGGGGATTATTCCTTGTATATCTTTCGAAACCTAGCCATGAATTGATGTGAATTGGCTTGGGTTATTTTGGGTTTGTGGTTTTGATAAACGATTAGATTTGTTTAGGTTTTTGAAGTTGCAATTTTAATTCAAGGTTTGTTCATTCTTGGTTTTTAATCTTGTTTGCGAGTGAATTGGGAGAATATCTCGTGAAACTGTCTATTTATCTAATATCGGGAGAGTTAGATTCAAGAAACGAATGAGCATGGTTTTTGTCCAAATCGATGAAGACTAATTCAACTTAGGAATATGTTACGAATTTCAACGGCTAAGAGGAGCGCAATATTGGTTGTTGTTCACCCTTGATTCACGCAGGGATGTATCATCAAGGCATGCACAGTTAACTAGAGTTTTGACTTAGGGATAAGGAGGAACCATTGAAGAACGTTTCGCCGAACCTTAGAGGTTGCTGCTCAGTTGCCCAAGCAGTTGTCCTGGCAATCACTGCTTCAGTTGCCTAGGCATCGTTATACTAGTTGCCATGTCAACCGCTATTCCAGTTGCCTTGGCAACCCGATTGTTACCAATTTTCGCGGAAATTGAGTTGCCGTTGCATTCATTTATCGAGACGAATCATTCGACTATCACTCCTCAACTCACGATAACCCGACCTATTCTCTCTTATTTGATTTCCTCTATTTTTTATTGTTCTTTAGTTAACTTGTTAGTTAGAACTCTTCCTATCACCTATTTGTGTTTTTATTTTTTACAGTGCAGTAACTTAAGCAAAGTGGCCCAAACCAATCCCTGTGGAGACGATACTCGATACTCATATCACTTTATTACTTGCGACGTGTATACTTGCACAATTGCGTAGCACTTATTACGCGAAAAAATATTTATCGATGGATATTAAAAGAAAGACACTTCCGATGCTTTCCTACAACCACAATGGGAGTGTTGCAATGCTATTGCATTGTCTTGGATATTAAACATTATAACTAGAGAATTATCAGTTGTTATTGTTTTTAATTCCAATGCGTCTCTTGTTTGAGAGGATTTGCGATAGCGATTTGATAAAATCGACGGTTCTCAAATATTTTTCTTCATCGAGAAATTGTAGCACTTAATCAGGGGGACTTTAAAATTTCCGTGTACTCTACTCGGCTCAAACTTGTCTGGGATGAATGTAATTCACTTGTACCTTTTTCGACTTGCCATTGTGAAGCTTCATAGAAGAATTTTTAGATACTTGTTTAACATAAGCCTTTTTTAGTTCTTGATGGGGTTAAACAAAACTTATTCAGTAAACATGAGCCAGATCCTACTCAAGCAGCCACTTCCTACGGTGAATCAAACTTATGCGATGATTATTAAGGAGGAAACTCAGAGGATGCTTCTTACTAGTTTTTCACCACATTCAGACTCAATAGTAATGTACTCATATGCTGCTGGAGTGTCAAAGCGCCGTTGTTTTAATGAAATTTGTGACCACTATAAGATCAAGGGGAACAAGAGGGAAAATTACTATCGCCTAATAGGTTTTCCATTCGATTAAAAATTTACTAAGAAGAATGGGACTCAAGCTGCACTAGTGGTTAATTCTGAAGTATCCTCTGAGCTGGTGAGTGATTCGAATCGTGGAGACGTTGCTAGTTCTTTAAATGTAAATGCTCATGTTTTTACTCGTGACCAATATAATCAAATTTTGGAGTTGTTACAGAAAGTTTTGGATCGAGTTATAAGGTTATGATGTAGGACTTGGGGGCTTTAGTGATGATTTCCCGAGCCTAGGAAGCCATTTCTAAGATTCAGTACCGGTATACGGGGAGCCGTGTCGGTACCCTAAGTGTTTTGAGTTGAAGAACATTGTTCGATTGATTTGAGCAGAGAAAGGGGTACAAGTACGGTGTTCAAATTGTACTGGTACGACAGACAGAACCGTACTGGTACGCAAAGGCTTGGAGAAATTCCAGTAAGCCCTTTTGGTATCGGTACGCTGTGGGTATCGATACCCAGGGGTACTACCGGTACGTGAGGGCTAGTACCGGTACCCACTGGGCATTCTACCCAAAAAATTTTGAGTTTGAGCCATGAGGGCTTAAAAATTATGAGATGCGGTCCAATAGACTTCTAATGGGATAAAAAGGACTGTAAAATATGGAATTGGGATTTTGTCCCTATATACGAGCAAAATGAGTAAGAACTCGGTAACTTAATTGGGTGAGTTATTTATTATAGTAACTATAGAGGTTGGTAAATGTGTTGAGGTTTTCCTTATATGCCGGGTAGGCACTTGAGGGGTTGTTGATGATAAAACGAGAGATAACCATGTTTGTTGGTGTCATGCCTTGGGGGCATTTTCTTGATAGCTTGGCTTGGTGCCACTTACCTTTTGGTGAGGTGTATGAATGCTCGGGGAGCATGTCTTATCTTATGGTTGCTGTAAAGGAATCTGGATGTCCTAGAGTCAGTACTATGGTACTTATATAAGGGTATGCGTACTTAGGGCTATGTGAACAAGTACATCCAACGTACCCATGGGCTGAGTGATCTGGGTGTGGTTAGAAACCTATCAAAGGCTATGGTGATCCGGTTAAGGTAGTTAGCTTGACGGCTATGTAAGCTCAAGTAACTTGATAGGTTGAGTGACCTCAAGTAAGGACTACTTGTGGCTAATGTGATCCAAGTATGTCTAGGACGTATCTGTGGCTATAGTGATCCAGATATAGTCCATTCCACCCGACGGCTATGTGAGCACGAGTAAAGTAGGGCTTTGTTGGCCATTATGTAGATGATGTATGGATTAATTTATGTATGTTGTGTGGATGTTATAGATGATAGCTTATGTACTCGATGGCTGAGTGATCAGGGTGCGGTATGAAACCTACTCGATAGGCTGAGTGATCTCAAGTATGGTGAAGCATTGTGGAACATGTAAGCTTTGTAAGGTCAACATTTGAAATCGTTGTTTCCGTTCGCAGGTTAGTAGGTTGATCGTGACCAAGAAGCACATCAAGAAGGGATTTCCCAGCATCGCATTGCTTCAGAGTACAATACTTGATGTTTATTTTTGGGCTATTGTATTCATAGGACCTTACAATGGTTGAATATGTAAGCTCTATTGAAATATTATTTTAATATACAATGTTTTAAACTTGGAGCTCATGTTTTGTAAATTTATTTATAACGCTTATTTAATTGCATGGATTTTGGATGATTTGATGTTTTGAAAATGGCTAAATCTAAGTTTTTAAATTTGGAAATTTTGATGGGTTGGATTTAGGTGACCGAATATAGCATTTTGGATCTGGATCGAGATTGGGGTGTTACAGGGATTGTACGCTCACACTCGGAATCCCCCCTCGAGTGTCCTCGAACTTGTCCCAGGCCACATAGAATCAGGATCGCACATTCGATGTTCACTTAGCTTTGTGTTGCAACACGTCTATTGGGTATACGGATCCCACCAATCAAGTGCCCACATGAAACACAACATCAACAAAACAACCAAGAATCCTATGGTTCCTAGCAACATATAAGCACACATACCAATTACCAAGTTCTTAGGTATTATGCTCGAGTATAAGGGTAAGTTCTCAGTTTCTCAATTTTACAATTCATCTTACCTTATTTGGAGTCTATTAAACCATAGTCCTTCAATTATCAGCTCCTCGAACTCAAAACCAATATCTCTGGGCAGATTTTTCAATTGGTACCGATACCCAAGATCGCATACCGATATGGTACCTCGGGTACCAGTACCTGCCCTTAGTGTACCGATACACAGGCACTATAGAGGGGAATCAAAGAAGCACTTTGTACAGGTACTCGAGCACGAGTATCGGAATGCCCCTTCAGGTATCAATACGCTCTCGCGCGTACCGGTACCAAACTTGTTCACTGGAATTTACAATGAAACAGTGGGTATCGATACGAGATGACCCGTACATGTACGCCTTGAACCTTGTACTGGTACTAGTTGAAGTCCATACCGGTACTCCCCTCTAAGCTCATCATATTCATTAGATTTAACATAGGGTACCGATACGAGATGAACTCGTATCGGTACTCAAGCCCAAATTTCTAGTTTCGGAGCTTGAAAGGGGTTCCCCAAAACCACAAAACTCACTCAAAAACTACCAAAATAATCTTACATATTATTAGAGTTGATTTAAGTGGATTACTACCGTTTTTATAGGATTTTAATACAAATCCGGATTATGTCATTTTCAAGTCTTAAACAACCAAAAACACCAATGAACATCAAATCAAGCATACAAGCATCATCCTTAGGGTGTGCATGAACCAAAGGAGTTAGAGGTGTACTAACCTTACTCCTATAACAACAAGAAAGCTCCTTGCCCAAGTCCTCAAGCCTTTTTCTTCTCTTGAGCTTTGGAAGCTTCTCAAACCTCTTTCACTATAAGGAAATGTTGTAAAACGAGTTACAACATTGCTGGAAGGTTTAAATATACAAAATGAAGAACCTTACAACTAGAAATGGAGTTAAATCCTCCATTCCCGTTCTCCCTTTGCAATCCCTACGAAAAACCCATTTCTCCATTCACCACCATTTTCTTTCATCCTTACCTTGATTGATAGATCCTTTGATGCTGGTACCAAAACTTTCAATCAAAAATTTGAAATATCACTCTATACAATAAATGTTTGATCTTTGCCTTCGGGTTTTGAGAAAAGTAAGAAGAAGGAAATGTGGGGAAATTGAGGGAACAAGAGTGATATCACTCTTCCCCTTTATGTAGAAACTTAATTGAAAATCAGCCTTTGCCTTTGCAAATGGGGTAAATTACCTCATAGCCCCTCTTCCTTCTTCCCCTTACATTTTGACTAAGCCCAAAGACAAACAACTAGCCTACTAAAGTCCACATATATCTACTAATTGGGTTCAACTCTTCAGCCCAACACCCAAAGCTCGGGTAAGGCCCACATAAGGATTTAAAATCCGGGTCGTTACATCATCAATTTCTTTGAGAAAGCATTAGTTATAGAAACTCGCTTTCATAAGCCCAAAAACAGTACGAGCAGCAGTCGTTGTTTCTACACAAGTAATTAGGTCGCATGGGCAAGGGAGGTTTGATATTCAACCACATATCGTTAATAATACGGTCAATAATATTACGACAAAACATAAGTGTTCCATAGTGTCTCTCGGATAATAAGGCGCCCAAGAAAGAAAGAACTTGATGGCCTTCTGAGATGCGACCCTCTCAAGCTCAGAGCATATGTTGCCCAGAGAAGAAGCTTCATACAACAATTGAATACCACTTTTCAGCCCTAATATAGCATCTTGTCATTCCGCCCCTACACAAGGCTTGAGGATTACGAGTGCAAAAACATCTGTGCAAGAATAATGGATTACAACCATAACCACGTAGAGAAACATTTGCATTTATGTAACTTGAACAAGATGTTGCACGAAACGCCCTGCAAGTACCTAACAAGTTGATGAAATCATAAAAAGACTCGGATAATACATCTAAAATATTGTATTATTGGATTTGAAAATGAGTATCTGAATAATATAATTAAAAAAAAAACTCAATTCTACAACAAGTAACGCGAATAATTTATTCTAATTAATTATCCAATGATCATGAGAAAGCATAAAGTTTGATGGTATCCGGCGACTTGAGGGAAAATGAGAATTGTTATCAATCATTGGTAACCTCTGCTCATTCTATCGTATATTATAAAAAGAAGGCATTAATTCGCATTATATTTAAAGGCATAAAAGGAGGTTGGTGCATCTTATTAATATATAAAATATGTTAATTAAACACTCAGGTAGGATATCAGAATTGAAGTTAGCTGACATTACTAGAATGATTGATCACAAAACACAGCTGTTTCACAGCTCAACATTTTGACAATTTTCATTCAGACCAATGTACCTGAATTGCTTTCAATTCTGCTCACCCAAACACTGCCACCCTTAATAATAATAATAATAATAATAATAATAATAATAATAATAATAATAATAATAATAATAATAATAATGAGTTTTGGATTTAAAATTTACGGCTCATTTATGTTTGGGTTAGTTTTCATTTTGGGTCATTTCGAGTTAGACTTATTTGTGTTTGATGATTCTAGATTTTGTAATTGGATCATTATGAATTCTTATAATTTTGACTTATGACATTTTGAGTTATTTGTTCGTGTCAATTTCAAGTTGTTTTAAATACGGATTTTGTATTCAAGTCATATAGGGTTCAATCCAATTCGGGTTTTTGGCTGAATGAACTTTAGTTGTTAACTTTTTTATAATCAAATCGAATTCCAAGTTGAATTCAAGTCGATCAAATTTGATTTTCGAATTCGAGTGTGGATAAGTATATATCATCTAATAAATTTGCTGATATATTAATTCTTCAAAATTCTTCGCCCAAAAAATAAAATAAATAAATTCTTTAGAAAAATTCTGAGGACCCTCCCTTCACGTAAGCGAGTTGCTCAATACAGCTCGACAACATGGTTTTGTTTTTCTTTTTGCATGAGAAGATAAGAAAAGCTTGAATAAATTAATGAAGAATGTAACAAAAAAAAGGGGATGGTATTGGGATTGTTTTAGTTTACAAGGAAACGAGTCTGCTTGACAAATGAGGTAAGCCAAGTCTCTCAATGCAAAGACACCATTGGTTATTTTGACTTTCGTAGGCCGTTGCACATGTATCCATTCATGGATTATATATATTTATAGAGTTAAAATCAATTTATCTAATATAAAATTATAGGCTTAATGACCCAATTGGCCCCTAAAATATATACAAAATACCGAACTACCCCCTAAAGAATTTTTTTAGACGTTTTGTCTCCTGAGCTAAGAATCATTACCTCGTTTGGCCCTTCCGTCTAACACTGTTAAAAAAAATTACGGGCCAACCAAAACACGCCACGAGTCATCTTATTAAAAAATAAATAAATTGGCTTAAATTAAAGGGGTGAAATGCACATTAAGTATACCAAATTTTATTTTATTTTCATTTTAGTCCTGATCCCTAAATCAGAACAAAAACAATATCAGAATTCTCTCTCTCTCTTGACCTTTCAGCTGCCCAGATCCTTTCACCGCCAGATCTGCTCCGCAGTGGCCTTCACCGCTCACCGCATCTGAAATCCCGTCTCACCTCGATCATACCCCTACCTTTCACTCGCTGTCGTTAAGCGTTGTTCATCGAGGAGAGCAACTTGAAGGTACGGCGAGAGACCCATGTGTCGTCCCTCTGTTTTTCACAGTTTACGGCCGCCTCCGTCGTCTATGTGCGACACGGCCACCAGATCTGAGCTCCCTATGCCGAGGCGAGCAAAACCCTGGTCACCATTCATCGTTCGGTCGCCATTTGAGCCATCATCGGAGCTACGTTGGCTACCGATTGTTCCTTACATTAGGGGTAAATTCTGATTAGTTTTTGGCCAAGATTCGATAAAGGAATAAAGCTTTAGTTAATGTGGTATACCTAATGGGTATCGTCTTGGTAGATGGGTTATGCTTAATTCATGTAATTGTGTATCAACCACTGTGATTTTCAGATTAATTCCGATCAGTTTTTGGCCAAGATTGGATAGAGGAAGAAGATGAACAATGATCGAGACTAAATTGAAAATAAAATAAATTTTGGTATACTTATTGTGCAATTCACCCCTTTAATTTAAGCCAATTTTATTTATTTATTAATAAGATGACACGTGGCGTGTTTTGGTTGGCCCGTGAATTTTTTTAACGGTGTTAGACGGAGGGGCCAAACGAGGTAACGATTCTTAGTTCAGGGGGTAAAACGTCCAAAAACATTTCTTTAGGGGACAGTTCGGTATTTTGTGTATACTTTAGGGGTTTGAGCTAAAATTAGAGGTTTGACTGGTCAAATCCGCTAATTTGGATGTCCGGTAAAAAGCGGATTGAAATAACAGATTGGGTAAAACCTCTAATTTTAAAAAAGCTGCTAATATGAGCTTTTTGAAATTAGAGATTTTGACGTAAGAGTTATAAAGACCCTTTTACCCTTAACATTTATAAAAAAATCTTCAAATAATCAAAATTGAATAATTTCTATTTTAATTCTTCAACCTCATGTATTTACATTGTGACATCTGTAAACTAATAGTTTTTGTTTTTTACTTTTTATTCTCACACATTTATATTTATATTTATATTTATATTTAATAATTAATTAAATTATATTAATAATAATTATAATGATTATCCCCTTGTGTTCTAGTGGCAAAGGTAGATGTTCATCATCCCTTGAGACCCGGGTTCGAGCACCAGTAATGCATGTTGTGTTTGCCGTCTTTAAAAAAGATTAAGAAAGTTGAACATATACTACCCTTGCATCACACCAGTAATGTTATATTAAAAATTATTTTTTATAATCTAATTAATATTAATAGATACAAAATATTAATAACTAATAAACTAGTCAAATAAGTATCGAATATAATCATGTCCTTATATGTCATTTTGTTTGTTTAAATAATCAAACAACTATCAGTTAATTTTACCAAACACTTTTATACAATCCGCTAATCAAATAAGCTAATGCAATCAGCTAATGTAATCTGCTATCAGCTATCCAGTAATTGCCAAACAGGGTCTATATATTTTTAAAACATTGAATTAACTGAACATAATAGTCGATATTAAATTTTTAGAAAAATCTTTATTTTTTACTATTAATATCAATTATTCAACTATCCAAAAATATGTAAAACTTTAAGGGGTCGTTTGGTTCACATAATGTAAGATTACCTTTGAGAATGAGATTACCGGAATGTTACATTACTTAACATATTACCCGGAATGTTGTATTACCTTGTTTGATTTGTTTGGCAGGAATGTAATATTACATTGTTTGGTTGAAAGAATATAAGATAGAAAAAAATGCATGTTTTACCAAATTGTCCTTGAAATACATTTTCTCTTTTAACCAACTAAAGATTAAAGTCAAAATATTTACATAAAATTTCATAGAAAATATAAAAATATATAATATGAAAACTTTTTTATGAAAATTGATCCTAAATAATAAATGTAATAAAACACATACCAATAATAAAATTTGAATCAAACACATATATAAAAAAAATCGAAAAAAAATAAAAATTTGATATATTTTTATTTTATATGCATCATATTATTTTATAAACCTTAAACCACTAAAAAATAAAATAAATTTATACTTGTGTAATTATATACAAAAAGGAAAGATCATTTTAAAATAACTATATATTTTAGGGGTATTCTTGTCCAAAGGGGAGGGAATTCTCTAATACCTAAGAAAAGGGAGGGAATGACATTCCTGGGAAAAGACCCAAAAATAGCTACTGTTGGGAATATTTCATTACCCCTGGGAGGGAATGCTCTTTAACCAAACGTGGGTATGTGATTCCGGAAAAAATTATTCCCTCTAGTAATGATCTTTTCCGCGAACCAAACGCTCCCTAAAGTTTTACATTGCGTTAACATAATTTATCTTCTATATATAAGATAAGATCATCCATGAACGAAAATCTTCTTCCCTTTTTGGTGCCCCTATTTATATATCAATACTAAAAAAATTAAACCCTACACTCTAATACTTATTTCTAAATCCTAAAGACCTAAACCCGAAACCATAAATTCAAAAAAATTAAACCCCACACCTTAAACCTTAAGCAGTAAACACTAACCTTAAAACTCAACCCTAAACTATAAATCAATTTTTTTAATGTTGGCGCATACATATAGACACCGAAAAGAGCAGATGATTTCTATTCGATCATCGAAACAATATAAAACTTAAAAGTTTTACACATTTTTGGATGATTAGATGAGTGAAAATAAATGGTTGAATTATCCCCTTTTCTGTAAAAATCACCTCATTTAATATTTTTAATATCAACCATCTATTATGGTCAGCGGCAGTACTAGCCTTGGTTCTTGTTGTCGACTGTTGATGTTTCGTATTCTCCATAATTTTATATCTTGCTTTAGTTTGTTATTTTGCTTCAATTGTATCCAACTTTTTAATAAAAAATATCTTTTGTTTAATTTCTTTCTTTTCGCATATTCACGCATGTTTATATGCCTTTATGGCAGGCTTTCACTCTATTCTTGTGGCACGTTTCCTCTGCCTTAGGGCACATTCGCCTACCTCTGCGGTAGATCTGCAATCCTGTAGAGATTCCAACGTCGCTCGTATCTAATTTGCGATTTTCAGTGATCTTTTAAAGGTTAGATCCCATTTTATGGTTGTTTGCCGATGTGTAACACCTGGGTTTGGGGGTCGGGTAGAAGTAAAATATTAAAATAATATTTCGGGTTTTCCCTTTTTTTAAAAAATTTATTTAATATGTTGGACCTGATTTTGATTTAAAGCCCGAATTTCCATGGATTTTAGAGTCTTGGATGATGGCCATTTTTCATTAATGGCAGTTTTGTAATTAAATGGTCTTTGTAAAATAAACCTCTTTTTATTTCAAATACCCAAAATTCCTATCATCTTCTACCTCCAAAACAAACCATCTTAAACTCCTCCCCTCCTTTGGAAGCCATTGTTCCATCACCATCCTCCTTCATCCTTGGTGATTTTCAAAAGGTAAGCATACTCCCATGTTGTCCTCATCTTCCTCATGCTACTCATATTTTTAGTTTTCATTGAAACCCATTACTTTGTACTTTGAGATTTTTGGGGTTTAAGTTAAAAATCTAAACTTTATTAACCTTTAAGTAAGCTTTTGATTCTCTGATGTTAGACATGTTCTTAGCATCATTAAAGGTCCAGCATATATGAATTTTACAAAGTTTTAACAACATTTTCGAATATGGGTTTATTGAGGGTTTTAGAGGGGTTTAAAGTTAGGTTTTGGGGCTGTTTTGGATAAGAAATTGAGGGCTGATGTTAGTGTCATGGTTAAGGGTTAATTTGAAGATGTTAGATGACATTTTGGAGGTTGGAAATATGGTTTTCTGGTTTGGCTTTTGGGCAGCTCGAAATTAGCACTTTTGAGATTGTCTCTAGCTTGAATTCGTGTGATTTATGCTTGGATTGTATTTCGAGTTTGCTCCATTGAATTGTGGACTGAAATGTGATTGTTTTCATTGTGTTGGATGATTAGAGTCAAGGTTTTGTGTTGGCGAAGCCTCGGGAACGAATCTGAATAGCTTGGTGGATTGATTGGCTTGAGTTGTTAGGCTTGGATAGTCGGTGAGTGGTTCTTCGGTTTTAATTGGTTTTCAAATACCTTGGTCTGAGCATATAGACCTAGGTCGGGCTTGGTAAACCCACCTAGAGTTGGGATTAGATTGGTAGTCTAATCCCAAGCTTTAGTTTAGAAGACTATGGTTGAACTTGTGAATGTTGTGTTTATGTCTCATGTGCTAATTGTGATTGATGTTGCTATGCATATTGTGGCTATGTGTAATGATGAGGCATGATGATTTATTTATGCATTGTGATATGCATGTGTTTGATGAAATGTGGGTTGCATGATTGTAAATCATGGTGGATAGGTGCTAGGCACGGGAATTGGTAAGGATATTGTGTTATGATGAGCTTGTGATGAGATAGTATTGGCACTAGTATGCTTGGGTACAAATGATCGATCATTAGGATGTTAGTGTGCACACGAGTGTCGAAATGCGCGCGCGGTCTTGGTGATGGTAGTCACAAAGATGGAGTACGGGTACGCCCAGAAATCTTCATTTATATTTTAGTCGATGATGAGTGGAATCACATCGACGGGGCGTGAGGATGAGTGGAATCCCCTCCGCATGGAACGGTGATGAGTGAAATCCCACCGTAAGGTAATGTAATGGTTGAGTTGTTGGATGTGAGTTCCAACGGTTGTTATCCGCGTATTCGAGTCATAGCTAGGTGCCAATACAGTTTGTTAAAATGTGATTCGTATGGTTGTGTTATGGATATGGACATGTTGAGCATGGCATGATAATTGATGTTATGTTCATGCATTTCATATATTTGATTCTTGTGGCTTCGAAGGTAAGGAAACGTGCATTCATCCTTGGTTTTCTTGCTCGTGCTTGGACCCTGCATTGTTAAGGTTTGTTTTATGAGCTTACCCTCACTAAGCTTTGCGCTTACGCTCTCCTTTGTTCGACAATGTAGATCCTTAGTTCGTGGGTTGCTTGTGCGAGGAGAAGGACCTCCAAGTGTGCTATTTTCTATCTTCAAGTATGAACTTTTAAGCTAAAGATGTAATAGATAAGCAATGGGATTTGTGTATGTTGCTTTGTGTTAAGGAGCTTGTTAAGACTCCTTTAGTATGTTGATCTTTTGGTTTATGGCTTGTTAATGCCTTATTTTGGATTGTAAACCATGCTTGTGTTACGTATCATGTATATTTATGTGTTTGGTCTTAAAGCATGAAAACCTCGTTACGATGTCTTTATGGTGAATGCTTGATTCCTTAAAATGTATGGTCTTTTCATGTATGTTGTGTGTTGATCATGTTTGGAGTAAGGTAAATGCCTCTAGAGTATGTGGTTGCATGTTATATCTTGTTTCTTGATGTTTGAGGCTTGTTGGGAGCTTTTGGAGATGCAAAAATCTGGTTTTTAGTAACACACAGACTGTAGGCGTTTCGGAACGGGTAAGCTGTTTCGGAACGAGTGTGGTTCCAGGGACACTTGTATCGGAACGCGTTCCGGTACGGGTTGGCTACTGTGAACCTCTAGTCCGATACGCGTATCGAAACGTTTTGGCTACTGTGAGGGCCTGTTCCAGAACGTGTTTCGGAACGCCTAGGCGAAATGGACACCCGTACCGAAATGGGGTGGTGCGTATCGGTATGGATGGTCTGGCTTTTTAAACTGGGGCCCGTGTATCGAAACGGGCAAGCATGTTTCGAAAAACAGGCCTGAAATGTGGGCTTTTGGCATCTCTAAAGGTTCTCAAGTGTTGGGCTTAGGCCCTGTTTGATGTTAGCTTTCTTGTGAGCCTTGTTCGTGATCGTTTATGTGTGTTTGGGTCGCGTTTGCAAGAAATCGGATTAACTTGACAATTGGTAAATTTAAATTAACTTACGCTCTCTTGCTTAGTCTCATCCTCGTTTTCCGCTGCCTTTTGTCACACATAGGACTAACTAAATATCTAGACAAGACAATAAATCAAAGAAAGTTTTCTAGGGTTGTTAACCGAAGTGGAGCCTTAACGGGTTTCGCCTCGGTTTTCCCCGTGTAGCCCACTCGGACCGGTCGGCCGTCCAGACCGGGACAATAGGGTTACACTTGTTGGTATCAGAGCCTAGGGTTTCCGAGACCTCAGGCAGGTAAGTGAGGTAAGTTGAATTCTTGTATTGTAATTGCACAGTGTTTGCTTGCCATGTAAGTATGTTCGCTTGCTTACCAAGTATGCTTTGATGTTTGTTTAATGGATCGTATGTGTGTGTTGTTTGAAGCATGTTGATGTGTGATATGTTCGTTAAGTGTTGAGTAGAGTCCCATTGTTTATATTACATCGGAAAAAGAGATTTTTTTTAGTGAGGGAAACATACTTGAGCTACTTGGACCCTTGCCCTTGCTAACCCGATTTTGTATGTTATTGTTGTAGTTGTTATCTGTGAGCTGTTATGTCGAGGCCTAGAGGTAAACCCAGACTGGATCGTTAGGAACCCCGTGTTGTGGCTCCTTCTGTTGAGCCGGGGGTTGGGGTAAAGGCTCATGTGATAGAGCCTTCTGTTGGAGTCGGAGCTCCTCCACCACCACCACCTCCTCAGCCTGATGTGGAAGGCGAGGCTAGAGCTGAGGGAGCGGGACCTCAGGTTGGCCAGGGTGGTTAAGGTCCTGCAGGGATAGACATGGCTTTGTTAGTTCAGGCTATAGCGGGAGCGTTTCAGGCTGCAGTTGCCGGAGCTCAGGCTGCAGCTCTGCCGAGAGGAGATGATGCTAGCTTACCCTTAGAGAGGTTTCGTAGCCTCGGAGCGGATGAGTTCAGGGGATCTACACCTAAGAGATCAGAGTTATGGCTAGAGAAGACGGTTCATATTTTGGCTTAGATAGGATGTCTTGGGGTTCGTAAGTTGGGCTGTGTGGTTTCGTTACTTCAGGGTGATGCCTACACCTGGTGGGTCAACATTACTTCCGGCGTGCCTGAGGCCGAGATCAGTTGGGATTTCTTTGAGATTGCTTTCAGAAAGAGGTATTTAGGCCCGAGATATTTAGATGTGAAGAAGAGGGAGTTCATGGCTCTTGTTTAGGGAGACACATCAGTGACAGATTATGAGATCCGCTTTGTCCGATTGAGTCAGTATGCTCCAGAGTTGGTTCCTACTGAGAGGTACCGTTGTGATCGGTTCAGGAATGGACTTCATGAGGAGGTCAAGAGGTACACCTTGGCTACAGATTATTCTGATTTTGATGTCTTGGTTGCTAGGGCCAAGGACATCGAGCATAGCTTGGGGCTGACCAAGCATTCGGGAGGATCCAGTTCAGGGAAGAAGCACAACAACTTTGATCGTGGTGATGCCAAGAGGCATCGGGGCAGTGGACAGTAGTATGATCATAGGCGTGGTGGTGGCCACCACGGTAGAGGCCATCAGGGCCAGAGAGCTGGAGGGCGTTTGCCCGAGTGCGCCCGATGTGGGAGACAACATTCAGGAGAGTGTTGGGGAAACTATCATGCTTTCTGGAACTGTGGATCGAGAGACTACTTCAGGAGAGAGTGTCCGCATCAGGCGCGACAGGCACCGATTCAGGCACAGGCTCCTGCGAGAGCGATCGACTATCCGAGAGGCCGTGGGCGCGGTCGTGGTTACTTCCAGTCGAGGGCTGATGCACCTAGGATAGAGGCACCGAAGAATCTTGCTCATGTAGTGGAAGTTCAGCCAGAGGCCGGTGGACCAGCTAGAGTCTACGCACAGAGAGAGGCAGGGAATGACACAGATGTGATAGCAGGTAATTTCAAGTTACAGTCCATGTATTTGCTTTCCTTAGTCGATTCGGGTTCCACACATTCTTATGTTTTGAGTGAGCATGCAAAGAAGTTAGACATACCTGTTGAGATTTTAGACATAGGGATGCATGTGACTAGTTCCTTCGGTTAGACAGTTGTAGTTAGACGGATGTATAGGAGGTGTCCGTTAAAGATTCAGGGTCATGTGTTTCCTGTTGATATGATGGAGCATCCGTTCTACGGTTTTGATATCATTTTGGGTATGGATTGGTTGGTTGAGAACAGAGCTAGTGTAGATTTTGAGACAAAGAGAATTTCGTTGAAGATTTTTTATGACTACGAGGTAGTAGTAGTAGGCGAGAACGTTAAGTTCTTGTCGAACGTGTGTCGACTTTAGAGGCTCATAGGATGATGGACTCCGGTTGTGGGGCTTATTTAGCGTATGTGATGAATCCGAATATGAGTGAGGTTAGACCGAAAGATATCAGGACAATTTGTGATTATCCGGATGTGTTTCCAGAAGAGTTACCGGGTTTGCCTCCTGATATAGATGTAGA
Source organism: Hibiscus trionum (assembly GCA_030270665.1). Lineage (NCBI taxonomy): Eukaryota > Viridiplantae > Streptophyta > Magnoliopsida > Malvales > Malvaceae > Hibiscus > Hibiscus trionum. The sequence continues at coordinate 448,148 of BSYR01000050.1, forward strand.
GTTTGTGATTGAGACTGTTTCAGGGTCTACTCCAGTTTCTATTGCTCCGTACCGTATGGCTCCGAAAGAGTTGAAAGAATTGAAAAGTCAGCTTCAGGAGTTGTTAGACCGAGGTTTTATTAGGCCTAGTAGTTCGCCTTGGGGTGCTCCCGTGTTGTTTGTGAAGAAGGAGGATGGCAGTATGAGGATGTGTATCGACTATAGGCAGTTGAACCAGTTGACAGTGAAGAACAAGTATCCGTTGCCTCGTATAGATGACCTGTTTGATCAGTTGAGAGGTGCCTCAGTGTTTTCGAAGATAGATTTGAGATCAAGGTACTATCAGTTTAAGGTAAAGGAGTGTGATGTACCGAATACAGCTTTTAGGACTAGATACAATCATTATGAGTTCCTTGTGATGCCGTTTGGGCTCACGAATGCACCGACAGCTTTCATGGACATGATGAACAGAGTTTTCTGAGACTATTTAGACCGATTTGTAGTTGTTTTCATAGACGACATCCTTGTGTACTCAAGATTAGAAGAAGAGCATGATGAACACTTGAGACTCGTTTTGCAGAGATTGATGAGCAACTAGTTGTATGCTAAGTTGAGTAAATGCGAGTTCTGGATCAGAGAGGTTGTGTTTCTTGGCCATGTGGTATCAGCTGAAGGTATCCGAGTTGATCCGAAGAAGATTGAAGCCATTGTTGAGTGGAAACAACCTAAGTCAATGACAGAGATTAGGAGTTTCCTAGGACTAGCTGGTTACTATAGGAGATTCGTTGATGGATTCTCTAGGGTAGCTGCTCCGTTGACTAAACTTTTGCAAAAAGAAGTGAAGTTTGAGTGGTCAGATGCGAGACAGAGTGCTTTTGAGAAGTTGAAAGAGGCTTTGACGAATGATCCAATGTTAGTACAGCCAGTTTCAGGGAGAGAGTTCATAATCTATAGCGATGCATCCTATGTAGGCCTAGGTTGTGTGCTGATGCAAGAGAAGAAAGTTGTTGCGTACGCTTCGAGACAATTGAAGATTCATGAGAAGAATTACCCGACTCACGATATTGAGTTAGCATCAGTTATGTTTGCGTTGAAGATTTGGTGTCACTACTTGTATGGTGAGAAATGCACTGTTTACACTGATCATAAAAGCTTGAAGTATCTGATGACTCAGAGAGAGCTGAACTTGAGGCAAAGAAGATGGCTTGAACTGTTGAAAGACTATGATTTGACTATTGAGTACCATCCGGGTAAGGCAAATGTAGTGGCCGATGCGTTGAGCAGAAAAGTTACAGTTGAGTTGCGAGCTATGTTTGCTGGGCTGAGTGTATCGAAGGATGGTGGTTTGATTACAGAGTTGCAAGTGAAGCCTTCGTTGATTCAGATGATCAGAGAGAAACAATTGCAAGACGTATCATTAGCTTCACATGTTCAGGACATTACAGAAGGTAGGCCGACAGAGTATAGTTTCAGCGATGAGAATGTGTTGTGTTTCAGAGATAGAGTTGTAGTGTCTGCAGATGTTGAGTTGAGACATATGATTCTGAGCGAAGCACATTCGAGTCCTTTTTCTATGCATCCGAGTAGTACTAAGATGTATCGAGATCTGAAGAGTGATTATTTCTGGGTTGGTTTGAAGAAGGATGTGGCCGAGTATGTGAGCCGTTGCATGGTATGTCAGAGAGTAAAGGCAGAACATCAGGTTCTTTCAGGTTTGTTACAGCCTTTGAAAATTCAGGAATGGAAGTGGGAAAGAATCACTATGGACTTCGTATCAGGGTTACCGTTGTCTCCTTCGAAGAAAAACTCAGTTTGGGTGATCGTGGACAGATTCACTAAGTGTGCCTGTTTCTTAGCCGTGAACACCGCTGATTCTCTAGATAAATTGGCAGATTTGTACATCCGCGAGATTGTGAGACTGCATGGAGTTCCGAAGTCTATTGTATCAGACAGAGATCCGAGATTCACATCGAGGTTCTGGAGTTGTTTGCATAGTGCCCTAGGTAGTCGTTTGCATTTCAGTACTTTATATCATCCGCAGTCAGATGCTCAGTCAGAGCGAGTGATACAAGTATTAGAGGATATGCTCCATTGTTGTGTGATCGACTTCCAGGGATCATGGGAGAAGCATTTACCCTTAGTCGAGTTTGCTTACAACAACAGTTACCAGGCTAGTATCCAGATGGCACCTTATGAGGCATTGTATGGTAGGCGATGTAGGACTTCGATCTGTTGGGCCGAAGCGGGTCAGAAGTTGTTACCTATGCCGGATTTGCTTAAGGGGACAACCGATAAAGTGAAGTTGATTTGTGACCGTCTGAAAGTAGTTGCCGATCGTCAGAAATCTTACGCGGATTTGAAGAGAAAAGAGATTGAGTTTTCGGTGGGTGAGAAAGAGTTTTTGAAAGTGTCTCTGTGGAAGAAGGTAATGAGATTTGGCCGGAAAGGCAAGTTGAGTCCGAGGTTTATCGGTCCGTATGAGATAGTTAAGCGGATTGAGCCAATAGCTTACCGTTTGAGATTGCCTTCAAAGTTAGAGAAGATCCATGATGTATTCCATGTGTCGATGCTCAGGAGATATAGATCGGATCCATCTCATGTTATGCCTGTTGAAGAAATAGAACTGAACCCAGATTTGTCGTATAATGAAGAACCAGTTGAGATACTTGCTTCGGATAGCAAGGTATTGCGTGGCAAGACCATAGAGTTGGTCAAGCTGTTGTGGCGACATAGAGGTGTGGAAGAGGCCACGTGGGAGAGGAAACCAGATATGCTTGAGCAGTTTCCGTATCTATTTCCACCAGGTAATTTCGAGGACGAAATTCCTTAAGTGGGGGAGAGCTGTAACACCCGGGTTTGGGGGTCAGGTTGAAGTAAAATATTAAAATAGTGTTTCAGGTTTTCCCTTTTTTAAAAAAATTTATTTAATATGTTGGACCCGATTTTGATTTAAAGCCCGAATTTCCATGGATTTTAGAGTCTTGGATGATGGCCATTTTTAATTAATAGCAGTTTTGTAATTAAATGGTCTTTGTAAAATAAAACCTCTTTTTATTTCAAATACCCAAAATTCCTATCATCTTCTACCTCCAAAACAAACCAACGTGAACTCCTCCCCTCCTTTGGAAGTCATTGTTCCATCACCATCCCCCTTCATCATTGGTAATTTTCAAAAGGTAAGCATACTCCCATGTTGTCCTCATCTTCCCCTTGTTACTCATGTTTTTAGTTTTCATTGAAACCCATTACTTTGTACTTTGAGATTTTTGGGTTTTAAGTTAAAAATCTAAACTTTATTAACCTTTAAGTAAGCTTTTGATTCTCTGATGTTAGACATGTTCTTAGAGTCATTAAAGGTCCAACATATATGATTTTAACAAAGTTTTAACAACATTTTCGAATATGGGTTTATTGAGGGTTTTAGAGGGGTTTAAAGTTAGATTTTGGGGCTGTTTTGGATAAGGAATTGAGAGCTGATGTTAGTGTCATGGCTAAGGGTTAATTTGAAGATGTTAGATGACATTTTGGAGGTTGGAAATATGGATTTCTTGTTTGGCTTTTGGGCAGCTCGAAATTAGCACTTTTGGGATTGTCTCTAGCTTGAATTCGTGTGATTTATGCTTGGATTGTATTTCGAGTTTGCTCCATTGAATTGTGGATTGAAATGTGATTGTTTTGATTGTGTTGGATGATTAGAGTCAAGGTTTTGTGTTGGCGAAGCCTCGGGAACGAATCCGGATAGCTTGTTGGATTGATTGGCTTGAGTTGTTGGGCTTGGGTAGTCGATGAGTGGTTCTTCGGTTTTAATTGGTTTTCAAATACCTTGGTCCGAGAATATAGACCTAGGTCGGGCTTGGTAAACCCACCTAGAATTGGGATTAGATTGGTAGTCTAATCCCAAGCTTTAGTTTAGAAGACTATGGTTGAACTTGTGAATGTTGTGTTTATGTCTCATGTGCTAATTGTGATTGATGTTGCTATGCATATTGTGGCTATGTGTAATGATGAGGCATGATGATTTATTTATGCATTGTGATGTGCATGTGTTTGATGAAATATGGGTTGCATGATTGTAAATCATGGTGGATACGTGCTAGGCACGAGAATTGGTAAGGATATTGTGTTATGATGAGCTTTTGATGAGATAGTATTGGCACTAGTATGTTTGGGTACAAATGATCGATCATTAGGATGTTAGTGTGCACACGAGTGTCGAAATGCGCGCGTGGTCTTGGTGATGGTAGTCACCAAGATGGAATACGGGTACGCCCGGAAATCTTCATTTATATTTTAGTCGATGATGAGTGGAATCCCGTCGACGGGGCGTGAGGATGAGTGGAATCCCCTCCGCGTGGAACGGTGATGAGTGAAATCCCACCGTAAGGTAATGTAATGGTTGAGTTGTTGGATGTAAGTTCCAATGGTTGTTATCCGCGTATTCGGGTCATAGCTAGGTGCCAATACGGTTTGTTAAAATGTGATTTGTATGGTTGTGTTATGGATATGGACATGTTGAGCACAGCATGATAATTGATGTTATGTTCATGCATTTCATATATTTGATTCTTGTGGCTTCGAAGGTAAGGAAGCATGCATTAATCCTTGGTTTTGTTGCTCGTGCTTGGAACATGCATTGTCGAGGTTTGTTTTATAAGCTTACCCTCACTAAGCTTTGCGCTTACGCTCTCATTTGTTCGACAATGCAGATCCTTAGTTCGTGGGTTGCTTGTGCGAGGAGAAGGGCCTCCAAGTGTGCTATTTTCTATCTTCAAGTATGAACTTTTAAGCTAAAGATGTAATAGATAAGCAATGGGATTTGTGTATGTTGCTTTGTGTTAAGGAGCTTGTTAAAACTCCTTTAGTATGTTGATGTTTTGGTTTATGGCTTGTTAATGCCTTATTTTGGATTGTAAACCATACTTGTGTTGCGTATCATGTATGTTTATGTGTTTGGTCTTAAGGCATGAAAACCTCGTTGCGATGTCTTTATGGTGAATGCTTGATTCCTTAAAATGTATGGTCTTTTCATGTATGTTGTGTGTTGATCATGTTTGGAGTAGGGTAAATGCCTTTAGAGTATGTGGTTGCATGTTATATCTTGTTTCTTGATGTTTGAGGCTTGTTGGGAGCTTTTGGAGATGCAAAAATCTGGTTTTTAGTAACACACAGACTACAGGCGTTTCGGAACGGGTAAGGCTATTTTGGAACGGGTTTGGTTCCAGGGACACCCGTATCGGAACGCGTTCCGGTACTGTTTGGCTACTGTGAACCTTTGTTCTGATACGCGTATCGAAACGTTTTAGCTATTGTGAGGGCCTGTTCCGGAACGTGTTTCGGATCGCCTAGGCGAAATGGACACCCGTACCGAAACGGGGTGGTGTGTATCGGTACGGATGGTCTTGCTTTTTAAACTGGGGCCCGTGTATCGAAACGGGCAAGCCTGTTTCGAAATACATGCCTGAAATGTGGGCTTTTGGCATCTCTAAAGGTTCTCAAGTGCTGGGCTTAGGCCCTGTTTGATGTTAGCTTTCTTGTGAGCCTTGTTCGTGATCATTTATGTGTGCTTGGGTCGCGTTTGCAAGAAATCAGATTAACTTGACAATTGGTAAATTTAAATTAACTTACGCTCTCTTGCTTAGTCTTGTCCTCGTTTTCTGCTGCCGTTTGTCACACATAGGACTAACTAAATATATATAGACAAGACAATAAATCAAAGAAAATTTTCTAGGGTTGTTAACCGAAGTGGAGCCTTAACGGGTTTCGCCTCGGTTTTCCCCGTGTAGCCTACTCGGGCCGGTCGGCCGTCCAGACCGGGACAAGGGGGTTACACGATGTATGCAGATATATTTTTTGCGAAGCAACCTATAAGTTTGCTTTGGTTCTCTCGCCCCTCGATTTTCCCCAAATTCCTCTCTTTGAATGGTTATATTATTACACTTGTACCTTTTTTATTTCAATAGAATTCAGTATCATTTCAATACTCAATATATATATATATATATATATATATATATATATATCAACCATCTATTTGGCTCCGTTGGATTTTTAGGCCAAATGGAAGTAAATATTTAGAATATAGGGAATGTTGGAAAATATTTGAGGATATATGTCATTTTCTACAGTACACGGGGACCTCGCCACCAGCATATGGCGAGGTTTGAGAAAAAATATTAAAAAATTGGACCTTGCTACCTGCACATGGTGAGATCCCCTCGTGTACTGTAGAAAATGCCTATATCCCCAAATATTCTTCAACATCCCCTACATTCCAAATATTTATTTTTATTTGGATTATTCTCCAAATTTCTCCCATCTATTTACCTTAATTCAACTATAAAAAATTATAAAATTTAAAAATATACTTTCAATATATATATATATATATTGAGCTAGGTTAACAGACAGTTTTGGTACTCTACCAACAAAACCAACTACCAACAATTGCTTGTCATTTTTAATGCAAGTTTCACTTGCAACTCAAACTCATTTTTTAATATTTGATTTGCCAACCTTGCATTGATGTGAAGTTTCCAATGTTATATATAAGGTCTTCAAAGTTTTGGACGATAATCAAAGAAAACATAAACTCATCGAGTACGGAAAAATGGAAGGAAAGGCATCACCGACGAGAGAATTCAAACAGTTGAGAACTCGAAACCAGAATGCTTTACGAAGCAGTTTGTTAGAAGTCATTGCAAAGGCTAACAACGGCGGTAGCACCGTCGTTTCTCACGTCAACGAGGATGGAGTTTTGAGGGTAAAGATCGTTGTTAGGAAGCAAGATTTGAAGCAAATGCTGGGAAAGATTAATGGCGGATGCGCAAATTCCCCATCGTCGCTGTCGCTATCCGTCGAACAACGGTTAAACCTTCTTCGAAGAAAACAACTTATGAAAGCCGCCAACGCAGCTAGGAAGAGACGCCATTGTTGGAGTCCTGAGCTTCAAAGCATTCCGGAATAATGTGGTATACATAACTCTGTTTAACTTTAACATGTAGACAAGGAAATTGACATTTTATAAATGGCAACCAGCCTGAACTTTAAGGTTTTATGTGGGTATTTGTTCTTTTCTCTCTCTTTTTTTTTTCAGATTTTATTCTGATTTAACTTTAGAACATAATTATTGGTGAGTTATGTTCATGTATGTTTTAATTTTTAATTCGACTAAAAGTGAATAATATATGTTATTTAAAATTATATAATTAATTTTTTAAACAATGACATCTAAATTTTATTAACCATAAATATATTACAGAAATAATGCATCAAAAATAGAGGGGAAAAAAGGATTAGTCCACTTAAAATCTCATACAAATGTGTAAAGAAAAGCTAACACTTTCATGGAGATTAGCATACCATCAAAACTCAAAAATTTTCATGAATCTCTTTATCTTTAGCCAAACGAGACGCTTTACGAGATAAAAAAGGAGTTGTGAGCGAACCAAACTATCAGGCAGATTGCTCCGCTGCACAATTTTGATTACATCAGCTAACAAACCATCAAATGAGTGGGGATCAATCTTTTTATGACCGCAGATAAAATCAAATCAGAAAACTAGCGTCGTGAGGATCTCTATGTGAGCACCAAATAAACGCTAAGGTATGCTGAAATCGTGTCAAACGACATATGAAACGAACTACAAAAACCAATGAAAAGCGTGCCACAAGGTAGAGAAAACACGTGCCACAAGAGCAGAGATTCTTATTAAAATTGAAAAACTTAAGAAAATTAAAAACAAAAACAGAATGTGCAAAAACTTGGGAAATAATGAACACCGACGGTCGGCAACCAACACTAAAATTAATGCCGCCACCGATCAAACAAAAGAAATATGAAAAAGTCTAATGACGCTTATGGGAGAGAGAAAAAAAATTAAAATTATATAATTGTTTGATGTGTTATTTATAATAACATTTATAACTCCTCAATAAAAGAATGAAAATACTTTGTTATACAAGTGTGGGTAAACTTTAGTTTACATATGCCTTTTAATTTAGAACTTAGGGATATAGGTTAAGGTTTAGGGTTTATGAGTTTTTACATGTTTTTAATGAGTTGGAAAGAAGCATGATATAAAGAGATTATGAGAAGTTGTCTTGGCTGTTTGCTATGTCTTCATCATCCTCGAGAGGAAACACAATATTGATAAACTTTATTTTTATTTTTATCCTTTAAAATATGGTTTTAAAGTGCGATAGATCATGATGAATTTGAATTTACAAGAAGATTATTATAAAGTCTATATTTGCTCGAAAGCAATATTTTTCTTCGTCGAAAAACTCGACCATAGACTTCTCCCAATTTCAAGTTATGAAAATTCGTCTTGATCCAAAAAGTTTTATGGGAGGCATTCCCTAAATTGAATGCAAAGCATGATGTTTATTCCATGCGATTATCAATGATGGGGCATTCCCTGAAGTGAATGCAAGCATGATGTTTATTCCATGCGATTATTGGAACTGTTTCATTCCCTGAAGTGAATGCAAACATGGTAAATCATTATTCAATTAGAGATATAATTTTAATATAATCCAAGTATATTGGCTGGACATCCCGTTCTGTGAGGCTACTGGTCTCAAAGAAGGTTTTTAAAGGACCTTGTGGACAGATTTAACAATGTCGCGTACGAGGATTAAATCTTTGTTCTTTGTGATAAGAATATGTGAAAAAGGTTTCAAAGGCCCACTAGCTCTACTCCATTCCCTGAAGTGAATGTGAAATTATATTATAGAAGGAATAAAAACCACATTAGAAGTTGTGGTCATGGTCGAGGCTATGAATATAGACATGAAAAATATGGTCATTTTAAGAATACTTCTACCCACTGGTAGTGAGGTTATAAGGATGACAAGAGCGATAAAGATCATTTTAAGAAAGTAGAATCTTTTTTATTACCAATGTGATGTTATAAACCATTGGTCTCGTACTTATCGCACGTTGAAAAAAATCAACAATGATTGAATGATAAAGGAAAGGAAATAAAAGCAAATTGTGTTTGCGAAAAATGACAAAGATGATATTGGTCCAACTTATTTGGACATTGTTAATCCAACTCATTTGGACGTTGTTGATTTCTTTATAACCCTCGAATGAAATAAATCATCTCCTAATTATTCTCATAACTTTGAAGAGAATTAATTATCTTTTTATTTATTTTACTTTATGTTTATTTACTTTATACATTAATTATTTACATTTTATATTTATATTTATATTCATGTTAATATTTATATTTATATATTATCATATTTATTTATTTTGTTTAACATGATTACTTGTCAAATATAATCTATGGTGACGATTTATGCTCAACATAAGCATAAGATATATTTTCTCATTTAAATGTAAGGAAAAAATGTGAGTACTATATCTCAAAGTACTAAAAGTATTGATGCTCCAGAAGAGCAATAAGTTCTTGAGAGAAAGCACATTATGAAAAGTGCATAATTGTGAATATTGCAATAATTACCATTAATGGTAATAATATCGTCACCACTAGAAGTGAAAATTTTAAAAGAGCAATATGAGTTCGTAAAATATTCTTTTTAAAATTATAGATAACATATGTTATCAATTGACATTTGAAATAAGCCAATATGGATATAAGTTCTGGTAGCCAAAAAGTCAGTTGAAAGCTCTAGAAGAGCTATATATTGCTACCAAAAGATAATTTCAATTGAAAGCTCTGAAAGAGCTAAATATATTCATATTTAAAGGAACAATTTTGATGGTCGTACTAGACATGTACGAGTGAGATTGAATTACATGTTATGGTAAACAAGAAGTTTACAAATTCAGAGATATATACAAACATATATAGTTGGCATGATCGGTTAAACCATCCTGATCAATAATGGTGCAGAAATTATTGAGATTTACATGCACATGTATTAAAAGAACCTGTAGTTCTTGTGGTGCTTATTCTCAAAGAAACTGATTAAATTCCACTTATTAAAAAACATGAAGTTTTTGTGTTGCTTAATGGAATTGATTAAATTCCACTTACTAAAAGAACTTGAAGTTCTTGTGTTGTTTGTTCTCAAAGGATATAGTTGATCCTACTCACCAAAAGAATTAGAACTTGAAGTTCCTGTGCTGAAGTTGAGACTGCATGTCTTGCATATCTGAACGAAATACGGGTCCATATACCATAAATGTGAAAAGTTTTATATGATTTTAGTAGATGCGTCTACATTGTTTTATCAACTTACAACCAGAAGTTTGTGAGATTGATTCTAAAAGGGTTCAGATTATGCAATTAGACTATTCGTTTTGCAAAAGATTGTGGGTTTATATTTTAGGCTATATCGGTTGTTATAAATCCTATTGATTATGAAAAATACAGTTTAGTAGATTTTTAATTGGATCCCTCCTATTTAAATGCTAAACTGTGAGAACAAAACAACTATTATTTATATGGTATTTTTATATAGCAACACTTATACGCATCAAGCCAACGAGTTATAATAAACTCCCCATTATGATTTGACTTTTGGTTAGAAGTCATATTTCCCATTTTTGAATGTGCGATATATAGTTGAATTGCTCCACCATAACACACAAAATGGGCAAGTAAAAAGGGTTGAGAATATATAATGAGTACGAGTCTCCTTTTATGTTTAAATTCTAAACATTAATTGGTGAATCATTTATTAGATGATTTTTCTCAACATTAGGGGAAAGAATAATCAGCTGGATAAAGAAGGAAATAAATTATCAATATCTAGATCCTCAAATATGAACTAAAAGTTCATAAGATAATTCATGTTATTTCATGTCAACTGCCAGACATATTTACTGATCCAATGAGAGTAATTAAGTCTAATATACCAGCTGAAATACTCTAAGTTTAAATTACACGTTAGAGCAAGTGAATGTAAATCATGCTTGAAGCATGATAGTTGAAATGGTTCCAATGATCAAAATTCTCGTAAATAAAAAGTATTATGAGATGGTCATATATTAGAGGCGGGTGCTCCTGAAGAGACCCAAGACATAACTAATAATAAAACTCTTGAAGAGTTTCAGGTACCTGAAATAAAGATTGAAATCTTGAAGAGATCTCGATGAGTTCTGTCATTACGAGAATGGAACTAGAAAATTGTAAAGTTGTCGACAACAATTTTACAAACAATTTTACATAAAATACTTCTATAGAAGTAAAGAAATAAACCGAGGATCTTGTATAAAATCTATCTAGAAGTATAGATATTGAATTAGCCGATGTTGAAAGACGCTTTGAACTTCTAAAATAGAAGTATTTGGACCAGCAGTCCAAACACCCAAAGGTGTAATGCAAGTGAGGCACAAATAAGTAGTCGTAAATACGACTTGAACTATGATTTATGAAAAATTTTAATTACTTCATGATGGATGCAATTACTTTGGCAGTTATGAAAAATTTTGCATGCGTCTAATTATTTGTGGATCCATATTTATCCTTGAAGGATTTAAAATGCTAGAAGCATTTGGAAATTTTCGAGGAAATTTATTTAGACATGTCTCATGAATGTTTTGGCGCATTTGGTATAATCGACTTAGTGAATACTAATTGAGAAAATACTATAAGAATGATCAGATTTCCTTATGTATTTTATAAAGGAGTTTGGATCAAGATCCATTATGATAATTTTAGAACTCCTAAAGAGCTTCAAATTGGAAACTCATGAAGTACTTTCAATACAAGTACTTGAATCTTGACATCAAGTTTATCTCGACCTGAAGATCGAGCATTTTTATATATTTCTTTTTGTCTATGAATAGACATAAGCTGAAAGAATCTTAAAGAAGATTCAACATGAATAGATCATATCTATTGAGTATCCCGATAGTTGTAAGATTTTTGGATGTGAATAAAGATAATTATATCTTTTCTTGGTCTTGAAGCACTATATATTAGTTGGTTAAGAAATAACTATGAATATACAAAGATCATTACATTTAGATCTTCAAACATTCGTCGATGCCTCCTCAAATCTTGTAGAAATAATTTTATGCACAAGGCAAGCCAAAAATGTGTTTGGCTAAGACCATTGACCCAACATACCAGAAGATATGTGATTTACTTTCATAAGATATGATACAAATGCTATCTTGTGTAGAGATAATGAAAGATGGATACATCATGGAAAATATTACTCCAAAGTTTCATCCATCGATATCTTTAGAAAATAGTATTCAAGGTTGAATTATGAAGATTCAAAGATCTTTAGTAGTGTTTTCATGAGGGGGAGTAAATACGCGTTGCACTCTTTTTCCCTTGACCGAGGTTTTGTCCCAATTGATTTTTCTGGCAAGGTTTTTAATGAGGCAACATGTTATGCGTATCAAAGATGTGTGTACTCTTTTTCCTTCACTAAAGAATTTTTTTCCACTGGGTTTTTATCTTAGTAAGGTTTTAACGAGGCACATTATCTACATAGACATCCAAGGGGGAGTGTTATGAATATTTATCTATGTGGATGTCTATCAGGATTAGAACTTTATCTAAGGAGATTGATTTACTTTATCATTAGTAATATTATCTTATTTAATTAGAGTTCAATGTAATCTGTACTTCTTATGCCTATAAATATATGACTTGATGAAGGCATTGTACACAAATCTATATTTGAGAATAATATAAATCTTCTTCTTCCTCTGTTCTCTTTGTTCTTTCATTCTTGTTCTTTGTTCTTATTATTGTTCTTCCTTGTTTTATTCACAACAATTATTATATTTTTATTTATATTATATGTTGTAGAGATTAAACAGAAAAGTCAAAAAAATATGCTAATATTAATAAATAAAAAGTCTATAATGTTTATATTAAATATACATGTATACATACATGGCCCGGTAGGCCCAAATATAATCAAACCTAAACATTAATATCAAAAACCCTAATTTTATATTAAACCTAACCCTCATCTCTTGCACAGCCACAGGGAGGCCATTGGATCAAATTCGATCGGATAGTCCAGATCAATGCTAGGACGGCCTTTAGCCTTTTCATTCGGGAGTGAAGACCGCACATCCAGACTCTTCAGCTACCGCGTGGTGTGCATGCTCCTTGGACAGTCCAGCTTCAAGCCACATCAGCCGGGAGGACCCTCGGTCCACGTCAGCGTACAGGGACCCTTTCTCTCATTGGTCCCTTCTCCTCTCCTGCAAGCACGTCATGCAAACAAACAAAAACAAGGAATTATGCAGAAATTTCAGAGAGGGGAACCAATCAATATTTTCAGATTTGTAATATTTCGGTGTATAAAAACTAAACCCTAAACATTGTAAAAGACATTTTCAGAATCAATACAAAGAAATCCGAAATATTTCAGAGGTATCTTATTCTTTTTTCCTTTTGAAATAAAAGAGTAGAAGGGCTACGATATATACCAGACTTCGGTCTCGGGCCGCCGCCATTTAAGGTGGCTGAGGTTGGCGCGGCCGATGAACGGTACCTTGGAGTCTTGTCTCTTCTTTTTACTTTTTGTTTTGCCGATTAGGGGTTTAATATTTTGGGATTTCAAAATCTGGGTTTATAAAAAAGAGTGGATTTTGGCTTCGGTTGTTTTAGATTTCGGTGAATCAGGTTAGTTTTTGAAAGAAAAATGGAGGTCGCATTCAAGTTTTGAGAAAAAAGGTGGTTGTCCTGAGGTCGTTTTGAGAATCGTCGGCACCGATGAATGGCGACCGATATGGTAGTCTTCAACCGGTTTTAGGGTTGAAAGGAAAAACGTTGGAACATCTTTAGAGGTTTCTTCCTTTTTTTTCAAATGCGTGGAAATATTTTTTTTTAAAAAAATTATCTTATATACCTGGCTCGTTTTAAAAATGGCTCTATTGCATTTTAAAAATGCTTCGATTTAATCCATGGGTTAGAGAGAGAGAGTATTCTAAAAAGGGAAAACTACACCGGTGGTCCCCTAACTATCACCGTTCTCCTGTTTTGGTCCTCAAACTATGTTTTTCGACAAACTCGTCCCTTCTGTTACATAGTTCTCCTATTTTGGTCCCCGACGTTAAATAACTAACGGTTTTGCTGACGTGACATTTTTTAATATTTTTAATCATTCCTCTCTCCTCTTATATTATTTTTATTTAATTTTATTCACCCAATCATGTCGTGACACGTGTCACTACCCTATTACTTAAAAAAAACCCCAAAAATCCTTAAAAATGCATTTGGTGTCGCTGGGATTCAAACCCAGGACCACCAACACATAAGGCATGTGCGTGAACGAACTATGCTAGGCTAGTTACTTGATTCAAGTCTAGTAACATTTATATTTAAGCTGTACAAATTAACCCAAAAAAAACCTAAAAACACAATTCGTGCCATCAGGATTCGAACCCAAGTAACTAGCATGGAAGGCCAGCATGTGAACCAATTACACTAAGCTAACTATTTGTTTTAAATTTTCTAACATTTATATTTAACCTATACAAATTAGAAACAACACATTCGAACGCAATACCTTATTGAAAAAAAATTAAATATTTAACCACCAAGTTAAACTAATAAATTGTGCTATTTTTAAATTAAATATATTTAACTAAATTATGTTTAAAATTAAAAAATCAAACTAATTTTTTTACTTTGATTGATAATAAAAAAACTAATTAAATATTTATTTATTATTATAAAATTATTATAAATAATAAAATTAGTTTTATTATTTATAATAATTTTATAATAATAAATATTTAATTAGTTTTGTTATTATCAATCAAATTAAAAAAATTAGTACTAAAAAAATAAAAAAATTAGTTTGATTTTTTAATTTTAAACATAATTTAGTTAAATATATTTAATTTAAAAATAGCACAATTTATTAGTTTAACTTGGTGGTTAAATATTTAATTTTTTTTCAATAAGGTATTGCGTTCGAATGTGTTGTTTCTAATTTGTATAGGTTAAATATAAATGTTAGAAAATTTAAAACAAATAGTTAGCTTAGTGTAATTGGTTTACACGTTGGCCTTCCATGCTAGTTACTTGGGTTCGAATCCTGGTGGCACCAATTGTGTTTTTAGGTTTTTTTGGGTTAATTTGTACAGCTTAAATATAAATGTTAGTAGACTTGAATCAAGTAACTGGTTTAGTATAGTTGGTTCATGCGCATGCTTTATGTGCTGGTGGTCCTGTGTTCGAATCTCAGCGACACCAAATTCGTTTTTAAGGATTTTGGGTTTTTTTTTCCCAAGTAATAGGGTAGTGACACGTGTCACGACATGATTGGGTGAATAAAATTAAATAAAAATAATATAAGAGCAGAGAGAAATGATTAAAAAAATGCCACGTCAACAAAATCGTTAGCTATTTAACGTCGGGGGACCAAAACAGGAGAACTATGTAACAGAAGGGACGAGTTTGCCGAAAAACATAGTTTGGGGACCAAAATAGGAGAACGGTGATAGTTAGGGGACCACCGGTGTAGTTTTCCCTTCTAAAAATGGGGGAAGAAGGCCAATTTTTTTTGCCAAGGCAGAGTTTAAATACTCTGACCAAAACGTCGTGTTTTGGTCGCAGGTCAAAAAGGATCCTCCCCTTTTGTCTGGGTCGGGTTTAACGACCCGCGCTCTTTTATTCGGATCTTTAAATATTGGGTCTCCAAGTTTGTTTGTATTCTATTAAGTCCTCTATTAAATAAAATCAGAAATTAAAGTTTAAATCCTTTCAATTTAGTCCCAATTATTTAATTGCAAGTTTGTACTTGTTTTAATTTGGTCCTTTACAGTTTTTATTATTTAAATTGAATACAATTTAAATGTTATTTAATTGATGCATGTTTTATTAATGCATGTAGTATTATATTAGATGGCCATAACAGTTAGTCTTATTTTAATTGATGCATAGAGCTTTAATTAGAGATTTTTAATTAGGGTTTTATTAAACAATTTGATTATTTTATTCAACGAAATTAAATAACTTGATTAGGATTTAGATTATTGTAGTAAATTAATGGATATTAATTGGAAAATTAAAGAGTTTAAATTTGAATGGTACCCTAAAGTAATTGAGCATATTCAACGTAAACTTTTAAATAGGACAAATAATTTTTGTTTAAATTCTAGAAAAATGTTTTTTTTGATAAAATATCTGGGTGGGTGTTTATTATAAAAAAGAAAACTGAACAATATATGACAGGCATCATTAAATGCTCTGTCAAACGTCTGAAACAAGGAAAATAAATGGGAAAGAAAAACCCTTAAACAGAACAAAAGCAATTAAAGAGCAAAGAAAAAAAATGAAACGACACCCCATCCCAAAGAAACCCCGTGCTTCACAATGAAGGTCCAGACGCAGAAGGAGTCCGGCAGGGGAAGAGGGCAATAAGCAGAGACCATGGTGCCCCAAAAATCAAGAGAGAAAAATCCCAAATCACGGGGGTCACTACATCGGCGGTCCGCCGCAACCAAGGGGATAGCCGCCATCGGTACTTCCTCTATCCAATATGCCTCAGTCTGAAAGCCAAGCAAAGAACGAGCCACCGCGTGCGCCACCTTGTTACCCGCCCGATGAACAAAACGGAACTCACATGCAGTCAGATTTCGGGCTCGATTCTTAACATCCCAGGTAAGGGCGCTCATCTCCGATAGATCTGAATTTTGATTTTTAATATTTCGGATCGTGGCTAATGAATCTCCCTCCAACACAACCCGTCGAAGTCCGAGGTCTTCAACAAATTCCATGGCGTGCTTTGCCGCATGTGCCTCCGCCAGAAAGCTGTTCGGAACATTAGACACCTTACGGCAGCATGCACCCAACACCTCCCCATCTTCATCCCGCACAACCACCCCCGACTGAGATGCCCGTGAGGCGGACGAAAAGCAAGCGTCAAAATTTGCCTTTACCCACCCCGGCGCCGGAGGAGACCACCCAGTCTCATCACTTCTTACGGCGAGACATCCCTGCTGTGCCACCGTCTCAATCTCCTGACAGTAGGACTTAATAAATGTTAAATAACCTATATTGATAATGTAGAGCCTAGATAGGATTAATTACTTAATAACATAATTAAATGATAATAGAGAATATTATCTATAATTTTAAAATTTAATTAGGACGGTACCCTCAAGCAATTGAGTATTATCCTATGTAAATTTTAAAATTAAAAAATATTCATAATTCATGATTTAGTTAGATACTTTATAGGTTAGTGACTTAAATTGAACTATCAATAATTAATTGCATGCATAAAAACATTTTCGAAATAAAATATATTTTGGAATATAAAAGGCATAACTTAATCGTATAAGGGTGTTTCCAATTTTATATTCGAAATAAAAATATATTTTATTACGAAAGGAATATTTTCATTTGAATATAAACACAATTAATGATTAATGTTCAAATTAAGTTCGAATTGTTATCTTAAAATGCCAAAATGCAACACGAAATTAAAGGTACCAATTTCAGGCGTTTGTGGGGTGCTAATCCTTCTCCACGCGTAATTGACTTCTGAACCCCAAACTTTTAAAAAATCTCTGGTTATTTTTTTACGGTGTTCGGTCTACCAAAAATAACAGGTGGCGACTCCATTTTTATAAATATCAAACTTAAAATAAAACTCATAATTTAAAAATAAATTGTCTAAGTTATTTTAAAAATGGTTTTGACATGTCTTAGTTGAGTGCCACTTTATGGAACTCCTTCGGCTAAGGGGGACTGGTGTTGTATCTCTGCTGAACTCCTCCGAAAAATTATTGTGGCTCTCTGCCCACATCAGAATGGGTGAACCACGAAGCCCAAAGCTTCTCCCGAGGCGACTTCTACATCTCTGGACCCATCGGTCCTTGGAGACTCTTACACTCAATCATCGTGCCGCGACAAGACAACCATCAAGTTCGACTGAGCTCGCAGCCTGACAGTTGAGCTACTACCTGCCAAGCCCATCAATAGCCATCATTAGGCCCGGCACGGTCTTATCAGTTATCACACAATCTACAGCTCCAAAGGGATATAAATGCCCTAAAACCGAAGACAAAGGGGACGATTCTACGATTCCAACACTCCTACAACTCTCTACGAGGGCCACCATTGCCCATTCTACACCGGTCACTCTCTTTCTTCCCTCAAATGGCTCCCGCCACCCGACTCTATAATGTTCGTGGCTCTCGGTCTCAAATCAATCAGGGGCGAACTGCTTGATTCAACGATCAATTATAGTCCTCTGTGGCTCTCGGCTCGTCCAACCACAAGTTAACCACTCATCGTCAACCTCACATCTTCTTCCGATCACTATTTTTACTTTCTTATTTAGTGTCGTCCGAAATTAGCATCAACAAATCTGATCTAATCCTATAACGGGTTGGAACATGAAATAGTCTAAACTTAAAACGACTTGAATTCTAAGCCGTCTAAATCCAAAATGATTCAGGATTAGATCGAACCAAAATGATTTGAAAACTATAAACTCTATTGATTATATCTAGATTGATTAAATTTCAAAACAATTTAACCCAGCCGATTGACAAGTCTAATTGTATATATGAAGATGTTGGCAATAAAACTTTACATGCACAAGCTTGTGTAAACTTTAGTTTACACAAGCTCTTTAATTTTAGGGTTTAAGGTTTAGGGTTGTAGGTTAAGGTTTAGGGGTTTAGTATGTAGGGTATATAATTTAAGGTTTATGGTTAGAATTTAGAGTTTAGGGTTTAGGGCTTAGGGTTTAGGTTTTAGGTTGCTAGGGTTTGTGATTTAGATTTTAAATTTTATAAAAGGGTTGTGTAAAAAAAATTTACACAGCTTGTGCATCAAAATAAAACTCATATATCTTTCCTTTATCTTTTTTCTCAAGTGATAATCTTCACATTTTTTACTGTTAATCTCATCCATCCATTTTACTCATCCAATGACCATTGATTAGTGTAAAACAAAGTCATGTGAACGAATAGAAATCTTCTGCACTTTTTCGTTGCCCCTATTTATGCTCCATACTAAAAATAGGTTTAGAGTTTATGGTTTAGGAAATTTAGGGTTGCATATTTTTCTGGGTATAAGATGTATGATTTAGGATTTAGAATTTAGGGTTAGGACTTGAAATTTATTTTTTTAAGTGTTTTTAGTGTTGGGGCATAGAAATGGGCCGACCCGCGTCGCAACATACACAGATACTCGAGCTCAAGACCTATTTAAGCGATATCAAACTGGTTGTCACTTGGACCAACCAACGGGTTCATGTGAACCTATATTTAACGTTATTAATATATGAGTTTGAATTAGATATATTAATTGTGAAATTTTGTTTTTGATTAAATAGAGAGGTATTATATTCTCATATCGGAATTTGAACTCATACAAAATAAGACAATATGAACATCTCTAGGCACTAGGCCAATTAATGAATCTCATTAATTGTGAAAAATTTTAACTTTATAAATAGATAAAACGTCTTATTATATGCAAAAATACAATTAAATTTTGACACTTGCGTATAAAAGAAACAGATAAAGATGAATTTAACAAATTATCAACTCATAGACAATATTGTATTGAATAATTGATTCAACAACAAACTCAATTTAAGTTAAAGCATTCTAATAAGTCTAGATTAAACCAGTGAAATTTAGACCAAACACATGAGGTGCAACATTTTGGTTACAAAAATAGTGGACAATGAAAGGCGACCGAAACAACAAATCAAAAGCAATCGGTCTGACTCAAAACAGGCGTGTAGGAATTGTGTTTAGGGATGTAAAAACAGGTAATCGGACAGGTTTCAGGTCGAGTTCTGTCAGGTCGGGTAAAATCGGATACATGTCATTTCAGGTAAAAAAATTTTTTTTGACTCGACTCGGGTCGGGTGCGGGTCCATTGCAGTCGGGTAATTTACAGGTCGGGTCCATTTCAGGTCGGGTCAATTTTCAGGTCGGGTCCATTTCAGGTCAAACTCGTTGGAGATCGGGTAAAAACAGGTCGGGTAAAATCAGTTAATTGGCAGGTAAATTGCAGGTCGGGTAAATTTCAGGTCGGGTAAATTTCAGTTCGGGTTCATTTCAGGTCGGGTTCATTTCAGGTCGGGTTCATTTCAGGTCGGGTAATTTCAGGTCGTCGGGTTCATTTCAGTTCGGGTTAATTCAGGTCGTCGGGTTCATTTCAGTTCGGGTTAATTCAGGTTCACCAGAGATGAACAATTTTGAATAAAAACAAAGTTTTATGGACTATAGTGAAAAAAATAATAATAAATAAGAGCTAATTTGGAGTAAAATAAAGTTTTATGGACTATAATAGGCTCAATTTTGAATAAAAACAAAGTTTTATGGACTATAGTGAAAAAAATAATAAATAAGAGTTAATTTGAAGTAAAAATAAAGTTTTAAGGACTCAATTGAATTGAATTAAAACTTAAAGGACTTGCATAAAAAACTTATATAATATAAAGGGCTTTATTTATAATTTACCCCAAATTAAAATTCAATTCGGGAATTGGGCGGTTTTAAAATAATTTTCCCGCCTATATATATTATAATTTAATATTATTTATTAATTATTATAATATAATATAACTTATTAATTATTATAATAACTTTATAAGTATAAATATATGTGATTATGTATATATATATGTATTTTTATGTATTCACATGTATATAAATTACAATATATAATTATATATTATACAAACATGTATGTATTTATGTATATGCAATGTATTATACATAAATACGTGTATCTGTATATACATAATACATACTATGATACTAACAACATACATATATATATACATGGGTGGTGGGATAAGAGCCTGAGGCCCAAACTATTACTAATTAATATTTATTATTAATTATTATATAAATTATAAGTTATAAGTTTATATATATATATATATATATATGATTAATATTTGATACACTGCTAGTGTAAAAAAAGTTTACACAAGCATGCCTATTTTCAAGCCTAAATTTAAATCCTAAAATTCTGACCTTAAACCCTAAAAATCTAACCTCAACCCCTAAACCCCAAACCCTAAATTATAGCCATAAATCCTAAATTCTAAAGCATACAACCTAAACCCCTAACCTTTAAACCCTAAACTAAACCCCTAAATAAACCCGCTTGTGGAAACTTTATTTTCCACCGCCAGTGTATAGGATATATATATTATACATTATAGGTTTTAGGGGCCCATCTAAAATAAATGGGTGGTGGGATATGAGCCCAAAGGCCCAAACTATTACTAATTATTTATTATTAATTATTATATTATAAATACATTATATAAATTATAAGTTATAAATTTATATATAATATATATATATATATATATATTTATACATTATAGGTTTTAGGGGCCCATCTCAAATAAATGGGTGGTGGGATATGAGCCCAAAGGCCCAAGGCCCAAACTATTACTAATTATTATTTATTATTAATTATTATATTATAAGTACATTATATAAATTATAAGTTATAAGTTTATATATATATAGGGTAATTGTACTATACACAAGCGCTTGTGGAAACTTTTTTACACAAGCGTCTTAGTTTTAGGGGTTAGAGACTCCGTTTAGGGTTTAAAATTTAGGGGTATAAGTGTAGTAGTTTTGAATTTAGGGATTGTTGATAGAATTTTGGGGTTAGGGTTAAAATTTAGGGTTTATAGGTTAAAACCTAAATCCCTACCCATATTACCCTAAAACTAAACCCTAACCCTAAACCCTAAATTCTAACCCTAAATTCTAAACATAAACCCTAAATTCTAAACCTTTACACTAAAACCCCTAAACTTTAAACCTTAACCCCTAACCCTAAACCCTATAATTGAGGCACTTGTGGAAATAAAAAATTTCCACCGCCAGTGTATAGGATATTAATCCATATATATTATATTTATACATTATAGGTTTTAGGGGCCCATCTCAAATAAATGGGTGGTGGGATATGAGCCCAAAGGCCCAAGGCCCAAACTATTACTAATTATTATTTATTATTAATTATTATATTATAAATACATTATATAACTTATAAGTTATAAGTTTATATATATTATATTTATACATTATAGGTTTTAGGGGCCCATCTCAAATAAATGGGTGGTGAGATATGAGCCCAAAGGCCCAAGGCCCGAACTATTACTAATTATTATATTATAAATACATTATATAAATTATAAGTTTATATATATATATATATATTATATTTATACATTATAGGTTTTAGAGGCCCATCTCAAATAAATGGGTGGTGGGATATGAGCCCAAAGGCCCAAGGCCCAAACTATTACTAATTATTATTTATTATTAATTATTATATTATAAATACATTATATAACTTATAAGTTATAAGTTTATATATATATATATATATATATATATACATTATAGGTTTTAGGGTCCCATCTTAAATAAATGGGTAGTGTGATATGAACCCAAAGGCCCAAGGCCTAAACTATTACTAATTATTATTTATTATTAATTATTATATTATAAATACATTATATAACTTATAACTTATAAGTTTGTATATATATTATTTATACATTATAGGTTTTAGGGGCTCATCTAAAATACATTATATAATTATTCAAAAAAAAATACATTATATAATTGAAAGACAATTGTTTCACATGTTATATAAGTATAATAACGTTAACTTTATGTTAAACATAATACTAACTTATATTTTATATTTATTTTAATTTTATGAACATAATAAAGTTTATGAACATAATAAAGTTAACATAATATATATTATATAATAAAGCATAATAAATTTAATATATTATATTATCTATATATTACTAATATATTATATACTTAGTAAAAATAATGACAAATCTTTTAAGTATATAATTTTATTATACATAATATATATTTTTATACTTAAACAAATTTCTAAGTATATAATGTATATAATTTTATTATACATAATGTAGTTACAAATTAAGACAATTTTCTAAGTATAATGGAAGATAAAATTTTTTTAAGTAATGAAATTAACATAATCTACTAAAAAATTATTAAGTTTATAATGAACAACTTACACTTTAAATTATTTAACATATTTAGCCAGGTCTACATTAGTTCAGGTCAACAACAGTTCAGGTTCAAAACAGGTCGGGTCCATTAACAGGTCGGGTAAAATCGGATCTCGGGTCGATTCAGTCGGATAATATCAGGTAATTTGCCAGGTCGGTCTCGGGTTCGGGTTCGTTTCAGTCAGATGCAGGTCGGGTTTCAGGTCAAAATTAACAGGTCAGATTCGGGTTCGGGTCGTTTTCAGTCAGACGCAGATTGGGTTTGGTTGCTACAGTAACAAGTTCAACTCGGGTTCGGGTCAACAACAGTCAGTTACAGTTTGGGTTCGGATCATCAAATTCTCGGATCAAATCAGATTCTGACTCGAGCAGATTTCAGGCAGGTTTTCAGGTCCTGACTTGTTTTTACAACCCTAATTGTGTTCTTGCCACCGTTAATTAAGGGGCCAATTGTCATAGTCAATAGCCATGGATGAATATTGGTGGCATCAACTTCAATGTAATTTGGACCGCATGTAATCAAACTGAAACATTAAATAATTATCTGTATAATTAGTTTTAGGTTTAAGGGAGTAAAAAAATTGATTTTCTTTTAAAAAAAAGTCAATTAAATTTTTAAATATTTTTTGGCACTTTAATTAAGCTTTTAAATTAATAAATTGAATCAGTTAAATTATTTGACTAACTTTGACCATTAAGTCTTAACAATTTATTCTTTAGAAATTATTGTCACGTATCATGTGACATTTACAGTTTTTTAATCTTTTTTATAAGTTTTTAAAAAAACTTTTGGACTTTTAAAGATTTTTTTCAATAAAATAAAATAGTTCTAAAAATTTTAAGTGACTGTAACCCCTAGACTTGGCCTACCTGATAGACCGAACCGAGCGGGTCACACGGGGAATATTAAAGTAAACCGGGAAGATTTACCTCAATAAACAACCCTAATTTTTTATCTTATCTAGATGTAAATTAGGTTCCTATGTGTTAAACATTACAGCGGATAATTCGCAACTCGATCATCCATCAATTTAATCTAATTATGGCTTTTAGGGATCGATTTGTAATTTTTTTGATTTATGGGGACTTAAGCCATTTTTGTGTTACCGTCCTTTAATTAGTCCCATTACATGCATCTCAGTCAAATCTCAGTTCAAAATAATCATTCATGCTCATTTAATTGCATTCACAACATCTAGGGACTAAAACGCAAAGAATCAGAACTTTAGAACATTCCATCAACGAACATAACTGCCATCTGTTTCGGTACAGGCTAGCCCTGTTTCAAAACACAGGCTCGTATCGAAATGCCCTTGAGGTGTTTTGAGACCGAGGTTTCCAGTAGCAAAACATACCGGAACATACCTCATCCGTTTCAAAACACTAAGGCCATTTCAGGCTCACTGTTTCGATACACGCTCGAGTGTTTCGAAACACCTGGGCATGTAATGACATATTTTATTGTGTTTTACCCTAAAATCTATCCTAAACCGATCCAACATGTTTCCAGCACGCATACAACATACATAAACATTAATCCTCAAGCATTTGCAGCATATTTAGCATCAAGCATGGTTATTTGCATCAATGGAAAAACTAAAGGCATGCAACCTAACAAATAAGCCATTCAAGAGTCAAAACTCAAACCAATACTCCAAACATCAAATATAGGCCTTTTACAAGTATGAAATTGTAAAGCAAACATGCTCAAAGGGTATTCATACACACCACCCAAATAAACCATGAAATCCCCCATTGCCTTTATTACTCTACTCCATAACCGAAACATACTTTCAAAGTGAAGTCTCTTAGGATTCCCTTGCAAGTTGCTGCCTCCAAACACTTAGTTATCTGTATTGATGGACAAAAGAAAGCGTAAGCATACAAACTTAGTGAGGAGTGCTCCAAAAACCCAAAACACCATCAATGCTTAAAAACATTTTGCATTTTTTGAAACCATCATGCTTTCTTGAAATCCTTGTACTTCATTAACAAAAATCAGCATGTTAAACCACATGCATCAAGTATCAAATACTTCAACAACAAAATCATTTGGTAGGACTCACTCCAAGCTTTTCCATGCATAATTACCATATGCAAAGCTTAAAAAGGTAAAACATGCATTTTATTCACATTATGCATCCATAAACATTTCATAACAATTTATCAATTATATTGGCCCACAAGTGATCATCAACATACTCATCTCTCAAAACGTATCGGATTCATGGATTCTCAAGTGTTGTCCCAACACTTCATACATTCTCACCAGCATCTCAAGGTTCACACACGAGAGCTACACTTCACCGTTGTGACACCCGTGGTGGAGTATTCGGTACCTTACAACCCCTCAACACCACTCATCTGTAGATGTATAACCCCACTAATGAGAGACGGGACACAACTCAATTTCCTCAATCGTTAGGGTACTTGGATGGAGTCTTCGGTACATTCACAACCCCTCAACATCCAAGGCGACTTGTTTATAGTGCACTCAATCCTATAGACGGCTAACTATATCCGATTTCATTTGTAAACCACTTTACACAACATCACTTGCCAATATAATTCTCATTTAGTATAAACCTCACTGTTTTCAAAGCATTCACAATAAACCATATTTCCAAGCATCAAACCATGCTTCATAAAACATGTATAAACACATACATACAAGGATCACTTACCTAGTGCATTTTTAGCAATATGGCATCATAAACAGCAAATCACTTACTCAAAAATCACGCTTTAAAATAGTAGGTAAACACATATAAAATCAAGTGCATCAACAAGCTTATAATATCACAATCCAAGGGAGAAAATCACTTTACTTACTTCCAAACTTAGTAAAGCGTTTCAAGCTTACACCAAGTTTCCAAAACCACTTTTAAGATGTTTCAAAGCTGGAAATCCCATTTCCACTCACCGACTCGCGAAACCTCAATCGCTGACGCGAAAATCAAGCATCCGAAGCCCCTGGATCTTCACCATTTGCTTCCAAAGGATCCTCCTCTGTTTATACCACACAAGAACATATGATTAATGCATCGAGATGCATTAAAACCACCAGCAAACACTAAAAACCTGCAGCTCCGCCCAAAGGCACAAAAATACCCATATGAAACAACCGAAATTACCTTCGATTGATCACTAAACTCAACCCAGCCATCAACAAACACTTCCATCACATTTTAACCATAAATCAACATCCAAAAACATCCTAATATCATCCTTATACCTCCAGCAACTCAGATTTCACATTTTTAAGCCAAAAACCCATAACTAACAACCTAAACTTTAAGAGATCCAACCTAATCCGGGATTATTATGATTAAGCCTTTACATTAACATCATTTAGCATCCAAAACAACTTTAAAATCATTCTCAAATCAATCAAAACAGTACTCAAACGAAAATCTTGGAAAATCATCAACTAAGCCATTTTAACCCATTTTCATTAATCAAATCATAAAATTCAGTTAATGACAATATTTAGGAAGCAGAAGACTTGAGAATTTAATTAAAGAACCTTGATTAGAGGGTTGATCAGCTCTTACCTCCAATCTTAGCTTTTTCTCTCAATTGACAAAGATTTTGCAAGCAAACTTCAAAGCTTCCTTGATTAAATTCATAGATCACACTTTTAGGAAATCAAAAAGAAAGAGAAAAGATGATAGAATTTGAGATTTTTGAGAGAAAAGAAAGTGTTTGGTTGTTAAGAAAATGAGGAAATGGAAGTTACGTAAAATCCTTTTGATTCCATTAAAAATCCCTTTTTAATTAAAAACTTTTCTTTTTATTCCTTTTTAATAGCACTATTTTAAATTTGGTCAAATTAAGGGAAAAAGGCTTTTAAACACATGTAAGCTCCCTAAAAATTCTAAGTCTTGTCTCCTTTTTAATTTAGTCCTTAAAAACCAATTTTGTACTTTTTACAAAATGACCACTTCCCAAAATCTTGACTTTCCAAGACTCGTTTTCTAAAATCGATTTCACCATCCTTCAATATATATATTTTAAAAGATTTTAGCAATTTTTATTATAATTTTATCACATCATGGACTACGTTTTCCCTGAACCGCTTCTAAAGGCTCGAATCTCCAATTCTAGGTTTGACTAACCTAAACCGATGCCTAAAACATCTAGGCCCAAAACCGGGGCATTACAACTCTCCCCCACTTAGGAAATTTCGTCCTCAAAATTTTTACCTGAAGGAAAACGATGTGGAAACTGCTTCAATATGTCCGCCTTGCTCTTCCACGTGGCCTCCTCAACTCCTCGATGTCGCCACAACACCTTCACAAGTTCAATCATCTTACCACGAAGAACTTTGCTACTAGAATCAAGGATCCCCACTAGTTCCTCATCATAAGATAAATCCGGATTCAACTCAATATCCTCAACAAGCATCACATGAGATGGATCCGATCTATACCTTCGCAACATAGAAACGTGAACCACATCATGGAGTTTCTCCAACTCGGGAGGCAACCTCAACCGATATGCAACATGACCAACTCGCTCTACAACCTCATAAGGTCCAATAAACCTTGGACTAAGCTTACCCTTACGTCCAAATCTCATCACCTTCTTCTAAGGCGACATCTTCAAGAACACGTGATCTCCAACCGCAAACTCAATCTCCTTACGCTTTAAATCCGCGTAAGACTTTTAACGATCTGAAGCAGCCTTCAACCGCTCACGTATGAGCTTCACTTTCTCAGTTGTTCCCTTAAGCAACTACGACATGGAAACCAACTTTTTCCCCGTCTCCACCCAACAAAGAGACGTTCTACACTTTCTTCGATACAAAGCTTCATACAGAGCCATTTGTATACTTGGATGGAAACTATTATTATATGCAAATTCCACCAAGGGAAATTGCTTTTCCCAAGAACCTTGGAAATCTATCACGCAACATCTCAACATATCCTCCAGCACCTGGATAACTCGCTCCAACAGACCCGGACCGAACAGGTTACACGGGGAAAACCGAAGCGAAACCCGCTAAGGCCTCACTCCGATTAGAAACCCTATTTTTTTCATTTTATTAATCTTGTCTATATGCCATGTTTAAAACTATGTGAGATGGCAAACCGCGAAAGAACAAACACGGATACGAACCAAGCAGAGGGCATACGATAATTTAAACTTACCAAGTAGTTTATTAGTCAAGTTCCATGCACACGAGGCAAAAACATCACAAAGGACACATGTAAACTCATTTAAGAAGCATACAAGCATTATGGACTAAAACAAAACATTTGGAAACCCTCGAAGATGCCTTTTAAACATTTAACTACCTGCGTTTTGAAACAGGCCTACCGGGCTTCATTCAAAAAGTAACACAAAGCCGTTCCAGAACGCTCCCACATGGTTCCGAAACAGGAGCCTTCAGTGGCAAATCGTACCGAAACGGCACCACCCCCGTTTCGATACGGGTGCCCCTGGAGCTTGGTCGTTCTGAAACCATATAAGACGTTCCGAAACGCGTGGACACAGTTTGGCCCGAAAATGCATTTCGGCATCTCAAAACACTCCCAAACGTACCCCGAAACATCACAAACCACAAGGCAACTTATTATACAAACAATCTAGAGGCAAGACACCCTAAGGACAAGCTTCAAACATGCATGCACACAAAAACGGATCTCAAATCCAAGAGCTCATAAGAACACTTTAGTTCCAAAACACTAACAAGTCAAAACACATAATAATTAACCCAAGGCCATAACAAGCATCAACATAACAAGGTAACAACATTTAAAACATGCTAGCAACATTAAAAAAAGCCAAACATAGGAGTTTGAACACCAAATCCCTAACAACAAACCTAGCATTCCTATTGCCTAAGTGTTATTATAACTAGTAAAACCATACTTTGAGCTAGCCAAGAACTCTGAGAATTCCTCCCTTGCCCCGCTTGCCTCCGAAGCTACTAACGATCTGCATTGTTGGAAAAAGAGAGCGTAAGCTTAGTGAGCGGAGCTCTAAAACACAACAACAATGCAGTTTAAAACATATATCTTATCTTTAAAAGCAAAACCATTTAAGGAAGAGATACAATAAAATGGAAGCATAAATGAAACATGGTTTGCACATGCACAACCATCCCGGTGGGACTACACATCACCATACTCATCTACTAGTCTCTACCGGTGGGACTACACATCACCGTACATAACGACTAACCATCACGTGAGGCTTGACATCAACTACGACAACACAATACCATTAAAACGGGGAGTAAAAGCAATTCGTATTTTACACAACAACACGAATAACCGCATACACCAACAAACAACGAAACAAGGCAAATTAGACAAACTTACACTTGGGTTTAGGTTAGCCCTTAAGGCTCCACCCAAACCCCTAAAAAGACATCTTTGAATCATTTTAAAGCTTATAACATTACCACTCACCGATAGAGCCCAAACAATAGCCGAATCCCTGATTCAAGCCTCCGAACTACCCAGCCTCGCATCCAAAGGACCCAAACTCGTTTCCCCTATTTCTATTCAACCAAAAACAAAGTATTACTCCCCTACTCTTCCATAAATTCACTGAAAAGCAACAGTTCATCAATCGACACATTTACTCAATCAAATCAAAGCAGAAATCAATCGAAACGTTGCCAAAACATCATCCAAACACAATCTGACTTTACCCCATCATTTTAACCTTCAAATCCACCAATTATCATCTAAAAACACCCATCCTAGGTCCGTATATCTCCAGCCCTTGTTTTACCACAAAACTAAGCCAAAAACACCAATTTTTCACCTTCAAACTTATCCACTGCACCTAGTTTCAGGTTTTATGGGTTTAAGCTACTTATTAACATTATTTAACAACCAAAAATAGTTCAAAAACATCCCACCAAGCACCCATTAAAAACTCATACGAAAATTTCATAAACCCGTCTCTTTTCCATCAAAACTTTGGAACCCAAAATGAAAAATCAATATTTTGTTAGGTTTTCAAAAAGATAAGATTTAATAAATAAAAGCCAAGGTAAAAGTGATGATTACCTTTGAAAATCTTCTATGGAAAAGCCTTTGAGTCAAGGAAGAGATGGTGGGGAGCTTTTGGGAGAAAGTTTGAGCTTTTAGGTTTTTTTGCAATGAAGATGACTCTTCAAATCCCAAAACCCCCTTTCAAAATATCATTAATGGTGTTATTGTAAATAATGGCACTTTTATAAAAATCAGCATTTTAATTTGAATTTAACCTAAAACTAGTCCTAGATCAAAACCGATAACTCTCGGGCCCTAAACCGGGGCGTTACAACTCTCCCCCACTTAAGGAATTTCGTCCTCAAAATTACATGACGGAAAGAGATACATAAACTGTTTCTCCATGTCTTCCTTCCTCTCCCAAGTAGCCTCTTCCACATCTCGGTGTCTCCACAAAACTTTGACTAACTCGATAGATCTCCCACACAACACTTTCCTACCCGTAGCAAGAATTTCAACCGGCTCTTCATCATACGACCGGTTTGGGTTCAACTCGATCTCTTCCACTAGCATTACATGAGACGGATCCGATCTATACTTCCGAAGAATCGAAATGTGGAACACATCGTGAATCTTCTCTAACTCTATAGGCAGTCTCAATCTATAAGCAACGAGACCAATCCTCTTAACTACTTCATAAGGACCAACGATTCTCGGGCTCAACTTACCTTTCCTACCAAACCTCATCACCTTCTTCCAAGGTGAGACTTTCAAGAACACTTTGTCGCCCACATCATACTCTATCTCTTTTCTTTTCAAATCGGCAGATTTCTGTCGGTCTGAAGTTGCCTTCAAGCGATCACAGATCAGTTTTACCTTCTCGGTAGTGCCCTTGAGCAAGTCAGGCATAGGTACAAGCTTATGCCCGGCCTCTGCCAAACAAATAGGTGTTCTACACTTCCTACCATACAGAGCCTCATACGGTGCCATCTGAATACTAGCCTGATAACTATTGTTGTATGCAAACTTCACTAACGGTAGGTGTTTTTCCCTAAGAACCCTGAAAGTCGATGATGCAACACCTCAACATGTTCTCTAACACCTGAATAACTCTCTCTGACTGACTATCTGTCTGTGGGTGATACAAAGTGATGAAGTTCAACCAAGTACCCAAGGCACGATGCAAACACTCCCAAAATCTAGCTATAAACCTCGGATCTCGGTCTGATACAATCGATTTCGGTACCCCATGTAATCTCACTATCTCACTGATGTACAGGTCGGCAACTTATCTAAGGTGTAGGTAGTATGAACATGTATGAAATGGGCACACTTAGTGAATCTGTCGACTATCACACACTGAATTCTTCTTCGAAGGAGTCAACGGTAAACCCGACACAAAGTCCATGATAATACGCTCCCACTTCCATTCCAGAATCTTCAACGACCGTAACAAACCTGAAGGAAACTGATGCTCAGTCTTAACTCACTGGCATATCATACACTTACTCACAAACTCGGCCACATCTTTCTTCAACCCAATCCAGTAGTACTCTTCTTTTAACCCACGATACATCTTCGTACTACCCGAATGCATAGCAAAAGGACTATTATGTGCTTCATTCAAGATAGCACGCCTTAACTCGGCATCTTCTGGAACTACTATCCTATCCTTGAAACATAGGATCCCATTCTCGCCAAAGCAGAAATCTGTAGGTCTACCCTCGGCTATATCTTGCACATGAGGTGCCAAAGACTCGTCTTGCAACTGTTTCTCTCGAATCAACTGAACCAACGAAGGTTTAACCTGTAGCTCAGCTATCAAACCACCATTTCGTGACACACTCAATCTCGCAAACATGGCTCGCAACTCAATTGCCACTTTTCTACTCAAAGCATCGGCCACTACGTTTGCCTTACCCGGATGGTACTCTATTGTAAGGTCATAGTCCTTAAGAAGCTCTATCCACCTACGTTGTCTAAGGTTCAGCTCTCTCCGAGACATCAAGTATTTCAAACTCTTGTGGTCGGTATAAATCGTGCACTTCTCCCCGTAAAAGTGGTATCTCCAAATCTTCAAAGCAAACACTACTGCGGCTAACTCTATGTCATGAGTGGGGTAGTTCTTCTCGTGAACCTTCAACTGTCTCGAAGCATATGCTACAACCTTACCCTCTTGCATAAGCACACAACCTAAACCTACATACGATGCATCACTGTAAATCACAAACTCTTTCCCCGGTTTAGGCTGAATCAAAATAGGAGCTTTGGTCAAAGCTTTCTTCAACTTCTCAAACGCTTGTTGTCTTGCATCTGACCACTCATACAAAACATTCTTCTGAAGCAATTTAGTCAAGGGTGCCGCAATCTTTGAAAATCCCTCGACAAACCTTCGGTAGTACCCAGCTAAGCCTAGGAAACTATGGATTTCGGTCACTGACTTCGGTTGCTTCCAATTCACTATGACTTCTATCTTCTTGGGGTCCACACTAATTCCATTGGCTGAGATCACATGACCTAAGAAGACTACCTCCCTAATCCAAAACTCGCATTTACTTAACTTGGCATACAACTGATTTTGAAGCAAAGTCGGAAGCACTAGCCGCAAATGCTCATCATGCTCTTCCTCGGTCCTGGAGTACACTAAGATATCATCTATGAACAGTACCACAAACCTATCCAAAAACTCGTGGAACACTCGATTCATCATATCCATAAATGCAGCTGGAGCATTAGTCAACCCGAAAAGGCATTACCAAGAACTCATAGTGCCCATAACATGTTCGGAAGGCTATCTTCGGTATGTCCACATCTTTTACCTTCAATTGGTAGTAACTCGATCTCAAATCAATCTTCGAAAACACCGAAGCACCTCTCAAGTGATCAAGAAAGTCATCTATCCGCGGTAAAGGTCACTTGTTCTTCACTGTTACCTTGTTCAACTGCCTATAGTCTATACATATCCTCATACTGCCGTCCTTTTTCTTCACAAACAAGACCAAATCACCCCACGAAGAAATACTAGGCCTAATAAAACCTCTATCTGATAGTTCCTGAAGTTGTGTCTTCAACTCTTTCAACTCTTTCGGTGCCATTCTATACGGAGCAATAGACATGGGTGCAGAATATGAATACGTCTCAATAGCAACTCAACTTCCCTATTTGGAGGCAAACCCGGCAACTCTTCCGAAAAAACACTCGGAAAATCACAAAATGTTCTGATGTCTTGCGGCCTAACCTCACTCATATTCAGATTCATTGCATAAGCCAAATACGTCTGACGACATGAATTCATCAATCTCTGAGCTTCTAAAGCAAAAACAACATTGGACAAGAACTTAATGTTCTCGCCCACCACTACAACTTCAAAATCACCCGTAAGCCTCAAGGAGACTCTCTTGGTCTCAAAGTCTACCCTAGCTCTATGCTCTACGAGCCAATCCATGCCCAAAATCACATCAAAACCATAGAACGACAATTCCATCATGTCAACCGGAAACACATGGCCCTGAATCATCAAAGGACACCTCATATACATCTTCCTAACTACCACGGTCTCACCGAAAGAACTAGTAATATTTACACCTACTTCTAACCACTTATACGATAAACCTAGAGACCTTGCATGTTCACCCAAAATGTACGAATGTGTCGAACCCGAGTCTATCAAAGAAAGCAAAGTCAAAGACTGTAACGAGAAATTACTTGTGATGACATTCGTGTCATTCCCAACCTCTCGCTGTGCATACACCCTAGTCGGTCCTCCACCCTTGGGCTGAACTACTACCACATGAGCTAAGTTCCTCTGACCATCGTTACTCGGCTAAAAATTACCTCGACCGCGCCCACGACCTCTCTGATGCTCAAACCCCATAATTGGAGCCGGTCCACCCCTAGCCGGGTGTAGACAGTTGCACCTCAAATGATCTCGGGAACCACAGTTCCAACAAACCCCAAAGATACCCATACACTCGCTCGGATGGCGTATTTCGCTTCTAGTGCACTCAGGAGTGTGAACAACAGCCCCTTGGCCCTGATGGCCCTGTCCAGGGCTACCGCCCCTATGTCTCGAATTGGGCTGATACCTCCTATCTCTGTACCTCTTGGCATGATCTCTTTCCCAATCCGCAAGTCTCTTCCCGGAATCAGACCCACTTGCGCGTGTACTCGAGCCTAAGTTCTGCTCAATGTCCTTGGCTCTAGAGACCAAAACATCAAACTCGGTGTAATCAGAAGCGAGCATATAAGTCTTCACAACCCTAGTCAAACCATAACAAAAATGCTCACACCGTTCCCTCTCATTGGGAACCAACTCGGGGGCATACTGGCTCAACCTCACAAGCTGAACCTCATACTCTGACACTGTATTACTACCCTGAACCAAGGCCATAAATTCTCTCTTCTTTTCATCATGGTATCGGACTCCAAGATACTTCTTCTTAAAGGCTGTTCTAAAGAATTCCCAAGTGACATCCGCTTCTGCCATACCCGAAGTAACGGTAGTCCACCAAGCATACGCATCTCCCTGAAGAAAGGAGACGACACAACCCAACTTACGAGTGTCTGAGAACTCCATCTAGCCTAAGATTCGTGTAGTGCTATCGAGCCAAGCCTCTGAACCCTCGGGAGTCAAACCACGTAACTCAACTCCACCCAAGCTACGAAGCCTCTCAAGGGGTAAACATGTCCCCGCACCCTAAGGTGGTGCTGCAGCATGTATACCGGCCAAAGCTGTCTGAAAAGCCCCGGCTATAGTCTGAATCAAATGAGTCATGTCCGCACCTGCCTTGCCCTGACCAGCATGAGCTCCATTTCCTCCAATATTTGCACCGGCCTGAGGTCCATTACCACCACCTCCAACATTCGACTTGGCCTGAGGTCCATTACCATCACCTCAAACATTAGCCCCATTACCATCGGGAGTAGGAGGAACATGAGGTACATCCCCAGGTGCCTGGTCACCCGCTCTAGGCCGTCCTCTCGATCTTACCATAACGAAGATAAAATCTAAACAATAAACACATCACACACAAGAAAACATTGGGTTAGCAAAGTCAAGGATCCGAGTGCTCAAGCTCTTTTAAATAGAAACCATTTTCCAATAACAACACCTAGCAACGGGAACACTCGACTAAACTTCAACCAACAACAAGAACAATAAAACATGCTTTCACATACCGTGCAATGGCAAACAAACCAACTTATCTGACTTACCTTCCTGGGAGACCTCATAACCGAGGCTCTAATACCACCAAATGTAACCCCCTCGTCCCGGCCTAGCCAGCAGACCCGGACCAAACGGGTTACACGGGGAAAACCAAAGCAAAACCCGCTAAGGTCTCACTCTGATTAGCAACCCTATTTTTTCATTTTATTAATCTTGTCTATATGCCATGTTTAAACCTATGTGAGATGGAAAACCGCAGAAGAACAAACACGGATATGAACCAAGCAGAGGGCATATGATAATTTAAACTTACCAAGTAGTTTATTAGTCAAGTTTCATGCACACGACGCAAAACCATCACAAAGGACACATGTAAACTCATTTAGGAAGCATACAAGCATTACGGACTAAAACGAAACATTTGGAAACCCTCGAAGATGCCTTTTAACCGTTTTAACTACATGCGTATCGAAACAGGCCTACCCGTTCTGAATCGCAGGCTTCATTCAAAAAGTAACACCAAGCCGTTCTGGAACGGTCCCACATGGTTTCGGAACAAGAGCATCCAGTGGCAAATCATACCGAAACGGCTCCTCATGGTTCCGAAACATGAGCCTCTAGTGGCAAATCGTACCGAAATGGTACCACCCCCGTTTCAATACGGGTGCCCCTGGAGCTTGGCCGTTCCAAAACCATATCAAACGTTTCGAAACGCCTGGACACAGTTTGGCCCAAAAATGCATTTCGGCATCTCTAAACGCTCCCAAACTTACCCCGAAACATCACAAACCATATGTCAACTTATTATACAAACAATCTAGAGGCAAGACACCATAAGGACAAGCTTCAAACATGCATGCACACAAAAACGGATCTCAAATCCAAGAGCTCATAAGAACACTTTAGTTCAAAAACACTAACAAGTCAAAACACATAATAATTAACCCAAGGCCATAACAAGCCTCAACATAACAAGGTAACAACATTTAAAACATGCTAGCAACATTAACAAAAGCCAAACATAGGAGTTTGAACACCAACTCCCTAACAACAAACCTAGCATTCCCATTGCCTAAGTGTTATTACAACTAGTAAAACCATACTTTGAGCTAGCCAAGAACTCCGAGAACTCCTCCCTTGCCTCCGAAGCTACTAACGATCTGCATTGTTGGAAAAAGAGAGCGTAAGCTTAAAAGCTTAGTGAGCGGAGCTCTAAAACACAACAACAATGTAGTTCAAAACATATATCTTAGCTTTAAAAGCAAAACCATTTAAGGAAGAGATACAATAAAATGGAAGCATAAACGAAACATGGTTTGCACATGCATAACCATCCTGGTGGGACTACACATCACCGTACACAACAACTAGCATATTTCTGGTGAGACTACACATCACCGTACTCATCTACTAGTCTCTACCAGTGGGACTACACATCACCATACACAACGACTAACCATCACGTGAGGCTTAACATCAACTACGACAACACAACAACATTAAAACGGGGAGTAAAAGCAATCAGTATTCCACCCAACAGCACGAATAACTGCATACACCAACAAACAACGAAACAAGGCAAATTAGACAAACTAACACTTGGGTTTAGGTTAGCCCTTAAGGCTCCACCCAAACCCCCAAGAAGACCTCTTTGAATCATTTTAAAGCTTCAAAACATTACCACTCATCGATAGAGCCCAAACGATAGCTGAATCTCCGATTCAAGCCTTCGAACTACCCGACCTCGCGTCCAAAGGACCCAAACTCGTTTCTCCTATTTCTAATCAACCAAAAACAAAGTATTACTCCCATACTCTTCCATAAATTCGCTGAAAAGAAACAATCCATCAATCGACACATTTACTCAATCAAAACAAAGCCGAAATCAATCAAAACATTACCAAAACATCATCCAAACACAATCTGACTTTACCTAGCATTTTTAACCTTTAAAATCCCCAATTATCATCTAAAAACACCCATCCTAGATTCGTATACCTCCAGCCTTCATTTTACCACAAAACTAAGCCAAAAACACCACTTTTCACCTTCAAACTTACCCACTGCACCTAGTTTCGGGTTTTATGGGTTTAAGCTACTTATTAACATTATTTAGCAACCAAAAATAGTTCAAAAACATCCCACAAGCACCCATTAAAAATACATACGAAAATTTCATAAACCCGTCTCTTTTCCATCAAAACTTTAGAACCCAAAATGAAAAATCAACATTTTGTTAGGTTTTCAAAAAGATAAGATTTAATAAATAAAAGCCAAGGTAAAAGTGATGATTACCTTTAAAAATCTTCTATGGAAAAGCCTTTGAGTCAAGGAAGAGATGGTGGGGAGCTTTTGGGAGAAAGTTTGAGCTTTTAAGTTTTTTTTGCAATGAAGATGAATATTCAAATCCCAAAACCCCCTTTCAAAATCTCATTAATGGCGTTATTGTAAATAATGGAACTTTTATAAAAATCAGCATTTTAATTTGAATTTAACCCAAAACTAGTCCTAGATCAAAACTGATAACTCCTGGGCCCTAAACCGGGGCGTTACAGATATACTCAACCGAGCAAACATCGCTCTCAACTCAACAACCACCTTTCTATTCAAAGCATAAGCCACAACATTGGCCTTTCCAGGATGGTATTCTATCGTCATATCATAATCCTTAAGCAACTCCAACCATCTTCATTGCCTATGATTCGACTCTCTCTGAGTTATTAGATATTTCAAACTCTTGTGATCTGTGGAAACCACACACTTCTCACTGTAAAGGTAATGCCTCCAAATCTTCAAGACAAACACAACTGTAGCATGCTCTAGATCATGAGTAGGATAATTGCGCTCATGCACCTTCAATTGCCGAGATGCATATGCCACAACCTTCCCACCTTGCATCAACACACAGTCTAGACCAACATATGACGCATCACTGTAAACCACAAACTCCTTTCTCGATTCTGGTTGAATCAAGACAGGAGCTTCCGTCAAAGCTTCCTTCAACCTCTCGAAAGCTTGTTGTCTAATATATGTCCACTTAAAG
The DNA here is from genome assembly GCA_030270665.1 of Hibiscus trionum. Classification (NCBI taxonomy): domain Eukaryota; kingdom Viridiplantae; phylum Streptophyta; class Magnoliopsida; order Malvales; family Malvaceae; genus Hibiscus; species Hibiscus trionum. The sequence continues at coordinate 486,258 of BSYR01000050.1, forward strand.
AGAACATTCTTTTGCAACAACTTAGTCAACAGAACAACAATCTTAGAAAAGCCCTCCACAAACCTTCGATAATATCCAGCCAAACCAAGGAAACTATGTCCTTCAGTCACTGATTTAGGCATTTTCCAATTCATCACCGCCTCGATCTTGTGTGGGTCAACCCGAATACCCTCAACTGACACTATATGTCTATGAAAGACAACTTCCCTAAGCCAAAACTCGCACTTGTTCATCTTAGCATAAAGTTGATACTCCAATAATACTTGCAACACAATCCTCAAATGCTTATCATGATCCTCCTTGGTACGCGAGTACACGAGAATATCATCGATAAACACTACCACAAACTGATCTAGGAACTCATGAAACACACGATTCATCATATCCATGAATGCAACCGGTGTGTTCGTCAACCCAAATGGTATTACTAAGAACTCATAATACCCGTACCTTGTCCGAAAAGCTGTCTAAGGTACATCTACACACTTAACCTTCAGTATATATTATCCAGATCTTAATCAATCTTCGAAAACACTAAAGCACCTCGAAACTGGTCAAACAAATCATCAATTCTTGGCAAAGGGTACTTGTTCTTAATCGTCAACTTGTTTAGTTGCCGATGATCTATACACAAACGGATCGTGCCATCTTTCTTCTTTACAAACAAAATTGATGCACCCCATGGTGAAACACTTGGCCTTATGAACCCTCGATCAAGCAAATCCTGAAGTTGCGTTTTCAACTCCTTCATCTCCTTAGCTGCCATCCGATAAGGAGCAATAGACACTGGAGTCATATTTTCATACAACTCAATGTCAAACTCAACTTCTCTATTCGGTGGCAAACAAGCAACTCTTCTGGAAAGACACCCAAAAACTCATATGTCCTGTACTCGCACCTCCTTTGTACCAGGGTTAATCACATAAGCTAGGAAAGCTTCACAACCCAACTTCATCATACAACTTGCTTCAAGAGCCGAGATTGCATTGGACAAGAACTTTACATTCTCGCCTACGATTACCACTTCGTAATCATCAGCAAGTTTCAAGGTAACTCGCTTAACATTAAAATCAACTACAGCTCTATGCTCAGACAACCAATCCATTATAAGGATCACATCAAAACCGTAGAAAGGCAACTCCATCAAATCAACTGAAAACACATGGCCTTAAACAGATAAAGGACATCTCCTATACAATTTTCTCGTAACAATAGTTTCATCAAAAGAGCTTGTTACTTGCATTCCTACATCTAGCATCTCAAAAGGGATATCAAGCGAATGTGCATGCTCACTCAAGATGTATGAATGCGTGGATCCAGAATCAATTAAAGCTAACAAAGACAAGGATTGCAAGGTGAAAGCACCTACAATCACGTCAGTGTCGTTACGTCCCTCGGGATGTGCATACACTCTCGTAGGACCACCACCCTCTGGTTGAATAGCAACAACATGGGCTATACCTCTCTGTCAATCCTCCCTCCATTGGAAATTACCACAACCGCGCCCACGGTCTCTTTGTGGTGCAAAAAAAGGTGCTCATCCTTGACCACCTCCAATTAGCAAAGGACACTCACGTCTCATATGATTAGCTAATCCACGGTTCAAACAAAAATTAGCCGCAGGTGCTTACACTTGCACTTGCACACTAGCAACAACAGCCTAGAATGCCCCAATCACCGCCTGTACTAAAGGCGTCAAATCACCCAACACCAGACCAGCCTGTCCGTGTTGTACTTGCTACTCACCCCTAGGGGGTGGCGGTGGAGGAGGTAAATTCGCACCAGACAGAACCTTGTTCTCCTGATTCCTTTACTCATCAGCCGGAGCAACTGATCCTGAACGTAGCTCTCTCCTCGGTCCCATTGTGCTATTATCATTAAGGCATGAACATAAAACAAAACAAGAAATCAGGCCAGCTTCTAGCAAGGATCCAAGACTTCGAATTCAATTTAAAAACACTTCGCTACAGTAATAAGGCAATGAGAATCCCAATTTTCCCCTAACATAGCATAAAGCATACAACGCACATGTCACAACCATCGTGCATCACAATCAATAAGATTCAACCTACAACATCACCATGTATAACAACTCATACTTACATCACAATCATCATACATAGAATCACTATCATTTAATCAATATTAACATGCTTATCACATTCACCATGCAAACAAACATCACCAAATACATACAATCACATCACATTGGCTTACTATTAAAATACCATCATTCCATTCTTTCGAAATCTGGCTCTGATACCACCAAATGTAACCCTCTCGACCCGGCCTAGCCGATAGACCGAACCAAACGGATCACACGAGGAATATTGAAGTAAACCAGGAAGGTTTACCTCAATAAACTTCCAGGAAGGTTTACCTCAATAAACAACCCTAAATTTTAAGAGATCCAACCTAATTCAGGATTATTATAATTAAGCCTTTACTTTAACATCATTTAACATCCAAAACAACTTTAAAATTATTCTCAAATCAATCAAAACAGTGCCCAAATGAAAATCTTGGAAAATCATCAACTAAGCCATTTTAACCCATTTTTCATTAATCAAATCATAAACTCAGTTAATAACAATATTTAGGAAGCACACGACTTGAGAATTTCATTAAAGAACCTTGATTAGAGGGTTGATCAGCTTTTACCTCCAATCTTAGCTTTTTTCCTCAATTGACAAAGATTTTGCAAGCAAACTTGAAAGCTTCCTTGATTAAATTGATAGATCACTTTTAGGAAATCAAAAGGAAAGAGAAAAGATGATAGAATCTGAAATTTTTGAGAGAAAAGAAAGTGTTTGGTTGTTAAGAAAATGAGGAAATGGAAGTTATGTAAAATCCTTTTTATTCCATTAAAATCTCTTTTTAATTAAAAACTTTTCTTTTTATTTCTTTTTGCTCCCTAAAGATTCTAAGTCTTGTCTCATTTTTAATTTAGTCCTTAAAAACCAATTTTTCACTTTTTACAAAATGACCACTTCCCAAAATCTTGACTTTCCAAGACCCGTTTTCTAAAATCGATTTCACCATCCTTCAATATGTATTTGAAAAATATTTTAGCAATTTTTATTATAATTTTATCACATCCCGGACTACGTTTTCCCTGAACCGCTTCTAAAGGCTCGAATCTCTAATTCTAGGTTCGACTAACTTAAACCGATGCCTAAAACATATAGGCCGAAAATCGGGGTGTTATAGTGACATGACGTGCTACACTAACTGATCCAAAAAAATCTTTAGATTCAACATTTAATATTGGTCAAAGAGCTTAATTGATTTAATTTATTGGTTCAAGGGCTTAATTGGATGAAACAAAAGTTTAGGGCTTAATCAAATTTTTTTAAAGTTTAAGGGCTTCTTACACCCTTAAGCCTTAGTTTTATTTTATAAGATGTGATGACGATTTTTTCAACTCAATTTCTTATGTTCACAACATTAGTATTCGAATTTTTAATTTCCTTTAATAGACTTAACATCTCATCCCACAATACCACATGATAATTTTTATATTGAAGTGAGAAAAAAATAAGTACTAAAATAAAAATACGAATAATTTAAGGGAAAAATATCTAATACACATGTATTCAAAATTTTCTGTTTTAGGGGTTTGAGATTTAGTTAATGGTTAATGAGTCTAGTTTGTAGAATTAAAATTTAAAGTTTATGGGTAGAATTTAGGTTTTAGGATTAGGGATTTAGATTTTACTTTTTAAAGAGTAAACATGTAGACTTGTGTAAATTATTTTTAACCTCGTGTGTATCAAAAAATTACTTTTAATTTAAATAGTTACCGTTTAATACACAAATTATATAAAGGGTAAAATACTCAAATCATCACCAAACTTTGCTATCTGACCTATTTTAATCATGGAAGTTTTAAAACGACTAATTTACTCATTAAAATTTATACATTGATTTTTTCCATCACTCTTCATTAATCCTCCAACATTGTTATGACGTGGAAATATAAAACAATAAAACAATATTTATCTTAGTACACGTCATCATTTTAGTCATTTAAAAAAATTGATCAATAATATAATACTTCAAATTCTAAAATTCTATTTTAACCAATTAAAATCCCAACAACGGTTATAAAATCCGAATCAGGTTGTTCAGGAGGGGAAAAGGAGGAAAATCAAAATCGAAAGTGCAGTGAATGAATCGATGCGGATGTCTTTAGTAGCGACACATCGGTGAATGAATAGTTGGAGGTGGAAACAAATTCTTAGGGTCAGGTCATTACACCGTACAGACTGGAAGATTCATCCTTAAAAGGATGACTTAAATGAAAAATAAGTGTTTAAATTATACCATTTTTAAATTTTAGGTGCTTAAAGTATTTTTTTTTAAAAATAGTTATTTAACGTTTTAACCGTTATCATTTTAGGTTTTTGACTATCAATGACCGTTTAAAACAATGATTGTCTAATCAGAACAAGACACATGGCAGGAATATTAATTTATTTTGAGAAAACTTTAAATTTTTAAAAAAACCTCAAAATTTTCAAAACAAACCATAAATTCTTAAAAATAACAAAATCCCCAAATTTTCATCGTTGTGGCCGCCGACCATATCCTTTCGGTTGCCGGACCCAATCGACCATTTTCCACAACGTGCCGTCGCCGAAAATCGACGAACGGTATGCCAATCGAACGGCTTTTTAACATTCGTCGTTTAATGTTCGACTGGTACACCGTTCGCCGGTTTTTGACGACAGCACGCTGGGAGTAATGGCCGGCTAGGTTTGACAATCGAAAAGGTGGGGTCGGCGACGGCGATCGACGGTGAAAGTGATGAAGATTTGGGTACTTGAAATTTAGGGATTTGGAAATTATTTTAAAAAAAATAGAATTTCAATATTTTTTTTAAAAAAATTAAATTATTAAAAAAAAATTGTAAATTAAAATGTGAACGTGTTAAATTTTTATTGGTTAATGGTTTAGGCACTTATTTTTATAAAAAATAATAGTTTAAGCACCTAAAGTTCATAAATAATATAATTTGGGCACTTATTTTTCATTTAAGCCTTAAAGGATTGGATCAAGTTCTACAAACGGTGTTTGAAGATGAACTTGAAGAATACAATGTATAGTTTCAAAGCTATGCTTTGCATTTTGTTGTCACTAAACTTTTAATAAAAAAAAAGAAAAAAGAAAGAAAAAGTCAAATATATATATATATATATATAATATAAAAAAAATTAGGAATCCTTCTAAAAGTTCATTTTTTTAAAAAGCATAAGAACCCATTTAAAAAAAAAAATTCAAGAAAATTCCACTTTTTATTAAAACCCTTTTTTTTTAAATAAAACCTATATTTAAGAAAAGTCTATTTTTTAATAAAGCTCGTTTTTAAGGTAAAAATAAAAAAAGGAAAAAGGAAAAAGTAATATTAATGATGGTGTTTAATAATTTTTTTATAAAAAAGAATAAAATGAGGTAATAATTAAGTGTGAAAAAAAGAAAGAAAAAAACAGCAACAAAAAAGGGTCAAAACAGTAAAAAAATAATATAAAAAGGGGGAGAGAGCCAGCCCGCGCGTCACGCGCTGGCGCGTGATGACCACGCACGCGGGGCTGGGCTCTCCAAACCCTTGCAGCGAACAATCCGACCACCGTTCTCCGTCCACCGGTCGCGGCAGCAGGCGTGGTTGGTGTCGTTCGGACCGCTTAGTTGCCGCCGTCCGTTTGCCACCGACCCCGCTTGCCGCCGTTGCCTATAGCCGTCGGAATCTACAAAAAACCAAAACAAAATAATAAGCTATGTATTCGAATTAAATGGGAAATTGTATCCCGAATTTGGATCAAAATGGATGATTTCTTGGGGGTTTTACCGGGTATCAAGTTTCTTGTCTGATTTTAGCTCCAATTTGGGGATTGAATTCGAAATTTAGCTTGATTTTGAAGCTCAAAATTTAGTATAAACCCCCATTCACCCACTTGTTCATCACACCAAATTTGAGAGAAAAAACACTAAAGGGTCTATTTGTTTCACTGTAATTGGTTTTCCTGAAAACGTTTTCATAACTTTTCGTTGTTTGGTTCATGGAAAATGAAAAAGTCAAAGGAAAACCAACTACAGTCAATGGAAATCATACCTTGTTTCAGTGTAAAATGACTTACCCATTGATTTTCGGTAAGTCGCTTTCTTTCCTCTCATTCTCCCTACAAATACTAACCTAAACCATGAACCTTAAAACCTAAACCCTAAATACTAACATAAAAACTAAACTCTAAACCTTAAATAATAAACTTTAAATCCTAAACCCCAAACCCTAAACACAAACCCCAAACCCTAAATATTAACACAAACACAAACACACACCATAAACCCTAAATATTAACATAATCACTAAACACTAACAAGAAACCTTAAACATTAAACACTAACATAAACCTTAAACCCTAAATGAGCACTTAAACCATAAACCATAAACATTAAATCCTAAACTTTAAATCCTAAACCCCAAACCCCAAACTCTAAGCAATAAATGTTAAACCTTAAACATTAAAAACCCTAACCCTAACCCATAAACCTTAAATGTTAACATAAACACTAAACACTAATACAAACCCTAAACCTTAAATATTAACATAAACATTAAACACTAACAACAAACCCTAAACATTAAACACTGGCATAAACCATAAACCCTAAATGAGAGCTTAAACCCTAAACCATAACTTAACCTTAAACACTAAATGCTAAACGCTAACCCTAAACCATATATGATAAACCCTAAACACTAACATAACCCTAAACCATAAACACAAAACCCTAAATGATATATCATAAACATAAACCCTAAACCATAAAACAAAACCCTAAACCATAAATATTAAACCATAAACACTAACATAACCCTAAACTATAAACATTAATCCATAAACACAAAACCCTAAATACTATATCATAAACATAAACCATAAACCCTAAATGTTAAACCATAAACACTAACATAAACCTTAAACCTTAAATGTTAAACCTTATATATTAAACCCTAAACACTAACATAAACCCTTACCCTAAACACTAACCCATAAAACCTAAATGCTAACATAAACACTAAACCATAAACAATAAACACTAACATAAACCATAATCCCTAAATACTAATAAACACTAAACCCTAAAACCTAAACACTAACCTAAACCTTAACATAAACTCTAAACCCTAAATGTTAAACCTTAAACACTAACCTAAACCCTAAACAATAAACACTAACCCCTAAACCTTAAATGCTAACATAAACATTAAACCTTAAACACTAAGCACTAACATAAACCTTAAACCCTAAATGATAACCTAAACCATAAACACTAAACCATAAACACTAACCTAAACCTTAAATGATAAACCCTAAACACTAACCATAAACCATAGACCCTAAATGCTACCATAAACCATAATAATTAAACCCTAAACCCTAAATGTTACAATAAACCATAAATCCTAAACCATAAACCCTAACCACCAACCTAAACCCTAAACCATAAACACTAATCTAAACCATAATTCTTAAACCTTAAATATTAATCCCCAAATGATACTATAAACACTAAATATTAATCTAAACCATAAACCATAAATGCTATCCTAAACCCTAAACCTTAAACACTAACCTAAACCTTAAACCATGTTCTGGTTGGAACTTGTTTTTACCATTATCGATGCTTGTTTGTGGATTGTTCATGAAATTTTCAGGAAACTCTACCAAACAGTGTAAAATGAATTGTACAACATCATCCAAACACCGGAAAATGATTTCTGCAATTAGTTTTCCAACAATTGTAGTTCATTTTCCAGAATTCATTTTCCGGAAACAGTTTTCAGTGAAACAAACATACCCTAAAAAGGGTTCAAGAAAAATCCGAAAAATTCTCTGAATTTTTCTTAAGTTGGTTGGAAATTTTTGAAGGAGAAATTTGAGTTTGGAGCAATTTTCCGGAGGTGGTTTGGAGCATTTCGTGAAGCTTTAGTTCGAGTTCATCGTTCGTCGATTTCTCGGTAAACTTTTTAACCTTTCTTCGCTTTTTTTGTTGATTTTATTGTTGTTCTTGGTTGAATTTTGGCGTTTTTGTTTGTGTTGTTTGTGATTTTTAGGTTGCTTTCTCAAGGTTGAAAAATTGTTCGCGATTTCGGTAATCTTCTTTTGTTTTGAATTTCGTTAAAATTTTAGTTTGATCTTAAAATTTTTTGCATGCTTAAAAAATGTTGTTAGGATTATTTTGATCTTTAGGAATGAATAAACAAGTTTTAAAAGGTGTTTAGATTTAAAATGCATGAATAAATTGAATAAATGTGGTTAAATTGGAAAACTTAAAAATTAGGAATTTAATAAGGAAAAATCATAATGTGAGGTGTAAAACAATAAAGGGGCTTGATTTTAAAAAATATAATTTTTTTTATGAAATTTAGTTTTTAATAATAGATGGACAAAGTAATTTTAAAAGAAAAATAATAAAGATTTTTTAGGGAAAAAAGAAATAAGTTTTTAAGAAAATGTTTTAAATAAAGTTTAGGGTGTAGGATAAAAGTATTTTTTTTGAAAAGGGAAAAAACTTAAAAAGAAGTTCTTTAGGAAATTTTTTTTAAAAGGGGTTGTTTTAAAAGAAAAACTTAAAATAATGGAAAAAATGAAAATGAGTTTAAAAAGAGAGAAAATTCTTTGTTTTGAAAAAGGAAAAAATAAAATGGTAAAAAACATAAAAAAGGTAAAAATAAAAGAAGTAAAAAAGGAATAGGTTTTTTTAATAGGAATAATAAAAGGGTAAAAACTCAAAAGAATAAAAAGTTGCTTGCTTGTTTTAGAAATGGGTGAAAACTTAGGATTATGGACTAAAGCTTAGATAGAGACATGTTTTGTTGAAAATGTTCTTCACAAAAAATAAAATACACTTAAGCAAACATAAACTTTAAATTAAGAATAAAAGACAGACGTTTTTTAGGATTTTTTTAATAATCAAACCTAGAATTAAATAAAATGCTCAACGCACCTAAATCTCTTTGTTGTTTGCAAAAGTGAAATTAATTTAATGTGGTGTCTTATCAAACGGGAATGACGGGTTAGTGCCAGAAATGCTGGCGGTGATTAAAGTTCATCACCCGGGCGATAAGGCCGTTAAAATAGACTAATATTCATTAAACGGACAAGTAAAGTCGAACCTCTTTGTGAACTTGCAAATTCCAATTTTGAAAACGATTTTAAAAGCAATTAGGTACCAATTTTGGGCGTCGTGGGGTGCTAACCCTTCCCCACGCGTAACCGACCCCTGAACTTGTTTTCTGATTTTTCGCATACCAAAACCGTTGTTTTATTAAAACAAAACGCCTTATTAAAATAACCTTGTTTTAAAGTGATCCAATCACACTTTTCAAAAAGATTGGTGGCGACTCTGTTGATTTTTTTTAAAGTGTTTTCCAAAACGTCGAAGCCTCCTCCCGTAAAAAGGTGGTTGTGACAGCTTGGCGACTCTGCTGGGGCCATGTTTTTTATTTTTAAAATAAAAACAAAGAGGGTCAGGCCACAAATTAGTTTTAAATGATTTTCAAAAAAAAAATGTTTTTTTTTAAAATATGGAATTTGCAAGTTCACCATAGGTTCTATTTATTTGTCAGTTTAAATGAATATGGCTTTATTTTACGCATTTAAAACTTAATTCCAAGCTTTATTCCCGAGCTTTGTCCCGTTCGTTTTAAGTGGGGGGAACACGCTTTGCTCATGTAAGAATATTGATTCTTCGTATGACCATCGCAAAGTACCTTCGGGACTCAATCCCTTTTCCTTTCGTAAGGATATTGATTCTTCGAGAAGGCTTCGGTGGTGAGTCCTCCTAAGTTGAACTCGATTCGTTTGTAGCCTATAATGGGTGAGAATCGAGGGCCTTGCTACTCTTAGTAGAGGACAACAAGGACAACTCGGGTACCTTTTTAGAACTAAACCAAGTTTTAGAATTAAGAGCCTACCCCTAATAGAGCCATGCAAAAAGCCTAGGGTGTTGAGTCGCAGGAATAGTCTGTGGAGACATCGTGCATTTATATTATTGATTGTTTTATCTGTTTCATTATTTTATTTTCCTTGTTTATTTGATCTCTGTTTATTATCTTGTTTATTGCGCATGTGTACCATTTCATATAAGAAGGGGTTGATTCTAGAAAATTGTTCAATAATGAATGGAAAGCTCTTAAAAATGGAGGAGAACCAAGAACGTGACAATATTGGCGACCGAAGCTACATCCCTTTGACAATATGTCAAGCCCGTTGGAGAAGTGGGACCAAGACTCATGTGGCTAATCGAAGAAATCAAAGAGTTAGGCGTTCGAGCAGAAAAATATTTGTAATTAAAAAAAGTTGTAATCAAAACTTTCGTATTTAATAAAGAGTTTCCTTTCATGGACATATTTTCAATGGAATTGATGGCCCTTCGACTGCATTCATGCATTTGCATTATCTTATTTGCTTTGTTGTTTGCTTTTTGTGAATTCATTTGTGCATACATTCATTTGTTCATAAACTAACTTAATAATGAAAAACAGAATATCCAAAATTGCCAAGAAAACCCATAAATATGGTACACGAGCCCAAACCCGAGCCATGAACTCTGAGGAACGGTTGGAAACTTCGGAGGTGAACTGAAAGAACATTCAGGATAAGCTGGAGAAAATGGAAGTCGATATAAAACAACAAGTTGAAGCCGTCCACCAAAAGACGGTCAGTTCGATAGCTGCATTGCTTGGATTCAAGGACCCGGATGCGGCCGAAGAAGGGGGAAATTCTTCTACCATTCCTCGATTCCCGAGGATGAATTTTAGAAAGGAGGTTGTTGCCAAGGCCAAAACACCCATTCATGTAGCAGAATCTTCCACTCATGTGGAGGCCAACAACTACGAGGTGCCTGGCCTCGATGAAGTTGCTGATAAAGCTCGAACCGAAAAGAAGTTGGAAGAGAAATACGAAAAGTTAGAAGGAATGTTCAAGTCCTTCCAAGATGGAGCTGCCTATGGTGGAATGGATGCCAAGGATCTGAGCTTGGCAACTGATTTAGTTGCGCCACCGAAATTCAATATCCCCGACTTCGAGAAATATAATGGGACCACATGGCCGTCAGCACATCTAACCATGTATTGCAGAAAGATGTCAATGTACCTCGACAATGAGAAACTGCTCATTCACTGCTTTCAAGACAGCCTAGTAGGATCCACTACACGTTGGTATTCGCAATTAAGTCGAGTAAACATCAAATCATGAAGAGACCTATCCCGAGCCTTCAGTGAGCAATACAAGCATGTTTCAGACATGGTTCCAACCTATCTTGTCTTGCAAGGGATGGAGCAAAAGCACCATGAGAGCTTTCGCTAATACGCTTAAAGGTGAAGGGATGTAACGGCACAAGTGCAGCCACCGTTGCTAGAAAACGAGATTACCCTGATGTTTGTAGAAACACTAAAAGGCCCATTTTATGATCGCATGCTCAACCACGCCATGAAGAACTTTGCGGACATGCTGATGAATGGCGAACTGATTCTTGCAGCCATGAAGAGCGGAAGATTGGACAATGGGGAAACCAAGAAGACATGTAGGAAGAAGGACAACAATGAAGTCAATGCAACGAATGTCTACAATCCCAACTACTCGACAGGCGTGGTGTTCAACAAGCCTAATACCTCAGCTCCGACGATTGCAAATGCCCCAAAAGGAGAGCGAAGATATCAAGGGAACTCGAGGCCTTAGTTTCCTCCCATTCCAATGACTTATGCAGAGTTGTTTACCGAGCTGGTCAAATCAAAAATGGTGTTACCCAGACATGTTCCTCCATTCTCACCTCCATATCCATCATGGTATAACGAGAAGGCCCAATGTGAATATCATGCAGGATTCAAGGGGCATACTATCGAAAATTGCACCGCATTCAAAAGGGTGGTAGACGATTTAAGGAAATCAGGCATGTTGGCATTTGAAACTTCCGAGGAAAAATGAAACCCATTGCCAAACCATCAAAAGGCGGAGGTGAATGTAGTGCTCGAGGAAGAAAAGAGGATAATCAAGGAGAATGTCGAAGAAATTAAAGCGCTCATGATTTGGGTATGGGATCAGTTAGTAGCAGTCGTGATATTGAAGGAGGAGAACCTGAAGTTGAAGGATGTTGAAAAACCATACTGTAAGTATCATGGGACTGAAAAACATGAGATCCAGTGTTGCCCAAAGTTTAAATTGATGATTCAAGCCAAGATGAATAGCAAGGAACTTGTGTTCTTTGAGAAGGGTGATGTAGAGCATGAAGCAAGTGTGTGTGCTACGGAGGAAATCTCCTTCGGGAAACTATGAGAGGAGGTTGAAGAAGAAAGGCGAGGAAGGCCTTATCCTGTGGTGATCCCGGTGAAAAGAGATCTATTCGGTTTGGGCTTTAGGCCCGATAAATGGCAAAAAAAAGCTGAGAAGCAGCAGGAAAGCATGAAAATGAAGCAAAAAGAAGAAGGAGTTGAGTGGGAGCCCATGACGTACCCACCCTTAAGCGCTATCTTCAAGACTGGAGGGCTTCTAGACCCTAATGCTCGTTTCAACGAAGAGGAAAAAGGAAAGAATGACCTATGCGATGTTTTTGAGAATTTGAGCATCAACGCCATCACAGACAATGAGGAAGAAGAAAAAAAATTATGTTCAAGATTCGCCCCTGCGCTGAATTGAAGAACTGGACCGCAGAAATGATTCATGAAGTTTTTAAGACTGCCTCAGAGTAATTCTCAAAACCAACTCTTTTACCCTAAGACCCTGGGGTAATTAGAGATCTTATGTAAAAAGGGTCTATTGTCAAAACCATGATTTGAGTTTCAATAAAGATGCATTTTCCCAGTTTTATCTTGTGGCAAACTTTCTTTCATGAAACCAATAAAACCAAAAGATCATAAAAGCCCAAAAAGCAAAAACGAACCCTAAAAACATAACAAATCATATCATTTATTCTTTCTTTCTTGGTATATATATTGCCTCCTTTTATTTGCAGGTTTTTAGATATCAATGGTCCAAATGACTCTAAATCATATTCTGAGGTTAATTTTGAATTGCCACTATATTTAGAAGAAGTTGAGAGTACTAGTGATGAAGAAGGGTATGACTTTTCAGATGATTTGCTCAGAATGGTAGAGGGAGAGGAAAAGCAAATTTTGCCCCACCAAGAAGAGTTAGAGGTTTTGAACCTTGAGACTGAAGAAGAAAAGTGCGAAGTAAAGATTGGTACCACCATTCAATTGAGACACGACGGCATTTGATCGAGCTCCTACAAGAATTCAAGGACATCTTTGCCTGGTCATACCAAGATATGCCTGGACTCGACACAGATATTGCCATGCATAGGCTTCCAATAAGAGAAGGATGGGAGCCCGTAAAGCAAACACTCAGAAGAATGAAAGCTGATACACTTTTGAAAATTAGAGACGAGGTCAAGAAGCAATACAATGCAGGATTCCTCGAAGTAGCTAAGTATCCAGAATGGGTGGCAAACATCGTCCCGATGCCTAAGAAAGATGGAAAACTAAGAATGTGCGTCAATTACAGGGATCTCAACAAAGCAAGCCCTAAAGAAAAAAATTTTCTTCTACATATCAACACCTTGGTCGACAATGCAGCTAGTCATTCCCTTTTCTCATTCATGGATGAATTTTTCGGTTACAATCAAATCAAGATGTGCCCAGAGGACATGAAGAAGACTACATTTGTAACGCTTTGGGGAACCTTCTGCTATAAAGTAATGCCCTTTGGATTGAAGAACGCAGGAGCAACGTATCAGAGAGCTATGGTCACTCTTTTCCATGACATGATGCACAAAGAAATAAAAGTTTATGTGGATGATATGATCGCCAAGTCCAGAACTGAAGAAGAGCATTTGATGAACTTGAGTAAGCTCTTTCAAAGATTGAGAAAATTCCAGTTAAAGCTTAATCCTGCTAAGTGCACATTTGGGGTTACTTTTAGGAAATTGTTAGGCTTCGTAGTAAGCAGAAGAGGAATCAAAATTGATCCAGACATGATAAAAACCATACAAGAGCTCCCACCTCCTCAAACACAGAAGCAAGTTCGAGGATTCTTGAGAAGATTGAATTACATAGCTTGTTTCATCTCTCAGCTTACGAATAAGTGTGACCCCATATTCAGGTTGCTTAGAAAGAACAACCCAGGGACCTGGAATGAAGAGTGCCAAGTAGCTTTAGAAAAGATCAAGGAGCAGCTAACTAATCCTCTAGTGTTAATTTCACTTGTTTTAGGGAAGCTGTTAATACTCAATCTAACGGTGTTTGAAAATTCAATGGGCTGCGTACTAGGGCAACATGATGAAACTGGAAGGAAAGAAAAGGCGATATATTATGTGAGCAAGAAGTTTACTGACTGTGAAACAAGATATACGCCAATTGAAAAGGTATGTTGTGCTTTGGTGTGGGCCATTAAGAGACTTAGGTAGTATTTGTTGTATCACACCACATGGTTGATCTCACGGTTAGACCCCTTGAAGTTTATGATGGAAGCTCCAGCCTTATCGGGAATAATAGCGCGTTGGCAAATGTTGCTTTCAGAATACGACATCCAGTATGTGAATCAAAAAGCAGTAAAAGGAAGTTCCATAGTGGATTTTCTCGCAAGTCGCACACAAGATGATTATGAGGCATTGGATTTCAGTTTCCGCAATGAAGACTTGTTGTGTATCACGGAAGACGAAGAGTCACCAATAGAATATTGGGTCATGCATTTTGATGGTGCTGTAAATGCGCTAGGGCGAGGAATTGGGGCAGTTTTGGTTTCGTCAGAAGGAGATCATTATCCTTTTACTGGTCGTTTAAAATTCTTCTGCACCAATAACATGGCAGAATACGAAGCATGCATAATAGGCCTAAGGGAAGCCATCAACAGAAAAATCCAAAAGTTGAGAGTCTATAGGGATTCAGCTTTGATCATTTACCAAACCCGTGGCGAATGGGAAACAAAAGATGCAAAACTGATAGAATATCACAATTTGGTCCTCGAGTTAGCTAAAGAGTTCGAGGCAATTACTTTTAAGCATCTCCCAAGAGAAGATAACCAGATGGCTGACGCGTTAGCTACCTTGGCTGCCACGTTTAAAGCAAGTGAAGGTTCAGAGATGATACCCATTAAGTTACAAATGATGGAGTCCCCAGCATATTGTTATAATGTAGTAGAAGAAGAAGAAGATGGCTTACCGTGGTTCCATGACATCTTACAGTACTTAAAGCTGCAACAATACCCAGCATGGGCTTCAGAAAATGATCAGGAAAATGGCATCAGGATACATCCTTGATGGGGAGATCCTCTACAAACGAAGTCGAGACCAAGTATTACTAAGATGCGTAGATACAAAAGAAGCGCAATTGATCTTGGAAGAAGTCCATGAAGGAATTTGTGGAACCCATCCTAGTGGTTTCACTATGGCAAGAAGAATTATGCGCTTAGGATATTATTGGTCGACAATGGAAGGGGATTGTATTAATTATTCTCGTAGATGCCACAAGTGCCAAGTATACGCTGATAAGGTTCACACACCTCCTCAGTCTATTCACGTCATGTTGTCTCCATGACCTTTCTCTATGTGGGGTATAGATGTTATTAGGCAGATTCATTCGAAAGCATCAAATGGTCATCGCTTTATCTTGGTAGCTATCGATTACTTCACAAAGTGGGTGGAAGCGGTCTCATATGCAAATGTAACTAGATCCACTGTATGTAAGTTCTTAAAGAAAGAAATCATTTGTCGATATGGTCTACCAGAAAGCATAATTACTGATAATGATTCTAATCTGAATAATCGAATGATTACTGTGATCTGTGAGCAATTCAACATCAAGCATCGCAACTCGGTAGTATACCGCCCAAAGATGAATGGAGCAGTAGAAGCAGCCAATAAGAATATTAAGAAGGTAGTCGCGAAGATGACTGATACGTATAAGGATTGGCATGAAAAGTTGCCATTTGCTCTGTATGCATATCAGACAGTGATATGAACATTTACTGGGGCAACTCCGTTCTCATTAGTATATGAAGTTGAAGTTGTGCTACCAATCAAGGTGGAGATGCCATCGTTGTGTGTCTTGATGGAAGCCAAGTTAGATGAGACAGAATGGGTTCAAGCAAGGTATGACCAGTTGAATTTAATTGAGGAAAAGAGGCTGAAAGCTGTGTGTCATGGTCAAATGTACCAAAGAATGATGATTAGGGCTTATGAAAAGAATGTTCGCCCTAGAGAATTCCAAGAAGGTGATCTGGTCTTAAAGAAGAAATTGACAATTGAATGTGATCCCCGAGGAAAATGGGCGCCTAATTGGGAAGGGTCGTACATTGTGACTAAGGTTCTTTCAGGAGGAGCATTGATCTTAGCTGAGATGGATGGAAACGAGTTCCAAAACCGGTAAACTCTGATATTGTCAAGAAGTACTATGCCTGAAGAAGAAGAAAAAAAGAAAGAAAAATAAAAAGAAAAAAGGGAAAAAAGAAAAAAAGAAAAAAAAGAAAAGAAAAGGAGGGTTCAAAATGAAAACCCGCAAAGGGCGTTTTGAAGCCAAAGGAGGGTATGAGTTGAAAACTCGTTAAAGGCGGCTCAGAAAATTTGTTAGATTTTGAGGCTCCACAGATCATGCGCTACATTCAAGGCTTCTTCGACGCTGGAGGCATTCAAGTTTACTTCTGGCATTTGAAAAGAGAAGTTTGGACTATTGATATTTGAATACTTGTTTCCCTTCCTTTTTATAAACCTTCTTGTGTTTGCCACAACATTAATAAATTTGATTCATGATTTTTTCTTGCTTTCTTGTTTCTTTCCCTATCTTTGTTAGCATCTTGCTTTGAAATAAGGATTAATGGATTTTACAATCATTTATATATGCAAAAGATTTTTTAGCATTACTTTGAGAATATTTTGAAAAGTTTAGGGACTATGAAGTGTTCCATAATTATTATTTGGGGCATATGGTGTTAAAATGTTTAAAGAAGAAAAAGTAAAGCCTTGTTGCGAAACTTTTTAAAAGGAAGAAAATCCATATGAATGTCTGGGCGTTTAAACAACATTTCTTAGCCACCAACTTTCCTTACATGACGATAGGAGCAGCCTTACAAGGTCGAAACTTGACTTAGGGTGCACATCCCTGAGTACGAAAATGTCGATTGAGAAGATAGATAAGGATTAAATGTTTCCAAGGAAGTAAGAATGGGATTGAACCAGTCAGCAGAAGATCAGAAAATGAGGAAGAGTCAGAGTAGTTCATAACTCATGAGTGATTTCCAAAGCAAAGGAAATTGCCTTATCTCAGAGAATTGTGAATTCAAAGCCAAAAAGCCAAGAAGGGTTAAAAGAAGAGTGGGGCAAATTGTTTTGATCTACACAAGTTTAGGAGAGAGAGTTCATGATTAATCCGGTTGACCTCGATAACCAGAATTTCGTCAAAATTAAGAAAATGGTCTAAGCAAAATGAGTTTTAAAAGAAAATTTTGTCACGCATTCATGTTTTAAACATCCCTAGGGGCATGCACATCATATTGCATGTTGCATTTTGTTTTTTCAGGTACATGGAAGACCTATTCATATGAAAGTTTGCTTATTCATCCAAGCATAAGGAGGATGAAACGTTTAAGAAAATTCGCATATCCGTTCAGGAAAAAGGAGAATGGAGTTTGCTTATTCATCCAAGAATAAGGAGGATGAAGTGCTTAAGAAGATTCGCCTATCCGTTCGGGCAAAAGGAGAATGAAGCCTGCTTATTCATCCAAGCATAAGGAGGATGAAAGTTTTTAGAAGACTTGACCTAATTGAGCATTCAGGAGGATAAAAACCCAGCTCATTTGTTTAAGCATTTTGGGAGAATAGAACCCAACTCAACTATTCGAGCATAAGGAGAATAGAACCAGCCTATCTGTTCGGGCATTTGGAGAATGGAACCTAATTCAGCTATTCGAGCATAAGGATAATAGAGCACGCCTATCCGTTCGGGCATTCGGAGAATGGAGCCAATCAATAAATCAGGTGAAATTTTGTGTCTTTTTGTCTTTGCTTTATCTTTGTTTCACATAGTTGTCTCTAAATTTTCACCCTAACTTTTAATAAAAAAAAGGAAAATAAAGAAAAACTCAAATATATATATATATATATATATATATATATATAATAGGAATCCTTCTAAAAGCCCGTTTTTTTAAAATAAGAACCCATTTTTAAAAAACAAAACATTTTCAAGAAAAGCCGACTTTTTAATAAAACCCATTCTTTTAAAATAAAAACTCATTTTTAAGAAAAATCCATTTTTAATAAAGCCCATTTTAAGGTGAAAAGTAAAAAAAGGAAAAAAGAAAAAGAAAAGGAAAAATAAATAAAAATATTAATGATGGTGTTTAATAATTTTTTTATAAAAAGGAATAAAATGAGGTAATAATTAAGTGTGAAAAAAAGAAAAAGAAACAAACAACAACAATTAGGGGTAAAAAACAGTCAAAACAGTTAAAAAGGAATATATAAATAAATAATATAAAAAGGGGGAGAAAGCCAGCCCGCGAGTCACGCGCTGGCGCGTGACGACCACGCGCGCGGGGCTGGGCTCTCCAAACCCTTGCCGCGAATAAGCCGGCCACCGTTCTCCGTCCACCAATCGCGGCAGCCGGCGTGGTTGGTGTCGTTCGGACCGCCTGGTTTCCGCCGTCCGTTTGCCACCGACCCCGCTTGTCGCCGTTGCCTATAGCCGCCGGAATCTGTAAAAAAAACAAAACGAAATAATAAGCCCTAGATTCAAATTAAATGCGAAATTATATCCCGATTTGGATCAAAATGGATGATTTCTTGGGGGTTTTACCGGGTTTCAAGTTTCTTGTCTGATTTTAGTTCCAATTTAGGGATTGAATTCGAAATTTTTTGAAGTTCAAAATTTAATATAAACCCCCCATTCACACACTTGTTCATCACACCAAATTTGAGAGAAAAAAACTAAAAAGGGTTCAAGAAAAATCCGAAAAATTCTCTGAATTTTTCTTGAGTTTGTTGGAAATTTTTGGAGGAGAGATTCGAGTTTGGAGCAATTATCCGGAGGTGGTTTGGAGCATTTCGCGAAGCTTTAGTTCGAGTTCATCGTTCGTCGATTTCTCGGTAAATTTTTTATCCTTTATTCGCTTTTTTTATGTTGATTTTATTGTTTTCCTTGGTTGAATTTTGGTGTTTTTGTTTGTGTTGTTTGTGATTTTTAGGTTGCTTTCTCAAGGTTGGAAAATTATTCGCAATTTCGGTAATCTTGTTTTCTTTTGAATTTCGTTAAAATTTTAGTTTGATCTTAAATTTTTTTTGCATGCTTAAAAAATGTTGTTAGGATTATTTTGATCTTTAGGAATAAATAAACAAGTTTTAAAAGGTGTTTATATTTAAAATGCATGAATAAATTGAATAAATGTTGTTAAATTGAAAAACTTGAAATTAGGAATTTAATTAGGAAAAATAATAATGTGAGGTGTAAAATAATAAAGGGGCTTGATTTTAAAAAATATAAAAAGTTTTTTTATGAAATTTTGTTTTTAATAATAGATGGGCAATGTGATTTTAAAAGAAAAATAATAAAGATGTTTTTTAGGGAAAAAAGAAAAAAAAAGTTTTCAAGAAAAAGAAAGTAAAAAGGTTTTAAATAAAGTTTAGGTCTAGGATAAAAGTATTTTTTTGAAAAGGGAAAAAACTTAAAAAGAAGTTCTTTAGGGAAAATAAAGTTTTTTTTAAAAATGGATCCGTTTTAAAAGAAAAACTTAAAAAATAGAAAAATGAAAATGAGTTTAAAAAGAGAGAAAATTCTTTTCTTTTTTTTGAAAAAAAGGGAAAAATAAAATGGTAAAAAACATAAAAATGAAAAAAGGTAAAAATAAAAGAAGTAAAAAAAGGAATAGGTTTTTTTAAAAGGAATAATAAAAGGGTAAAAACTCAAAAGAATAAAAAGTTGCTTGCTTTTTTATAAATGGGTGAAAACTTAGGATTAGGGACTAAAGCTTAGATAGAGACATGTTTTGCTGAAAATGTTCTTCACAAAAAATAAAATACACTTAAGCATACATAAACTTTAAATTAGGAATAAACGACTTAGACGTTTTTAGGGTTTTTTAATAATCAAACCTAGAATTAAATAAAAGGCTCAACGCACCTAAATCTCTTTGTTGTTTGTGTAACGCCCCGAGTTTAGGGCCAGGAGATAATCAGATTAAGTAAATCAATTCAGGTTAAAATTTAAATTGGTGAAAAACTATTTTTGACATACCTAAAGTATTTTAAAAGAGAAAGGGGTAAAAAAAAGGAGTTTGAAATTAAAGAAAAAGGGTTTTGAAAATACCCTCATCTTCCTAAGTTGTCTTTCACGTTATTTTCAAAGGAAACCCATTTTCAATATTCCATTGGTTTCAACACTTCATCCAAGCAAGATTTCTCAAGGTAATTTCTTCCTTACTACGATTTTTACTTATTTGAGTTATTCTCATCAAAACATTTCCTTTAAACCCAAAAAAATGCATTTCTTGGTTTGGGTTGGGAAAATGGGTAATTATCATGGTTAAACATGTACTTTAATTTAAGCTTTGAGTAGTAAAATATGTTGGAATGATGGTTGGATTTGGGGAAACCCGAAATGGGTCTAAAAATGGGATTTTTGGGTTGAAAAAGGGAAGTTTTTGGCTTGGTTTGTGGTGGAAATCGTGGCTTATGGTTTATGCTTTTGTTTAGCTTTTGGCTATGTTGGTGAATGCTATGTATGCTTGTTTTCTCTAAGAATATTGTCTTATTGGTTGTTGCATAGTTAAGTGTTTAATTTGCTTTATATGTTTATCCATGGATGCCTTGTGTTATATGTGTGATTGTATGTTGCTTAGATGCTTGTTAAATGCCTCTAGTGTTGGGTTCCTTGTGCTTTTAGCAGCTAAAACCTATTTTGCAGGGCAGGGCGTATCGATACGCTCAAGGGCGATATCGATATGGTCCCTTGTTTTGGGCAAGGCGTACCGGTACGCGGGGGCGTATCGATACCCAAAATGCTCTCTGGAAATCTGAGAAATTGACGAGATTTTGGCGTATCGATACGGGTCCCGGGTGTATCGGTACGATCTTCATAGTTGAACAAGGGAAGTTGACCGTTGAGGGCGTACCGATACCAGCCTTGAGGGTATCAATACGGTTTCTCTAGGTTTGACTTTGGGGTGTTGACCAAGTACAGGCGTATCAATACGATCCTTTAGCGTACCGATACAACCTGTGGTAAAAGGTTAAAAAGGGTTAACCTAAGTGCCTATTTGCGTGTTTTGTATCCATGTGTATTTTTCGATGTGTGTCCTCTCACATAGGATATACTTAATGCATCTAGAAAAGATAACTTTAAAAGAATTTTCTAGGGTTGCTAATCGGAGTGGAGCCTTAACGGGTTTCGCTTCGGTTTTCCCCGTGTAGCACGTTCGATGCGGTTTGGCGGCTAGGCCGGGTCGAGGGGGTTACAGTTTGCAAAAGTGAAATTAATTTAATGTGGTGTCTTATCAAACAGGAATGACAGGTTAGCGCCGGAAGTTTTGGCGGTAATTAAAGTTCATCACTCAAGCGATAAGGCCGTTAAAATAGACTAATATTCATTAAACGGACAAGTAAAGTCGAACCTCTTTGTGAACTTGCAAATTCCAATTTTGAAAACGATTTTAAAACCAATTAGGTACCAATTTTGGGTGTCGTGGGGGTGCTAACCCTTCCCCACGCGTAACCGACCCTTGAACCTGTTTTCTGATTTTTCACAGACTAAAACCGTTGTTTTATTAAAACAAAACGTTTTAATAAAATATCCTTGTTTTAAAGTGATCCAATCACACTTTTCAAAAAGATTGGTGGCGACTCCGTTGATTTTTTTAAAGTGTTTTCCAAAACTTCGAAGCCTCCTCCTGTAAAAAGGCGGTTGCGACACATTTCCCTTGAGATTTTCTGTAACGACCCAAATTTTTGAGTCAACATATGGGCGTTGACCAGAGTTATGAACCTCCGTGCTTGGTTTGAGTAATTGGAGCCTTTGGGCCAATATTAGGCATTAATGGTTGGGTTTTAGACCCTGCATGCTTGAGAATGGATTGTTTTGTAAAAAGGGAGAACCATGAAGGATTGATTTTGTAAATAAACATTTTTAGATGACATTTGGTTCCCTTGTTTTCTCTAAGAATCTTGTCTTATTGGTTGTTGCATAAGTGTTTAATTTGCTTTATATGTTTATCCATTGATGCCTTGTGTTATATGTGTGATTGTATGTTGCTTAGATGCTCGTTAAATGCCTCTAGTGTTGGGTTCCTTGTGCTTTTAGCAGCTAAAACCTGTTTTGCAGGGTAGGGCGTATCGATACGCTCAAGGGCGGTATCGATACGGTCCCTTGTTTTGGGCAAGGCATACCGGTACGCGGGGGCGTATCGATACCCAAAATGCTCTCTGGAAATCTGAGAAATTGACGAGATTATGGCGTATCAGTACGGGTCTCGGGTGTATCGGTACAGTCTTTGTAGTTGACCAAGGGAAGTTGACCGTTGAGGGCGTACCGATACCAGCCTTGAGGGTATCGATATGGTTTCTCTAGGTTTGACTTTGGGGTGTATACCAAGTATAGGCGTACCGATACGACCTGTGGTAAAAGGTTAGAAAGGGTTAACCTAAGTGCCTATTTGCGTGTTTTGTATCCATGTGTGTTTTCCGCTGCGTGTCCTCTCACATAGGATATAATTGATGCATCTGGACAAGATAACTTTAAAAGAATTTTCTAGGGTTGCTAATCGGAGTGGAGCCTTAACGAGTTTCGCTTCGGTTTTCCCTGTGTAACCCGTTCGATGCGGTCTGGCGGCTAGGCTGGGTCGAGGGGGTTACATTTTGCAAAAGTGAAATTAATTTAATGTGGTGTCTTATCAAACGAGAATGACGGGTTAGCGTCAGAAATGTTGGCGGTGATTAAAGTTCATCACCCGGGTGATAAGGCTGTTAAAATAGACTAATATTCATTAAACGGACAAGTAAAGTCGAAACTCTTTGTGAACTTGCAAATTCCAGTTTTGAAAACAATTTTAAAACCAATTAGGTACCAATTTTGGGCGTCGTGGGGGTGCTAACCCTTCCACACGCGTAACCGACCCCGGACATGTTTTCTGATTTTTCGCAGACCAAAACCGTTGTTTTATTAAAACAAAATGTTTTATTAAAATAAACTTGTTTTAAAGTGATCCAATCACACTTTTCAAAAAGATTGGTGGCGACTCTGTTGATTTTTTTAAAGTGTTTTCCAAAACGTCGAAGCCTCCTCCCGTAAAAAGGCGGTTGCGACACATTTCACTTGAGATTTTCTGTAACGACCCGAATTTTCGAGTCAATATATGGGCGTTGACCCAAGTTATGGACCTTCGTGCTTGGTTTGAGTAAATGGAGCCTTTGGGTCAATCTTAGGCATTAATGGTTGGGTTTTGGACCTTGCATGCTTGAGAATGGATTGTTTTGTAAAAAGGGAGAACCATGAAGGATTGATGTTGTAAATAAACCTTTTTAAAAGAATTGGTTGATCACCCTCTTTTCCCTCTTTTCTTCACGTGAGTGTTTGAGTGGAAAAAAAGGTGGGTTGTGATATTACCCTTTCTTTCTCACCTTTCTCCTTTCTTTTTCCTGTCATTTTCTCCATAGAAACCCAGCCACCAAAGCTTAAAAGATTCGAGCTTTCTTCATCTTTCCTTCCATCCAAGGTCCAATTTTTTAGTATGTTAATCTCCTCCTCGTAAGCTTCTAGAAAAGTATAATTTCAAATAATAAGGGGTAAGCTCTTCATTATGGTTTTTTTTGAGGAAGTTAAGCTTTTAGGGCTTTTTCTTTGGATTAAAGGTTGTATTTTCCTAGTTAATCTCCCATTTCATGCTAGACTAAGCTTTGGTTTGGATTTCTTGTTTGTGTGGCATGTGGAAGGGGTTGAAGAGCTTCTCCAAGCTTGAGTTGAGAGAAAAGTTAAAGTATCTTTGTTGGAAAGCTTAAATCCGGGTTAATTGCTAAAAGGTTAGTACATCTCTGACTCCTACTCTTCTTGAATATCATAAAATTATTGCCTTGCTTGGTATTATGGTTTATTGTTTCTAGTTGGGTGTTTGGGTAGCTTAAAGCCCTTTAATGGTGAAATTTTGGTTAATCGTTAATAATGTGTAAATATGGTAGCAAACCACCCTAATTAACTCTCATAAGATGTAGGATTAAGTTAAGGGGTTAAAGGTTACGTTTTGGGGGGCTTGGGAAGTGATTAACCGAGACTTGGAAGCCATTTCTAGGCCTCAGTATCGGTACACGGGGAGCTCGTACCGATACCCTATGTTATATATGATGAACACAAGCAAGGTTTAAAGGGAGTATTGGTACATGTTGGGGTCGTATCGATACCCCATGTTACATTGAAATTCCAAAAGCTTAATATGGTATCGGTACGCTTGGAGCCATATCGATACCTAAGGTGTATCGGTACGCGGGTGTTGTGTACCGGTACGGGGTCAACGGTCAACCCCTTCATGTGAAGCTGAGTATCGGTACGCGATGGCGTGTACCTGTACTGCCTAGGCAATCTGCCCGGAAAATATGAAGTTGAGTTCGAGGGGTTGGTAATTCAAGGACTATGGTCCAATGGGCTTCTAAGGTAGTAAAATGAATTGTAAAATTGAGAAACCGAGGTTTAACCTTCATAGATAAGAATATCATGTAATAACTTGGTAAATGATGACTCAATATTACCGTGATGGTTAGTGTCATGCCTTGGGGCATTTGTTGATAGCTTGACTTGGAGCCATTTACCTCTTTGTGAGGTGTATAAATGGTCAGGGAGCATGTATTATCTTATGATTGTGGTAAAGGAATATGGATGTCCTAGAGTTAGTACTAATGTACTTATATAAGTGGATGTGTACTTCGGGCTGTGTGAACAAGTACATCCGACGTACCCACGGGCTGAGTGATCTGGGTGCGGTTAGAAACCTATCTGTGGCTATGGTGATCCGGATAAGGTAATAACCTCGGTAGGCTAAGTGAGCTCGAGTAACCTGATAGGCTAAGTGACCTCAGGTAAAGACTACTTGTGGCTAATGTGATCTAAGTATGTCTAGGACGTATTCGTGGCTATGGTGATTATATATGATCCATTTAACTCGACGACTGTGTGAACACGGTTAACCCGACAATTGTGTGAGCATAGGTAAAGTATGGCTTCATTGGCCATTATGTAGATGATGTATGGATGTATTTATGTATGATGTTTGGATGTTATAAATGATAGCTTATGTACCCGATGGCTGAGTGATAAGGGTACGATATGTATTAACTCGATGGGTTGAGTGAACTCGAGTAACTCGATAGGCTATGTGATCTCGAGTATGGAAAGCATTGTGGAATCATGTATGATTGTTATAGAATTAATGATACCTTGGTATAGGTGATCTAAGAACTCTAGCTAGTGTAGGCTAGATGATAACTCATAGATAGTGAAACCTTATCTATGCTCTCTAAGCCATATTTATCTTGCATGCTTATTTTATAATAATCACGAATTGTGGTAGAATAGAAATGTACCATCGAGCTTTGTTAGCTCAACGTACAAGTGTGTTGTTTTTTGTGCATAGGTTGACAGGTTACCTTTGGAGGAGCATATCGGTGAGGGTTTCCCAGCACCGCGTTCGCTTCAGAGTACAATACTTGTTATTTTAGTTTGGGCTAATTTATTCATAGAACCTTACCACTGTTGAGTCTGTAACTCTATTTGAAATATTATTTTGTTATACGGTGTTTTAAACTTGGAGCTCCTCATTTGTAAACTTAATTTTAATACTTATTTACCTTCATAGATTTGTGAATATTTAACACTTTTAATTGATGGCTAAATTTATGGTTTTAAATTGGAAATTTGATGGGTCAATTTGCGGATGACCCGAATGTAGCACTTCGAATCCGGATCGGGATCGGGGTGTTAGATTTTCTTTTCTTACCTAAAATGTTAAGAAAAGAAATCCCTTTTATGATTTTCTTGCTCAATACAATTTATGGGTTTTCTATTTTCTAGGGACTAGATATAAAGATAAAGCCTTTTTTTCTTCTTTCTTTTAGCTTCAGAGTAAAGTTTTCTTTTGTTCTTTGGAGGGGTTAATGTAACGCCCCGGTTTTGGGCTTAGAAGTTTTGGGCGTTGACTGGTTTGGTCAAAGTGCTGTTCGAATCTAAAGAGGTGAAATTAGGAAAGCCTAGTTCGGGTTGCATTAAAAATATGGAAAAATGTTCTAAAATCATCTTTTAATATAATTAAGTGAACTGTGAAATCAATTTTGAAAAATGGGTTTTGGAAGAGTGACATTTTGGCTAGTGACCAAAATGTAATTTTTGAAAGTTTTGTGACTGTTTTATAAAGAGTTGAAACTTTGAATCTTTAAGGAGCTATTATTCCAAAAGTAGTTTCTCCAGATTTTTCTAAGATATTTTGAGATTTATTCTGATTTTAAAACATATCAAAAGTGGAGGGAAAGGTCATTTTGCTATTTTCTTAACTAACTTCTCTATTTTCTTTCTCTCATTTTCTCTCAATCCAAACACTTGTTTTCCAGAGAGTTGTTTCTGATTTTCTCACCTAAAATCCTCCTTTCAACATTCTTTTGATTCCTAATCAACATATCTTCAAAACCTCATCATTTGCTAGTTGATTCAACAAGGTTTTTTATTCCAAAAAGTGGAGAAACACAAGTTTGGAGGTAAGAACGTCCTTCTCCTCTAAACTATCAGTTCTTTACTGAAATTCCCAAGTTCTCAACTCTTAAATGAAGTTTTAATAAAGGATTTTAAGTGGTGAAATGGATCTTGGCTTATAATGCAAGATTTGGTGATTTTTGGTGATTTTCGTTAGATATGATTAATCTGTGTTTTGAGGTGTGTTTTTGATGTTAAATGAACTCTAAATTGATAAGGAAATGAGTTTTGATTAATGCAATCCCGGATAGGTTGTGTTTCCTAAGTTTAGCTTGTGATTCTTGGATGTTTTTGTGGTGATCTTGTGGATCTGATGTTGCTGGAGGTATAAGGATGTTTATAGGTTGTTTTAGATGTTAGATGGTGTTTATGGATGTTAGGTTTTGCTGGTTTATGGCTGGGCTTTGTTGAGAAGTGGTTTTGATGCAATTTCGGTTGTGTTTGGTGGCCGAAATTGGAGTGTGAATGAGAGCAGCGAGTTTGAGTGCTTTCATTGAAGCTTTTGATGCATGATGATGCATTAAATCTCTGCTTTAATGTGTTTAATCAGGGGAGGCATCTTTGGATCCAAGTGGTGGTGATCCGGAAGCTTGAATTGGTGCTTTGGCTTGAGGCGAAGTGGAATCGGTGAGTGAAATTGGGTTTTCGGCTTTGAAACCAATGTCTTGGGAGCTTAGTTTAAGTCTAAACAACTTTGCTAAGCTCAAGTGTAAGTTTTCGGAAATACTCTCTAGTGGTGGCCATGATTTGATTGATGTGCAATGTGGTTTATTGCATGTTTTAAATTCTGTTTTGAAAGCATGATTTAGCATGGTTAATGCTGTTTTTGTAAGCCATATGTTGAAGGAAGCTCATGGTAAGAGTTCCTTGTTTTTTAACATTGATTAAATGTGGTTTGATGCTTTTAAATGCATGATGAATATGGCTTGGTTTAATGCTTTAAAACAGTGGATAAATTGATGATAATGATGTATATTGGCAAGTGATGTTTTGAAAAGGTTAAGGTCACTAAGGTGGTTAAAAGTCCTTGAGTGAGCCTTGTTACTTAAGAACATCAAGGTGGTTAAAAGTCCTTGGATGGTTCTTGTTACGGACACAAAGGTGGTTAAAAGTCCTTGTGTGGTCCATTCTATGGTGTTTAAAAGTCCATAGGCCAAGGTGTTTAAAAGTCCTTGGGGTTCAAGGTGTTTAAAAGTCCTTGAGGTAATTTAATTCATGGTGTTTAAAAGTCCATGGCCAAGGTGTTTAAAAGTCCTTGGGGTCAAGGTGTTTAAAAGTCCTTGAGGTAACTTATATCATGGTGTTTAAAAGTCCATGGCCAAGGTGTTTAAAAGTCCTTGGGGTCCAAGGTGTTTAAAAGTCCTTGGGGTGAAAGTTGATGAACTTGTTTTCAAAGAAATGAATTGTATCACTTGTGGCCAATATGACATGAAATGAAATGAAACATGAGATGCTTGTTAAAGTATGCTTTTGAGCATGTGTAAATGATGATTTGAAGCATGATTTATAAATGTTTTGTTAATGCATTATTGGATGGTTTTATTGAGCATTCCTCACTAAGCTTTTGCTTACTCTCTCTTCCGTTTTCTTAATTCAATAATGCAGAACATTAGAGTACTTGAGGGCAGCAAGGAGGGCAAGCATCCAAGTGGAAACAAAGCTCTAAGTATGGAAGGTTTTCTAAGCACATTTTAGCTTTTGGTAATTTGGCAATGGGGGACCAATGTATATGTTTTGGGAGATGTTTAGTACTCCCTAAGTATGTTGTTTGATGTTGAGAATGTTGGTTTTGGTGTTGGATCTTTACATGCTTGTTTTGGAAGTTTATGCTTGAATGGCTTTCTTGTGTAGGAAGCATGCCTATAGATTTGGGGCTTTTTGCTTATGATGTTATTTTGTTGAATTGAAGATGCTTATATGTCCCTTATATGTTGAATTGCATGTTGGAAAAGTTTGGTGGCATTTGGAGCATGATTGGTTGGTCAATTGCATGTTTAAGTATGCATTTTTGGGCAATTTGTGCAGGGTGTTTCGGAACAGCACCTACCGTTTCGGAACGGGTGCCTTAATTGTGCCCAGGCGTCCGAAACGGGAGGGGCCGTTCCGAAACGGAAAGGCTTCTGCCAGACCCCCGTTTCGGTACGCGTTGCGGAACGGCCCCGAGTTTCGAAACGGGCTATGCCTGTTTCGGAACGGGTGACCGTTGGGGGCTGACATTGGCAGTTATATGTTTTGGAATGTTTGCGTTTTGGTCCTGAAACTTGTTTGTGCAATTGTATGAGTTTGGGAAGTCCTTTTGAGCTGAAATTTTACAGAGAAACATGAAACATGATTAATTTCAAGTTGGTAACTTTAATTTGGGTTAAGTCCTTATAATTATCAGAATTTACAATTTGGTCCCTAAAGTTGTAAATTGTTCAATTGGGTCCCTGTTAGATCTCTGATGTTTATGATCTTTGAGTATGCTGTTGTATGATCATATCTAAGGCTTAATATGCATCTAGACAAGTTTTAAAAGAAAAAAAAGGGTCGTTAATCAAGGTTGACTTTCGGGTTGACTTTGGTTTTCCCCGTGTGACTTTCTTAATTCGGGTCAACCGTCTAGGCCGGGTTAAGGGGGTTACATTTGGTGGTATCAGAGCTGAGTTCTCGAGTAATTGGGAATGTATGTATGCATGATTGAAGTGTGTATGCTTTGTATGCTTGTTGAGTGGAAGCATGTTGAGTGAATTGCATGTATGTTGCATTTGAGATGTATGAGGAGATGTAGCATGTTGTGGGTACCCATTGCCAAATCAAAGCTAAAGGAAAGATGTTGTTTTGAAATGAAATTGAGCTTGAATACTTGGATTGCTTACCTTGCTGGGCCTGACTTTGTTTTATTTGTGTTGTGATTGCATGATAAAAGTATGGCACCACGTAGAGAGTTACGAGGTAATGTGCGAGCTACGGCTCCTAATGAGAACGAGAATGAGGAAAACATGGGTAGTGCGGTGTTACCTCCTCCTCCACCTGGTGGTGGTGGTGCTGGGGCTGAGGAAGCTGGAGCTGCAGCTGGCGTTGGAGCTGCTGGACCTGGGGCTGGTTAGGGGCAAGCTATGCCTGATATGACGATGTTAGTGCAAGCTATTGCTGGTGCTTTTCAAGCAGCAGTAGCTGGGGCTCGTGGAGCGGGGCATCAGGAAGATGCTGGTGTCAGACTACCTTTGGAGCGTTTGCGCAGTCTTGGTGGGACTGAGTTCAGGGGTATGTCTGCTAAGAGTTCTGAAGCTTGGCTAGAGAGTACCAAGCGAATCTTGGGCCAGATGAGTTGCACTGATGTGCAGAAGCTGGGTTGTGTTGTGTCCTTGCTGCAGAAGGATGCGTATACGTGGTGGACAACCACTATTGCTGGGATGGCAGAAGCTGATGTGACTTGGACATTCTTTCAGAATGTGTTCAAGCGGAGATATCTTGCTGTGAGATATCTAGATGAGAAGAAGCGTGAATTCATGTCTCTTACCCAAGGGAGCATGAGTGTGGCTGAGTATGAGGTGCAGTTTGTGCGACTCAGTCAGTATGCACCGGAGCTGGTACCTGATGAGCGGGCAAGGTGCGAGAGGTTCCGTTATGGTTTAGAGACGGATGTGAAAATGTATTTGCTGGCCGCCGAGTATGATGATTTCGACGTGTTGGTGGGCCGAGCCAAGGATGTTGAGATGAACTTGGGTTTATCTATGAGAGGTGCTGGAGCAAGTTCTGGGAAGCGATCAGCTGAGTTTAGTTCCGGAGGTGGACGGAACAAGAGGGGACGTGATCAGAAGTATCAGTCCTCAGCCAAGAGAGGTGGTGGTCCACCTGCTAGGGGTGGCGGTGCTAGAGCTGATCCGAGTGCTTGTTGGATCTGTGGTTCCCGTGGTCACCTGAAGCGTGACTGTCCTCGTGCTGAGAGAGTGGTGCAAGCTCCTGTTGCGGCTGCTGGTAACGGGTGCTGGAGTTGTGGTTCTGCAGACCACTTGAGGCGAGATTGTCCTAGGTTGGCTGGTGATCAGGTGCGTGCTCCTGTTGTTGCTGCACCGCAGAGAGGTCGTGGGCGCGGCCGTGGTAATTTCCAGAGGAGAGAGGAAGGTGGTCATGGAGTGGCCCATGTTGTGGCTATTCAGCCTGAGGGTGGAGGCCAAGCGAGGGTGTATGCTCAGCGAGAGGGCAGGAATGATGCGGATGTGATTGCAGGTACCTTTACTTTGCAATCCTTGTCATTGCTTTCATTGATTGATTCTGGATCTACGCATTCATACATTTTGCGTGAGCATGCTGAATTGCTTGGTTTGCCTGTTGAGTCTTTGGATGTTGGTGTTCGAGTCACTAGTTCTTTTGGTGAGACTGTTGTGACTAGGAAGCTTTACAGAAGGTGCCCCTTGGTTGTTCAAGAGCAAGTTTTCCATGTTGATCTTATGGAGTTGCCCTTCTATGGTTTCGATGTGATCCTTGGTATGGATTGGCTTGCTGAGCATCGTGCTGTTGTGGATTGTGAGAACAAGCGGGTTTCGCTTAAGCTTGCGGATGATTATGAAGTTGTTGTGGTTGGTGAGAATGTGAAGTTTCTTGCCAATGTGGTGTCTACCTTGGAGGTGAGCAGGATGTTGAGGCAAGGTTGCGAAGCTTATCTAGCTTTTGTGATGAATCCTAGCTCTAAAGAGTTGAGGGTGCAAGATATCAGAGTTGTGAAGGAGTTTCCTGGTGTTTTTCCTGAGGAGTTGCCTGGTTTACCTCATAACCGCGAGGTGGAGTTTGGAATTGAGCTGTATGTGAATACAACTCCTGTGTCCATTACTCCCTATAGAATGGCACCTAAGGAGCTGAAGGAGCTGAAGACGCAGTTGCAAGAGTTGCTTGACCGTGGGTTCATCCGGCCGAGTGTGTCACCTTGGGGAGCACCGGTCTTGTTTGTGAAGAAGAAGGATGGCACTATGAGAATGTGCATTGACTACCGTCAGCTAAACGAGTTGACTATCAAGAATCGGTATCCTTTGCCGAGGATTGATGATCTTTTTGATCAATTTCGGGGAGCTGCTGTGTTCTCTAAGATTGACTTGAGGTCAGGGTATTATCAGTTGAAGGTGAAGGATGTGGATGTGCCTAAGACAGCTTTCAGGACAAGGTATGGGCATTATGAGTTCCTTGTGATGCCGTTTGGGTTGACAAATGCTCCTGCTGCTTTTATGGACATGATGAATCGTGTGTTTCATGAATACCTGGACAAGTTTGTTGTGGTGTTCATTGATGATATCCTCGTGTACTCGCGTACTGAGGAGGAGCATGAAGAGCATTTGAGGATTGTTTTGCAAGCTTTGTTGGAGAATCAGCTTTATGCTAAGCTGAGTAAGTGTGAGTTCTGGTTAAGGGAGGTGGTGTTTCTTGGGCATGTGGTCTCAGCGGAGGGGATTCGTGTTGATCCTCAGAAGATTGAGGCGGTGATGAATTGGAAAGTTCCTAAGTCTGTTCATGAGATCCGTAGTTTCCTTGGTTTGGCGGGATACTACCGAAGGTTTGTGGATGGTTTTTCCAAGATTGCTGCTCCTTTGACGAAGCTGTTGCAAAAGGATGTTAAGTATGAGTGGACGGAAGCGAGACAGCAGGCTTTTGAGAAGCTTAAGGCGGCTTTGACGCAAGCTCCTATCTTGATTCAGCCTGAATCAGGGAAAGAGTTTATGGTTTACAGTGATGCATCCTATGTTGGTTTGGGGTGTGTGCTGATGCAGGAGGGTAAGGTGGTGGCTTATGCATCGCGGCAGTTGAAAGTGCATGAGCGCAATTACCCTACGCATGATATTGAGCTGGCTGCAGTGGTTTTTGCTCTGAAGATCTGGAGACATTATATGTATGGTGAGAAGTGTACTGTGTACACAGATCACAAGAGTTTGAGGTATCTGATGTCTCAGAAGGAGTTGAATCTTAGGCAGCGGCGTTGGTTGGAGTTGCTCAAGGATTATGATCTGACGATTGAGTACCATCCTGGGAAGGCTAATGTTGTTGCGGATGCCTTGAGTAGGAAGGTAGCTGTTGAGCTGAGAGCCATGTTTGCTAGCTTGAGCATATCGCGAGATGGTGGTCTTGTTGCTGAGTTGCAAGTGAAACCCTCTTTGGTTCAGTTGATCAAGGATAAGCAGTTGTTGGATGATTCCTTGGTGTCGCATGTTCAGGATATCGCGGAGGGTAGACCTTCAGATTTCTGTTTCAATGATGATGGTGTGCTGTGTTTTGGGAGTCGAATAGTAGTGCCTGCTGATGCTGAGTTGAGGCGTGCTATTCTGACTGAAGGTCATAGTAGTCCTTTTGCTATGCACCCTGGTAGTACTAAGATGTACCGTGATCTTCGTGATGAGTACTATTGGGTGGGTTTAAAGAAAGATGTTGCGGAGTTTGTGAGCAAGTGTTTGGTGTGTCAGCGAGTTAAGGCTGAGCATCAGTTTCCTTCAGGGTTGTTGCAACCGTTGAAAATCCCTGAATGGAAGTGGGAACGAGTTACCATGGATTTTGTATCTGGTTTACCTTTGTCTCCATCGAAGTAGAATTCGGTCTGGGTGATTGTGGATCGCCTGACGAAGTGTGCGCATTTCTTGCCTGTGCATACCACGTTTTCTTTGGATAGGTTGGCAGAGCTGTACATTGCTGAGATTGTGCGGCTGCATGGTGTGCCTAAGTCGATTGTGTCGGATAGGGATCCGAGGTTCACATCGCGGTTCTGGCAGTGTTTACATCAAGCTCTGGGTACAAGGTTGCATTTCAGTACATCCTATCATCCTCAGTCGGATGGTCAGTCTGAGCGAGTTATCCAGATTTTGGAGGATATGTTGAGGTGCTGCGTGATTGAGTTTCAAGGTTCTTGGGAGAAGCATCTGCCTTTGGTTGAGTTTGCTTATAACAACAGTTATCAGGCAAGTATTCAGATGGCACCTTTTGAGGCTTTGTACGGGAGGAAGTGTAGGACTCCTCTTTGTTGGGCTGAAACTGGTTAAAAGTTGGCTTCGATGCCGGCCTTGTTGAAAGGGACCATAGAGAAGGTAAAGCTCATTTGTGAGCGGTTGAAGGCTGCTTCTGATCGGCAGAAGTCTTACGCGGATTTGAAGCGTAAGGAGATAGAGTATGCGGTGGGTGACCGTGTGTTCTTGAAGGTTTCGCCTTGGAAGAAGGTGATGCGGTTTGGCCGAAAGGGTAAGTTGAGCCCTAGGTACATTGGACCATATGAGGTGGTTGAGCGTGTGGGTCCTGTTGCGTATCGGTTGAGGTTACCACAGGAGTTGGAGAAGATTCATGATGTGTTCCATGTCTCTATGCTTCGGAGGTATAGATCTGATCCTTCGCATGTGATGCCTGTGGAGGAAGTGGAACTGAATCCGGATTTGACCTATGATGAGGAACCGGTGAAGGTTCTGGATTCGGATAGCAAGGTTCTTCGTGGCAAGAGCATTGAGTTGGTGAAGGTGCTGTGGAAGCATCGCGGTGTTGAGGAAGCCACGTGGGAGCGGAAGGAAGACATGCTGAAGCAGTTTCCTTATCTCTTTCCTTCAGGTAAATTTCGAGGACGAAATTTCTTAAGGGGGGAGAGTTGTAACGCCCCGGTTTTGGGCTTAGAAGTTTTGGGCGTTGACTGGTTTGGTCAAAGTGCTGTTCGAATCTAAAGAGGTGAAATTAGGAAAGCCTAGTTCGGGTTGCATTAAAAATATGGAAAAATGTTCTAAAATCATCTTTTAATATAATTAAGTGAACTGTGAAATCAATTTTGAAAAATGGGTTTTGGAAGAGTGACATTTTGGCTAGTGACCAAAATGTAATTTTTGAAAGTTTTGTGACTGTTTTATAAAGAGTTGAAACTTTGAATCTTTAAGGAGCTATTATTCCAAAAGTAGTTTCTCCAGATTTTTCTAAGATATTTTGAGATTTATTCTGATTTTAAAACATATCAAAAGTGGAGGGAAAGGCCATTTGGCTATTTTCTTAACTAACTTCTCTATTTTCTTTCTCTCATTTTCTCTCAATCCAAACACTTGTTTTCCAGAGAGTTGTTTCTGATTTTCTCACCTAAAATCCTCCTTTCAACATTCTTTTGATTCCTAATCAACATATCTTCAAAACCTCATCATTTGCTAGTTGATTCAACAAGGTTTTTGATTCCAAAAAGTGGAGAAACACAAGTTTGGAGGTAAGAACGTCCTTCTCCTCTAAACTATCAGTTCTTTACTGAAATTCCCAAGTTCTCAACTCTTAAATGAAGTTTTAATAAAGGATTTTAAGTGGTGAAATGGATCTTGGCTTATAATGCAAGATTTGGTGATTTTTGGTGATTTTCGTTAGATATGATTAATCTGTGTTTTGAGGTGTGTTTTTGATGTTAAATGAACTCTAAATTGATAAGGAAATGAGTTTTGATTAATGCAATCCCGGATAGGTTGTGTTTCCTAAGTTTAGCTTGTGATTCTTGGATGTTTTTGTGGTGATCTTGTGGATCTGATGTTGCTGGAGGTATAAGGATGTTTATAGGTTGTTTTAGATGTTAGATGGTGTTTATGGATGTTAGGTTTTGCTGGTTTATGGCTGGGCTTTGTTGAGAAGTGGTTTTGATGCAATTTCGGTTGTGTTTGGTGGCCGAAATTGGAGTGTGAATGAGAGCAGCGAGTTTGAGTGCTTTCATTGAAGCTTTTGATGCATGATGATGCATTAAATCTCTGCTTTAATGTGTTTAATCAGGGGAGGCATCTTTGGATCCAAGTGGTGGTGATCCGGAAGCTTGAATTGGTGCTTTGGCTTGAGGCGAAGTGGAATCGGTGAGTGAAATTGGGTTTTCGGCTTTGAAACCAATGTCTTGGGAGCTTAGTTTAAATCTAAACAACTTTGCTAAGCTCAAGTGTAAGTTTTCGGAAATACTCTCTAGTGGTGGCCATGATTTGATTGATGTGCAATGTGGTTTATTGCATGTTTTAAATTCTGTTTTGAAAGCATGATTTAGCATGGTTAATGCTGTTTTTGTAAGCCATATGTTGAAGGAAGCTCATGGTAAGAGTTCCTTGTTTTTGAACATTGATTAAATGTGGTTTGATGCTTTTAAATGCATGATGAATATGGCTTGGTTTAATGCTTTAAAACAGTGGATAAATTGATGATAATGATGTATATTGGCAAGTGATGTTTTGAAAAGGTTAAGGTCACTAAGGTGGTTAAAAGTCCTTGAGTGAGCCTTGTTACTTAAGAACATCAAGGTGGTTAAAAGTCCTTGGATGGTTCTTGTTACGGACACAAAGGTGGTTAAAAGTCCTTGTGTGGTCCATTCTATGATGTTTAAAAGTCCATAGGCCAAGGTGTTTAAAAGTCCTTGGGGTTCAAGGTGTTTAAAAGTCCTTGAGGTAATTTAATTCATGGTGTTTAAAAGTCCATGGCCAAGGTGTTTAAAAGTCCTTGGGGTCAAGGTGTTTAAAAGTCCTTGAGGTAACTTATATCATGGTGTTTAAAAGTCCATGGCCAAGGTGTTTAAAAGTCCTTGGGGTCCAAGGTGTTTAAAAGTCCTTGGGGTGAAAGTTGATGAACTTGTTTTCAAAGAAATGAATTGTATCACTTGTGGCCAATATGACATGAAATGAAATGAAACATGAGATGCTTGTTAAAGTATGCTTTTGAGCATGTGTAAATGATGATTTGAAGCATGATTTATAAATGTTTTGTTAATGCATTATTGGATGGTTTTATTGAGCATTCCTCACTAAGCTTTTGCTTACTCTCTCTTCCATTTTCTTAATTCAATAATGCAGAACATTAGAGTACTTGAGGGCAGCAAGGAGGGCAAGCATCCAAGTGGAAACAAAGCTCTAAGTATGGAAGGTTTTCTAAGCACATTTTAGCTTTTGGTAATTTGGCAATGGGGGACCAATGTATATGTTTTGGGAGATGTTTAGTACTCCCTAAGTATGTTGTTTGATGTTGAGAAGGTTGGTTTTGGTGTTGGATCTTTACATGCTTGTTTTGGAAGTTTATGCTTGAATGGCTTTCTTGTGTAGGAAGCATGCCTATAGATTTGGGGCTTTTTGCTTATGATGTTATTTTGTTGAATTGAAGATGCTTATATGTCCCTTATATGTTGAATTGCATGTTGGCAAAGTTTGGTGGCATTTGGAGCATGATTGGTTGGTCAATTGCATGTTTAAGTATGCATTTTTGGGCAATTTGTGCAGGGTGTTTCGGAACAGCACCTACCGTTTCGGAACGGGTGTCTTAATTGTGCCCAGGCGTCCGAAACGGGAGGGGCCGTTCCGAAACGGAAAGGCTTCTGCCAGACCCCCATTTCGGTACGCGTTGCGGAACGGCCCCGAGTTTCGAAACGGGCTATGCCTGTTTCGGAACGGGTGACCGTTGGGGGCTGACATTGGCAGTTATATGTTTTGGAATGTTTGCGTTTTGGTCCTGAAACTTGTTTGTGCAATTGTATGAGTTTGGGAAGTCCTTTTGAGCTGAAATTTTACAGAGAAGCATGAAACATGATTAATTTCAAGTTGGTAACTTTAATTTGGGTTAAGTCCTTATAATTATCAGAATTTACAATTTGGTCCCTAAAGTTGTAAATTGTTCAATTGGGTCCCTGTTAGATCTCTGATGTTTATGATCTTTGAGTATGCTGTTGTATGATCATATCTAAGGCTTAATATGCATCTAGACAAGTTTTAAAAGAAAAAAAAGGGTCGTTAATCAAGGTTGACTTTCGGGTTGACTTTGGTTTTCCCCGTGTGACTTTCTTAATTCGGGTCAACCGTCTAGGCCGGGTTAAGGGGGTTACAGTTAAGGTAAAGGTAAATTCATGGCTTTGGTGGAAGGGGAAGTTCAAATGGTTAATTAAAATTGAAATTTCATAGGAGATCTAGGTAATTAGGGTTTTTTTTTTGTTGGATTAGGATGACATATTGTGATTGAGTTTAGGGTTAACGTAAAGAAAAAATCTTAAAGGGTAAAGATAAATAATTTTTAAAATAAAATTTTTTATTATTTTTTATTTCCACATTACAACAATGTTAGCGAGTTAATGGAGGAGTAATGAAAATAATCAATGTGTAAAGTTTAGTGAGTAAATTAGTCGTTTTAAAACTCCAATGATCAAAATATGTCTGATAGCAAAGTTTAGTGATGATTTATGTATTTTACCCTTATATAAAAATACAAACTTTTACAAAAAAAACAATCAATATTTCAAATAATTTTTCGACTACATGATAAATAAAACTATTATTTATAACATTTTTTAATAGTCTAAAGATGATTGATGCTTGTCGAATAGCGATGCACTTTAGAGCAAATATACTCATCATATCAAGTAATAAAGTGATGAGTAGAGTGTCGAATCCACGAAGATTGGATCAATAACTACGAAATTATTATGCTTAAGAATGTGTTTGCAAGTGATGGTTGTTGTAGATTTAAGTAAAACTAAAACAATTAAACTAATGTTAGCTACGATTAAGAAGAACATCTGCAGCAAATAACAAATGATTTTGAAGGTTGAGATTATCTCTAAGGATATATGCTTGATTATTTATTACAATGCTATGCCGGTCGGCAATATATGTATGCGTAAACCGTTAAGATCTTTATCTACTCGATAGGATTTTCTAATGAACTTCTAACTCTCTCGATGCCTAGAAGTTAATAATATTGAAGCTAAGGTAATATATGTCTATGTGAACCCTAACAACTCTATTATTTGTTTAAGAACTTCATTTTAGTCGTTGAAACCCTAAACTTATGTCTAAGCCAAATTAGAACTAAGTTAATAGCTTAGCCCCACTGTTCACGTTTGTATAACCTAACTCTCTTGATATTAAGTCATAGATCAATAGCTAAAAGGTCTCTCTCGATAGCTCTTGCAATAACTACGCATGAAGAACAATGAACAAAATAGATAAAGGGAAAATTAACTATAGAATTATAATAAATAAATCAAAACATAAAGTCCTAGGAAGCAATAATCCCAACTAAATTGTTTAGCTCATGTTTGATCCTAAAACATCCATAACAAAAATATTAAGTACTGACAGTTTATCAAGTAAGGAAAAGAAAAGAGTCGATCGTCCTCGACAAACTCCCTCTGTGTCGTCTAACTGTGTTGCAGGTCTCCCACTCAGTGCAGTTTATCAAGCTTAAAAACAAAAAAAAGGACAAGTAAAAAAGGCATACAAAATAGGTCATTTATACACTCGTTAAATACCCCAAAACTTGAACTATAGATTGTCCTCAAGTGATGCAAAATGGAAGCAAGAAAAATAAAAGAAAAAACAGTAAACAACCCATAAGTTCTAACGTTCCACTAAGCTATGATTACATAGATTCCAAGTTATGTTGCAGCAGTAATTCATTCCCCATCTACGTTGATGAGATGCAATGCATTAGAGCTTACAATTATGTTCTGAAGATCAAATCTACTATAGGTGCAATGTGTGCTAAGTTACATGCATTCATTGCTAAATAGCCTTAGAGAAACTTAAGGGTTGCTTTCTTTTGTTACCTCAATATATTTTTTCTCTTTTCAACTCATTGTTTTACTCTCTTTTCTTTTTAAGTTTGAAATTTGTATTATTGGGGCTTCTGCTTATCACACTTACCCTTCGGTACCTGAAAATGGAGTGGAGCAAGCAGCCCATCCACGAGCTACGAGCAGTGTCATCCCGTGAAGACTTTCATTCACTATTTTCCAGTAGTATCATTCCTACCAGGGAAAGTTAAATGGAGCAAACATAACTCACCTATTGTAATAAGATAGCAAGATGCATAGAAGAGTGTCTCTCAACAATTTTGTCAAAGTTACCAAGTCTTAATTAATTTTCTTGATTTTCAGGGAGTTTTTAAACCCTTTTTTTTGCTATATTTAGCATTAAGTTCATTCACTTTGATTCATGCTTTGGCATCAGAAAGTTGAGCTAGAGCTTCCCTAAGGTTTCTTAAGTGTTTAGAGTGCATGCAACATGTGTTTTTAAGGGGTACAACAGATTTATCATTAAGTTCAAAACATAAAGCTCTTAACGCCTTGCAAAGAATCAACATAGATTCATCATAGGAAGTCATGATCAATGCAGCAGGAGTTTCAGAATCAAAGGAATCATAGCAAATGGAACCTATCAAAAATATTACGGTATGTATATATATGGGTATGTACTCCCCCAAACTTGAGAAGAGCATTGTCCCCAATGCAAAAATAAAATAAAAAACAAAATCAAACAAATATGCAAATGCAGATATGAAAAACTAAACTAAAAGAAAAGAAAAGTAAAAAGAAAAGAAACTAACTTAGGGAGTTATTGGGGTGGTGTGGCGCGACGCGCTTGGCTCTTCATACGTCCTTCGGTGCGTGGCGTAGAGGGAACATGAGCATGGGGTGCCAGAGTATTTGCAGAAGATGTAGGGGCATTTTGTTTTATAGGAGTGATGGTGGATGCTTAGGAATCAGAGGAGGTAGAAAATGGGGGATGTCGCCCCAAGTGTGCATGGAATTCTGTAACCTCCTCAAAAGTACTAATTTTTATGCCTATATTACAATTCTTTTGCTTGCTTTTGAATACATTTAGTTTCATTTAGATGTTAAATTCATGCATTTGCATGAGGAGTTGGGAATTTTGTCTATGTAGTGTGAAGGGTTGTTTTGTTGGTAATTTTGTAGGTTTTAGCATAGCAATTGGCAGAAAAAGAGCAGCGCATGAAGGAATGCCATAGAGAATGTTGACATGCTATTGGCACAGGTAGACCAAATAATGCCAAGCACCAGTTGGCAGAGAAGAGGAATTTGATGCCAGACCAAGAAGTTGTTGAACCCGAAAAAATAGGACCAGATCAGGCTGCGAGAAAATAGCAATTGGACCAAACTCCAGAAAAATAGTGCCAAGCTTGGTTGGTAGAATGATGCCAAGTTTGGTTGTCAGAGGATTGATGGCAGAATGACATAAGCCCTAACCTGATCAGCTTATCACCTAATCAGCTTATCACTTCAAATCTGGATAAAGGTGATCACAAGCCTTATCTCTTGCGCATTTAAATTTCAAATACAAAGGCTTATCCTAGGTCTTCTTCGCACGCCTATTTAAAGAACGATCAAGCAAGCATTCAAGAGGAGGTGGAGAGTGATCCATCAACGATTGATTACACCAAGGACACGTGGTTTGACCAGCTTGACCAAGAGCCTGGATCTTGAAAGGCTGCATCGAGAAACCTCTTCTCGCCCCAGTCTCTATGTTTAGTTATTTTTATTTTCTTTCAAATGATGATGTGTTCTCAAAACGTTGAAGGTTTTTGGTTGGTACCCTCACCATGTACTAATTTAATAGTTGGTGGGTATGTTTGCATTGAATGGTGTTTTATGTTATGTTTTTAATAATGAAAATGCTTCGACATTGTTTTTTATATCTGCCAAGCGAAAGTTGACACTGTTGGCCTATTGCACCTCAATATCTTAACAGACTTGGGTCACAACGATCGAGTTGCTGGATACTAAGGTGAGATGCTTCGAGAGAAGATGTTCACTAGATGAACTTACTTCGGAAGTGAAATCTACCCCTTAGGAGTATAGATTAGATCTTAATCAAACCGGTTTATGAAAAAGCATTCACTATAGAGATATATGGGTTTTACATGATCAATTTAGGGCAAAAACCAACGATAGAGGCTTTGCCAACTTGAATCTTCTTGGCAAACAATGCCAAGGCATTACATTATTGAAAGCTGGCATGGCAAGAATAGCATGAAAACAAGGCATCCCTTGCCAACACTCATCATTCATTTGACACTCTCCTTGCCAATGCTATCTTAGTTTAATTTTTATAGAGTGTCCA
This sequence comes from Hibiscus trionum, assembly GCA_030270665.1. Lineage (NCBI taxonomy): Eukaryota > Viridiplantae > Streptophyta > Magnoliopsida > Malvales > Malvaceae > Hibiscus > Hibiscus trionum. The sequence continues at coordinate 527,865 of BSYR01000050.1, forward strand.
GAAGTTCTATATTTTATGCACATTCATGCCCTTATTATTGCTTTTCTTAAGCTTAGTTAGGCATAAGTAGCTGCATGTCATGCATTATAACAGTATTTCTTCTTTTACCATGCTTTTATTGAATATCTTATACTTTGGTAGAGAAAAGGTATTGTTTTAGTTAGTTTTCTATTTCAGGTGCTGGTTGCTGATCAGAGGAAGAGAGGACATGAAAGCAGGGAGAAGAAGGAGCTGTACTGAAGCAGTTCCAGTTAATTACCGCCAAAGATGCCGCCGTTGCAGAATGCCACCGCCAAGGACGCTACCGCCGCAAAATGCCGCCCAGTCGGCAATACACCGACATAGTCAAGATGGGTCTCGTTTGATAGAGGACATTTTCTGAGTCCATTGAGCCCAATTTTGCATTTTTCTGAGGCCTGGAGCGGAGCATAGAGCTGATCAAGGATCGATAAGTAAAATAACTTATCTTTACTTGTTGAACAAGGATTTCTACTCCAAGAAGGATTTCTGCTCCAAGAAGGACTTAGACTAGATCTTTGCCTATATAAACCTCATGTATTTAGCAAATCAAGCACATAGACAAAGATAGAGATAGAGAGAGATAGAGAGAGGGAGTCGGCTATGTTCTAAATTCCTTAGGGTTTAGGTTTTTGCTTGTAAAGTAGTTGTGAGAAACGATTGTATTAGGTTAAGTTGTTTTGCAATAAATATTCCAAGTTTACTTAATCCATTGTTCTTCATTCTTTCAATCTTTCTACACCAGTCGTTTGAGAGAATCTATTTGTCGGGCATGAAAGTGCAAGGCTCACGAAAGGGTTAAGTACGGTCACAACGGGAGGCGTGACTAACTTGGTTCCACACTAGTCCACAAGTTTCAGCGGCTAAAAGGGATCACTAACCGAGTTGATTGATTTGGTTCCACACTAGTCCTCAAGTTATCAATCTCGAGCATCCTAACCTAGAAATATGAGGGGTCACTGTCGACTATCCTACCGAACTTGGAGTATCTACCAGACTTGCCGACATGACGTCTTTCCATTCCACCTGCCGAGACAGTACACACCCCTGCAATGGCAGTGACCTGCTGCAGCCGCGTGACAGGGTCGTAGTTTGCCGCCCGCCATACCCGTCAAGGCAGCATATCGTTGCAGCGCAATCCAACCTTAACCTATGCAATGCAGTCTACACACTACTGAGCAGCAATTACCTGGCCCATTCTATCACTCTGATCTCCCCTACTTTAATTAACTGTGTTTTTAGTTTTATTCCTTTAACAAAACCTGAAATTAATTGTGCATTTAAATTTCTTGTGCAGATACACACTCAAAGAAACTATTCCAATCCTCGTGGGATTCGACATCTTATATACTATAACTTGACAGGAGTGTGCACTTGCGCTCTTACAATAAGGGAACACCTACACGCCCTACAATTTTCTTGCCTTTACTTTATTTTCAAATCCACTCTCAACTTAAACAATATTTTTTCTTCAACGAGTAAACATTCAAAGCAATTAAACTCATGACCAATCCTTGTGGGATCGATAACTCAGCTTATTGTTGTATTACTTGAAAGACCGTGTATACTTGCACGCAAAATGCTTAATCTTTGGCACTATTTTTACTACATTTTCAATACATTTTCTGCCCCTTTTTCCAACACTCACGCGAGCCCAACAAGTTTTTGGTGTCATTGCCGGGGATTACAACGGAATTGATTGTTTTGATTTTTACTTGTCTTTGTTTTAGTTTAGGGTAAACTACATAAATGACCACCATACTATTGGTAAAGTCGCGATTTGACCACCATACTTTTTTCTAAGCAATTAAACCACCAAAATATTTAATTGGTTGCAATGTGACCACCAGCCGTTAGAAACTAACGGAAGAAGTGACGTGGCAGTTAGTAAAATTGGTATAGTTGCATATTTGGCCATTGCTATTTATACATTTTATCAATTTAGTCCTAATTTTAATAAATAAAATAATTTAATTATTTAATTAGGCGGCGACACGTGTCGCCACCTTATTGGAGGACTTTATTTATATATTTTTGATTTAATAATTTTTATTTTGCTCCTCCAATCAGGTGGTGACACGTGGCACCAGATTGGAAGAGCAAAATTAAAGCAAGAAACACCTTGCTTTTGATAGGATTCAAACTCGGGTTGGCAAGGTGGAGAATAAGCAGTTCTACCATTAGGCCACTGCTATCTTTCTAATATATTGTACAAAATCTAATATATATCCTAGTTTTTTGTTCATTCCAGGAAAAAAATAAGAAAAGAGAAACAACCATTACTGCAAGCACCATTTCTTTTCCTCCATTCGAATCATAACCCTTCACTTTAGCTTTGAAATTCTTTCAATTGTTCTTGTTGGATATGGAAGAAAGCAGTGAAGTAAGCACGCTTCAATATATCAAACAATATTTACTCGACGAGTTCTCTCCGGTTGGATTAGGGAGTTTTTCTTCTGAGAATAAATGGATTACCGAGGCGAAACCTCAGGCTTCCACCTCTGAATCTGACGCTCTTTACTCGCAGACTTCGACCTCTGATTCGTCTCTTTCGGTATCCGATTTTGATTCCGTGGACAATGATGATTTCTCTCGATTCAGCGCTGGTGCTTTCGAATTTCAAGTCAAACATCATATATTTCCATCGGCCAAACCTAGGTTTTCTTCGAATTCGAGCTAATGGTGCTTGCAGTAATGGTTGTTTCTCTTTTCTTATTTTTTTCCTGGCATGAACAAAAAACTAGGATATATATTAGATTTTGTACAATATATAACAAAGATAGCAGTGGCCTAATGGTAGAACTGCTTATTCTCCACCTTGCCAACCCGAGTTCGAATCCTATCAAAAGTAAGGTGTTTCTTGCTTTAATTTTGCTCTTCCAATCTGGTGTCACGTGTCACCACCTGATTGGAGGAGCAAAATAAAAATTATTAAATCAAAAATATATAAATAAAGTCCTTCAATAAGGTGGCGACACGTGTCGCCACCTAATTAAATAATTAAATTATTTTATTTATTAAAATTAGGACTAAATTGATAAAATGTATAAATGGCAATGACCAAATATGCAATTATACCAATTTTACTAACTGCCACGTCACTTCTTCCGTTAGTTTCTAACGGCTGGTGGTCACATTGCAACCAATTAAATAGTTTGGTGGTTTAATTGCTTATAAAAAAAACTAAGGTGGTCAAATCGCGACTTTACCAATAATATGGTGGTCATTTATGTAGTTTACCCTTTAGTTTATGATTATTTTCCTTTTATTATTTATTTTTCTAACATTATTTTTAGTTTCATTTATTTTAGGTACTTCTAGGAACATGGAGGATCAGAGAATGAGCATTAAAGACCATATTGGACATTACAACCGATGTCATTACCAACAAAATTTTCCATGGTATGATCAAGGAGTTGAAATTTTTGCTTATGATAATAGCATTGCAGCTGCATTACAGATGCCATGGCAAAACAGACCTCAACAACATCCAAGCTACACGTCCGAAGATCAAGGAGATTTCTATGATGATTATAGCTTTGCTGATGCAACACACATGTCTTGGCAAGAGAACTTACACCCCATGGAGGCTATAAAAGCTAGTGTGGATGCTCAACGTCAAGAGATTGAAGAAATAAGCAGAAAATTGAAAATCATACAACACTGATTTTGAACATCCTAAACAGCACGCCACAACAACTAGTTCAAGGGGATTCTGAAATTCCAAACCAAGAAGACGGAGGCAAGCAACCGATTATTTACCAAGAAGAGAAATTAGTGCCAGCGGGTGAACCCAAGAAAGTAGAGAAAGAAGAGGCAGAGGTTGATGATGTCAAACTGCTATCTGATGCCAGACCATTATATGATGCTAGACCGCTATCCGATGTCAGGAAGCAGTCGGATGCCAACACCACTGCGACAAAACCAGTGGAGCCACAATTTTCCAAACCTACGCCGGTAAGACAAGCATGTATTACTATTGACATTTTCAAAGCTCTTAAATGTACATATGAAATTGAATGTCATGTAGTTGAGCCAATGGAATCCATTTTTGATGAGAACCTAGCATTGAGTTTCCATGGAATAAAAGCTGATGCCATAAAACAAAAGTGAGATGCCAAAACAATTGAGCGACAAAGAAGATCGATTCTGGTCAAGACTAATGTCATGAAGCGAGGAGTGTTCAAATGGCTTGTTGCTGGAAGGAAAAGTAGATGTCAAATGACTAAGAATGAAGAGCTGAAGAAGGGAAAAAATTTCGTAACAAAAATGCCAAAGATACTGCGGCTCAAAACTAAAGATTTCATGAAGATTATAGAACAAGATGGGGATGACTATGCCTCAACAACAAAGAGATTCTTCGGTTTTCTAAGGTGGTTGTTCAAAGCCACCATGGTAAAACATTCTCTTTCATTGTGCAATCGAGATTTTGGCATTATCAAAGGAAAGCAATTCTTTGGCTTCCTATGTTGGTTATTCAAACAAATGATTGCCATAGCCCTCCGTCCACCAACCAAGGGCCAAAGACTAAAGCATTATTTGGAAGGTGATCAGAACAATCCCAAGGAGGTTATCTGTAACCCCCTAGACCCGCCTATGCGTTACAACGGATCCTAGGAAGTCACATTAGGGTCACAAGAGCGACCCACAGTAAAAATACACAAAACATATTTCTTCAAAACACTTATTAAACTGTAAAATCAACTTTTGTTTAAAATACCATTTCGAGAAGTCATTTAAACACATAACAGAAATTTCAGAAAGTACTTTACAAAAACTATCATAAAACAATACATGACATACATGCCCACTAACTATGTAGAACCGTACTCCAAAGGCAATACCGAGACAACTCCGAACACTGCTGTCAACCATTATACCATGATATATTCTTTTAACCTGCGATGGTAAAAACAACGTGAGCTTGGAAAAGCTCAGTAATACAGAACTACCAAAAGATGCTATAAGCTCATGCAGATATATGGTAGGCATAACATTTTCATGATGTTCCACGTAGTAACAGTCTCCATTTTCGTTCTACTATTTCGAGGTAGCATCATACTCGAGAATAACGATACTTGCTCTTTATTCATACATCGAGAATTAGACGAGAATTATATAGGCTGGTAACATACGAGGTAGGAATCAGAGAGTTTAGTGTCTAGTGTGTTCCAACGGTGCACCGTTAATGCATGAAATGTAACAATGCAGTAAACCTTTTTATTTCAAATACGTTTGTTTCAAGTAGCATTAAAGTTCATTTTAATTCTTTATTTACCCTCCAACCATACTCCATTATATAGTTTCCCCAGTGCGGTATCATGTACAGGCATTAACCCGGGCCCATTGGGCGTGGGTACCATCCTAAGGATATACCTTAGAATACGGGGGCCCTTGCCAAAGCATAGGAACCGAAAACGGGCAGACCTGGCCGAAGCCTAGGATCCGAAAACGGGCGGACCTAGCCGAAGCTTAGGATCCGAATACGGGCGAACCTAGCCGAAGCTTAGGATCCGAATACGGGCGGACTTACCAGCTAGATCAGGGCTGAGCCGACAGTAACTTCATATCATGTCCCAAGTACCCCAGTGAATCAGATCATCAATAGTTCATTAATCAATAACTGTATTTTTAGTAACACATTATCCATATAGCATGTTTATCATATCGAGTGCATATGCATATACCAGAAATATTGTACGGTCATGTTTAATTATAAAACATGTCATGTGAGTTCAAGTATGTCAATCAAGTGCACGTGATCGGTATTATAACATGTAAATCAGTATGCAAAAGAGTCGTGTGGCACACACATGGAACACACTAGGTGGAACAGTTTGTTTCTTGGAGATACTTGGCATTTACGGAAGAGAACACATTAAACTTTTGACAATTTGAACAGATTTTTGAAACGGAGCCCCTAATAAAGGAGGGTTCATACCAACGGTTCAAACTAGATATTCAGGAGATGATACATCAAGATCTTTGAGAGTTTAGGCATATCATGAGTGATTTAGCCATTTAAGCCTACTAGGGGCATTATGGTCATTTTATCATACACGGGCATTTTGGTAATTTATACCAGCAGGGCGTAAACAGTGGCTCAGAAATTCTATTTGCTCAACAGGTTTCCAACCATGCATTCAAAGATTTTTATGTCAAGATCTTTCACGATATCAGATACATTCAGGGCTATTTTGATTACTTTGGCCAATGAGGGCATTTTGATCATTTAACTGTCAGGGGTGATTTTGTAATTTAGCCCAATAGTGATAAAATGAAGATTTACAATATTTAAGATTTCCAGAAGTTTATCGAGCCTCTAAAACCAATCGAACTAACGTGACCCAACCTTACAGTACTAACCAAACCTTCTGATGTACGCACTTCACAAGTATCATTTCCAAATACTGATTGTATCGTAATCTGAACGGTTGCATTCATATTTCACCACAGAACTTGCCACAGAGTAGTTGAACTTATATTCTGTGCGGAAAAACTTCCATCCTCATATTAATATCAGGAGTGATTGACATACCAGAGTCATGCTTCAACCCTTAGGGGCATTTCAGTCATTTCGACGTTCGGGATATCCCTCATTCATTTCAATTGAGCCATATATAGTATTTCAATCATTTAAGTACTCGTGGGTGTTTCAGCCATTCAAGAAATTTTGGTACCTCCAACCACTTCATTCATTTTAGAACTCAAGGGTTTATCCATCCTTCCAGTTAATTTGTAAACCTCGGTGTCCGAGGATACTTCAGCCCTTTTTAGTCAATACGATCATTCCGATTAATTTAACCATAACAATATTTCCAATACTTTTAGTCATTACGATCAATTCAATATTTTGAGCCAGTTGATCAATTCAGAGGTATGGATAGTTTTCTGTAAGTCTACACTCGGAGATTTATTCCAAATTCAAGGAAACCTAACACCTTACAATCTCGAAGGTTTAAGTCTTGTTACCATAACTTTCCAAGGATATTTTAGTCATTCACATACCTTAAGGGCATTTTTGTAATTTCATATCTAAATATTTTTAGCATTTAATCACTTAACACTAATAATCAGGTTTGAGGATTAGCCGCCTTATTAATTAATTTATTAAACTCCAGATCATTACATTTATCAACTTTCTCGTTCGATCATTTCGATATTATCTAGGTTATCATACTCAATTTCATATCCGATTTGACTTATACAAAGCTAACATCACTCCTCATCATATTTATGCATGCATTAACCAAATATCGATATGTTCATAAAGCATACAAGAGGTAGTAATGTATTACCTTTAATACTTGCTACATCGGTCAACCATGATACTTCGTTCGATCACTCTCGAACCCGAATGCGACGTCCTCAACATCTCGAATACAAGATACGATGAATACCTTCAATCGCACAAATTCCAATTTCAGCTCTTATTCACTTTGCTCATAATTGATTAATAAATTACATAAGCAAACTCGAGTTCAAGGTCTAATTCGGAGGCTTTCGGGTTAGAATTTCATGAAACGGGCATCAAAAACGGACTTAGGACGTCGAAAAACATAAATAAGGCTTTTCGGAAAAAGTTGACTTTTTGGTCAATGGTCAAAATCAACGCTGACGTCAGCATGTCAACGCTGACGTTAGTAGATCAACGGGGTCAGGGTCAACACTGACGTCATCATCGGTCAATGTTGACGTCATCAGTCAACCGAGTTGACTCGGACGGGTTGACTCACTAAGTTGACTCGGACGAGTTGACTCATTGAGTTGACTCGAACGGGTTGACTCACTAAGTTGACTCAAACAGGTTGACTCAGACCGGGTCAACGGGTCGTGTTGACGAATCGGGCAGGCGGGTCGGGTCAACGGGTCAGGCTCGGTTCGGGTTTGGGCTCAAACCGAGTTGGGCCGGTTTAGACCGATTTAGATCGGGCTGAACCCGGTTCACTTACCGAGAATCCTAGCTCGTCGGCCGATCGTCGGAAAGTCGTCGAATTTTCACCGGTGACTCCAAATTGTACGATTCTGCCGGGAAAACACAGCCCATTAAAAGCACGAAATAAAACAACTCATAATTCAACGAAAAAGGCTGAATCTTGGCCGGATTTTACCTAAAATGACCCACGACGGTCGGAATCGCGTAGCATCGATGAGAGGCTTGCCGGAGTCGGACGGGCAAACGGACGGAGGGGTTTTGTTTGCCGTGTCGTGAGGAATCCATTGACGGTAGCGGTGCGACGATAGGATAACCGAGGTGGCCGGAATCGGTGAAATACAGAGGCAACGATTTGGGGTTTCTTGTCGGAGCTTCAAATAGAATTTGCCGGCGAAAGGCGGCTCGATCAAGCGCGTGGTGGTCATTGTTGTGGTCGTGGCGACGTGACGCCTCCGGCGATGTAGGCGGTGACCACCACCGCCCGGCGGTGACGGAGATCAACGGCGGCCGATCGAGAAGGTGAAAGGTCACCTTTAAAATCCCTAGAGATCTGATATTTTTTTTTCAGATCTAGAATGTGCATTGGTTTCGGGTAGGTGAGGGGTCTCACTTTTATTTGTTATTAGATCAGACAATTAAACCATAGCTTAAATAAAAAGGGGAGTAAACTAAGGCTATGGATTGCCTTAGCTCAGACGGTTAAAGCTTGGGTTTACCAAGCATAGGTCACGGGTTCAAGCCTTCACAGCCACACTTATTTTCTTTTTTTTACTTGCTTCTCTTATAAGCCTCCGCTCTTTATTTTAGGGTGTTACAATTCTCCCCTCCTAAAAGAAAATTTCGTCCTCGAAATTTACCATGGTCAGAGAAATACAGAAACTACTCTTTTTTCCATTCTTGTACTGAAACTTATCCATTAGAGTATCCTTGTTTCTCGGGGATCTTAGACGGTCACAGATCAATCTGGTAGTGTCCTCAGACACTTAGGTTGTCTTTGGACCCAAAGTCATCCCATTATACATCTTGGACCAACTAATCATCATACAATATTTGAACCCATAACGAACTTCATACGGTGCCAAGTAAACAGTTGTCTCATAACTGTTATTTTAAATGGTTTCAATCAGGGATAAGAAACCTTCTCAACTGCCACAGAAGTTAATCATACAACCCAGAAGCATCTCCTCTAGAAACCGAATTACTCTACTAGATTGATCATCGGTTTACGAATGAAGAACTATATCTGGAATCCATACGGGTACTCAAAGGCCTAAAACAGAGCCTTCTGAAATCAAGATGTTAACCTCAAATTTCATTTAGAATTGATATATAGCGGAACACCATGCCACTTTTTTTAAGGATAAGGCCTTTCTTCAAGACGATCAAACATAACCAAAGTTTTAAACTGATGTCACATACCTTCAGCGTAATACTCTGATAATTGTTTACTTCGTGCATAACAGAGTCATAGCATAATGTATACTTTCACCAATCTCGCGGACACCTTTCTTTTAAACTCATAATACTTTTATCAATTTTTCATCAAAATATTCTCAAACACAATCATTATCACAGAGCTACCTTACATGTGATCTTATATCGGTTACCACATATAATTAAATATTTATTCTTAAAAATGATTCAGATCTTCAATTCCACATGCATACACCATCCTAGGTTCTTTATCCAGATTCAAATCCATCAATTTAATACATTCCCCAAACGAACGCTATAATTATTTCTTGCCAATACAGATCGAGCTTTGGGGGGCAGATCACTTAGATACATTTATTTCAGAAAAAGGGTTTGACATTAGATTTTGGCTCGTAGGAGTACAGTTATGATCTAGGGGCATGCACAGACCAGACACCCTATGAAAGACGATCGGCCGATCTACCTAGAATGACGCAACTCTAAGCTCTGATACCACTAAATGTAACCCCTAGACCCGCCTATGCATTACAACGGATCCTAGGAAGTCACATTAGGGTCACAAGAGCGACCCACAGTAAAAATACACATAAAAACATATTTCTTCAAAACACTTATTAAACTATAAAATCAACTTTTGTGTAAAATACCATTTCGAGAAGTCATTTAAACACATAACAGAAATTTCAGAAAGTACTTTACAAACACTATCATAAAACAATACATGACATACATGCCCACTAACTATGCAGAACTGTACTCCAAAGGCAACGCCGAGACAACTCCGAACACTGCTGTCAACCATTATACCATAATATATTCTTTTAACCTGCGATGGTAAAAACAACGTGAGCTTGGAAAAGCTCAGTAATACAGAACTACCAAAAGATGCTATAAGCTCATGCAGATATATGGTAGGCATAACATTTTCATGATGTTCCACGTAGTAACAGTCTCCATTTTCGTTCTACTATTTCGAGGTAGCATCATACTCGAGAATAACGATACTTGCTCTATATTCATACATCGAGAATTAGACGAGAATTATATAGGCTGGTAACATACGAGGTAGGAATCAGAGATTTTAGTGTCTAGTGTGTTCCAACGGTGCAACGTTAATGCATGAAATGTAACAATGCAGTAAACCTTTTTATTTCAAATACATTTGTTTCAAGTAGCATTAAAGTTCATTTTAATTCTTTATTTACCCTCCAACCATACTCCATTATATAGTTTCAAATACATTTGTTTCAAGTAGCTTAGGATCTGAATAGGGGCGGACCTAGCCGAAGCTTAGGATTCGAATACGGGCGGACTTACCAGCTAGATCAGGGCTGAGCCGACAGTAACTTCATATCATGTCCCAAGTACCCCAGTGAATCAGATCATCAATAGTTCCTTAATCAATAACTGTAATTTTAGTAACGCATTATCCATATAGCATGTTTATCATATCGGGTGCATATGCATATACCAGAAATATTGTACGGTCATGTTTAATTATAAAACATGTCATGTGAGTTCAAGTATGTCAATCAAGTGTACGTGATCGATATTATAACATGTAAATCAGTATGCAAAACAGTCGTGTGGCACACACATAGAACACACTAGGTGGAACAGTTTGTTTCTTGGAGATACTTGGCATTTACGGAAGAGAACACATTAAACTTTTGACAATTTGAACGGATTTTTGAAACGGAGCCCCTAATAAAGGAGGGGTTCGTACCAACGGTTCAAACTAGATATTCAGGAGATGATACATCAAGATCTTTGAGAGTTTAGGCATATCATGAGTGATTTAGCCATTTAAGCCTACTAGGGGCATTATGGTCATTTTATCATACACGGGCATTTTGGTAATTTATACCAACAGGGCGTAAACAGTGGCTCAGAAATTCTATTTGCTCATCAGGTTTCCAACCATGCATTCAAAGATTTTTATGTCAAGATCTTTCACGATATCAGATACATTCAGGGCTATTTTGATTACTTTGGCCAATGAGGGCATTTTGGTCATTTAACTGTCAGGGGTGATTTTGTAATTTAGCCCAATAGTGATAAAATGAAGATTTACAATATTTAAGATTTCTAGAAGTTTATAGAGCCTCTAAAACCAATCGAACTAACGTGTCCCAACCTTACAATACTAACCAAACCTTCTGATGTACGCACTTCACAAGTATCATTTCCAAATACTGATTGTATCGTATATCTGAACGGTTGCATTCATATTTCACCACAGAACTTGCCACAGAGTAGTCGAACTTATATTCTGTGCGGAAAAACTTCCATTCTCATATTAATATCAGGAATGATTGACATACCAGAGTCATGCTTCAACCATTACGGGCATTTCAGTCATTTCGACGTTCAAGATATCTGTTGCGTGTAAAATAGTCTATCGCAATTGTAGTGCAAGTATACACGACGCAAGTAGTAAAGTGAAACGAAGTATCGGATATCGTCTCCATAGGGATTGGGCTAATAGCTTCACCTAAATTCACTGCACGAAAGTAAAGAAAATATTTGAGAAAGTTGTCACGAGAATAATAAAGTAAACTTAAATAAAAGAGTAGAATTATCAAGGTAGAGAGAATGGGCTGGTATTGAATTGCTCAGTAGTGCAGGTATTGTATTGCTTAGGAACTCCAGTTCTGTCGTGCGCCTGTCGCTGGCAGCACCTGTCGCGGCAGCAGTCCGTTGATTGTCGCGGCAGCAAACACTCAACTCAGTACTTTCAATTTTGGCAAGAATCCCAGATCTGCCTTGGCCTATCCCTAGGTCCAAGTCTGTCGATGATCACGTCTTGATGATACCTCCCGGCGTGAATCGAAGGATGAACACCGATGTGTATGAATTCTTCTTTAGCCACTTAACCTCGCCCTATCCCTAGGTACGAGATAGTTCAACTATAAACTAGAGGACTCGCTCTTATTTCTTTCGTATACTTAACTCTCCCGATGCTAAGTAAATAGATAACCTCACAATGCTCTCCCGATGCTCTTGCAAGATATTAATAACCAAAATAAGAGAACTTGAAGTTTATTTTATTGAACTGAAAATTCCTAAAACAAAAGCAACCCTTGCAACTACTTTACAAATCAACCCGTGGCCCTAGGGGGGTTTAGAACATATCGACGGCGGGTAAACGGCGGAGGGGTTTTTGGTTGTCGGTTATGGGGTAATCGGCTATGGGATATGAGATCTCTCTCCTAGGTTAAAATACATGCCCTTATATAAGCTTTGGGCTCAAGTATTCTAAGTTAACAAGGATTACAACTTTAATTAAAAGTATGATTCTAATAAAGACTTAATCTTTAAGGAATCTACTTTCCAGCCGTCTTCCTTGTTTCTTGGGATTTTCTCTCCTTGAACTTTGGGCTTGACATATCTTTTGATCTGGGGCTCGGAAAAATATGAGGTTTTCACACGACAGACGAGCGGAATTTTCTCTATCTATCGAGGTCCACTTTACTTTTTCTCTCCACAAAAACTGCTGTCACCATGCTGTCACGGCGGCACCATGGCAGCATCGTTCTCTTTGTCTGCTTGTCCAGTTCAGCTCTTCTGCTTCTCTGCCCAGCGCCTGCCCTCTCCGTTAGCTATGGCGGATACCTACAAAAACAGCTATTTTTAGTAGAATCTGTACCTTTAATATATTTGTGATGTTTTGATGTAAACTGACCTAAATGCAATGAATAATGCTTGAATGCAGCAGACATATGGGTTAAAAAGGGTGTAAATAATAAAACTTTTACCCACTCAACACACCCCCAAACTTAAGTTTTTGCTTGCCCTCAAGCAACTAAGACCTAAAAGAAAAATGAAATATTTTTGTTTTGGCTTTCAAACAGTGGACTTTCCCTTACCCGTCGTTCGTGCCCTGTGACGGCAGCAACCTGTCGGATAATTTAGGATCTGTCCGGAATCTCACTATAGTTCTCGTGCAGTGTGTGCATGCTTGTGAACAGTTATATGCCAAGACTCTCTTAGTTTCACTAGAATATTCAACTCTTAACTCGAATTTTTATGCCAAAGTTTATCTTTTTGAAAGCACATTTTCATGCTTCTTTGATTTTCTGTTTTGACTTGATTTTTTTATTTTTTTAAGCTAAAGTTTCACTAGAGCCGGTTTCGGGCACCTCTAGCTAACTTCCTAGAGCCGGTTTCGGGCACCTCTAGGGCTATTGAGTCTCTTTTGCTAAACTTCTTTCCTAGAGCCAGTGTTAGGCACCTCTAGGGGCTATTCAAGTGCTAAGCTTCCTATTCTAGTTTGGCTAAAAGAAATCTAAGCAGTATAACAGTCACAATGGTGTTTTAAGTTTTCACAACTATAGAAAGGCTCTAAACTTCTCCTAAAACTATCCTAAAGTTTCTGCCACGACAGAGCTGTCACGACAGGTAAGTTCAAATCACAGTTTTAAGCCAAAATTTTCAGTTTTTTTTAGAGAACTTTAAATAAAGACACAACAATTAATTAAAAAGATGTACTTAGACTCCATTAAAATGGAGGGTTGCCACCCCCAAACTCAAGGGTTGCATTGCCCTCAATGCAAATGACAAAATAAAAAGCAAAATAAATGAAGGCAGTACATCACAAAATATAGATAAGGCAGGCAGCAATAAGAAGAAAATAAAAGACTTAAATTTTAAGCACTGTCTTCACTGCTGCTGCTAACACGGATTTGGCGGCGGATTCTGGGTTGTGGGGCAGGCTGGACTGGTTGCTCTACGACCTGGAAGTCAGAGCTGCTGCCGCTGTAGAAGTTGAAGCAGCACTATGGCGGGTTCTTCTGGAAGACATGTTAGTTGCAAGGGTTGTTGAAAGTAAAAGAAAGCAAATGTAAACTAAAGGGGAGAGCAAGTAAGAATAAGCAGAAGTGAGGAAAATGAAAATGAAACGGGTTTTTATAGAGGAAGAGTTGATGCCCGTTTAATGCTTTTACGGCAGGCGTGAATAACGGGGCGACTGTTGAGCTTTAGCGTGTCTGACGAGTCTGACACGCATTTATATGTCTGTTACACGTCTGTCGCACGTTTCTGCGTCTGCCGTGACAGTCTGGTGACAGCCTGTCTTCTCCTTGTCTGCGGCGGCAGCTGGAACGACATGCATCAATAAATGGGCTCTTTTGGGCTGATGGATGGATGGTGGGCTTGGGTCACTTCTCCTTTTCTTCTTGACTCCTTTATTTCCTAAAAACAGAAAATATAAAAACATTATTCAAATAAAATAAACCTAATTTCCTAATAAATAATAAATAAAATAAATAAATAAATAAATAAAATTTAGGTTAAATTAGGGATGCCTTGCGGGGCATCTCCCAAAGTAACCACTTCCTGTATTCCTGGGGCTTCAGTCCCTTGATAATGCTTGAGGCGCTGTCCATTGACTTTGAATTGGTGCCCGTCTTTTAATGATCGGATAGTGATGACACCATGGGGAAAAACTTGTACCACTTGAAACGGGCCAGACCATCTAGACTTTAGCTTTCCTGGGAAGAGTTTCAGTCTAGAGTTGAACAACAACACAAGCTGCCCTGGGCAGAACTGTCGTGGCAGCAACTTCATATCATTCCACTTCTTAGTTTTCTCCTTGTAAATTCTTGCATTGTCGTAGGCCATTGTTCTTATTTCGTCGATCTCGTTCAGATCTAACAGCCTTTTCTGGCCTGCCTTGTCCAAGTCCATATTCACTGCCTTGATTGCCCAGTATGCCCTGTGCTCTATCTCGACAGGCAGATGACAGGTTTTCCCATAAATCAGTCGGTATGGAGACATGCCCAATGGAGTCTTAAAAGCTGTCCTATATGCCCATAATGCATCATTAAGGAGTAAAGACCAATCTTTCCTAGTTGGTTTAACCATCTTCTCAAGAATGTTCTTAACTTCCCTATTAGATATCTCAGCTTGTCCATTGGTCTGTGGGTGGTATGCTGTCGCGATCCTATGCTTGACACCATATTTCTTCAAGGCGACAGCAATAACCCTATTGTCAAAATGTCTCCCTTCATCACTGATTATTGCCTTAGGGATGCCGAACCTAGAAAAGATGTTTTTGTGTAGAAATTTTTGGACTGTCTTGGCATCATTCCTTTGTGTAGCGATAGCTTCAACCCACTTAGAGACATAATCCACTGCTATGAGGATGTATAGATTTCCACATGAAGATGGAAAATGTCCCATAAAATCAATCCCCCAAACGTCGAAGATCTCGACTTCCAGAATGTTCTGCAGTGGCATCTCGTTTCTCCTCGAGATGTTACCTGTCCGCTGGCACCTGTCACAGTTCTTGTAGAAGTTCTGTGCATCTTTATACAGTGTCGGCCAGTAGATCCCTGACTGCAGCACCTTGGCAGCAGTTTTGTTGCCTCCTAAGTGACCTCCATATTGTGAAGCATGGCAATGATGGAGAATGTCTTCTTGCTCTTCTTGTGGTACACACCTCCTTATAACCTGATCTGCACACATTTTGAAAAGAAGAGGTTCGTCCCAATAATAATGCTTAACATCATTTTGGAACCTCTTCCTGGCTTGATAATTAAGATCAGAAGGGAGTATTCCGCTAACTATAAAATTAACGAAATCCGCATACCAGGGGAGTTCATAAGACTTACCTGCCGCCATGGCTGTTGCGGCAGCGATTGCGACAGCAAAGAGCTGTTCATCTGGGAAGGTCTCCAGTATGTTTGTCTCATCTATTAGCAGACTCTGTCCCTTCTCCAACCTTGACAAGTGATCTGCCACCTGATTTTCTGTTCCTTTTTTTTCCTTGATTTCAAGGTCGAACTCTTGCAATAGCAGGATCCATCGTATCAATCTAGGCTTTGCATCCTTCTTTGCGAACAAATACTTCAGGGTAGAATGGTCTGTGTGCACTATTACTTTCGTCCCAAGTATGTAAGAACGAAACTTGTCAATGGAGAACACCACAGCTAATAGCTCCTTTTCTGTGGTGGTGTAGTTTACTTGGGCGTCATTCAATGTCTTGCTGGTATAATATATGACATGAAACAGCTTATCTCTGCGCTGCCCAAGTGCTGCCCCGACAGCATAGTCACTAGCATCACACATAATCTCAAATGGCTGTGTCCAGTCTGGTGGCTGTACTATGGGGGCTGTTACCAGTTTTTCCTTTAGAACCTTGAATGCTTCAGTACATTCTTCATTAAAGTCAAAGGGTCGGTTCTGCTCTAAGAGATGACATAGGGGCTTGGTGATTTTTGAGAAATTTGCAATAAACCTTCGATAAAAACCAGCATGCCCTAAAAAACTCCTAATGCCCTTGACTGTGGTCGGCGGCGGCAGCTTCTCAATTACTTCTATTTTAGCCCTGTCGACTTCTATCCCACGGCAGCTAATCTTATGGCCAAGGACTATCCCTTCATCCACCATAAAGTGGCATTTTTCCCAATTCAAGACTAGATTGGCTTTTTCACATCTTTCTAGTACCTTTTTTAGATTGCCGAGGCAGCTCTCAAAATTGTCTCCAAAGACAAAAAAAATCATCCATAAATATCTCAAGGAAGTCCTCTACCATATCGGAGAATATGGCCATCATGCACCTTTGGAAGGTGGCAGGTGCATTACATAGTCCAAACGGCATCCTCCTAAAAGCGTACGTTCCGTAGGGGCATGTGAAAGTCGTCTTTTCTTGATCTTCTGGTGCAATAGCAATTTGATTGTAACCTGAGTAACCATCAAGAAAACAATAGTAAGGTTTACCCGCTAATCTATCAACCATTTGATCAATAAAGGGTAAAGGAATGTGGTCCTTTCGGGTAGCTTTATTAAGCTTCCGGTAGTCCATACAAACCCTCCAACCGGTCACAGTCCTGGTTGGGATTAATTCATTGTTCTCATTGGTTATCACGGTCATTCCTCCTTTCTTTGGAACGCATTGCACCGGGTTCACCCATTTGCTGTCGGAGATGGCGTAAATAATACCAGCATCTAACCACTTGATTATCTCTTTACGCACCACCTCTTTCATAGCATGGTTTAGCCGCCTTTGGGCATCAATAGTCGGCTTATGATCTTCCTCTAGAAGGATTTTGTGCATGCATAACGCCGGACTGATGCCTTGTATATCAGCAATCGTCCATCCAATCGCCTTTTTGTGCTGCCTTAGCATGCCGATTAGCTACCGTTCATGTTCCTGTGGCAGCTTAGAAGAGATGATTACAGGCAGTGTGTCATTTGAACCAACAAAAGCATATTTTAACTGCCCTAGCATGGGGCTTAAGTTCTAAGGTAGGTGGTTCAACAGTAGATGGCTTTTGGATTAAATGGTTATCCGAAGTGTAATTCAAAGGTTCGAATAACTTACCTGGACGATTGCCTATCCAGTTGACCTCCTCCCAATCTTCAGTATCAGATGTATCGGAGTCAGAGGAGTTGCTGTCGTCGGTGCTGTCGTCAGTGCTATCGTGACAGCCCTGTAGGAGGCTGCCGTGGCAGTGCCCGATTTTTATGTCGTGACAGCCCGACCAGATGCAGGGTTGATCAAGGATAACTTCAGTGATAGCCTTGCATTCCTCGTCTGCATCAGCATGCTTCATTGCTTGGAGAACATTCAACTTAATCTCTTGGTCGTTCACTCTCATGGTGAGTTCTCCTTTTTCCACATCAATCAGTGATCTTCCCGTGGCTAAGAAGGGTCGCCCAAGGATGATTGGTGCGTTTTCGTCTGCTTCGCAACCTAAAACAAGAAAGTCAGCAGGAAAAATAAATTTATCCACTCTTACCAGAATATCTTCGATTTTTCCTTCTGGATGAACGTAAGAGCGGTCAGCAAGCTGCAGAATTACTGTCGTGGGCCGCGCTTTTCCAATACCTAATTTCTGAAAAACAGATTTTGGCATTAAATTAATACTAGCACCATGATCACAAAGTGCCTTACCCACGTATTTATCTCCGATTACACAAGGTATGATGAAGCTCCCCGGATCCTTCTTTTTCTGTGGTGGCTGCCGATGAAAAATACTCATGCAAACATATGCCATCCTTACCGTTTCAAATTCCCCCAGTTTATATTTTTTTGACATGAAATCCTTGAGAAATTTGGCGTATCCGGGCATCTCCCTAACGGCATCTAACAGCGGAATATTAATATGAACCTGCTTAAAAATATCATAAATCTTTTTAAGTTGAGATTCTTGCTTAGCTTGATGTATCCGTTGAGGAAAAGGAGGTGGGGGACGGTAATCAGCAATACGTCTTTCCCACTGCATACGAATCTGAGGAGGTTTAGGTTCATCAATTTTCTCCTCTGTCACTTCTACTGTCGTGACAGGCTCATCGGCAGCAGTCTGTTTATCACCTGTCGGGGCAGCTCCCTCGGCAGGTTTGTCCAAGGCTGGTTCCTTTACTGTTTCAACTTCTTTTTCCGGCCCTGGTAGTTTCTTCCCACTCCTAGTAGTAATGGTCTTACATTGCTCATGTGTGGGCTGCCTAGCATTTTCAGTATTACTAGGGAATCCTCCAGTCTGCCTCGGCTTAATATGTTGGGAAACCTGACCCATTTGTGTCTCCAGAGATTTCAAAGTAGCCTCATGATTTGTCATCCTCATCTCTGTTTTATCCATGAACGTCTCTGTTTTCTTGACAAACTGATTCATATTCTCAATATAAGTACCTGTCTGAGACATAAAGGTGGCCAGAGTCTGTTCCAGTATACTGCTCGTGGCAGCTGGTGGCTGTTGTTGCTGCTGCGGCGGCAGGTGCGGTGGTAGTTGCTGTCGCGTCAGCAATCTAGGTCCTCCCTGATTCTGATTGTGTGCTTGGGGATTCAGGGCATTATTAGGATTGCTCCAAGAAAATTTGGGATCCTTTCTCCAGTTGGGATTATAGTTGTTGGAGTTGTAATTCTGCTTGTTGTAATTTCCAACATACTTTCCCTCTTCTAATTGTATTGGACATTCCTCCGAACTATGATTTCCCTCACAGATATCACATACCTCCTCAACAGCAAATCCTTGTAATCCATCATCATTTAATAACCTTTTCATTGCTTTAGTAAGGAATGCTACCTGTGATTTCATGGTGCTGTCGGCCTCATAATCCTTGACAGAAAGTACTCGCTTACCCCCTCTTCTTGTAGTTGGAAACTGCTCCTCATTCTTGGCCAGATTTTTCAAAACTTGTAATGCCTCGTCCGGATCTTTATCCAATAATAGTCCATTTGCTGCAGAATCAATTCAAATGCGAGTTTGTAAGTTAGCAGCATTATAGAACTTTGTTACCTGATTCCAGAAGGGGAATCCATGCATTGGGCAGTTCCGAAGAAGAGTAGTAAATCTGTCCCAGGCTTCGTGCATCGGCTCGTCATCTTCCTGTTGAAAAGTAGCAATTTCATTACGTAATCGCTCAGATAAATGCGAAGGATTAAAACGAGATAAAAATTCACGAGATAAATCTGCCCAAGTCATAATTGATCCCGGCGTAAGTTTATTCCACCAAGTTTTAGCTCTGTCCCTCAATGAGTGGGGAAATAACCGAAGCCTCAGTATCTCCGGATTAACTCCTGGTAGTCTAAACGAACCACAGATTTCCTGGAACGTTTTGAGATGCTCCCTAGCATCCTCTGTCGCAGCACCACTAAATTGCCCGGCATTGTTGATCATACTAAACATGACAGGTTTCAGCTCAAAGTTATCAACTTCAATATCCGGCAGCGTGGTCTCCAACTCTACGTGATCATTCAACATGTAGTCACGACAGGACCGTCGTCCGGCTGCTGCAGGCGGGTCGCCGACAGGCGGTATACCATCACCAGCGGGCGGGTTACGGGCAATCTTCTCTAGCTAAAAGGTGACGAAGTTGTTTCTTGAGATTGAAGGAACATTCAACTTCCGGATCTAATGGATACTCAGGATCTTCACCTCTTTTAGATCTGCGCATAAACAAGAAAACCTCGTGAAAAGCAAGAGTTGAAAGCACCAAGAAAAAATAAAAATAAAAATAAAAATAAAAATAAAAACAAAATAAAAATAAAAACAAAAAGTGCAATAAAAGAAAGGTAGAGTTATGTTGCCAGTCCCCGGCAACGGCGCCAAAAACTTGTTGCGTGTAAAATAGTATATCACAATTGTAGTGCAAGTATACACGACGCAAGTAGTAAAGTGATACGAAGTATCGGATATCGTCTCCACGGGGATTGGGCTAATAGCTTCACCTAAATTCACTGCACGAAAGTAAAGAAAATATTTGAGAAAGTTGTCACGAGAATAATAAAGTAAACATAAATAAAAGAGTAGAATTATCAAGGTAGAGAGAATGGGCTGGTATTGAATTGCTCAGTAGTGCAGGTATTGTATTGCTAAGGAACTCCAGTTCTGTCGTGCGCCTGTCGCTGGCAGCACCTGTCGCGGCAGCAGTCCGATGATTGTCGCGGCAGCAAACACTCAACTCAGTACTTTCAAGTTTGGCAAGAATCCCAGATCTGCCTTGGCCTATCCCTAGGTCCAAGTCTGTCGATGATCACGTCTTGATGATACCTCCCGGCGTGAATCGAAGGATGAACACCGATGTGTATGAATTCTTCTTTAGCCACTTAACCTCGCCCTATCCCTAGGTACGAGATAGTTCAACTATAAACTAGAGAACTCGCTCTTATTTCTTTCGTATACTTAACTCTCCCGATGCTAAGTAAATAGATAACCTCACAATGCTCTCCCGATGCTCTTGCAAGATATTAATAACCAAAATAAGAGAACTTGAAGTTTATTTTATTGAACTGAAAATTCCTAAAACAAAAGCAACCCTTGCAACTACTTTACAAATCAACTTGTGGCCCTAGGGGGGTTTTAGAACATATCGACGGCGGGTAAACGGCAGAGGGGTTTTTGGTTGTCGGTTATGGGGTAATCGGCTATGGGATATGAGATCTCTCTCCTAGGTTAAAATACATGCCCTTATATAAGCTTTGGGCTCAAGTATTCTAAGTTAACAAGGATTACAACTTTAATTAAAAGTATGATTCTAATAAAGACTTAATCTTCAAGGAATCTACTTTCCAGCCGTCCTCCTTGTTTCTTGGGATTTTCTCTCCTTGAACTTTGGGCTTGACATATCTTTTGATCTGGGGCTCGGAAAAATATGAGGTTTTCACACGACAGACGAGCGGAATTTTCTCTATCTATCGAGGTCCACTTTGCTTTTTCTCTCCACAAAAACTGATGTCACCATGCTGTCACGGCGACACCATGGCAGCATCGTTCTCTTTGTCTGCTTGTCCAGTTCAGCTCTTCTGCTTCTCTACCCAGCGCCTGCCCTCTCCGTTAGCTATGGCGGATACCTGCAAAAACAGCTATTTTTAGTAGAATCTATGCCTTTAATATATTTGTGATGTTTTGATGTAAACTGACCTAAATGCAATGAATAATGCTTGAATGCAGCAAAAATATGGGTTAAAAAGGGTGTAAATAATATAACTTTTACCCACTCAACAATATCCCTCATTCATGTCAATTGAGCCATATATAGTATTTCAATCATTTAAGTACTCGTGGGTGTTTCAGCCATTCAAGAAATTTTGGTACCTCCAACCACTTCATTCATTTTAGAACTCAAGGGTTTATCCATCCTTCCAGTTAATTTGTAAACCTCGGTGTCCGAGGATACTTCAGCCCTTTTTAGTCAATACGATCATTTCGATTAATTTAACCATAACATTATTTCCAATACTTTTAGTCATTACGATCAATTCAGTATTTTGAGCCACTTGATCAATTCAGAGGTATGGATAGTTTTCTGTAAGTCTATACTCGGAGATTCATTCCAAATTCAAGGAAACCTAACACCTTACAATCTTGAAGGTTTAAGTCTTGTTACCATAACTTTCCAAGGATATTTTAGTCATTCACATACCTTAAGGGCATTTTTGTAATTTCATATCCAAATATTTTTAGCATTTAATCACTTGACACTAATAATCAGGTTTGAGGATTAGCCGCCTTATTAATTAATTTATTAAACTCCAGATCCTTACATTTATCAACTTTCTCGTTCGATCATTTCGATCTTATCTAGGTTATCATACTCAATTTCATTTTCGGTTTGACTTATACAAAGCTAACATCACTCCTCATCATATTTATGCATGCATTAACCAAATATCGACATGATCATAAAGCATACAAGACGTAGTAATGTATTACCTTTAATACTTGCTACATCGGTCGACCATAATACTTCGTTCGATCACTCTCGAACCCGAATGCGACGTCCTCAACATCTCGAATACAAGAAACGATGAATACCTTCAATCGTACAAATTCCAATTTCAGCTCTTATTCACTTTGCTCATAATTGATTAATAAATTACATAAGCAAACTCGAGTTAAAGGTCTAATTCGGAGGCTTTCGGGTTAGAATTTCATTAAATGGGCATAAAAAACGGACTCAGGACGTCGAAAAACTTAAAATAAGGCTTTTCGGAAAAAGTTGACTTTTTGGTCAACGGTCAAAGTCAACGCTGACGTCAGCAGGTCAACGGTCAACGGGGTCAGGGTCAACACTGACGTCATCATCGGTTAATGCTGACGTCATCAGTCAACCGAGTTGACTCGGACGGGTTGACTCACTGAGTTGACTCAAACGGGTTGACTCAGACCGGGCCAACGGGTCGTGTTGACGAATCGGGCAGGCGGGTCGGGTCAACGGGTCAGGCTCGGTTCAGGTTTGGGCTCAAACCGAGTTGGGCCGGTTTAGACCGATTTAGATTGGGCTGAACCCGGTTCACTTACTGAGAATCATAGCTCGTCGGCCGATCGTCGGAAAGTCGTCGGATTTTCACCGGTGACTCCAAATTGTACGATTCTTCCGGGAAAACACAGCCCATTAAAAGCACGAAAAAAAAACAACTCATAATTCAACGAAAAAGGCTGAATCTTGGCCAGATTTTACCTAAAATGATCCATGACGGTCGGAATCGCGTAGCACCGATGAGAGGCTTGCCGGAGTCAGACGGGCAAACGGCCGGAGGGGTTTTGTTCGCCGTGTCGTGAGGAATCCATTGACGGTGGCAGCGCGACGATAGGATGACCGAGGTGGCCAGAATCGGTGAAATACAGAGGCACCGATTTGGGGTTTCTTGTCGGAGCTTCAAACAGAATTTTTCGGCGAAAGGCGGCTCGATTAAGCACGTGGTGGTTATGGTTGTGATCGTGGCGACGTGACGCCTCCAGCGATGTAGGCGGTGACCACCACCGCCCGGCGGTGACGGAGATCAACGGCGGCCGATCGAGAAGGTGAAAGGTCACCTTTAAAATCCCTAGAGATCTGATATTTTTTCAGATCTAGAATGTGCATTGGTTTCGGGTAGGTGAGGGGTCTCACTTTTATTTGTTATTAGATCAGACAATTAAACCATAGCTTAAATAAAAAGGGGAGTAAACTAAGGCCATGGATTGCCTTAGCTCAGACGGTTAAAGCTTGGGTTTACCAAGCATAGGTCATGGGTTCAAGCCTTCACAACCACACTTTTTTTCTTTTTTTTACTTGCTTCTCTTATAAGCCTCCACTCTTTATTTTAGGGTGTTACATTATCCTCTTGGCATGGGTATCGTAACATCATCATCATGGTTTGATTTTTGTAAATATTAGGATTAGAGGTTTTTCTTTTTCGGCATTTTCTTTATTTGTTTATTTTTATTTTAGTTTTTAATTTTCCTCTACTACGTTGAAAGGTTTTCTTTAAGTATGTGCAGATTAGTACGCCAGGAATAATGTTGAGGCATGACTCGGCATGAGACACAATGAGAGAACTTTGCGTGTCATACAGAATGCCAACGCAGAGGCTTAGCATGTGACAGATTGGAATTTTGGAAGAAAATATTTACCCTAGCTTGATTAAAGTGGGCCCATTAAAGAGAGAGAGGTTATTTTTCTTTGAATTTTAACCCTAGCCGCCCGAAAATTAAGTTGAAATTTAAATTCAACTTAATCACCTTAATACTTCACTCCTTAAACATATCCTATCACTTACACCTTATCACATCACCCTTATCACTTATCCCCTTATCAAATCAAATCTTTTTATTTTCCATCATTATCCCTAATTAATTCGGCTAACTTTATTACACCCCATTAAACACTCAAACTCTTTACCTTCTACCTACCCTAGCCGTTTAAAGAAACAAATCTCTTTTACTTCTCCCTTTCTTTATCAAGAAAGAAACCAAGATCCATATTTTCTCTTCTTCAAACCGTCCAAAGCCTCATCTCGTTAATGCCATGTTTAAGTTAAGGGATGTGGAGGATGAATACAAGGAGTATGCCGACTCCATGACTACTGCCAAGAGAAAGAAGTTGTTGACAGATTTGTGCGAGCCGTGCACCGGACGGTGAAACGGTTGGCATTGAAGCCCCAACCGAGAGGATGAAATCACTTCTTAAAGGTGAATCTGATGCCAACATCTCACAATGAAACCGTATCGGAAGAAAGGCTGGCACAATTGCACTCCATCATTATGGCGCGCAAGATTAATGTTGGCGGGCTCATCATTTAGGAAACTTATAAATGTGCGGAAAGAGGTAATGGTAGTTTGTTCTTCCCTTTATTAATTTCTAACATTTACATGCAACATCGTGAGCCCAAGCTTGATACAAATAAAGCCCAAATGATCAAGGGAACAGCAATCACAACTGCCATATGGAAAAACCTCACTGTTGTCGAGCCAAAAGACAAAGGCAATGGAAAAGAAAAGGTGCCAACACCAAAGATGTTAAAGGTGGAGCCTGACGCTCTCATGCCAGCTGATGTGGGGGCACTCCTCTCACAGATCTACCATCACCAAGAGGTCATCCTACAAAAAGCAGAGAGAGCTAAGGAGCAAAATATCAAGCTCTAGAATTATGTTCATGTCAGGGATGCTGCCATCAAGGAGACTCTTGAAGGGCTGTCCCCAGGTATCTTACTAGACTTACCAGATTTCCCTACTGAGGTCTTTGCCAGCGACGATGTCATGCCAGCCAGTCCCTAATCTGCTCGTCCCCCATTTGATGGCACAATCCCATTATCTCTAGTTCATGTTGGATCTTCTAGTACCGACTCTCTAGTTGAATTCAAGGAAACCAAAGCCAAGCCTACCGCAACGCCTGTCGCACTGGCACAGTCTGATGCCACTGACGCCCTGCCACGTCCGAACCTGTTAAGATTGTAGAGGAAGTCCTCCGAGATGTGGAAACCTCTACTGCTACCATAAAACCAGCAATTTCAAGAGTGAAATGCAAAGCCCCCGATCGTGGAAGCTTTGTCGAGAGGAAGACCCGTGTCACACGAGAAGTATCATCCAAAGGGGAGTCATCCTCTTCCTAAACTCCTTTACATTCCATTCCATTGCATTTACAAGTTCATGCATTTTATTTTTGTATTTTATTTGTATATATGTGTTGTTTTCATGCATTGAGGATAATGCACATCTTGGGTTTTGGGTGTGTGTTTCCTCACATTACATTTATGTTATGCCATGCATTTCATGTTTAAATTTTTGTTGCCATACCATGTAGTTCATATAGTTTTGTTGCATACTGAACCATTAATAAAAAGAAAAAGGAAATTTTGCCTCGGTTTAATTTTGAAGAATGTTAACACTTTGTTTGGAAAGTTTAATTTGATCTAGATTAATCTATTCGATGAAGAAATTTTAAATATTTAGTTGCTTATGCCAGCAGAATAGTAATGCTAGGTCTTCTTGGTAATTAATCTCTAGTTTGGGAAATTGAACTTTCACTTAACACGTAGTATGCATCTAGTTCCCTAGCAAACTTAGAATTTTTGAAACTATGCTCAGACTAATAAAAAGAATTGATGCCAGGGTAAAAAGAAACTAATAAGGCAACAATGTTTGCCAAGGCAAGAGAAAGAAAATTGAACTCTCCTCTACCTTAGGGATAATAAGTTCCTTGGGGCTTCGTGGTTTGCTCCCTCTTAGTTCTCAAGTCCAAAACCTTAGGGTATGAATTGAAGAGAAAGCCTAGCGATATTTGGATTAATGTGGGGGGTCGTGGTATGCTCCCTCTTATTTCTCACGCCAAACAATGTCACGAAGCAAGCTTAAATTAATGCCAGCAGAAAACCCTTGGCAAGAATAAAAGAAAGAAAAATAATTTTGAATTTAGGTAGTAAATTTGACTAAGGGAGTGAAAGGATACTTGATGCATATTGCCTACACATTGTGCACACTTCATGAACTTAGACTAGAGTTATATTGATGCACTTGAATTACTACCTGATTGGCATTGTTTCACTGAGATACCTGAGGACAAAAACAAAGCCAATTTCTTCTTCCCAACACTTGTTGGCATTCCAACCAAAATTCTATCGAGGTACTATTTTCACAATTTTTATTTTTTTTGCATTACTTGAGGAAAAGCAATGAGCTGGGTTTGGTGTGTTACCGCCTCAAAAGTACTACTCCATCCGTCCCACTAAAATTTCACATGTTGGTCAAAATTGTTCAACTTTGACTATATTTTATTTAAAAATTTTAACTAATTAAAATTTATAAAATATATATTTAAAAACTACTTGATTCAAGGTTTTTAAAATGTATTTTTTATATTTTTATCAATAATAAATTTTAAATTATAAGAAGTCAAACTTAAAAAAGTTTGACTCAAATGTGACAGCTTAGTGGTACAGAGGGAGTAATTTTTATGCATATATTACAATGCTTTTGCTTGCTTTTAAATACATTTAGTTTCATTTAGATGTTAAATTCATGCATTTGCATAAGAAGTTGGGAATTTTGTCTATGTCGGTGTGAAGAGTTGTTTTGTTGGTAATTTTGTAGGTTTTGGCATAGAAATTGGCAGAAAAGAGCAGCACATGAAGGAATGCCAGAGAAAATGCCGAGATGTTGTTGGCACAGATGGACCAAACAATTCCAAGCACTGGTTGACAGAGAAGAGGAATTTGATGCCATGCCAAGAAGCTGTTGAACCCGAAAAAATAGGACCAGATCAGGCTGCGAGAAAATAGCAATTGGACCAAACTCTGAAAAATAGCGAAAAAATAGTGCCAAGCTTGGTTGGCAGAATGATGCCAAGTTTGGTGCCAAAGGATCGATGGCAGAATGACGTCAGCCCTAACCTGATCAGCTTATCACTTCAAATCTGGATAAAGGTGATCACAAGCCTTATCCCTTGTGCATTCAAATTTCAAATGCAAAGGCTTATCCTAGGGCTTCTTTGCACACCTATTTAATGATGATGTTCTCTCAAAACATTGATGGTTTTTTGGTTGATACTCTCACCATGAACTAACTTAATAGTTGGTGTGGGATGTTTGTGTTGAATGTTGTTTTTATGTTAAGTTTTTAATAATGAAAATGCTTTGGCATTGTTTTTTTTCTATCTATCATACTTTAATGTTTTCTAAATATTGTTTCAAGCGAGAGCTGGCACTATTGGCCTATTGCACCTCAATATCTTAACAGACTTGGGTGGCAACGATCGAGTTGCTAGATACTAAGGTGAGATGCTTCGAGAGAAGATGTTCAAGTAGATAAACTTACTTCGAAAGTGAAATCTACCCCTTATGAGTATAGATTGGATCTTAAACAAATTGATTTATGAAAAAGTATTCACTATAGAGATATAGAAGCTTTTACATGATCAATTTAGGGAAATGACCATCGAGAGAGGCTTTTCCAACTTAAATTTGCTAGGTAAACAATGCCAAGGCATTACATTATTGAAAGCTGGCATGGCATGAATAACGTGAAAATCATGCATCCCTTGCCACGCTCATCATTCATTTGACACTCTCCTTGCCAACGCTATCTTATTTTACTTTTCTTGTCTTTACTTTATTTTCAAATCCACTCTCAACTTAAACAATATTTTTTCTTCAACAAGTAAACATTCAAAGCAATTAAACTCTTGAATCCTCGTGGGATCGATAACTCACCTTACTTTTCCTCAATCTTTGGCATTGTTTTTACTAAATTTTCAATACATTTTCTTCTCCTTTTTCCAACACTCACGCGAGTCCAACAAGTTCCTCAATAAGCTCAAGGACTCGACCAACGGTGACCTTAGTCCGGGTCCTAGGAGTGGTAGCAGATGGAGTTGGAGTCGGTGATGTCTTGACAGGGGAAGGAGTGGCCTAGCCCACTGATTGTTGCACTTCAATAGAATCATCGCTAACCAAGTGTACTGAGCTAGCAGGAGTTAATAGGTCAGGGTGCATGGGCCCCTTGCCTTTGGCCGCAACCCTTGTCCGTTTAGCACATCGGCAGGGAGCAGGCGTGGCAGTGGTCTCCTTCCTCTTTCTTGTTTTAGCATTAGCAGCAGCGGCTGGAGGGCTGGGGGGATTTCATCTTCCTCTTATGTTGCTTCTTCTTCTTCTTCTTCTTCTTCTTCTTCTTTGTCCTCGTCCGTCTCTTCGTCTTTTTCTTTGTGCGGCGAATTAATAGGTGGTACAGTATGTCGTCACTGAATTTTCACCTAAAT
Organism: Hibiscus trionum; assembly: GCA_030270665.1. Lineage (NCBI taxonomy): Eukaryota > Viridiplantae > Streptophyta > Magnoliopsida > Malvales > Malvaceae > Hibiscus > Hibiscus trionum. The sequence continues at coordinate 556,711 of BSYR01000050.1, forward strand.
TTTTTATTTCTTTATTGATTTATTTATTTTACTATTAGGTTAATATTTTATTATTATGTATATATTTTAGTATAATTATAATTATTATTATGTATTATTAGTCATGTTAACAAATACCCAAAAAAATAGAATGGTCCACTTAGTTTAAATAAGAGTCCATTTTAAAAATTAAATAAGGATCCATTTTACAATGCTAGCCCATTTGGCCCAAAATAATGGAATAAAAAACCCCAGCTGATATTTATTCTCCTATACGCAGCCCATCCATAGCCATTGGATCGAAGTCAGATCCAACGACTCAGATCGAGTCTGGAGAGGAACAAGTTAGCGTTCCCAACGCGCGTGTATCTCACGTGCCCGCTCAGCCTCATCCCGTGCCGCGCCTGTCGCCCACACGCCTGTGTTTTGGGCATTGAGAAAGCTATCGAGGATGCTACTTCGTCCCTCACCGTGAGCAGTGCCAGCAACCGCAACTCGGGCTTGCTCCAGCACCGCCTGGCCATGACGGACCACCAGCGGCCACCTACAACAGCAGTCGCCTTGCTCCAGCTCCATTCCCTATAGCAAAAAGGAAGAAATCGATGTAAATTCGATCAAATATGGAAAAAGAATGATGGGAAATCAGCCCCAATATTTGAGCAGATTAGGCCAAGTAAAAGATGAAAGTCAATATGTTCAAACAAGATAAAAGGGAAATAAATCAGACCAAAATCATTGCAAGATTAGGGAAAATCAAACCCAAATCAATCAACCGGTTTTAAGGGATTTTTAATTCCGAATTTTCATGTAATTAAAGCAACAAAAAGCATATATAAGAGCCCCTCTCCCTTTGTGATTGACACCAAAAAAAAGGAAAATTCATCCGAAAATCATCCAAAAAAAACCTCTAAAAATTTTGAAAAAATCTTAAAGTGTCATTTGAGCTTGGAGCAACACCGGAATAAATTTTCTGGGAGAAAAAAGGCTTGCAATTTTCTGATATAGGTATAATTTCTTATCTTTTTTTACTATTTCCATTTGATCATTTAGATTTTTTTTAGTTTTTGTTCATATTGTTCTTAGTTATATCATGTGAATATCCTTTGCTCTAATATTTATTTTTTAAATTTTGAAATAATTTCTTGTTTTTATAATAGGGTTGGTTGGATCCTAAAATTCGTTTTAAAATTTTGATTTTGTGTTATATGGGTTAATTTGAAATAAGAGAAAAAGTCATGGTTTTTCTTTTGTAAATTTTTTTTTGAAATAAAGGTCTTTTCAAAAGAAAAAACGGATTCAAGTTTTTAAGAATAATAAAGTTTAGGATAATAAAGTTTTTTTAAATAAAAATAGGTTCATAAAGAAAACATAAAAAATAATTTTCAAAACCAAAAATAAAATAAAGGGATTTAAAAACTTAAAATTAAAAAATAAAAAGGGAAGTTATTAAAAATGTGGATTTTGGGAAATAAAAGGTTTTGAAAGGAAAGTTTTCAAAAAGAGAATAAAAAGGTGTTAAAAATAAAAAGAAATTTTTTTAATATAAAAATAATTAAAGTTTAAAAACCAAAAAAATCTGATAAAAGAAGGTTTCTTTGGAAATTCTCAAAATAAAGTTAATCCAAATTTGAATCATGAATTTTCTTGTTTGTTTTTAGTATAGGTTGAACCTTAGGGTTTAGGATCTTTGAGCTTAGACTAGAGACTTATTTGTGGAAAAACTTTCTTAACAAAAAATAATAAAACACGCTTAGTAAAATTTAAACTATAAATTAGGAATAAAAGACTTAGACTCTCTTTAGAATTAATAAACTTCAATTTAGGGAAAATAAAAAAATGTTCAACATATTAAATTTCTTTGTTTGATTGAAAAAGTGGAACTTAATTAATGCGGTGTCTTGTCAAACGTGAATGACGGGTTAGCGCCAGAAGTGTTGGCGGTGATTAGAGTTCATTTCCCGGGTGATATGGCCGTTAAAATAGATTTATATTCATTAAACGACAAATGAAATCGAACCTTCATGAACTTGCAAATTCCAATTTTTGAAAATATTTTTGAAATCAATGAGGTACCAAATTTTGGGCGTCGTGGGGTGCTAACCCTTCCCCACGCGTAACCGACCCCCGAACCTGTCTTTCTGGTTTTCACAGTCCAAAAATGTTGTTTTAATAAAACAAAATGTTTTATTAAAATAATCCTGCTTTAAAGTGATTCAATCACACTATCTCAAAAATATTGGTGGCGACTCCGTGTTTTAAAAGTTTTCCAAAATGTCGAAGCTCGAAAGGGTTGCGACACAGTAGAGTATTGTTCGGGGAAAACTAGGAAAAGCATTATTAGACCTCGGGGACAATCAATTCAGTACGGCTCTAGTAGCTAGATCATTCTCTCTAGTGTAGTCGAAGAACGACTGGAAGAACTCTGTCAGGACATTAAGCAAAGCGGTCCGTAGTGAATTAGTAGTTGAGGTGCTGAATGGTGTTGTACTAGCCACATCCCTTTAGGTCGGGGTATCTCTTTTGGGAGCGTCCCTGTAGAGACATCAATTACCAAGTCGTCTAGGTTAGTCCGAACTTGTGCCTTTTCACATAATATAGTGATCAGACTCGGGAACAGTAGGGGTTGTTTCTGGCCGAAAGATGTTGCTATGCTCACAATGGAGTCATAAGTCATTTTTTCAACATCAATTCGTCGATCGATCATTACGGAGTGCAGGAGAAGCATCCTCTCGGCAGGGATCGTGGAGTAGTTTTCGATGGTTCCCATTCTCGTGTTCATGAAATGAATCCAATATTTAGAGTATGGCTTCAAGTCGAGCCATTTCACAACCTTGTGGTTGGTTGACAGCCATATTCGTGCAGTCCCCGGAATGCACAGGTCTTGTAACACTTCATCATGGGTGGCATTGGTAGTTGTCGATGCAAAATCCCCGTGGTTGTCTTTTGCGTGATCCAGGTTAAAGAAATCATTGATTGAGTCAGCAGAGAAGTTTACCATTTTCCCCCAGATGAATGCGGTGGTATCGTTAGTTTTGGTGATGTGGGTATAGAATTCGTGCACCCAAGAAACGTTGATCCGCCCAGGCTGCTGGAAAAACTCTTCCCATTCATGGGTTTCAATCACAGAGTGAACGTTGTCATCGAATTGGATCATGTGTACGCCGATGAACTCCAAACCTTCTTCTAGTAGTAATTTTCGGTTCTAGAAGATCTTGCAGTGTGTCCCTATCTTCGGGTTGTAAAAGATCGGGTGAGGTTCAACTTCTCTTCTAGCCGGTGTGGTACGACGAGAAGTTGAGGTGGAAGATTCCCGGGACAATGTGACTCTAGTAGGTTTAGGGTTGACTGGCGAGGCACTTGCACTAGTGCAGTTAGCGGCTCTTGTTTTGGCCATGTTTGAAATAAAAAAAAAAGAGTGTCAAGGTTTTAGTAAATGTTGAGAAAGTGAGAAAACGGAGATAAACTTTGGAATTCTCGGGGTTATGAAGGGAAGAAAAGTTTATGGATAGCCTGGTGAATGAGGGAAAGGTTAGTTTAATTGTATGTTATTGATGGCAGGCTTGTAACGACAAGGGAGAAAATTGTGTAAGGTAAAGTAGGGTAGAGAAGACGAGTATAATGATTATAGGGAAAATATAGTAATTGTGATAGAACATAATTTCTCCCCTTTTTCCAAGGAGTATCCCCTTCAACCAAACGCTATTTTCTTGATTTGTGGAGGGCCCCGCGAATAACCTTGTGAGATAACTACCAAAATTATTGAAGAGAACTTAGTCCTAAAAAAGAAACGAAACTAGAATTACAGGAATTGAAATTGCAGAAAAATAAAATGGATAAGATGAGGATGTGCTACTTATCCCATAAGAGAAGCGCGGATTTATCATGGAGGATTGGTGCTCCGTTAAAATTTGTCAACCATTGCAACACTTCGTTCTGTTTTTCTGAACATTGATTCTAGAATTGTGATGAGGGATAGTCCCATGAACTATCCGAGATGAAGAAAACATTGTCATCGTGCCATTTGGTGATCTCGATTTCATCCACAGTTCGCACAATCAGAGTGAATTTCCACTGTGGTTTTATCCAACAGTTGTAATATCCTGCGGGCAAAACCCCAAACATGCATAGAATAGGACTTATGTCCTTCAAGTAGGGGTGTTCAAACTTCGGTTAAAAACGAACTAACCGAACCGAAATTTTTTCGGTTAATCAGTCGGTTAATTTTAGGTTTGGTCGGTTAACGGTTAATGATTTTTTCAAACTTCGGTTATCGGTTAATTCGGTTCGAAATCGGTTAATTAACCGAATTAACCGATTTAACCGAAATTTTTATATATTATATATTTCATATATTTGTTTTCAGTCACTAAATTTTTAAAAATTATAAAATAGTCATTAAAATTTTTGATATATTATAAAATGGTCATTAAATTTTATCAAATTAGCGCAAAATGATTTATCAATAATTTATAATGTGCAAGTTAATGACTATTTTGTAATAGTTCGATAAGTTTAATGGTTATTTTATAATTTTGAAAGTTTAGTGACCAAAAAGATTATTTTAAAATAGTTTAGTGACCATTTGGGTGATTTACCCAAAATTTTCTAACAAATTTCGGTTAATTCGAAAACCGACCGAATTAACCGAACTTTTTTCGGTTCGGTTAAAAAATATTGAAAATTTTCAGTTCGGTTAACGGTTAATATGAAAAAAAATTCGGTTAATGAAATTTTGGAAGTTCGGTTCGGTCGGTTAACCGAACCGACCGATTGAACACTCCTACCTTCAAGTGAGCAATATTCCATCCAAGAGTTTCATTATGTCGAGATAGGACATTTAGCACTTTGGCCTCTTGGTTAGGTTTTAACCAAGCAAAAATATCAACAAGCAGTGTATTTTTCTCCCCTAAAAATGCATACTTTAATTGTGGGGGAAGAGGTTTAAGTTCAAGTATCGGTGGATTCCTAAGCGATGGTTCGGGAGATTTGAACTCAGCATAATTTAAGGGTTCAAAAGTCATACCTGGTCTGGTAAGTACAACATTGGATTGTTCAATTTCATCCTCACCTTTTTCTTCAGCTTCTTTTATGGCCTCGTCAAAGTCAGGTTGATCCACAGCGGTAAGTGTATTGCTGCAGCACATCTCATGCAAACTTTCTTCAACCAAGTCTTCCTCATTGTTTACAAGCTGGCATTCTACATAGTCATCCACGTACTTGAGTGTGTTGAAGACGTTGAATGTGATATTTTTGTTTGTTCATCTTCACGGTTAATTCACCTTTTTCACAGTCAATCACGACACACCCAGTGGCTAGGAACGGTCTCCTCGAAATGATAGGAGCATTCTCATCAGCTTCGCAATCAAGTATTATAAAGTCTACCGGGAAGACAAACTTATCTACCTTTACCAGAACATCTTCAATTCTGCCCTTGGGTCGGATTTGAGATCAATTAGCCAACTGAATGATCACCCGTGTGGGCTTGGATTTTCCCATCCCTAGTCGTTTGAACATAGATTTCGACATCAAGTTAACGCTTGCACCAAGATCGTATAAGGCACAGCCAGAGTAATTGTGGCATGTGGAACAGGGAATGGTGAAACTACCAGGGTCTTTCATCTTGGGTGGCAAATCACTCAACACAGCTACACACTCGCCCGTAGTAGTAACAGTATCATATTCACCTACCATCCTCTTCTTTGTCATGATCTCCTTCAGAAACTTTGCGTAGATCGGCATTGGATCAATGACCTCCAAGAATGGGACATTGATGTGCTATTGTTTGAGCATGTCCAGAAACCTCTGGTACTGAACATCTTGCTTCTGAGCTTTCAATCCCTTTGTTTACGATTTCAACGACTAAAAGGGGGTTTTAAACAGATAATAGAGTTGTTAGAGTTCACGCAGACATGTATTACCTTAGCTTCAATATTATTAACTTCTAGGCATCAAGAGAGTCATAAGTTCATTAGAAAATCTTGTCGAGTAGATAAAGATCTTAATCCCATTGTTAACGTTTGTATAACTAAGCTGGATTATAACTAAGTTAATAGCTTTACCCCATTTTTCGCTTTTGTATAACCTAACTCTATCGATATTAAGTCACAGATTAATAGTTAAAAGGCCTTTTTCGATATCTCTTACAATAACTACACATGAAGAACAATGAACATAATAGATAAAGGAAAACAACTATAACATTATAATAAAGAAATCAAAACATAAAATCCCAGGAAGCAATAATCCCAGCTAAATTATTTAGCTCATGTCTGAGCCTAAAACATCCAAAACAAAATATTAAGTACTGACAATTTATCAAGCAAGGAAAAGAAAAGAGTCAAGCGTCCTCGATAAACTCCCTCTGAGTCGTCCAACTGTGCTGCAGGTCTCCCACTTTATCGACCTCTCTCGATGGCTTCTATCGTGGGAGATTTCTCTAGCTTCCATTCTGATGGTTCTCCGCAAGCTTTAGACTAGGATTGTTGTCTATAATCGCGCCCTTCTTAAAGTAGCATCCAAGTCTCTCTTATATGGGCGGTGAAACTAGGGTTTAAGAACCTTAAAGTGCGTGCGGCTTCATTAAATAAGGCCATTGATTTCCCACTATCTTTATTATTACGTATCTGGGAGAAAGTTCACGTGGGAAAAAGTAGGTTCATCTTCAACTCTTTATGCTTCGTCAGCTCTAGCCATGAGTTCTGATACTCTTCCGCTCAAGCACTCCTCCAGCATTCACCAGCATCCTACACGTACACCACAAAGCACCTCATTTCCCGTAAAAAGCACCAATATATATGACATTAAAGCACAAACTCCCATCTACATGCAATATATACACAAACTAACCTAAATGCAAACAATATGAGCTTAAAAACACGCGAAAGAAAAGTAAAAAGGGCATTCAAAATAAGTCATTTACGCACTCGTCAGTGATTACAAGGTAGTATATATTCATACATATTCTTAATCCTTCAACAATGCACATACACCTTGTAAACAAAGCGATTTGAACTTGTGTCTCCTAAGATGAACATCATCCGCATTTCTACTATAACACTTGCTAGGATCTATTATTTATAACAAAGAACTTTGAAAAACATGATAGGATACATATCTAATATTTAAAAAGTAACAGTTTGTCGTTGGGTTATTTTCTGGCATAATGTCAAATAATACCCCTAACGTTTGATTGAATTGTCATTTAGGCTCTTATTCTTTTTTTTGAAGCAATTTAGCCCTTAACGTTTCATTTTAGGTCAAAATGGCCCCTTTGTAGATGAAAATTGTTAGTCAAACAATGATAAATGGCTTGAAACGACGTGGCAAATCTACATGGTTGTAACCCTCTCGAACCGGTCCAGTCGCAAGACCGAATCGGGAGAGTTACACGGGGATAACCGGATAGAAACCCAAGGATTTCCCACCGATTAACAACCCAAGGTATATTTTTTTCTTTTTATCTTTTCTAAAGGCTTTATTATTATCCTATATATTCATGCAAGCAGCGGTTAAAACCTCACCTCAATCAGACATCGATTCGAAGTTCAATTGGCCCTTTTAGCAATTAGGGACTAAAATGTAAAAATAGATAAAAATAGAAACTTTTAAGAAATTAAAGTTACCAATATGCAATTAGTCAGGTTTCATGCTCTCATGGTAAATTTCAGCTCTAAAAGATCATTCAAACTCACCCAAATGCATGTTAAACAATCAATGACCAAAACATAACTTTTCAAACTAATTTTCAACTTTACCAAACAAAGGTTTCGAAACCTTCTCAAAGGTTTTGAAACTTTCATGCAGATTTCCAGAAAATTCAACAAGTTTCGAAACCTTAAGGCTGGTTTCGGAACCAGCTTTAAAAGGTTTCGAAACCTATTCAACTAGTTTCGAAACTTACCTGCAGATTTGCAAAAAATTCACATTCGAGACACTTTAAAACCTTCCTAAACATAACCGAAACTACCCCAGAACTCTAACAAACTTCAAACATAACCACAACATGATTAAAGATCAAACCTCATCCACATAACACATAAACATCATCAAAACATAGCAATCATGCGTTAAAAGGAATCTAGAGGCAAATCACCCTAATACAAGCATCAAACATACATACTTACACAAATTGGGTACATGGCCAAAAGGCTAAAGGAAACATTTCAACATAAGACATAGCAAACTTCCACATAACATGGTCTCAACATTTAAAACACGTTAGCAACAAAAACAACCACACGGGAGTTTAGACACCAACTCCCCAACACAAAAGTCAAGCATTCCCATTGCCTAAGTATTATTACAACCATAAAACCGTACTTCAGCTAGCAAATGAACTCTAGGGTTCTTCCTTTGCCTCACTTGCCTCCCGAAGCCACTAACGATCTGCATCGATGGAAAGGAGAGCGTAAGCTTGAGAGCTTAGTGAACGGAGCTCCAAATCACACAACAATAATGCAGTTTCAAAATATATATCTATTTTAAAGACAAAACCATTTGGAGTGGAAAATACTAAAACGAAAATATAAGAACGAGTTCATGGTGTGCACATGCACAACCATTCCCGGTGGGACTACACATCACCGTTCATAAACAACTAGCATATTTCTAGTGGGACTACACATCATCATACTCATCTACTAGTCAACTTCTGGTGGGACTACACATCACTGTTTTCAACAACACTCTTCCCATAACCATCACATGAGGCTTTGACAACAACACCAACAACATAATAACATTCAAAAGGACGTAAAAGCAAATAGTACTTCATCCAACAACATATATAACCACATGCACCAACACTTAACAAAACAAGACGATGTTAGTCAAACATACACTTGAGTTTACGTCGGCCCCTAAAGCTCAACCTAAACCCCAAGAAAACCTCTTTGAAACATTTCAAAGCTTTAAAATATTACAACACACCAGCACAACCCAAAAGATAGCTGAAACACTGATTTCAAGCCTCCGCAACACCGGGTATCGCGCCCGAAGTACCCAAATCCGTTTACGCTGTTTCTAACAATCCAAAACAAAGAATTAATACCCTTTTCAACATACATACCCACTAAAATTCACCACCACAATATTCAACAACATTCGATCATCGATTCGTAGCCGAAGTTATTCGAAAATATCACCACATCAGCTCTAACCAAAACCTAGCAATATAATCATCCAAAACACATATATTTACACCAAAAACATCATTCCAAAGATACAAAACCATCAGGGATCGTTTCAACCCAAAACCAAGCCAAAAACTCTAGTTTTTCCACCTTTAAAATTACCCACTTACCTAGTTTCGAGATTTTATGATTGAACCAGCAATTCCGCATCATTTAACACGCAAAACATTGCTTTTAACCAACCCAAAACACAGCAACATCAATCCACACAAAAATCCCCCAAAACCCATTATTTTCAAACAATGAACTTTGAGGGAAAATGGAAAAATCTTTGGGTTTTGAAGAGAATCCAACCAAAAAAAGTTTAATGAAGGAAAAACAAAGCAAATGAGAGATTACCTTCAAAAATCTTCAATGGAGATGATGTTTGGTTGAAGAGAAAGTGAGAAATCTAGTTTTAGGGAAAATAACGTGATTTTCTTTCAAAGGATGACAACTTTTAATAAAAAAAACCCTTTGTTATAATTGAAAACCCTTTTTAAAAGAATTTACCTCTTTACCCCTTTTAAAATATTTTCATCTCATGACATACCCCTTTTTGTTAAAATAAATAGACCTGAAACTAGTCTAACCCAGCCAACGGATTCGGTTGGACCCTCAACCCGATCCGGTAACTTTCGGCCCTAAAATTTAGGCATTACAACTCTCCCCAACTTAAGATATTTCGTCCTCGAAATTTACCTGATGGGAAGAGATACGGAAATTGTCTCTTCATGACATCATTCCTCTCCCAAGTAGCTTCTTCCACACTCTGATGTCTCCACAAATTGGTGACTAACTCAATGGTCCTTCCACGCAAAACTTTACTATCCGTAGCAAGAATCTCAACTGATTCTTCATTATATGACAAATCCGGATTCAATTCAATCTCTTCCACTGGCATAACATGAGATGGATCTGATCTATACTTTCGAAGCATCGAAACATGGAACACATCAGGAATCTTCTCAAGCTCGGATGGCAATCTCAACCTATATGCTACAGGACCAATCCTCTCAACTACCTCGTATGGACCAATTAATCTCGGACTTAACTTCACCTTTTTACCAAACCTCATTACCTTCCTCCACGGGGAGACCTTCAAGAACACTTTGTCGCCAATAGCATACTCAATCTCTCTTCTCTTCAAATTTGCGTACGATTTCTGTCTGTCTAAAGCTGCCTTCAAGCGATCACAAATCAGTTTTACCTTCTTAGTGGTGCTCTTAAGCAAGTCTGGCATAGGGACAAGCTTCTTCTCGGCTTTGGCCCAACAAACAGGTGTTCTACATCTCCTACGATATATATCTTCATACGGTGCCATCTGAATACTAGCCTGATAACTATTATTGTACGCAAACTCTACTAGGGTTAGATGTTTTTCCCATGAACCCTAAATGTCGAGGATGCAACACCTCAACATGTCCTCTAACACCTGAATAAATCTCTCTGACTGACCATCTGACTGTGGGTCATACGAAGTACTGAAGTTCAACCAAGTCCCCAAGGCTCGATGCAAACACTCTCAAAATCTAGATGTAAATCTCAGATCTCTGTCTAATACAATAGACTTCGGTACACCGTACAGCCTCACAATCTCACTGATATACAACTCGGCCAACCTATCTAAGGTGTAGGTAGTATGAACAGGTATGAAATGCGAAAACTTAATGAATCTGTCAACTATCACCCATATTGAGTTCTTCTTCGAAGGAGTCAATGGCAACCCTGACACAAAATCCATCGTAATTCGTTCCCACTTCCATTCTAGAATCTTCAACGGCTGTAACAGACTAGAAGGAAACTAATTCTCAGCCATGACACGCTAGCAAACCATACATTTACTCACATACTCGGCCACATCTTTCTTTAACCCAATCCAGAAGTACTCATCTTTCAACCCACGATACATCTTTGTACTACCCTGATGCATAACAAAAGGACTGTTATGAGCTTCATTCAAAATAGTACGTTTCAACTCGACATCTTCTGGGACAAAGACTATATTCTTGAAATATAAGATCCCATTCTCACTATAGTAGAAATCTGTGGGTTTACCCTCGGCTATATCTTGCACGTGAGGTGCCAAAGACTTGTCTTGCAACTATTTCTCTTGAATCAACTGAACTAACGAAAGTTTAACCTGTAGCCCGGCTATCAAACCGCCATCATGTGACACACTCAATCTCGCAAACATAGCTCACAGCTCAACTGCCACCTTCCTACTCAAAGCATCGGCCACTACATTTGCTTTACTCAGATGGTACTCTATTGTGAGGTCATAGTCTTTAAGAAGGTCTAACCACCTACGTTGTCTAAGATTCAACTCTCTCTGAGTCATCAAATATTTCAAACTCTTGTGGTCGGTGTAGACTGTGCATTTCTCACCATAAAGGTAGTGTCTCCAAACCTTCAAGGCAAAAACCACAGCCGCTAACTCTATGTCATGGGTGGGGTAATTCTTCTCGTGAACCTTCAACTGTCTCAAAACATAAGCTACAACTCTTCCTCCTTGCATAAGCACACAACCTAAACCTACATATGATGCATCACTGAAGATCACGAACTCTTTCCCTGGTTTAGGCTGAATCCAAATAGGAGCTTCTGTCAATGCTTTCTTCAACTTTTCAAACGCTTGCTGCCTTGCATTTGTCCACTCATACGGAACATTTTTCTATAACAATTTAGTCAAAGGTGCAGCAATCTTCGAGAATCCCTCAACAAACCTTCGATAATACCCGGCCAAACCTAGAAAACTACAGATTTCGGTCAGTGACTTCGGTTGTTTCCAACTCACTATTGCTTCTATCTTCTTGGGATCCACACTAATCCCATCGACTGAGATCACATGACCTATAAAGACTACTTCCCTAATCCAAAACTCACATTTACTCAACTTGGCGTACAACTGATTCTCAAGAAGGGTCTGAAGTACTGATCGCAAATGCTCGTCATGTTCTTCCTCGGTCTTGGAGTACACTAAAATGTCATCTATGAACACTACTACAAATCTATCCAAATACTCGTGAAACACTCTGTTCATCATGTCCATAAATGCAGCTGGGGCATTAGTCAAACCGAAAGGCATTACCAAGAACTCGTAGTACCCATATCGTGTACGGAAAGTTGTCTTCGGTATGTCCACATCTTTTACCTTCAACTGATAATAGCCGGATCTCAAATCAATCTTCGAAAATACTGTAGCACATCTCAATTGATCAAGCAAATGGTTGATCTGTGGCAAAGGATACTTGTTCTTTACTGTTACCTTGTTCAACTGCCTATAATCTATACACATCCTTATACTACCATTTTTTTCTTCACAAACAAGACCGGAGCACCCCACGGAGAAATACTAGGCCTAATGAAACATCTATCTGACAGTTCCTGAAGTTGTGTCTTCAACTCTTTAGGTGTCCTTCTATACGGAGCAATGGATACGAAAGCAGAATCTGGATACGTCTCAATAGCAAACTCAACATCCCTATCTGGAGGCAAACCCGACAACTCTTCTGGAAAGACACTCGGAAAGTCACAAATTGTTCTGATGTCTTGCGATCTAACTTCACTCATGTTCGGATTCATCACATGGGCCAAATATGCTTGACAACCCAAATGCATGAATCTCTGAGCTTCTAAAGTAGAAACAACATTGGACAAGAATTTAATGTTCTCGCCAACTTCTACAACCTCATAATCATCCGCAAGTCTGAAGGAAACTCTCTTGGTCTCAAAGTCTACCCTAGCTCTATGCTCTACGAGCCATCTATTCCCAAAATCACATCAAAACCATAGAACAGAAATTCCATCATATCGACCGGAAACACATGACCCTAGATCATCAAAGGACACCTCTTGTACATTTTCCTAGCTACCACAGTCTCACCAAAAGAACTAGTAACATTTACACCTACCTCTAGGCAAGGATAAAGATCGTGAATACACCTTAGCCGGTCCTCCAAAATGTATGAATGTGTCGAACCCAAATCTATCAACGAAAGCAAGGATAAAGACCGTAACAAGAAATTACCTGCGATGACATCTGTGTCATTTCTGCCCTCTCGCTGTGCATACACCTTAGCCGGTCCTCCACCCTCGGTCTGAACTGCTACCACATGAGCTACATTCTTCTGACCATCATTCATTGTCTGAAAGTTACCTCGACCGCACCCACGGCCTCTTAGATGCTTAAAACCTCGAATTGGGGCATGTCCGCCCCCAACCAGGTGAGGAAAGTTATGCCTCAAATGATCTCGGGATCCACAATTCCAACATACCCCAAAGGTACCCATACACTCGCTCGGATGGCGTCTTCCACACCTAGTGCACTCGGGAGTGTGAACAACAGCTCCTTGGCCTTGATGGCCACGTCCATGGTTACCGCCTCTATGTCTCAAGTCATGATGATATCTCTTATCTTTGTGCCTCTTGGCATGCACTCTGTCCCATTCCGCATATCGTTTCCCTGAATCGGACCCACAAGCACGAGCGTTCAAGCCTAAACTATGCTCAATATCCTTGGCCCTAGAGACCAAAACATCAAACTCGGTGTAATCAAAAGCAAGCATATATGTCTTGACATCCCTAGTCAAACCATAACGGAAGCGCTCACAGCGTTCTCTCTCATTGGGAACCAACTCGGGAGCATATTGGCTCAACCTCACAAATTGTACCTCATACTCTAACATCGTCTTACCACCCTGAACCAAAGCTATAAATTCCCTCTTCTTTTCATCCTGATATCGGGCTCCAAGGTACTTCTTTCTAAAGGTTGTTCTGAAGAATTCCCAAGTGACATCTGCCTCTGGCACACCCGAAATAACTGTAGTCCACCAAGCATATGCATCTCTTCGAAGCAAAGAGACAACACAACCCAACTTACGAGTGTCTGAGCACTCCATCTAACCTAAGATTCGTGTGGTGCTCTCGAGCCAAGCCTTTGAACCCTCGGGAGTCAAACCACGGAACTCGACTCCGCCCAAACTACGAAGTCTCTCAAGGGGTAAACCAATCCATGCACCCTGAGGTGGTGTTGCAGCATGTATGCCGGCTAAAGTTGTCTGAAAAGCCTCGGCTATGGTCTGAATCAAATGAGTCATGTCCGCACCAGCCTGACCCTGACCAACCTGATGCCCATTACCATCACCTCCAACATTCGCACCAGCATGAGGTACATTACCTCCGATATTCGCCCCATTACCATCGGGAGCAGGAGGAACAAGAGGCACATCCCCGGGTGCTTGGTCACCCGCTCTAGGTCGTCCTCTCGGTCTTACCATAACAAAGATACAATCTAAAACAACAAACATAGCACACAAGAAAACATTGGGTCAGCAAGGGCAAGGATCTAAGTGCTCGAGATCTTTTAACCAAAACCATTTTTCAATAACAATACTTAGCAATGGGGACGCTCTACTACTCTTCAACCAACGACAAGAACGAGAAATCATGCTTTCACACACCATGCGACGGCAAACAAACCAACTTACCTAACTTACCTTCCCGGGAGACCTCGAAATCGAGGCTCTAATACCACCAAATGTAACCCCCTCGACCCGGTCTAGTCGCAAGACCGAATCGGGAGAGTTACACGGGGATAACCGGAGAGAAACCCAAGGATTTCCCACCGATTAACAACCCGAGGTATATTTTTTATTTTTATCTTTTCTAAAGGCTTTATTATTATCCTATATGTTCATGCAAGCAACGGTTAAAACCTCACCTCAATTAGACATCGATTTGAAGTCCAATTGGCCCTTTTAGCGATTAGGGATTAAAACGTAAAAACAGATAAAAATAGGGACTTTTAAGAAATTAAAGTTACCAATATACAATTAGTCAGTTTCATGCTCTCATGTTAAATTTTAGCTCTAAAAGATCATTCAAACTCACCCAAACACATGTTAAACAATCAAGGACCAAAATATAACTTTTCAAACTAATTTTCAGCTTTACCAAACAAAGGTTTGTAAACTTTCATGCAGATTTCCAAAAAATTCAACAAGTTTCGAAACCTTAAGGCTGGTTTCGGAACCAGCTTTAAAAGGTTTCGAAACCTATTCAACTAGTTTCGAAACTTACCTGCAGATTTGCAGAAAATTCACATTCGAGACACTTTAGAACCTTCCTAAACATAATCGAAACTACCCCAGAAATCTAACAAACTTCAAACATAACCACAACATGATTAAAGATCAAACCTCATCTACATAACACATAAACATCATCAAAACATAGCAATCGTGCGTTAAAAGGAATCTAGAGGCAAACCACCCTAATGCAAGCATCAAACATACATACTTACACGAATTGGGTACATGGCCAAAAGGCTAAAGGAAACATTTCAACATAAGACATAGCAACCTTACACATAACACGGTCTCAACATTTAAAACACGTTAGCAGCAAAAACAACCACACGGAAGTTTAGACACCAACTCCCCAACACAAAAGTCTAGCATTCACATTGCCTAAGTATTATTACAACCATAAAACCGTACTTGAGCTAGCAAATGAACTCTAGGGTTCTTCCTTTGCCCCACTTGCCTCCCGAAGCCACTAACGATCTGCATCGATGGAAAGGAGAGCGTAAGCTCGAGAGCTTAGTGAGCGGAGCTCCAAATAACAACAACAATAATGCAGTTTCAAAACATATATCTATTTTAAAGACAAAACCATTTGGAGTGGAAAATACTAAACCGAAAACATAAGAACGAGTTCATGGTGTGCACATGCACAACCATTCCCGATGGGACTACACATCACCGTTCATAAACAACTAGCATATTTCTGGTGGGACTACACATCACCATACTCATCTACTAGTCAACTTCCGGTGGGACTAAACATCACCGTTTTCAACAACACTCTTCCCATAACCATCACGTGAAGCTTTGACAACAACAATAACAACAACATAATAACATTCAAAAGGACGTAAAAGCAAATAGTACTTCATCCAACAACATATATAACAACATGCACCAACACTTAACAAAACAAGGCGATGTTAGTTAAACTTACACTTGAGTTTAGGTCAGCCCCTAAAGCTCAACCTAAACCCCAAGAAAACCTCGTTGAAACATTTCAAAGCTTTAAAACATTACCACTCATCAGCACAACTCGAACGATAGCCTAAACACCAATTCCAAGCCTCTGCAACACCGAGTATCGCGCCCGAAGTACCCAAATTCGTTTCCGCTGCTTCTAACAATCCAAAATAGAGAATTAATACCCTTTCAACATACATGCCCACTGAAATTCGCAAACACAATATTCAACAACATCCGTTCATCGATTCGTAGCCCAAGTTATCCGAAAATATCACCACATCAGCTCTAACCAAAACCCAGTAATATAATCATCCAAAACACATTATTTACTCCAAAAACATCATTCCAAAGCTATAAAATCATCAAGGGTCGTTTCAACCCAAAACCAAGCCAAAAACTCTAGTTTTTCAACCTTTAAAATTACCCACTTACCTAGTTTCGGGATTTTATGATTGAACCAGCAATTCCACGTCATTTAACAAACAAAACATTGCTTTTAACCAACTCAAAACACAACAACATCAATCCACACGAAAATCCCCCAAAACCCTATTATTTTCAAACAATGAACTTTGAGGAAAAATGGAAAAATCATTGGGTTTTGAAGAGAATCCAACCAAAAAGAGTTCAATGAAGGAAAAACAAAGCAAAGGAGAGATTACCTTCAAAAATTCTTCAATGGGGATGATGTTTGGTTGAAGAGAAAGTGAGAAATCTAGTTTTAGGGAAAATAACGTGATTTTCTTTCAAAGGATGACAACTTTTAATAAAAAAAACCCTTTGTTATAATTGAAAACCCCTTTTAAAAGAATTTACCTCTTTACCCCTTTTAAAATATTTTCATCTCAAGACATACACCTTTTTGTTAAAATAAATAGACCTGAAACTAGTCTAACCCGACCAACAGATTCGGATCAACCCTCAACCCAATCTGGTAACTTCCGGCCCTAAACTCTTGGCGTTACAATGGCGGTGCACGCCCCAATAGCAATGTCATATAGGTAAATATGTTGACTTTACAGAATGACACACCAGTCAAAAAATAATTTTAAGAAATTGTATAAAATATAAAAAAAAATTCTTTCGGCGTGTCATTTTGCCAAGTCATTTCAAGTTGTTTATCATCGATTGACTAAAAGTTTTAATTTACAGATGGGCTATTTTGACAAAAAAATGAAACATTGAGGGCTAAGTTGCTCCAAAAAAGAATAGGGGCTAAAGTGACACTTCAGTTAAACGTTAAAAGCATTTTTTGACATTATGCCTAGTTTTTCTACCCTCTCTCTTTAGTGACGTTAGGCTGTTTTCATATTTCTTTTGTTTAACCGACGAGAACATTAACTTTCGTGTTAATTGTCGATCATCGGTGTTCATTATTCTTTTTACTTTTTCATATCTTATTTTTTAAAATTTTTAATAAGAATTTCTACTCTTGTAGCACGTTTTTCATCAACCTTTGTGGAGTATTTTTTTACTTTTATGGTATGTTTCCTCTGTCGTTTGGCATGATTTTCGCATACTTTAGCTATTAGTGGTCGTAGAAAGTTTGATCTATTTTGGTTGTTTGTCGATGAAATCAGAACTATGTAGCGAAGCAATCTGCCTGATAGTTTGGTTCGCTCGTCACTCATTTTCACATCGTAAAGCGTCTCGTTGGATAGATACAAAGATATTCATAAATTTTTTTGGATTATTTGACCAATGGGGGTTTGGGACATGTACAAGATGAGCGACCGCACATAGCCCAAATGAGTTGAAATTAAATGTTTATAAGGGGAACAAAAGATCTTGGTTTAATAAATTACAAGAAAAAAATAAAAATAACTTTAAAGAGGGCTTCATAATATGGGGGTTTGGGACATGTACAAGATGAGCGACCGCACATAGCCCAAATGAGTTGAAATTAAATGTTTATAAGGAGAACAAAAGATCTTGGTTTAATAAATTACAAGAAAAAAATAAAAATAACTTTAAAGAGGGCTTCATAATATATTTTTTACTAAGATACAAATATTTTTTTAAAAAATATTATATATCTTTAAAATTATAAATTAAAGGGCTTTATTTTAATAAACTCCGTAGAGCCCCGTAAACTTTTAAACAGAACCTGTCTTTGACAATGTAAGTTAATCTTAAGAGAAAGTTTGCTATTCTTTGCGCCTTTGGATTTCACGTTATATTTTTGTATGAATTTTCTTTTGGTGGGCATGACTTTTTTAATGCACTATTTTAATGATATTTTATATTGTTGTTTACTAAAATACAGTTATCATTGCTTAAAAAAATAACGGTCCAAATATTTATGTTGTAATTACTCAATTGTTTGACTTATGAGGCGTGGTTTATTGGTAGAACAGTGGATATTGATTGGTTCCTTTTTAATGGGAATGAAAGGGAATAAAAAGCTTTTAATTCAAATGATCTTAACAAGTTTAATCCTTCCGTCGAAAGATTTCTTAGTTTAAAAAATTCTTCGAAATATCCTTAGTAAAGTAGATTATTGATCCTAATATATTAGATATTATTTTTTAAAGTTTAACTATTAAATAAATATTTAAATTATATTTTTTTTGTGTTTAAAATATTCTTTTAGCTCAAATAAATATTTAACATTTCATTCCATATTTTAAAAAAAAATCAACAATGACCGTTAAAAAAAATTCATTAAGTCATTGCATGACAAGCGACATATTTATTAATTTTAATTTATTTATTTTAAATAGAAAATCAATATTTTTTGAAAAACAAAAATTTTAATGTTTTTCAAACCCCAAATCCTTAAATCTCTCTTCTACCATCGTCGTCGTAGTGAGGTCTCCCCCTCTTGCGCACGAGTCTCATTTGCCGTTCATCCATTTATGATTTGATTGAAGATTTTACGTTCGTGGTTCGCTTGGCCGCTTGTTAGTCAATTTCTGTGAACGTAAAGTTGAAGTTATCGGTTGTGGGGGGTGATGAAGAAATTAATAGCTGGTGGTAGTTGAATTGAAGACCGAATGGGATGAACTTAAGGTTTAGAATTTTTGGGTTAGAGATTTGAGATTTTTTTAAGAAAGTAAAGATTTTATGGTTTTTTAAAATGAAGGTTAAAGAAAGTTATAGAAATATGTCACATGTCACATTTTAATTGGATAACGAAAAATTTTAATGTCTCTTACGCAAAAACCTTGAAATAGTTTCTGAATAAATCATTACACACTTATTAAGAAAAAAGAGTATAGTTTAGACACTTATTTAATTATTAAAATTTTTCTCAATGTATTTATATTCCATTTTAGTTTTAGATTTTATTCCTTACCTTGTTAAGAGTTCTAGAAATTCTTCGAGAGAATTTGAGAAAGTTTTTAAGTGTTGTTCTTGGTGGATGAAAACTCTCTCACTACATAAACTCCTTATAAGAATGTCTCGAAAATGGTACTTCGAAAACTTCTTAACTTTCAACAAAATGCGAGATAAAATTTCAAAACTAAAACAAAATATGTATATTTCTTTTTTTTATTTTACAAATTCTAATTCTAATCATAATTCAACCTAGAGGGAAGGAGGGGGGACTCTAGAAGAAGAAAAGGAAGTGTTCCTAGTGAATCTAGAACCCATGACCTGTGAAAAATGAGAGAATAAAGATGAACAGTTTGACTAACTGGATAAATGTGCTTGCTCGAATATGTACATTTCTAAAAAAAAATAACAAACATATTGGGAAGTTTACCGAGAGTATTGACCAAAAACATTTTGAATAACTTAGAAAGAGTCGAAAATCCTTAATAATTTTTGTTATAACATATCTAATACTGATTTTAATGATAAAATTTTAAATCCTAATCAAGGAATGGAGTCATGAAATTTTGATCAGAGTTAAAATTTTAAATTTTGTAACATCTAAAATAGAAATTAGCACACCAGTTTAGAGAAATAAAAGAATTTGAGATCTTTCAGTGTTTCGCATGTTCAGTGAGTCGCTGAGTTGGGAAAGATTAATTTATTTTATATAAATTAGTTTTAGTAAAGTATATTTTTAATTTTTGTGGGATCAAAATTAAATTATTGTATAAAGAAAATTACGAAATAGCCAAAAGAAAAAATCTGTATTTAGAAATTGAACCATTATTTACCGGCCAAAAGAAGTGTTGCTTAAGCAATAGAAAGAGCTGCCATTTGAGTTTCAGTCAACTTCATCTTCATCATAAACCACCTCTCTGCTCTCCCAAACCGCCGTCTTGACATTCCTCCAAACGACATCGTACAACCAGAAGACGCACCCACTTTCACGGACACACTTGGCCTTTTCCACGGCCGCCGTGGGACTGGACATGGGCTGCAGATAAGCCAACGCCGCATGCTTAACCAGCGGATTCTTTATGGGAATTTCTTCACTCCACCAACAACAACCATCGCCTGTTGTCGGTGAACTGATCCTCCCAGGTTGCAGTGTTCTCGGAGAAGACAACAACAAGTCCTTCAGACTGGTGTAAGAAACCGACTGTATCTTTATCATCTCTATGTCTGAAACCTCATCACATGAACCGAAGCCGTTGTGTAAGAGAAAAGTTGGTGAGGGGGTGTTTATTGAAGGATGTTTAAGCTTCATGTTTGGGTCTTTAATCATGGAGGTATCCATTGATGAAAGATAATGACATGAAACAAAGCCCTTTTTTGGATTGATGATAAATGTGGAAACACAAAGAAAGTTAATTTTAGGGATGTAAAAAGTTTACCGACCGCAAAACTGGCTGAAACCGATTTGAGTCAGAATTGTTTGTGACTCGAAGGGCTGATGATTTAAAACCGGTTCGAGTCCGAATTGGTGTTCACCTGAACCTGAATTAGGACTGTAAATTTTGGATCTAAACCCGACCTGCATCCGACCTGAGAACGACCTAAACTTGAATTCAACTTAATAACATGATAACCGAACACGACTTGTATTCGGCCTTTTATGAATTCGAACCCGAGATTAACCTGGTAAATAACTAAATTACTTGACCTGTTATCAACCTGACATGTTATGGACCTAATCTGTAATTGACTCAACCTGTTAATGATCCGACTTGGTATTTGCATGACTTGTAAGTTGTAAGTTACAAATTTACAATTAATGAAATTGTAAGAATATAAATTTACTATATTAAAATGTGAGAAAATATATATTCACAATTTTAGGTACATTATCATTAAATTAATAAATTTGTTTAGGATCATTAATTAATTTGTTATTGAAATTATTAATTATGGTCACAAATTTAATAAACCTGTTTCCTAAACAAATTATGATCTTCATATTAAAATTTTAATTGTAAGTTTATAACCATTAAATCAATAAATTTAATTCATGATTATTAATTTTATTATATTAGAAAATAGATTATATAAAATGGCTTTAAATATCAATAAGTTTAATTCATAATTTTAGCATATATATATATATATAATTAAATGTGATTTTACTTGTTGTGAACTTGTGAATTGTACAAATAATTTGTGATACTGATAATAATAATATAATCAAGCAAGACACTAAAAGATTGTACCTTATTAATATCAAAACATGAGAAACTTTATAAAAGGGATAACAACTTCACAAATTCTGAAACTATGAAACTTTATAATTTTACAAATTAAATTCATTACAATTTAGTACACTAAAATTACAATTAAATCAACTAAATAAATTTATGTTAAAATTTAAGCTCTCGGCTCTTATAGAAAAAGTTTTACAAGGCTAAAAGCCCGACTTTGCTACCAGAAATTTCATCGAGCTTTTATTTAGGCTGCCAACATAATTAAATTAAGGGTAACTTTTCAGCTTTAAAAAGCTGAAATGTCACCAGCTTAATTTAATCATGAGCAACTAGTCCAACAACTACTTAGACTACAATTTACATTATAAATTCAGCATCCAGGCCAGTCTAGAGGCAGCAAGCAGCATCAATTCAACATTCATATTTCAGTTCTGTAACATCCGTGTTTTGGGGTTAGGAGTTAGTCGAGTTAATTGGTTCGATTTGGTAAAATTTATTTTAATCAAATTGAGTTTAGAAAGCAAAGGAGGGATCATTTTGGTAATTAAACCAAAATAAAAATAAACACCACCTTATATCATCTTTTCTTCTTCATCTTTCTTCTTCACCGTTCATAAACACCCCAAATTCTCTCAAACCCTCATTACTATTTCCTTTGATTTCTTCCTCAATTCAAGGGCGTTTTTGAAGGTAATTACATATTCGAACTCTCCTCTTCATCCTCTACGTTTACATAGTTTTATATTTCGAAACTACCCACTTTTGTGATTTTCAAGTTTAATGAAAATCTGAGTTTTTATTGAGTTTTTCAATTGATTTTGAATTATTGAGATGGGTTTTGAGTTAGTCACCTTAAAATACACATAATATGTTAAAATGAGTAATTTTGGATGAAAATCCGAAATGGGTATTTATGGCCATTTTTGAATAGTCTAAAACTTGAATTTTGGTGAGTTTTAGAGTTAGGTTGAAAGGCTGATGATATATGTATGTGAGGAAAGTGTTTTGGGACCATTTAGATGTCATTTGGATGTTCGAAAATGGTATTTTCTGCTGGGTAAAATATGAGTACGAAAATGAGGAGTTTGAAAGGGTTCTTGGCTTGAAATGTTGAGCTTAATGTTTGAATTATGTTCCGGGTTAGTTTCGATGACAAGTTATTGATTTTGGATATTTTGTTGGTGTTTGGGATTGATTAGAATCAAGTTTGGGCATTGGTGAAGCATCGGAAGTGAATCCGGAAAATTGAAGGTTGTTGCTTGCTTGGTCTTGAGCTTGGAAGCTTAGGTGAGTGGTTAAATGTTTTAAGTGGTTTTAAAATGGTTGGTTCGAGTATACGGACTAGGTCGGGCTTGGTAGACCCACCTAGAGTTGGGATTAGTGTGGTAGCCTAATCCTAAACTTGATCTAAAGCCTTTGGATGAACTTAAATGTATGAATGCTTATGTATATTGTATTATACATGTGTGTTGAGGATGATTGGTATTGCATAAAGCATGCATGGAAATGTGGTTGGTGTATGACGGTGATGTCATGTTGAGTACATGCTATACATGGAAATGGTGTATGACGGTGATGTCATGATGAGTACATGCTATGCATGGAAATGGTGTATGACGGTGATGTCATGTTGAGTACATGCTATGCATGGAAATGGTGTATGACGGTGATGTCATGTTGAGTACATGCTATGCATGGAAATGGTGTATGACGGTGATGTCATGATGAGTACATGCTATGCATGGAAATGGTGTATGACGGTGATGTCATGTTGAGTACATGTTAGGCATGGAAATTTGGGTTGTGGCTGTTTATATTGAGGAAGTTAGAGCTTGGAGAGCATGACATTTACAGTATAAATTGTTCATGCATCTTATATTGTGGCTCTTGTAAATTCTTGATATGTTTGTGTGATGCTTTGGTTAGACTGTGCTCGGACCCTGCAATGTTGAGGTTTGTTTTTAGAGCTTACCCTCACTAAGCATTATTGCTTACGCTCTCTTTGTTCAACATTGCAGATCCTTAGTTCGTGGGTTGCTTGTGCAAGTGGAAGGTTTCAAGTGTGGTTTTGGACTTGAGTTTATCAAGTATGGCTTTTAAATGTTAGACATGTAATAGTTTGAGCAATGGGACATGTATGGTTTTGATGAGTAGTTGTTGGTTGTTTGAGAGCATGTATGGACATCCTTTATATTTTTCCTTTGCATGGTTTGTGTTGCCATGATAAATTATAAGTCATGCATAAATTGCTCTTTGAATGTTAACATGTACTGTGGATGCTATTTTTATGGTTGTTTGATGTTTGAATATGTTGGAGTACGTTTAATCTAGGACGTATGCATCTAGGCTTGGGTGGCTGGTGTTGAGTGTCTTTGCCTCTTTTAAACTCATATGTATGAATATGTATGATTCTAATGTGTTTATATCATTGAAAGTCATTAGAATGAAGCAAAATATGCTCCCCTGCATCTAGGTTTCGAAACTAGGGGTAAAGTTTCGAAACCTTTGCAAATTTTTGGGTTCCAGGGGCTACTGGAGGCCAAAGTTTCGAAACCTTTGGACAAGGTTTCGAAACTTTGGTCAAAGGTTTCGATTGGGCATAAATTTTGAGGTTTACAAGCTTTACGTTTTAGTCCTGATTCTCGTATGTGCAATTGCTTGAGTTTGGGATGTCCGTTTGAGTTGAAATTTGGCAGAGAGGCATGAAACATGACTAATTTCATAATGGTAACTTAAAATTTGGTAAAGTCCTCTTAATTTCCAGAATTTACAAATTGGTCCCTAAATTCGTATTTTATTCAATTGAGTCCCTTATTGTTTTCCGATTGCTGTGATTTTTGAGTATGCTTATCTCAAGAGTATGCCTAGGTTTAATGTGCATCTAGACAAGTAAAAAAAAATATAGGGTTGTTAACCGAGGGGAAATCCTTAGGGGTTTTCGCTCGGTTTTCCCCGTGTGACCCACTCGGATAGGTCATCCGACCAGACCGGGACGAGGGGGTTACATTTGTTGGCATCAGAGCTGAAGGTTTCCGAAACCTTGGGCAGGTAAGTGAGTAAGTTGTATTTTATGATTAAAATGCACGGTGTTTGCTTATCATGTAAGCATGTTGCTTGTTTTATTCAAAGCATGTGTGTGGGAGTCCCATTGCTACTATTACATTGGAAAATGGTTTTGTTTTAGTGAGGGAACGTACTTGAACACTTGGAAGCCTTGCCTTGCTAACCCAACTTGTATGTTTTGTTGTTGTGGTTGTAGTTAATATTTGTGAGAGCAATGTCTAGACCGAGAGGTAGACCAAGAATAGTTCGTCAGGAACCACGGGTTGCGGCTCCTATTGAGCCGGCTGTTGGTGTGGAGGCTTATTTGGAAGGGCCGGTGGCCGCGGGAGTTGGCGCTCCACCACCACCTCCACCACCACCACCTCCACCACCTGGAGCTGGAGGTGAAGATAGAACCAGGGGAGATAGACCTCAAGGTGGCCAAGGTGGCCAAGGTCCAGCTGGAATTGATATGACTCCGCTAGTGCAAGCGATAGCGGGAGCTTTCCAGGCCGCAGTTGCGGGAGCTCAGGCTGCAGCTCAGCCTAGGTATGATGATGCTAGTCTACCTTTGGAGAGGCTCCGTAGTTTGGGAGCCGAGGAGTTTAGAGGATCTACTCCGGAGAGATCGGAGTTATGGTTAGAGAAGACAGTCCGAATCTTAGCTCAGATGGGTTGTGCGGGCGCACGTAGACTGGGTTGTATGATCTCGTTACTTCAGGGTGATGCCTACACCTGGTGGGTCACCATTACTGCCGGGATTCCAGAGGCCGAGATAGATTGGGATTTCTTTGAGTTTGCATTCAGAAAGAGGTACTTGGGACCGAGGTACTTGGATGAGAAGAAGAGAGAGTTCATGGCTCTTACTCAGGGAGATGCTTCTGTGACTGACTATGAGATTCGCTTTGTTCGCTTGAGTCAGTATGCCCCAGAGTTGGTTCCTACTGAAGTGGAACGTTGCAACCGATTCCGCTACGGGTTGAATGAAGAGGTTAAGAGGTACACCTTAGCTTCTGATTACTCAGACCTTGATGTGTTGGTCGCGAGGGCCAAAGATTTAGAACATAGTTTGGGTTCGGCCAAACGAACTGGTGGTTCTAGTTCTGGCAAGAGACATAACCACTTTGATGGTAGAGATGCCAAGAGGCACAAAGGTGGTGGGCATCAGTTTGATCAGAGACGTGGCGGTGGCCACCCTGGTAGAGGCCATCAGGGCCATAGAGGAGAAGGGCGTTCGCCCGAGTGTGCACAGTGTGGGAGACGACACGCTGGTGAGTGTTGGGGTAACTCCTATGTTTGCTGGAACTGTGGCTCGAGGGACCACTTTAAGAGAGATTGTCCACATCAGACAGCTCAGGCACCGAACATAGCTCAGGCTCCTACGAGAGGTAATGATTTTCAGAGAGGTCGTGGGCGCGGTCGTGGCTACTTCCAACCTAGGGCTGATGCACCTAGGGTAGATGCTCAGAGGAATTTTGCTCATGTTGTGGCTGTACAGTCAGAGACAGGAGGACCAGCGAGAGTTTATGCTCAGAGAGAGGCCGGGAACGACACTGATGTGATAGCAGGTAATTTTGAGTTACAGTCTATGTCTTTGCTTTCTTTGGTGGATTCGGGTTCTACGCATTCCTACATTTTGAGTGAGCATGCACAGAAGCTAGATATCCCTGTTGAGATCTTAGACGTAGGTATGCATGTTACTAGTTCTTTTGGTGAGACAGTTGTGGTTAGACGTATGTATAGGAGGTGTCCACTGAAGATTCAGGGTCATATGTTCTCAGTTGATATGATGGAACTTCCATTCTACGGTTTTGATATTATTCTGGGTATGGACTGGTTGGTTGAGCATCGGGCTAGTGTGGATTTTGAGACGAAGAGAATTTCTTTGAAGCTTTCTGATGACTACGAGATAGTAGTAGTGGGCGAGAACATTAAGTTCTTGTCTAATGTGGTGTCAGCTTTAGAGGCTCATAGGTTGATGGACTCTGGATGTGGAGCCTATTTAGCTTATGTTATAAATCCGGACATGAGTGAAACTAGACCGAAAGATATCAGAACAGTGTGTGACTTTCCAGATGTGTTTCCTGAAGAGTTGCCGGGTTTGCCTCCTGACAGAGATGTTGAGTTTGTGATTGAGACAGTTTCAGGGTGTAATCCAATTTCGATAGCTCCGTACCGCATGGCTCCGAAAGAGTTGAAAGAATTGAAGAGTCAGTTGCAAGAATTATTAGACCGTGGTTTCATTAGGCCTAGTAGTTCTCCGTGGGGTGCTCCCGTGTTGTTTGTGAAAAAGAAAGATGGTAGTATGCGCATGTGCATCGACTATAGACAGTTGAATCAGATGACTGTGAAGAACAAGTATCCGTTGCCTCGTATAGATGATTTGTTTGATCAGTTGAGAGGTGCTTCAGTATTCTCGAAGATAGATTTGAGATCTGGATACTATCAGTTGAAAGTGAAAGAGTGTGATGTTCCGAAGACAGCTTTTAGGACTAGATATGGTCACTATGAGTTTCTTGTGATGCCTTTTGGGCTCACAAATGCACCTGCAGCATTCATGGACATGATGAACAGAATTTTTAGAGACTATTTAGACAGGTTTGTGGTTGTCTTCATTGATGATATACTTGTGTACTCGAAGACAGAAGAAGAACATGAAGAACACTTAAGGTTTGTTTTACAGAGATTGTTAAGCAATCAGTTGTATGCGAAGCTTAGCAAATGTGAGTTCTGGATTCGAGAGGTTGTATTTCTTGGCCATGTTGTTTCGACCGAAGGTATTCGAGTTGATCCATCGAAGATTGAGGCTATCATCGAGTGGAAACAGCCTAAGTCTGTGACCGAGATTAGAAGTTTCCTAGGATTAGCCGGTTACTATAGGAGGTTTGTTGATGGTTTCTCTAGAGTAGCTGCTCCTTTGACTAAGCTGTTGCAAAAAGGAGTCAAATTCGAATGGACAGATGCAAGACAGAAGGCCTTTGAGAAATTGAAAGAAGCCTTGACGAATGCTCCAATGTTAGTGCAACCTGTTTCAGGTAAGGAGTTTGTGATCTACAGTGATGCTTCCTACGTAGGCTTAGGATGTGTATTGATGCAAGATAGGAGAGTTGTTGCTTATGCTTCTAGACAGTTGAAGATTCATGAGAAGAACTATCCTACTCATGATATAGAACTAGCCGCAGTTGTGTTTGCATTGAAGATTTGGCGTCACTACTTGTATGGTGAGAAGTGTATAGTTTACACCGATCACAAGAGCTTGAAATATTTGATGACACAGAAAGAGTTGAATTTGAGACAGAGAAGGTGGCTAGAGTTGCTAAAGGATTATGACTTGACCCTTGAGTACCATCCGGGTAAAGCAAATGTGGTAGCCGATGCTTTGAGTAGAAAAGTGGCCGTTGAGCTGAGAGCTATGTTTGCTAGATTGAGTGTGTCCAATGATGGTGGTTTGATCACCGAGTTGCAAGTAAAGCCTTCTTTGATTCAGTTGATTAGAGAGAAACAGTTGCAAGATGCGAGCTTAATTCCTCATGTCCAAGACATAGCCGAAGGAAGACCGACTGAGTATAGTTTCAGTGGTGAGAGTTTGTTGTGCTTTAGAGATAGAATTATTGTACCAGAAGATGTTGAATTGAGACGTCAGATTCTGAGTGAAGCACATTCGAGTCCCTTTTCTATGCATCCTGGTAGTACTAAAATGTACAGAGATTTGAAGAATGACTACTTCTGGGTTGGTTTGAAGAGAGATGTAGCCGAGTATGTGAGCCGTTGCATGGTTTGTCAGAGAGTGAAGGCAGAACATCAGGTTCCTTCAGGTTTGCTACAGCCTTTGAAGATTCCGGAATGGAAATGGGAGAGGATCACCATGGACTTTGTATCGGGGTTGCCTTTGTCTCCTTCGAAGAAGAACTCAGTTTGGGTGATTGTTGATAGGTTCACTAAGTGTGCTCACTTCTTAGCAGTGAACACTGTGGATTCCTTAGACAAGTTGGCAAACTTGTACATCCGTGAGATTGTAAGACTTCATGGGGTTCCGAAGTCTATTGTTTCAGATAGGGATCCTAGATTTACTTCGAGATTCTGGAGTTGCTTGTATAGTGCTTTAGGTAGCCGTCTGCATTTCAGCACATCTTATCATCCGCAGTCCGATGGACAGTCAGAGCGAGTGATACAGATTCTAGAGGATATGCTTCGTTGTTGTGTGATTGACTTCCAGGGTTCTTGGGAGAAGCACTTACCGTTGGTTGAGTTTGCTTACAACAACAGTTATCAGTCAAGCATTCAGATGGCACCTTATGAGGCTTTGTATGGTAGACAGTGTAGGACTCCGATTTGTTGGGCTGAGACAGGTCAGAGATTGTTACCTATGCCAGACTTGCTTAAGGGAACGACAGAAAAAGTGAAGTTGATTTGTGATCGTTTGAAAGCAGCTTCCGATCGCCAGAAGTCTTATGCAGATTTGAAGAGGAAAGAGGTTGAGTACTCAGTGGGTGAGAAAGTATTTCTGAAAGTATCTCCATGGAAGAAGGTAATGAGATTTGGCCGGAAAGGCAAGTTGAGTCCGAGGTTCATTGGTCCGTATGAGATTGTTGAGCGGATTGGGCCTGTAGCTTATCGTTTGAGGTTACCTTCTGAGTTAGAAAAGATTCATGATGTCTTCCATGTGTCTATGCTTAGGAGATATAGATCAGATCCTTCTCATGTGATGCCCGTTGAGGAGATAGAGTTAGATCCAGATTTGTCCTATAATGAAGAGCCCGTTGAGATACTTGCTTCTGATAGCAAGGTGTTGCGTGGCAAGACCATAGAGTTGGTCAAGGTGTTGTGGAAGCATAGAGGGACGGAAGAGGCCACGTGGGAGAGAAAAGCAGATATGGTTGAGCAGTTTCCGTATTTGTTTCCACCAGGTAATTTCGGGGACGAAATTTCCTTAAGTGGGGGAGAGTTGTAACATCCGTGTTTTGGGGTTAGGAGTTAGTCGAGTTAATTGGTTCGATTTGGTAAAATTTATTTTAATCAAATTGAGTTTAGAAAGCAAAGGAGGGATCATTTTGGTAATTAAACCAAAATAAAAATAAACACCACCTTATATCATCTTTTCTTCTTCATCTTTCTTCTTCACCGTTCATAAACACCCCAAATTCTCTCAAACCCTCATTACTATTTCCTTTGATTTCTTCCTCAATTCAAGGGCGTTTTTGAAGGTAATTACATATTCGAACTCTCCTCTTCATCCTCTACGTTTACATAGTTTTATATTTCGAAACTACCCACTTTTGTGATTTTCAAGTTTAATGAAAATCTGAGTTTTTATTGAGTTTTTCAATTGATTTTGAATTATTGAGATGGGTTTTGAGTTAGTCACCTTAAAATACACATAATATGTTAAAATGAGTAATTTTGGATGAAAATCCGAAATGGGTATTTATGGCCATTTTTGAATAGTCTAAAACTTGAATTTTGGTGAGTTTTAGAGTTAGGTTGAAAGGCTGATGATATATGTATGTGAGGAAAGTGTTTTGGGACCATTTAGATGTCATTTGGATGTTCGAAAATGGTATTTTCTGCTGGGTAAAATATGAGTACGAAAATGAGGAGTTTGAAAGGGTTCTTGGCTTGAAATGTTGAGCTTAATGTTTGAATTATGTTCCGGGTTAGTTTCGATGACAAGTTATTGATTTTGGATATTTTGTTGGTGTTTGGGATTGATTAGAATCAAGTTTGGGCATTGGTGAAGCATCGGAAGTGAATCCGGAAAATTGAAGGTTGTTGCTTGCTTGGTCTTGAGCTTGGAAGCTTAGGTGAGTGGTTAAATGTTTTAAGTGGTTTTAAAATGGTTGGTTCGAGTATACGGACTAGGTCGGGCTTGGTAGACCCACCTAGAGTTGGGATTAGTGTGGTAGCCTAATCCTAAACTTGATCTAAAGCCTTTGGATGAACTTAAATGTATGAATGCTTATGTATATTGTATTATACATGTGTGTTGAGGATGATTGGTATTGCATAAAGCATGCATGGAAATGTGGTTGGTGTATGACGGTGATGTCATGTTGAGTACATGCTATACATGGAAATGGTGTATGACGGTGATGTCATGATGAGTACATGCTATGCATGGAAATGGTGTATGACGGTGATGTCATGTTGAGTACATGCTATGCATGGAAATGGTGTATGACGGTGATGTCATGTTGAGTACATGCTATGCATGGAAATGGTGTATGACGGTGATGTCATGATGAGTACATGCTATGTATGGAAATGGTGTATGACGGTGATGTCATGTTGAGTACATGTTAGGCATGGAAATTTGGGTTGTGGCTGTTTATATTGAGGAAGTTAGAGCTTGGAGAGCATGACATTTACAGTATAAATTGTTCATGCATCTTATATTGTGGCTCTTGTAAATTCTTGATATGTTTGTGTGATGCTTTGGTTAGACTGTGCTCGGACCCTGCAATGTTGAGGTTTGTTTTTAGAGCTTACCCTCACTAAGCATTATTGCTTACGCTCTCTTTGTTCAACATTGCAGATCCTTAGTTCGTGGGTTGCTTGTGCAAGTGGAAGGTTTCAAGTGTGGTTTTGGACTTGAGTTTATCAAGTATGGCTTTTAAATGTTAGACATGTAATAGTTTGAGCAATGGGACATGTATGGTTTTGATGAGTAGTTGTTGGTTGTTTGAGAGCATGTATGGACATCCTTTATATTTTTCCTTTGCATGGTTTGTGTTGCCATGATAAATTATAAGTCATGCATAAATTGCTCTTTGAATGTTAACATGTACTGTGGATGCTATTTTTATGGTTGTTTGATGTTTGAATATGTTGGAGTACGTTTAATCTAGGACGTATGCATCTAGGCTTGGGTGGCTGGTGTTGAGTGTCTTTGCCTCTTTTAAACTCATATGTATGAATATGTATGATTCTAATGTGTTTATATCATTGAAAGTCATTAGAATGAAGCAAAATATGCTCCCCTGCATCTAGGTTTCGAAACTAGGGGTAAAGTTTCGAAACCTTTGCAAATTTTTGGGTTCCAGGGGCTACTGGAGGCCAAAGTTTCGAAACCTTTGGACAAGGTTTCGAAACTTTGGTCAAAGGTTTCGATTGGGCATAAATTTTGAGGTTTACAAGCTTTACGTTTTAGTCCTGATTCTCGTATGTGCAATTGCTTGAGTTTGGGATGTCCGTTTGAGTTGAAATTTGGCAGAGAGGCATGAAACATGACTAATCTCATAATGGTAACTTAAAATTTGGTAAAGTCCTCTTAATTTCCAGAATTTACAAATTGGTCCCTAAATTCGTATTTTATTCAATTGAGTCCCTTATTGTTTTCCGATTGCTGTGATTTTTGAGTATGCTTATCTCAAGAGTATGCCTAGGTTTAATGTGCATCTAGACAAGTAAAAAAAATATAGGGTTGTTAACCGAGGGGAAATCCTTAGGGGTTTTCGCTCGGTTTTCCCCGTGTGACCCACTCGGATAGGTCATCCGACCAGACCGGGACGAGGGGTTTACAAGTTCAAACCATTGTATGCAGCAAAGAATAATTGAGCATTTAGAACAATAAACATTATAGTGATAAACATATCAGACATTTGAAAGAGTAATAAAATAAAGATAATAAAACAGTTTAAGTAGTAAATATTTCATACCAGTGTAGGCAGCAGCAAGCAACAAAATTCAGCGAGCATCAAAACAGTCAAAGCCTCAAAAGCACCCTACAAAAATAAAATAAAACCATTAATAACAATAAACAATTTAAAATATTAATGAAATAAAGATAATAAAAATAAAGTAAACCATATATTTATCTTTAAAAGGCAGAATCATTAACTAGAGTAAAATATTCCTTATCCATTTCTTTCGATTCGAAACTATACAACCAGTTTCGAGTTGTTACAAAAATTTTAATATTTTGGGTAAGAGTTTAGCTCTCAACTTGTTCAAGATTTGACCCCCTCCTCATGCTAAAGGAAGATTCTAAAGCAACATAAGTAATTTGAATGGCCAAAAATCTCTAGCCATTCGAGCAAGTATCATATAAGAAACATTGTGTGTTTTTCAATACTCTAAAATATCAAATTCATAATCTTCACTACGAGGGATAAGGGGCATATTAATGTAGGATTCAACATTAGAATTTCCACTCCTTGAAAAAGCTAAACAACATTGCACAACTCATTATAAATTTTGGACATAAGAAGAAGAAGAAGAACCACAAGGTGTAAATTTTGAATAAAAGATATATAAATTAACAAACTCATTATAAATGACAGTCACCCTTCGTTGAACCTTATCGTCTACATAAAGAATATTGTACAACTCTTTCAAAAGTTGTAATTTATATCGATGATCAAGCAAAACAACAAAAAATAGAATCATTGAGTGAGCTGCCCAAATTTTTTTATATAATTCAAGCATAGATTCTGCCATTGCAAAAATAGCTTGAAAACAATCATTGTAAGCATTACACAACTTCTCAATTGCAACAACGTTAGTCAAGTACAAGTTAGCTGTTGGATACTTAGATCCAAAAAATAGAGTGGTAATTTCATAAAAAAGCTCAAGAAAATCACAAATCATCTGAATAGTTTTCCACTCAGAATCACTAATCATATCCAAGTCATTTTCTCTATTAACAAACAAGTTGATGGCTAATTTAGCATCAAGTGCCCTCTGAATCATTGAGTGAGTAGAGTTTCATCGAGTAGGAACATCCAACAACAACTTACCAAGAAAAGAAGAATAACAGTCCTTAACAGCTAATTCAAAGGTACAAAGTCTAGAATCAGCAGAATCAATAAACTTCACAATTTCACGCAATTTAATAACAGAAGAATCAATAACCTTCAAACCTTTTTGAACTATCAAGTTTAAAATGTGGGCAACATACCTTATATAAAAATACTTATCATTGCATGGAAGAGGAAAAATGGCATGCAAATCATCTTTAAGACGTTTAACCATTCTATCATTTGCAGAAGCATTGTCAAGAGTTATGGTAAAAAAAATTTAAGACCCCACTCACATAACATCTTTTTAACAAACTTATAAATTGACTCACCATCATAGGGTGGAGGAAACCAACAAAAATTTAATATTTTAGACTGCAGCTTTCAGTTTGCAGTGAGAGCAAAATAAGAACGTGAAGTGCAGGCAGACCAACCATCGCATGTAAAACAAATCTTACTTGAAACAGAATGCATTAAATCTAGTAAATATTTTTTTATGATTGTCATGATCAATCATACAATATTTAGTAATAGTATACCTAAAAATATTCTTCACACTAGCATTAAGGTAATGATGCAAAGCCCTTAATTTTTTATGCTCAACCATACTCAAAGCATAACCATGAAATAGAATAGCATCAGCAAATAATTCACAGTACTTATTTTGATCGAAATTAGCTAGCATACTAAGATTTTCAGCAAGATAATTTTTATAAACTTGACATTTATTAGTATTTCCTTTAGGGTTATATGTACCAATATAATAGTTTGTTTTATACCTTTTAGTTTGGCAATATTTATATTGGGCATAAAGACCACCTTAAGTAGCCTTGATGAACGTCTAATGGTTTCAAACAGAAGAAGTTCTTCTCTCGAACTCTGTTGAACTTGCATCATTCCTCTTAGATAAATTAATGCCATCAACTACTTGGGAAAGCTGATCATTTACATCCCCTTGAAAAAAATATTAGTACATATATAAAATAGAATCACTGAAATAGAAACAAAAACATTGAAACATATTTTACCTCTTTCAGAGAGTTGATCATTCTAGCCTATTTCCATATGTCCTACACAATACAAAAAATAATTAAAAGACAAATTAAACAGATTAAATAGATAAAGAACTAATGAACCCTAAAAACAAAAAACATCAATACAACCAACAGATCACAGTGAACCCTAAAAACATATTAAAAGTAGTATAAATTAAAAAAAACATAAATTAAAAGTATTGTAAACAACACTACAACAGTCACAGTTAACCCTACACAGAAACATAAATACAAATATGAAAAGAATTTTTACCTGAAAAGTTCATCTTATAAGACTGACTATCGATTAAACCTTAAAAATAATTAAAAAAGATAGATTTAGGGTTTTGAAAGAAATTCAATCAAAAACAGGAAAAGAAAAAGAACATGTATGTACAAATCAAAATAGGACAGACATGTATGTACAAATCAAAACAATGCATTTAAACATAAACAAGACATTTAAACATGTATCTACAAATCAAAACAAAATAGAAAACATATATACAAGGCAACAGAAACTCGATGATTTAATCCTTGTACGTGGCATTGTTGAATCAGCCCACAAGGTCCTTTAGAAACCTCCTTTGACACCAGTAGCATCGCAGAACGGGATGTCCAGCCAATATACTCAGATTAAACAATTAAAATAGAATAGAAAACATGTATGTACAAATCAAAACGAAATAGACATGTATGTACAAATTTAAACAAGGCAATTAAACATATATCTACAAATCAAAATAGAACAGACATGTATAGTAAAATTTACAGTAATATACAAAATAGTCAACAAAATCAGTATCCAGTAAGCTTAAGTCACAAGATCTTTCAGATAATCGAAAGAATATAATCAAAGCCCAAAGCCATATACTTACAGAGTCAGCCCTTGTAGAGATCAAACAAATCTAAGATAATAGATATAATATAATCAACAAAAATGATGAAATGGCTAGGAGATTAGGTTATGCAAAATGAACAAAAAGATAAGTTAGCAAAAATAAATAAATCTGAGATTGAACAAATCTGAGATGATAAATCGAAAAATGAACAAAATGATAGCACTAAAAAACTATTATTTTTGTAAACCGCAACCAAAATTCAAAATTTGAGAGAGAAAGGCTGGGACTTGGGAGACTAAGAGTCTGAGAGAGAACAATGAGAGATGTACTTGAAATTTTAGAGAGATTAACAGTCAGTGAAAATGAAAGTTAACACAAATAAAAAAAATATAGAAATCGAAAAAGAAAATAAGAGATCTACTTAACTTACTCAATCTGAGTCTCAGATTCTGAGATATGAGACAGATAAGAGACTAAAACTTTGTTATGAACCTTAAATCGCAACCAAATGTCCAAAACCCAAAATCTGTTTAAGAGAGACCAGTGAGAGATATACCTAAAATTTTAGAGAGATTAACAGTCAGCAAAAATGAAAGTTAACACAAACAAAAAATGTAGAAATTGTAACACCCGTGTTTTGGGGTTAGGAGTTAGTCGGGTTAGTGGTCCGAGTCGGTAAAATTAAATTAAATCAATTTGACCTTGACTTGAGTTAATTGAGTTTTAATTATCTAGAAGGGACCACTTTGGTGATTTAACCCAAAGCTTTTAAAAAGGAAGACAACTTTTTTGAAATTAAAGGAACAAACAAAAAGAAATAAAGGTGTCATCTTTGTCTTCCCCATCTCTCATTTGTGAAAAGCTCCTAAACCCCTCCCCAAACCCTAAACACTATTCCATTGATTTCTACATCAACCTAAGGTCATTTTTCAAAGGTAATGGTACTTTCCCACTCTCCTCTTCATTTCCTATCTATTCATGGTTATAGATTTTAAAACTACCCACTTTTGAAAAGTTAGGGTTTAATGAAAATTAAGGTTTTTATGGAGTTTTTCATCTTGTCTTGAAATGTTAGGTTGGGTTTTGATTTAACCACCTTAAGATGCTTAAAATATGTTAAAATGGTTAGGTTTGGGTGAAAACCCGAAATGGGTTCTTGAGGCAATTTTTAAGGTGTCTAAAACTTGATTTTTGGTGAGTTTTAGGGTAAAATTGAAGGGCTGATGGTTTAGGTATGTTAGGAAGGTGTTTTGGGATCATTTTTGTGTCTTTTGGAAGTTTGAAAATGGAATTTTCAGCTAGGGTTTGAAGGAGCACGAAAATGGGCATTTTGGGGGATTAATTTGATTGGAAAATTTGTTGAAGCTTGGCTTGAGCTTAGGGATTGAGTGATGACTGAGTTTTAGCATTGATTGGGAATAATGGATATGTTTTTGATTGGCTAGAAGCAAGAGGAGACGTTGAAGAGGCATCGGGATCGAATCCGGGCTTGTAGGGGGCTTGCTTTGGTTGCTAAGGAAGGGTGGTGAGTGACTTTAAATGTGTTTTAAAGTTTGGTTCGAGTGTGTGTAGTGTATGAGTTGAAATGTGCTTGGTAGGCCATTTCTACGTAGATTTAAATTGTTAACTTAGCTCTTAATTTCCATTAAATGCTATTTGTGTTTGCCTATTTATGCTCTTGTGAAATGTGGGTTGACTTGCACATGTGTACCATGATATGTGTATGTGATGAGCGTGAGATATGATTGATGGATATGTGATGTGGTAAATGAAGATTGGCACTAATTAACTTATCGGGTGTAAATGATCGATCATTAGGATTAGTGTGCACACAAATTGAGTCAAAACGTACGTGGCCTTGATGGTGTTAAGTCATCAAGGAGGAGTATGGTGATGTAATATTCCACCGGAAGCTTATATATATTCTACGGGATGATGAGTGGAATCCCATCCGTAGGGCATGTGGTGATGAGTGGAATCCCGCCCATGCAAGGTCCGGTGATGAGTGTATTCCCACCGAGGTAATGTGATTGTTGAGATTAAATCCGCACATCCGGGTAATCTAATAGTGGCCAATTGAACTTGTTCTTATACTTGTGATGCATGACATTGATATTTGATGTTTGAGCTTAGTATGAGGTAAGATGCCATATTATGACTCTTGAAAGACTAGTAAGGTCTACTTGATATTTTGCCTATGTATGTGAGTTTTAAGGATTGCATGCTTGGACCCTGCATTGTTGATGTTTTCGGTTTTAGAGCATCCTCACTAAGCTTCTAGCTTACGCTCTCAATTTCAACAATGCAGATCATTAGCGTGGTGTTAGCTTGGAGCAAGGCAAGAAGGGCTTTCCAAGTTTTTGTTGCTCAAGTACGGTTAATAATTATGTAGTAGTTTAGCAATGTGGCAAGGGTGTGTTTGAATGAGCTTTGTATGACTCATGTATGTGGTTGATGCTTATATTTGACTTGGTTTGTAAGCATGATATATCTTGCCAAATGCTTGTGTGATGTATGCCTTATAGATGTTTAAGATCGCTTTGATGGCATGTAAACCTATATGAGATGAATGGTGTCTTTTGTCTATTAATGTATCCAAGCATGTCTTTTATGATATGTCATTAATGAGTAATTGCCATGTATGAGTGATTGTTTAAATCCTTGCCTTGTATGTGTTTGAGCATGCTAAACATAGGACATATGCCTCTAGACCTTGAATGTTGATGTTACGTGTCTTTTAGGGTCGTTTGGGACCTTTAGACTTGTTAAAATTTGCCTAAGTCTGGTTTTCAAAAGGTTGCAGACAGCCCGCGTTTCGAAACGAGCTGGGCCGTTTCGGAACGGGTAGGCTTCAGGGACCCCGTATCGGAACGTGTTTCGATATGGTTTAGCTTCTGAGAGCCCCTGTTCCGATACGAGTTTCGGAACGTTTTGGCTACTAGAATTCTGAGAAAATGACGAGATGAAGGCGTTTCGAAACGGGTCTAAGGGTTTCGAAACGGTCAAAATCTCGTTGACCACGAGAAGTTGACCGTTGAGGGCGTTTCAGAACGGTTGACCTCCGTTTCGATACGGCCCCTTATATGGGCTCTGGGGCAGTTGACCTGGTCAAGGCGTTTCGATACGCCTCAAGTGTGTTTCGAAACGGCCTGTTTAAAGGATTAAGATTGGGATGTTTAAATGTTGTTTTGGGTTCGTATGTTTATCTCCTGTGTTCTATTTCCGTTGTTTGATCATATAGGATTCGAATGAGCCTTTAGAAAAGATCGAATTAAAAGAAAAAAAATAGGGTTGCTAACCGAGGGGGAACCTTAACGGGTTTCACTTCAGTTTTCCTCGTGTGACCCACTCGGACCGGTCATCCGGCCAGACCGGGACGAGGGGGTTACATTTGTTGGTATCAGAGCCTGAGGTTACCGAGACCTCGGGCAGGTAAGTGAGGTAAGCTTGATGTGCTAAGTAATTGTATTGCTCGATGTATGCTTGCCATGAAATCTTGATGTTTGACTGTTCGCATGATGTTTTGAAGCATGAGTTGTTGTGTACGGTGTAGAGTGTGTGCCCATTGCTACTATTACTTAATTTAAAAAGATTTTATGGTAAAGGGAGTACTTGAGCACTATTGGACCCTTGCTTTGGCTAACGTAATCCCTATTTGTTTGTTGTTGTAGTTACTACCTTTCTAGTTGTACCATGAGACCACATGGGAGGCCTAGGATGGTTCGACCGGAACCACGGGCAGCGGCTCCAGGAGTTGAGCCAGTAGTTAGAGTTGAGGCTCAAGTGGGAGAGCCTGTGGTTGGAGTTGGAGCTCCTCCACCACCTCCACCTGGAGTAGGAGGCGAGGTCGGGGCCGAAGGAGAGGGACCTCAGGGAGGCCAAGGTGGCCAAGGACCGGCCGGAATAGACTTAGCTCCTTTGGTTCAGGCGATAGCCGGGGCATTTCAGGCTACAGTAGTTGGGGGTCAGGCAGCAGCACATCATCAGGAAGAGGGCACTGGGTTGCCATTAGAGAGACTCTGTGGTCTAGGAGCCGAAGAGTTCAGAGGGTCTACTCCAGAGAGATCGGAGTTGTGGTTTGAGAAGACTGTTCGTATTCTCGCTCAGATGGGGTGTACTGGTGAGCGCAAGTTAGGATGTGTTGAGTCCTTGCTTCAGGGTGATGCCTACACTTGGTGGGTCGCCATTACTACGGGTATGGATGTGGCTGAGATTACTTGGGAGTTCTTTGAGTCAACATTACGTAAGAAGTATCTGGGTCCGCGATACCTCGATGAGAGGAAGAGGGAGTTTATGGCTTTGCTTCAGGGGAGTATGACCGTGACAGACTATGAGATTCGATTTGTCAGACTGAGTCAGTATGCACCCGAGCTTGTTCCTACTGAGGTGGAACGTTGTAACCGTTTTCGTTATGGACTGAATGAAGAGATCAAGACGTATACTCTAGCTTCAGACTACACTGATTTTGATGTCTTGGTCGCGAGGGCCAAGGACTTGGAGCACAGTTTGAGCTTGACCAAGCGGTCTGGTGGTTCTAGTTCGGGTAAGAGGTCCAGTAACTTTGATAGAGGTGATGCCAAGAGACTTCGAGACAACAGGCATCATTATGATCATAGACGTGGTGGCGGTAACCACAGTAGGGGCCAACAGGGCCAGAGAGCTGGTGGGAAGTTACCCACATGTGCTACTTGCAGAAGGAACCACACTGGTGAGTGTTGGGGAAATTTCCACTCATGTTGGAGTTGTGGAGCTAGAGACCACATTAGACGTGACTGTCCAAATCAGGTGGGACATGCACCAGCTCAGGCTCCTGCTAGATGACTTTCAGAGAGGCCGCGGGCGCGGTAGAGGTAACTTCCAGCCGAGGAATGATGGCCAGAGGAACATAGCACATGTAGTTGCAGTTCAGTCGGAGGGCGGAGGTCAGGCCAGAGTTTACGCTCAGCGTGGGGATCAGCATGACACCGATGTGATCGCAGGTAACTTTTCAATACAGTCTTTGGGTTTGCTTTCTTTGATTGACTCTGGGTCTACACATTCCTACATATTGAGTGAGCATGCACAGTCGTTGAACTTGCCTTGTGAAATGTTAGAGGTAGGAGTTAGTGTTACTAGTTCCTTTGGGGACACGGTTGTAGTTAGAAAAATGTATAGAAGGTGTCTGTTGATGGTTCAGGGACATGTGTTTCCAGTGGATATGGTGGAACTACCTTTCTATGGTTTTGATGTGATTCTGGGTATGGACTATCTCACGGAGCATAGAGCTAGGATAGATTTTGAAACTAAGAGGATTTCTTTGAGGCTCACGGATGATTATGAGATTGTAGTGGTGGGTGAGAACGTGAAGTTCTTGTCCAATGTAGTTCCAGTTTTAGAGGCTAAGAGGTTAGTTGAGTTGGGGTGTGAAGCATACTTGGCATATGTGATGAACCCTAACATGAGTGAGGTTAGACCTCAAGACATTCGGACAGTATGTGACTTTCCTAGTGTGTTTTTGGAAGAGTTGCCAGGGTTACCACCGGACAGAGAGGTAGAGTTCACCATTGAGACTTATTCTGATTCCGCTCCTGTTTCGATTGCTCCGTATCGCATGGCACCGAAAGAACTGAAAGAGTTGAAGACTCAGTTGCAAGAGTTGACAGATAGAGGCTTCATTCGACCTAGTTCTTCACCTTGGGGTGCACCAGTTTTGTTTGTGAAGAAGAAGGATGGAAGCATGAGAATGTGTATAGATTACAGACAGTTGAATCGGTTGACAGTGAAGAATAAATATTCGTTGCCTAGAATTGATGACTTGTTTGATCAGTTGAGAGGAGCATCGGTCTTTTCGAAGATTGACTTGAGATCAGGTTACTACCAGTTAAAGGTAAGAGAGGTTGATGTACCGAAGACGGCTTTTAGGACTAGGTATGGTCACTATGAGTTTTTAGTCATGCCTTTTGGGTTGACTAATGCACCGGATGCTTTTATGGATATGATGAATAGGATTTTTTATCAGTACCTAGATCAGTTTGTAGTTGTTTTTATAGATGACATCTTGGTGTACTCGCGAACTGAAGAAGACCATGACCGACACTTGAGACTAGTATTGAAGACTTTTCTAGATCATCAGTTGTATGCGAAGTTGAGCAAGTGTGAATTCTGGATCCGAGAGGTAGTCTTCTTAGGACATGTAGTGTCAGCTGATGAGATTAGAGTTGATCCGAAGAAGATTGAGGCCATTGTTGAATGGAAGCAACCGAAGTCTGTAATAGAGGTACGTAGCTTCCTAGGCTTAGCCGGATACTATAGGAGATTCGTAGAAGGTTTCTCTAAGTTAGCCGCTCCTTTGACACAGTTGCTTCAGAAGAGTGTTCAGTTTGAGTGGACAGATGCAAGACAGAGAGCCTTTGAGAGATTGAAAGAAGCTTTGACCCAAGCACCGATCTTGATTAAGCCAGAGTTCGAGAAGGACTATGTAGTTTACAGTGATGCTTCCTATGTAGGGCTAGGTTGTGTTCTCATGCAAGACAAGAGAGTAGTGGCCTATGCCTCAAGACAGTTGAAGACTCATGAGCGCAACTATCTGACCCATGACATAGAGCTAGCTGCAGTTGTGTTTGCTCTGAAGATTTGGAGGCACTATTTGTACGGTGAGAGATGCACAGTGTACACCGATCACAAGAGTTTGAAATACATTATGACTCAGCGAGATTTGAATCTCAGACAGCGTAGGTGGTTAGAGTTGCTAAAAGACTATGATCTTACCATTGAGTACCATCCGGGTAAGGCCAATGTAGTGGCCGATGCATTGAGTAGAAAGATGGCCGTGGATTTGAGAGCCATGTTTGCTAGGTTGAGCTTGTCCGGAGATAGTGGCTTGGTAGCCGAGCTTCAGGTTAGACCTACTCTAGGTCAGTTGATTAGAGAGAAGCAGCTCTTAGATAGATCTTTGGCACCTCACGTGCAAGATATAGCCGAAGGTAGATCTTCATACTACAGTTTCAGTACCGATGGGGTTTTGTGTTTCAAAGATAGGATAGTTGTGCCAGAGGACAGTGACTTGAGACGTACGATCTTGACTGAAGCACACAGTAGTACGTTTGTTATGCATCCAGGAAGTACGAAGATGTACCGTGATTTGAAGAATGAGTACGTTTGGGTTGGCTTGAAGAAAGATGTAGCCGACTTTGTGAGTAAGTGTTTGGTATGTCAGAGGGTGAAGGCGGAACATCAGGTTCCCTCAGGTTTGTTACAGTCGTTGAGAATTCCGGAATGGAAATGGGAGAATATCACCATGGATTTTGTTTCGGGTTTGCCTCTGACTCCTACGAAGAAGAACTCCGTGTGGGTTATTACGGATCGTTTTACGAAGTGTGCTCACTTCTTGGCAGTCAATACTACTTACACTTTAGATAGATTGGCCGATTTGTACATTGGTGAGATTGTTAGACTGCATGGTGTGCCGAAGTCCATTGCGTCAGATAGAGATTCGTGATTTACATCTCGATTTTGGGAGTGTCTGCATATAGCTTTGGGTACCCGTTTGAACTTCAGCACGTCTTATCATCCTCAGTCAGATGGTCAGTCAGAGAGAGTTATTCAGATCTTAGAGGATATGTTGCGTTGTTGCATCATTGACTTTCAGGGTACGTGGGAGAAGCACTTGCCTCTAGTTGAGTTTGCTTACAATAACAGCTTTCAGTTGAGTATTCAAATGGCTCCGTATGAGGCCTTGTATGGCCGAAAGTGTAGAACTCCAGTTTGTTGGGCCGAAGTCGGACAGAAGTTGTTACATATGCCGAATTTGCTCAAGGGGACAACTGACAAGGTAAAATTGATTTGTGATCGATTGAAGGCCGCTTCGGATAGGCAGAAGTCTTATGCCGACTTGAAGAGGAAGGAAGTTGAGTTCTCAGTGGGTGAGAAGGTGTTCTTGAAAGTGTCTCCTTGGAAGAAAGTAATGAGATTTGGCCGAAAAGGGAAGTTGAGTCCGAGGTACATAGGACCGTATGAGATTGTGAAGAGGTTTGGTCCGGTTGCTTATCAGTTGCTTTTGCCATCCGAGCTAGAGAAGATACAC
Organism: Hibiscus trionum; assembly: GCA_030270665.1. NCBI lineage: Eukaryota > Viridiplantae > Streptophyta > Magnoliopsida > Malvales > Malvaceae > Hibiscus > Hibiscus trionum. The sequence continues at coordinate 600,146 of BSYR01000050.1, forward strand.
GATGTATTCCATGTTTCGATGCTCCGTAAGTATAGGTCCGATCCATCACATGTTATGCCCGTAGAGGAGATTGAGTTGAATCCGGATTTGACCTATGAGGAAGAACCAATTGAGATCTTAGCTTCTGATAGTAAGGTGTTGCGGGGTAGATCGATCGAGTTAGTAAAGGAGCGGTGGCAACGTCGAGGTGTGGACGAGGCCACTTGGGAGAGGAATGAGGATATGGAAAGGCAGTTTCCGTATCTCTTTCAATCAGGTAATTTCGGGGACGAAATTCCTTAAGTGGGAGAGAGTTGTAACACCCGTGTTTTGGGGTTAGGAGTTAGTCGGGTTAGTGGTTCGAGTCGGTAAAATTAAATTAAATCAATTTGACCTTGACTTGAGTTAATTGAGTTTTAATTATCTAGGAGGGACCACTTTAGTGATTTAACCCAAAGCTTTTAAAAAGGAAGACAACTTTTTTGAAATTAAAGGAACAAACAAAAAGAAATAAAGGTGTCATCTTTGTCTTCCCCATCTCTCCTTTGTGAAAAGCTCATAAACCCCTCCCCAAACCCTAAACACTATTCCATTGATGTCTACATCAACCTAAGGTCATTTTTCAAAGGTAATGGTATTTTCCACTCTCCTCTTCATTTCCTATCTATTCATGGTTATAGATTTTAAAACTACCCACTTTTGAAAAGTTAGGGTTTAATGAAGGTTAAGGTTTTTATGGAGTTTTTCATCTTGTCTTGAAATGTTAGGTTGGGTTTTGATTTAACCACCTTAAGATGCTTAAAATATGTTAAAATGGTTAGGTTTGGGTGAAAACCCGAAATGGGTTCTTGAGGCAATTTTTAAGGTGTCTAAAACTTGATTTTTGGTGAGTTTTAGGGTAAAATTGAAGGGCTGATGGTTTAGGTATGTTAGGAAGGTGTTTTGGGATCATTTGGGTGTCTTTTGGATGTTTGAAAATGGAATTTTCAGCTAGGGTTTGAAGGAGCACGAAAATGGGCATTTTGGGGGATTAATTTGATTGGAAAATTTGTTGAAGCTTGGCTTGAGCTTAGGGGTTGAGTGATGACTGAGCTTTACCATTGATTGGGAATAATGGATGTGTTTTTGATTGGCTAGAAGCAAGAGGAGATGTTGAAGAGGCATCGGGATCAAATCCGGGCTTGTAGGGGGCTTGCTTTGGTTGCTAAGGAAGGGTGGTGAGTGACTTTAAATGTGTTTTAAAGTTTGGTTCGAGTGTGTGTAGTGTATGAGTTGAAATGTGCTTGGTAGGCCATTTCTACGTAGATTTAAATTGTTAACTTAGCTCTTAATTTCCATTAAATGCTATTTGTGTTTGCCTATTTATGCTCTTGTGAAATGTGGGTTGACTTGCACATGTGTACCATGATATGTGTATGTGATGAGCATGAGATATGATTGATGGATATGTGATGTGGTAAATGATATTTGGCACTAATTAACTTACCGGGTGTAAATGATCGATCATTAGGATTAGTGTGCACACAAATTGAGTCAAAACGTACGTGGCCTTGATGGCGTTAAGTCGTCAAGGAGGAGTACGGTGATGTAATATTCCACCAGAAGCTTATATATATTCTACGGGATGATGAGTGGAATCTCATCCGTAGGGCATGTGGTGATGAGTGGAATCCCGCCCATGCAAGGTCCGGTGATGAGTGTAATCCCACCGAGGTAATGTGATTGTTGAGATTAAATCCGCACATCCGGGTAATCTAATAGTGGCCAATTGAACTTGTTCTTATACTTGATATGCATGACATTGATATTTGATGTTTGAGCTTAGTATGAGGTAAGATGCCATATTATGAATCTTGAAAGAATAGCTAGGTCTACTTGATATTTTGCCTATGTATGTGAGTTTTAAGGATTGCATGCTTGGACCCTGCATTGTTGATGTTTTCGGTTTTAGAGCATCCTCACTAAGCTTCTAGCTTACGCTCTCAATTTCAACAATGCAGATCATTAGCGTGGTGTTAGCTCAGAGCAAGGCAAGAAGAGCTTTCCAAGTTTTTGTTGCTCAAGTACGGTTAATAATTATGTAGTAGCTTAGCAATGTGGCAAGGGTGTGTTTGAATGAGCTTTGTATGACTCATGTATGTGGTTGATGCTTATATTTGACTTGGTTTGTAAGCATGATATATCTTGCCAAATGCTTGTGTGATGTATGCCTTATGGATGTTTAAGATCGCTTTGATGGCATGTAAACCTATATGAGACGAATGGTGTCTTTTGTCTATTAATGTATCCAAGCATGCCTTTTATGATATGTCATTAATGAGTAATTGCCATGTATGAGTGATTGTTTAAATCCTTGCCTTGTATGTGTTTGAGCATGCTAAACATAGGACATATGCCTCTAGACCTTGAATGTTGATATTACGTGTCTTTTAGGGTCGTTTGGGACCTTTAGACTTGTAAAAATTTGCCTAAGTCTTGTTTTCAAAAGGTTGCAGGCAGCCCGTGTATCGAAACGAGCTGGGCCGTTTCGGAACGGGTAGGCTTCATGGACCCCGTATCGGAACGCGTTTCGATACGGTTTGGCCTCTAAGAGCCCCTGTTCTGATACGAGTTTCGGAACGTTTTGGCTACTGGAATTCTGAGAAAATGATGAGATGAAGGCGTTTCGAAACGGGTCTAAGGGTTTCGAAACGGACAAAATCTCGTTGACCACGAGAAGTTGACCGTTGAGGGCGTTTCGGAACGGTTGACCTCCGTTTCGATACGGCCCCTTATATGGGCTCTGGGGCAGTTGAGCTGGTCAAGGCGTTTCGATACGCCTCAAGTGTGTTTCGAAACGACCTGTTTAAAGGATTAAGATTGGGTTGTTTAAATGTTGTTTTGGGTTCGTATGTTTATCTCCTGTGTTCTATTTCCGTTGTTTGATCGTATAGGATTCGAATGAGCCTTTAGAAAAGATCGAATTAAAAGAAAAAAATAGGGTTGCTAACCGAGGGGGGACCTTAACGGGTTTCACTTCGGTTTTCCCCGTGTGGCCCACTCGGACCGGTCATTCGGCCAGACCGGGACGAGGGGGTTACAGAAATCGAAAAAGAAAGTGAGAGATCCACTTAATTTACCCAATCTGTGTCTCAGATTTTGAGAGATGAGACAGATGAAAGAGTAAAACTCTATTATGAACCCTAAATCGCAACCAAAGGTCCAAAATCCAGATGATGAAAGTTCAAAATGGTGAAAATGGAGAGATTGAGAGATCAGAGCTCAGAGATTAAAGTAGAAAGAGATAAATGAAAGAATATAAAAGGTTGGATCATGGATGGATGAGATAAGAGATTGAGAGTCGAGATTGAAGAAACTGAGAATATGGGATTAAGGGTCGAGAGAGAAAATGGCTGCAAAATTGCGCAACCTTAAAAATAAACTAGGATTTGTTTCTGGTATAAAGGGGTATTTATAGTTAGGGTTTTATTAGTTTAAAAATTAAATTAATATTTAATATTTAAATAATATATATAATTATAGACGTTACTTATGGTTTTTTAAATTATAGTTTAATTAATATTTAATTAAAATAATATTTTTAATATATTTAAATTATTATTTAATCTAATATTTAATTAATAATATTATAATAATAATATTAGTATATTAATATTTAATTTAATTTAATTTTCAAAAATTGGTAATTTTAATTATAATATATTTAATTAAAATTAAAAAAAATTATGGTTTGGGTTATAACTTATGAGATTAGTTTAGGGGTTAGGGGTTAGGAGTATATGTTTCAAGTTGAGTGATTGGGTTATAGGTTTAGTTTAGGGATTCACAATTTAGGGGGTATATGTTTCAAGTTGCATGTTTGGGGTTATGACCTATGTATTTAGTTTAGGGATTTAGGGTTTAGGGGATTAGGCTTATACTTATTAGTATAATAGTATTTGTAAGATTTAAAGTTTGGGGTTATGGGTATATGTTTCAAGTTAACTGTTTAGGGTTATGGATCTAGTTTAGGGGATTAGGCTTACACTTATTAGGTTTTGCAAGATTTAGGGTTTGAGGTTTGGGGTTAGTGGTATATGTTTTAAGTTAAATGTTTATGGTTATAGCCTATGGGTCTAGTTTATGGAATTGTGCTTATACTTATTACTATTTGCAAGATTTAAGGTTTGAGGTTTGGGGTTAGTGGTATATGTTTCAAGTTAAATGTTTATGGTTATGGGTCTAATTTAGGGATTTAGGGTTTAGGGGATTAGGCTTGCACTTTAATTATCAATGATTGTAAGGTTTAGGGGTTTATGTTTAAGGTTTAGGGGTATATGTAATATGTTTCAAGTAGAATGTTTATGGTTATGGATTTAGTTTAGGAATTTAGGGTTTAGGGGATTGGGCTTGCACTTTAATTATAAATTATCATAATATTTATGGGTTGACATTTGAGGTTTAGGGGTATAAACAATACATGATTCAAGTTGAGTGTTTAGAATTGGAGTTATGAGATTAGTTTAGGGATTAAGGGATTTGGGGATTAGTCTTGTACTTTAATTATTAGTGATGGTAAGATTTTGGGTTTGAGTTTAGGGTTTAGGGGCAAATGTGTCAAGTTGAGTGTTTGGGGTTATGGGATTAGTTTAGGGAGTGGGGTTTATTTTTGTTCATATTAGTCCCTAATTTTAACCGAATTGACCTCAATTTATTTTAAAATTTTCTAAATATGATGATATTTTTGTTCATTATAGTCATTAAAACTTTATTTTTGTCCAAATTTTCTCATATATATATTTCTATTTTTGGTAATTTAGTCATATTATATTTTTAGTCCAATTTTATAGGATCATATGAAAACTCGTCGACCTCAATTTATATTCTTTTACAATTTATTCTAGTCCCTAAAATTAAATTTTCAGTCCAAATTATTCCCTATTCATTTTTTGGTAATTTAGTCCAAAGTTAAAAAAAAATTATTACCGCCCATTTTTAGGGCGGCCCACCCAATTTCAAAACTCAAATCAAAAGAAACAAACTGAAACGGTCATTTTTAATTTTTTAGGGGTTATTTTCACTTTAGGTCCTTACTACTTTAGAAGCTTTACACTTAGATCTTTTTTATTCTTTAGTTTTAGTTTGATTCATTTTAGTCCCAATTTTAGTTTAGTTTTCTTATGATTTAGGGTTTAGGGTTTACGATTTATAGTTTATGATTTTATCTCAATATTAGTGAATGATTGATTCATTTAAAGTTTAGGGTTTACAAATTAGGGTTTATAGTTTATGGTTTTTGGTTTAGGATTTAGGTTTGTGGTTGGATTCATTTTAGTCCTAATTTTAGTTTAGTTTTAATTTGATTCATTGTAGTCCCAATTTTTATTCTTTAGTTTTAATTTGATTCATTTTAGTCCCAATTTTAATTTTATATGATTAATTATAGTTTTAATTTGATTCATTTTAGTCCCTAAAATTAATTTAATTCAATTTAGTCACAATTACTTTTAAATTTGATCCAATAAATAATTGCCCATTTGGCATTTTCCGCCCAATTTTTTTGCTTATGATTAATTATCCTTTAGGTCCTCACTCGTTTAATTTTTTTCATTTTAGTCATAACATTCACTTTTAAATTTTAGTTTAATTCAATTTAGTCACAATTATATATATATATATATATTTTAAATTGTAACATATTTCAACATCCTAAGGGATATTTTGGTTCATATTAATCCCTAAAAATTTATTTTATCCAAAATTTACCCATAATTACCAAACCAAAGTCTATTTGTACACGTAAGACCTTACTTGAACTTCAACTAAAATTGATATTATCGGACCTGAATTTTATCCGTCAAAGACGTGACCTGACCTGAAGTCCATCTGAACCTGAATTAACCCGTTAATTAACTGATTCGGACCCGAACTGTTTTGGTCTGAACTGAAACTTACATGACCTGAAATTAACCCAACTCGAACCCGAACTCAATCTGATTTGAAATCAACCTAACAATGACCCAAATCTGAGTCGAGTCGAACCTGACCTAAACCGAGTCAGACAATTAAATTGACCTGATATAAATCGTTTCTGATTTGACCTGACCTAAAACTTGAATGATTACCTGATTTCACATCCCTAATTAATTTTAAGGTTTGAGGTGATTAACTGATTATTTATAGTCAATAAGGCTTAGTTTTTTGTTGTGGTGGGCAAACCAAGGTTTTGCAAAAGCTAGAAAAAGTAGATTTTGGCAAACTAAGGTTTTGGAAGCTAAAATGGTGGGCCTATCAAGGTTTTGACACTCAAAAGTTGAGTGTTTTTTGTTTCTTTCAGAATTTTTTGGGTGGAAAAACTAGTTTAGCCCTCCAAACACAACCAAAAACAGGCCCTAAAAGGGATGAAAAATGTATGCCCCTAATTATGCCTCTTTTAGTGCCATAACTTAAAAAATGGATTTAGGATTTAAAGTTAAGACTTATGGTTGGGGATTTGAGAATTAGGGTATGGTGTATATTTTAAGGCTTAAAGTTTAAGGTTTATGATGTGAAATTTTAGGTTAGTGTTTAGAATTTAATTTTTAATGTTTTTAATGTGGGGCATAGAAAGAGGTATAGTTAAGGGCAGGAGATTTTTCTTCCATTAAAAGGGTCTATTTTAATTTGATCACTAAATAAAATAAATAAATCATTAATGTGTCAATCAAGTCATCAATTGTGTTAAAGTGGTCAAGGGAATCACAAGCGTAACAATTTTCAAATTTGTACAACAATTTCAGTCTGAAACTTGTACTTCTATAAATTTAATCAAAATTTAAAATGATTAGTTAAGTTTAACCCGTAGTATTTTGTTAAGAATGCATTGACTTCTCTATCTTTCTCTATTGTTCTAGAATACCCCAAAGCATAGTTATATTATTACTATAGTAATTAAATAATGTAAAAAAAATCTAAGCTAAACCGACACTGTGTTAATCGACATAGAAAGCCTATATAAAGGCTACGTATTTTGTTAAGAAGGTCGCAAGTTGAGAGAGTGAGTGTGGGTGCGGGTGACGAGTGTGTGCAAGTGAAAAATGGAGTGTGCGTGCAAGTGTAGGGGAGAGAAAACACATTTGAGAAATTTGTAGTGAGGTAAGTGTTGTAATATTTTGTGTATTAATAAAAGTGTTAGTTTCCCTTGTAATTAGAAGTTTTTCGGTTAAGCCTCAGTTAATGTATTTTTTTAGTGCACTTGAATTGGTTATTATATGGTCGGCTTTGCCACCTGAATGATATGTGGTTGGCATTACCGCCTAAATAGTGTATGATTGTTCTATCATCTACATGGTGTATGGTCGGCATTGTCGCTTAAGTTTTTGTGCACTAAAAAATTAGAAGATAGAAAGGCTAACCGACTCAGGGAGTTGGTGTAGTACTAGGGGTCAGTCTTAGGTCCTCTGTAGTGGATGTGTTGGGTCCGTCGAGTTTCCAACAATTGATATCAGAGCGAGCGATCTGATACCGTTACAAATGGAGAAAGCTTCGGTAAGCGTGGGACGCTTACATTGGTCGGCGTTTCATCAAGGTGTTAAGGGGAGACTCTTCCAAAACACATTCAGGGACTGTAAAGCTATTGGTTTGGAACCAAGCTTAGTGGATGTTGGGGGTCAGTCGACATGGCAGACTTTGGAAGCACAAGCAACGGGATTGGGAAGCTCAATGACCATAACTACGATTATTGGGAGACACGCATAGAGTCCTACCTACAAGATCAGGACTTGTGGGAAATATTCGTCGACACCGATACAACTCCTCCACCGAGTGAGAAAGCCGAAGCCTTGAGAAAATATAATATCAAGAATGGGAAGGCTTTATACATATTGAAGACCACAATCGAGGAGGACCTATTGGAGCATATTCGTGATGACAAGACACCAAAGGCAGCATGGGAAACTTTGGCAAAGTTATTTTCAAAGAAGAATGAAGCACGCCTCCAACTCTTGGAAAATGAGCTCGCGGGTATTTCACAAGGAAACTTATCTATTGGTCAGTAGTTTACCAATGTGAAATCTATTTACCGTGAGATATCTCAACTTGCACCAGAGGAGAAGGTGAGTGAGGCAAGGATGAAAAGGATTCTCATCCATGGCCTAAGACCCGAGTATAATGCATTTATTGTCGTTGTAAGAGGATGGCCTACTCAACCATCCTTAGTGGAGCTAGAGAACCTATTGGCTAATCATGAGGCATTAGCCAAACAGATAAGCAAAGTAATTATCAAAGACGAAGAGGAGGCACTCTTCACCAGCAAAAAGAAAGGTACGACACGAAGACAAGACGTGGCAAAGGAAATGAGAACACAAGGAGACAAGTTTCACTCGAGAGTTGGAAGTAACACTTTAGGGGGAGCTCGACGTGGAAAATAAGACTATCACCAATAGTACGAGGAGAACAATAGAAGACAAAGTGGTGAATGCTTCAATTTTGGAAGGAAATGCCACTTTGCTCGAGATTGCAGATTACCCAAGAGAAAGACTTTCCAAGGAAACATGGCCATCATAAAAGAAGATGAGGGTGAGGTCGTGTTGGATGCTTCCATCGGCGAGGAAGAATGGGATGCAAAAGCTGGAGTTTTTTTTAAAGAAGATTTAATAGAAGAAATGGAGGAATCATCTCTTGTAGCAACCACATACTCAAAGACGAGCTACGGTGGTGAAGAAGAGTTCGAAGAAGACATAGAAGAACCAACTCTTGCAACAACCATGGAGTCAGAACTTGACTACTAGAAGGATTGGATCGTCGACTCTGGGTGCTCCAATCATATAACCAATGATGAGAAGAAGCTGCAAAACATGAACGATGCACAAAAAGGTTGGAGATGTTTTGATCCAACCAATTACAAGTGCTACACTTCAAGGAATGTGGTGTTTGATGAAGCTTATTCCTGGTGGTCACATCAGCAGAACGAACTTCTGAAATATCATGGCATAGAAGAGATTTCAGAAGATAACAAAGAAGGATAAGAGCAAGCATCAGATCCAAATGAAGAAAGAGAAAGCTCACCCTCGAAAGATAAAAGTATATGGAAGACGGTTGTATATCAACCTACATCTGAGGAGCTTTGTACAAGCTAAATGGAAGTCGCCGAGCTTCGCGAAGAAATGTCGGGAGTCCTAAATGAGGCTACTGGTAAGTGTTCACAACAATGTGAGACTTTTTCTAGTGAAATTCTTACCCTCAAAGAAGATTTTGAAACTCTAAGAGGAGAGCTTAAGATGGTACGTGGGGAATTGGAAGATATGAAGGAGAAGATGGTGCTTCTAAGGAAGCCACTAGCTCATGGTGGGAAAGCCGCCTCATCCGTCTCAATTCCAACTTCTTTGAGAGTAGAGGTTTCTAAACTCAAGTCTTATAAAGAGGATAGGAACATGAAGGATGTAGATAACTTCTTGTGGAGCCTGGAACATTACATTCAAGCTAAAAACGTCATGGAAGATGCTAGGAAGATCGACCATGCCTTACTTTATTTGGAAGATATTGCGTTGCTATGGTTGTGGCGTAAGCATGGCAAAATGAAAAGGGGAGTTTGCACCATTGTTATTTATGAATCCCTCAGCAAATTTAAGAAACGTGAGAGCTACAAGCAAAAGGGGAACAAAGGTCGGGGCATGGGAAGAAATAAATCACACAAAAAGTGAAGATTGAAGCTAGCGTATAAGGAAGAAGCCTTCAAGGAAAAAAGAGACAACAAAGGAGAAAGAGAGAAAGTTACTCAACAACAAAGAGATATAAGTATGCAATCTCTCCATATCCTCAACTCTATCAAGGCTAATGACGAGGTGCCTACATCTGAAAAGAAAAGATTGTTGTTCGAGCAAGTGAAGATTGGTGGACAACTAGTACGTACCTTAGTCGACATTGGAGAAACAAACAAGTTCGTCAAGGAGATCCTTGAAAGAGAGATCAAGATGTTGCCAACAAAGACAAACAAGCAAGTTGCAAACATATTCACAAAGAGTCTTAGTAGATCAAAGTGTGAGAAGATAAGAGAAACACTTGGTATGATCTGCAAGTCATCTATGAAGAGAAGTCATTAAGGGGGAGTGTTAAGAATGCTCCGACTTCTCTATTTTTCTCCATTGTTCTAGAATGCCCCAAAGCATAGTTATATTATTACTATAGTAATTAAAAAATGTAACATAAAAAATCTAAGCTAAACCGACATAGTGTTAACCAACATAGCAAGCCTATATAAAAGCTATGTATTTTGTTAAGAAGTGCGCAAGTTGAGAGATTGAGTGTGGGTGTGAGTGACAAGTGTGTGCAAGTGAAAAGTGGAGTGTGTGTGCAAGTGTAGGGGAGAGAAAACACATTTGAGAAATTTGTAGTGAGGTAAGTGTTGTAATATTTTGTGTATTAATAAAAGTGTTAGTTTCCCTTGTAATTAGAAGTTTTCTGGTTAAGCCTCAGCTTATGTATTTTTTTAGTGCACTTGAAGTGGATATTATATGGCTGGCTTTGCCGCGTGAATGATATATGGTCGGTTATACCGCTTACACTGTGTATAGTCGGCACTACCGCCTAAGTTGTTGTGTACTAAGAAATTAAAAGATAGAAAGGCTAACCGACTCAGGGAGTTGGTGTAGTACTAGTGGTCGGTCTTAGGTCCTCTGTAGTGGGTGTGTTGAGTCCGTTATGTTTCCAACATATTTACAACTCCTATCTATTTGATCCTTGTTTTAATTCAAAAGAAATAGTTCAGTAAATATAACTATATATAAAGATGATGACACAAGATTATGATTAGTGAGGAATAAACTCGATCTGCTGAGTCAATAACAAAAGTTTGGGAATAGATTCACTAGTTGTTCATTATGATCTATGTTGTGATAACCACAGATGAACCTGTGTTTAATTAATCTTTGGAATAAACATAAAGATCCATAAAATACAAGTTCATTTATGTTTCTATTAGGGAAAATCGCATATTTAGTACCTTAACTATGCATGTGTTACTGTTTTGGTATCTCAACTATTATTTTTGATAAAATGGTACCTCCATCGTTTAAAATTAACAGAAATTATGATGTGGCTTGGGTTAATAACAGTTTTAGTCCAAAAACTTATACACTCTATCAATTTAGTCTAAAATTCTATCAATTTAAACATTATTTTAATTTTTGAATTAAAATTGTAAATTCCTTATTTTCTTCTTCTTCCAGTCGAACACTTTTTTGGGTTTTGGAGTTTAAAAAACACGTTTGTGACAATCAAAACTTTAAGATTTGAGGATCAATGGGGGCTAATCATGGGTCCATTGGAGGACCCAAACTCTACGGTCGAGATATGAACGAGAATACGAGGGGTGGGAAAGAGATGAGACAAAATTCTATCAAAATTAAAATGATATTTTAGCCCAAAATTAAGATGATATTTTAAATTGATGGATTTTGGACTAAATTGATATATATATATATATATATATATATATATATATATATATATAAGTGTTTTGGACTAAAACTGTGATTATACCAAGCTACGTCATCACCTCCGTTAGTTTTTAACGGTCGGGTGTAAAAACAAAACAAAAATATAATGTTAGGTATCATCTTGCCAAAAATAATAGTTATGGTACTAAAACATTAACGTCGGCATAGTTGAGGTACTAGTTTTCCCTTTTTATATTATCTTTTAAAAATCTAAACTATTGGTGGAGTCTAACCGTACAACATCTAACTTACTGTTAAAAAATAACGGAACGTAAAATGTTAGAAAAATAAAAGTTAAAATGTTAGCCACCAACCGAAAATATTATACTTTTTTATAATATTTTAGGTTGTTAAAAAGAAAAAGAAAAAAGTGTGTAACCGAAAGAGTGTATTGTCAGTAAATTAAAAAACATAGAACTTAAAATAGTACACACCAACCTAAATGTTACTAAAACATATAACATTTCAAGTTGACATGATAAGTTTCAAAAACTTACTAACAAGTATCGAAACTTACCAATATGTAACATTTCCGGTTACAACCTAAAACATTACTATTATATATAACATTTTAGGTTACAACCTAAAATTTAGAAACTTATATAACATTTCTGATTGCAACCTAAAATGTTACGGATACCTAAAGCATTTTAGATTGGATGTTGTAAACTTTCGAAACTTGTCGTAAAACGTCTCTGTTCAAGATATTATTCATTGCTGTCGATCAAAGAATAAAGTGCTTCAACGAGGAAAATAGTTCTTATACAAAGAAAACCTTAAAAAGTTTAAATTTTTTAACAGGGATTTCAAATTTTGAATTTTTTTGAGAAAAAAAAAACATATTTTTAAGTTCATAACTCTTTAATAGTAATTTTGTTAATTCTGAACTAAACTTTAAATTTTTTATTTTTTATTGGATAACGAATATTTCTTATAGGTATACGAGTAATTTAAACTTGATTTTAACAAATCAAACTCAGAATTAGGTAATTGATGAAAAAAATAGCTTATTGTCAAGTTCAGTAACACTTTAATGGCGGTTTTGTTAATTCTAACCAAAATTTAAGATTTTTTATTAAGTAATGAAGATTTATTATAGCATATGAATAATCCAACAAATCAAATATGAAATTAAGTAATTGATAAAAATTGTGATATTGTTTTTAATCTAGAATTCTTGATTTTGAGTATTATGTGAATTTAGGTTGGAAAGTTTTTTAAACTTAGAGTAAAGTTTCGATACTTGTCGTGAAACCTAAAATGTAATCAGTATGTATAACATTTTAGGTTGGGATGATAATTTTTTTTTGTAACTATCGAAACTTAGAACAAAGTTTTGATACTTGCTGTGAAACATAAAATGTAATCAGTATGCATAACATTTTAGGTTGGAATGATAGAGTTTTTTTTTGTAAGTTTCAAGACTTAGAACAAAGTTTTGATATTTGTCGTGAAACCCAAAATATAACCGGTATGTATAACATTTTAAGTTGGAATGACACAATTTTTTTGTAAGTATCGAAACTTGAAACAAAGTTTCGATACTTATCGTGAAATCTAAAATGTAACCAGTATGCATGACATTTTAGGTTGGAATGAAACATTTTTTTTTTGTTTTGATACTTGTCGTGAAACTTAAAATGTAACTAGTATGTATAATATTTTAGGTTAATATGTCACAGTTTTTTTTGTAAGTTTTGAAATTTCTAACTAAATTTCGAAACTCATAACCAAGTATGTCTTAAGAATAAGTTTGACAGTTACAACTTAAAATGTAAACAATTTTTTTCTAAGTTTCAGTACTCATAACTAAGTATGTGCAATGATAACATTTCTGGTTGCAATTAGGTTGGAGTCTAGCCGAGTTTCAAATTCTTTAACATTTAATAGTAATTTTTTTAATTTTGACATAAATCTAAAAAAATTATTGTGTAATGAAGATTTTTTATAGTGTATTAGTAATCCAAACTTGATTTTAACAAATTAAACACGAGATTGGTGAAAAAAATAGGTATTAGTAATGGTGATTTTGTCAATTCCGACCTAAGATTAAAATTCTCTATTGGGTAATGAAAATTTCTGATAATGTATTAGTAATCTAAACTTATTTTAACAAATTAAATCTGAAATTAGGTAATTGATGAAAAAATAACTTATTTTTAAGTTTTTTAGCTCTTTAATGGTTATTTTGTTAATTCCGGCCTAAATTTAAAATTTGTTATCATGTAATGAAAATTTCTTAAAATATATGAATAGTCTAAACTTAATTTTAACAAACCAAACCCGACATTAAGTAGGTGATAAAATTTGCGATATTACTCTTAGCTAGAATTTTTTGAATTTGAGTAAAACGTGATTTTAGGTCGAATAGTTCAAAACTTAAAAAAATAACTCAAAAAGTAACTAGTATTTATAACATCTTATGTCGGAGTTTACAAGATTTTAAGCCTCAACCTAAAATAATATACAAAATTATAATAATTTAAGATACAACTTAAAATATTATAACATTTTAGTTTGGAAAATGCCATCTAAAATGCTACCTAAATTTATAATTACAACTGAAATTATTACTTATATATATAACAATTTAGTTTGGTAACCGAATAAAAGATAACCAATCACGCAGTTTTTAACCGCATTTTAGATGCCGCACCCACCCAAACTATTGGGATTCCATTATACAAGTAAAACACACAAAAAACAAATATGATCAAAAACTATCGGAGACTGAGATTTATTGTTATTTGGGCAAACAGTTAAAAACAAAGAGAACAAATCCCCCCACACCAATAGTATGTTTCAGACCTTGAATAATACATAACACCCCCAAAACTTCTAAGAATTATATAGGGAAAAAAAACAATGAAACCCCTTGTACAAAAAAATCTGTGGAAATCCACAGACCAAAACCATATCCCTATCTCACAAAAAATCAGTCAAAAATAACGAGTGCAAATATGCTTGAATCAGATACATTACCCCCCCCCCCCCCCCTCCCCATGTTTCAATTACTAAACACCGAATGAAACTCGCCCCCTTCAAGCTTTTGGAGGCTCTGCATGCTAAAATTCATACACAAATACCCCTCCCCTCCTCAGAACCATGCATAATGGCCAAACTTGTTTCAAGACAAGAAAACTGATATGGTTTGCCTCGGAAAAACCCATGACCACGTATCGACATTTTCTTTTATACGAAACGCAGCTCCAATACAGTCGGATGATGCACAAAATATACCAACAGTATCGATGCTGACAAACATCTCTGAAGAACCACAAATAATGTAGAACAATGACAAGCATGGATACCAAAGTCCTTATACTTGATACTTTGAAAGTTTATCCTTAACAGGTGGCTCCAAAGCAGACATGCATTGGTCCCATGCCCCATTCCTAAGCATCTGCAGCAACATGTATTCACTCACGCCGTAAATAAACCAGAATATTTCAGCAAGAAGGTATAATCAATAAAATCAAAGCTGATGATGACAACTGTCTACCTGTTTGTAACCATGCAAGACCTGACAAACTTCATTATGTAGTTCTTCGCTTCTTATTTCCTACGAGCAGAGAATAAAGCCAAAAGATAAAACTTTTAGTTTAACATACACAACCCTAAAATACAACTAATAACAGCACCCTTACATGCCAACTTGCAATAGCTTTACACATGAAAACAAGTGAACTCAGAGCCCCTGATGGATTTGCCCTGACCTGGAAAAGTGTACATCCAAGAACAGATTAGTTTATTGATTCACTGTTAATTAACATTGTTACAAAAATAGATGCATACCATTGCACATAGACCTCGGAAGGCATCTTCTTTCTCAATATCATCTCGTATCCTGACAAAGTTATTTGTCAAATGAGTTGACATAAAGCTTGCTAATAAAGTATGATTCGGATTCTGCTCTAATAAGTGTAATTTAATGTATTGACCCAAACAGGAACTTATCTATATACATCAAAGCAACAATCACAAGTGACAAATAAATAATACTTACATAGACAAAGCAATACACCATGATTGCATGAAATGCTCCATGTGTGGCGATACAAGATCTGGACAGACCCATGCAAGCCTCCCTAGTGTAATTGCACTATTTTCAACAAGTGACTTGTTGAGCCCCTGCTAATCATGCAGAGATGAGATTATGACATCAAAACGACTAATACAAGAACTCAGGTACAAACAATAATTATGCATAAATCAGCATGCATCCCAACAGACTTCACCAATAGAAAAGGAATATTACCTCCACATGCTGGAGGATTGGAACCAGGCATGAGATCACTGACATGACAACGGGAGAAATTTCTTGACGTACCTGAAATTCAAAAAGGCAAATAGTCAAAATAAAATAAAAAGATTCAAAACACCCAAGGGAGAATCAACTTATGAAAGCATGTCAATTAAACAGTAAATAATCTAATTTTATCATGATGCAGAATGCAGAAAACACATACCTTAATTGCTAGCTCGCCGATAGCCCAGCATGCATTATTTGCTACTGAAATGGTTTCCTTTATCTTGGGAGTACTCTGCATTGGACATATACTATGTAAAACTGTAAATAACGCAAACTGAAATAAGGAATCCCGAAATGAGTCCTTACCAATTGCTTTGCTGCTATATCAAGAAACTCAGACAAATGAGGATGCAAATGAACAGGGCAGACCTAATCAAAGTCAACATTTGAATAATGTTAACACACTACCAAAACACTATAAAAACATAATAAGAAGTTTGAAGTTGATCAGCTAGGACCGTGTTTGAGGCTTATTAATAAGAGATTAGAGATTTGCAAGCTTCATGTCCTTAGAGGAAGAAAGGTGATGTTTTATTTAGCCTATGGCTCTAAACTAGCATAATTGGTGGGTTCAATTTTAACGTACTCTTGCAAGATCCCCAAGAAGTGCAAAGGCACTTTGTCGAACATCAGAAGCATCATCCATGCAACACTGCAGAAGCAAGTCCCTCAAATTGCTCTGTGAAACCTGCATATAATAGGTCCATGTGAGCAGAACAAACATCACAGGTCACATTATCATAAATTTTATAGGGAAGGGAAATATCCAGTTTGCACACAAAATATCAGGAACAAACGGACAAGTCCTCAGAACCTAGGTATGATGGACAATTAATCTATTAAACATTAAGGCAGGAAATATAAAAATTTTAAGTGATATATAGTGTAAGAAAGTTTGCATGAATAATAGTCCATTAGCTCATTACAGTCATCCATGTGTTCTCTTCAATTACCCCAGTGGCTAACATCGCATACTGGCTAAAATTTTTGCTTCACATGACTTCTCACTAAATAGATAATTACACCGACTAAAAGCATTGCCCACTTCAGTTCAAGATATGAGAAAAGGATGTAAAGAGAAAGCAAGTACCAAACTCTCTATTCCACTACCAAGGCCCTCTGTCAGTCCAGAGAGCAAATCAAGTGCGCATACAATGAACTCCTTATCATACTGAACCCCAGCTGAAACAGGATCAACCTGCAATACAAATTCCAGCAATTTCTTCAAAAGATTAAAAGTAAAATATTTTATAGATCATAGAAATAATCATTCATATATGGCGTATACATTATGCAACAAAAAAGCAGACTCCATGAATTATCATACGGTGAAGAAAAGGGTCGGTTGCTTTGAGGTTGGTGCACAGGTTGGAGTAACATAACAAAGCAAATAGAAAATCAGATTGAAAAATCATGTGGTGAAGTGTATCAAAATTACATGCAAAAATTTCACTGTTGGATAATATAATTGATTCATATATATGAAAATGCAGATAAATGCAACTGATTTCTCTCTACATCTATTTTAGCTTTAAACTTTCCAAATCAAATAATTTTGAACATATATTATTAATGCAACACAAGTTTAGAGGAAAGCACTGTCTATGACACATATCACACAAGGAAATTTCAGACAGTCTTGGCTAAACATCTTGATCCCAGAAACCAAGCACACAATAACATGACAACAGAACACAAATTAAACAAATAATCCAGGCACTAGTCAATAGCTGCTTGATTGAGGAGAATAATTACAGTGAACAAAAGATCTATAAAAGCATCAGTCAACCATGAAGGCGAAAGCACAAATGAACAAATTGAAGTTGGAAAATAAAATCAACCTAAATTTTTTATTAGTAGAGAAGTAAAGAGAACTTTATAAAAACCTTGGCCAATTGTTGACTCTGGATGATATTTATGCACCTTTGAAATACAGGCGGAGCAAATTGAGAGAACCCAGTACCCAATGCCTGAAAAAGTAAATACATTAATCCTAGTGTTAACTTTACTACAATAGTGTACAGTCATCTTGTTCAAATATATATTCCAATATCATGTTGAAGAATGCTATGGTGCTAAACTGACAGCAGATTAAAAAATTATGCAGATTGGACTGGCCCTAAGATTAATAAGAACTTCTAGTTTGTGCACACTCCCATCCTCCAAGTTGCATTATGCAGAGGGAGAAAAAGGCAAACACCATTAAGCCAAAAACAACATTCAGAAGGGAGAACTCAGATGCTCAGTGAGTAGGTTGAAGAAAACCAGAAACAGATGTAACTAGAACAGAACAGACATTTCTTTTTGTGATTCACATCCCAAGACCACACAACAAAGCATACACCAGAGCCATGCCTTTTTGCAATTATACTATACTTATCATGTTGAAATATCAGCAAAGGTGCACCCCAATCTCATACTGGTCTTTTCACTGATAGAATAGTTCTCTTATACTTGCAGTACGCATTACAAATCTTACCAGAGGATAGAGTGGACGGTTAGTCAAAGCAGCAAGGGCAATGTAACTACAGCCAACTCTATATAAGCTTAAAGCCTCTTTCAAAAATACTTCTAGATGTATTCAGTATTCACTATTCAATTACTTGCTGACCTCATTGTAAAATAAAATGTTAAATACAAACCACAAGTTTGAAAGACAACAACACATCTGCCCTCCTTAAAGAAGAAATTATAAATAAATAAATAAGTCAGATAATAAGAGACAACAGACCTGTGCAATAGATGTGAAGCACTCAAGCAGTGGAAAGAGATCTTTGTCAGAATTTGGAACCTGATGCCACTTTGCAATAAGTGGAGGAATCAGAATTTCAAGATAAACAGGCTGCAAAATGACAAAGACTGTCAATGGAGAGAATCATCTTTATACCACTATTGTGCATAGCAAGACTCTAATACATATCACAAAGAAGAGACAATGCGAAGAACATTGTTATTATCTTGGCATACTAATATACCTGATTCAATTCCCCTCCAACAGCATCTGCTAGAGTTCCAATAGCATCATAAACAATTCTAAGGTTCCGTTTCTGTAAATTATACATAAATGAGAAAAAACTATTCGGCGGTGTAGATGAAGCAGCAGCATCTATCATAAGGTATGATCACGACAATCAAATGTAGCTTATCATCCAGAAAACAACCTGATACTTGCCAAAAGCGCACATAAGATGCTGCAGAATTACTTCCAACCTTGGTGCCAACTCTTCGGCAGCCTCCTGCAAACAAAATTAATATATATATATATATAAGAATTTAAATCCCATACGCAAAAACTTGTGCAGCATGTTTATAACAACCTCCTCAAGTGTTGCGAAAGCCGAACAAGCAGCCTCTTGCACCCGCTTGTTAGTATCCAATATTCTTCGCAGAAGGCCCATAAGTGTTGCGTCAAATTGCTCATAGCCTTTTTGATGACCACTATCCTGAAACAAGCCAAGCATGAGAGTTTTAAACCACAAAATCCAAAGCAATAGACAAAATGTGCCAAGAACAAACAGAAGATTGTCATATCACATATGATGCAAAAGGATATATTATTTTGTTGCATATCATAGTTATTTATCATTAATAGTTTAAGAAAGATTTACAGCTAAACAACATCAGCTTGGAAGTTATGGTCTTCAAAAGAAACAACTGAAGCAGCAATTTTCATCGATACCTGAACAATGCATTTGCTGAATCGAGAAAGTGTCCAACAGGATATACTCCTTATGAGAGGAAACTTATCGTCTAGAAGGGGAATTAGAAAGGCCACAATCTGCGGGGGGAAATATGTTTTTCTATTAATTCAACACCATGGCAATCAAAACAAAAGAAAAGGCAATGACAAAAGAAACAATGATAAATTAAGAAGCATGACTTGATTTAAGTAAAACAAATAAATGTTATATATGTACGATTTATTCTTCACCTCGTAATCTGCCTCACAACTTTGTGCATCAGTACAGAACAACAAGAATTACCTCAGACAAATGAGGATAGAGACCATTGATGCAACCTTCACCAACTGCACCAAGAGCCAAAACAGCAGCTTCCCTATCTTTCCAGGCTTCATCACCACTAGCAGCTAACTTGGCCTACAAAAGATCAACAAAAGGAAAAATCTAGATGTAATACCCATCACTATTTTCTCCAATTAAGCTCATGCAGAGAGCAGCAAAAGTTTGACATTGGCAACAAATACTTTTTGATCAAACTAGCATATCTACATCATAGCAAATTATTTAAATTTGCAAAGTTAGCACATGAAACAATCTTATCTTCTGATATGCAATTTGGAACAAGCTGAGGTAACATCTCTTTGCCAAAATGAACTAATAATGCAGAATATTTACAGAAATACTGATTATAAAATACCTGGTTGTGTTTAGTGTCAAGAGTCCCAAGTAAATTCATAAACCATCTAATAAATTAGATATTAATGTCATTTAAATTGCATCTATAATATATTGTTTTAAAACAAAAAATACATATATTTTAAAACCTACCCACCCTTTTTGAAACAAATTTACATAAACCAACAAACAAAATTAGATGTTAATATCCTAAAAATTGTTTCTGTATATTGTTTGAAAAAAATATATACATTTTTAAACTACCCACCCTTTTTTCCAAAAGTTTGCATGCATTATATATATATATATATATTAGAGTTATTTTTTGATACACAAGCTGTGTAAAAAATTTTACACAATCCTTCCTATTTAAACTATAAAATCTAAATCCCTAACCTAAAATCCAAACCCTAAACACTTAAAGCAACCCCCCTAAAGCCTAAAATAGACAGGCTTGGGTAAACTTCACACAGACTGTGTATCAAATAATTTTCCTATCTATTATATACTGTCTTTTTCTTTTAATCCCATGTATGTGGGTGCAACCAGTACTAGCGACCAACAACATAAATAGATTAGGCATCAAAGTTACCTGAATAATAGGCATCAAAGTTGGAAGAATTTCATCCCCGAACACATTTGATAGAACATCAAGAGCTGCCGCACTGCATTTCCGTAAGTTCCATATGTTGAATGAGTCATCATCCTGTACCAAAATGACCATTTGGGGAAAAGTTCCACTAGAAAACAGATCTCTAAAACTAACAGAACCATAGAGAACTTAGTTATGTTCTCATATTGACTGGCACAGAAAGGGGGAACAAATACTTACATCATCTTCTGCATCATCAGAACCATGAAATCGTGACGTATGAAAGCGAGGTTTAAGATCCTGAATAGAAAATATTAGGGAGAACCACATTCAGCCAAATGCTTATTTAGAATAAATTACGGAAAGCTGAGAACAATGATCAGAAACAATTATATCAACCTGATCTCTGTCTGGAAGAGACTCATCTTCCTACAAGAATGAATTAATTCCAAGTAAATTATCAATTATAATTGCCAAATTCACATAATCTGAATAAAGAAGACAAAAACTAACCTCAGCCTCAATAAGTGATTCATCATCATCTGCATAAACCATGTTTGACAACAAAATCTACAAAGAAAAGTGACAGGTATGTGAAAACTAAGAACGTGATTTTATAAAAAAGCTCCTCAAAAAGAAAAGATATAAAACCCAGCAAAGTATTAGCATACTGGAATTAGGCGTGGCAAATATTCTCTCAAAATCGCAGGAGGTAATTGGGCATCACAATATGCAGACCTGCAAACCAAGATCAGCATTGAATCATGTTAGTTATGTAGGAATATACGTGTAGAGTAAATTAAGGATTACGAGAATATTTCTTGTATTTACAATCCCTTACTTTAAGGGATTATATCTTTTCCTAGAATTAGTCTCTTTCTAATTTTACCCTTTCGGATGCGTCTCTTTCTCCCATTCCGTCTCAATCAGCAAGACCAGCAGATGTTACTACACATGACAGTCCTTCCAGCAATTTCAGTAAGCAACAGATTGTGGAGCTCCAACAGATGTTTGGTCCAATTTCCTCCCAATCAGATTCTACTGTATTTTCTGCTACAGAAGGTAGAATTTCCTGTTTGGCCACTTCTAATCCTCTCTCCTGGATTATAGATTCTGGTGCCTCTGACCATATGACAGGCAACCTTCAGCTATTTCGCACCTTTAACCATTGCAACTCTAAAACCTCCATCAAAGTTGCAGATGGGTCTCTCTCCCAAGTAAAAGGAAGTGGCACTATTCAAGTGGGTGATAAACTAGTTTTGCCTAATGTGCTATATGTTCCTAATCTTGCCTGTAACTTGTTATCAGTTAGTTCAAGATATTAAATGTGATGCTCACTTTGGAATTAATGGGTGTGTATTTCAGGAACAGGGCTCGAAGAAGGTGATTGGCAGTGCTAGGCTATCCAATGGTCTCTATATCCTTGATGAATTACCAACTCAGATTTTTTCAGTTTCACGTTGTTTTAAGACTTCATCTTCTTCTTCTTTAAGTAACCCTGATGAGATTATGTTGTGGCATCGTAGGCTAGGACATCCAAATTTTGTGTATCTTTCAAAATTGTTTCCAAATTTATTTAGCCATAAAAAGCCTCATTCTTTTAAGTGTGAAGTATGTCAAATTGCTAAACATACCAGACAAACATATGCTCCTTCCTCATTTACACCCACATCTCCTTTTTCTATAATCCACAGTGATATTTGGGGTCCGTCTAAGGTCAGAAGCTTATCTGGGTCTAGGTGGTTTATTACGTTTATTGATGACTATTCTAGGACTACTTGGACTTTTTTAATGAGGGAAAAGACGGAAGTTGAGTCAATTTTCAAAACTTTTTATCAAATGATTGAGAATCAGTTTGACAAACATATTAAGGTTGTGAGGAGTGATAATGGGCGTGAATACCTTAGTCAATCTCTTGGGTGTTATTTTCGGGAAAAAGGTATTGTCCATCTTACTTCCTGTGTCAACACTCCACAACAAAATGGAGTTGCCGAAAGAAAAAACAGACATCTACTAGAGGTTACGTGGTCTCTTCTTTTTTCAGCCAAAGCACCTAAATATCTTTGGGGGGGAAGCCTTACTTACTGCCACCTACCTTATCAACAGAATGCCCAGCAAAACCTTGGGTTTTGTAGCACCAACAGAAGCCTTATTCAAACATTTTCCTCACTTTAAACCACTGTCATCTGTTCTTCCTCTTAGGGTATTTGGCAGCACAGCTTTTGTTCATGTGCATGATAAAAATAGAAGTAAGTCGGACCCTAAATCAATCAGGTGTGTGTTTATAGGATATTCCTCTAGTCAAAAGGGTTACAAATGCTATTCTCCTATTTCTAAAAAGACCTATGTCTCTTTCGATGTCACTTTCTTTGAGGATAACCCATATTTTGCAGGGACTGAACTTCAGGGGGAGAAAAATGAGGAATTTCAGCCCTTTGTTTTTCCACCTTCCATCATTTCTCCTCTACCAGACATTCCTCTCATATCCCATCCTGAAACCACCAGAAAAGAAAACACTATGCCAACAGAAATGCACTCTCCTCGGACCAACAAATCACCAAGTCCTTGTACAACACCTCTTCCAGCACCTAGGGCTGTAGCACAAATTTCCCCTACTTCTGTGCATCCACAACCGGTTGACAGTCAAATTAAGGTGTATACCAAGAGAAGAAGAGTCCCTAATGAAGTAAATAACCAGCCTAGCACTTGTCAAGAACCAGACTCAAGTCCTGTTGCTGTTGAACCGGGCTTAAATCCTGCTACTGCTGAGATTGAAGGTAACATTACTCCTCAAGATTCTAGTGACCTTGGTGACTTTCCTATTGCTATTAGAAAGGGAGTACGAAAATGTACTATGCACCCAATTAACAAATTTGTTGCCTATGGTAGACTTCAGCCCACTTTTAAGGCCTTTACAGCCAGCCTAGACAGTGTGCAGATTCCTAAAACTGTGGAGGAGGCCTTAAAGAATCCCAAATGGAAGAAAGCTGTAGAAGAAGAAGTAAGGGCACTTGAGAAAAATGAGACATGGTGTTTGACAGATCTACCAGAGGGAAAGAGAGCTGTTGGATGCAAGTGGGTGTTCACCATCAAGTACAACTCAGATGGGAGCATTGAGAGGTATAAGGCAAGGCTGGTGGCTAAAGGCTTTACACAATCCTATGGGGTGGATTATCAAGAAACCTTTGCACCAGTGGCTAAATTGAATACCATTAGAGTCTTGATGTCCATAGCTGTGAACAAGGACTGGAAATTACACCAACTAGACATCAAAAATGCCTTTCTCAATGGGAGGCTCGAGGAGGAAGTATATATGCAAATACCACCTGGTCTAGAAGGTAAAACAACTAGAAATACAGTGTGCAAACTCAACAAATCACTGTATGGACTTAAGCAATCTCCAAGAGCCTGGTTCGAGAGGTTTGCAAAGGCTATGGTAAAGAATGGATTCAAACAAAGTCAGGCTGATCACACCCTGTTCAGAAAGGTTGCAGCAACTGGTAAAATGACCTTATTAGTTGTGTATGTTGATGACATAATTATTACAGGGGATAATAGTGGAGAAATTGAGAATTTGAAGGCTGTTCTTGCCCGAGAGTTTGAAACAAAGTACTTGGGGAGTCTAAGGTACTTTCTGGGTATGGAAGTAGGAAGGTCAAGTGAAGGTTTAGTCATCAACCAAAGGAAGTACATCCTAGATCTTCTTACAGAAACCGGGATGCTTGGGTGCATGCCAGCCGAGACACCCATGGACCCAGGGTTAAAGTTCAACAAAGAAGAAGCTGGTAATCCAGTTGACAAAGAACCCTATCAAAGGTTAGTTGGAAAACTGATTTATCTTTCTCTAACAAGGCCAGACATTGCATACTCAGTGAGTGTTATAAGCCAGCACATGAGTGATCCTCGAGAAGAACATTTGGAGGCTGTTAACAGAATTCTGAGGTACCTAAAATTCACCCCTGGTGCTGGGCTAATTTTCAAGAAAAATTCAGACAGAACAGTGAAGGTATACACGGATTCAAGCTGGGCAGGAGAGCTCACTGATAGAAGGTCAGTTAGTGGATATTGTGCTTATGTTTGGGGCAACTTGGTTACTTGGAGAAGCAAAAAACAGGCTGTGGTGTCAAGGAGCAGTGCTGAGGCAGAATTTAGAGCATTAGCTCTTGGAATATGTGAAGGAATGTGGATAAAGAGGCTTCTCAAAGAGCTGGAGTAGGATGAAAAGACTGAGTTCGAGGTCTATAGTGACAGCCAGTCAGCAATGAGTATTGCTAAGAATCCAGTGCAACATGACAGAACCAAACACATTGAAATAGATAGGCACTTTATCTATGAGAAAGTGAATGGTGGTATTGCACAGCTAAATTATATTCCTACCAGGAGCCAGATAGCTGACATCTTTACTAAAGCACTTCCAAGAGTTATTTTTGATGAGTTTACATCCAAACTGGGTATATACAACATATACACAGTTTGAGGGGGAGTGTTAGTTATGTAGGAATATACGTGTAGAGTAAATTAAGAATTACGAGAATATTTCTTGTATTTACAATCCCTTACTTTAACGGATTATATCTTTTCCTAGAATTAGTTTCTTTCCTAATTTAAAGTTTCCTAAGATAGAGATATAGCTTGTATATAAATATGTAACAGATCTTTCTAATAAAATAAGAGAATTACTCTGATTTCCTACAAATCATAAACATTAGCCAAGACCATGGTAAAAATGCCAGTAAAGTTAAATGCATGACCTTCAACCTCTCCATGCCTGAAAGCAAGAAAAATAATCAAAAATTTTTAACAGAAACTACTAAAAAAATTATGGCTAAAACATAAAGCCAGAGGCATGGACAATGCACCTCAAATGCAAACAGGGGTGAAAAAGAAAAAAAAAAAGAAGGATCTAATTTCAGGAGATATTGCATTCCACCAAAAACTATTTGTTTGAAGATTGTCAAAATGCATAAGCTATCAACATATGGTTTTAAAATTTTCTTAATCTGCTAACAAATTCAGAAATGGAATGCACAAAGGAAGTTACCAAAATTCACATGCTTCAAGTGCCACTTCATCATCAGTGTCCTTATTGACTTGCAACATATATTCAATTACATTCTTCATATGCGGCTGTGAAATAATGCTAAGTCACATCAGAGAAAATAACAGCTTGTAAACAAGCCTAAAAGGACAAAAAGAACATAACACCGAACCAAAAAGTTACAATACATACGGCAATCAATAAAGAATGTATGACAACAAAAATGCAACAAACAAAAGATACCTACCTCCAGAACAGATGGACGAACTTCAATCAGCTGAACAAATGCTGCACAAACCTGATCATTTGGTAAGAAAAAGAAAATATTGGTCTGAATTCAGTTACATAATATATGCAGGGTCCATGATAGAAAAAGGACAAGAACCATTAACATCAAAGACTATATGACAAAACATGGCTGATTCTAACGCTGCATTCAAAATAGATTTTCAAATCAGAAATGATAAACCCAAGCTTTTATAGGCTTCAATAATAAATTATAAGGAAAATTAAGAAATATTTACAATAGAGTATTCCAAGAAAATTATTAGATTATAACTACAATATGAATACAAAAGAAAAGGAGAAACTATTCACCAATTTCCGCACTTCTGCTGCAGGGTCATTAGCAAGGCCAAACAGACCATGAAGGTATTTATCCATGGATGTATATAAAGCCTGAAAGAAATTAATGTACAACTCAAGTATTGCCCTAAAAGTATCAGAATAACGTACATCACAAGAAGAATATAAATGTACAAACTTTCAAGTTAACTTACAGAAGGCATCAACATGATATATTGGTTTACAGAACCCAATGACAGCTTTCTCAGAGAAGCATGGGGAGACTGAAAAAACTGCTCAGAAAAAACAGACATAATTAGAAAAATTCTAAATGCAGACAAAATTTTAAAATACAGAAATGCATTTCACCTGAAATAACCGAGGAAGGAATATGTTGATTGGCCTTTCAGCTAACCCAGGAACATCTGAATCCAGCACTTGCGGTATATCCTCACAAATCTGTATACCAAAGGAATGGTTGATTCGTTAAAAGTAATTCAGAATCAGCATATAACCATGTCTCTGCCAGAGGGCGTTTGTCAGCTACATTTAAGTTTGATCCTCAGAATGCAGTAAGACCACCAACAAAAGAATAAGAAATCATATAGATTAGCTAGTGTAAGTTGACCCATTGGTAATCACCGCGATATATTGCCATTAAGCACCTAGAATAATGGAAACATGTTTCAAATACCATAGAATATCGAGGATTCTGCATCAGGGGAACTTCTTATATAGGCTATAAGCATATTAAGAAGAAAAGACAGAAATTGAGTAAAGTAGAAATTGTGGGAACCTCTACCCGGTACATTTGAAGGCAACCCCTCATTGAGTCTTAGAACCTTGTTCTACCAACAATGTTTGTTTTCTTGTAAGGAAATCTATTCTGGATGACCAAAGAATCATCTCATTTATCTCACTAGAGTACTAGACAACCTGGGGGATGAGTAATACATCTTACACTATGGATTTTTAGCATACTAACTTCATATAACTAATGGGAATATTTCAAATAGCTTTCACAATAAATTACAGTCACATGATTCTATTGATTTAAATTGACTCTTCCAAAATTTAATGGCATAAACTATGTAAAAGCATGAGATAGCCATGGTTTAATATTGATTAAACCAGCATGCTTCTATTAATTTGATTGATTCCTCCGATGTTTAATGGCTTAAAGTTTTAAACCATGTAAAAGCATTACAAAACCATCGATCTATATTGAATAAACTAAAAGGAAGCATTTCCACAATAATATGACAACTTCCCTAAAATGAAAGCAGATATTAGAAAATTATTCATCACATACCTTTGACAACGCATCCATAGCACCTTCCATGTGATTTAGGTCATTGCTATCCAAACAATTTACAAAAGCTTGCAACAACTCAGGCCACCCCAAAATTCCCCCTAGTTGAACAACCACAGTTATAATATTCCCAACCGTTGACCTAATGTGTTTATCTGCTGCTCCTAAACAGGGTAATAGTTCTGACTTTATATGTTGTTGGTGTGCAGGAGCCATTATCTTATAAGAAGTTCTTAGATTATTTTTCAGCAGCAAACCAGCAGCTTGTCGAATCTCTACTGATTTTTCCTGCATAAATTTACAAAAATGAAACAAAGTTTCATTAGCACATCAAAGAAAACAGGTTTTCATAATATATATCCAAAGGCTACTGATTTACCATGCATAAATTAACAAAAATGAAACAAAGTTCTATTACCACATGAAAGTGAACAGCCATTCCTAATATATTCAAGAGTAAGAACATTGATTCATGCATTAGAAACCTATAAGGGCACAAAACTATATCATACTGGTAAGTTCTGATTGAGAAACGTCCCCACCAACCGCCCACTAGAATTCTTGTTTGACCTAAAATCACTACAAATAAATCTAGCATAATGCGTCTCCAAATGAGGGAAAATCAGTTTTAAACGTGTAACTCAATCAAATACCCGGAATGTAGTTCATCAGAGAAATGCACAATCTTTGCAAATTATATTACAGTATAATTAACCCTACAAAAACCCAATTCTAGTGCCGAATAGAAGCATAATCCGATAAAAAAGAAATTCCCCAAAATAAAAGAGAACAGCAATCGTATCTCCTCCATAAACGTATAACCCGATCAATACCCATAATCCAGTTCCTCAGAAAAAAAAACGAAAAACTACCAGAAAATAAATTATTTGTGAGTTGGTCAGTGAGGAAACAAACGGAGATAAAAAAACGAGGCAAACCTCGGCTCGTGCTAGGATAAAAACGAGATAGTTGTTGAAGTCAGGGAAGTGAGAGTAGTGCTGAAGCTGTTGCCAAATCTGAGATTTATCAGCCAACGAAGATGGCGAAATCTGCTGCTCCAGCAGTCCACAGATCTCCTTCAACCCCTCTTCTTGTGGCTGCCACGGAGCACTTCCAGTCGCCGCCATTCTGTAATCAGGCTCTGATTCAAATAATATCTTATTATCTGGTTTCGACTTTGACAAACAAATATGGCTTTAGGGTGAATTTTTTCGATTGAGGGGTTTTGGACAACCCGGAGATTTTGCCTTCTGATGAACAAAGCCGAATCTAAAATACAAATTAATATAAGGTTAAAAAAAGTTTAATCAAATTAATATTCTGATTTGTAATCTCAACTCAACATTTTCGATTATAACCGAAATTTGTATAGGTTTTTAAAGCGACTTGAAACTTACAACAAATTGATTTTAGATTAAGACGTCGCACAGCAGAATTTTCGTCCGCACGGGAGAAAAGCAGAGAATAGGTTTGTTGGGAATCTCTTTTCTATATATATTCGGGGGGAAATGTACCTGAAATAATATATATGTAATCTCATTAGTTATAATTTGATACTCAGTGAAAAGAAATAATTCCTCAAACTACATTAATTTAATTTAAATTTTAAATATTGTCCATAACAAAGAGTAAACTGAACTAAATAAATTATTCAAAAACATTTTGTATCCGAATCAAATTACAAGATAAATAAATTAAATATCAATAGTTATAAAAAAAAAAAGTAATTTCTTAGAATTACAAGAATTGTTAGGGTAAGGCCTAAGGGATGTGTGTGTGTTTTTGAAGCTTAAATTTGGTTTGAAATTGGCAAATGATAAGTATTAAGTACGTGAAATAGAATTGGCGTTTGGGAGTGGGTGGGGACATCCAATTATTGACCCAGAACAATCATTGTGTGCTTGAATTTAATACTACTCGTCAGTACTGCCTAAAGTTGTCACTAAAACAGTGTTAAATGTTGATTAATTAACTTAACTAACTAACTAACTAACAAGTTGAGTCTCAACTTTAACAAATGATACTATTAAGCATCTGCTTTAACAATTGTAAATTCAAAAGAAAACTCATACAAACAACTAATTAACAACACCAAAACCAATCTGCGAGATTCACTTATTCTCAACTTTCAGACAGACACAGAAACGTTCATTTACAGTAAATGCTCCGACCATTGTTTCCTTTTCTCCCCTTTCATATCATCTTATTCTTACAGGCATTGCTTTAACCAACAGCTTGTTGCTCACACAAACGTTAATGCTCCGACTTCCTTTTCTTCTTTCAGCTTACAAGCATGGAAGTAATGAGTAAAGCTTCTCCAAGTGAAAAACGTGCTTCCGAATCCGGTATAGATGGTAAGTGTAGAGAAATGCGGCCACCGTCACCGCCAAAAGGGATACCAAGTTCAACTTCCAGAAATGCTGAAACCCGGAGAATCATTCATTTGCATCAATCATATAAAAGCAAGCTAAAGTTCTAGGAAGAATTTTACCTGTGGATTGGATACTATTATTCCCATTACATAAGCCATTAAATCAAATGTAGACTGAAGTGAGTTTTGAACTCCTCCCACGATGCAACGATCCGATTCAGGAACACGATCCTGTGTTATCGTAAACAAAATGCAGTAACACCAAACTAAAAGAGCTTCCCTTCGAAAGAGAGGATTTACTATGAATACGGTACCTGCATTTGTTGGATGACGGATAAGTCGAACATCCACAAACCGAGCCGAGAGGTCGCAACTCCGGCCATCAGCATATATGCTGATAACAGGCTGTTTTTGACCCATATTGAAGCCACACACACCAGCAGGCAAGTCCACTGAATCAAAACTCAAAAGACAAATAAGATCTCTTGGTCTATTTTCTGTATGGAGTATCTAAAAGAACTTAAGTGTACAATGAGTAGTGTTGTTTATACCTGAGACCAGACAGACCATAGTCCGGTTCTGAGAGTCGAAATACGAGATTGAAGCACAGGGTACACAACCGTTGCTGCTATTCCAATTGAAGCACTAATTCCACGAGCTATTCCAATTACATATGCAGGTATCCCTTCCCATTCCAAGACTGCCGTCATCAAAGTCCCGAAACTGAAAAAAAAAAGAACATTCACCGATAAAGAAATGGATGTTCAATTAAGTACTTTCATTACTTCTCTGAGTTCAAAGCTCGTACAAAAGTAGAATTCATAAGCACTCACCTTAGGACAGTGAAAAACAACAAAGCTAAAGCAACTCCCGGTAAAACGACATCTTGCTGCAAATATACTTTCCATGCATCAATGTAGGGAACCTTAGAGATCCACTCAATGATTCTACTTGCAGAGCTTTTGCCAGATGAAGCTGAATTCTCTCCTTCATCGAATACAGAATTATTTCTTTCTTGAGAAGTAGAGATGGTGTCTTCCACTTGATCACTTGGTGAAACTTTTGCAATCAGCCTTCGTTTGCTGTTTATGCCTAAAGCTGGGATCCCGTTGTACACCGACATAAAGAGCCAATACTCCACCCATACGGTTATAGTTGACCACAACGCAAATGCCATAGCCGATGCTTCTAGTGATACAAAGCTGATAATGAAGCCACTTATAACTGGTGCCACTAACTTGCAGGTTAAATCGATACGTCTAATAACTGAGTTCATATCAGTGAGTAAGCTAGGAGGACTGCCTTCTGATATTACTACCAACCTGTTGTTGGGAAAACAAAGAACTTCACTAACCATATTTTACAACTCAAATAGAGAGAATAGAAGAAATTGAGATGACAAATAATACATTCAAACATAGACTTTTAGATACAATTTAAAGATGAATGGATGGTAGAAAAAAGGCTCCTGGAAATGCATGCATGCTCAATTACCATTCTCTTTCAACCAGGATGGTACCGGCTAATGTTGAAAGCACACCAACAGCTCCAGAGATGTTTGTCAATATCACCAGGGTGATGAAAACAATGAGGTTCGTGAACTTCAGGCTCGGAAATATCAGTAAGACAGTTACTGAACCTCCAGCGATTATGAAGGAGAGATTCTGGGTTACCAACCATAGTTGAAGAACCTGCCAATAGAAATTTACATGTTTAGTCGCTGTCTTTATTCGGAAATCAACAGCTGGTTCGACATGCTGGGTGAAATGAGCTCGTGAAAAGCAACAATCAGCAACTTTTGCTTGTTGTTTTGAAGATAAAAATTTTGTAAACTACATATATGGATATGGATATGGCTATGGGTACTTTGGTATTGCTTTCAACCAGTGTTTGATAATTTGATTGCCGTGATGTTTACAAAAAAAAAAGGGAGAATACATGGGAAGTGGAAAGTGTAAAATTGAATCGAAAGAGAAAAGGAAAAAGAAAAAGAAAACCTTTGGATAAGTGAGGCTATCCACCCATCGTCCAATGATGGGACCAAATAAAGCAGCAGAGGATGATTCGACGACACCATAGATAGCAACAAGGAGTAAAGAATCAGGCCAAATACTGATCATATACAAACCCACAGAGAATTCCCACATTCTGCAACCAATAAAAAAGAAGTGAATCAAATCAATAAGTGCTGAAGGAATTAAGAATCCAAGAGTCGTGAAAATCAAGACGAAAGAATCCCTTAATTGTTATTTTAAACAGGTTTCGAGTCTATATTCAATGCAAGTAGCAAGAGAGGGAGAGGGGGAAATGAAGGAACCTGGCGCCCCATCGGGCAAGGAAGTGAGCAGAATATAGGTAGGTGAGAAGAAATGAAGGCGGGAGTTGTTGGTGCGGAGGAAGTAAGGGCGTTGCTGCATCCATTGACGATCATAAACATGAATTTGCTCTCATTTTTCTTGGATAAATGAATACAACAGTAAACAGTACTGACTTGGTCATACGCTGATCTCAGATCATAAACTTCCTACTAAATTAATTTATTTACTATCAATTCACAACGCCCCCAGAGAAATCTGAATATATATATTCAAAACAATACAATCTATCTACCTCTCTCTCTCTCTGTGTGTGTGTAGATATATATATATATAATATATACACAGAACAAAACAACCTCTGACTTTCGTGTCCAGCGAATCTTTATTTTTCTGTCTTCACAGTATAGAGGGGAAATAATTAATGGTAAAAATCTCATCCCGATTGAGTGAAAAAGTAGGTCCAATTATAATTTTGTCCCTCTAGTATTCTCAAATTTTTGGATTTAAATTTTGCACTTTAATTTGTTATAATTTTGTCATTTATTTTTTAGTTATATTTTGATATTCAAATTTCGGATACAACCATTGATGATGTCAATTTTTTCTTGATAATACTCGTCATGCTATCACATTAACATAATTTTTTGTTTGTTTTTTAAGGGAAAAAATCAGCATTTACATCATAATCGAAATAGTCAACCTATTTTACCGACACTAACATTTTAACCGAAACAATTATCTATCTAAACTACTAAAGAAATTATAAAAACAGAAGACCAACTTATCCAGAACTAAACATTTTTTATAGCAATTGTCGATTGTGTTTATTGATATAAAAGAAAGTACAAAGCGTACAAAAACAAAGCCTTGGTCTTAACGAAACAACAAAACCAGTAAAAGGAAGCAGGACAATATCAGATAGAAAAACTAATTTGTCAAGTAAAATGTTATAGAGTACATGTTTTTCTTTTCTCCTGTTAAAGAGATGAAATGCTATACCATATCGTCCTCATTCTTACCCTGCTCAGCGTAATCTATGTTAGATAAAAAATAGAGAAAATGTAGTCTCCAAATGAAATAAATGCTGCGCAGAGGACTACATTGTCCATTGATATATCAGAAAATCTGTATAAGTGAACTTTAGAGACTAATACTTTACAGAAGTGAACTTTAGAGAGCTCAAATTCGGTTCCAAACTCGTAAAACCTCTGAGGACCAGACGGGCATGTTGGGATTAACACTCTGGACAGATGCCACTGCCATGGATGAATTTGCACTCTTCAATGCCTTTTCTTCATTATTTTTGTTGTTTTTCAGCAGCCTGGTCAGAATCATAATGAAGTGTAAAAAAAATTAATGAGAAAACAAAAATTAAATATATATTGCAGGGTGCAAATTCAAATTAAATTCGAAGTAAATAATTCATTTAACAAGTTATAACGGTGTTCCAGGAATAATACTCATCATTGACAAATGCAAATATGCAATTCAAACAATATCTTTGACTTTCTTTCAATGCTATAATTACTTAACAGTAGCGAAAAGCAACCAAATGAAAATAGATTTAATGGCTAATGCCTATTTCAAACTCCATTCATGACTCTCTTTGATCAAAAAAAAAAACTCCATTCATGACTCTCAAGTTCAACCCCTTCCCAAAGTGTCCATTAGAAGTCCAAAAGACAAACGCTAAAGAAAAGACTCGTTTAAGTTGCTGCTAAATCAACATACATTGTCAGCTCAAGTTACCATCTCCCTCATTAAATATAAAGATATTCTAAATGAACATCTCAAATTACCTAACTTAACATTATAAACAATATACAGCAGCAAGGTCATACCTTTTTCAGTTTAGAAAAAACAGAATCTTCAAAAGCTTGGAAACCAGCCCCAACCAGATTTCTGAAACGGTCAGGTTCCTCGGCCTTCTGGGGAGCTGGAAAATCTGCAACAATAGCTGGTTTAAGCGGCACGACCAGCAATGGATTGTGTAGATCCCCGATAGCTCTTCCTGTAGCAGCAACCTGCAAAGAAAAAATAAATAAAATAGAAGTTCAAGAAAATAAAACAAAAATAAAATCACAAAAAAGAACTTCACTTACAGCTGCTTCTTTAGCAGCCATGACTACAAGAGCAGACCCTTTTTTCTTTGAGCTTTTGATTACAATATCCTCTACGTCGCCAAACTTGGAAAACAATTGCCTTAGCTTCTCCGCCGTATAACCATCCCCAATTTTTTCCCAAGAAACCTTTAAAACCTTCTCTTTATCCAACTCCACACTAACCCCAGCACCACTATTCCCTTCTCTCCCACCCTTGTCTTGATTCATGCCCAAACCCGAGCTCGTTCCCATACTCGCACCTTTATTTGCATGCATTGCACGTATCCTAGCAATCTCCTCTTTCAATTTCCTCGCAATTCTCTCTTCTTCCTCTTTAGCTGTCACGATGGGATCCGGAGCAAAAGAAGCACGCTCTCTATCTTCCAAATCCGACATCATTTTCCTTCGCTTTGAGTCTTGTTGAGCAAATCGACGTTGTTGTTCACGTTTCACCCGAAGGAGATCATCAAAGAGCTTACGGGCTTTTTCATCAACAAGAATCTCGTACGAGGATTTGAGCTTTATGAAATTTTCATGGGCATCTGGATCGTCTTTTCGTTTATCAGGATGAAGATCACGGGCCTTTTCTCTATAAGCCTTGGTAATTTCTTTTGTGGTCAAATTGGCTCCTTCCTCGCCAGAAGGTAAACCCAAGATGCTGTAATGGTCCACTTCCATAGCTGGCTGAATCTAATTCAAAGGAAATTAAATCAGTAAAGTGTTTAAAGATGAATCTAATTTCAAACAAAATACAAATCGGGAACAATGTTTCAAGTTTCAACTAGAGGAGGCGTAGTAGTGTGAACAAATTTACATCAATAGCAACAGATTGGAGCAGCAAATAGCAGTGTAACAGAAAATAGAGTCAACTGGCAATAAGAGTCCAGTATTTCCATTAAACCAATAGCTTTTAGAAATGATTTTTCTCAACAGTGTAAACAGAGACGGAGTATTAGGGTTTCAAAAAACGGCCCGCGACCGCTATAGCGGCCGCTATATAGAGGTAACGCTGCCGGCCGAAACCGCTATCGGCGAAAACAACGGTGGGACGCGGAATCACACTAATAGCGGTGGATTGCGGTCGCAATTTAACGGGTAGCGGTAAATAACGGTAGTAACGGGCCGCTATCCCTGTTTTCTCCCGTTACTGTAAAATCTAAAAAAATCCATGAGCGGGCGATAAGGGTGAGCGTGAGAGTGTAAAGGGAGGCGAGCTGATGAGACTTACAGGGAGGATTGGTCGACGTTGACGAGAGGGGATTGACGGCGTGCCGACGACAAGAGGTGAAATCGCGCGGCTCTAGTTACTGGTCTGATGACGACGGCGTGAAAACAAACCCTTTTAGGGTTTGAAAGCCAAAGAGATAACGAAGAATAAAGAGGAATTTAGGTTGTCTTATTAATATTATAA
This sequence comes from Hibiscus trionum, assembly GCA_030270665.1. Taxonomy (NCBI): domain Eukaryota; kingdom Viridiplantae; phylum Streptophyta; class Magnoliopsida; order Malvales; family Malvaceae; genus Hibiscus; species Hibiscus trionum. The sequence goes on from BSYR01000050.1 coordinate 635,953, forward strand.
TATTATTTTATTATCATTAAAAAAAGGTAATCTATATAGGTGGTCTCTTTTATTTTTTATCTGTTCTATTTTGGTCATCAATTAAAAATATATATTTTGACCACTTACGTTACCTATTTATTTCATTTTAGTCACCGAATTGTTGACCTCGTTATTTTAATGACACATAATGTTAATAAAAAATTTAATTTTAATTTTAACTCATGAACTTTTAAAATTTTATTATTTCATCCTTTTTAGAAGAAAAAAAATACAAAATATCCATTTTCACCCCCAAAACCCAAATTTTCCCTTTTACCTTCCCAAACCGTAGCACCTTGTCCATTAGATTGTTTTTAGGGTAAACTACATAAATGACCACCATACTATTAGAAAAGTCGCGATTTGACCACCTTACTTTTTTTCATAACAATTAAACCACCATACTATTAAATTGGATGCAATTTGACCACCAGCCGTTAAAGGTTAACGGAAGGGTGATGTGGCAGTTGAAAAAATAAGGGTATAATTACACATTTGGTCCTCGTTACTTATATACTCTATTAATTTGATCTTAATTTTAATTAAATAAAATAAATTAATTATTTAGAGACACGTGGCATCACACTATTGGAGGACTTTAATTGTTTTTATTTAATTAATTAATTTCCTCCCTCCAATCAGGTGATGACACGTGTTATCTAATTGGGGAAAGAAAAATTAAAGGCAAAGAGATGTCATTGTGGAGATTTGAACTTGGGTCTTTAGAGAAAGAGTAAAGCATACTTACCACTAGACCAAACATCTTTTTCTGAAATGTGATACAACTATTAATATATCAATATGCTCTCACACGATTCTTTCCTTCCATTCTTTTGCCATCTCCTTCATTCATTTTTCAAAAAATCCAGCCTTTTCCAGCAATACCCAATTTCTAAATTCCTTCAAATTTCCTCTTTTTTCTCTCAAGGATATATATATTTAAAGTTGTCATTGTCTGAAGATAAAGTTCTGTTTTTTTTTCCAAAAGAATTTGTAATGTACATTTGTATGATTGATAATGATAACAGTATATAGCAGAGGAATTTACAGTGAAGGAACCCTGCTTTTTTGTCTACTCTCCTTGTTGAAACTTTTAAGTTCTGCCTTTAAATTTTGAAGCTTTAAACATTTTTTTCATTGATGGGTATTTGAGTTTCTTGCAAAATGCACAACCCCATATCAAAACCAAGTATTGACAAGCAGATTTCAAGGCAGCTTTGAGAAGACAACCTTTTTTAAGATAATTTTTGAAACTGACCAGTTCAAGGTAAAAGATTTGTTTCTGTTAACTTTTTGTTTTATTGTTTTTTAATGTTTTAAAGTTTCCGTTTTTAGTTGTTTGGGTTTTTTTAGGTTGTGAAACAAGTAGTTTTGTAGAAAGAAGAGAAAAAAAATGAGAGATTTTCCATCATGTTTTGGTGAAAATGGTGTTCAAGTGGTTGATTCTTCATCATCAAATGCCAGTAAAACTGCACAGAACTTAGTTACTTGTGTTTATCAATGTCGAATTCGAGGTAGTTCTTGTTTGATAATTGTTACTTGGTGCAAGAGTTTAATGGGGCAAGGCTTGAGTGTTGGTGTTGATGATTCTTCTGCAAACCAATGCCTTTGTAAAGTTTGATATAAAACATTGGTTGGAGAAAAGGGTCCAAGAGTTTAGAAGCTTATTCGTGTAAAATCAGTGTTTATTGGAACCTTTCGTTGGCGAAATTTAGGTCCGGACCGAAACCATCGGAAGAGTTTAATGTTGGTGTTGTTGGAAAATGAAGGAGATGACAAAAGACTGGAAGGGAAGAATCGTGTGAGAGAAGATAGATATATTAATGGTTGTATCATATATCATAAAAACATACTTGGCCTAGTGGTAAGCATGCCCCACAAGCTCTCCAAAGACTTGGGTTCAAATCTCCACAATTGCATTTCATTATCTTTGATTTTTCTTTCTCCAATAAGGTGGTGACACGTGTCACTAAATAGTTAATTTATTTTATTAAATTAAAATTAGGATCAAATTAATATAGTGTATAAGTAACGAGGACTAAATGTGTAATTATACCCTTATTTTTTTAACTGCCACGTCGTCCTTCCGTTAACTTTTAACGGGTGGTGGTCAAATTGCATCCAATTTAATAGTACGGTGGTTTAATTACTACGAAAAAAGTAAAGTGGTCAAATCGCAACTTTTTTAATAATATGATAGTCATTTATGTAGTTTACCCTTGTTTTTAATACTTGTGGTGGTCGCGACGCCAGTGTAGTTCTCGACGACAGCTATTGCAGCCAAGGCTGCAACTAATCCTGCAATGAAAACAACTGAGTGCAGACGTGCATTTTCGGCATGTATTTGATCTTTCTTCTTCACTATGCAATGGAAACAACCGAGTGCAATCAAGTGCGCCAATTATCCTAATTCTTTATGGTGATGAAATCATTTCTTCTTCACAATTTGTGGTGCAACTAGAGAATCTGAAAATGAACCTGGATTAACATTATCAACTTTAAATTGTTTCTGTTTTTGTTTGTGGGTAAGAGCTTTGGAGATTTTTGACGCAGATAAACTCGAAGACCTTGATAAAAAAAACTCCATAGGCTCCTTAGGTGTTTTGTGGCTGAGGGATTACTGGCATTGTTGTTGCTGTTTTTAATTCCAGCTCATCACTCTCTTCCGACAGAGAATCACTCTCCCAAGCCGAGAAAAACTTAATTTCCATTTTCATCTTTGGGTTTTTGTTTTATTGAATTCTCTGTTGATTTGGGAAAGGCCAAACGAAGAAGAGGTGCTAGGGTTTGGGAATGTGAAAAAGAGGGATTTTGGGTTTGGGGTGAAGATGAAGATGAAGATTTTATAAAAAAAATATTCTAAAAATTATGAAATAATAAAATTTTGAAAGTTCATGGGTTAAAATTAAAATTATTTTTTATTAATGTTCCACGTCATTAAAAATAACGGGGTTAACGGCTCAGTGGCTAAAATGAAACGAATCGATAACGTAAGTGATTAAAATATTTTTTTTTAAATCAGTAACCAAAACAGAACAGACCGAAAACAAAAAGGACTACCAGTGTAGATTAACCTTAAAAAATTATTAGGTTATGAGAATCCAATTAGGAAAATGTAATAAGAGAGCTCATTAAGGATTTCTAATTGAAATCCACGATTAGGGTTTGACCCTATAAATAAAAAGTTAAATGATGAGATAAAAACCTTATGTCTCTTTTCGGTGCCTTTTTATGCCCCGACGCTAAAAAATAAAAAAATAAATTTTAAGCCCTAACCTTAAATTTTAATTCTTAAATTCTACACCATATACCCAAAAAATATATCCTACCCTAAATTCCTTAAACCATAAACCACAAACCTAATTTTTAGTGTGGGGCATACATAGGGGCACCGAAAAGGGGTAGAGAATTTTTATTACACTAAAATTTAAATTCTAAGCCCTAACCCCAAATTCCAAATCCTAAATCCTACACCATATATCCTAAAAATACATCATACCCTAAATTTCCTAAACTCTAACCACAACCGCTAACCTTAAACCCTAAACCTAATTTTTAGTGTAGGGACATACATAGGGGCACCGAAAAAGGGCAGATTCTTTTCTACATTATGAGATGCTAGCGTGGTTTTAAGGGTATAAGTTAATTTCAATTTCAGTCATGCCACTTTTTATCTTTGTTATGTCAGTCCTTGAATTTTTCCAAATTTAGAGTGCAAATTTTAGTTTTTGTTCAATGTAGTCCTTTAATTTCAGTAATCTAAGTTCATAAGTGTTGGAAAACACTTTAAAATCATTAAAAGTAACTTTTTTATGATTATAATTATAATTATTATGTTTTATAATACGTGTTGGAAAACACTCTAACTGAAAAACACTTTAACTTTTTATGACCGCAATAGCCCCTGTTATGTTCGCAGTTGCGAATGCCGCGACACGACCAAAAACGCGACTCCAACCGAGATTTAAATCTATGGTCTTCACAGATCTAAATCTTGTGAAGTTGCTCAAACTGACTTCGCAATAAATCATTAGCTTGAAAATAATAAAAAATACATTTTTAATTATATGAGCTCAAATACAATCCATATATATATATATATCATAATGACAAATTGATTAAGCTCTCTCTCTCTCTCTCTCTCTCTCTCTCTCTCTCTCTCTCTCTCTCTCTCTCTCTCCCTCCCTCCCTCTCTCTCTCCCTCCCTCCCTCCCTCCCTCCCTCCCTCCCTCTCTCTCTCTCTCTCTCTCTCTCTCTCCTTCTCCCCCCTCTCTCTCTCTCTATATATACACACACACATACCTACATCAAATATTTGACTGACCTCATAATTACAAATTGATTAAGCACCAAATCATGGTTTTAAAAAACGGTCCGTAATCTCGATTGCGACCATTATATAGCGGTATTGTTGTCGTTCGAAATTGATATCGTCAAAAATTGTCATGGAAATCAGATTCACACCAAAACAGCGAATTGTGGCCGCGGTTTAACGGGTAACGTCTGTTTGCGGTGATAACGGACCATTATTCCTGTTATTATCCCATTAAAAATCAATAGAGAAAAAAATACATATATTTTCTCAAAAAATAGATATTCTTCAAAAGACGATTTCAACTGATATTTTCTGCTATTATTGGCGATCCAAGCATCGTCCACCAGATCTGAACGATCCTTCGGATGATTGTATGAAAGTGATACGATAAAGTTGCAAAGATGAAAAAAAGAGGAAGGATTCTAGAAAGTAAAAAGAAGAAGTAGAAAGACATTTTTTTTAATGTTTAAATGGTAAAAGTTAATTTTATTATTAAAAAGAATATATCCATCAAGGGTTTTGATTCAAGGCAAAATACAAACACCAACGAGAATAAATTAACTAGGTCTTGGAAATTGACACGACACTACCTAGAAAAACTAAAAAGTAAAAGGAAATAATTAAATGCATCTTAGAAATAGACACTAATTTCTCCACTACTTGAATATTATAATTAGTATTTATATTATATTGTACATTTATTACATTTAAATGGTAAAAGTTAATTTTATTATTAAATGCATCTTGAAAATCGACATTAATTTCTCCACTACTTGAAGACACAATAGTCAATGAAAAAGAATGAATAAAAAACAACAGCTGTGAATGGGGTTCTAACTTTTACGACAACGTTTTCATAGAACTTTAAAACTACATCGTTTTGTTTACATTAAACTGAAGGGAAGTGGTTGACAAAAAAAAAGGAAATAAAAAACGCAAAACTAGGGTATAAAATATTTTTTACTTTAATATACCAATATCGTAGGTTTAAAATATTATTTTATTTAAAGTATTTTTTAATAAAAATTTTGAAAAAAAAAATATTAAGTGATACAAGACTATTTTTAAAAAATAGATAAAAAATTATAATTTTTTGTCAATATCTTTTTAAAGGAATCACGAAATCATTAGATTTTAATTGAAGGATAGACCACCACAACTAATGAGAATTTATCTTGGACTTTATTTTAATCCATGAAAATCATTAAATTTTCTAATTTACTATAAATTTTAATGTTTTCTTATGATTATATGTATTTATTTTTTTAACATTTGTTGTACCCCTAATGTACTCGTACCTTGTAATTTTAAAAATTATCGTTTCTCGTCCCGGTATTCGTCCATGTACTCGTATTCATATTCGTGAAACATAGAGTAAAACTATCAAGTTTCGTACTGAGATGGTAGGAAAGATTGAAACAAATATCAGACAAGAACTGTATTTTGAGAACTATTTGGGCCTCAATGGACTTGAAAAGTTTGGGCTAAAGAAACACACCTACTATTCATTCTTTTCCGTTAGTCAACTCTATTTACACTATCATCAAAATTATGATAAATAATAGTTAGTCCTTAAAATTGATGTTTTTTAAAACTTGATTTCTAAATGTTTTAGATTTAATTGCACAAGAAGTCTTCAAACTATGTCTCTTATTCTAAACTAGTCTCTAAAATTAAAAGGAAAAAGAAAATAACTTTTGGTATCTATTCCTAGGATTAAAACCTTGCTTTAAAAGCCACCATTGAAGTTGTAACCAGCGACCACTACCCAAATTGACTAATTTGAAATATTATTAGAATATATATTAAAACATGTCACATATCACATTTTAATTGGACGACGTTTTTAACGATTAATACTTAAAATGATCGAAATGAAACTTTAGGCATATATTTAGAGTGAAAAATAGGTTAAGCACCAAAAGTGAACCACGTGTATAGTTTGATCACCTATTTGGTTATTAAACCTTTATTTTAAATCATACTTTAATTTAATTATATTATTTTCTGGAAAAAATATATTAATTATAATAGAAATTATTAACCAATTAAAATACATTTGTTTTATAAAAAAAATATTTATATTTTGAGTTTTTTTTGAATAATTATATTTTGAGTTAAAAGAACTATTTTTAGTTGTTTATGATATTACTCCAGGAAAGTTTATTTCATTCTACACCATTTATATGTATGTACCTCTTAATATAATAAAGACGACTCATATTTGTGAGACTTTGTACGAAACTGTTAAACTTTTAAGTCTTTAACTCTATAATCAAAGTGAAAAATACTTGACCATATTGTCACGGACCTCCAATTTCAGTCTGAGTCACATGCACGTATGATTGTTTAAGAGGTTCTAACGGAGATTTTGGGCCTAAAGAGACTACCAGACTTAGCCCGATCTGTGAAGGATTCTAGAAGACAACCACTTTAACCTATGTAAACTTTTCATGTAAACATAGGATTTGTTTCCTTAGATAGGAGATTTATTTTAAGGAATATTTAATTGTGGTGAACATGGACTTTATTCATGCAATTCAACTCAACTCCGAGTAGAAATTAACTATGCTTACGTTTTAAGTCTGTCTTTTGACACGTTTTCTCTGTCTGTCTTCTGACACGTTTACTACTTTGTGTTGCTATGGCGGCGGTCGAGGCTCATCTGGCAAACCTGGCGATTGACGATAAGGAGGACGATGTCTTGCAGGTTGATGCTGAGAACACGGTTGCTGCTGTGTCATTTCTTCACTGTTTCGTTGGCATATTCCTGACGACGAGTATTATTCACTTCGATTCGATGAGGAATACTCTTGCAAATGTATGGAAACCCCTAGGGGGTATATCGATCTCTGACCTTGGGGAAAATCGGTTTTTATTTCGACTGTATCATGTGGTGGATGTTGATAGAATTGACAACGGAAGCCCTTGGTTTTTTAATAATCATATGCTGATTCTTCATCGGCTTACGGAAGGTGACGATCCAATGTTAGTCCCCCTGCATCTTACGAAGCTTTGGGTTCATGTTCTTGATCTCCCGTTCGGATTCATGTCGGAAGGGGTAGCCAAGTCGTTGGGCAATTTTGTGGGGAGGTTTGTGGAGTATGATACAAATATGTCTCAGGCCTTCCAGTCTCGTCTTATGCGCATCCGGCTCTGGTTTGATACTCGTCTTCCTCTTAAACGGAGGAAGAAGGTGGCGCTGCGTAATGGTAGCCATGTTTATGTTCGCTTTCAGTATGAACGGATTCGTACTTTCTGCTTCTTGTGTGGTAGGTTGGGTCATAGCGAAAGTTTTTGTCCGGTGCGTCTGAGCCTGGATCAATCGGAAGTTGTTTTCAGATGGGATATCACCCTCCGGGCACCACCACGGCGGTCGACACCAAGCAGCATCTGGTTGCGAGATGATTCTGATTCAGCTAGCCAGATTCAGGGCGCAATTAGTGGAGTATCTATGGCAGCAAATGTTGTTAATTCCCACAATCCCAGTCAAACGGGTTTTAAGGGGGTTAATGCCTCTAATGCAGGGTTGACTGTGAATAGTATAGAAGGAAAGGAATCTGCGCTGGATAAGTCTATGGGTGGCAATGCTGATCATTTGTATCCTGTCTCCTTACCTTTAATGGACATCCAGATGGGCTTTGAGACTGAAGAGAGCCCAATTGAGCAGTTGGACGGGAACAAACGGCCAAGGAAAGCGGATGGACTTGCTGGTGAGATTAGGTTGTCAAATGCTACTGGGAATGGGGTGGGCTGCTCCTCTGGGCCCGTGAACACTACATCGGCCGACCTGAAGGATCAGGACCGCCGGGCCCAATGAAGCTCCTTAGCTGGAATGTCCGTGGCTTAGGGAAGCCACGGACGGTTCGTCGTCTCCGACATATGTTGCGAGACTTGAAACCCGATGTAATCTTTTTAATCGAAACAAAAGTTATTGATAATAAAATGGCGAATATACGCCGGAGTTTGGGATACATAAATGGTATAGATGTGAGCTCAGTTGGTAGAAGTGGGGGCTTATCACTTGGTTGGAAGGCAACGTGTAATGTTAATTTAAGGTCTTTTTCTGCTCGCCATATTGATTTCTTAATTAGTGGAGATTCGAATGATTGTCAATGGCACTGCACTGGGTTTTACGGTGCTCCTGAGGAAGCAAACCGGACGAAATCTTGGAATCTTTTGCGTAGTCTAAATGACTGTCCTAACATCCCTTGGATGGTGATTGGGGATTTCAATGAAATCATGTATTCTTTCGAGAAACAGGGTGGTCGTCTTCGTAGTGAAAGACAGATGAGTCGCTTTCGATCTATGCTAGAGGATTGCTACCTAGATGATTTGGGATATTCGGGGGTGTGGTTTACTTGGCAAAAAGGTAGGATGTCGACCAACAATGTCAGGGAAAGGTTGGATAGAGGGGTTGCCAATTGCCTGTGGCGAGAGATGTTTCCTGATTATAGAATGCAACATCTTACTCACACTTTCTCGGACCATTGTCCTCTACTTTTGGATACAGACAGTTGTGCCATGAACAGATCAGGTCAGTGGGTCTTCAGATTTGAAGCTCGTTGGCTTTTGGAGAGTTCGTGTGAAGCAGAGGTTAAAAAGCTGTGGGATGAGTCTAGTGGACATTTGCTCCAACGGTTGGACTTTCTGAAAGCAGGCTTGTGGAAGTGGGCCGCGGAATTAAGGACGAGTCGTAGATCTAAGGAAAATAATTTGCGGAAGAGGCTGCATGATTTGTCTCAAGAGTTTCCTAGTGATGATATTCTACATGAAATGGTTGATACCCAATTGGAGTTGAATTTCGAGATGGATAAGGAGGAGCTGTATTGGGAACAGCGGGCCCGGGTTAATTGGTTACAAAACGGGGACCGGAAAACGGCGTTTTTCCATAAACACGCGTCGGAGCGCAAACGTCAGCAACGGATTTCGAAATTGGTTGATGACACTGGCCAGGATGTGGAGGAGAGTGAGGCCATATCCTCGTTAGCAACAAATTATTTTGTTCAGCTTTTTTCAACAGTAGGGTCCACCAATGTTGAGCGTGTACTTAGTGGCATATCACCTAGTATAAATTCTAATATGAATGCTGAGTTGGATCGGGAGTTTGAAGAGGAAGAGGTGCTGCGGGCGTTGAAGTCAATGAGCCCTTTAAAGGCAGCAGGTGAAGACGGTCTAGGGGCAGTTTTCTACCAGAAGTTTTGGCACATAATTGGGGCTGAGGTCTCTCGTTTCTGCATCGCAGTGCTAAAAGGTGAGGAAAGTCTATCCTCCATAAATCATACTCTTATTGTTCTCATCCCTAAGATCAAACAGCCTACTTCTATGTCCCAATTTAGGCCAATTAGCCTTTGTAATGTGTTATATAAAATCATTGCGAAGGTCTTGGCTAATAGGCTGCAAGGAGTGTTGGATGTTTGCATAGATGAAGCCCAAAGTGCCTTCATTCAGGGCAGGTTGATAACGGACAACATAATAGGGGCCTATGAAATTCTTCACTCGTTAAAGATGAGACGAACTGGGAAAAAGGGCTATTGTGCTTTGAAAATAGACATGAGTAAAGCCTATGATCGTGTCGAATGGAGTTTTTTGTCTGCTATGATGTCTCGAATGGGTTTCTCCAGTGGCTGGATTGGCAAGCTTATGCATTGCATTTCTTCTGTGTCGTATTCGGTCATGCTTAATCAACAGTGTGGTGATCGCTTCATTCCTTCTCGTGGCCTTCGTCAAGGTGACCCCCCCAGCCCTTATTTGTTCCTAATGTGTGGGGAAGGGTTGTCTTCGTTGCTTCGTTTAGCAACCGCAGATGGTAGCCTAACAGGGGTTCGAGTTGCTAGGAGTGCCCCGTGCGTCACTCATCTGCTCTTTGCAGATGATTGTCTCATTTTCGGTGAGGCAACGGCGGAAGGTGCGTCAAAGATAAAACAGATTCTAAATGAGTTCTCGGATGCTTCAGGTCAACAGGTAAACTATGAGAAATCGGGAGTTTTTTTCTCTACAAATGTGTTGAGTTACAATAGAGAGGATGTACAAAGAATTCTGGGTGTCTCGAGTACGGATAGCCCTGAGAAATACTTGGGCTTACCCGCTATTGTGGGTCAGAACAAGAAAGAGGCTTTTTCTGGGCTACGGGATCGTTTTAATAGCTGTACGGAACATTGGGGCAACAGGCTTCTCTCGGCTGGAGGAAAGGAGGTCTTCATTAAGTCCATTTTACAGGCCCTCCCTATGTATGCTATGTCGTGCTTCTTACTCCCTAAAACATTCTGTAAGGAGTTAGAATCCTGTCAGGCTCGCTTCTGGTGGAGGAAGAGTCAAGGGCGAAAGGGGATTCATTGGTGTGAATGGGCGTTTATGTGTCATTTGAAAGAATGTGGGGGTTTGGGCTTCCGTGATTTCTCGAAGTTTAATATAGCCCTCTTGGCGAAGCAGGCCTGGAGACTATTTATTAACCCGGCATCCTTGGTGGCCCGTATTCTGAAAGCAAAATACTACCGATCCACTAATTTTTTGGAATCCAATTTGGGCTCTAATCCGTCTCTAATTTGGAGAAGTGTCTGGAGCTCCAAGGGGTTACTTTTATCTGGGCTTCTTTGGAGAGTGGGCTCAGGGTCCAGTATCTCAGTATGGGGCGACTTTTGGTTACCCGGTCTACCGCGGAAGACTATCTCTTCTCCTCAGGTGCAGAACATTCACTGGGTTTCTGATCTGATTGAAGGAGACTCTAATCAATGGGATGTAGGCCTTATTATGGAATGTTTTAATGCTAGTGAGGCGGAAGCAATTCTAAGTATCCCGCTGCCAGCGTCACCCTGTCCGGACGTACAAGTTTGGGCCGGTGAGAAATCAGGTACTTACTCCGTTCGTAGTGGCTACAAGATTTTAAATTCTAATATTTCTGGTGACAATGTGAATGATAAGGTGTTTAACCAATTATGGAGAATTCAGTGCCCATCAAAAATCAAGATTAATGCGTGGAAATTTATACACGATTTTGTGCCTACAAAGCAAAACCTCTGCTATAGACGTATTGCCCAGGATCCCCGGTGCTTTAGGTGTAATGGTGGTGTGGAGTCAGTATTACATATTACCAGAGATTGTTTTTTCGCAGCTAACTTATGGCGTCTGTTAAAATTTGAATGGCCTAGCACGATCCACAATCTAACTTTCAAGGAATGGCTTGCGTGGATGTTTGATCATTACCATCAGTTAAAATGGAGAACTATAGTCATAACGATATGGGCTTTATGGACAAACAGAAATAAACTTATGCATGAGGGCAAAGTTCAATCGGAAAAGGAAGTTTTTACCTTTATCCAGAGTTATTGCCAGGAGCTGGATTCTCTGACTTCTGTTGGTTCGAACTCGGTCATCTCCGTTCCATGTCTGTGGTCTCCACCAAAAGCCCCTTCTGCCAAAATAAATTTTGATGCAAGCTTCAAGGCAAATGAACACAAATCATGCTCGGGGGTGGTAATTAGAAATGAAGATGGACAGTTAATGGGAGCGTGTTACCGTGTTCATTTTCATGTGGCCTCTCCCTTCGCGGCGGAGGCACTAGCAGCAACGGTGGGACTCCGTTTTGCTTTAGACTTGGGGCTCTCCATGGTGATACTAGAAGGGGACGCAAAATCTATCATTAACAAGCTCCATTCACCGGGAAGGGACAGATCGGAGATTACCTCCTATATTCAAGATGGAAAGATGTTAGCGGCAAGCTTTGAACGCTGCATGTTCCAATTTTCACACCGGTCAGCAAACAAAGCCGCCCACAATATGGCAAAGGAAGGCTTACCGTCGTCGGAGGACCGGTTCTGGGTGGAGGATGCACCGGAATCGGTTCAAGCCGTCGTCGACGAAGATTCGCGCGGGCTTTTTCCGCCGTGAGGACCGTCGTAGATTATTCCAGAAAGGGGTTTCAGTTTGATTTCTTCCCCCGTTTTCCTAAATCCGCTCCAGCTTCATCTTTTTCGTATTTTCTCTTGCAGAGTTTAGACCGGAGGGATTTTGCCGGACTGTGCTTTCTTTAGTCTAGTTGCTTCTTTTGTTTCTGTGACGCTTCATTTTCTGGGCCCAGTTTGGGCTTTGTAACCCGTATTCCTTTTATTTAATAAAGATCAGCCGGCTTCTTTGTCAAAAAAAAAAATTGTGGTTATGAGCTTCGATCATTGTCATCGATGTAAATCATTAGAGACCGTCAGATGTAGGGGAACTCAATTATAAATAGAGGCTTTCCTTACCTCATTTGTATCATTCATCTTCTGATTAAGGCATTCACTCTAAAATTCTCTGTGTTGTTCTTGAGTTGTTTCTCTATAGTTTGCTTTCGCTTAGAACCATTCAACGTTCTTAGTGCCTTAAAAGAATTTAATATTCCCGAATGAGAATTCAAACTGTCTTAGTCGTTTGTCTATATTTATATTTATATTTATTATATTTTAAAATAAGATGTGCAAATTTAAAAAAATTCATAACTGCGACACCCGCAGTGATCGCAATAGCATCTGTTATGTCCGCAACCGCGATAAATGCGACGCAACCAAAAATTCGGCCGCAAACGTTTTTTAAATCCCTAGTAACAATCACTGGGATCGAAAACAAAAAAAAAGCAATTATAGCCGACTGATAAAGTAGATAACTCAAAATTTAAATTGAGTTTAGGGTTCCCAAAAAAGTTACCTCATTTGGTCTACTGGTCTATCAGAAACTTGAAGGCAGGAAAGGGCTTCCATCAGGTGCTAGAAGAGGAGTGGGGTAAGCATCAAGATCGTAAATAAAAAATCAAATATAGCAGAGGATGCAGATACATAGACAATATAACTTAAGATATCGCAATCAAGTAAAAACAAACCTTCAAATTAAATATCGGGTTCCAAAAATTAACTCATTAAATTCCATGCTCAGTCGGAAGCTTGAAGGCAAGAGAAGAGAGAGCTGGTCTCGGGCATTGAAGGAGTAGACATGGGGTGAACATCAGGACCGAAAACAGAAAGCAAATATAACTCAAAATCTCAAGATTAAAGTAAAAATCATCGAGTTGAATATAAAATTTCAGAGATTTACCTTATTTAAATTCAAATTTGACAAAATAAGAGGGTTTTGAGAGAACGGAGGAAAAACCGAGTAAAATTGGAGGAAGTGAAAGACGAGGCTTAAGAGTTAGGATAGAATAGCGCCAGAGGCTTTTGTTCGGCGAAGATGTGAGCGGCTGAGAAATTTCAAAAGCAACTTTACTATATTTTAAATTTTGTGGCTAATTTATATATATATATATATTAGGGTAAACTATATTTGTGGTCATTTAACTATTGAAAATTTTCTGCTTTGGCCATCGATCTTTTTTTTTGTTATAATATACTAACAATTACATTTCTTTCTTATTTTAATCGTCGGTGGTTAATAAATTAACTAGTATAATGAAATAGATTTTATTTTTTATCATTTTTCTTTCCTCCGCATATATCAATCAAATGTTAAAAATAGAAAATACTTTTAAAAAATCAAAATGATTGATGGTTCAAACATTAAAAAGGAAAAAAAAAAGTATCAAACATTATGTTTGAAATCATTGATTCGACTGTATCCGAAATCTGTAAACATGGAGTAAAACAAATAAGAAAAGACAAAGTAATGATTATCGGGCATCGTGGGAATAACCTCATCGGGCACCCTCAAGTTGAAAGGCGACTTGGTTCTTAATGCTATCGTACCCAATGGAGCTGGTAGTGGCATAATCGGCATCGCCATACATGTTGCTCAATTCATCCCCAAGCAAATACTCCGACTCTTCCACTTTCAAGTTTCGTTTACCCCATTGGTACCTCTCCATCGCCTGCAATCCTGCCAATTCATGGGCCACCTCCTTCATTGTTGGCCTCTCCTCTCCCTTCACTCTCACACATTGTCTAGCCAAATCTGCTACTTCCTTAAGTTGCTCGATCTTTACATTGTCACCAAGCATCCGACGGTCGATGATGTGGTGCAACCTATTTTCTTTCATCAAGGAAACAAAGTATTTAGCCAAAACTTTCTGTTCTGCCAATCCTTCGTCACAGAGTGCCTTTCGTCCAGTTAGTAACTCGATGAGAACCACCCCAAAGCTATAGACATCGCTCTTTTCGGTCAATTGACCGGTATGCATGCATTCGGGATCCAGATAACCGAAAGTTCCTTGCAACATCGTAGTCATCTGTGCCTGGTCAGATGGAGCTAATCTCGAAGCTCCGAAATCAGACACCTTGGCGGTGTAGTTCTCGTCCAAGAGTATGTTCGCCAACTTGACGTCTCGATGAAGGATGGGAACGGAAGCTGCCGAGTGCAAATAAGCAAAGGCTTCCGCCGTTTCGGTGGCGATCCTCAATGGAAGAAAAGAGCGGGGTGGTGCACCGGCGACAGCGTGGATATGATCAAAAAGCGAACCATGAGTCACGTATTCGTAGACTAACAAAGGAACCGGGGTCTCCAGACAACATCCTAGGAGTTTGACGACATTCTTGTGGTTGATTTGGTAGAGCACCATTATTTCATTGATGAATGGTTCGACCTGGCTTTGGTCTCCGATTCTTGATTTCTTAATGGCAACCACCCGGTCCCCTGGCAGTGTTCCTTTGTAAACAGTTGCCTGGCCTCCTTGTCCTAAAATCCGGCTGTCGTGAAAATTGGCGGTGGCCTTTTCGAGTTCTACAACTGTAAATATTGTATCATTTTCAGAGTGGCCTCGGCTTTTTGAAAGTTGCTGCAACAAATTCCCACCATTTTGCTTGAAGTATGCCTCCCTCATTTTCGCAGTTTTCCTTTGCTTATATGCCCAAAACGACCACGATATGAACATGAAGATGGCGACAAAGCCAATGCTCATCCCTGTATTCAAATTAAACACAAATCCATTCCGATTTCTATTAGCATTTTTTTAGTTGTGTTATGAGATGCTCCCCGTAACAATGAATCTTTATATTATTTTATTCTAATTAGTTAATAATGAATTTGGATACAATGATCAAACAAATAAAATATTACTTCTAGAGCAGGGGCGCCCAAAATTTTCGATAATTAACATTTGGCGCTTCAATATTTAAAATAATTTAATTTGACCCCTTTAAAAATTTTAAATTCTCATTAAATTTTATTTTCTTATGAATATTTTTAATTGAGTCCCTTTTAATTTTTTAAAAATTTCTCATTAATTCTCAAAATTAAAAGAAATAGTTTGACTTCTAAAATTTAAATTAAATCTTTTAAAATTAAAAAAAATAGCCTTCTAAAATTTTAAAATTTTCAAATAGGCCCTCTCATTTGTCGAGATCTGTCCATGTTCTCCAGCTCAATAATCCCAACCCCTGCCCATATTTGTTAATAAAAACATATTTTCTTTTTTTATTTATACTATTTTTTTTAGACACAAGATAGATGAACGAACATATTTTAGATAAAATGTAAATATTTAAAATTCAAATTAACATGTTAAAAAATCAAATTAACAAATGACTATGGTTGCTGTAATAAAAGGTTTGATGTTTGTATATAAATTTATCAGACACATATTTAATTCTCAAGTAATGTATTTTAATTGTTTTATTTAAGTAAGTATTATTATATAAATACAAGTATAAAAAGTAAAATACTCTTATTGTAGTATTAATATATTTTAAAATAAGTCTTTTGTCATTTTCTAACCGAGTTCTGTGATTCAGTCTCAATACTAAAGTCAATTAGAGATTTAAGAACAGTATATATTTATCTTAAACTTTGTTTACTACACATGTTAAAAAGATTTTTTAACGAAATATTGAAAAGTTCAATAGAAATAAATTAATAAATTATAATTGATAGGAGTAATAGTTTATTTAATTAAAAGTATACTCCAAATCCGGCATTTAGCCCCTTACTTTTATTTTCAGGAATTTAGTCCTCTACTTTTGAGAATAAAAAATTTAAGTCCAATTATTAACATTATTAAAATTCTTATAGTAGTAAATTCAATTTCATCACAACGTCATTTTGTTGTCGCATGGTCTCAAAGCTAGTTTTTTTATTTTTAATTTCAAAATGTCACATAAGCGAATTTAACAACAGGAATTTAATAGTGTTAATAGTCAGACTTGAATTTTAAAATTTGAAAAGTAAAGGGACTAAATTCCTAAAAATAAAAGTATGATGACTGAATTCTAAATGTATCAAGAGTACAAGGGCTTTGATTATATTTTAACCTTAGTTTATTATTATTTTTTCATTTAGGCTTAAATAACAAATCAACCCTCTTAAATTATGTCATTTATTTGCTTTTAAGCCTTAAATTATTTTTTTAGTCATTTTAAGTACCTAAGTTATTTTTGGTCAAAATAAGTACTTAAACTATGTTATTTTTTACTTTTAGTCTCTAAACTATCTCTTGGTCAAAAGTTTTTTGTGATATGTCAACATCTTATTAGCTAGAATAACCTTTTACTTAAATAACTATCATACTTAAACATAAAAGAAAATAATAATTTAAGTTATTATCTTGACAAAAAATAGTTTAAGGGTGATAAACAAACAAAAGGTACGGTTTGAGGGCTGATTTTTATGCCTTCTTTCTCTTTGGTTTAACATTATTTTAATTCAGAAGTGGTCTGTCAATGTCATTATACCTAGAGGTGGCAAACGGGTCAATCGGTTCGGGTTCGGTTCGGGTCATTTCGGTTTCGGTTATTTCGGGTCTGATATCATTCGGTTCGGTTCGGGTTCGGTTTGGTTCGGTTCCAGTTCGGTTCTATTGTTCGGTTGATTTTCGGGTCGGTTGATTTTCGGTTCAGTTGATTTTCGGTTCTGTTCGGTTCGGATCGGTTCGGGTCAATTTTTGGTTGATGGGAGATCGGTCGGTTTTAATCAAGTTTTTAGGTTGGTCAGTTTTTTTACACCCTTTATATGGCTTTATAAAGCCAATATATTTAACTTTTTGGTGAGTTGTGCGATTGTTCATATCTCATCTTTTTTTATTTCTATTAATATCTTTTATTTATTTCGGGTTGTCTTCGGTTCGGGTCCATTCGGTTCGGTTCCATTCGGTTCGGTTCCATTCGGTTCGGGTCTATCGGTTCGGGTCCATTTCGGTTCAACTAAAAATCAGTTCATTTTCGGTTCGGTTTTGGTTCGGTTTCGGGTTTCGGGTCAAATTTCGGGTAAGCATATTCGGTTCGGTTTCGGGTTCGGTTCGGGTAAATCAGTTCGGTTTTCGGGTCTCGGGTCAAGTTTGCCAGGTCTAATTATACCACCAGTCTGGTTTAATAATTATTATAATTCAAGTTAAATGGCGAGTGGGACTGACCAATGACAATCTGAGTAATGACGGGTGTTCCCTTGTTGACTTTAGGACTGCAACCATTTCCATCCCGGCGGCCATGAGCCATCACCTTCATATCCCTCCGGACAAGAACAGTAGAAGCCTCCGAATGTATTGTGACATGTGGAGTTGCAGGGATTTAAAGCTTCACACTCATTTTTATCTGATCGATTCGAATCAAAGTTTTCATGTTCCATGGCCATGGAATTCAAGAGAGAGAGAGAGAGAGAGAGAGAGAGAGAGAGAAAGGGATAGTACCTTGGCAGCCATTGGAGAGGTAAGGGTTCCCTTCAAAGCCATCGTTACACCTGCACAAATATCCATTACCAAACTCGGGTTCATGACAGACAGTGTTGTCTTTGCAAGCGTAAGTTTCGGGATCTTGGTTGGCTTCACTGCAATTCTGATCCCCAATGGTCCAGTCAAGAACCATGGGAAGTTTCCAATTATCATCAGTCCTGTTAAGATCCCAAGTGGAGAATTCATACTCTCCTTCCTCCACCACAAATCCATAGGTACATGGATTAAAGGTTAAGACGGTGGAATGGTTGTAAAAACTCCCCAGGCTGATGTTGTAATCACGCACTCCTCTCGGAATACTCGCCTGGCAGCACCCGATACCGGAGCACGATCCATCGCTTACATCATTGATTCCACCACACAACGATACACACCCGGTCGTGTAATCTTGTCCGGTGGTGCCTGTGATGATGGCTATGGTGTCGCACCCGATTGCGGTGAACTTGTTTTTGGTGCTTGATATGTTGTATAGACCAGACCTGAGCCAGGTCTGGAAACTGGAACTGGGGCCTGATGAATTGTAACAATCTGAGCCTACCCAATTACGGATCCGCAGCTCGCCGTCGAGATCGATGTGAAGCACATCGATATTACTAGTGCTTAACAACGGTTTCGGAGGCTCGGTAGTGCTGGAATTGTCACATCTGATGAAAAAATTTCTTTCCATGTAACAACCTTCTTCCATGCCAAATGGATATGGGACAGTAAGGTTGCCGCACAGGCTTTGGCAGCCGGGTTTCGCTTCTTCTACGGCCATTGTTGCTGTCCAGGGGCGGTTCAAAGATTTTGGGGCCCTGTGCAATTTATTAAAATGAGGCTCTTAATTTATAATCAGTAAGAGATCGTATAAGTTTTTTTCTTCAAAAAATATTACTTAAAAGGTGTCATTCTTTTTTTCATGTTTTAAGTTTTAGATATATATATACACATAATTGTATATATAAATTTATAATTTTTTACAAATATTAATTTAAGTTCTCTATTTTTGGGCCCCTCTCTCTCGGGGGCCCTGTGCGGTCACTCCTATCGCGCCTGTCCAAAACCCCCACTGTTGCTGTCGATATGATCATAAGCATGATAATCTCCATAAACTCTCCACTTAAACCCATTTTCATCTAACGAAAAGAATATGGTTTTGAGAACTTGGAATTGTATGTTATTGGTCTTAATTGGAAAAATTGCTGACAATTCAAACCAAATCAAGCCCTATTCATATTACAGAGTACAGACCACGTAAACCCATTCACCAGGTCTTCGTCAATCGTCATAATTGACAGGAAGCAACGTAGTAAATGCATGAAGTCTTGTACGAAAACTTGGTTGGAAATATCAAATTGTCATTAAACTTTAATTTATTTTTTTGGAACTTTACACAATTATTTTAATACCCCAACAAAGGGGAACATTTGGAAAAATATTCCCATTTGGCCCATGTCAGGCAAAATCGCGTCATGCATGGCGCGAGATCGAAAATCGCGTTTTACACGGCGCGACTTCAGTCCGATGTGGATTATATTATCCGGTTTTGAATTAAAAAATATTGAAGTCGCGTTCTGTAGGATGCGACTTCCTCGAGAATTTCAAACGACTCGTCGCGATAAGATGAAGTCGCGTTGTGTAAGGCGCGATTTTCGCGTTAATAAATTGGAACGGTTGAAAATTAAATTACCGCAATATGGTTATGAAGAAGTCGCACTGTGTAAGATGCGATTTTTGGAAATCGCGTTGTACAGGACGCGATTTTCATTCAGTAGTCGCACCCCAACCGACGCGATATCCACTATAAATTGTCCCCACCCGGTACCATTTACCCCACACCCAAAAAATTAACTCTCTCAAATCTTCTTTATTGGTTAATTTCTCGTGATTGATATAATGGCGGGATTGATAAGGTTGGATCACAAGCACGTGTTCGAATATCATCGAAGATATGTAAGTTTTATCTCGTTTTATTTTTAATTATTTTATTATATATTGTTAATAGTAGATACGTATTTTTGATATTTTTATATAGTTTAATTTATACCTATGTGTTTATTTTTTTTAGAGTATGGAACGACGTTCGGAGGTTTCTTACAATCGGATGACAACATTACTGGACCTTCTGATAGAATCGTTCTTAGAGCATGCCGGGTTTTTGCACACATCCAAAATTTTTAGAGGTACAAAAATAGACGTTGATTTGGTAAACGCTCTTTTGGAGATGTGGAGACCGGAGACACACACATTCCACCTTCGTTGTGGCGAAGTGACGATTACCCTAGAGGATGTGTCGTATATTCTAGGTTTGCCTGTTGATGGAGAGGCTATCAGTGGTCCTGGTTCTGATGCTTGGTTGGACTTATGTTTGAGTGGGCTAGGGGCTGCGCCGGAGCGTTTTTACGGTGGAAAAATACGACTAGCATGACTGCGGGATAATTTTGGTAACGTACACGTTGACGCGAGTGAAGAAAGTAAAAATAATTTTTTAGTGAATATTATTGAAATAATAATTTTTTTAACATATGGTAATATATATATATATATATATATATTCGTATTGTAGGCATATGGTCGTGCTTATATTTTATAGATGATCGGCGGGGTATTAATGTCTGACAAAACCCAGGACAAGGTTCACACGATCTGGTTGCGTCATTTGTAGAATTTTGAAGAAGCCGATAAACTGAGTTGGGGATCCGCAGTTTTGGCCACTCTGTTTAGGGAGCTCTGCAAGAACACCGATCCTGACAAGTGCCAAATCGGAGGTTGTTTGGTGTTGCTCCAGTCCTGGGCGTGGTGGAGAATGCCGTTTTTACGCCCTGAGCTTCTACATCCTACTCCACATGTTTTTCCACTAGCCTGAAGATAAGGAAAAAGTTGTTAATTTTTTAATAGACGTATTATTATAATTAATTTAAATTATCTTCTTATTTTGTAGGTGGACCGCTCCTTTAACCCATGTTGGTGTTGCGAAGGACCTGACGGTTATCAGACAAGATATTGAGAATTTTTCAAAAGATCAGGTAACACTTTGATGTATTTATTCGAAGCTGGAATTCAATATTTAACTATACATAATTCATTTTTTTCTAATATACGCTTTATATATTCTACATTTTTTATGGACGACGTACTCTCATATGGACTTGCAACTTTGCATCTTGATATTTTCGGATGAGACGAGGCTTGTTTGGACAACCACTGTGCCACTCATCTGTTATGCCACAGTTGAGTGGCATCCGACCGACCACGTCCTACGACAATTTGGTTGTTTCCAAGGTACCCACCCCGAGCCTCCAAATTTGGATGAGTTGCACAAACTCACTCGACAAAGGAAGCCCGAGGTAATAAATATTTATATACTCACCGCATTCTTTTATTAATTCGAATGTAATTTATATGTAAAAATAATAAATCAACTGTTTGATTGTCTTGTAGGTTGATTGGTCGGTGCACCACCAGTCTTATATCGCTCACTAGAGGGATAGGTTTAATCAGCATTAGCAACCTCGGACTGATTATCGTTTGTTTGATACGATGGTGAGCGATGATTACGACGAATGGTTTAGGGCGAATGGGAAGCCGTCTATTTTGACTCTAGAGGAGGCAACAGTCGTGTATCGACGTTAGCAACAAAACCGCCCATGGTCTCAACGTTCGAGGGGGAGAGGAGCACGGAACACCTCTGGCGCTGGCCCTTCATTTGCAGCACCGCCACCATCATATGCTACCCCACCACCGATGCGGCCACAATTGACGCAAAGTCCAAGTCAAGTTTATTTAACGCCTTCTTTCATGTCAGACCACTTTGCTCAACTTTCGGCGATGATGAGTGGTGCCTCTAGCTATCCCACAGGCTATATGCCCTTGATGTCGTTCCCTCCGATGTCAGCCGCATTTGGATCCAAGATTGTCCAACAAACGCCACCACAGTCGATTTTCTACCTAAGTGGACCCGATGAAATGAGTGGTACTGCATCTGCTGGAACCGATGACGGTGATGATGATGATGGTGGTGATGACGCTCAACCACGATGCAATCTGGAGCAACATCGTCGTTCACCGTCTTGTGGTACCGGTGGACATAGGCGCCATTAGTTTTTTTTTGGTTGCTTATTTTATTTGAAAATATTGAACTTGATATTTTTTTGTTTATATATATATATATTTTAGTTTAATCGCGATTTGTATTTTATTTGGGATTGTATAATTAATTAGTATATATTTTTAAATTTTTGTTTTTTTATTCTTTAATTAGTTTATATTTTATTCGATCGTCGTGAACAAGAATACGAAATAGTTAACATCTAAGGAACATAGATATGCAACTACAAATAACAATAAATCACAATATTCGAAAAATCAGTTTTCAAATAAATTTTTGCAACACTTAACTGGGCAAAGATGTGTTCTATAAGACGCGATTTAGCTGACACGTCAAGGCAAAGTCGTGTTATGTACGGCACGATTTTTATGCTATATATGCCCTCCCTCCCTTACGAACCTTACTAACAAACTCACATTTGTATTGTGAGTTGTGGGTATATGCAGTTGTGGCTGGATACCAATTGCTGTGGTGTGATATTTGTACCGTGCATTTGTTGAAGATGATCGACAAATAACAATATCCAGAAACGCGTGGTTGGGTGCCACACAAATGATCGGTACCATGAATTCACAATAGCTGGAACTTTATCTGTCTCGTCCAAGGTTATAGCTTTTGGAGGGTGCCAGTTACATTTGATAGCACGGGTCAAAGCTGCAACCATTGTCGGTATTTTTGAAGCTATGTTAAGACCCGCGCATGTAACTCTCGATTGCCATTTATCTACAGGAACAACACATCTCTCGTCAGCCATACAAATGGGACAAACTATTGCACTTCTCGTCTATATCAATTCATATGTAAATTATTTTAGTTTGCATATTTAGGGGTACAATTGACCGCATGTTAAGGGGTACAAATATAATTTATATATGTAATTCGGATGTAATATTTTACGTGTATCAATACATGTCTTCTATTAAGAACAATAATTTACAATTTACCACGTGTTTAGGGGTACAAATTACAATTTTTTCAATGCATGTCTTCAAGCTCGGTGGTTGGGTCTTTGCCTCCAGTTGCATGCGGGGTCCTAACCTCGAACAAAAGGTTAAGACCAGTGCTTTTCTTGAATTTTGGAGGTCTATTGGATATTGTCACTTGTCCGCCATTCAAAAAGACCTCAAATTTCTAGATATTGTGATTTGTTGTTGTCGATCCTCGTGAACAAAATTACAGAATACTTAACATCTACTCAACATATAGATGCAACTACAAATATAGACAAATCATAATACTAGGAAAATTAATTTGGTAATAAATTTTCTAGATACGTGATTTGTTGGAATTAGTAGTTACAATCGAAAACTTCAAGCACTACTATGCATTTTTTTCTCTTTGACTGAGTGGTGTGGGATTGGATCGACCGGGAAGGAATTTATAGTCCCAAAAGTCTCGTTCTGTACGACGCAACTTTGCTGACACGTCAGGAATCCTGGCAAAGTCGCATTCTGTAAGACACGACTTTCTTGACACGTCAAGAATCCTGGTAAAGTCCCATTGTGTAAGACGCGACATTCCTAGCCAATGTCTTTTTCTGTAAGACGCGATTTTAATTGCCAATAGATACGAGAGTTGGTCTATATATAACCCCCTTTACGAACGTTGGTGAATATTTTCACTTGTATTATGATTTGTGGGTATATGTATTTACATGATTAATATATGAATTTGGTAGGATACCAGTTGTGGTGCGATATGTGTATCATTTTGTGTTTCTTGAAGATGATCGACAAATCACAATATCCGGAAACGTATGGTGAGGTGTCACATTTGATAATGCATGTCAAAGCTTCTACCATTTCCGGTGTTTTTGAAGCTATGTTAAGACCCTCATATGTAGCGGTGTTGGCGACATATGTGTCATGGAAGATGATTATCTCCAACAACCTAGACAAACTATTGCACCTCTCATCGACCATTTATCAGTTCATATGTAAATTATTTGAGTCTGCAAAGTTTGAGTATTCAAATGATTTGAATATTCCTTTTTTACAATTGAAAGGATTTGAGTATTTCTTTACAATTGAAATGATAAATTTGCATTTGCAACCAACTAACATTTATTAAAGAAGCTAAAACTTGTTCTGACATTGATGATCATCATGAAGGTGATTTTATCATTGACTGGTCCTCGTGAATCTTGCCTTGCACGAAATTCCTGTCTTGAATCTTGCCAAAGTATATTGGATATTGTCACTTGTCTGCCATTCAAAAAGACTTTGAATTTCCTGATATTGTGATTTGTTGTTGTCGATCCTCGCGAAAAAAATTACCAGATAGGTAACATCTGCTGAACATGTATATGCAACTACAAATAAGAACAAATCACAATTTCTGGAAAATTAGTTTGAGAATAAATTTTCTCTTCGACTAAGTGGTGTGGGCTTCGATCGATCGAGAAGGTATTTATGGTCGTAAAAGTCGCGTTCTGTAAGACGCCACTTTCCTGACACGTCAGGAATCCCTGACAAAATCGCGTTCTGTAAGACGCGATTTCCTAACACATCAGGAATCCTGGCAAAGTCGCGTTCTGTAAGACGCGATTTCTCTGACACGTCAGGAATCCTGATAAAGTCGCGTTCTGTAACACGCGAGTTTGGTCTATATATATTCGAATGTTGCTGAATATTTGCACTTTTATTGATTTACAAAGTTTGAGTATTCGAATGATTAGAAAATTCGTTGCGTAGATGTGGTGCAATGTTAGGAAATTCTGTGTTTGTGCAACATGATCGAAAAATCACAATATCGAGAAATTCTTGATGTTTCTGTCCAGGGTAGCAAAACATGGCTTTCATGTGTTTTGCTTAGTTAAGAAGATGATCCCGTGGCGCATGGTGGATCAATGAACGTCCAGTGGCGCATGGTGGATCAATGACGGACAAATCACAATATCAGGAAACACGTGGTGGTGTGCCACGAAAGTGATCAGTACCGTGAAAACATGCCGGGTGCAACTTGATGTGTCTTGTCTAGGATTTTCTCCGGTGGTGCGTGCCGATTACATTTGATAATGCGGGTCAAAGCTTCTACCATTTCCGGTGTTTTCAAAGCCATGTTAAGACCCCCGCATGTAATGGTGTTGGTGACATATGTATCGTGGAAGAACACCGGTGTTGGTGATATTTGTTTCGTATTGGTGACAATTGTTTTTAACATACGAAAAATAAAAATATAATTTACATATGTAATTCTCGCATGTAACGGTGTTGGTGACATATGTATTGTGGAAGAACACCTGTGTTGGTGACATTTGTGTCGTGTTGTTGACAATTGTTTTTAACATACGAAAAATAAAAATATAATTTACATATTTAATTCATATGTAATATTTGACGTGTTTCAATGCTTGTCTTCTATAAAAACAATAATTTGAAAGAACACCGGTTCATTTACATTGTTTCATTTACACCCTATAAATAGACCCCCTACCTCAAGTTTGAACTCACTCTTTCATTTACTTTCATTGTAATGGCTGCAAACGTAGATGATTACCATCTATTGGGAGTCACTCCCGTGATGTTGATGTCGATACTAACGGTGAACTAGAAGTTGGGATGATATTCAGTACAAAGAAAATGAAAGAAGATGAAATTAAAAACTACAACATACGCCGATCAGTTCGACCGACAGTGAAGAAAACGACTGTGGACAACTTTATCGCAGAATGTGTCGAAAAGGGCAACGACTGTAACTGGAGGATTCGTGTATCACAAACAAAGAGGCTGAACAACGTTTGGCAGATAACAAGATATGAAAGACCTCATACATGCCAGTTGTTCCAATGTAATTGACATGTAATACGTCTGTGTTTGTTGATTACATATTTTGTAAGACACGAACTGTTTGAAAATCGAAGCGGTTAAGATGTAGGATTGATATTTGCGATAATTATATTAACGAAAAGTAGCACTACATTATTAATCGAAAGAAGTATACAAGCATTAAATTACTAAGCATACTTAAATCTACTCGAACGAATCATTTTCACTGCCCTCGTAGTCGGTACTTATGTCAGAAGTTAAGTTTAGTTCCTCAATTTTTTGTTCCTTCTCATGCCGTCTCCTATAATTTTTTGTAAATACCCCATCCTAGTCTTCAAGCTTAAGTACTGTTGATGAACTAGAGTCGTCATCAAACGTTACACTAAGCTCGATGTTCGTACCTCCGGCACATTTGTATGCCCGAAACATCTTGCGCATATCTTTATGATTGTATAGTGTTAGCATGTAGTGTTCTTCTAGGCTGGGCTCATTCACTGGAACTTTAGCTAGCAACGCAGAAATTTTGGAGCTTTTAGACTCCTTAACTCTTATTAAAATCAACTCAAACAATTCATCTCTTGTGATTTTCTCATTGAAAGAAGTGTAGAAGTAGGTTCCACGAAAAAAAAACAGTTGCAGAAAACGCGCCATAATTTGTATTTGTATGAGTGGTTTAACAACGAAATTTTTGTAGAAATTGTTTGAGTAGTGTAAAAAATTTGTAACTCCGCCAAAACATATATAGGCTTGAGCATTGTCGAAATAATTAGGCAAAGTCATGTTCTACAGGAAGTGATTTTCCCTGCAGAGAGAGAATTCGCATTTTATAGGACCTGATTTTTCCAGCCAGGTCAGGGTACCAACAATAGGGTAGAAAAATGTCGAAATAATTTGTTAAAGTCATGCATATGGTGCTAAAATTTGCGCATTTTAATGAATCTTCATAAAACTTCTTACATATTGGTAGGTGGCCTGTAAAATTGGTGAGATTCCACCATTATTTTCACATCAGTGTCGTCCATAATGTGGAATAATGAGTACGTTAATGGTTCTAACGACATTGGCATTCTATACTTCAATGATTCTATCTTTTTGCCAGGACTATGTGGAACATGTTTCTTCACTTCATTCATCAACTTCTTATACGATAAGTTGTATTGCAGCAGAAGCAATATAGTAATTGAGGACTGAAAAATGATGCCGAGTGATGCATCATCGATTATCTGACCATTGTAGTATATCAAAGCTGTAGTAGTTTCCCGTCTCGACATATTATATTGATTGAAGTCTTTACAAAGTAAATTCCAATCTTCCTGGCGTATATATATACTTAAGAAGTCACCTTCTATAAAACGCGATTTTCCCTGACACGGTACGTATACTGCAAAGCTGGCACAACTCGCATTTTATACGATGCGATTTATCCTGACATGTCATAAATCTGCAAAGTTGGCACAACTCGCGTTTTATACGATGCGAGTTACGATTTGTCTTCGCTCAAACATCACGTCACCTCCCATTTCGTATACTACAAAGCTGGGTTGTATAAAACGCGAGTTATCAGAGGTATCATAAAGCTGACAAAACTCACCTTCTATAAAACGCGATTTTCCCTTACACGGTACGTATACTGCAAAGCTGGCACAACTCACGTTTTATACGACACGATTTCTTCTGGCACGTCAGGAATCTGGAAAGCTGGCACAACTCGCATTTTATACGACACGAGTTACGCTTTGTCTCTACTCACACGTCATGCCACCTCCCATTTTCTTAAATAGGAGGAATTTTTTACAGGCAACAAACTTGTTTCTTCCAAACGTTCAAAGCATTTTGTCTGCGAAGAAGAAACATTTCTTCATTTTTTCAAGAATGCCACAAAAAGTTGATGCTCTAGTTCACTACGATGGTGAGATGATCCCAGATGCCGAAATCAGTGTCATATTCCAGTCCACCAACAATGTTACGCTGCAGATTCCAATCGGAGTAATGTATGAAAGGCTGAAGCGAGCGCTAAAGAGGAAGATTCTACTTTATTCTGGGAGGGAGTTACAATTAATGAGGTGTCGACTACCTTCGTCGATAGATCCCATTTCTTTCACAATATTCGATGTCAAATACGACGAAGATGTGCAAATGATGATCGACACCCATACGCAGTATTTAATGGGATGGCCCCTAGAGCTCTTTGTTACATTTTTAGAACGAAACATCAGATTCCAAACCATTGTTCCAAATTGGATGCATGCAAATCTTGACTTCGACCCAAATGCTAATAGTCCAACATCGAGTTTGCGACAAGACTTCAACTTACTAAGGGCAAGAAATGACTAGGCTTCCTCGTCTTCTGGATCGAGGCCAAGGCATTCTTCTCTAGCCACGTTCGACATTGACCTGAATATGCCGCCAACCCAGCACTCAACATACAATCCATACAGTGCCTGTGTAGGGCCGTCATCATCTACTGGGCCGTCCCACCATGAAGAGTTTAACCCATTTGACCACTTCTCTTCCGAACGTCACTCAACATATATCTCCACTGACACAAACGTAGATGATTTCTCATACGGACGCCACTTAACTTATATCCCCAATCAGACAAACATAGATGATTTCTCATACGAGCGACACTTAACTTATATCCTGTGTGTAGGGCCATCATCATCTATGAGACCGTCCTGCCATGAAGAGTTTTACCAGTTTGACGACTTCTCTTCCGGAAGTCACTCAACTTATATCCCTAGTGAGCCAAACACAGTTGATTTCTCATTGATGGGGAGACATTCATGCGCTGCTGATGTCGACCAAGATATTGGGCATAGGGCTTCTAATCGGGTTCCGGTTTTAGAACCTAACAGGGTACATGTTGCTGATGAATCAGAACTATATGATTTTGAAGGGGATGAGGAACCACTGAGGGAACCCGGCCCCGAAGGTGACGAAATGGGTTTATTTCCAGAAAAACCAAATGACCTTGACGAGCCCGAGATTGTCGAGGATAAACTTGGCCCTAATGTTGCGGAGGATATTCTAGAGGACGAACACGTTGACGTTGTTGCCCCGGGCAGTTTTACTGGAACTGGAACTCACACAACCTTAGTGTATTACGATCCACCATCCCACTTCAAAACAATGGATACAGAAGGATTCAACGATACAGAATTTCCAGAATACCCACAGTTGGAACAATTGAACGAACGTAATAATGGTGAACTGTATGTTGGGATGATCTTTATGACTAAAAAACTTGCGGAGGCTGCCATCAAGCATTACAACATATGCAACTCAGTTTCGTCCACCGTGCATAAAACTGAAGAGGACAAATATATTGCTGAATTCCCCCACAAGAATTCTGGATGTAAATGAAGGGTCCATGTATCACGTTTGAAGAGGATGGACAAGCTCTGGAAGATAACAAGATACGAAGGATCCCATACATGCATTGTGGGAAGCCTAAATCAAGACCATCCTAACTTGGATGTGCACTTGCTCTCTGAGCATATTCGTCCACTTGTGAAAGCAAATACACGTGTATCTGTGCCGGTATGTATAGGATCAATCGTTGCATGTTACAAGCATACTGTTAGTTACGATAAGGCATGTTATGCAAGATATTGTGCCATCCAACAACTGTATGGGCAGTGGGAGGAATCCTATAATGAGTTGCGAATGTGGCTCAACTGTATGCATAAATACAACCCAGGAACTATTGTTGAACTTGAGATAGTGCCAAGATACGAAAGGGATCGTGTTGTACCCGAGGAGCACGAATTTTCCACCTATTTTGGACATTTCTGCACTGCGTTAAAGCATTCCGCCACTATAAGCCGATACTGCAGATCGAAGGTACATTCTTATACGGCAGGTACACCTAGATCTTACTAGTGGTAGTTGCACAAGACGACAACAGAAAATGCATTCCAGTAGCGTTCACCATTGTTGAAAAGGAAGATATCCCTTCTTGGATGTTTTTCCTTACCAACCTGCGAACTCATATCTTTCGACGGGTACTACGCGCAAGACCTAACGAAATATGTATTATTTTAGACAGAGGAGCGGGAATCTAAGGATCAATCCAACATTTGGGACAGTCTTGGGAACCTCCATATATTCATCATCGGTACTGTCTGCGGCACATTGCTGCAAATTACTATCAGAGGTTTAAGAACAATGATGAACGTATAATGGTTTTTCGCATAGGTATGTCTTTCACTCTCAAAATTATAAATTACATTGCCAATTATTATTATTTCTCGTTAATTATTCAGTCTTCTATTGAATAGGCAACGCACATCGAGTAGAGCAAGTTTAGGAGCTGCTACAAGAGTTGAGAGATAGAAATCAATTTTGATATGACTATTTTCTCGATAACCTGAGGGAGAAATTGTTGCGATGTTATGATGGGGGTCGTCAATATGGTCACATGACGACGAACTTGGCTGAGGTGATCAATTCGTCTCTGAAGGGACGCGTCATTTACCTAACACATCAGCTGTGAAGGCAACATATTATTGACTGGCTACCCTTTTTGCAACCTTCGAAAAACAAGCTATGAACTAGATGGCATGTAGCCACAAGTTCCATCCAGATCTCCAACAAAAATTTCAGATATACCGTTCCCAAGCAAACACGATGGGTGCCACATGCTTCTTACGTCACCAACATAAGTTTACGGTTACTGAATTGTCACGACCACTTGAAGGAATTATGCACCACAACTACGCTGTTAATCTACAAGAGCAAACATGTGATTGCGGAGTCTTTCAAACATTCAAGTACCTTTGTGCTCACGCCTTCGCTGCATGTGCATTTGTTCATCACGACGCAATGACACTCGTTGATCTTGTATACAAACTTGAAAACGTTTTCAAGGTATGCCGATTCAATTTTCCTCCGATCGGAATTGAACGTCATTTTGATGTGGTTCAAAATGAACCTAAGATTCGGCCAAATGAATCCCTGCAACGCAACAAAAAAGGTCGCCCGAAGTCAACTAGGATTTGTTGTGCGGAGGATATGGTTTCTCGAGAACCGACTGGCCAACCTAAGTTGTGTAGAAGTTGTAGGAACCCTGTACACGACATTAGAAAATGTCCTTTTAAGAGCCGGCCTCGAATCAACTAATTGTAATTTGTAACTCTAATGTTTTAATCCTAAAGAACACATGTTCTCGTAAAATTTTAAACATGTGTTCTTGTACTACCACGTGAAAGTTATATAACAAAAAAAAGCCACAAACATACAATAAAACAACAAAATCGACTAAAACATGAATATCAACCCATGTTTCCATTTTATTAATGCAAAGGAATATACCAAAATAGCATTTTTAACACAATTTCTACACACTTTAGGATGCCTTTTTTACGTGTCAATTTTTGCACCATTGTAAACATGTGTTCCCGTAATACGACGTTAAAGTTAAATAAAAAAATGTGAAATTCCCATGCAAATCAACCTTAAACAACCCTACTGTAAAATGTCTATAAGTTCTATATTTCATGCACATTCCACCTCATATTATTGATGTTTTTGTGTACATTCTAGATATAATTAGGACCATGCGTTGCATTTTATAGTATTTCATTACTTTGCCAAGCTTTTAAAGATTATCTATTATTTGGTGAAGAAAAGATACCGTTTTAGCTTAGTTTTAGTTTCATGTACTAAAGGCTGACAAAGGGAAACGAGAGCTGAGGACATGATGATGAGGCAACAGACCAAGGAGCTGTACTGACGCAGTACCAAACAGAGACAACAGCTGCCGCCGCCCAACCTGTCGCCCAAGACAACAGACTATGGAGTTGGAGAACCGGAATGCTATCTTTAGAGCAGAAAATCCTGATTCTATCGATGTTGTCCACTTAATTTTCCGACGTTTGTAGCAGTAGGCAGAGCTGCCGAAGGAAGAACTTGAACTTAATTGTGGAGTAAGTCAACGTGATAAAGTCCACATTTAACTCAAAGAAGTCAGAGTTTAAAGTCACATTTAATGCAAAAGTTACTTTGAAGACTTCTACTTCAAGAAGAACTAGACCTAGCCAATGCCTATATATACTCATTGTAATATTACTTCGAAACAAGTTAGGTTTTCCTTAGGCATAGTTTAGGTTTTCCTGCCGCCATTATGTTCTAATTCTCTCTTTGGGTTTGGGTTATGTTGTAATTAGTGTGAGAACGGTTGTTTAGGATTTCAAGTTTGTTTTTGCAAATAAAACTTCAAGGTTTACTTATTTCATGTTCTTCATAGTTTTCAATTAAGGCGAAAGATTAGTTGAATTCTATCCATTTGTTCGGTATCGAAAGAGTCGATCTCACGAAAGGAGTAAGTACTATTTCATCTATAGATGGTGTAATCAATCCGGTCTAGACACATGTTAGGGTTTAAAGCGGCTAAAAGAGGAAGAGTTAACATTGCTGTCTTTGCACGGTTCACGCCGCGACCGGTATTATCTGTAGTGGGCATCAACAACATTCTGACTTATACATAAGCGGGATCACTTTCGAAGTGTTCTGCTGAGCCTTGTAGTTCTGTCGAGTTTGCCGCCGAGACACAGTTCCATTCCTCTGCCGAGGCAGCGAGAGGGTCTCAGGAGTCTACCTACCATCCCCCGCCGAGGCAACAGAGTCTGGTAGCGCAAAGCAACTTGTCCTATTCAACACAGTTTCACACTAAACAACATCATAACCCTGCCCATTCTATCGACCTAATTTCTTCTCTTTTAATTAATTGTGTTTTTATTTTACTTTTCTTCCCAACAATCAAATTAATTGTGCATTTAATTTTTTTTGTGCGGGAACAACAATTCGAATCAATCTGTCCAATCCCTGTGGGAGACGATATCTTTTATACTATAGCTTGACAGGAGTGTGCACTTGCGCTCATAAATAGAGAACACCCAAACGCTCTACAAGTTTTTGGCGCCGTTTCCAGGGATTGGTAATAGCGAAATTCGCTTTCAATTTCTGCACTTTTATTTCTTTGCATTTAATTTTATTTTTAATCGAAAAAATATTATAGTTTCCTTTTCTAGTGCGTGACCAGGGCAAATCCAGAAGGAGAAATCATTTTCTACGACGATATAGAATGAAGAGCAAGAGGGCTAAAGAAGGAACTCAGATCAGCCCTAGGAAAAACCAAAGAAGAAAGAAAAGCAAAGGTAAACATGGAAAACGACAACCCTGCCAACAACGTTGTGAACGGCCGGATAAGCATCAAGACCCGCCACCCAGACAACCTTAGTACGTTCGAACCACCAGGGATTACTCGGAGCATGACTTCAGAGGGTTCAATCCGACATTGAAAGAACTTGAGATTGAGGCGGATCACTTTGAGCTAAAGCCCGTGATGTTCAACATGATCAACACGTTAGGGCAATTTGGAGGGACTGCCACAGAAGATGCCCGACATCACTTAAAAGGATTCCTGGACATATGCAGGGCATTCAAAATACACAGAGTCTACCAAGACGTGCTTAGGCTGAGGTTATTTTCCTATTCACTGAGGGATATGGCAAAGAAGTGGTTAAATAACCAGCCAGCAGGGTCATTCAACACATGAACAGAGCTGTGCAAGGATTTCCCAGATCATTTCAGCCCATCCAATGTCACAGACAGATTGAGAAACGAGATAACAGCTTTCCGACAAGGGGATGATGAGCCGATGTATGAAGCGTGGGAGCAATACCAATAGATGCTCAACAACTACCCGCTCAATGGTTTTTCATCTTGGACACATGTGTCAATGTTCTATAATAGGGTGAACTACGCAACACGGATGATGATTGATGCCTCAGCCAACGGAATCATCCTCGACAGACCACTAGAGGAGGCACTATGGATCCTGAACCATGCTGCCAAGAATGATTGCAAGTACCCAACAGCCCGCTGAGGCGGCGTTAGGCGGCCAGCTGCTGTAAATGAAGTGCAAGCCTCAGAATCTGTCAATGCCCGTTTCGATAAGCTGACAAAACTAGTTATGAGCATAATGAAACCCACCGGGAAAGTCTAAGAGGCCAATGCTGTAGAGCCATTCTGTGATGAGTGTGGGGGAGAACGATTCCTCTAAATGTATTGCATCTGCCAATTTTACGGGAGGATACAAGAGGAACAACAGGCCTGCTCAGAACACGTACAACCCTAGATGGAAGAATCATCCCGACTTCTCCTAGAGCAATCCCAAGACTGCTGCCAACCCACAACAACAGGGAGGCTGCCAGCAAAACTTATCCAGACAGCAGGCTCAACAATCACAAAACAATAATTCACTAGAAGCAAATCTGCATACTTTTATGTCTAGAACTAGTGATTTTATTGTTTGCACTAATAAGTTTATAGACAAAACTGAATCTTTCATGGACAGAACTGAGATGAAGATGAACAACCAAGAGGCTGCGATAAAGAACTTAGAAACCCAAATTAGGTAGTTCACGAAGATCTTTAGCAGCAGAACAATGGGAGCAGCATCCAGCAATACAGAGGCAGTAGCCAAGCCCACTTATGAGTAGTGCAAAGCCATATCAACTAGAAGTGGGAAGCAGTTGAATGAACCCAGGGTGGAAAAGCAACCAGAAACACAGCCAGCACAAAAAAAACTACCTGCCGCAGCAGCATCAACTCCAGCCGCCTCGGCAACTGAACCTGATAGCGGTCCTGAAACAGATGATCCTTCACAGATAAAGTTCCCATGCAAAGAACGAATAGAGGACATCCGCTTGCCAGCACCTTTCCCTAGAGGCTTAAGCAGCAGAGACATGAGCACCAATTCAGGAAATTCTTGGATATTCTGAAGCGGGTGCATATAAATATCTCTCTTATAGAAGCCATTAAGAACAAGCCAAACCTACCTCCATCATGCTGAAACTTGCCGATCATGCTTTTATGCAACCGGAGGGCAAAATCCAAGACATCCTAGTGAAGGTGGGCAACCTTATTCTACCAACTGATTTCCTCATCTTAGACTGTGAGGCTGATGAAAAAGCCCCTATCATCCTTGGGCAACCATTCTTGTCCACGGGCAGAACTCTAATAGATGTGGAACATGGGGAGCTGACCATGAGGGTAGACAACCAGATCATCAAGTTAAACATGTTACAACCCTCAGAAAAAGAGAAAGGAAGGATGCCCAAATGCTCAAGCTGCCAAAATCAGCACAGAGACATGCCAAGGCGGCAACTGTCGCAACAGACCCAAGGGCAGGCTCAAGAACCCATCAGCACGTCACCTGCAAGAACAAGAGGACCCTCAGGAGGGAAGAACAAGCCAAATCACCTCAAGAAATGGTTATGTCTGGGAGATGCACCCAAATGCACTCCCAACATAACTTAATTTTTATTTTTATGCATTAGGATTAGAGCTCAATTTATTGCAAATTTTTTAGGATTAGATTAGTTTCCACATTTTTATTTTTCAGAATTTATTTTAGTATTTAATTATCTTTATTTTTATTTCAGTACTAAGAATAAAAGAGCCAGATCAAGAAGAAGGCCCAGCAAGGAGCCTGCCCAACATCCTGCCAAGACCGCTAAGGCCGGCCCAACGCAGACAACGTGTAACGGCTAGTTGCCCGCTAACGGCTAGTTGCCAACGTATACAAAAATAACGGGTAGAAATCCCGTACGTGCGTGAGACAACTGGACTGTTGGACATTTAATGCCACCACGACACCTCTTGGCAACCTCAATTTAAACCTCTCTCACCCCATTCATTTATTTTACTTTCATCTCCTTGCTATATTCTTCTTGAATCCATTGCTCTCTCATCTCACATTATTTTATTTCAAGTTTCAGTTAATTACAACCGTTTCACATGGCATCCGCATAACAACCCAAGCCCACCTACCAAAGATTTTGCTCCAGGGCAGACGAGAAAAGATACAAGGATCAGTTCTCCAAGTAGGCAATTTAGGAAGAGCAATGTTTCCACTACACAAAGCAGACAAGAGACCTTGGCTTAGAGCCTGCCCTATTCGAGACCATCCACAACAAGCGATGGGAGATGTTCGCACGACAGCCGGAGATGGCCAACATCACTTTGGTTAGAGAATTCTATGCCCATCATCCTTGCCCAGAGCTTTCGCTCGTATATGTTCGAGGGGTACCTGTCAAGCTGAACGCCGTCGCAATCAATAACTTTTACGGCCTAGAGATGGACGACAACCCTGGTGAGGAGTGGAGGCAGTCACTGATGGCTGTCAGTTATGGCAGGCTCAAGGCCAAGCTGTGCAAGCCCAACACGCCCTGGTTGGCAGGAAAGCATGGCGGCTCTGTCTAACTCAACCACCTGCTACCCGAGGATATGTTGTGGATTACCTTCATCAAAAGGCGTCTGCTGCCCACCTCCCACAACTCCACTATCGACCGGTCGCGCCTTGCACTCATCCACAACATCATGTCAAACCGGCCCATCAATGTTGGGGAGATCATATGCAAAGAGATCCACAATTGCTTCCGTAAGACGAAGGGCAGGCTATACTTCACGTCACTCATCACCGGCTTTTGTGCCAATTTCAATCTCCGAACCGACCCCAGGGATGAGATGACAATAACAAAGGAGGGATGGACCAGGAAAGTCCGCATGCAGATGATGCAGGTCCCGGAGACAGAGCCTATAACTCTCAGCCAGCCCTCTGCCGCCCAGCATGCCACTCCAGCCGCCCCCGGTAGTACTGAAGCTGCCACAACAAGTGAAGTCCTCACTCTGCTGCGCACTCTAATCGACAACAACAAAAGAATCGAGCAGCAACAACTGACCTTTATGAAGTATGTGGGGGAGGTCCAAGAAGCCTTTGTGGCTTATCTCCTGCAGAAGTAACCAGATGACGGCCCTACCTTGCCGCCTTACCCTACAAATCTAGCTGCCCCAGCTGCCCCAGTACAAGGAACTCCATCAGCCACCGTTGTCCGCCACACCGCCTTCCGCAGACATATGTCGTCTCTAACGCACTACCCATCGTACTCTGCCACCTCCGCTTCCAACACGGTGGCAAACTCACCAGAGCGGCATCATTAACATCATTTCCCCATCTGTACAACGACAATAGTGGCCAACACATCCTCATCAGAAGAGGTGCAGTAGCAGTCGCCACCAACGCAAGTAGCATCAGCAGCCATCCCAATGGCGATAAACCCTCCAACAACACCAACGGAGGAAGGAACAAGGAAGAGGAAGCGACACATCATAGCCGCCGAGCCAGTGGACGATGAAACAGAATTATAAGAGAGCGAAGCACCTCCTGCTGAACCTCAAGAAGAACCTCGTCCCACTTTGAAAAGAGTCCAGCCGCTGCGGACAACCAATGTCTCCCCTTCCAAGTCTGCCGCCCAGACATCTATCGGCCGCTGCCTAATCATCTAATCATCCTCCTCCTCCTCAGCAGCAAAGACTCAAGCCTCCTCTCAACCCTCAGCCAATTTCTAGTTTTTTTTCTTTCTCTTTTATGCTATTTTTCTGTTTTTATCACCTGTATTTATTTTTCTATTTTTATTTTCCGTTTTTATTTTGTGCATTGAGGGCAATTCCCATCTCAAGTTTGGGAGGGATAGTAGCTCTCACATTTTTGTTTAGGCATACTTAGTAGCTTATAGGTTGCATTGTACTTGCCTTAATATTAATTGGAATAGAAAAATTTGTTATAACTTGTGCCTATGATAGTTAGCCGATTAATTGTTTTCGCACCAATAAATAAATAGAACTTAATTTGGAAAAAGCATGAAAAATGAATTAGAATTTTTTTAATTGCCAAAACCTTCAAACACTTCTGTTACTTGCTGAATTCGCTAGAATATTTAATGAACATTGCATGCTTTGTTTTTAGAATTCTTTGCAAAGTTCTAACAATGGTTGCAGGTAGCCGCTAAGGCAAGAAACAGAAACAGAAAAATGCAGCACTGCCACGATAGCAGAAAAAAATACAAAGAAAATTTTCAGTTTTACCCTAGAGGTGCCCGGAACATGCTCTAAGAAGAATCATGTGCGAGGACACTCTGCTGCTATCATAGTCCATGAATATGAAAATCTTGAAGTGACGGACAAATTAGCATGAGTGAATGAAAGTCTTCGTAGGATGACTCTACTCTATGGGTTCGGGGTTTTGTAGTTTGCTCTTATCTTAATTTCAGACCTAGAAGAGTAGTTGTGATAAGTTGAAGCCCTCATTGCCATGATTAAATAATTGTGCTTAACTATGCTGTCTCTGCAAAAACTTTATATATCATAACAACATCTTTGTTTATCTAGTTATTATGCATATTCAGACTGTACACAGTTCTGCACACACTGCACTGGCATTATAAAAATTAATTCTAAGTTATTTTCTTGCTATTTTCCCTTCACTAATCTAATATAGGTGCCACGGCCTTGAGGTGCGAAATCAAGTTGAAACATGTTTTTCTTTTTAGTTAATATAAGGGCAAGTATGTTTAGGTTGCATTGCTTGAGGACAAGCAATAGTTCGAGTTTGAGGGTGTGTAAAGTGTCCATAAGTTCTATATTTCATGCACATTCCACCTCATATTATTGCTGCTTTTAGTACATTCTAAGCATAATTAGGACCATGCATTGCATTTTACAGTATTTCCATACTTTGCCAAGCTTTTAAAGATTATCTGTTATTTGGTGAAAAAAGATATTGTTTTAGCTTAGTTTTAGTTTCAGGTACTTGTCAGATTCGTTTTCTGTCCGGGTCAAAATAAATTGGGCCTTCAAAAGTACGTCAAACACTTGGAGTCGCCATCAGTTGTTTTGGGTTGGGTACAACCGAAAACCTATAATACTGGTCTACGTCAACACCGAGATCATCGTTGGGTTCGAGAGTCGGTTACGAGTGGGGAAGGTAATAGAACCCCCATTACGCCCATGAATTGGTACCTAAGGGTTTATGATGTCTCTAAAAATGAAATCTCAAAAATGGATTGATAGCACTACTAAAAAAATAAAATTAATTATGCAGCAAAAAAAGATAAGACATACTAAAAAAATTCAAATGCATGGAAGAAAACAATTTATTAGTAAAACAATCAAAAATTAAATTTCAATCGATTCACCAATTAAAACAAATTCAAACTTAATTTATCAAATTATTAATCAAGTTCAAATCACGCACTTAATTAGACTAGATCAATTTTAATTAAAAATCAATTCACAAATTAAACAATCATCAAAGCCAATTAATTACCCAATCAAATGTGAAGCCAATTAAATGATTTTATTATTAAATAATTTAGTGAACTAGGACTCAATTGAAATTAATTTAAAACTTAATGCATAAAAAAGGACCTAAATGGAAAGAATCCTAACCTAGAATGGCCTAAAGGTGATTAATCCATAAGCCTAATGCATGCGTAAATTACTTGCAAAAGCAGAAAGATTTATTAAAATGTGGGACCCCCACCAGTCTAAAATACAAAGTCTTACGACAGAACAAATGATGGGTCGAGTACATTTTTTATTACCCTATCATTTCATGTTTAGTTTTAAATAAAACCAATAAAAAATATGTCGGTCTTTTGTATCAAACACAAAAAATACTCTCTTATCTCATCTCTCACACATGCACACACCGGCCGCCGCCACTCACCCTCACCGACGACTGCCAAAACCCGAAACAAGGGTATTTTCTCACTGATCTCTCACTCCCAAGTCCAAGAATGAAATTAGTTTCAACAAAGACGAAGTAAATTGGTGTGAATCTACAAAAATGAAATTTAAGGTTTACTCTGTTCAAACTATGAGACCTGCCGTCGGATTGACTCGGCTTCGAGGTATGTCTTTCTTCTTTCCGTCTTCTTTCTATTCACAGTTTAGATTTTACTAAAAATATTATTGTCGTTTTCAGAACTGACTCTCTCATCTCTATTTTGCAGGTTATATATGATTTTCCCACTATTCTCTTGCTCATTTGTTTCCTTTTATAATTGAAATGAAGATCCACATCTCCTCCATTCATGGGATCATGGGAAGATTCCTTTTTTATACGTGAGGTGTTATGAAATTTTAGGGGATGTTAGTTGGGGGCTTGACCAAGAATTGAGGAGCATTGGTTGTTAGGGATTTGATGGTAGAATTTTTGGGTATTTGGTTTGAACGGGTACAAATGAGTGCGAGTTTAGATTTGGGCTCAGGTCTTGGGCTCCATTACATTTGAGCTACTTCGAGTTTAGTTGGATTCGAGCTAAGTGACTAATCCGGTCAAAATTTGGTGCTTACAGCTGCCTCTCTTTGTCCATTGCTCGAGCAAGAGGAATATGACAAAGACAACAAAGCAACAAATTTTGTTCAATGAATTTGAACTTGTGGTTATGACGCCCCCTACTCTTCCTAAGGGCGTTGGAACCTAAGAACTTGTTTTTTTGACGTAAGATGCATCCCGCTCATCTCAAGGGCGCCGTGATTTGAGAACTCATTTTCTAATTGTATATGCACATCGCTTGTCTTGAAGGCGTTATAAGATGTACCTGCTCGTCTCAAGGGCACTAGAATTTAAGAACTCAATGTTCCCCGCTCGTCTCCAGGGCATTGGAATTCAAGAACTCATTTCTTGATATAAGATGCACCCCGCTCGTCTTGAGGGTCCTGTGATTTCACAACTATTTTTTTGATGTAATATACACCTTGCTCGTCTCAAAGGTGTTGTAAGATGTACCCCGCTCGTCTCAAGGGCACTGAAATTCGAGAATTCATTTCTCGATGTAAGATGCACCCCGCTTGTCTCAAGGGCGCTGTAAGGTGTACCATGCTCGTCTCAATGGAAATGTGATTCAAGAACTCATTTCTTGATGTAAAATGCACCCAACTCGTCTCAAGGGTGCTGTAATGTGTACTCTGCTCGTCTTAAGGGTACTGGGATTCAAGAATTCATTTCCTCGACGTAAAATGCACCCCGCTCGTCTCAAGGGCGCTGTAAGGTGTACCTCGCTCGTCTCAAGGGTACTGGGATTCAAGAATTCATTTCCTCGATGTAAAATGCACCCCGCTCGTCTCAAGGGTGCTGTAAGGTGTACCCCGCTCGTCTTAAGGGCATTGGGATTCAAGAACTCATTTCTTGATGTAAAATACATCACGCTCGTCTCAAAGGCGCTGTAATGTGTACCCTACTCATCTCAAGGGTACTAGGATTCAAGAATTCATTTATTGATGTAAAATGTACCCCGCTCGTCTCAAGGGCGATGTAATGTGTACACTGCTCGTCTCAAGGGCGCTGAAATTCCGAAACTCAATGTACCTCACTCGTCTCAAGGGCATTGGAATTCTAGAACCCATTTCTCGATGTAAAACTCCATTCCTCAACTCGAAGACGCTGTGTCGGAAACTCTGATCCTTTAAAACCAAGGATACTGAGTTAAAAATTTGATTAGCTCCTTCAAACCCGAGGATGCCAAATCTGACTCCACTCTTTCAAACCTGAGGATGCTGGGTCGAATTTTAATTTGGTTGTAAGACTCCACTCGCTCATCTTTGGAGGCGATGGTCCTGACATCTTTATTTACTCATCTTTGAAGTAATTAGATATGACAACACTCATCTTTGAGGTCATTGTTGACACTTTATCTCGAAGGTAATTTAATGACACTCCATCTTGGGGGTAATGATGACACTCTATCTTGGAGGTATTGGTGGCACTTCATCTTGAAGGCAAATGGTGGCACTCTCTCTTGGAGGCAAATGGTGGCACTTCATCTTGGAAGCTTGATGCTGGCACTCCATCTTGGAGACAAATAGTGGCACTTCTTCTTGAAGGCAAATGTGGCACTCCATCTTGGAGGCTTTAGGGTAGCATTTCATCTCAAAGGCAAATTGTGGCATTACATCTTGGAAACCTGATGGTGGTACTTCATCTTGGAGGCGAAGATCTGATCATTCGTGTTTGAAGCAGGATTTGATGTAAAATCGCTTACTCGTGATTAGAGCAAGGTTCGACAAATGAAGATGCACTCATTCGTTCTTGAGTTTGGATTGGATGTAGAACCACTCATTCGTGCTTGAGACAAGGTTTTGTTTGTACCTGTTTGATAATCAATGTGCAAAGAATGCATTCGGAAACATGTATATAAATGATGCAAATGCATGCTCTCATGGTTAATGGTGATGCAAAGATGCTTGAGAAGTCTTCCTTCTCGAACCAAGCTTGATCACCTCGACTTCCTTTTTCCTCCAATTGGGCGTAACTTCATCACTTCCAGACTGTGACAATTCAGTTTTGCCCCAACAAATTTGTCTCCTAAACTTTCGTCTTTTCTTTTCCTTGCCCCATTCTTGATTCTAGGCTCTTCAAATCTGAGTGAACCTTGTCAAAAGAATCTTTTTCATTCTCAAGAGAGTTTATTTTAAAATATTTTTCAAATCATAAAAAGCTTTCGAAAATATTTTTGCAAAAGGAAAATGTGCCCCACACTCAAGGGTCACAACTGAAACATTTCATAAAAATTTAAGTTCATTGAAGATCAAACAAATCAATTACTCTTTCAATCTTTCAAAATTATAGTTCTTTAACATGTGTCAAGACTATTGGTGATTTCAAGGTATGAGTCAGTTTGGAGTACAATGTGTTTTGGGATCGGTTTTTTTGAATGAGACATGATTCTTCAAATGTTTATTGATATATTCAGAAATGATCGAATGATCATGGAAGTTTCGCGTGCGACTTCTGGAACTGTTCACTAACCTCAAACCTTTTCTCATGATTTTAGGGTGTGTGGAACTTCATTGAACTTCTAGGGGATCATCTCTTGCATGCAAATCATGTATATTTGACTTCATATTCGAGCTGCCTTTCCAAGTTTTGACTCAAATTCACCATTGGTTCAAAATGCCCTTTGCGAGTTTTCATTTGGAACCCTCCTTTTATTTTTTCTTTTTTCTTTTGATTATTCATCATGCATTATAAGGTTTAGAAATCTTCTGCAAACAAACGAGTTAACTCTAAGAGGATGTATCAATTCTAAAAATAGACTCTTCAACACAAATATCCATGTATGATCAAAATGGACTTTATAGGCATGTAACGTAGGGTATGGTTTAGGGTTATGAAAGAAAGGATACATAGGCTCAAACAAGTGTTTAAAGGTCAATAACCAAGGATCGATTGTTTTCGTTGGAATCTCACTTTGCTCGACTTGAATCTGCTTCTACATATTTTCTTTTTCGAATCACTCTAGACTGCCTATTTTTGGGTTTTCACCCTAGAGTTCATTTCCTATATTTCTTTTTTATCTTCAAGGATTCATGATATTTCCACAAAAGTTGGAACTAGAAATTCGAACAAAAAGTCATCTTTGATGAGGGACTTCACATGTGTGCTTCTCGTTCTGTTTATTTCATGTTTTTCTTTTTTTTCTTTTTTCTTTCTTTCTTTCTTTTCTTTTTTTCTTTCATTCTCTTTTTCATGAATTCAAAACTTTATTTTGATTTGAGCACAAATCACCTCTTGTGGCTGAAACACGTATTTTTGTTCTTGACCCCTGGTCTATAAGGCTTCATCCTCGTAGTATGACCAGAATCGATAATTTATTCATATAGACAGTTATTTCTTCACCTTTTCCCTCTAGTGCGAAGGGTGATCCTTGGTTAGGGTTCAAATCAAAGAAAATTATAAGGCTCAAACGGGGACAACAAATGATATTTTCTCTTTTTGTGAAGGGGTGATGAAGGAATGCCAAATGTCATCTCATACATGAATATTTTTGCAAAAGAGTTACCCTTAGAATAATAGATATTCAGAATTAACTCGTTTATTCAAAGAATCATCTAAAAAAAATTAATGCATGATAATCTAATCTAATCTAATCTATCTCTTTTTCTTTTTTTCCTTTTTCTTCATGTGTGACTCAATTGTTCGAGCTCATTTACAGTATCAACATGTGATGCCCCACCTTGTCTTCTTGTTGGAAGATTCGTACTCCAG
This sequence comes from Hibiscus trionum, assembly GCA_030270665.1. Taxonomy (NCBI): domain Eukaryota; kingdom Viridiplantae; phylum Streptophyta; class Magnoliopsida; order Malvales; family Malvaceae; genus Hibiscus; species Hibiscus trionum. The sequence continues at coordinate 679,660 of BSYR01000050.1, forward strand.
TGAACATTTTAATTTTCATGCTTTTGAGGTATATATCGAGAAAAAAAATTGACTTTAGGTCAAACTTTCAAAAATCAATGAGTGACTTGGTTGCCGTCTTTTTAAAAAAGATAATCTTGCGAGCGAAAAAAAAAGTTGACTTTCGATCAAACTTTCAAAAAAACAAAGGTGTTACCCGAAGATCTTCTTCCTCAGAAGGTTACCTTGCATCGTGTTTAGATTTTCAAGTACTAGTCATGAAGATTTTAAGATGAAAAGATCAAGAGATCATGTTTTTGGTTTCAAGTGAAAGGTTAATCTTGTCATATGTCAAAGGTCCATAATCTCGATTCTCCAGAGAGCATTTGATTTGTTTGATTTTCATAGAACTTCAAAATTTCACAAATTTATTTCGTTGCTCATAGCTATAGTTTGAAAGCTCATTTTTGAAAATACCACCATTTATTCATTGCTCAAAAGTTATTTACAAAGATGATTTCTCAAAATTTTGAAATTTCAAAAAAAATTGAGAAAATTATGACAAGGGTCTTCTCCGTGTGGGCACCTAAAATTCTTCCTCTTGAATCTTCTTTTTCTTCATCATACATCGCTTCTCGATTATCTACCCATATGAATTATGAATGCATGCAAATGCAATGCTAATGATTAAATGCATAAATGTTGATGCTTTAGAATTAACCATTCATAGAACAATCTTCAGAACTTTGATTACGAAAACCTTTTATTTTAATTGGTTAATTGTATATCAACATTCCTTTATTAGACATTCTAAACATGATGCATGTGAGAAAAAAAACAAAAAAACATGGTTAGTACATCATAAACAAATGAATATGTACAAATACAAAGTTAATGCATGGTAAAAAAGTGTGTGCACCTACATATGTAGGTGACCACTAACAATTCGGGTTCGTCATGGATCTAATTGGGTGGGCTCCTATGGCTCACTACATGAGGTTCAAGGTTCTAAGAAGGGTACCCAAACTATCCTTACTAACCTACTAAGGCTAATAAGAACCTCGATCCTCACCTATTATAGGCTCCTACGGACCGAGTTCAGTTTAGGGGGTTCACTTCTTTAAGCTTGTACGGAGGATTGACCTCTCGAAGATAAAAAAATATGTGAACACCGGAAGCAACACGCATTCTTGTACGAAGGATTAACCTTTCAAAGGGTAGCGATTGCAACCAGTTAAGCGGGACAATGCTCGGGTTGAGAGCTTATGATATGCTCATGCGCAAAGGAACATTAAACACGAGGTGACCACTATCGAACAATCTCCGTAAAATACAAAACCCCTCAATTTTTGTGATCACCAATAGTTCAAATTCCTTTTCCTTTTTTGATAAAACATATACCTTTTTGTGGCTCGAATCTCTAACGTCCCCATCGGAGTCACCAAGCTGTCGGATCCGTTTTCTGTCTGAGTCAAAATAAATTGGGCCTTCAAAAGTACGTCAAACACTTGGAGTCGCCATCGGTCGTTTTGGGTTGGGTACAACCGAAAACCTGTAATATTGGTCTACGTCAACACCGAGATCATCATCGGGTTCAGGAGTCAGTTACGAGTGTGGAAGGTTATAGCACCACCACTACGCCCATGAATTGGTACCTAAAGGTTTATGTTGTCTCTAAAAATGAAATCTCAAAACTGGATTAATAGCACTACTAAAAAAATAAAATTAATTATGCTGCAAAAAAAGATAAGGCATACTAACAAAATTCAAATGCATGGAAGAAAACAATTTATTAGTAAAACAATAAAAAATTAAATTTTAATCGATTCACCAATTAAAACAAATTTAAACTTAATTTATCAAATTATTAATCAAGTTCAAATCATGCACTTAATTAGACTAGATCAATTTTAATTAAAAATCAATTCACAAATTAAACAATCATCAAAGCCAATTAATTACCCAATCAAATGTGAAGCCAATTAAATGGTTTAATTATTAAATAATTTAGTGAACTAGGACTCAATTGAAATTAATTTAAAACTTAATGCATAAAAAAGGACCTAAATGGAAAGAATCCTAACCTAGAATGGCCTAAAGGTGATAATCCCTAAGCCTAATGCATGCGTAAATTACCTGCAAAAGCAGAAAGCTTTATTAAAATGTTGGACCCCCACCTGTCTAAAATACAAAGTCTTACGGTAGAACAAATGACGGGTTGAGTACCTTTTTTTATTACCCTGTCATTTCAAGTTTAGTTTCAAATAAAACCAATAAAAATATATCAATCTTTTGTATCAAACACAAACAATACTCTCTTATCTCATCTCTCACACATGCACACACCGGCCGCCTCCACTCACCCTCACCGGCAACGGCCAAAACCCGAAACAAGGGTATTTTCTCACTGATCTCTCACTCCCAAGTTCAAGAATGAAATTAGTTTCAGCAAAGACGAAGTAAATTGTTGCGTATCTACAAAAATGAAATTTAAGGTTTACTCTGTTCAAACTCTAAGACCTATCGTAGGATCGACCCGACTTCGAGGTATGTCTTTCTTCTTTCCGTCGTCTTGCTATTCACCGTTTAGATTTTACTGAAAATATTCTTGTCGTTTTCAGAACCGACTCTCTCATCCCTATTTTGCAGGTTATATATGATTTTCCCACTATTCCCATGCTCATTTGTTTCTTTTTATAATTGAAATGAAGATCCACATCTCCTCCATTCATGGGATCATGGGAAGATTCCTTTGGTATACGTGAGGTGTTGAGAAATTTTAGGGGCTGTTAGTTGGGGGCTTGATCAAGAATTGAGGGGAATTGGTTGTTAGGGGATTTGATGGAAGAATTTTTAGGTATTTAGTTTGAACGGGTACAAATGAGTGCAGGTTTAGATTTGGGCTCAGGTCCTGGGCTCGATTACATTCGGGCTACTTCGGGTTTAGTTGGATTCGAGCTAAGTGACTAATTCGGTCAAAATTTGGTGCTTACAGTACTAATGGCTGACATAGGGAAAGATGAGCTGAGGACATGATGCTGAGGCAGTAGACCAATGAGCTTTACTGATGTAGTTCCAAACAGAGACAACAGCTGCCGAGTAGCTGCCGCTGCCCAACCTGCCGCCCAAGACAACATACTATGGAGTTGGAGAACTGGAAAGTGATCTGTAGAGCAGAAAATCCCGATTCTATCGATGGTGTCCACTTAATTTTCTGGCGTCTGTAGCAGTAGGTAGAGTCGCTGAAGGAAGAACTTGAGCTTACTTGTGGAGCAAGGCAACATGATAAAGTCCACATTTAACTCAAAGAAGTCAGAGTTTAAAGTCACATTTAATGCAAAAGTTACTTTGAAGACTTCTACTTCAAGAAGGACTAGACCTAGCCAATGCCTATATATACTCATTGTAATATTACTTCAAAACAAGTTAGGTTTTCCTTAGGCATAGTTTAGGTTTTCTTGCCGCCATTATGTTATAATTCTCTCTTTGGGTTTGGGTTATGTTGTAATTAGTGTGAGAACGGTTGTTTAGGATTTCAAGTTTGTTTTTGCAAATAAAACTTCAAGGTTTACTTATTCCATGTTCTTTCTAGTTTTCAATTTAGGCGAAAGATTAATTGAATTCTATCCATTTATTTGGTATCGAGAGAGTCGAACTCACGAAAGGAGTAAGTACGATTTCTTCTATAGACGGTGCAATCAATCCAGCCTAGACATAGGTTAGGGTTTAAGGCAGCTAAAAGACGACGAGTTAATATTGTTGTCTTTGCACGGTTCACGATGCGGCCAATATTATCTGCAGTGGGCATCAACAACATTCTGACTTAGACATAAGCGTGATCACTTTCGAAGCATTCTGTTGAGCCTTGTAGTTCTGCCGAGTTTGCCGCCGAGACATAGTTCCATTCCCCTACTGAGGCAGTGATAGGGTCTTAGCATTCTACTTGTCATCCCCCGCCGAGGTAGCAGAGTCTGGCAGCGCAAAGCAACTTGTCCTATTCAACGCAGTTTCACACTAAGCAGCAGCATAACCCTGCCCATTCTATCAACCTGATTTCTTCTCTTTTAATTACTTGTGTTTTTATTTTACTTTTCTTCCCAACAATCAAATTAATTGTGCATTTACTTTTTCTTATGCAGGAACAACAATTCGAATCAAGCTGTCCAATCCCTGTGGGAGACGATATCTTTTATACTATAACTTGACAGGAGTGTGCACTTGCGCTCATAAATAGAGAAAACCCAAACGCTCTACACCTACCAATCCATGCTCCCATTTTCTTCAATCAAAGAAACATGGCAAGGTAGCATTTTTAACATGATTTAAACAACGTTTCTGATGCTTTATATACGTCGATTTTTACACCGTTTTGAAGAGAAACATCAATACTATGAGATAAAACATTAAAATTATAAAAAAATATCCCCCAAGACCATGCAAATTAACCCTAAAAAACGCTACCCACCCATTTTCCCATTTTCTTCAATCAAGGAAACATGGCAAGGTAGCGTTTTTAACGCGATTTAAACAACATTTTCGATGCTTTATATACGCCGATTTTTACACCGTTTTGAAGAGAAACATCACTACTATAAGGTAAAACATTAAAATCATGAAAAATTATCCCTCAAGACCATGTAAATTTACCCTAAACAACCCTATCCAAAATGATATAACAACAGAATTACGCAAAAGTCGTGTTCTGCAAAACGCGACTTCTGCATATCATTCGATAAATTCGCGACGAGTCGTTTGAAATTATCGAGGAAGTCACATCCTACAGACCGCGACTTCAATATTTTTTTAAAATTCAAAACCGGATAATATAATCCACATCAGACTAAAGTCGCGCGTTGTAAAATGCAATTTTGGATCTCGCGCCTTGCAGGACGCGATTTTGCCTGACGTGGGCCAAATGGGGGATATTTTCCAAATGTTCCCCATTGGGGGGTATTTTTCCAGATAATTCTCCAAAGGGGAATATCCGGACGAATTCCCCCAAATTGCACGAAATACTCATTCACAATGCACTTTTATGAATATGAGTTAATTGTCGGATCGATTATGAAAAGAGAAAACAAATACAATGCTTTCTTTTTGGTTTAATGATACTTTATCCAAAAACCTAAAATATTATAAAATAAATAAGTATCAAAATTAAATTTTTTAAGTATCGAAACTTGCCAAAAATCACGAAAAAAAACAACCTAAAAAGCTATAAAATGACTAAAATTTTATGTTCTTAAACAAATTTCGAAACTTGCCATTTTTAACCGCACTTTAGACCTGCCACACTTTATACTCCTCTTGAAGATTGATTCTGACTCCGTCACTTATTACACCAAATCATATCCCTTACTCTAAGAATTGTATTGGTGAAATTCATAAATTACAATGAATTGACCAAACAAGTGTTATATAATTACACCACAATTTCAATTACCATGTAATTAGGGATGGCAAATAGGTCGGATGGGTGAGAATATCCCTTTCCTATGTTTATACCCACATTAAATTTTTATATTCACTATCTATCCACCACCATGGCGTGTACAATTTTTAAATTTACATCCGCCAACGTGCGTACATTTCCAAATTCACCATGCACCCACTACTCAGCTGGGTCCTATCACCCAACCCGTGCTCACCAAACATGTCTACCAAACAACCAATAACATTAAATATAACAAAACAATATTTTCAAGCTAAATTAATTTAGTAGTATACCCCTAGAATTTGTGCAAATTACAAGACACCTCCTTCAAAAACTTAGGATTTACAAAAAAATCTCATAAACTTATCATTTAATTCATAATGGTATAGAATTTATATGGTGGAGAGTAGGCAGACAAATGTAGGATGGGGTGGACATATATAAACCGAGTAAGGTCTCAAATCCATCACCTATTCATTACCCGCAACGAATATGACTTTTGGGACTTTACCCGTCCACTTCCACTAAACTTGTGCTCATACACACCCTAATTGAAACAAATGCGTTACTAAATCCGTGAAATTATATTTTTCTACATGTCTATCGATAACTTTTTCAAACACCTATCTTAATGTTGTTTTCATAACAAAATTAAGTAAAAAATACATCTTCTCATGTTAATAATGAAAACAATAATCTAATGAATAAAATATTAAAAATTGAAAGAATATTTTATAAACAAAACGCTAAAAAATTATGAAAATATCTTAAGAGAATTTTTCCCGGCAATATATTTCTTAGTGCGAACAAAATAATTTTTTTTTAGTTTAGTGATGTAGAACTTTCTCTCCCGTGCCAATAGAAGTCCCATTCTTTGATATTAAACAATTGAATATAAATCAATCCAATTTTCTACAAAACGCTCCAAAACTACGTAGAACACTAGTGTAAACTAAATTCGACAGCTTAATATTATACAAATAAAAAATCTAATGTACATAAATAGAATTTAAAAAATGATTTCACATTATTAAATAAAACTCGTGCAGAATTGGAGACGACCAATGAAACTGTTGAAAAAGATCAAACGACAATTTGATTTCTCTCTTTGACTTTCTTTTTGTTACACGAACTTTAATGATGGAGATCGGAGGCTATAAGTAATATAGTTTTATTGTGCGAAAAAATTAGGGTAAAGTACATAAATAGTCACTGAACTTTGGTAAAAAAATAAAATGATAATTAAATTTTTAAAAATCACAAAATAACAATTCAACTTTATGTTTTATAACAAAATGATATCTAGACGTTAAATTTCGTTAAGTGTTTGTTATAAAATTTGATATAATAATACATTTAGTCCTTTATATTTATATATTTAATCAATTTAGTCCTAATTCGAAACAATTCACTAAATTTAGCCCTCGTTATTTACACATTCTTTCAATTTGGTCCTTAAAGAAAAATTTCAAAGTGTGGTAACATGATAAATAATTACAATCAAATTTTTATAGGAACTTAAAAACTCGGCTCGAATCGAAAAATTTCAAATAAAGTTTGAGTTGTAAAATATGACGCGATAACTCGAATAACTCAAATTTTTTTTACTCGAATCGATCGAACGCTCACCTCTATCTTAAGATATAACGCGTCAACTCGAATAACTCGAAATATTAGAATATTTTAAATTATTTTTTTCTTTTAAATCAAATATTTTTTAAAACAGAATATTTAATATTTTCATATTTAAATCACATCGAATATTTAATAACTACTTTAAATATTCAATTTAATTTAAAAATATTCGATTTAAAAGAAAACATTGATTTAAAATATTTGAATATTTAATAACTAATTTAAATATTTTTCTTTTAAATATCCGAATATTTAATAACTACTTTAAATATTCAACTATTTTAAATCAATTTTTTTCTTTAAATCGAATATTTTTAAATTAAATTGAACATTTAAAGTATTTATTAAATATTCGATGTGATTTAAAAAATGATTTAAAATATTCAAATATTTCGAGTTATTCGAGTTACACGTCATATCTTAAGATAAAGGTGAGCGTTCAATCGAGTTGAGTCAAAATATTTCGATTTATTCGAGTTGGAGCGTCTTATTTTACAACTCAAACTTTATTTGAAATTTTTTCGATTCGAGTCGAGTTTTCGAGTTTCTATAAAAAATTAATTAAACATTATAATATTTTAAATCAATTTTTCTTTTAAATGGAATATTTAAAGTAGTTATTAAATATTTGATGTGATTTAAATATGAAAATATTAAATATTTTATTTTAAAAAATATTCGATTTAAAAGAAAAATTGATTTAAAATATTCTAATATTTCGAGTTATTCGAGTTGACGCGTCATATCTTAAGATAGAGGTGAGCTTTCGATCGAGTTGAGTAAAAAAATTTTGATTTATTCGAGTTGACGCGTCATATTTTACAACTCAAACTTTATTTGAATTTTTTTTGATTCGAATCAAGTCGAGTCGAGTGTTTGAGTTCCTATAAAAAATTAATTGTAATTATTTATCATGTTACCATACTTTGGAATTTTTCTTTAAGGACCAAATTGAAAGAATATGTAAATAACAAGGGCTAAATTTAGTGAATTGCTTCGAATTAGGACTAAATTGATTAAATATATAAATATGAAGGACTAAATGTGTTATTATACCAAATTTATAACAGACACCTAACGAGATTTACCGTCTAGTTACCATTTTGTTATAAAACATAAAGTTTAATTGTCATTTTGTGATTGTTGAAAGTTTGGTTACCATTTCGTTTTTTTACCAAAGTCCAGGGACCGCTTGTGTACTTTACCCAAAAAAGCCTAATAGGGAGGATCAAGTATGAAGGACTACGTAAGGAAATTTCCCCTTTTTATAAATAAACATTCATGGGCGCTACCCTGATGCGCCGCCTTTGATGCATTCCAAGTTTGTTCTAATATAATAAGAGTTAAATTGGATAGGTTATCTCCCAACTATGATTTCATTCTAAATTAGTACCTCTAAACTTTAAAATATTCTATATCAATCCTTAAATCATGACCTCATTCTAAATTAGTACCTAAACTTTAAAACATTTTATATCAATCCTCAAATCATAACCCATTCTAAATTGGTCCTTGCACCTTAAAACGTTCTATATTAGTACTCAAACTCTTTATATCATCATGTTTTGATCATTTCGTTAACTTTACTGGTTAATAATAATGTTTTTGAAAGTCCTAGGAATTGAAACCGTGACCTAAAAATCTTAACCTGTTTTTGAAGGTCTTTAAAATTGACCATTTGACCGTATAGGGAGAATAATTTATTTTTGAAGGTCCTGAGAATTTTTAGAAGGCCGCGTGTTCTATTTATATCGCCTTAAAAACAAATTATTTCTATAAATATTAGACTAAACAACACATTAACAGAGAGATCAAAATGTAATAAAACTGCAAGTTTGAGGACTGATATATAACATTTTAAAGTTTAGGGATCATTTTAGAATGTGAGCAATAATTTGGAGATGAGTATTGTAACGACCTAATTCGGGTTAGCGAACCGGGTTTCATACTCAGGTTTTAGACCTTTTAATTTGTGGTTCTGTTGAACTAATATTTTGATATAAAAAATTAAGTGAAAATTATTTTGGACTTGTTCAAATATTTCAAAAATAATTCAAAGTCCAAACCAACTTGAAGAATTTGTTTTGAATGTTTTCCAACTTAAGTCGAACTTTTTCAAAATAAATATGACCCGTTTTTGCACTTTAAAAAAGTCATTTTCAGACCTCAAGGCAAAAAGGATCGATCCTCTAAATAAAAGGATCAATCCCTTTGTGGATAAAATGCTTCAATCTTTTTATTCCAGCCACCAAAGTGCAAAAGGATCGATCCCCTAGTTTAAGAGATCAATCCCTTGGCTGTAACGGTCATATTTTTTTTTGAAAAAGGATCGACCCCTTTAGTTATAAATGCTGATTTTTTTAGCTAATGGCTATTTTGCATCCCCAACGGCTATGACTCATCCCCAACGGCTAGAAACTCATTCCACACTATATAAACACCACAAGGACACTTGAAGATGGTTAGATACCACATCCAAGCTTAATGTTCAAGAGAAATTGAGTTTAAGTCTTTATTTTCTTCATTTCTCTCGTAAATATTTGTAGAGAGTGATTTTATTGTTTTTATCCTCCACTCTTTCTCGTGATCTCAATTGTGTAAAAACCCAGCTTGTGAGGTGTTTAGTTTACCAAACAAACCCTGTAAATGGGAGAGTTTCTAGTTTAGCCTAAGTAAAAACTAGAGTGGTTCTATCTTAGCAAGTAAAAGATATGGTTGTAAAGGTTACCTCTTGAGCCTAGAAAAAGGGAAGAATTCTGAATTAGAAAATCCTTAGTGATGTGCTAAGGTAGTGGATGTAGACTCAACCCTCTTGACGGATTCAGTTGACCAATTTCAAGCCTAACAGGTTCAAATAAAGTTTAGGTTGGGAGCCGATTTGATGAATTTAAGGACTAAAATTTGTGATGGATATAAATTTAGAGCTTAAAGTGAAAATAAAGAGGAATATTAAGGTTCAATTAATTGGTTTACCCATTTTGTTGAGGTTGGTGTATTTAAATTAAAGTGGGTTGGATAGTGGGGAAGATATTTTATTTTTTGGGGGAGAAAAAGTGAATAGTGAGAGAGGAAAGAGAAAAGCGGGAGAGAAAGTGAAGATGAGAGTTTAGAACTCCGATCTATCGTCGTTCAAGTCGTTCGTGACACCGCCATCACCGTTGGATAGAGCTTGCCGAGAAGAGTTGGCCGGTGGTCGCCGTGTCATCGTCACCGTTCGCCGGGGGTGAGGGAAGATAAGTTTCATATAGTTGAATTGGGGTTGTTCCGGTGGCCAAAACCTAAATCTAAGGTCATCGGCGTCGAGACATCGATATTGGAACTCGCCACCGTCGTCCGACCACTGGAGGGCACCCACGTGCCTCCACGCGAAGCCACCGAGAGTGGGCGTACGTCTACTTAGAGCGCCACACTGGATCTTGTTGCCCGAATGCACCTACTCCCTACCGCACTAGATTATCGACCGCAAGTGCACAACAGCTTCCACGCACATGCGTTGCACATGATCGCATGTAGTGTTGACTATAGTTGACTGGCTGTTGACTTTTATAGTTGACTGGCTGTTGACTATAGTTGGCGCAATCTGTTTTTCCAAGTTTGAACTAGTAAGTTGTTTTTACACGTTTGACCTTGCGAATTAATTAAAGTATGTGATTAATTAATATATATATATATTGTATTAATTGTTGTATGAGGATTATTCAGGATCGAATATCGGACCAAATGGAGTAATCGAGAAGCTTGTAGGAGGATTTATCGCTAGCTCTTGAGGTTAGTACACCTCAAACTTCAAAATGCTTCATGAGCATCATAAGTGTAATTGTCTTGCACGTTAGTGTCTACAAAATAGGTAGACGAGAAATAAGCATGTATAGAGACTGTGTTTATGAGACTAATATTTATGAGATGCATGGCGATGTTGTGAATATATTGAGACTCGTAGAGATTTTAGAAATCGTGTAGGATCGTCTGAATATTCGTATGGTTATCTGACTGGTTAATTTATATGTTGCGTTGCTTGAGTGCTAGTGATACCAAAATTGGCGTGTTTGGTGGTAATTGTGCTTTAGGGATAAATATAGGAAATTATTTGATTAAATGAATATGAAGCCGATAATTAATATTAAACATGTTAGTAAATAAACCCACTAAACCGAATAATCTATACTGCCAATTAAAGATGGAAATCGACGTGAAAGATTAAGGAATTGATTTATGCCTTAATTAATAAGATAATGTGGATCAATGGAGATAATTAATGAGAATGATTAATGTACTCCTCCATAATGTATTAACAACTCGGTAAACTTTGGGTGAATTGTTGTATTAGTAACCATAGGGATCCTTGGTGGATCGTGATATGTTGTATGCCAAGTGAGGGCACTTGTTTGGTAATCATGTCTATGTTGTGTGCTGTTTAGACACATTTTTGGTTGATTCACATTTGATTGTTGGGATCTGGAGACCTAGAGATTGTGTTGAAACACCACGGTTAGAGATACTGAATGAAGGTTACTGATGATGTGTGACCCGAACTTCATTCGAAGATACTCGAGGGGGGATTCCGAGTATGGGTGCATGTTTCGATGTTGTGTGACCCGACCTCACCCAGAGAGAGTGTATGTTCTGGAGGCTATGTTACACCGAGCATCATTCAAAATGTAGATTCCCGAGGCTGTGTGACACCGGGACTCACTCCAGGTTTGTGGTTATGATTGTGTATACTTTTTCTCGGATGATTTGGTGAGATCCTGAGTATGGTTGGGCCTTGTGTTCTATGTATGATGGCTTGCATGATGAGAACATGTGTTTAGGCGACTAGTGGTAGCATCACATGTTTATTTATCTCTTCTTATTGCTCATACTAACTTGCATGTTTATGTTTATGATTAGCATGAAGTATAGTAGAGTAGATGTATACTACTGAGCTTTGTAAGCTCAACGCTCAGAATTATTGTTTTTGTGCGTAGGTTGGTAGATTGATTGGGAGCTCGAGGAGCACAATCGATTTAGGATTCCAGCAAGCAGTGATTGCTTGAGTATGATACTTGTATTTAGTGGTCTGTGTATTCATAGAACCTTTCGTGGCCGAGTTTGTAACTCTTAACGATTTAATTATTTATTAATATTTTCAACTGTTGGATTTAAATGTTTTTGGAAAATATTTTTGGAGGCTAAACTAAGTTGAGAAATTTTATGGTAACAGGTTGGGCTTAAGGCCCAAATATGGCATCCTGGTTTAGGGTGTTACAATTAGTGGTATCATAGCTTAGATTTAGTCGGTTCTAGGATACCTCAAGTGATATAGGTGTTGTAGTGAGGTGTCTAGTGAATACAAGCCCTTAAATTAAGTGTGTACTCCTTAAGATTAGAATCTTGATGGTGCAATCGGTATTGCAACACTAATATGGTTACAACCATTGTAATGCCCCGAAAATTGGGTTAGAAGTTTTGGGTGAATTGCCGGAATCGGGTTGGAATTTTGGGTTAGGTTTTAGCTAATTAATTAATTCAGAAAATAATTTGGGGTAATTAAATTGGCAAGTATTTACGGAAAATACATTTAATGAGTTTAATAACGGTTGACATTAAGTTTGAGAAATTTTAAAGAGGTTGCTTTGATATTAATTTAAATAGGGACTATTTTATAAGGATTGCAAAATTTTCATTAATGGCAATTTTGTAAAAAAGAACTAAAGTGTTGGTTTTATGGTATATTTGACATATTTATTAAATAAAGCCTTTATCACCTATTTCTACTTAGAATTTGACGATGGTTATTATTTTCTCAAGAAAGAAAGCTATGTCTAAACTTATCTCTCTTTTTCTCTCAAGATTCTCCTAAACAACATTTTAGTTTTCTTTGATTTTCTAACGCAGTTTCTGGGGCGTTACAACCATAGCCGCGAGGGTCGAGTTAAGAGCTAAGTTGCTTATGGGAGCGATTGCGAGGGCGAAATCGCCCCAGACTGTTAAGATACAAAATTGTTGAATGATGTCAGAGTTGAGGATGTGTCCTCCTCCTGCCACCTGAATGGTGCCTTCGTTTTATGTAGTGGTTGTTCTGAAGCCTTTGGATACGTTATGAGAGTTGCGATAGAGAATCTTTATCGATTTGTGTGAATGGCTAACGAAACAACCAGCTATTGTACGATTGGCCAATGAGCCTTTTGTTAGTCGAGAACGAGTCTTGTTTATACTTGGGAGGTATCATCGCCCTTCCCAAGGGCATTTTTTGGGGATAGTGGACTCAAACTCCACTAGTTGATATAATTATGGCAAGGTTACTCATAAGCTAAGTGAACCAATTAAAGCCTCCGAGTTTGGGAAAGATGATTTATCTTGGACCATCGTTGCTGATCTAAGTTAGGCATTTTCAAGTTCGATGGAGCTACCTTCTTGAGAGTTGTTGCACCTTGGGATTTGAGTTGGTTAACAAATCGCGACGCTAGCTCGTGATGTCGAGATATGTACTCGAGGCTTCAAGGTTCCAAGAGAACTGAACCTTTGGGTAATAAGAATGTCGAACCACTACCTTTCAATTGTGATTTTTGCAGTGGTCGTTTGGAGAATGGCACGAGGTTGTGAGATATGTTTGACCATTTGATAGATGCCAAAGTGTATAGTTTGAAACTCGAGAGCATTCAGACTATTAGAGTATTTGTTTATGCTTCTTGGATGATTCTTCGAGACTTCCTCCTTGTCAAGGACGTGAGTAGGTGTTGAGGTAAGGCCGAGTTTAGCGTTGGTGCCCACCGCCCTTGTAATAAGACATCGACCTAATTGAGAAAGTCAGAGGTTCAGTTGCGAAGACACAACTCTAGCAAGGTTTTGTTGTTTGAGTGTTTCAACCAAGGGTAAACCAGACTTGTTCTCTAATAAGAAGTTAGTGTAGAGTGATTTGGGTGTTCTTTATTTATGAGCGCAAGTGCACACTCCTGTCAAGTTATAGTATAAAAGATATCGTCTCCCACAGGGATTGGAGTAGCTTTTATGAGTGTTTTCCAGCACAAACAAATAGTAATTGCACAATTAAACTTCTGAATATTGAAAAGCATAAAAATAAAAACACAAGTAATTGAAGATAGAGAGATATCAGGGTGAGAGATTGGGTTAGGTAGTTGTAGCTCAGTAGTGTGTAGACTGCGTTGTAAAGCTTAAGTATGTTTTGCGCTGCCATGATCTGCTGCCTTGGCGGGTAATGGCCAATTGAGGCGACGACAACTTTCGCTACCATAGAGGAACTCTTCTCTTGCAACTTTCGTTGTCCCGGCAGGTGAGATGGAGAGAAGTCCCAGCGGAAAGTCTGGCAGATACTCCAAGTTCGGCGAAGCAATTCTGAAGTGATCCTTCCTATGTCTAGGCAAGGATTCTGTCACTACGTGGTGTATGCAATACCTAGCAATCTCAGCGTAAACCTAACACAGGCAATCGACGTTTGGTTGCTCCTTTTAGCCGCTGAAATTCTAACTTATGTCTAAGCCAAATTAGTTAACACCTCGTCATGATGAGACCGTGCTTAATTCTTTTATGAGTTTGACACTCTCGTGCTCGACAATGGATTTTTTCAACTGGACTTTTGGAACTAGTTGAAGAAGTGAAGAACATGAATTAAGCAAACTTGAGAGTATTTTATTGCAAACACAGCTTAAACTAATACAACCGTTTCTCACAACTACTTTACATACAAAATCCTAAACCCCAAGAGAGAATTGGGACGTGAAATCCAATTCACGCTATGCAATCTATGCCCGTATACCCTCACAAGCATGGGTATATATAGGGCTAGGCCTAGTTGAGTCCTTCTTGGAGTAGAAGTTCTTAAACTAGCTTTACATTAAATGTTGACTCCTTTTTGACTTGAACGTGGACTCTTTGGACGTTGCCTTCTCCAGCAAGTAAAGATAAGTCACTTTACTTATCCCTCTTTAATCAGTTCTTCAGGCCGCTACATGCTTCGGAAAATTGCAAGATTGAGCTCATTAGACTCAGGAAATTTTCCTCTTTCAACCGCAACTCATCTTGACTAAGTTTAACTTCTGCCTGGGCGGCAGTCGGCGGTAATGCTGCTGCAGCAGCGTCCTTGGCGGCACTTTGGAACTGATTCAGTACAACTCCTTTTTCTCCTTACTTTCACGTCCTCTCCTTCTCTGCACAGCTACAACACCTAAAAATGAAAACTAAGCTAAAACAGTATCTTTTCTTAAACAAACATAAAATATTCAATAAAAGCATGGTAAAAGAGCAAATACTGTTATTATGCATGCAATGCACCTAAATATGCCTAAATGAGCTTAAGAACCGCAATAATAAGGGTAGAAATGTGTACAAAATATAAAACATGTGGACACTCAACATACCCCCAAACTCGAACTATTGCTTGTCCTCAAGCAGTGCAACCTAACTAGTAAACCTGTCCATTTCATAAGAATTAACAGAAACTTAGCCTTTACTTGATTTCTTACCTCAAGGCCGTGGCACCTATTTTATGTTAGTGATAGGAATGACATGAAATAACTTAGGATTTAATTTTCTTAGTGCAAGTGCAGTGTGTGTAGGTCTTTGTCCATGCTAAACATGCCGAGTATACTAAGTAAACAAAGAATGCTAAAAATAATTAAATTCGAAAAAGGATATTAGTTCCTAACATGGCAGCACAGTTAAGCACTTCTTTCTTTCTTTTTTTCTCTGATCATGGCCTTAAGGGCTTCAGCTCATCACAACTATTCTCCAGGTCTGAAGCTAAGATAGGTGCACCCTATGAAACTCCTAACCCTTTGAATAGAGTCATCCTGTGAAGGCTTTCATTCACTCTTGCTAATTTGTCCGTCACTTATTTTAGATACTTGGACTTTGATAGCAGCGGAGTGTCCTTGCTCATGATCCTTCCTAGAGCCTATTTCGGGCACCTCTAGGGTATTAAGAATCCTTTCTAGAGCCTTTTTTGGGCACCTCTAGGCTACTTAGCTGCCTTGTGCCGCCGCGGCGGCAATCCTGCATCCAATTAAGAAATTTTCAATAAATAAATTAGGTAGTGTTAAACATAGAACTCAAGCAAAACTGACCACTTAACAGACAGTGTAAGAATAATTGGAAAAAAGAAAAAAAATCTCTACGTATTTTTCATACTTCTTCCCATAGTTAGGTTAAATTTTAAGTATGGTGCGAAAATAAGTAATCAGCTAACTATCATAGGCTCAAGTTTTGAAGCTAAGACCTTCTATTTCATTATGTGCTAGGGAAGAATTTACATATGTTACTACATGCGACTAAATGCAACAAAAGAAAACAAAGAGGACTAACCCCCCAAACTCAAGGTTGGCATTGTCCTCAATTCCTTACACAAAAAATAAAAAACATAAAAAATAAACATAAAAAGAAAAAGAAAAACAGAAAATTAAAAGAATACATAAAAAGAAAGAAAAATAAAGAAAATGTGCTATGAACTAGGGGAGTTCCCCTCTGTTTCTGCTGCTGCCACGGAGGAGGAATCTGAGGAGGCGGAGAGGACGAGGCGGCGTGTGGCGGGAGATTTAGCGGCTAGGCTCTTCTTCTGGCCGCGTGGTGGCTGGGAGTGGGTCTTTTAGGTGGTGCTTCTAGGTCGGTTTCGGACCCTTCGCCTTGAGGTTTGGTCGCAATGGCGGGCTGCTTCCTTTTCCTTGTTGCTTCGTCTGGTTCGTCATTAGAGGAATTAGATACCTCAATGTCCAATGAATCCGAGGCCTCGGATATCTCTTTGGCAGCTGCCTCCTTTGCTGCTGGGGAGGCAACGATAGTCTTCTCCTCTTTTTCTAATTCAGATGAGGAGGTGAGGTTGTACGGCTGGATGGGAGTAGGCGATGTCCTTCTTTTGGGGCGGATGTGCGGCCCTTCGCTGTCTGCGGCGGCTGGAGTGGCAGCTGGTCTAGGTGTGATCTGGGTTGATTTAGAAGCTGCTAACTCCGACAGAAGGCTGGCAACCTTGGGCCAGCGTCGTGATATTTGTCTAGCAAGTAGGCCACAAAGGCCTCTTGCACCTCCGCGAAGTATTTCGTAAAGATTACCTGCTTGTGCTCAATTCTCTGGCAACTCTCTAGAAGGCTTTGAAGCAGAGGAACCACGACAGAAGAAAGGGTAGCATCAGTACTACCCGTCGCGACCTGGGTGGTGGCAGGGTTGGACGACAGCTGGGCGGTTGCAGGCGTTTCAAGTTCTGGCTCTTGCATCATTTGTAGGCGTGCTTTCCTTGTCCAACCTTTCTTGGCAGCGATGATAGTATCTTTGGGATGCGGCGGCACACGGAAGTTGGCGCAGAGGCCGGTGACGAGTGAGGGGAAAACGAGGGGTCCTTTAGAGTTATGTTTGGCTGCATGGGCATATATTTCTTCAAGAATAACTTCCCCAGCGTTGATTGGCCACCCCTTCATTATGTTATAGATTAGGGCCAATAGCAGCCTATTGACTGTAGAACCATGCGAAGTGGGCATTAGGCGGCGCTGGATGAAATTACTCCAAAGAATGGCCTCTGCCAGCAAGTCGCGGCGGTTGACGGAGCCGTTATTTTTACCGGTGAGCCACTTGGCGTTGGGCTGGAAGATTTCTCTTTTAATCTTCTCGTATCCTGGTGCTATTAAACCCGCACTCCATTCTTCATGCGGATTCCCTTTGATTTCCATGTCGTAGAAGCTATTTATTGTTGCCGCTGTGAGCTTGACACCCTCGCCACGAACGTAGAAGAAGGGGTTTCCTGGGGTAGGTTTTTGGGTATAAAATTCTCGCACTAGGTTGGTGTTTATCTCCTCTGTCTGTCGTGCAAAGATATGCCATCCTAGAGTGTGGACCCTTTCAAATACGTTGGGCTCAAGGCCAAGATCCCCATCTTGCCTGGTGTATTGGAAGCCTATCTCTTCCCAGATTTGTCGCTAAGCAAAGTGCTGCCTATAGGTTGCCGCTACGTCAGCATTCAAGAACCTCTGGAAAGTCGGCTTGGAGGATGAGGTTGTGGGTTTTGATGTTGCCATAGTTGTGAGAACGGATGTGTTTCCTAAAGAAAAAAATTGAAAGAAAATAACGCAGATAAGATCTTAAAAGCAAAGACGACAAGAAGAGTTGAGAGAAAAAGAGAGAGTAAAGTGAAGAATGAGGAGAGAACAGTTGGCCTTATATAGCCGCTACTCTCTACTACCTTGGCAGGCACGCTATCGATGAGCGGCAATGACTGCGGCGCGTTTTACGAGATTCTAGATGTTACGCAGATAGCCGTTGCCGCCAACTATTGCAAATGTAGCCGTTGCGGCTAGCCGTTATGAAGCGGCTAGCCATTATGAAGCTTCTAGCCGTTATGAAGCTGCTAGCCATTATAATAATATGCCTTGGGCCGCCTTAGCCGATGTGTTGGGCCTCTCCTTTATTCTTTATCCTTCTTGGTCTTGCCTTCATTCCTGACCTGAAATAAATTAAATGCAAAAATTAAATAAAGATAACTGAAAATTAAATAAATTTCAAGAAAAATAAAAATTAAATCTAATCTTAATGCATAAAAATAAATTAAAGTTAAAAATAAAAATTAGGTTATGTTGGGTTGCGCATCTCCCAAACATAACCACTTCTTGAGAATTTTGTGTTTGGCTCTTCGTCCAGGTATGTCATTTTTCTCCTTAGGTGGGTGTTGTTTGATGTCTTTGCCGCCCCGGCGGCTAAGTGCTGGTCCTGTGTTCTCCCTGGTCATACCAAAGACCAACAAGAGGCGTAATATATATATATATATATATATATATATATATATATATATATATTAAAATAAATAAATAAACATAAATTTAAGTGCAAACACTAAATGTAAAAGTGCAAGAATTCAAACGCAGTTGCTGTTGCCAATCCTCGGCAACGGCGCCAAAAACTTGTAGAGCGATTTGGGTGTTCTCTATTTATGAGCGCAAGTGCACACTCCTTTCAAGTTATAGTATAAAAGATATCGTCTCTCACGGGGAATGGAGCAGCTTCTATCAGTGTTTTCCAGCACAAAGAAATAGTAATTGCACAATTAAACTTCTGAATATTGAAAAGCATAAAAATAAAAACACAAGTAATTGAAGATAGAGAGAGATCAGGGTGATAGATTGGGTCAGGTAGTTGTAGCTCAGTAGTGTGTAGACTGTGTTGTAAAGCTTAAGTATGTTTTGCGCTGCCACGATCTGCTGCCTTGGCGGGTAATGGAGGATTGAGGCGGCGACAACTTTCACTGCCACAACAGAACTCTGCTCTTCCAACTTTCGTTGTCCCGACAGGTGAGATGGAGAGAAGTCCCGGTGGCAAGTCTGACAGATACTCCAAGTTCGACGAAGCAATTCTGAAGTGATCCTTCCTATGTCTAGGCAAAGATTCTGTCACTACGTGATGTAGGCAATACCTAGCAATCTCAGCGTAAACCTAACACAAGCAGTCGACATTTTATTGCTCCTTTTAGCCGCTGAAATTCTAACTTATGTCTAAGCTGAATTAGTCAACACCTCGTCATGATGAGACCGTGTTAATTCTTTCATGAGTTTGAAACTCTCGTGCCCGACAAATGGATTTCTTCAACTGGACTTTTAGAACTAATTGAAGAAGTGAAGAACATGAATTAAGCAAACTTGAGAGTATTTTATTGTAAACACAACTTAAACTAACACAACCGTTTCTCACAACTACTTTATATAAAAAAAATCTAAACCCAAGAGAGAATTGGGACGTGATCTCCAATTCACGCTATGCAATATATGCCTTTATACCCTCACAAGCATGGGTATATATAGGGCTAGGCCTAAGTTGAGTCCTCCTTGGAGTAGATGTTCTTAAAGTAGCTTTACATTAAATGTTGACTCCTTTTTGACTTGAATGTGAACTCTTTGGATGTTGCAATGCTGCGAGTAACGATAAGTCACTTTACTTATCCCTCTTCAATCAACTCTTTAGGCCGCTACAGGCTTCAGAAAATTGCAAGACTGAGCTTATTAGACTCAGAAAATTGTCCTCTTTCAACCGCAACCCATCTTGACTAAGTTTAAATTCTGCCTGGGCGGCAATCGGCGGCAATGCTGCGACATCGATATCCTTGGCGGCACTTTGGAACTACTTCAGTACAACTCCTTTTTCTCCTTGCTTTCCCGCCCTCTCCTCCTCTACACAACTACAACACCTAAAAATGAAAACTAAGCTAAAATAGTATCTTTTCTTAACCAAACATAAAATATTCAATGAAAGCATGGTAAAAGAGCAAATATTGTTATTATGCATGCAATGCACCTAAATATGCCTAAATGAGCTTAAGAACAACAATAATAAGGGCAGAAATGTGTACAAAATATAGAACTTGTGGACACTCTACAGTTGGTTCATTTAAATGATGTATGAACCGTTGACAGTTGTTATGTGATGGTGAAGAACCGTTATTCGCCTCCTAAGGGGGATGACTTGTTAACTGGTTGTGGAGTACATGTTTGTTTTTCAAAGCTAGTTTGAGAATGAAATGCTTATGGTTAAAGTGTTGGAGGCTAGTAATTTTGAAATGATTTTTAGAACAAGGTTTTCTCTCTTTAAGATGTATCGTAGTAACGTTTGATGTCTGCATTGACGTACGATATCTTCTAGAAATGTTAGGATGAGGCCACCCGATTGTCTCTTGAATATCATTTTGATGCTTTGTGAGACACACATGAAGATACGAGAGTTATGGAATAAGAACGATGACAATGTAATTACCGAATAGCCCC
Source organism: Hibiscus trionum (assembly GCA_030270665.1). Taxonomy (NCBI): domain Eukaryota; kingdom Viridiplantae; phylum Streptophyta; class Magnoliopsida; order Malvales; family Malvaceae; genus Hibiscus; species Hibiscus trionum. Next base: position 700,414 of record BSYR01000050.1, read on the forward strand.
TATGTGTTGAAAAAGCTAATTACACACGTGATTAGCTAATGAGATTTAAGGCTTAAGGCTTTGTAAATGTTTTTAATTGGCATCACGGTCTCCTTAGAAATGGGTCAAGGAAACAACAGCTGTGTTATGAGCTGCTTGAGACTGTTTTGTGGTGGTAGTGGTGTTGACTCGATTTGGATCGAGTAGATTTTGAAATCTGTAAGTATGTTTTGTTATTTTAACAAGGATGTATATTTGGTGCAATAAATGGAAAGGTTGGGCCTACCCTAATGTTGAAAATTCAGAATACTTGATCTCTAAGGAAATTAAGAACTGTTGATCATGTGTTTGATCACCACATAAGTAAGGTGAGCTTGATAAGGGATGGATCGTTTGGAGTTCAATTCTGGTTAGAGTATCTTGTTGCTCATGAAAATTGATCAATGATCGCAAGTGATGGCCATTTGAGGGAGTACCGATACCAGCTTCAGGTGGTACTGGTACTCGATTCATCTAGTATTGGTATTGACCAATCTCTACTGGTACCCATATGTTTTGTTTGTTAAGCACAAAGTTGAGGATTGGTTAATTCTAAAGCCATGAGAAGTAACATTTGCTTATATTTAATCAGGTACAATGTTATGATTGAATTTTAGGTTTGATAGTTTTAGGTGGATGTAAAGCATATGTTTGATTTTGATATAACAAATAGTCTAAGGACCAAATTGCAAAGCAAATAAATTTTTAAGTATTTAAAAGTCTCACTATTGACAAGGTGTTTAAAGCTAAAATGTTTCCAAGTCAAAACTTAAACCCCACAAAATTTTCTAAGTGTTTTCAAAGTCAAACTTAACAAAATCGCCTAGACGTTTCAATATACTATATAAGTGTTTCGATACGGCCTTACCTTTTCAAAGCCAAATTTTACAAAACTACACAGGCGTTTCGATACGCTATCCCAGCGTTTCAATATAGCTTCATCTTAATTGGCTATTGGAATTTCACGTTTCAATACAGTTGAGCATGTATCAATACGGGTGTTTCGATACGGCAATGCCTGTTGCGATACAGTATTCATCTAGGTTTAAGGTTTTTGTTTAAGCGTACCGATACAGACCTATACCGTATCGATACGGGGGTTAAGATTTTTCAAATCTTTTCATTTATTATATGATCGTTTCCTTGTCAGTTAGAAAAGATCAGCAAACTTTTGAATTTTAGTTACCAGCATCGATACATCCTAGTAGCGTATCGATACGGAGTTTGGCAGTGTCTAAGTTTGAAAAAAAATCGCACCGATACGGCCTATAATCGTATCGATACGGCCCCTTTATCGTTTCGATAAGCCTTATCTTGCATCGATATGCCCTCTTTATTACCTGTAACGGCTCTTTCTGTTTTGAGACATGTATCGATGCGGGTACCCCGTGTACCAATACGGTAGGTTACATAAGTGCATTTATGGTGGGAAAAAGAGAGCTCAATGACTCTATTGATGATGCCAACCACTCAAACGGCTAAAATTCAATAAGAATGTATAAAAGCAAGCATTTAAAGCTACACCAACAACTATTCATCAAGACAAGCACAATTAAGCAAAAATCCAATCCTTTTGAGCCATTTAGAGTCAAACCCTTATACCCAACTTGTGTAATTCATTTGTAATATTTCATTTCATGTTTGGGGAGTGTGCTATTATAATTGGGCAAATATTTTACCTATTGAGAGGTATATTTTCAGTTTTCCAACTTCTTCTTGTAAAAGAGTGATTTTGATCAAGCTTTGGGTAAAAAGCTTTAATCTTTGTAACGATTTCCTCCTAATCCCAGAAAATGGGAAGAATTCAGTAGTGAATTGGTTGAAATCCTTAGTGGGAGCTAAGGTAGTAGATGTAGAGCTTGTTAGAAGCTTGAACCACTCTAAATTGTTTTGTCTTCAATTTTTATTTTGCTCCCTTTCATTTTAAAAAGTCAATCCACCCCCTCTTGGCCAATTTGACTTTGTTTGATAATCTCAACAGTGGACCTTGAGATCTTGTTGTGTGTGTTTTAGAAGAATGATATATCGAGGTAAGAGATCTTTCATGCATAGTACAATGGTCAATATATATGGTATTTTTCTAGGAGCTACAATTTGTACAAACTCCCGTCGTATGTTTTGGGAGACGATAAAGAAATGTAAGTGAGTTCTTTGATGAGTGTTTGATCGATATTAGTTGGGAGTCAACCATCAAGTCCTTCATACTTGTTCGGGATGCTTCGAGATTCCTTCAGTGGAAGTAGATAGAACGATTGTGGATTCTTATAAAATATTTTTGAGTACACAGCTTTGATGAGACCATGTTTTGAATAATGATAACCTTCTTGGTGAGCATCACACGTGTATCTTTGGTAAGAACAAAATTTGAGTGGAAGGTCTACTTGGACTGAGTAGTTTTGGTCGTACGACACTACGATGTGTACATCCTTATCTCTTGGTAAGAGATTCAAGTTTCTCGGTGAAACTTTCTCCTTTTATGGGATTCACGTGATAACAGATCTTGATGAGTGTTTGGATAACACCTTCTATGATACGATATATTTACAAGCATGACCTTTCATAGTTTGGAGCAAGGTTTGTAAAAGCTGTGTTAGTTGCATATGATGATAATGGGCAGAGAGTTAAAGTAAGCACGTGAGACTAGTTGAGAAATCTTTCACTTTCAAAAGTCTTGTGCCGGACAAGAAATCATATTAATAAAGGTTATTATCAGAGTTAGAGTCTCTTTCAGGGAGTCACCACGAGAGAAATCGTTTCTTTTTTATTGTAACTGTTATTTAACCTCATATTACTTTAAATCGTATGAAGTTGTAGAAATATCTTTTCGGGTCTTACCGTATAAGTTAAATTTCATCGATGATGTATTTGTGTGACAAAGTTCTCAAGGTATCGTTGAGTTATTCTATGCCTTCAGTTATGCACGGAGTAAGAATGGATCCTCTATAAAAAGAAAGAATCAGTTGAGATGGTGTTTGTACCGTTAGAAAATTAAGACTTAATAAAGTTTCATCATTTGCGGTTGAGTAATGGATACAAATTTCGAGGATGAAATTTTCTTTAAAAAAGAGAGAGTTGTAACGACCCAATTTTTGGGTTAGAAAATCGGGTCTCGGACTCGGGTTTTAGACATTTTAATTTGTGGTTCAATAAAGTTTAGGTTGGGAGTCGATTTGATGAATTTAAGGACTAAAATTTTTATGGATATAAATTTGGAGCTTAAAGTGAAAACAAGGAGGAATATTAAGGTTCAATTAATTGGTTTACCCATTTTGTTGGGGTTGGTGTATTTAAATTAGAGTGAGTTGAATAGTGGGGAATATATTTTATTTTGGGGAGAAAAACTGAATAATGAGAGATGAAAGAGAAAATTGGGAGAGAAAGTGAAGGGGGGTTTTGAACTCTGATATGTCATCGCCAAGACATCATTCGTGACACCACCGGCACGATTAGATAAGCTTATCGAGACAAGTCAGCATGTGGTCCTCGTGTCATCGTTGCCATCAATGTTCGCCCGTGAGGGAAGAGAAGTTTCAGATAGTTGAATCGGGTATGTTCCGATGGCCAAAACTGGAATTCAAGGCCATTGCGTGCTCACCAGTGTTGAGACAGTGATACTGGAGCTTGCTGCCCCCTTCCGACCACTAGAGGACACCCTACGCGCCTCCACGCGAAACCGCCAAAAGTGGGCGTGCGTTTGACTAGGCAAGTGCACACGACTATGGGGCGCCGCGCCATACTGGATTCTGTTGCCCAGGTGCACCTGCTCCCTATCGCACTGGATTATCATCTGCATGTGTACAACAGCTTCCATGCACCTGCGCCACACAGGATCGCATGTAGTGTTGACCAGAGTTGATCGACCGTTGACTTTTTTCGCTGGACCCTACCTAGAGGGTTTTCGACGTTCTAATTCTATTGGCGCAGTCTGTTTTTCCAAATTCGAACCATGTAAGTTATTTTTACGCATTTAACCTTGTGAATTAATTAAAGTATGTGATTAATTAATATATATTATATTAATTGTTGTATGAGGATTATTCGAAATCAAATATCAGACTAAGTGGAGTAACCGAGAAGCTTGTATGAGGATTTATCGATAGTGCTTGAGGTTAATACACCTTGAACTCTGAAATGCTTCATGAGCATCATAAGTTTAATTACCTTGCACGTTAGTGTCTGCAAAATAGGTAGACGAGAAATAAGCATGTTTAGAGACCGAGTTTTTGGGACTGATATTTATGAGATGCATGATCATGTTTGAATATGTTGAGACTTGTAGAGATTTTAGAGACCGTGTAGGGTCGTCTGAATATTTTTATGATTATTTGACTGGTTGATTTATATGTTGCGTTGCTTGAGTGCCAGTGATACAAAAAATGGCGTGTTTGATGGTAATTGTGCTTAAGGGATAAATATAAGAAATTACTTGATTAAATGATTATGAAGCCGATAATTAATATTAATTAATTAAATGTGTTAGTGAATAAACCCTAATGACTTTTAGAAGTTTTAGGGATCTAATAAAGCGTTGTAACGTTGTAATTCACAGAAATGGTACAAACCCATGAGTAGGGTATCAGTACGGGCTTCGATCTTGCCGGTACATGATTAGGGGATGTATCGTTACGGGTCGACTCATACCGGTACTTGAGAAATTTAGAATTTCCAGTAAGCAAAGTCAGTATCGGCACGCTTGTGAGTATCAGTACATAGGGGTACCGTATCGATACTCGTATTCGAGTAATGGTACCCATTGAGCTGAATAATCTATAATGCCAGTTAAAGATGGAAATCAACATGGAAGATTAATGAATTGATTTATGCCTTAATTAATGAGTTAATATGGATCAATGAAGATAATTAACGAGAATGATTAATGTACTCCTTCATAAGCTATTAACAACTTGATAAATTTTGGGTGACTTGTTGTATTAGTAACCATAGGGATCCTTGGTGGATTGTGATATGTTGCATGCCATGTGAGGGCACTTGTTTGGTAACCATGTCAATGCCGTGTTCTGTTTGGACACGTGTTTGGTTGAGTCACCTTTAATTGTTGGGATCTAGATACCTAAAGAGCGTGTTACAACACCATGGTTTGAGATACCTAATGAAGGTTACCGATGTTGTGTGACACGGACCTTATTCGAAGATACTTGATGGGGGATTCCAAGTATGAGTGTATGTTCTGATGTTGTGTGACCCGGTCTCAGCCAGGGTATATGTTCCGATGATGTGTAACTTGGCCTCACCTAGAGAGAGTATGTTCTTGAGGTTGTGTGACACCGGACCTCACTGCATGTTTATGGTTATAATTGTGTATGTTTTTTCCTAGATGATCTGATGAAATCTCGGGTATGGTTGGGCCTTGTGTGTGTTGAGTGGATCGATTGAATGATCAAGACCAAGAGGGGTGAATTGGGATTTAAAAACTTTGTGGAGTGAAAAGGGCAATTTAAAAATAAAGAACAAAGGATTTTAGAGTGGTTCAAGTTCCAAATGAACTCTACATCCACTACCTTAGCTACCACTAAGGATTTCAACAATTCACTATTTGTTATTCCCCTTTTCAAGGCTTAGGAGGTAACCTTTACACAACCAGTCAAATTTTCTACCCAAAATTTGACCAAACCCTCACCAATAATCAAAGAAGAAATTGGACAAGAAGTATATCTCTCAAATACAGATTTGTCCCTTGAAATACAACACTCAACCCAAATTTGAAGAAAGAATAAGAAATGAATACAACATAATTTGGGAATTACAAGAGATTGGAAATTTGGCACACTTGAGGTTGGATTTTTGCTTGAATGTTTGTCTTTAATGCAATAGTTGTTGCTGGTCTTCAAAGAGCTTCAATTTATACCTCCTCTATCAATTCTAGCCGTTTGGGTGGTTGGGGAATTGAATAGAGCCGTTGGGACCCTCTCTTTCCACCATAAATGCACTTCTGCAGCTATCCGTATCGGTACATGGGGAGCCGTATCGATACCTATCTCAAAAAAGAAAGAGTCGGTGTACATAATAAAGAGGGATATCAAAACGCGCATAGGCGTATCGATACGGGACAGGGAGTGTATCGAAACAGATAAGACTGTATCGATACCTTTTTCTCAACTTAGCTCACTGGAGGTTTCCGTTTCGATACGAGGGTTTACCGTATCGATACAGGTCAACTGCCAATTTAAATTTTGGTTACCTAACAACTGAAACCAACGGTCGAAAGCATTTAAAACAATTCGAATTAAAAATTCAATTAAAATCGTATTGATACGGGTGAAGCCGTATCGGTACACCATTCAAACTCCTTCAGTTTTTACAGAGGGGTGTATCGATACAGATGGAATCTGTTTCGATACGCTATTTCGATACGATTAAGAGCGTATCGAAACGCGTCCTTCCAGTAGCCAACTTTTTAAAAAAGGTATCGATACGGCTGGAAGCGTATCGATACACCTGGACGGTTTTGGACACTTTGGCCTTGGAACACTTAGAAAATATTTGGAGTTTGAGTTTTTCAAATCAGTTTTAAAGTGTTGGTGATTTAAAACTTATTAAGGGACTTACAAAACAATTTCAAGTTTTTCAATTTGATCCTTAACGATTTAATTATATCAAAATCAAACATAGGTTTCACAATCTCCCCCTTTTTGATATAACAAAACTAGAACTTGAAATTTTTGACACTTTTGAAAAACTTTGCAAAATTAACTCCCCCTTAATATGAGCTAGGTAACTTTTAAGTTGAAAATCAAAATTTTTAAGTGTTGTGAGCTTCACTCTCCCCATTTTTGTTAGATCAAAAAAAATTGAGACAAAGTAAAGTGCATAACATAGACAAAGGTATAAATAGGCAACATAAATATCATTAAGTTCAAAATAAAGCATAACATTAACTTAAAAATCCAACAAAACAGAAAATCAAAGCATAGGTTTAAAATAAAACAAACTTAGTCCTAAGAACGTGAAACAAAAGTGCATAAATAAAAATATCCTAGATGATATGCATGAAATGCAAGGAGAAGCTACTAGGCATCATCATCGTCGTCTTCATCATCTTCATCTTAATCTTCAATTGGATCATCATTCCTCATGCTATTACGCCACTCATCATGGAAGGCGAAGAGGGAAATATTCATAGAATTATGACCGCCTTCAAGAGAGGTGAGACGATTCTCCACGTTCGTCATCCGTGTTTCAAGGCTTGTGAAACGAGTATCAATCATGGTAAATCCCGAAGCCATATCCGTGCGCAATCCCGTGAATTGCTCATTAAGGAAGGTCATAAGAGCATCCATGGAAGGTTGAGGAGGAGGTGGAGAAGCTTGAGGAACTTGTTCACCTTGAGGATTTTCCAATTGTGCCGCGGCCTCGGGTGGTAGCTCGGAAAGACGTAATCAACTACCATTAAAATAATGGAACTTACCCCTTGCAAGAGAGCGTTCATCAATGGGATCGGTGAGGGGAGTTTTGAAGTCATGCGAGCAATCAATGTCCTTGTGTAGAAAGAAGTAGCTTAGGGCTGTACCATAGGTGAAGGAAGTGACAAGAGTGGTGTGGCGATGTTGCACAAGATAAACAATCTCCGCAAACATGATGCGAGCAAGGTTTGAACGTTTTCTTTCACTGAAGCAACGAATCCAAAAGTCATCCACTTGACGGATGGTAGAGTACTTTCCTCCGGAAGGCCTAAGCCACCAAGAGACCATCAAATGGAGGATCCGATCTTGAGCATTGAGGGCGGTGACGGAGCCACTAAGAACATGGCCTAAAGCATTCTCATCATCAATGCCTTCATCCTCCAACTTAAAAACCTCACAAATAGATTTGACATCTAGAAGGATTTTCTTGCCCATGAGATAGGAACTAACTCCGGTAACAACCCCATCATGATTAGCACAACATTTGGCATTAGCATAAAAGATTAAAACCAAAATACGAAAATAAAACCCAGGAATGGAGAGAAAATCCATAAACTTCCAACGTTGAAGCAAATGGAGATATTCAAATTTGAATCGCTCCGAGTTAAGAAAAGGAATAGATATTACCCTTTCCGGACGAATCTTGTAGTTTTGGAATTGAAGAAAATAGGTGAGAGCTCCGGTGGTTTGAAAGGATTGTTCATAGATTTGGGTGAAATTCGGACGAGCACCCTCTCCGGGATTGGATGATTCACCGGTTTGATTTAGACGAGATCTCTTCCTAGATGGTGCCATGAACTAGAAAACAAGTGTATGCATTTAGATTCCTTCATTCAAGTCATTGAGAAATCAAAGATCAAGGTATAAAAAATTTGCAAAAGAAAATTTTGAGAAAAAGAAATTTTGAAAGAAAAATTTTGTTGAGAAGACAAGCAAAAAAAATAAAAGAAAAAGAAAGGGTTTTACCTTGATAGTGATTAGAGAGGAATGGAGAAAAGCCTAGCACCAAATTGATGAAAAAGCTTTAGAGCTTTGCTTGATTTGAAACCCTCTTGAAGTTTTTGAGTTGTGGTGTGAAAATATGAGGGAGGAAGAGCCTATTTATAGGCTGAAAACGGCTAGGGTTTTTAGGGTTTTGAGAATTTTAGTTTTGGTAAAAGTTGAAGACTTTAAATGCCAAAATTAAAGCAGTCTGTGCAATCGCGTATCGATACGCCTGAGGGTGTATCGATACGGGGGTAAAAACGTAATTCCTATAAAAATGCTCGTTGAAGGATCGTATCGAAACGGATGCAATCCGTACTGAAACGATTGAAGCTCGTATCGAAACGGGTTTAACCGTATCGATACCCGTTTAAGGCAAAATGTATTCCTGGAAACTAATAAAGTATGCGTATCGATACTCGTAGAGCCGTATCGATACCCTAAGCTAGAAGTACATTTTAGGCCTAAAGAATAATCATAAGCTCGATTCTAACACCTCCTAAAGGAATGCAAATGATGAATGAGCAGTTCTAAGCATATTTTAATAGAAACATACTCCCCCTAGCTATAGGCATGGATATTTTTAAGAGTTACAACACACAAACATGCAATTTCACAAGACCAAGCAATTTTAAGCACAAAAGAGGTCCTAAAAGGTCAAGATAGGCTAGCTACCCCTAACTCTCTCCTAAGGGACCAAAAATGCTCTTTGTCTAAAGGTTTTGTAAATATGTCCGCTAATTGATTTAAGGTGTCAACATACTCTATAACCACATCTTCCTTAAGGACATGATCTTTAATGAAATGATGCCTTATTTCTATGTGTTTGGTTCTAGAGTGTTGGATGGGATTTTTTGTCAAACATATAGCACTAGTGTTATCACATTTTAGGGGTATGGTTTCAACTTTAATACCATAATCTAAGAGTTTTTGCTTCATCCAAAGGACTTGAGCACAACAACTCCCTAAGGATATGTACTCGGCTTCGGTGGTAGATAAGGCTACACTATTTTGTTTCTCAGAGAACCAAGATATGAGCATACTACCTAGGAATTGACAAGTTCCCGAAGTACTCTTCCTATCGATTTTGCATCCCCCATAATCCGCATCCGAATAAGTATGAAGGTTGAAGGTGGAGTCTCTAGGGTACCAAAGACCTAAACAAGGAGTATCTCTAAGGTACCTAAAGATTCTCTTAACGGCTATAAGGTGGGACTCTCTAGGACTAGCTTGAAACCTAGCACACAAGCAAACACTAAACAAGATATACGGTCTACTTGCGGTAAGGTAAAGCAATGATCCAATCATAGAACGGTAAAGCTTAGAGTCGACACACTTACCTCCTTCATCTTTGTCAAGCTTTGTAGATGAGCTCATAGGTGTGGCTTGAGGCTTTGCATTCTCCAAGCCAAACTTCTTGAGCATATCCTTTATGTACTTTGCTTGATTTATGAAGGTGCCATCCTTCTTTTGCTTGATTTGGAGTCCAAAAAAGAATGAGAGCTCCCTCATCATGCTCATTTCAAATTCACCTTGCATTAGCTTAGCAAACTCTTTGCAATGACATTCGTTAGTAGAACCAAAAATAATATCATCAACATAAATTTGTACTACTAAGATGTCATTTTTATATCTTTTTATAAAAAGTGTAGTGTCCATATTGCCTTTTTCAAAACCCTTTTCAATTAAAAAGTTTGAAAGCCTTTCATACCAAGCTCTAGGAGCTTGTTTTAAACCATAAAGAGCTTTAGTGAGTTTGAAAACTTGATTTGGAAATTTTGAGTCTTCAAAACCTGGTGGTTGTTCCACATACACTTCTTCATTTATAAAACCATTTAAAAACGCGCTTTTAACATCCATTTGAAAAAGCTTGAAATCATGATAACATGCATATGCAAGCAACATTCTAATGGCTTCCATTCTAGCTACGGGTGCATAGGTTTCATCAAAATCTATTCCCTCTTCTTGAGTGTAACCTTGTGCTACTAGTCTAGCTTTATTTCTCACAATGTTACCACTCTCATTTAGCTTGTTCCTAAAGACTCATTTAGTTCCTATGGTAGATTGATTACTAGGCCTATCAACTAATGTCCAAACGTTACTTCTCTCAAATTGATTTAACTCTTCTTGCATAGCCATAATCCAAAAATCATCTTTCAATGCTTCTTTTATATTCTTAGGCTCTATGCATGAGATAAATGCAACATGATTCATTAATCTAAGAGAAGAACGAGTGGTTACCCCCTTGGATGGATCACCCAAGATTTCACCATCTTTGACAGTTGAACTCCCTTGGGTAGCTCACTTCCTTTTCCTCAAGAGCCAAGTCCTTCAAGGCTTCAAGAGGTGGATCTTGTGTGTCCTCTTCTTTTGTTGGAATCTCATCCTCCTTTGAAGTTTGTCCTCCATCAAAGGCATTTATGATTCCTACATCATCATCATCATAAGAATCCTTCCTTGGAAGGAGGTTATCATCGAATACAACATGTATAGATTCTCCTACTACTAAAGTTCTCTTGTTAAATACTCGATAGGCTTTAGAGGTTAAAGAGTATCCTATGAAAATAGCTTCATCACTTTTTGCATCAAATTTACCTAAGTTGTCTTTTCCATTATTTAAAACAAAACACTTGCAACCAAAAGGGTGAAAATAGCTAATGTTAGGCTTTTTAGATTTTAAAATCTCATAAGGTGTTTTCTTTAAAATTGGCTTAATCATTACTCAATTAACAATATAGCAAGCGGTGTTTGTGGCTTCCGCCCAAAAATATTTAGGTAAATTATTTTCACAAAGCATGGTTCTAGCCATTTCTTGCAAAGTTCTATTTTTCCTCTCAACTACCCTATTTTGTTGAGGAGTTCGAGGAGCCGAAAAATTGTGGCTAATACCATTTTCATTCAAACAATCTTCAAACCCTAAATTTTGAAACTCGGTTCCATGATCACTTCTAATATGTGAAATTCTAAGTTCAAGATCATTTTGGGTTAGTTTTGAAAATGTGATGAATTTTTCTAAAGCCTCATCTTTAGTACTTAAAAATAGAACCCAAGTAAATCTAGAAAAATCATCAACAAGTACAAATGCATAAGATTTACCACCCAAGCTCATAGTCCTAATTGGCCCAAATAAATCCATATGGATAAGTTGTAAACATCTACTTGTAGAAACATCATTAATGGATTTAAAGGAAGACTTGTGTCGTTTACCCTTAGAGCATGCATCACAAATTTTATCGTTTGAGAATTTAATCTTGGGTAAACCTCTAACTAGATCAAGGGAAACTAGTTTTTCTAAAACACTAATGCTAGCATGTCCTAGTTTCCTATGCCACAACCATGCATCATTTTCATTTTGTGCTACTAAGCATGCATGAGATGTATGTATGTCATCTAGATGCACCATGTATATGTTCCCTATGCGATGACCTATGAGCATAACATTATTAGATTTAATGCCAACAATTTTGCACCAATTTTTATCAAATAAAACATTAAATCCTTTATCACACAATTGACTTATGCTCAATAAGTTATGTTTAAGACCATCGACATACAAGACATTTTCAATGAGAATAGTAGAGTGATTACCTATGGAGCCAATACCTTTAATGTGGCCTTTGAAGTTTTCACCAAATGTCACCACTCCTCCACTTTTTGGCTTTAGATCCATGAATCTACTCTTGTCTCCGGTCATATGCCTTGAGCATCCACTATCAAGGTACCATGAGTTTTGACTTTGTGCTTTGGCCTTGTAGCAATGCTCCCCCTACAAACAAAGATATTAAGCTTTTGTTTTTGGTACCCAAATCATTTTGGGTCCATGAGTGTTAGCTCCCAAAACCTTGGTTCCCTTAGGAATCCAAGATGACATAGTAACAATGTTATTAGATTTTACAAGTTCCTTAGGAACCCATACACTTCTAATCCTTTTAGTTCTACTATGTCTAGGAAAGCTACCTTGTTCGTAGTAATTAGTCTTTTTCTTAGGTTGGTTTGTTTTTGAAGATTCACCTATTTCATGCTTGACACTTCCAACATTTTTAAAAGACTCTTTGAGATTATTTAGCTCATCTAACACCTTTTGGTGTTCACTATTACATTGAGAAATAAGATTATTAAGGTCAACATTTTCGTCTTGGAAGAATTTTAGTTCATCTTTCAACCCTAAAATCTTTTTCTCAAATTTTAAATTAGCTTGAGAGAGAGAGTCATTTTTGTCTTTTAATTCCAAAATAATTTTCTTATTCCTAATGACCGACTCTTTATATTTCTCAACTAATTCATCATAGACTTCTTGTAACTCATCATATGCATCATTTAATTCATCATATGTAAAATCTAAAGATGATGAGTTAGAGGTTACCATGGAGGAATCTTCCTCAAGTGCCATGAGGCAAAGGTTGGCCACTTCTTGTTCGTCATCCTCGGATGACTCCTCATCACTCCAAGTAGCAAGCTTGGCTTTGAGCTTTTTCTTCTTCTCAAAGCCCTTCTTCTTGAGTTGAGGGCACTCTGAACGTATGTGGCCAGGTTTATTGCACTCGAAGCAAATGATTTGACCCCTTGCTTCTTCTTTGTTTTTACCTTTGAAGTCCATCTTTCTTTGAATTTTTCTTCCACGATTGGACCTCATGAATCGAGAGAACTTCTTGGCTATCATAGCCAATTCTTCAAGGTCATCCTCCTCACTAGAAGAGCTTTCCTCAAGTAGTGAAGCTTTAAGAGCTATTCCTATTTTCTTCTTCTTTTCAACTTCTAGCTTCTCTACTCTCTTCTCTTCCTTCTTCTTCTCTTCTTCCCTTCCTTGTTTCATAATCTCATGAGTGAGTAGAGAACCCACTAGCTCATCAAGCTTTAGAGTCTTCAAATTTTTTGCCTCTATGATGGCGGTTCTCTTCCCATCCCAAGATTCGGGAAGTGAATAAAGTAGCTTCCGGACAAGCTTGTCTTCCGGTATGGTCTCTCCAAATCCTTTGAGCCCATTGACTATGGTAGAGAAGCGATCAAACATCTTGGACACCGTCTCATCGGGCTCCATCTTAAAATTCTCATAACTAAGATTGAGAATTCCAATCTTAGTTTCCTTGACGTCGTTGGTTCCCTCATAGGTGGTCTCAAGAGTATCTCATACTTCCTTAGCACTCTCAATGGATGAGACTTTGGAATAGATGTCGGGTCCAAAGGAGAAAAAAAGCATGTGAAGTGCCTTGTCATTTATTTGAATCTTCTTTCTTTCATCTTCACTCATTTCTATCTTTTTCTTCAACACCATCTTTCCTTCATTGTCTTGCTTCAATGGAATGTAAGGACCATCTTCAATGACATCCCACACCAAGTAATCATTGGACTTGATGAAGAGGCGCATCTTATTCTTCCAAAAAGGATAGTTGTCACCATTGAAGAATGGTGGCTTTGTGGTGGATTGTGACTCATACATACTTGAACCGGAGGTAGAAGCCATGGCTTGATTTTTTGTTGATCTCACTCTTCCTAGGAACTCCTCTTGTGGTTGTGAATCCTTCAAAGAGGTAGGCTCTGATACCAATTGTTGAGTGGATCAATTGAATGATCAAGACCAAGAGAGGGTGAATTGGGATTTAAAAACTTTGTGGAGTGAAAAGGGCAATTTAAAAATGAAGAACAAAGGATTTTAGAGTGGTTCAAGTTCCAAATGAACTCTACATCCACTACCTTAGCTACCACTAAGGATTTCAACAATTCACTATTTGTTCTTCCCCTTTTCAAGGCTTAGAAGGTAACCTTTACACAACCGGTCAAATTTTCTACACAAAATTTGACCAAACCCTCACCAATAATCAAAGAAGAAATTGGACAGGAAGTATATCTCTTAAATATAGATTTGTCCCTTGAAATACAACACTCAACCCAAATTTGAAGAAAGAATAAGAAATTGATACAACACAATTTGGGAATTACAAGAGATTGGAAATTTGGCACACTTGAGGTTGGATTTTTGCTTGAATGTTTGTCTTTAATGCAATAGTTGTTGCTGGTCTTCAAAGAGCTTCAATTTATACCTCATCTATCAATTCTAGCCGTTTGGGTGGTTGGGCAATTGAATAGAGTCGTTGGGACCCTCTCTTTCCACCATAAATGCACTTCTACAGCTATTCGTATCGGTACACGGGGAGCCGTATCGATACATGTCTCAAAAAAGAAAGAGTCGTTGTACATAATAAAGAGGGGTATCGAAACGCACGTAGGTGTATCGATACAGGACAGGGAGTGTATCGAAACAGATAAGACCGTATCGATACCTTTTTCTCAACTTAGCTCACTGGAGGTTTCCATTTCGATATTAGGGTTTACCGTATCGATATGGGTCAACTGTCAATTTAAATTTTGGTTACCTAACAACTGACACCAACGGTCGAAAGCATTTAAAACAATTCGAATTAAAAATTCAATTAAAACCGTATCGATACGGGTGAAGCCGTATCAGTACATCATTCAAACTCCTTCAGTTTTTACAGAGAGGCGTATCGATACAGATGGAATCTGTTTTGATACGCTATTTCGATACGGTTAAGAGCGTATCGAAACGCGTCCTTCCAGTAGCCAACTTTATAAAAAAAGGTATCGATACGGCTGGAAGCGTATCGATACACCTGGACGATTTTGGACACTTTGGCCTTGGAACACTTAGAAAATATTTGGAGTTTGAGTTTTTCAAATTAGTTTTAAAGTGTTGGTGATTTAAATCTTATTAAGGGACTTACAAAACAATTTCAAGTTTTTTAATTTGATCCTTAACGATTTAATTATATCAAAATCAAACATAGGTTTCACAGTGTGCCATGTATGATGACTTGCATGTGTCTTGGCGACTAGTGGTAGCGCCACGTGTTTATTTATCTCTTCTTATTGCTCGTACTAGCTTGCATGCTTATGTTTATGATTAACATAAAGTATAATAGAGTAGATGTGTACCATTGAGCTTTGTAAGCTCAAAGCTCAGAATTGTTATTTTCGTGCGTAGGTTGGTAGATTGATCGGGAGCTCGAGGAGCACAACTAGTTTGGGATTCCAACAAGCGATGATTGCCAGAGTACGATACTTATATTTAGTGGGTTGTGTATTCATATGACTTTTCGTGGTCGAGTCTATAACTTTTATTTTGGAATTGTATTGATCAAGTCTAATGCTCAAATGTTTTAAATTAAACTATAGCTCCTTTATAACAATTTAATCATTTATCAATATTTTCAATTGTTGGATTTAAATGTTATTAGAAATTTTTTTGTTTGGGTTAATTCAAGTTTAGAAATTTTATGGTGACGAGTTGGGTTAAGGCTCAAATGTGACATATGAGTTTTGGGTGTTACAAGTGTAAAATATAATGCTTAGGGATAAATTTAGAAAAGTGGTCATAGATTAGTGACAACCTATACAAGTATCTCCTACAATAAAAACTACTTCATCTTTTATAAATGGTTGATAATTTTATCCTGTTGTAATCTTAAATCTACAATGTTGTTCCTCCTTTTTAATTACATCAGTTTAGTCTTTATAGTCTTTTAAAATCAACAAAATTGGTCCTATTTTTTAATTTCATCAATTTAGCCTTCAAACCCTTGCATTACATTAATCTTGCCCGTTAACTATCGTTCACTAACAAAATTGTTATCACCAAATGTCTTTGGCCATATCAGACACTGCGCTATTAAATAATTAACATCATTTGAGTTAGCGTGTCAATATGTCATTTTCTTCAATAAATTAACATTCTCCAATAAGATGATAACGAGTCAATTTTGATGACATGACAATATAATGACATTTAAAAAAACTATAATATTAAAAATAATTCATTCTTAAATTCTTCATTTGTACTTCACATCATTAAAATTTACCTACCACCGTTGACATGGTAAGACAGTTGGTGATAGCGACTCATGTGAAAGCATATAGTGACCACGTACACAAAATTTAACAGCTCTGCTAGTCAACAATAGTCAAAGGGTGAGATTGATACAATTTAGAAGTTTGAGAGCTAAATTGATGAAATTAAAAAAGATGAACAATATTACTAATTTTAGAAGGCTACGAAAATTAAATTAAGGGTAAACTACATCAGTGACCACCGAACTAATTAGGGATACCTATTTTGACCATCGAACTATCGAACTCGTCAATCAGACCATCAAACTTATTAAATTGACCTATTTTGACCACCACCGTTAAAAAACTAACGAATGGGTGATGTGGCAGTTAATGAAAATTTATAAAATTGCACATTTAGTCCATGTTATTTATCTATAATATCAATTTAGTTCTAATTTTAGTTTAATTAATTAAATTTAATTATCGAATCGGATGACGGCACATGTCATCACCTGATTGGATAAATTTATATTTTTTGGGAATTAGTTGGAATGTGTTCTTATCTATTAATAGGGTTTTGGTTCACACGACCCGTTACGGCAAACGCTTGTCAAAAAGCGTTTGTAACTAATCGGATAGGCGATTTTGGTTTATTATTAGGAATTTTAGGTTTTTATTGGATAACGGGAAGTTTCGAATTTCAAGATTTGTTCGAAATATTTAATAACTTGATTTATAATAATGAGGTTCATTTTTTATTTGTTATTTTATGTGCCTCTTTATTATTTGCCGGCGCCGTTGCTAAATCTGCGCAATTTCCTCTTCATGTATGGTTACTTGATGCCATGGAGGGGCCTACTCCTATTTCGGCTCTTATACATGCTGCCACTATGGTAGCAACGGGAATTTTTCTTGTAGCCCGCCTTCTTCCTTTTTTCATAGTCCACTGGAAAGTAAAATCAAAGAAATAAGGAATGTACTTAGTGTGAATTGAACCTAGGACCTCCAAGATAAAAACTCATGCTATTACCACTGAGCCAAACCACTTCTATTAATACAAATTACATCATTTTGTATATATCTTATAATACAGTAATTGTTAGGAAAAAAGAAATAAAAATGATTGATAGGGGATTCAAACTTAGGTCATTTGAGATGTGTAAAAATATACAAACCACTAAATTAAGTTAATTCTTTTAGAAGAAAAATAAAATATTTTAAATATATTTAAAGTATAGTTAAAGCACATTCCTTATTTCTTTGATTTTCATTTAACCAGGAGGTGATACGTGTCACCACATAGTTGGAGAAAAATAAATATATTAAATATTAAATAAAATAATTAAAAATTAAAATAAATTGTCCAATCGGGTGATGACACGTGTCGTCATCCGATTCGATGATTAAAATTTAATTAATTAAATTTAGGACCAAATTGGTATTATAGGTAAAAAAAGGGACTAAATGTGTACTTTTACAAATTTACGTTAACTGCTATGTTACCCATTCGTTAGTTTTTTAACGTCGGTGGTCAAAATAGGTTAATTTAATAAATTTGGTGGTTTAATTGACGAATTTAATAATTCGATGGTCAAAATAGGTATCCTCAATTAGTTCGGTGGTCACTAATGTACTTTACCCTTAAATTAACACAATTAAAAAGAATGGTTTTATTTTGATGCACAAGCTGTGTAAAATTTTTTTACACAACCCTTTTATAAAATTTAAAATTTAAAATTTAAATTACAAACCCTAGCAACCTAAAACCTAAACCCTAAGCCCTAAGCCCTAAACTCTAAATTCTAACCATAAACCTTAAATTATATACCCTACATACTAAACCCCTAAACCCTAACCTAAAATCTTAAACCCTAAACCCTAAAATTAAAGGGCTTGTGTAAACTAAAGTTTACACAAGCTTGTGCATCAAAGTATTTTCCTAAAAAGAATTAGTAACATTAATAATGTAGAATTACTACAAGACCAAAATTACTTTTTAAACATTCATAAATCATCGCCATCGCCGAAAAACCTTGAACCATACACCCTTATGTGGGCAACCACAATGGATTAGGTGAGTCTATGGTATAACATGTCTATTGTGCGGCTAAAATAAATTAAAAATGTTAGATTTTTTGATAACATTTTCAGTTAGTTTTTTGAATTTTTTTACAAGTATTAATATTTATTTTGTAAGTATTGATACTTAGTTTTTTTTATAAGTTTTCAGTTTAGGGCAAAAGTATCGAAACTTACAAAAAATAAGTATTGAAACTTGTTCTTAAACTAAAAATGTTAGACTTCTTGATAACATTTTCGGTTGATTTTTTGAGTTTTTTTGCAAGTAACTATACTTATTTTGTAAGTATATGTACTTAGTTTCTTTGATAAATTTTCAGTTCAGGACAAAACTATTGATACTTGAAAAAAAAATTAAAAAAACCAACCGAAAATGTTATCAAAAGTCTAACATTTTCAGTTCAAGAACAAGTTTCGATATTTTTGTCCCAAACTGAATTTATCAGAAAACTAAGTATCGATACATACAAATAAGTATCGATACTTGAAGAAAAAACTTAAAAAACCAACCGGAAATATTATAAAAAATCTAACATTTTCAGTTTAAGAACAAGTTTCGATACTTTATTCTAAATTTACCATTTTTTAGCCTCATATTCTACTCCTCAATGAATTAGAAAGAGTTGGCTTAAAACCCAATATCACTTGTGCACAGTTTAATACAACGCATGGACCAGCTACTTATAATTATTACTATAACTATCTGATTCGCATAAACTACGAGAAACATGAAGATGCATCCATAACACTAAGGTTCAGTTTCAAGGGCGGATCGACGGGCCGAGAACTATCGTCTCCTATAAATTTAAAATTTATATATGATTTAATTTTTTAAGAAAATTTTATGTATTTT
Source organism: Hibiscus trionum (assembly GCA_030270665.1). Classification (NCBI taxonomy): domain Eukaryota; kingdom Viridiplantae; phylum Streptophyta; class Magnoliopsida; order Malvales; family Malvaceae; genus Hibiscus; species Hibiscus trionum. Next base: position 719,614 of record BSYR01000050.1, read on the forward strand.
CTATTAAAAATTTATTTTCATTCCCTCATTTTATAAGTTCATTCCCCTAAAATTTTATAGGTTCACCCTAATATAAAAGGGTTAACTACTGGGATGGTCACACTTATGTTTTCCCTCAGTACAGAGTTGGTCTCCGATTTAAAAAACGACCAGTAATTTCACTTACGTTTTCGATCTGTAAACTTTTGGTCACCGAGACGTTTGTTGCCGTTAAACATAAACGGTAGGCTGATATGACACAATTAAAAAAAGACAAATTACATATATAGTCCCTAAACTATTACTTCACTTCTATTTTAACCACCAAAATAAAAATAATTTGTATAATTTTACATTTAATCCTCCATATTTACAAATTATTTTATTTCTTTCCCCTCCACTATCTTCATTATTCTCATTAAAAAGGTTTGCAATATTGAAGGCAAGCAAATGTGAGTTCAACCGTGCTCAGATCAATCACATTTCAGATACGACTAACAAAAGCAATCATAAATGGTTCATGAAATAACTGTTCTAAGCAACAATATAATCATTGATTGGTGTCAATTATAATACAAGATTTGCTTGGTGGGTGAAACAGTGAAGCAAAGACAAACTAAAATAGCAACAATACTTATTCCCTTGATCAAGCAAAAGATAGATCAGAACCAACAAAACACATCAATCTCTTAACACGAATTTGTAAAAGGGCAAGCAATCGAATCAAGTTCATAGCAGAAATACTTGTAACTTAAAAAACTCATCAAATTATTACTAAAAAACTTAGCAAATATACAATAAGAAAATCTAAAAAAACAAATCTAACCTAAAATGTTCCCTTCATTCTCTCGTTAACTGTTTAAAAATAAAATAAAATAAATAAAAAATATCGTTAGAGATTTGCAGATCAAAAAGAGAAAAACCCTAGAATGAGAAGATTAAAAAAAAAAACCAATCCTTTTATACTTAAACCACACCATTTCCCATCAAGGGCAGAAGTTTTTTGACAACTTCTTTATGAATATTGCTCATGTTGTCTTCCCTCTCTCGGAAATTAACAAAAATAAAATGTAAAAGAATAAATTTTGATAACAAATAAATTAAAGTTTTAACTGACTAAAGCTCTAGTTCTACTTGATTCTTTTAATTACTCTCTCTATATCTTAAAGTTGGAAATTTTAAGCTTAAGAATCATCGAAAGAGAGAAAAAAATAAGAAAAGAGAAAACTTTTTCAGACAAAACCAACAACAACAATAATAATTTATAAATATGGATGATTAAATGTGAAATTATAAAATTGTTTTTATTTCGGTGGTCAAAATAGAAGTGAAGTAATAGTTTAGGGACTACATGAGTAATTTATCTTTTTTTAATTGTGTCAGATCAGCCTCCCATTTAAGTTTAATGGTAACAAACGTCTCAATGACTAAAAGTTTATGGATCGAAAACGTAAATGACCTTACTGGTCGTTTTTAAAAATCGGTGACCAACTCTGTACTGAGAGAAACATTAGTGACAATCCCAATAGTTAACCTATTTTAGTTTGTCCCTCTTTAGTTTGGTAGAGTAAAAAGAAAATTAAAAGAATGATCAATTGTTATTTTTTTAAATGACATATTTATTTTAGGCCTATAATTGAATGTCTGAAATTTTAATTTTAGAGGAAAAAACAAGTTTATTCGTATATTTATAATTGAATTACTAAATTGTTAGTTTTGAAGGAAGAATATCATGTTTATTCATAAACACTTTAATTAAGCGATGTGTAATGTATTTTAGCCTTAAACTAATCCCAACTAAGAACTGTTTGGTTTGTATTTTAAAAGATGTATTTTTGCCGCAATGGATAATGCAGTTTCCGCATTGGTGTACGTCCCATCAGCAGAGAGCTCCGAATAAAAGAAGGGTTTAACAGCGGCTGTCGCTGGCGACTGCCGAGTTCTTTTAGTAAGCATCTCTTCACTCGATCCCTAAAGGAACAATTGTTTTACGGAAATTCTTTAGCTTTCAATGTTAGAATCCTTTGTTTTTCAGGAGTTGGCAAGTTCTTAGGCCTCTTATGTATTTGTCTGAAATGGGTAGGTTGATTATTTTTGTTAGGACCCGAAAGTCCTGTTTTGTTGTTGACATTTTATGTTCTGCTGGTGCTGGGATCCTGTTTTGTTAAGGTTTCAAGCTTTCAATTTTTGGGTGGGTTTAATACATGTATATGTATAGTTCATTAGTAAATTTCCTCATCTGATTGATACCTTTCTTGAAGTTTTTTTATTAGTGATGAGGTGAAAGAAGGGTAATAATTCATGGATACTGAGCTTCAACGACCTCTTTCTTTCCGCTTAAGCCGCAGAGGAGATCGTAATAATCAACGATCATATGCTAAAGGTAAACAAAATCCCTAATTTCGTTTTTCTTTCTTCACATAGGTTGATGCAATGAAAATTTGGGTTATTATTATGGCATTGGTTTATGTTGTAGATATTATATCTTTGTATTCTTTAAGATAAAGGGTAATTTGTTTATTTGTTACTTGTTTCGGTTTATGGATTATGATTTTTGGATTTACTTGACCAGGAGTAGTTTCTTGATGCAGATGATGGGGGTGGTTTGCTTTCTTCGGTGAGGTTGCCACAAGATAATCCTATGAAAACTGTGTGGAGGCAGGGCTTTATTCGATTGGTTTTAATCGCAGCCATTCTATGGATGTTGCTTATTCTTATCACTTTACCATTTCATGTTTTGTCTTACCAATCTTTGTTATCTTTCTTTTCAGGTATGATCCCATTCTTCTTTTTGTCAGCTTTCTGTTGGTTTTTGGAAATGAAACACAAATGTGTGTGTATATGAGTTAGAAGAATGAAAGAAGTTTTATACTTACTTTTCTGGTATCTTGATCTAAAATTTGATCAGGCACTGGTCTAGTTGCCAATGAGCCCAGTGAGTGAACTAGGCTCAGGTTGGTGGTCTTTTTATTGGGTCCTAAAACCTCAAAGATGTTAAGCTCCAGCTCCTTCACCGAGCTATTTTTTGTTCCAGCAACTGTTTATTGTAAAGTTGACTGGAATTATGTTTCTGCATTGGCCTATTGTGTGGTTATACTTGATGAATGCTGTTACTTCAACTTGTATGCTAAGACATGGCTTGAAGTAGTAATGTCCTTTGCGTTTGTTAATTAATTGAGATGGTAAATACTTGGAAAAAGATTGGTGGGGGTCCTTTCCTACATTAGGGAATTCTCTAAACAATTCAGAAGTTGCTTTGTCTACTTTTTGTGTGCTTCACTAATCCTTGATGTAGTCATTGGTTACATCCATTCTTGGTGAAAATGTCCTGTGCAATCTGAAATTCTGGTTCAGAAATTGTAGCCATCTTTCATCTTTCGTTCAAGATGATATGTTGTTCCTTTTTTATGCAGTTATTTCTAAGAAAGAGGGCAAGGTAATCATCTCAAAGGACTCACTTGGATTGACTCCAAAAGCAGAACATCGTAAGTTCATGCGAACTCTTCTTTTTTCAAAAATAACGATCTCTCTGCCTTTATACTATTAATATTAATTGTAAAATGACCAAATAGGTTGTCCAATTCCAGTAGCTGATGACCCTGAGAAAATAATTATTCCAGAGGGAAAAACACCAGATGTAATTGTTAAAGATTTAACCTACGTTGAGGAGGAGGATTTGGTTAACAACGGATCTCATTCCTTCCCATTATTTGGAGGTAACCAAAACTGGCAGCAAAGAGAAAAGAATTTCAAATTAAAGCCAAGTATGAAGGTAAAGCTTATTTTATTTGCTTTTAATCCCATGCTCGTATTCATGGCTAAAGCAAATAATGCTCTAGGTCGTAGGGACTAGAAAGGTTCTTTCCCCCTAATTAGTTGTTAAGTTTCATATGTTTTTGGGATTAAAATGTTCTCACTCTTGCCTCTACTCTTTCCTTTGCTTACCTCTTTTAGATGGCTGAAAATAGAATTAAGTGATCTTCTTTTGTATTCATTTTTTCCTTTAGGTTCACTGTGGATTTCTGCGAAATGGCGGCGCTGACATGAATCCTATGGATATTGAATATGTCAAGAAATGTAGGTTTGTGGTTGCATCTGGGATTTTTGACGGATATGATGTACCTCATCAGCCATCAAATATAAGTACTCGTTCTAAGAAGCTCTTCTGTTTTCTGATGGTTGTTGATGAAGTATCTCTCAAGTTTATTAAAAAAAATGTGACCATCAGGAAAGATAGAGATCAGGGGATGTGGGTAGGCATATGGCGTCTTATCCCATTGAAGCATCCGCCTTATGATGAACCTAGAAGGAATGGGAAGGTTCCCAAGATTTTAACCCACAGGTTATTCCCAGAAGCACAGTACAGCATATGGGTTGATGGTAAAATGGAGCTGATAGTTGATCCTTTGCTTATTCTTGAAAGGTATGTTCATGTGTTATTGAATCGTTAAAAACTCTGCCGTTGCCATATTTCTAGCTGTTGATGAATGAGACGGAAGACAATCTCTTTTAACATGGATATCTTTATAAATTAGACTACTCTCATGTTACTGAATTCTTAAGAACTTTGCTGCGTACATATTTCTTCCCTGTGAATGAATGAGAGGGGAATACAATTACTTTAGATTTATGGGTTTTGGTGAAGTATGGCCTTATTAAAACACTCTTTAAAGTTTGTTAATTTTCTGTTTATAGTAATAATTTTATATTGAATGCAATAGTTGACAACTTCATTGATGATTGCCAATAAGCTGAGTAGAGATATTACTTAAAAGCATGCATAGTGATCGTTTGATATAATATAAATTTTCCCTGTTTGAAAGGAATTATTCGACCAAGAACCTTCCTGGTTGATATATTTTCTCCCGAGCTATATGAAGCTTGGAATATGATCTCGATGTAGAACGGTTGGATTGAATTAGTTTCTATTGGCAGATACTTATGGCGTGATAAGCATACTTATGCGATAGCTCAGCACAAACATCATAGGAGCATATATGAGGAAGCTGATGCAAACAAGCGGAGAAAGCGATATGCCAGACCTCTCATTGATCTGCAGATGATGATATATTACTACGAGGGAATGGAGCCATGGAGTTTGAAGAAAAATACTATTAGCGGTATGAAGGGATACACATTATTCTTTTTTTAAGTCGTGAAGTGCATGGTTTTCATCTGAGTTCATAACGAATGTGTAGTATCGGGGCTATAGTTCTGTCGATGCAAGCTAATATTTCTTCATAACCAAATGCAGATGTGCCCGAGGGAGCCATAATCATAAGGGAACATACTGCACTCAATAATTTGTTCAACTGCATGTGGTTCAATGAGGTCAATCTCTTCACACCAAGAGACCAGCTGAGCTTTGGCTACGTTGTTTACAGGTTAAGGGGATTGTTTAAGTTCTTTATGTTTCAGAACTGCGAGTACTATTCACTTTTTGTCTTGCACTCGCATACTCGGGAGCATTCTTCTAAAGTAGAGTGGGTTAAAAATTTGAGCGAGTTTAAGGGAAGTGGTAGTAGTATGAAAGAGAGTAGAGGCGGATTCGGCTTGTGGACTCCGTATCCTAAGAACCTTGATTTGGTAATCCTCCCACCAGTGATAAGAACATCAAAAGCAGGCTGATGTTTCTCAGTTGCTATCTTGAATTGTCTTTCGAGCTTGAAACAATTAGTGAATGATATCTTTTATGGATCCATCCCTGCTTAAGACGGATGGTCTTGTACAGTAATTAAATTTGATTTATAGAAGAAAACAACCAGTTGGCTGATGATCCTCTTAACTAGGGGTGTAAACGAGCCGAGTCGAGCTCGAGTAGTGCTAAGCTCGGCTCGGATCTTTAAGATTTCGAGTCGAGTTCGAGCTTCAGTAATTTCTAACGAGCCTGAGAAATCTGAGCTCGACTCGGCTCGTTTAGAATTCGAGCCCAATCGAGTCAAGTATTGATCGATCTTTGACTGCATTGGACTCGAGTAACTCTTCATCTGTCACATCTCATTTAAAGTCCTATGAAGAAAAAATTTTGATACACAAGTTGTGTAAACTCAAGCTTGTTAATTTTAGGGTTTAGGGTCTTAGTTTAGGGTTTAGATGTTTAGGTTGGTTGGTTTAGAATTTAGGATTTAGATTTTAGGGTTTAATACTTATGTTTTGGGTTTACATTTAGGGTTTTAAGTTTAAGAATTTAGATTTTAAATTATTAAAAATAAAAAATTCTAGTATATTATATTTTCGAGTAGCCCGTGAGCTTTTCGAGTCGGGTATCAAGTGGCTCGGCTCGGCTCGGCTTGTCAAGAACTCGAGCCGAGTTCGAGCTCGAGTCGAGCTTTGACCGATTCAAACTCGAGTAGCTCGCGATCTATCTCGTCTTATTTACAGCCTACTCTTAACCTACTATTTTTGTCTGTTTTTTTACCCACCATGAACTGAGAAATGAGGAATTTTTAAAGACAGTTCTAATCATGTAAAAGAAACATTACAATAAACAAGTAAAATAAGCAAATGGGTACATGACTACATGCAAGATAGAAAAACAAGTAACAAATAGAAAAAAAATGCTAATTAGGTTTACTTAATATAGAGATACAAATTTAAAAATATGATGTGATAAAGTGTTGTAACAGATTCATCACCCTCTTTTTAACTTAATTCAAATTGTTGCATTTATAAATATGATTTTGGGTTTACTATAAGTAGCTGTTAGTTTTAGCCATTGCTTATTAAAATGCAACACTTGTAGGTCTCAGTCGACCTGAAAAAGAAAAGGAAACTGGTAATCTTGAAGTTCTTGCAAAGATCTTTCATCAACAGCCATTAGACATGTAATGATGATGATATATAATCAGCTATATCAACTAAACGGAAACAACATGGAAACATGACTGAATTTGCCTAAGCGAGCTGCTTAGACATGATATGCAATAATATACAAGCAGAAACTACATCAAACTCATTAACCTAAGATTCTCAGAAACCTCTTCAGCTTTGTTGTGTCATCTGCTACCATTTTCCTCAACCCGGGAGCCCTCGATATACGACACATTCCCCATTTTTTCAGCATTTTCACTTAGAGTCACGAGGTCATTGTAGATTTTCATAGAAGCCTTGGAGAATTTGATTAAGGTCTCAAAAACAGTGGAAAATCCAGTCTGAAACCCATTCAATGTGATTCTCTGTGTTTCTTGCATGTAATTGTGGTGTTTCTCCCTTTCTACATCCAACCTCTTCCTCATCGTATCCAACTGATCTTTCTTCTCTGTTAGATACTCATTCCGCTGTTCCATCTCCGGCTCGGGTTTATATTCCGTAAGCAGCTTGGATTCCACGAACCTGGTTTCTGCCTTCTGGAATGCCATGATCCTTCTATCAAGTTCTTTTGCCATACCATCAACTTTCCTCTTCTGTTGCTGTTCCTCCCCTTGCTGTGCCCACAGTGCTTTTACGTCCTTAGAAAAGCTTTTCAATGAAAAGGTAACTGCCTTATCCGGCAACTCCTCCATGGAAGTTAACCAATGATTACATATCACAAGAAGTGGAGGCCCATTACCTCCATATGGTGCACCAGACCTCCCTCTGGAATAAAATTCAACTTCAGGAACCAAGAACTTAGTTAGCCAACCATGAAGCGCTTGAATGTATGCTCTTTGAGCTGCAACATACTCGGTAAAGCAAGCACGCCAATTTTGAAGCTCGGCTTCGAGTTGAAGCGTAGCGAGCCGGTGAGAATCGTTGCAGAACTTTCCAAACGAAGGGCAGGCGAAAGATTTCACTTCAGAAAGAATTTTGTTTTGGGTTTCATGAGACTCGAGCATAACTTTCCAGGTTCGTGTTAGGCTGCATCAAAGGAAAGGTTGAATCGAAATCCAAAGTTAAGATGGAAATGTTGATTGTATGAAGATTCTTTGACCTACCCCTTTAACAGTTCAATAATTTGAGGCAGTAGTTCTTCATCTCTGAGTTTCTGAATTCTCTTTGAGATTGATTCAGCACTTGGAATCGTGATCAAGATCCGGGCATGCAAATCCTTTACTGCAGCTCTGGTTTTATCCATTGTAAGCTCACCATATCCCTTAACATCCTGGTTTCTTAGTCGAGAACATTTTCTCTCATAAATTTTCCTCGTGCTATCACCGGCCTATATAGTAAATCAACATATCAAATACTCGAACAGATTAGTAGGAAGAAACGATTGAAAGCAGAATTTATGCAAGGCATGCAATTATGCAAATGCACAACTCCCATGACTATGTTTGATGTGTGTCAGAACACAAGCACTACAACGAACTCGAAAAGATTCAAAAGAATCCCGGGTTATACTACACACATTACCCAAATCCTGAAATCTTTGTAGGAATAAATCATTAACTTCACAAAAATTAAGATTAGTTGCTAATTTTTTTACCTTAACTTCTTCATAAAGCTTCTTTTCCCACGCATAAAGTCTTCCTAGTGTTAATGAATGACTTCCCGAATCCATTCCTCCATAGTGATCAAAAAGATCAGTCTTATATTCTGTCCATGCTGATGAACTTTTTGAACCGGATGCCACGAGACTTTTACATGATTGAGGCTTAGACAAAGTGGATCGGTGCCATGTAATAGCCTGGATGATTTTAGTTGAGTTCTCTGCAAGAAAATTAGCAGTCATTGATTACTTGTTATGATATGGACATTAAGACCATCAAATTATGGTAAGGACCATGTTATTCGAACTCAATGATGAGTATTTGTGCCGGACAAGGTAAAAACTGAATGTTAGACACAAATGTGCAAATTGCAGGGCATAAAGACTCGTTGCCTTTGAACAAAAAAGCTAGCCTGAGATTACCCCCCTCCCCCTCTTTTCTCCTCATTTCTGGACAAATACTCATAAACTGGGGGTGAACAAGTTTGAAGCAGAATATAACTTCAAATGCAAACTTAAATAGTCTTTTTGAACAAGCAAAAACTAACTATTATTAACGCTTGTGTAAAGCTCAAAATATGTGAAGGGGAAGAAGGAAAAGGAACCACCTTTAATTCCCTCCAAACCAGACTGCAAATGAACCATATTAGCCTCCAACATTCTTGATACATCTTTCCCAGAATCATAAGCCCTAATGAAATAATCCTCAATATCTTTCATGGCTTCTAAAAGTTCCCTTCCTTTATCGGGATTATCAATCACTGTGAACCCTTTTTGTTCTCCTTGGCTCACATGTGTCTCTTCCTTCACTTTCAACACACCACTTTCACTCTCCTCATGCTCCCTCTTAGTATCTTTCTCTTCAACAATCACAACTTTCTTCTCTTCCTCTTCTAGCTCTGGTATCCCTTCCTGTTCCCTCACTGCTCTTAAATCATCCTCAGAACACCTGTTATATCCACTTATAATCTCTGGTCTAATAACATCAAACGGATTAAAAAAGTCCCAGCCAAAATCCCTTTGCGGTGATGGCATTGGTGGTGGCATTTGCATATAAAAGTACTCACAATGTTGCTGCTGTTCTTCTTCTTCTTCTTCTTCTCTTACCACCTCTTGCTCAGCCAGTTCCTTTGAACTATCCGAGCTTGTTGAAGAACCACAAGACTCACAAGCAATGGCTTCATGGGCGGTGGACTCTAAAGGTCTTTGTTGAAGCAACATTGGGTTGGCTATCACGTTTTGGTCCGTTGCAGGCGGACAAGGTGGAGGAAAAGTGATGAGGAAAGGTGAAGCAGGTGAAGAATGGCGAGCTACAAAGAGCTTAATGGCAGCTGACATCGCATAAAGAGCTTGACAGTACCTGAAATGTGCTTCTGCAAGTGCATATCTTCTATCTACTGCTAACTTTATAAGGCGTTTCCTTTCTCTACAAATCGACACAACCTCTTCTTCTTTCTCTAGTTTTGAAGCAACGCAACCCATTTCCCTTTGCTAAAGCCTGAGGAGTGGGGAGTGTTTTGTTTTTTCTTTTCTTCTGGTTTCAATAGGTGTAGAAGCTACTAACTTTTGAATATACGGGGATGGGGTAAAGAAAGGTAATCTTTTGGAGGAATCTAAGTATGCTTTTCTGATAAAAAAGGAGGATGGGTTGTAAACGTAACAAAAATGGAAGGAAAACATTGAGTTGGATTTTACAAGGGTTTTGAACAGACAATGGAAAATGTAGCTTTATGAGGAGTTTCAGGACCTGCAGAAGTACTGTGTAATCTGAATATAAATGCATTTGTTAAGATTAGTTACTTTATTAGACACTTATTAGCAAAGCTTAAACTATATTTAGGATAACTATAATTAAGAGAAAGGGCAAGTAGAACAGTAAATGACAGAGTTAAAGGGTTAGTGGAAAGAGATTAGAGTTAGTAATGTAAAGTAAACAAGGTAGGGGCTCGAGAAGGAGAGAGAGAGAGAGAAAAGAAAGTTCTTATGTTTAGTTATTTGCAGACTATGCTATGAAAATGGTGCAAAACAATGGCAATCACTCTCTATTTTATCATTTTTAGTGCAATAAAAACATTAAAATTTATATTATTATTTCCATTTTATAAGCAGACATGTCTCCATTGTAAAAAGAAGAGTCAAATGTACTCTAGTTAGAGGATAGTGACCACACCGCTGCAAACACCCCAGAGAAGGTAAGAGAGTTCTGGTTTTTCTTAGAAGTATGTAATGGATGAATCTTTTTCCTATCGTATTATATTGTTTTATAAGTCTTAATGAGTTATTTAGTGGGGGGAATTTACAAAAGCAGAAGATTTAAGCTTGACTCTACTTGTCTTTACTGCCATTGACAAATCTCTTGAACAAAGATTGTTTTCTTGGCAGTAGGTGAAAAGGGATTTAGAGTTGTGAGTGGTGATGTTAAGAAAAAAGAAGGTTCTTGTTTGGTCTATAAATGAATAATGTTAAGCCAGAAAACTACTCACAATTCCACATGAAGTTGCAGGTTATAATCAGCCTGTGATATACAAAGGTGTCATCAGCTTCACATCACACTCCATTTTTTTTCTTTTCTTTTGTTTTGTTTTGGTGAAAGAAAAAGAAAAGAATCCTCTTTCATTTGTTGGAACATGTTCAACTTAAGAACAAATGTACTTAACAAAATATTATGGATAAGATTACTGGATTTCATTTGGGGAAAACAAAAGGAAGTAGAGAGGACAATGCTGCTGAAAGAAAAGCCTTGTAAAGATAAAAGAATGAAATCTCAAAATTCCATTTCAAGTCAAAGCATATATTGTTGTTGGCACAAAAAACTCTTTGTAACTCACTTTTCATTTGTTTTTTTGCAACCCACTGCTATTGCTATTGACAATGCACTGAGGGAGCAGTTTATGTTAGACAGTTGGTGGTGCTTTGGTGGGTTTTGCTTAGTTGATTGGTTGAGGCTCAATGGCTTTGAGAATGGAGCCACGGTGTAGGGTTAGGGAAGACAAATATAATAACGGGAAAGGGGCTATTTGGCGACAATACGGCTGGACACAATCTGACAGATGTTATTCCCACCTCGGGAATTGCCATCTTCCTCCATTTTCAATACCACAAGTTTTGGTTATTCTCCCTTTGAATACAACAAGAAACCAAGATACCTAACCACAAGTTTTCATTGGAACAGATGGTTAAAAATCTTGGACAACCTCAACCTGGTATCAGTTCATGTCCTAACAACCATTTTTTTATAATGTTATGCTTTAGAAGTGATTATATGAATTAATCTATTGTTTAACAGAACAGGTTACAAACTGGGTAACCAGCCGACAACCAGAAAAGCCTGAAACAGCCATTCTTAGGAAACCTGATATGAAACATGGAGTTGTTCTTCACTGACCAGTTCCACTCTAGCCAGTAGCCAGGTGAGGTGATGTAATAACCTTTGACCAATGCAACAGTTTATAAGCAGCCAGGACTTTTGCAGAATCATTGATGGAAAGCTTGAGGGCCCCACATTCAAGTTGTTCAATTGTAAGAACAAATGCACCAGATTAAGAACAATAGGAAAGACTATTAAGGGAACTATTCCCAGGTAAATTTAAACTATACTCATTGTCTTGTACTCCTTTCTAGTTCTCTTTCAAGGATGTGAAGTACATAGTACTAGTTTCTAGTTAGAAGTTACAGTGTGCATTGAAGAATCAAAGGCTTGCTTGCTCCTTTTGTGCTTTCAGAAAGCTACCTGGTATTCACATAAAGAAAATGATACAAAAAAGAAAAACGTGTGATGTGGCATGATCAGGTTCTGCCAGCTTCGGCTGGCATAGCACAAGGAGCCAGTGTACTAGGAGGCAAGGTAACTCCTCCGCCTCGAACAGAAAGATTAGGAGCCTTAACGGAGGTAGCCTTGCTCACGAGGTTTGAGTTAAGAAACACCACAATTACTGTGATGTCGTCGTGGAAATGGCGACGAACACCGCGGTCAATCTTCTTCAAATCGGAATACCTCATTTCTCTCTTCTTTGCCGCCTCTTGTAGAGCAGTTTTTACCAGCCTCTTTGCAATTCCCTGCATGTAGACCAAAGCCAATAACAAGTTAGTTTTTTCTGTTCTTTCAGAATCCTTATTTCAAGATGAAATACATGTTCGTCGATATAATGCATATGCAACCATTTATCTGTGAATGAAATCATACCTCAAAATCAGAAGAAAAGTAAAACAAAGTAAACAACAAAACAACAGAGAGGAAACTGGAACATAATTCCTCCTCCCTGCATGAGCAAGCATTCGTATATGCATGTATGTAAGTCACGTGCCCACATGCACTAAGAACCACTCAAGAAGGGGTGAAATGTTCATTGTGGAGCATATCGCCATTCACGGTTGGTCTAGATTGAATAAATTGTGGAGTATGGTGGTTGTGTTCCATTGGATGATTTGTCACGATCGAAGTACTTTGCTTACGAATTGAAATGATAATTTTCAAGTGGCAATAATAGCATAGAAAAATATTAAATAAGCAGCAGCCTCAAAATGCCATAGCTCATGTGATGAAGGAAATATTCTCAAGATAATGATCAAAGTTTCATTAACAACTTGAATTCTATATTCTATAATCAAATGAAAGTTTCAGTGGGATAAGAGAAAGGATTACAGTTCATGACATTAAACATTGAAGCATAGACTTACACGTCGTGGATGATTCTGAACTATACCAACAGCTTCTTGATTGCTTAGGTGCTCCCAGAGCCCATCAGATGCAAATATCACAAACTGATCATGTGGCTGCAGCTGGTGCACTGATATTGATGGGTCTGCACTCAGTATCGGCCTTTTGAAAGGTTCGCGAAGGCGGAATTTAGGATACAAAGGCTCCCTGTTGAACTCAGCCTTTTTCAAATATACATCACCAACAGATCTGGATATCTGAAAGGTTGAGAATTCTATCAATAAAATTCTCAACAAAAAGATAAGGGAAGGCATAGCATATTATGTAAGACTATATCAACAAAATTACAATTCTGAACTGCTAGACAGAGAGCATGCACTAAACTTTAGATTGCAAAGCTTTTCAGCAACAACCAGTAGCACTATTTATCGCTTCCCATCATCTTTGTTAATTACCAATATTCCCATAGTAAAAAAATTAGTACTTATTTCCATTTTCTCTTTTAGCTTTACAGATAAACCCAAGCATCCAACCAGAGTCAATAATTATAATACGTATTCTCCCCTCGATGGCACCACCTTATATCTACCATATCGGAAGAAAAGATACCATGCAGCTGATATAATCTTTCTAACAAATCAAAACCCTTCATTCTCTTGAACATTGTCCTGGAATTGTAATCATAAAAATGCATTTTTGCTCCAAAAACACTAAACACCTGTTTTCATTTCTTCTTTTGAAAATTAAGCATAAGCAGATAAATACTTTCCCAGGTTCATGCTTCTTCCCTAAGAATTAGGTATAATAAAACAAACTTTTCAAATAACTAGCATTATTTCTCAACATGAACAAGAACTGGCTCAAGCTCTCCATGAGTCTGCAACACAGATGAACAAAAGTGATACTTGCTCCTTTATTCACACAGTTTTTCTTGTAGAAAAATGAGATATAAGCCACAAAGAAAACCGAGTCTTACTTCATCTCATTTTTTTTCCTAACCACTTCTCACAGCTATGAAAAAGTGCCGTGGTTTAGAACTTGATGGTTATTACTTAAATGATATTAGCAGTTAACTACTCAAAATAAAATTTGTTACCAGTTAGCATGGTGAAACTTACCTGTATGATACCTTTTACACGCCACACATTGTGCTTCAAAAGTACAATTTGTGGGTCATCAGGGTGCAATGATTGCAGCTCCTGTCTCACAGATTCTATGCACGCATTATGCTCGGCTGAGAGCTGAATTGCTAGAACCTCTCCTGTTGCTTTCACAGATCTACCCAAAACAGCACGGGAATCGCCGAGATTGGCAACATAAAGGGTTCCACCACAGATAACACCAGTCAGGCAACAGGATCCAACAGCTGCAATTTGTGGTTTCAAAGGCCACTGTTTGGTAACAAGAGACAAAAACCCCTCTTCTGTTGCTTGATACGCTTTTCGTATTACATCAACTGACATCGTCTGTTGCTCTGATGTGAACCCTGAACATAACAAATTTTACAGAACAACAAACATCATCGGTAGAAAAATGCAAGATGAAAATATCAAAGATAAAAGCAAGCTCTACAGCTAGAAGTAAGCAGTGAGGCACAAAATTACAAAAGGACAATCAGAAAAAGAAACCATAACTAGGGCTGCAGCAAGTTCACCACAGGAATTCATTCAATCATTTAATCATATCCAAAACAATCGCCTATTGAATATTTCTTTCATCTACTTAATCGGAAAATAGAACTTAACAAGAATTTGACCCTAGCAATGGCTTTTTACTTACTTTTAAGATGTTGAAAGAGATGATCATTGATGTAACGCGAAGTCTCCGGGCCCCCATGCCCGTCATAAACGCCAACAAAAGTACCATAGGGACCACACTCATGTGAACTCAAACAACCTGATTCAAGCTGGCTCTGATCCTCAAGTAAATTGTTGGCCTGAACCACTGCCATCGAGAACTCACCACTAAAGTGTTGCCCTGAGTCCTTGTACCACAAAAGCCCATCTTGGCGGCCTCCAGAATCCGAGCTTGTGTGAACGTATCGATCTGACCTTGGCCTGAAACAGGCCCTCAAGAAGTTCATAAACCCAGATAACATCCCTCATCTCCTCCAAAAAACCCTCCGAATTCTCCACATCTAAATAAGCACTGAATACAACTAGGACCTAGAAACTAGAACCGTTGGCCTTAGGCTCCTTTGCTTCCCGACACAATAATGGAACACTACTGCAACAAAAACAACAAAGCACACCAAAAGGTTAACAATACTGCAATGTGAAATTACAACTCAATTACTCAAAAGCAACTAAATCAAGCAAACCTCAAGCAAAAATTAGTATCTTTCACTACTCCTCAGCCTCGGGCCTTGATAATACAATAAACTTGATAACTATATAATCAATATCTAGCAGAGCTATAAATGATGTACAAGAAGCTCCCTTCTTATAGTTTGTTTCAGTGTAAAAGAGGGAAGCCATGACCGTTCCCTTGCTGGAAAAATCAACAAAAGCATGAAGGGCTTTCTAGAACAACAGAATCGGTTAAAGCTCAATTGTTTTTCCTAACAAAGTAGAGTTGGTCAGCCATTAGAATATCCAGAAGGTCTAAAGTTTCACATTGAGAACTTTAAACAAGCATGTTTCGCATAACCCTTAAAACCCATCAATCCTTCGAATTCAACTAATGATTCCCATACTCAAAATTAAAAATTAATTGGAAAAAGAATCTTACCTTTGTTTTATTTGACCACTTTGATTTATACTTTGAAAGGAGGATCTGGAAACAGAAAAGGAAAAAGCTTCATGCGAGCTTCAAAACCAGAATCAGTAGATCTATGGACCAATAACATCAGAAGAGAGGGAAAACAAAAACAAAGTTTGGGTTTTGGTTTTGGTTTTTGACTTGGTCTCAGCAAGTGATGAGATAATTGGAGTGGAACAAGAACAGAACAGAAATGGATGAGTTTTTTCTTTTCCTTTTTTCATTATTCTTCAAGAAGGGAAGTGTTTTATCCCTTTTATATGTAAGATTTGGGGTTTGGTGGCCCCAGCAACATGCCAACATATAAAAAATCTCTTTCTTTCCTTCTTTTTTCTTTTTTTTTTTTAATCTCGAAAAATTATTGCATGGTCCCGGATCACCACGTCATTTATAGTCTCTCCCACTAAAAATTAGCTACATAATTTGTTTTTTTCATGTCATTTTTTTTAAAGATGAATCTTTCCCTTTTTAAGTCATGTAAATAGGGGTGGATGGTTACATAAAAGTTGATTATAAATAAAATAATGACATAGAAAAAAGAAAATTATGTGGCTTATTTTTAGTGGATAAGGACCATAGATGACATGGTGGTCCTGGACCATGTAATAATTTCTCATTAATCTCCTTCCCGCTATTTTTAAAATCTTTAATATTTGGATTTGCTATACGTAGCCTTAAGGCCGTCGATAGAACCAATATCATATATATTTGTTTTAATTTTCAATGAAATATATTAGAATGTAATTAATTACATTTTCAATTATTTGTATTCCGTCAAATTTAAGGTGTTTAATATAATTAAGCTATAAAATCTTAAATTGTAAAAATTTAAATCTTAAACCTTAAACTTAGAGCATACATCCAAAACTCTAAATCTTATTTCATTTACCATAAAAACATAAATAATAAAATCCTAAAAACATAAACTATAAATCATTTTAGGCGTGTATTAATTACATTAAACATTCTAAATAAACATTAATGATGCTAGTTCTTATTGACAACTTTTAGGGCTACATATAGCAAAAACTTTAATATTTAATCAAAGATAGAAATAGTAATACCAACAAGTGTTAGGTACAATGACAAAACACATTCACTCCCAATAAGAAAATTCATGTTCAAACATAAACTATAAACACATTCACAAATCTCGAGCATAAACCATAAAATTGTACAAATCTAAATAACACTATAATTAAAACTTGCTACTGCTACTCTCAAAGTAACAACCCAATTTTTTGGATTAGCAATCGGGTCTCGAATTCAGATTTTAGATCTTTAAAGTTGATATTAAAGAATAAAATAATTATTTTTGGAAGGTTATTTGAAAGAGAGTGAGGTGGGAGATGAGGGAAAAATCATATCTCTCTTTTTCTTTCTCTCTTCCTTTTTTATTTTTTCTTTCTTCTTCATTTTCTTATTTTTTTCCTCTCCCCCATCAAAGTTTTATGTTCAATCTATAGTCACCGAAGTATATGTGGTTGACACCTCCTATACCATTCTGTTTATCTTGTTGAAACAAGTCGACCGATGGTCGTGGCATCATCGTCGAAGTCGTCGTCGGAAGGGGTGAGGTAAAAAAGCTTCGGCCTTTTTGAAATGGAGTGGTTCCGGCGGCCAAACCCAAAATCTAAGGGCACCATCGTGTTCACAGGAGTCGTGGTAGCGGGACTGGAGCTCGTCGCTGTCGTTCGACCACCGGAACATGCCCCATGCGCCACCTGTAAGAGTAGGCGTGCATCTGCCTCGGCGAGTGCATCATGCTCCAGTGTACCGCGCTGCACTGGATCCTGCTCGGCCAGGCGCACATGCACCTTACTGCATCGGATCATTATTTGCGGGTGCACCGTAGCTACCCTTCACCGCGCCATACCAGATCGTTGGACCTTAACTAGCCCGTGCTAGGCGTTGACTTTTTTCAAGGACCCTACTTGGGGGGTTTTCGGCGTTCTGAGTCCGTTGGCACAGTCCGTTTTGCCAATTTCAAACCCAGTAAGATGTTTTTACGCGTTTGACCATATGAAATCATTAAAGTATGTGATTAATTAATATGTATTGTATTAATCGTTATACAAGGAATATTCGGGATCGGATATCGGGATTTATCGCTAGTGCTTGAGGTTAGTACACCTCAAACTCATATTGTTTCATGAGCATCATAAATGTGATTGCTTTTCGTGTTAGTGTCTGCAAAATAGGTAGACGATAAATAAGCATGTTTATCAACCGATATCATGAGACTTGATATATGTGTGATGCATGATGATGTTATGAATATGGTGAGACTCGTGAAGACTTTAAAGACTGTGTATGTTCATTTGAGATGCTCGTACAATTCTTTAATTGATTGATAAATTTGTGATGCCTTGTGTATTTGTTTGAATTCATTTGTGGAAATTATGCTTATGAGATAATACCGATAAATACTCGATTAAATGATTATGAAGCCGACAATTAATATTAATTGATTGAATGTGTTAGTAAACAAACCCTAATGACTTTCATAAGCTTTAGAGAGCGAGCAAGGCCCCGTGAATCTCAAATTATGCTAAGACGTTTTAAGTTAGTGATTAGGGTATCGATATGAGCTTCGATTGTACTAGTACACTATTCAATGATGTATCTGTATGGGTCGACCCGTATCGATACTCTAGGAAATGTGAGATTTCAGTAAGTAATTTATGTATCAGTATGCGTGTGAGTACCGGTACCCAAGGGTACCGTATCGATACTCGTGTTCGTGTACTGGTACCCAATACGCTAAATAATCTATAAATGAAAATTAAGGATGGAAATAGATATGTATATTAATAATTGAATTATGCCTTGATAAATGAGATAATGTGGATTTATGGAGACAATAAATGATATTAATTAAATACTTCTCCATAATGTACTAACAACTCAGTAATGTAAAAGTAATGATATGTTGACGATTAGCAACAATAGTGAGATCCTTTGGATCGCGTTGCTTGTATGTCGGGTAGGCATTTGTTTGGTTGGGCCGATGGTTGATGGGATTTGATTACCCAAAAATTGTATTGCATTACTTGTTCCCCTCTTTACGTGCACTAGATGTCTAGGTGGTCCCGAGTGGCACTCGCTACTCGATTGCTAGGTGTTTCCGAGTAGGTGATATTCACTACCTAATGTCTTAGTGCTCCCGGGTATTTGGCATGCACCACCTGATGTCTTTGTGGTCCCGGGTGGGTGGCATGGTATGGTATTCGATGCCTGTGTGGTCCTGAGTATGTATGTGGCTAGCCTGATGTCTTAGTGGTCCCGGGCTAAACAGGTTTGACTACCACTGTTTGTGGTTAAAACTTTGAATGTTTTTCCCCGGATAGTCTTGTAACACCCTCGACTTGGATGTCACAATTGGTCCTCAAGCCCAACCCAAAAAACATAAAATTCTCAAATTGGGTTTAGCCCAAACAAGTTTTTTCCAAAACATTTAAAGCTCACAAGTGAAAATATAGTTAAATAATCAAAACGGTACAAAGAAGCTCCAAATTTAATTTAAAACACTTGAACATTTGATTTGTTTAATACAATTTCAAAATAAGAATTACAGACTCCAACATGTAAGGTCCTATGAATACATAGCCCAATAAACCCAAGTACAATACTCTAGAAGACATCACGTGTTGGAATCTCGAACTGATAGTGCTCATCAATTCCACAATCCAATTATCAACCTATGCACAGAAACAACAATTCCGAGCGCTGAGCTTACAAAGCTCAGTGGTACACATCTACTCTAATATATTTTATGCTAATCATAAACATAAGCATACAAGCTAGTACGAGCAATAAGGATAGATAAATAAACATGTGGAGCTACCACTAGTCGCCTAAACACATGCTCTCAACAACAATACATCATACATGACACAAAAGGCCCAACCATACTCAAGATCCCACCGGATCCTTCGGGCGAAACACACAATGTCATCATCACAAACCTAGAGTGAGTCCCGGTGTCACACAACCTCAGGAACGTACACTCTAAGTGGGGCACGCTGTCACACAACCTCGGGAATGTACACCCATACTCGGTATCTCTCCTCGAGTATCACCGAATGAGGCCCGGTGTTACACAGTGTCAGGAACGTACATTCGACACCTCTAACCATGGTGTTGCAACACTCTTTCTCTAGGTATCTGGATCCCATCAATCAAAGGTGACTCAACCACACAAGTGCCCATACTTAGCACGTAACAACACACGATCCACCGATGATCTTTATGGTTTGCTATTACAAACAAGCCACTCAACATTACCACGTTATTACTCATTATAGGAGTGTACATTAATCATCCTCATTAATTATCTCTATTAATATGTATTATCTTATTAATATCCCATTTCAATTTCTCACTTTTTATTAGCATTATTAATTATTCCATTCGGTGGGTACCGGTACTCAAATTCGAGTATCGATATGGTACCCCTAGGTATCGATACTCACACGCGTACCGATATTATTATAGCATACTGGAAATCCTTGATTTCCACAAATACCGATACGACCAAAGGTCGTACCAATGTCTTATCCACATGTTTGCACCCTTCCCTTGAATTACAATTTACAACACTTTATTCGATCCCTAAAGCTTATGAAAGTCGTTGTGCTTTGTTTACTAATGCATTCATTCAATTATTATTAATTATCGGCTTCATAATCATTTAATATCAATTCCCGACTTTATGATCAATTATTCGAATATTACCAATTATTAGTCCATTTAGTATAATTTCCACCCAATCTAACCAATCCATTCGAACAAGCATACATGCCATCACAATTATTTCAATCATTCAAACAATCATCAAATAATTATATGAGCATCTCAAACGACCGTACATGGTCTCTAAAGCCTCTACGAGTCACATCATATTCACAACATCATCATGCATTTCATAATTATCGAGTTTTATACTACCGGTCTCCACACATGCATATTCATCATCTACCTAATTTGAAGGTACAAACACGCAAAGCAATTACATTTATGATGATCATGAAGCAAAAGAAGTTTGAGGTGTACTAACCTTAGGCCGATATCTCTAAAATCCTCATTCGAGCTTCCAAAATATTCCACTTGACTCGATATCTGATCTCGAATAATCCTCGCATATCAAAAAATACGAAACTACATTAATTCATGTATCCCCTATTCAATTCACAAGGTCAAACACGTAAAAATAGCTTATCGGGTTTGAATTTGGCAAAACAGACTGCGCCAATGGATCTAAAACGTCGAGAAATCCCCGGATAGAGTCCCCTAGAAAAATTCAACGACCGGTCAAGGCTAGTCAACGGCTGGTCAACAGTCTGGTCAACTCCTTGGTGATCCGGTGCGGTGCAGGTGTACGGGAAGCCCGGTGCACCCCATATATATGATCCAGTTCGTAGATGTACCGTAGCCTCGGTGCACCCGCGGGGTGTGCTACCGTGCGGGCGAGTGCACGTGTACTCGGGTGTGCCCAATTCGGTGTGGCGCGGTGCATGGGATCTTAGTGCACTCGGCTGCTGCTGCGTATGCCCACCCTTGACGATAGCACATGAGGTTCCCTCCAATGGTTGGACGGCGACGACGACATCTAGTATCGTTGTACTGACGCCGGTGGCCTCAAAATCCAGTTTTGACCACCGGAACCACCGTTTCTCAACGACCCGCAACTTGTTTCCCCCTCACCCTAGCGAAGGACAGTGGTAACAGTGACAAGGTGACCACCAGCCGACTTATCTCGGCGAGCTTTTTCCAATGGTGCCGACAGTGTCACGAATAGAGGCTTGGACAGCGATAGATCGAGATTCAAAGATCTCTCTCATCTTTCTATTTCTCTCTCTCCCCATCATATCATCTTTCCTTTTTCCCACCTACCACCCACTTTCTCCTTTCTCACCTATTTTTAAATTTTAAACCTTTCTCAAACTAAAATATGATAATCATTTAATAAAAACCCAACACCACATTTTTCCCTTTTACCACTAGGCCCAACTTAATTACTTAATTTAAACTCTCAACAAAAGGGCCAATGCTCGGGTCCGAGACCTGATTTGCTAACCCGAAATTCTGATTCGTTACAAGTCTGGTTAGATCTCGTGTATGGTTGGGCCTTGTGTGCCATGTATGATGACTTGTATGATTAGAGCATGTGTTTAGGCGACTAGTGGTAGCGCCAAGTGTTTATGTATCTCTCTTTATTACTCTTACTAGCTTGCATGCTTATGTTTATGATTAGTATGAAGTATAGTAGAGTAGATGTATACCACTAAGCTTTGTAAGCTCAACGCCCGGAATCGTTGTTTTCGTACGTAGGTTGATCGTTGGATCGAAGAGCACTATCAGTACAGGATTCCAGCATGTGGTGATTTTCAGAGTATGATACTTATGTTTAGTGGGTTGTGTATTCATAGGACCTTACGTGATGGTATCTGTAATCCTTATTTTTGAAATTGTATTAATCAAATCGAATGTTCAAGTGTTCTAAATTAAATTGGAGCTCCTCTGTAACATTTTGATTATTTATTTATATTTTCAATTGTTGGCTTTAAATGTTTTTGAGATATACTTTGTTAGGCTAAAGCTAGTTTGAGAAATTTTATGGCAACAAGTTTGGGCTTATGGTCCAAATGTGACATCTGGTTTTATGATGTTACATTTAGTGATATCAGAGCTTAGGTTTAGCCGATTCTAGGAAACTCCGGGGTGGTATAGGTGTTTTAGTAAGGTGTCTAGTGAATACAAGCCTTTAAATTAAGTTCGTACTCCTTAAGACTGGAATCCTGATGGTGTGTTCAATGTTGCGACGCTAAGATGGTTACGATCATGGCCGAGAGGGCCGAGCTAAGTGTTGAAGCGCTCATAGGAGCGATTCTGGGGGTAAGGCCGCCCAGACTGTTGTGATGCGAGTTAGTTGAATGATGTCAGAGTCGATGATGTGTCCTCCTCCCGCCACCTGAACGGTGTCTTCTTTGTGTGTTGTAGTCGTTCTGAAGCCTTCAAATACGTCATGAGAGTTCGTGGCAAAGAAATTTTCATTGTTATGCGTAAATAACGTTTGTGTTGTAGGTATGAATAACCCGCTTTCGAAATCGATCAGTGGATGCACGTTGGTTAGAGGACCCTTTGTTTACTTAACAAGAGTATTGCTGATACTTTGGAAGTATCATCGCCCTTCTCAAGAGCATTTCTCGGAGATTGTTGATTCAGGATCTACCAGTTCGTTAGAGTGTGACCGAAGTTAGATGTTCTACATGTTTGACCGTTTGGTATATGTCAATGAGTGTAGTTCAATGAGACTTCGTTGAGTAATGGTATATTACTTGGTAAGTATTGTTCGTTGTTTTTTTAGCAAGGGCGAGATCCAGATGGAAAGTTTACTTGTTTTGTTTGTGGGTTAGGTTGTACGACAAAACGGTGTGTACATGCTACCTTTTGGCACGAGATTTGAGGTTCGTGATGAAACCTTATCCTTTAGTGGGATTTCTTGTGATGTCAGATCCTAATGAGGGTACAGATGACACGTTTTCCAGGCACGTTATAGTTTGGAGTGTGAGACTCCATTGCGTGGGCCGAGTTTGTGGGAGCTGCATTAGTTGCCAATATGGGTTATCATGCTGAGTTTAAGGTAAGTGCTTGAGACGAGTTGAGACATCGTTCGCTTTCAGAAGTTTTGCACCGGGCAAGCAATGATATTGTCAAGGTTTTCCATCAGAGTTAGAGTCTCTTCAGGGAGTCACCAAGAGAGGAATCGTTTCGTTTTGGTTGCAACGACTATTTAACCTCCTGTTATTTTAGAGCATACAGAGTTGTGGAAAGATGTTGTTGTGCAACAACCTTTTTGGGTTATACACTATAAGTTAAGTTTCTTTTATGACGTATTTGTGTGACGCTTTTGTCAAGGTACCATTGGGTTAGTTCCATGGCTTAGGTTATGCGCCAAATATTGGTGGATCTCTTTAAAAGAAATGGTCAGTTGAATTAGGTTTGTACTGTTAGAAGACAAGGGTTATGATCGATAAGTGTTGTGAGAGATCAGAGTAGCACAACGGGGAAATCTTTAAGGACGTCAAATAGTTATAAGGGTTGGAGCATCTTCATTGATTTATGGATACAAATTTCGAAGACATAATTTTCTTTAAGGATGAGAGAGTTGTAAAGACCCGATTTTTCAGATTAGTAAACGGGTCTCAAATTCAGATTTTGGATCTTTAAAGTGGGAATTAAAGAATAAAGTAATTATTTTAGAAAAGGTTATTTGAAAGAGAGTGGGGTGGGAGACGAGGGAAAATTTAGATTTTCCTCTCTCTCTCTCTCTCTCATTTTTCCTTTTATCTTTCTTCCCTATTTTTTCTCTTTTTCCTCTCCCTCCATCAATGTTTCATGTTCGATCTATCGTCACCGGAGTGTTCATGGTTAGCACCTTCTACGCCATTTCGTTCATCTCACCGAGACGAGTCAACCGGTGGTCGTGGCATCATCGTCGGAGCCGTCGTCGGAAGGGGTGAGGTAAAATAAGTTTTGTTCATTTTGAAATGGAGTGGTTCTGACGGTCAAACCCAAAATATGAGGACACCACCATGTTCACCGGCATTGGGGGAGCGCGACTGGATCTTGCCGCCACCATCCGACCACTGGAGCATGCCCCACTCCCCCCACGCGCCGCCCGTGAGAGTGGGCGTGCATCTGCACAATGCTTTAGTGCACCGCGCTGCACTGGATCATACTCGGCCAGGCACACATGCTTCATGCTGCACCGGATCACTGCTCGCGGGTGCACCGTAGCTACCCTGCATCGCGCTGTACCAGATTGTTAGACCTTGACCAACCGTTGACCAGCATTGACTGGCTGTTGACTTTCCCGAGAAACCATTACCCGGGGTTTTTCGACGTTCTGAGTCCGTTGGCGTAGTCCGTTTTACCAAATTCAAACCTAGTAAGTTGTTTTTACGTATTTGACCATATGTATTAGTCAAAGTATGTGATTAATTAATATGTATCGTATTAATTGTTATACAAGGAATACTCGGGATCGAATATCGGGACAAAAGGAGTAATCTGGAAGCACGCATGAGGATTTATCGGTAGTGCTTAAGGTTACACCTCGAACTCCTATTGGTTCATGAGCATCATAAATGTGATTGCTTTGCGTGTTAGTGTCTGCAAAATAGGTAGACATAAATAAGCATGTTTATAGACCGATATCATGAGACTTGATATATGTGTGATGCAAGATGATGTAGTGAATATGTGAGACTCATTGATACTTTAAAGACCGTGTAGGGTCATTTGAGATGCCCATACAATTATTTGATTGATTGATAAAGTTGTGATGCCTTGTTTTTTTTTTGTTCGAATGAGTTAATGGAAATTATGCTTACGAGATAAATACTTGATTAAGTGATTATGAAGCCGATAATTAATATTAATTGATTCAATGCGTTAGTAAGCAAACCCCAATGACTTTCATAAGCTTTAGGGAGCGATTAAAGCCTCATGAATTTCTAATTATGCTAAGACGTTTTAAGCTAGTGGTTAGGGTATCGGTACGAGCTTTGGTTGTATCGGTATGCTATTCAACGTTGTATCGGTACGGGTCAACTCGTATCAGTACTCAAGGAAATGTGAGATTTTTACAGTAAGTAATTTCTGTATCGATACATATGTAAGTACCGGTACCCAAAGGTACCGTATCGATACTCGTGTTTGAACACCAGTACCTGATACGCTAAATAATATATAAATGCAAATTAAGGATGAAAATTGATGTGTATATTAATAATTGAATTATGCCTTGATAAATGAGATAACGTGGATTTATAGAGACAATAGATGAGAATTAAATACTTCTCCATAATGTACTAACAATTCGGTAATGTAAAAGTAATGATGTGTTGATGATTAGCAACAATAGGGAGATCCTTGGGATCGCGTTGCTTGTATACCAGGTAGGCATTTGTTTGGTTGGGCCGATGATTAATGGGATCCGATTACCCAAGAATTGTACTACAGTACTTGTTCCCTTCTTCACGTGCACTTGATGTCTAGATGGTCCCGAGTGGCACTCGTTACTCGATATCTAGGTGTTTCCAAGTAGGTGATATTCACTACTCGATGTCTTAGTGGTCCCGAGTATATAGCATGCACCGCCTGATGTCTTTGTGGTCCCGGGTGGGTGACATGGTATGGTATTCAATGTCTGTGTGGTCCCGAGTACCGTGTGAGATACTCAATGTCTATGTGGTCCCGAGTATGTATGTGGCTAGCCTGATGTCTTACTGATCTCGGGCTAAACAGGTTTGACTACCACTGTTTGTGGTTAAAACTTTGTGTGCTTTTGCTCGGATAGTCTGGTGAGATCTCGAGTATGGTTGGGCCTTGTATGCCATGTATAATGACTTGCATGATGAGAGCATGTGTTTAGGCGACTAGTGATAACGCCAAGTTTTTTATGTATCTCTCCTTATTGCTCGTACTAGCTTGCATGCTTATGTTTATGATTAGCATGAAATATACTAGAGTAGATGTGTGCTACCGAGCTTTGTAAGCTCAGCGCTCGAAATCATTGTTTAAGTACGTAGGTTGATCGTTGGATCATGGGATCGAGGAGCACTATTAGTATAGGATTCTAGCATGTGGTGATTTCAGAGTACGATATTTGTGTTTAGTGGGCTGTGTATTAATAGAACCTTACGTGATGAAGTCTATAATTCTTATTTTTGAAATTGTATTAATCAAATCGAATGTTCAAATATTTTAATTTAAATTAGAGCTCCTTTGTAACATTTTGATTATTTATCTATATTTTAAACTGTTGACTTTAAATGATTTTTGAGAAATACTTTGTTGAGTTAAAGCCAGTTTAAAAAATTTTATAGTAACAAATTTGGGTTTAAAGTCCAAATGTGACATCCGAATTTTAAGTGTTACACTCAAGTCAACAAGTTTACCTATACTCAAACCAAAGTATTCGTGAAGAATCAACGTCCAATTAGAAATCAAAATTCTACGAGGAATAACTTCCTAACCAGAACAGTATGTTTGGTATAAGACTACCCTAAAAATAACGAGTTGTCTTATTAGTGTCCTCTTGAATCCAACAAAAAATAGATATATTAAAAAAGAATTGAGCATCTATCAATTAGATGGACAACAACAAAATCAATTTTAAAGAAAAACTTGTAAAAGCAAGACCAAAGTTTATCTGAGACAAAATAAAAACTTACAATATTTTTGTAAGGAAAAAACTTATTAAAAAAAGAGAAATCATGGATCCGTAAAATAAATCATATATTTGTAAAATAGATATATAAAATATAGGTCGTTCGTGGTCAAATCACCTACCCAGATCGATTAAATAAACATGAGTGATGATTGAATGTACAAAAAAAACATAAATGTTAGAAAGTGAAGGAATGAAAAAGGTGAAACAGAGGAGTTTATGACAACATGAGGTTGTTGACCGTACAATTAATTAGAGTTATTGTCTAAAAATTTATGAGAACAAAAATAATATCCTAAATTTTCATTAATCTTTATTTTAAATTTTGTCGAGTTAAAATTATTATGTTACATTTTTTATTTATTTTAACCTCATTCTAGTATATGACCATTCCTTTAAAATGAATATAATCATATAGAATAGTATACTTGTGTCAATTTTGAGTTCATGGTGACTCGATCCCCTCAGGTTTACAGTGATTTGGTAAATTTAATCTTTCAAGTCAGAACTGTTTTGTATACTCACGTATGATTTGATAAATTTAGTAGTTATTGAGTTTTTACAGGTTTTGAAGACGAATTAATTCGACGTTACTGATTCAATTCACCAAATTCTTTTGGATATAATGATTGATACTTCATTGTGAAAAGAGTCTATGGGCTTGTATCTAGGGGTAAGCAAAACTCGACTCGACTCGAAAAAATAGAAATTTTTGACTCGATTTGAGGCGAAAAAACTCAACTCGTCTTGACTCGACTCGACTCAAAAAAAGTTCAAATAAAGTTTAAGTTGTAAAATGGAAATTCGAATAACTCGAAATTTTTTGTAATTGGTGGATTGATTTTTAAATTTAAGTCGAGTCCCTTATTTTTTCCTAATATATTTATACGTATATAAAAAATATAAAGAAATATATGTCACATATGAAAAAATATGAAGAAATATATATGCATATCTTATATGATTAGAGAAAGTCGTTTAAATTGGAATCAAACTATACTATAACATGATAAATAATTACAATTGAATTTGTATAGGAACTCGAAAACTTAACTCTACTCGAATTTCATAAACTCGACTCGAATCGAAAAAATTTCAAATAAAATTTAAGTTGTAAAATATGACGCGTCAACTCGAATATCTCAATTTTTTATTTACTCGACTCGATCGAACACTAGCCCCTACTTGTACCTAGCGGCATAAATGAAACATCTATGCTCGCAAACTATTCAAGTTCAACTAAAATAACTTTGAGTTTGATTCAGTAATTATTAAGGTGAACTCAAGCTTGAGAAGCTCGAGCTATCCACCAAGCCGAGTTCAAGAACCATACTATTCGACTAGAATAATTTGCGAGCCTAATCAAGCTTTTCAATTTCAATATATATTATCATATTATTAAATGATATTTCTACTCCTACTATATACTATTGAATATGAATAAGTTTAATCGAACACGAACTTGATTTCTAATACAATAGTCAGAAAATCGGTTTAATCAAAGAGTTCGAATAACTTAATTATATCTCATTAGCTTCTTTATTTTCTCGTATTATTCTGTTTTTACCAATAGACACTAATCTATTATATTCAAAGACAAAACCACTCTGATTATATGGAACAGATGGATTTTAGGTGTTTTATTCTTTAGGGTAAACTTAATTTTATTCTCATTAGCTTGATTATTCTCGCATTAGTAAAGGGTTTTAGCAGGGGCGGCTAAATTTTTTTTTTTTTAAAAGTCAGCGGGCCTCATTAAAAACCCCCTCTACACCTAAATAGGGGGAAAAGAGTGCCTTGTATATTGGTTGAAATTTGACCATAATTCAACATACATCTGACATAACCCTTACATCTCAGAGCTGTAGGATACAGACCTACATTACACAATCAAAGCAGCACCACACCACACTAATTGGCCTTACATAATTATCCACAGAACGTGAGAGAGCATAGTAAAATCGCTTGACCAAACCTGGGAGTGGTCGTGAGCGATCTACCTTCGACAACGAAATATGAAACCCGGCCTTGCTTCGACCTACAGCAAATCTGCCGGTATGCTGTGCATCATTGGGTTTCTGCAGAAATCAAGTATTGAAGGAATTGCCCGAGGCCATCTACTTTGACACCAATGTCCTATACGTACGAGCATCATGTCGCAAATTTTGCTTGTACATACACGTTTCTGTTGGAAAATGACCTCGTTCCTCTCTAGCCATATTGACCACACTATTCCAAAAAAAACAAGAACCCAAATGGGTTTCGACATTCGTCTCACCTGTATCTGATTCCAAAGCACCAAGAGATCCCTAAGAGTGGCTGGAATTACCAATTTTACATCCCATAACGCACACCAATGCTGCCAAACGTTCCACGCTATACTGCAGTGGCAGAATAAGTGGTCTGCTGTTTCGGCACAGGTGCCACAAAGAGCGCATACACCCTCACTGACAGTGTTAATTCCTCTCCTCCTAAGCGCGCTTCTAGTCGGGATTATGTTCTGGACTGCTCTCCACACGAACGTATCCACTTTGGGTGGGGCAAGGTTCGCCCAAACTGCGTTCCAGAAATTGTCAACAGTGTTGCCTTCCGTTGCTCTCCGAACACAGAACTCCTTTGCCTTGTACGAGCCGCTTTTTGAACCCTTCCATAACAGCTGGTCTTTGCACTGTGGATTGATTGCAAATTTGTTGATACAAGATTCAAAATTTTTCCATACTTCTTCCTCCCACTGAAATAGATGCCTTCTTAGATCAACGGACCACACCCATCTCCCATTCAACTCCTTTCCGAACTCACTACACTTGTCTGACTTCTTTGTTGCCAACATATAAATTCTTGGGAATGCTGTTCTGAGTGATGAGTGCTCTGTCCATCTATCATCCCAGAAATTAATGGAGTTTCCATCGCCTAAAACAAAATGGATGTCTTTAGTGAAATCGTCATCTACATTTTGTAAAGGCTTCTCAATGTTTCTCCACACCCAAGACTGTTTTGACTTTACATCGGTTGAGGGTAGCAAACTGGACTCGGCATAGCCATATTTCGCATTTATTACTCTCCTCCATAGACTATTGCCCTCCTTACCGAACCTCCAAACCCACTTGTTTAGTAAAGCTTGATTTTTCACTTTGGCATCAACTAAGCCTAAACCTCCAACATTCCTTGGCTTGGCCATGTCATGCCATTTAACCCAGTGGATCGCTTTTGCGTTGTTTGATCCCCAAATGAAATGGGCACACATCATATTGAGTTTATCAGCAACTCCAGACGGGATTTTGAACAGACTCATGTAGTAGACAGGCAGACTACATAACACAGACTTCACAAGGCATATCCTACCCGCTATGGATAAGCATTTACCTTTCCACCCTTCTAGTTTTGTCGATACTTTTTCAATGATGGGATTCCACAATTGCAGAGAATTTTTTGGTGCACCTAGCGCCAGTCCCAAATAGGTTGATGGCAGATTACCGACCTTGCAGCCTAGATCATTTGCCCACTCGGCCATTTTGGCTTGGTCCACTGCAATCCCGAAAATGTTTGTTTTCTTGATGTTAAGACTTAGTCCCGAAGCTATCTCAAACAGTCTCAACAGTCTTTTAATGACTAAAACATTTTCCTTACTGCCGTTGGCGAAGACAATTAAGTCGTCAGCAAATTGTATGTGCGACAGTCGAAAGCCTGCTGAGCCTATCAGAACCCCTTCCAGACAACCTTTGTTTATTGCAGTGTGAAGAAGTGCGCTGAGTGCCTCTCCGATGATATTGAAAAGCATTGGGGAGAGCGGGCACCCCTGCCTTAATCCCCTCGACATCAGAAACGGCTTCGAACTCTTATTGTTAACCTTAACTGACAGAAGTGCTGAAGAAGTACACATCTTGATCCACCCTCTCCACCTACTGCCAAACCCCATTTTTTGCATGATCAAATCCAGAAACGCCCAGTCAACCGTGTCGTAGGCGCGTCTGAAATCTGCTTTAAACACAATAGATTCCTTCTTCTTGTGTTTTAGCTTATCGATCACCTCATTTGCTATCAACGCACAGTCAGTGATCTGTTTCCCAGGGATGAAAGCAAATTGATTTTCCCCTATAATCTCGTGAATGTGCTGGCCAAGCCTCCTCGATAAAACTTTAGCAAGGATTTTGTACATGCTATTAACCAACGAGATAGGCCTATAATCATCAACCGAAACTGGAGCTTCAATTTTTGGTATCAATGCTATGAATGAGTGATTGAAGTGCTTATCCATTATCTTCCCCTCGTGAAAACGATTAAAGAATTTCATTAATTCCGATTTAACACACGACCAGCATCTTTTGAAGAAATCAAGGTTAAAACCGTCTGGTCCCGGTGCCTTATTCCCATCAGTCGACCAAACTGCTGCTTTGACTTCTTCTTCCGTAAAGGGAGCTTCGAGGCTTTCGGCTGATGAGGCAGGAAGACTATTAAGCTGACAGTTGAAAGATTTAACAGGCAGCGTGGATGATGAGTTGAATTGGAGCTTGAAGGCCTCTTCGAAAGCATTCACGATCTGTGATTCTTCTGTAAAAATGTTGTTTCTCCATTCCACACTGTTAACAAGATTTCTGCTGCGTCGAAGCGATGCTACCAAATGGAAAAACTTTGAATTTCTATCCCCCTCCGCGTACCATTTAATCCGAGATTTTTGGTGCCATTCCTTTTCTTCCCTTCTATAGGCCGCCCATAATTCGTTTTTCAAAGCCTTCAATTTGTTACTCACAATCTGATCATAGCCGTTATTCATACATTGCACCTCCAAACTGGATAAATTGTCCTCCAAAGTACTGATTTTTCCTTCTTCATTTTCCCGGAAGTTTTTAACCCATTCTTTGATAGCAATCCTTACTTTTTTCAGCATAAATCCAAGATGTTTCCCTTTGTAAGCCTCGCAAGTTTCTTGAATTAGATTTATCACTTCTGGTCTATCTAGCCAATGTGAGAAAAGCTTGAAAGCACCACTGTTTCGGCTTCCCTTCACTTCACCCATTACAACCGGTTTGTGATCCGAAAGGCCCCTATGCAGAGTTCTTTGAGTCAGGTTGGGAAACCAGTTCAATACTTCATGTGACAGCAGAAATCTATCGAGTCTACTGGCCGAGATAGATTCGCCCCCTCTGAACCAAGTGTAGTTGTCGCCGGCCAAAGGAAGATCCACTAGTGCATTGTTTTGTATAAAATCAGCCAAGATTGTCCCGCAGTCAGTGTCCCCCGTCGCACCTAACCTTTCACTAGCAGTCTTCACAACGTTGAAATCCCCAGCTACAATCACTGGAATGTTTAAACCATTGATGAAGGCAGTAAGCTTATTATAAAACTCAATTCTTTCCTTAGAATCGTTCGGCCCATACACATTAATGATGCAACATCTCTTCTTGATCAGTGCTAAATGACCCACTATCGCGATAAATCTCCTTTTAATCAACGATGATTCTAATAAGAAAAAAGACTCATCCCACAAGGTGATGAGGCCTCCGGATGCCCCCACTAATGGCGAACAAAGCATACCATTAAAGCAATTGCTTTTCAGACGGTTTTCCACACTGGGTTTAAGAAATCCTAACTTTGATTCCTAAATAAGGCAGACCTTGCATTTACTCTTCTTCGACACCTTTGCTAAAGCCCTAATCTTTTCCAACCTTCTCATTCCTCTTATATTCCAACTTAAGAATAGATTATCCATCGGATGAGCAAAAACACACAACACTTAACACATGGAACATGATTTACCTTGGGGTGATATTTCCCCTTTCTTCAATTTCCAGCAAGCGAGCTGCCACTTGTGCATCAGAGGCTTCGAAGGATACCCCCATATTGTGACCTAGATCGACTGTAGCTCTGGCTTCCGCCAATTCATCGTGGGTGGTCGGCTGCATCGTTGGCGAAGCACGCAATTCGCGCGACGGGCTCTCAGACAGGGGAAGCCGCTGTCTTGATTTCTTCTTAATTTTTTTTCGATTTTTTTACCCCCTCTTTTCTCCCTTCTTTTTGATTGTTTAGCTAAACAGCGGGCTTTGGCAGACCCAGTAATGAAAGAACCCATGACACCCTTGTTGTTGGTCTTCGCCCCATTGTGGGCTGGAGTAAAGCCCGAAGCCATCTGTGGCCTATCTGTTTTTGTATTGACGAGGCCCACCTCAATGTCCACCAAATTAGAGTCATCAGAAGTTTCCATAAGGTTGGTGATGGGCCTGGCATGTCCACTGCACTTGTCGTTTAAACCTGGAATTGACTCTATGGAGTTGACTTGGACTTCAAAAAGTCCAACAGAATTAGAATCCCCCCTTACATCCGACAGCTGAACGGCTGGGTTGTCAGATAACTGGGCCCCACTGTCGGCAACGATACGTTCCTCCATGCATGTTGGAGAGCCATGCGCCGACTCCTGTGCCTCGGGGGCTAAGTCGCCAATTAATTCATCATCATTAAGGTTCTCGTACCACAAACCGTTGCCCTGCATCTCCGGTTGAGGAGCTCCCGGGCCGCCACTGTCGATGAAAACTATCTCTTCCTCAAACTCCACGATCGCAGTTCTTATTCGATGGCAAGCTCCGTCATGTAGAATACAAATTCTATCCGGTATTACTGTAGAGACCTGGACAGCAATGAGTATTTTCGCATTATCAAAGCGAATACCGCGTGAAGTATCATCATCTATCTCTAGTACTTCACCCCATCTACCACCCAGCTGTAGAAAAAAATCTCTGCACCACAGCTTCAGCGGTACCTCCGAGAGTTCTACCCAATATTTGACCCTTCTTTTTCCATCATAGCCTTTCAGAAGTTCGATTTCATTGAACCATAAATTCAAGAGGGTATCTCTGCTGCATTATAACTTACTTAGTTCTTCTTTGTTGTTTGTGCGCACCACCACCAGTGATCCGGACCACTGACAGATTTTCGCGACGAAACCGTCTGATCGAAGGGCTTCTTCAACTAACTCAGCATTATACATAGTTTTAATCTTGCCTACGAGACATAGGTCAATCCACTCAGTATCAGTCTTCTTAATAGTTATACTCCCCTTGCTGTACTCGCGACTGCTTTCCTCAGGGTTGGTCGTCTGAACCCTAGTCCATTCAACCATACCTGCCCTAGCATGTACCATATCATCTTCATCCACGTTGATCCCCATCTCCCTTACTCCCATTTTAGGTTCAACATTTTGGTGGATCATATCTGCTTTGGTCCCCAACAGCACTTCCTTGAAGGTTCTCCAATCTCTTACAGACGCTCCGCGGCTCCTTCCCTTCGATGGTCTTACGCTGCAATTTCGGGTGACATTTGCCTTCGAGTTGGCCATAACCATCCGGACTTTGTAGCCGTCGAGGGTTTGCCCATTTCCTTTCATCACAGCTGTGTGTGCCTCCACTTCATCTCGATATCGAACAAAAGCAAAAGTAGTTGGCTCGTCCCTTCTCTTCCGGTTCCAGTACGCTACGTGGATGTCTGTTACTCTACCATTAGCTTGCATTGCTTCCCGCAGGGTGTTTGAGTGTATCCTTTTGCTAACATTATCGATGAATATAGACACGCCAGACCGACGTTTGTTCCACACTCCGTTACGGTGAAAACTTGCTACGCTGCGTTGGCTTTCAGACTCCATAAGGGTTCTCCAATCTCTCCGTTTGGTTGAGTTTTCCGATGCTCTGTTGAAGACTCTCCACCCCCTTAGATGGTCCCTTGCTCCGTATCTCTCACATCTTGGCCTGTGATGATCCCTTGGTCCACCGCTCCTGCGTCTTGTCTCCATTAACAAAAATTATTAAGCGGCTAAAAAAATTTGGAGACTATGTAGAATTTATTAAATTGGGTCCCTTAATTTATAATCAGTAAGAGATATAAGTTTTTTTTTCAAAAAAAATTACATTAATATAAAAAAATATTATTAAATTATCATCTTAAGCAACAAAAAGTTAAGTTATAAACATCTAAAAATCAAACATTTTCACTTAAAATTTATGCTTTTTTTACAAATATTTAATTTAATTTAAATTCTTTATTTTTGGGCCCCTCTCTCTTGGGGGCCCTGTGCGGTCGCTCTTATCGCGCCTGCCTAGAACCCCCATTGGGTTTTAGAGCATATAATGATAGATTTTAAGTGTTTTATGGATGATTTTCCGTCCATCGGTATATGTCGTTTCTTTTATGGGTAAACTAACCCAATGACCACCATACTATGGTAAATGTATTAAAATGACCACATTAAAAAAATCGACTCAATTGACCACCCAAACTATTGAAATTGGATCAATTAAAGCACCGGCCGTTAATGGGTTAACGGAAGGTGACGTGTGTATAAGTAACGAGGACCAACTGTGTAATTATACCTTTATTTTTTTAACTGCCACGTCACCTTCCGTTAGTCCATTAACGGATGGTGCTTTAATTGATCCAATTTCAATAGTTTGGGTGGTCAATTGAGTCAATTTTTTAATGTGGTCATTTTAATACATTTACCATAATATGGTGGTCATTGGGTTAGTTTACCCTTCTTTTATAGTGTGCAATCGTACTTACTACACCCGAAAGGAATCGTGTCAATGGTACCCCATCCATCCATAGTGGATATTTACTTTATCTTCATTGAATATGCATCATTACTTCAATTTCAAACCCTCAACATTTTACATTTCACAGAAATTTTGGCTAAATAATTTTACAGCAAACAAATATATAAATATATATACAATCAAATTATACAATTCATTTTAAAAAATTTACACTTTTGAATTATTGGATAAGTGTAAATTGATTATTGAAATTAAAAAATTAAATATAAAGAGATATTCCAAAAGAAAAATGAATAATTTTATTCAAAATTTACCCTTTAGCCGTTTGTTCAAAATTACACAATATAATATTTTTTTTTAATTTTTAAACTGTGTAAATAAATTTTATCTTATATATTATTTTTTTTCAAAAATATTATAATTGATGTCATAAATTAAAAAGGAAATTTCCAACATCCATCACTTCAATAATTTTGATACTTTTCACAAAAATAAAGCCTAAAGTGATATTATCACAACCTAAAGAAACAAGTCAGCGTGAAAATATGAAACGTGGATTATATTATCTTTGATAGGACATATTATCATCCACCCAACGTGTAATGTTCGGTCTCCAATGGTGGAACTACTGTTGCGTCCTCCATTTTCACAGGTCAATTTCTATAAAAATATTATCTTTTATAGTGAATTAAGTTAGTATGTGTTTAATTACGTTTAAATTCATAATTGTTCGTAATATTATAATAGTAGTGGGGTCATTTAAAATTTCAAGATATTACACGGTAAAAGTTTTAGCTAAACGAATTCAACAAGAAAGTTCAGTATAAAAGACGATGATGTTTATCATAGAATATTCGAGTTTAAGCAATTGTTTGTGCAAAGTGTATAGACCTATAAACAAACCGAACAGATATGAACGAGTGTATGTTTATATTCATTCATTTGATTTAACCGAACAAATAAACAGACACGAACAACTAAAATATGGAGTATTTTTTAAAAAAAATTCTTAAAAAGTCTGAACCATACATTGAGTATTGTTTAGTTTTTTTTCTTTTTTATTCATATTTTAAACATATGTTTTTAAAAATTGTTAAATACAATACTTTTGTTATTGAAAATAATAAATATAAATAGACATTGTGAATAAACGAACGACTATAAATGAACGGATTATCAAACGTTCTCGAACAAATGAGCTTTTTTTCGTGTTCATTCATTTAATTAAACGAACAAAAAAATCTTGTTTATGTTCGTTCATTTAATAAATAAGCGAACATAAACAAACTTCTCGCCAAACGGTTCACTGAACGTTCGGTTCGTTTATAGCCCTAAAAGTGCATATACCTTGTCAAAGAGTTAAGAAAAAAATATTAACAGATACTATCATGCAATCACCAATATCTTGTAAAATTCTCATCCAACTTTTAAATTCTTATCATTTTAATCAGAATATCTCCTATTTTTATTTATATATCAGTTTAACAATTTTTTTCTACATATATTAATTATTAAAATGACCAATTAAATAAGTGTCATGAGGTAACCGAAAATAATTCAGTTAGTGAATTGTTTCAAAAATTATCTAATCTTAAGGGTATTTCTATATGAAAAAAGATGTACAAACTCGAATTTGACTTAATTATATTTTAAAATTATTTTTTAGAAAAATATTATTTAATTTTAAATTCAAAACAATTTTTTATGCGCGTTGTTTTCACCAACCATTTGTATTTGTAGTGTGGATGTGGTATTATCTAATATAAAATAATGGATCTTTATCTTTGATACTTATGAATCTTTATCTTAGCTTTTATTTAATATAATTATTTATTTATGATTTAAATATATATATTTGGTACCTAACCTAGGCATATTCTCCCAAGTTGGTACTTAAAGAATCTTTGCTCTCAAATTGGTACCTGAACTAGGCACATTCTCTTAAGTCGGTACCTAAAGAATTTTGCTTCTAAGTTGGTACTTGAACTAGACACCTTCTCTCAAATCGGTACCAAAAATTCATACATTCTATCAATCTGGTCCTAATTCGAAACAAATCAATAAGTTTAACCCTCTATATTTAAAAATTCTATCAATTTATTTTTTATTATTCTTATAAATTATTTGTTCTTCTCCCAGAAATGTTATATTGCTTTTATGATATAATAAAAGTTCAACATTAAATTGTTGTTTTTATTGTAGAATGTAGTTATCCAACTATTACTTTGATTTGATAGACTCAATTGGTTTGAAAGTTTCGTAAAAAATGACTAAATTGATGTAATATTTAAATATGAAAAAGTTAATTTACTAAATTATTTTTAATTAAGATCAAATCGATAGAATGTATACGTTTTGGGGACTAAAACTGTTAATAAAAGTATCAAATAGTGAATGAAATTAAAGCTCAAGTACCAATTCGAGAGCAAAAATTCTTTAGATACAACTCGGGAGAATGTGCCTAGTTCAGGTACCAACTTGGGAGCAAAAATTCTTTAGGTACCAATTTGAGAGAAGATACCTAGTTCAAGTACCAAATGTATATTTAAACCTTTATTTATTTATTTAGTTGATTGATTGATTATATAGTTAAACCTGTTTGATTAAAAATGACTTAATGCTTCTGGAAATGAGCTTCCCCGATTGTGTTAAATGTAAATTATATTTTAATAGATTAAATACAATCTTTTATGTTAAAAATTGGCATACGATGATGGACAAAGTTGGATCAAAAGTAAAGGAGATAGGTCCCTTTACCTAACATTTAAATTAAATGCGTGAGGGATGGTATAATGTGCGAAAGGAATCCGGTAGTTTAAGCACTGTAATTTGTATTTATAAAATATATAATAATTTAAATCATTCTATGTTATGTATTGTGGTTTTTCTATCAACAATGTCATTTTTAAAGTTTGAATTCAAATTTTCTTTTTAAGAAAGTAATGTGCCTTGTCATTATACCTAACACTTGTTGATTGTAGTTTTTTAATATTTGAGTAAGTAATAAACTAATTTCACTCGATCATTTTTAACCCTTTATATGACTTGCCTTGGACGAAGGGAACTAATTTTTGTTAATTTTGAACATGTTTTTATTTTTTACTTGAGTTTTTATACAAATTTCTAATCATAAATTAAAATTTATATTAATTTCTTTCTATGCTATGACAAATATTTCAAAACTTCTACAATTAAAATTTTCATTATTAATAATTGTGTAATCAAATGAGGTATTGTTGTAAGATAAATTTTGACCAGTTTAAATTTTATACAAAAATATAATATAAATATGACTTGGTTAATAAAATATATAGTTGTTTTGGTAGGACAAGGCATTAAATATTTCAAACAACGTTTAAGTTCAAATTATGACATTGTAAATCGAATAAATTAAAAGAATCGTTCTATAATAAAATTTTATAATATTTAAATATAAATTACCTAATAAATAAATAAATCAGATATCGAGTGATTATAAAAATACAATGTTCAACACATAGATCATAAAATCCACCAAATTTCTTTGATTTTGCACACTTGATTTGATTCTGAGGCAAGGAAGAGAGATAAATTCAATTAGAGTGGAAATGTGAGGGAAAAGAAGTGAAAAAAATGAAACAAATCAATGGAAAAGAAAGCCCAACAGCTTGGAATTAAATTGAAGTTACAGTTCTGTTAATAGGGTCCTACATAAGCAACCTGCTGTTCCTCCCATTATTAATCAATCAAGTTGGAGCCAGCCATAGTAGAATGTATTTATTTCAAAGATATGGAACTGAAAGTACCAAATAATGAGACTACAAATGAACAAATTTTCTCTTTTTCCCTCCAAATTTAAGGAAAAATAAAGGAGATGTTTGTGTACCGAATGTAATATTACTTTTAGAAATAAAATTATTTTGTTTATTTGGTGGCAATGTAAAATTATAATATTTAGTTGATAGAATGTAAAATTATTAAAGAGCATATTTTATTACATCATCCTCGTGATAAGTTTTTTTTTTTATTTTGTTTAACAAGATCAACTACCAACATCAAATTGGAAGATATTGGTATGAAAGTTGATAGAATTATTTCTATGGTAGTCTATCTAAATTTTACATTTTACATTTTACATTAATTCTACGAGAATATCATTCTAAAATCTTACATATATTACTTGAATCAAACACATCTTAAATGTTTAAACGTGAGTTATATAAAAGAATGAATCAAGAATTATTTAATTAAAACGTAAAAACATATCAAACTTAAAATCTCAACCTTTATAATTTTCTTCTCTCCTTCGAATAACATATATTTTTTCTAGAAAATAATTCTCTTCTCTGTATGCATGTAAAGAGTCAACATCGTGGTGGATACAAAGTCATAAAGGAACCAGAAACCAAATGTCAGTATGTCATAATCTCAAGATAAGAGATAGATCCCACGCAGTGGCGGAACTCGGAGTAAAAGTTTGAGGGGGCTAACTTAATTTTTTTTTTTAAATTTGGACGTTTAAACGAAAATTTTTAAAATTTTTGAAGATTTAACTAAAATTCTTAATATTTTTGAAAGATTTAACCAAAAAAATTTGAAATTTTGAGATGAAATTTAATTAAAAATATATAAAATTTTGAAGCTTAATATGAATTTTTAAAATTCTTGAGGGGGCCAAATTAAAATTTTCAAAAATTTTAAGAGTAAAATTCGAATATTTCAAAATTTTGGGGGGGCCGTCGCCCCCACCCGTCCCTTCAGAGTTCCGCCACTGATCCCACGGCCACGGGTGACGGGTCCATATTATTACTATTAATATTTAATAAAACCAAAGAGGGAAAAAAAAGGAAAAAAAAAACGAGAAATTGAAAGCAAGGCAGCAGATGATCATGCAATCATGTTGGATAAGCCCTTATCTCAACCACTGGATGGATGAAAAGAGATGGACAATTGGGATAATGTTGTTAGACTCCATCAAATCTACGTTAAAAAGTCTTGTCGCAAAGTTGAAAACAATGTACTTAGTCCAGCTTCTGTAATATTAATGCAGTGGACCTGCAACTTGGAAGGAATCAAAACTATTACACCAATATGTCGGAAACTTCTTATAACTGTTTAGAATATATATAATCTGTGCTTAAGAATTTTATCAATGGCATGCATATATGTATTATATAGAATATTAGGTTTAAATAGTGAAAACCTTCCCCAGAAGTGCTTCCACCTTTGTATTTTTGTCCAAAAAAAAAAAAACAAATAATTTGACCACTGACTTGTAATTCTTGACTGAGTTTTCAAGTGCTCAACTACGGGTGTTTATTGAGTTGAGCAACTCGCAAATAATTCGAGCTCGACTTAGTCAAAACTCAGTTAGCATTCGACACGAAATGAACTTCGACTCGAGATCGTAGCGAGTCAAGTCGAGCAAGGCTCAACTCGACTCGATAAGTTTGTGAGCAGCTCGTTATTTTGTTAATAAGTTCTTTTATGATTTTTTTGGTGGTTATCTTAAAAATTTATGTTCCAAAAAATTTAAATATTAGTTGAAAACTCTAGAAAATTTAGCGAATTGCTACGTAATTTACCCATAAAATTTCGGTTCAAATTTTCAAAACGTTTTGTATTTCTCGAGAATCAAAAAATAACTTTTATTAATAAAAAAATAATTATAATAATGAGTTTTTTTATTAAATTCTTTGCTTTTTTTCTTTTATTATTACTTTATGTATAAAATTAAAAAAAAGAAAAATACTTCAATTTCCGCTTCCCATATAAAAAAGGGTTATATTTTAATACACAAGTTGTCTAAAAAAATTCCTAGCCCTAACATCCAAAACTTTAAACCTTAAACTCTAAATGTTAATTATAAACCTTAAATTCTACACCATACAACCTAAATCCCAAACCCTAAACCACAACCTAAATCTTTGAATCCTAAAACTGAAATCCACAACTAAAATTTACACAAGCTTGTGTATCAAAGTATTTTTCATAAAAAAATACGATTGAAAGTTAAAACCCCAAAATTT
Source organism: Hibiscus trionum (assembly GCA_030270665.1). Classification (NCBI taxonomy): domain Eukaryota; kingdom Viridiplantae; phylum Streptophyta; class Magnoliopsida; order Malvales; family Malvaceae; genus Hibiscus; species Hibiscus trionum. The sequence goes on from BSYR01000050.1 coordinate 761,201, forward strand.
CTAAGGCATTTTCTCTTTTGTTGTTCATCGATGATTGTTGAGAAACTAAAAAGAGTCTCACACTCGAATATCAACTTCATCTCTAACTCGGTCATGACAGGTTCATTTATTTGTCTCCTCAGACCTCAAATTCCCCCCTGAATTTCTATGTTTATGTTAAACTCTAATAGTATCACTAGATTTTACGTATATTTAAAAAAAATAAGGTAAAAATTTTGGTGAGCTTAACGAGCAACGAGTTGAGTCGAGCAATGAATTTTTTAACGAGCATGAGTCGAGCAAAATTTTATCGAGCTTAACAAGTAACGAGTCGAGTCGAACAACTACTCAACTCGCGATTGACTCACTCGATAATAACCCGTTACGTATATAGTTGAAAATTTTCAACGATTAGGGGTTTTGACGTCTTCTAGAAATGTAAACGAATTGTTTACGGTTTCTGGATTTGATTTTCGAGATGTGTTTCAACTTTCAATACTCCCGTCATTAGGTTCGATTTTTTACGTTTGAAATTACTGAATGTATAATTACAACAAAAAAATTAAATATTCTATAGGTGAAATATCAAAAATTTTCAACGAAAATTCGCATCTGTGATTTTCCCGAGAAAATTATGGCTCCCAAAGGAGTAGATGTACATGATTTGTATGAACATTGTTTTGAAAGCAATGTTTTGAGCCCTTTCCACGTTCAAGGTTAACAGCCTGTCGTGAATGGTGTTGGTGATGTATGGTGTGATCGATGCATGAATATAATGGAATTTAAAATAATAATAAAAATTATAAGTGCATTGACATTAATTCGATATATTATACTATTTGATCATCATCGTCTTCAAGTTTATATATAAATACGACGAAAATGTCATTTCAATTAAACGTATTACATGACACATTTGGAAACCCAGATTTGAAAATGACATCCCAAGATCCCACGACCCTTAAAATAGGGCTCTAAATTCCTATGTATATATGATTTTTATATGAGTATGAACATCACGACACATTTCGAATCTCATGTTTGAAAATAGCATTCAAAGATGCCATGAATGTCTTAAAGAGAAGTCCAAATGTCTCGTTTACGTGAATTATTAGCAAAAATAATTTGGATAAAAAAATATTAAGTCGAAATCAAAATGTGTATATATTTAATTGTATTATTAAAAACAGAAAACAAATATAGCAAGAGTGGTGGTTAGTTAACGCGTGACACCAATTTACTAGAGATTTTATTAATAATATGGATAGATAAATTAATTATAAAAAAGTATTGTTTATGTTACTTTTTGTTGGCTATAATGAGTTTTGATTCAATAAATATTGGTGCATTTCTTTAATCACAGAGTTTTGTTTCTCAATTTTACAACCAAATTGATATACACATGTATTTTAAATAATACAAGTAATCAATTTACTATCATTCAACGGTCTAAAAAATATAAATCAAATGAGTTTTACATAGCGTAAGTAGATATATATATATATATATATATATAATTTAAAAGTTTTTAAGTTTTACACGTTTTTTGGATCGTTGGATGGGTGAAACGGATGGTTGAGATTGACAGTAGAATATGTAAAGATTATCACTTGAAAAAAAATAACGAGTTATTTTTAGTCATCCATTTATATAAAGAGAACATAGAGAAGCAGACGTGCGATAGTATTGAGATTAATGTATTAGGTTGATGATTTTTTAAAACAAAATTAATTGTTATTTTTTATTGAGTATTTAGTTTTGAATTCATAAATCATACACTGAATTTTTGTTAGAACAACCATTTTTATGTATTATGTAAAATCGTTTCATATAATCATATAGTTTGATATATAACTATAAATCTTGAAATTTAACAATTATTCATTCATCAAATTTATTTCTATTAAAATTATATTTACAAGATTTTGAATAGTCTCGTGTTATAATAAAATTAAAAAAGATAAATTAATTCTCGAGTCTTAATAGATTCAAGATAATTTATTGCTCATTTAACTGAACACCTTTTTTTTATAATCATTGATATTTAGTTCATTAGTCAGACTAGTCCGAATTAAATATTGTAGATGTTGATTATAGATCGACTCTACTACTCTAACTTGTTTCATTCACAAGTCAACTTTAGTATTTAAAGTTTGAATGTTGTTTAATGGATTCATCTCGTTAGACTAACCAATAGTTAATTATCCAATACAATGTTAATATTAATCATTGGAAAATACTTTGATACACAAGCTTGTGTAAATTTTAGTTTACACAAATCTTTAAATTTTAGGGTTTAGAAGTTTATGTTATGGTTTAGGGGTTTAGTGGGTAGGGTGTAGAATTTAAGGTTTATGATTATAATTAAGAGGTTAAGGTTTAGAGTTTAAGTTTTAGGGTTTTAAATTTTAGATTTTATAGCTTAAATATGAAGGGTTGTGTCAATTTTTTACACAGCTTGTATATCAAAATATAACCGTTAATCATTAAGCACATTCAAAAAACAATTGTCATTTTTTCAATATTTTATTTAAAACACACTGAATTAAATTATGTCAAACAAGCTCGGGGATTCAAGGGACTTCAGAGGAAAATATAAAATATTAGGCAAAAGAAAATGAAAGTTTGAACCAAATTACAGAGGCATAAAAGATGGACCAAAAAGGAAAATAAAAAAATTGTCTATTGAATATGGCTCATAATACAAAAAAAAATCATTTTTGATTGCCAAATTCAGATATGGGGAAGCTTTACCTTCTTTAGAATAATTCTTATTCAAAAGTCATGGGCCGGTCTATTAAATTACAAAAATAAATAAATAATGGAATAAAACTAATTTGACTGATATTGTTTATTTAATATTTTCTAGATGTCTTAGTTGGAACTTATGCAGTTCAGTTTCTATTCGGGGGAATGTTTCATATGCCCCATAAGGGTTAAATTATAGATTTAAGCATTAAATAATCAACATTACTCTGAATTATTAAAAAAAATCAGTTATGTTTATATTTTCACTCAATTGAGTACTCGTACCAGTAAATGAATAAAATAAACCCTTTGATCGATGTGAATCGTTATTGTATTGATGTGATCGTTAGCGGTGTTGACATAACAATTTATTTTGTTGACGTCACTGTCAACATAGAATAATAATGCGACAAAAAACTACTTAAAATATATAATTGAAGTGTATATAATTCTTAAAAATATAAATTTTCTGAAATATTTAATTAAAATATTACTAATTTTTATATTTTTTTTATAATTTTTCTTAAGATTACAATAAGCTTTCGATTTTTAAAAAATATAAATAAAATTCTTATGTTATTATTTCACATTAATTGTCATATTAATAAAAGTAACAACCACATAAGTATAATAACAATCAGGCTCGACTAATAACAGTAGCACTCTAAGCGCTTGCTCAAGCCCCGCTTTCATGGGGCCTCATTTGTAGTTGTGCTAACAAAGGCTTAAATTGAGAATGAGCACATGTTTTAGCCATTTTTTATGGGCCTCACTCCACTTTGTCATTTTATACTTTGCATGATATAAGCCTCGCTTTATTATTAGCTAACATCATCATCCTATTCAAACATTTTAAAGTTAAAACAGTAATATAAAATTTTACATGTTAAAGGTGCGTTTGGTTCACAAATGTAAGATTATCTTTGAGAATAAAATTCTCGAAATGTAACATTACCTGAGATATTACTGGGAATGTTAAATTACCTTGTTTGGTCGAGGGAATATAAGAGTACTTAGAAGTAAATTTTACTATATTGTTTTTGTGATATATTTTTTTAACAAGTTAAGCTTTCAATGTTAATTTAAAAATATTTGCTTAAAGATTCATACAATTATACTCAGCATATTACTAATATAATTAGTGTAAACAATATGAAATATATATTTTTATTAATATTAAATTTTTTATAACTAAATTCAAATAAATAAATATTTCATGGGTAAAAATGTTTAAATGTTAAACTGTTGTGAATAATGTGAAAACAAGAACAAGAAAAAATATGAACAAAATAAGATGAGAGAAAAGAAAGAGATTTGTATTATTCTGAATATTGACTTGTGTACAATGCCTTGAGTAAATCATCTATTTATAGGCATAAGAAGTACATAATACATTAAACTCTAATTAATGTAGATAATAATCCTAATGATAAAATAATTCAAATCTCCTTTGATAAAGTCCTTATCATGATAGACATCCACATAGATAAATATTCATAACACCCCCCCTTGGATGTCTATGAAGACAGTGTGCCTCGTTAAAACTTTACTAAGATAAAAACCCCGTAAAAAAAAATCTTTAGTAAATGAAAAGAGTACACACATCTTTAATACGCATAACATGTTGCCTCATTAAAAACCTTTCCAGGAAAACCCAATGGGACAAAACCACGGATAAGGAAAAGAGTACAACGCGTATTTTGCTCCCCCTCATAAATACATCATATAAGATCTTTGACACGACGCAATCCGATATTATAAATTAACTTTTCAAATGGAGCAGTAGGGAGTGCCTTGGTAAATAAATCTGCCAAGTTATCACATGAACGAATCTGTTGGACATCAATGTCTCCATTCTTTTGTAGATCGTGAGTGAAGAAGAATTTTGGAGAGATGTGTTTTGTTCTATCACCCTTTATGTATCCTTCCTTAAGTTGGGAAATACATGCCGTATTATCCTCATATAAGACCGTCGGAGCTACTTTTCCAGAGTGTAAACCACAATTTTCGCGAATATGATTGGTTACAGACCTTAGCCACACACATTCACGACTAGCCTCATGTATAGCCAAAATCTCAGCATGATTAGAGGAAGTAGCAGTAATTGTTTGTTTCATTGAGCGCCAAGAAATTGCTGTACCACCGTATGTAAATACATAACCAGTCTGTGATCGAGCATTATGAGGATCAGATAAGTATCATGCATCCGCAAAACCAATCAATTCGGTTTTGGATAGATTAGAGAAAAATAATCCCATATCTTTCGTACCTTGAAGATAACGAAATACGTGTTTGACCCCATTCCAATGTCTTCGGGTTGGGCATGAACTAAATCTTGCCAACAAATTGACAGCAAACGATATGTCAGGTCGTGTGTGACTAGAAAGATACATTAATGCACCAATAGCACTTAAGTATGGCACTTCTGGACCAAGAATATCTTCATCCATCTCTCGAGGACGGAATGGATCTTTGTTAACATCAAGTGACCTAACAACCATAGGAGTGCTCAATGGATGTGCATTATGCATGTAAAATTTCTTTAGCATTTTTTCTATGTATGTTGATTGATGCACAAGGGTTCCATCCTTTAAGTGCTCAATATGTAATCCAAGACAGAACCTTGTTTTCCCAAGATCTTTCATTTCAAATTCTTTCTTTAAACATTCTACTGTCAATGAGATCTCTTCAGGAGTCCCAATAATGTTCAAATCATCAACATACACAGCAATGATAACAAATCCAGAGCTAAATCTCTTAATAAAAATGCATGGAGAAATTGGATCATTCTTATAGCCTTCTGCTAATAAGTATTCACTGAGGCGATTATACCACATACGCCCAGATTGTTTTAATCCATAAAGGGATCTATTCAATTTGATTGAATAATATTCTCGAGAACCTGAATTAACTGCTTCAGGCAGTTTGAAACCTTCCGGAAGTTTCATATAAATATTATTATCAAGAGGCCCATACAAATAGGCTGTAACAACATCCATTAAGCGGAAATTAAGTCTCTCTTTTATTTCTAGACTAATCAAAAATCTAAAAGTTGTTGCATCCACCACTGGGGAGTATGTTTCTTCATAATCAATTCGCGGTCTTTGTGAGAATCCTTGTGCAACCAAACGAGCTTTATATCTCGCAATTTCTCCTTTTTCATTTCTCTTTCTCACAAAAACCCATTTATACCCCATAGGTTTTACACCTTCCGGTGTACGGACTACAGGCCCGAATACTTCTCTTTTTGATAAAGATTTTAGTTCCGCTTCAATTGCCTCTTTCCATTTTTGCCAATCATCTCTTTGCTTACATTGTTCAATTGACAATGGTTCATGATCCACATTATCATTCAAAATCTCTAGTGCTATATTGCATGCAAAAGTATTATCGACGTCGATTTTGTTTCGGTTCCACTTGTTACCAGACATGACATAATTTATTGAGATCTCATCATTATCAGGTACCTGATTCATGTCTAATGTCTCTTTTGGAGACCTTTTAATCTCTTCTCGAGATTTTTCATAATCCATTGATTCCTCGATTAGACCATCACATGATATAGCTCATTTTCTTTTTCGAGGATTTTTATCTTTGGAACCTACTGGTCTACCACGCTTCAGGCGTGCGTTTGACTCATTAGCAACTAGAGTTTGTCCTTCTGGGACATCAATCTTAATCGGAGCATTCACAGCTAGTATATGTGACTTAGTCACTTTTTTAGGGTCAGCGAAAGCATCTGGCAATTGATTTGCTAAGTTTTGCAAATGAATTATCCTTTGAACTTCTAGTTCACATTGTTGGGTACGTGGATCAAAATGAGATAACGATAATTCATTCCAACTTATTTCTTTCCCCAGCTGTTTATTTTCTCCCCCTAATGTTGGGAAAACCGACTCATTAAAATGACAATCGACAAATCGAGCTGTAAATAAATTCCCCGTCATAGGCTCAAGATATTTAACTATCGAAGGGGATTCAAAACCGACATATATTCCCAACCTCCTTTGAGGACCCATCTTTGTGCGTTGTGGTGGAGCAATCGGAACATATACCGCACATCCAAAAATTCTAAGATGGGAAATATTTGGTTCCTGACCAAAAACCATTTGTAATGGGGAGATATTATGATAACTTACAGGCCTGATGCGAATCAATGATGCTGCATGTAAAATGGCATGTCCCCATGCAGAAATCGGTAGTTTTGACTTCATTAGTAACGGTCTTGCAATTAATTGAAGTCGTTTGATAAAGGACTCTGCAAGACCATTTTGTGTATGAACATGCGCTACAGGGTGTTCAACACTTATTCCAATCGACATGCAAAAATCATCAAAACTCTGAGAAGTAAATTCACCAGCATTATCAAGACGAATTGTCTTTATAGGGGAATCTGGAAAATGTGCTCGTAATTTTATCAACTGAGCAAGTAACCTCGCAAATGCCAAGTTGCGGGTTGATAGCAAGGATACATGTGACCATCTAGTCGATGCATCGATTAAAACTAGAAAATATCTAAATGGTCCACAAGAAGGGTGTATAGGCCCACATATATCACCATGTATCCGTTCCAGAAAATTGATAGACTCATAATTTACTTTAGCTGGCGATGGTCGAATAATTAGTTTGCCTTGAGAACAAGCATCACATGAAAATGCATTACTTTGAAGAATCTGTTGGTTCTTCAATGAGTGACCACATGAATTGTCGATAATTTTTCGCATCATAATCGAACCGGGATGGCCTAACCGGTCATGCCAAATAATAAAGTTATCAGTAAACTTATAGTTTACAATAGCATGTGCTTCAATTGCACTGATTCTTGTGTAGTACAATCCGGATGACAGTGCATGTAATTTTTCTAAAACTTTCTTATTGCCTTGAGTTATACTTGTAATATAGAGATATTCTGTATCTCCTTGGAAACTACTCTCAATATGATATCCATTATTGCGAATATCTTTAAAACTTAATAAGTTTCTTTGCGACTTTGGAGAGTATAGCGCATTATGAATATGGAATAGAGTTCCATTTGGAAATAACATATTTGCTTTTCCGGAGCCTTCTATAATATTAGCACTTCCGGATATAGTACTCACATTATTCACTTGCATTGTTAAATGGGAAAAAAATTTCTTGTGCTTAAGTATAGTATGAGTACTTGCACTGTCCGCTAAGCATAAATCATCACCATTTTTGGCGGATTGTATTTGAGACGGAATCATATTCTTCAAAGAAAAATAAAATAAAATAAATATTAAAAAATATTCAAAATATAAATTAAATAAATAACATCCATAATTTTTATTCTTTATATATAATTCCTAATAAAATATTATATCTTTCAAACAAACTTTTCCTAAAATAATAATAAACATAAACAAAACAAAACAAAAAAAAATCAAGTATTCTTCTCAGGGGAAATGAGGAAATCATTAACATCTATATCTGTAAAGCCATAATCGCCATTGCTAGTGCCAGTAATGTCATAATCATCTTTGCCAAGGCCATACTCATCTTTGTCATTGATATAAACAAAATTTGTTTCAACTTTCTTTCCTTTACCATTGATTGACTGTTGGTAAAGATCCACAAGATGCTTTGGCACACGACAAGCACGGGCCCAATGATTTAAGTTGCCACATCGATGACACATAGATTCCTCTTTCTTGGATTGATCTTTTGCACTATTGTCATCTTTATTGTTCCACTTACGGTGGGTATAGTTATTTTTAAAACGACCACCTCGCCTATGTCCTCGACCGTGACTACGACCACGACCACGCCCATAGTTATGACCACGATGGTTGGTGTAACCTTTATTTCTTCCGCTATAAAATGTCGCATTCGCTTCAGGGAATGGAGCGGAGCCAGTTGGACGATATTCATGATTCTTCATCAATAGCTCATTGTTTTGCTCAGCCACAAGAAGGCAAGAAATTAACTCAGAATATTTCTTAAAGCCCTTTTCTCGATATTGTGTCTGAAGGACAACATTGTTTGCATGAAAAGTGGAGTATGTTTTCTCTAACATATCCTCATCAGTAATAATTTGACCACATAACTTCAATTGTGAAGTAATACGAAACATAGCAGAGTTATACTCGCTTACTGATTTAAAATCTTGCAATCTCAGATGCAACCAGTCATATCGAGCTTTAGGCTGAATAACAGTTTTCTGGTGGTCATATCGTTCCTTTAGATTATTCCAAAGAATAAGAGGATCTTTCACCGTTAAATATTCTGATTTCAACCCCTCATGGAGGTGACGGCGAAGGAGTATCATGGCTTTGGCCTTATTTTGGGCAGATTCTGCATTCCCCTCTTTAATGGTATTTCCCAGACCATTAGCATCTAGGTGTATTTCGGCATCTAAGATCCAGGATAAATAATTCTTTCCGGAAATATCAAGAGCCACAAACTCAATCTTTGCAAGATTTGCCATTGATGTACTATAAAAGATAAACAATCAAATTAGGTTAATTATAAATTAATATATATAATCAAAAAACAACAGAAAGAAGATTTAATCCTCATACGTGGCATTGTTATACATGTCCACAAGGTCATTTAAAAACCTCCTTTGAGACCAGTAGCCTCGCAGAACGGGATGTCCAGCCAATTATACTCGGATTAAACCATTAAAACAAATAACATATGAATTCATTGTATATACGCATGGTATGAATTAAAACAAACCAACATATAATTTATAATAACCAAACATGGCAAATTAAAACAAAATATTAAACAAAATAAATAACAACAAGTTGGATTAATTAAGAAAATTATTATTATTTGTTATATAATAGAAGTCATAAATACCAACAGACGGATGATAACAGACGGATAATTAAGTAAATATTAAACAAAACTGATTACTCTCCTTTAATACTAGCGAACAACAATTTTATCATTATAGGTATGACTTTGTTAGCTTATATTAATTAAATTGATTAATAACAAAATAAATAACAACACATGGATGATAACATAAGCAAGAAATTAATTATATATTGTTTTAATTTATTATTGTATATATATTATTTTATAAATTGAAATATATAAGATGGAAAAAGAATATACCAGATAAATCTTTGGAAAAGCTTGATTTGTAACTAAAATCTTCTGAGCAAACTCGTGCTGATAACGTGTTGTGAATAATGTGAAAACAAGAACAAGAAGAAATAGGAACAAAATAAGATGAGAGAAATGAAAGAGATTTGTATTATTCTGAATATTGACTTGTGTACAATGCCTTGAGTAAATCATCTATTTATATGCATAAGAAGTACATAATACATTAAACTCTAATTAATGTAGATAATAATCCTAATGATAAAATAATTAAAATCTCCTTTGATAAAGTCCTTATCATGATAGACATCCACATAGATAAATATTCATAACATAAACTAATATAAAATAATTTTTAAATAAATATACTCCTCAAATATTAAAACACGATTGAAATAATAAATTTGCATAAAGTCAAGAAAAATGATAAATAAGAGATGATGATCGTATCAAGAAATACTAAGTTACGAGGATTTCTACGAAAATAGAACATAAAACCAATAAACTCAAAGGTTCTCCTTGTAATATGATATGTGTCTATTTTATTTTCTTACTAAAATTTTATAAAAATTTTAAAAAATATTTAGACATTTTATCAAAAATTTCTGTAGCCATGATTTTTTTCTTTTATTTAAATATTAAAATACTTTTTAAATATGTTTAAAACTATTTAAATATTAAACTAATATAAAATAAAATTATTTAATAAACGCAAACCATTTAAATATGCTATAAAGGATCCAAATTAAGAAAACTCATTATTTCAAGGGTAATTTTGTCCAAATTTGGCAGGAATCACATTCTCGAAATGTTGACAAAAAAGCTCTACTGTTGGTAATAATCTTTTTCAAGTTGGTGGGAATAAGGACAAACCAAACATGAGAATAAGATTACAGAAAAAATTATTACCCATGGTAATAATCTTTTCCGTGAATCAAACTCCCCCTAAAGGGTTATTGAAAACAAACGGTAATATATTGAAAATGGAATATAATTAATTGCCTTGATAAAATAATAAACGTAATTTAATTTAAGATTGACTTTAAAAATTTTAAATTCCAAGACATTCCATTTTATTTAATCTATACTAATTGAATATTCGAAAGAATATTAAGAGTATTTATATTTTTAAAAAAATAGTATATCCACACTAGAATTTTTAAGAGAAGGAGAAAAAATTTCTTTTCAAATTTGAACTGTTGTTTTCTATGGCACTTGATGCGAATCAACACCTCAAAATTATTCAAGTGACAATCTTGTAATTTATTGGTTGTCCTTTCTTGTTTTAAATGTATTTAAGGTGATTTCCTAACAAAAAACAATGAAGAATAATGAATTAAAAGGGTTTAATCGTATTTCTATGATTAATTAATGAAATTTTAAATTAATAGTTCAAATAGATAGAATATATTTTCGTTCTATAGAGGCCTATTTTTCAGTTTTCGTTTAGGGCCTCGAAAATATCCGAGACGGCCTAGGTAACAATTAACAACAGTTAAAGATATATTTAATTACAAATTGTTAAGTGGATCAATCAAATCGAAAATGGCCGAAAGGGGGTGAATTGGCTTTTTAAAATTGAAGGAAGTGAATTGAAAATGTAGAAATTGAAGACAAGACAATTTATAGTGGTTCAAGCTTAGAACAAGCTCTGCATCCACTACCTTAGCTCCCACTAAGGATTTTCAACCAATTTCACTAGAAATTCGTCCCCTTTTCTCGGATTAGGAGGAAACCTTACAATCGGTTAATCTTTCTACCCAAAGATTAACCAAGACTCTCTCAAATACAAAGATTGTTGAAAAATGAAAAATAAACCTCACAAGGTAGAATATTTGCCCCAAATTACAAGTTCTCTCAACCCAAATTGATAAAAGATGAATACAATGAAAGTCACTCAATTGGGTACAAGGGTTTGGCTTTAATAACTCAAGAATGGGTTGAATTTTTGCTTTATTGTTGTTCCTTTGTTCATTAGTTGGTACTGTAGCTTTAATGGCTTGCTTTTATACCCCTTCATTTAATTCTAGCTGTTTGGGTGGTTGACATCATCAATAGAGCAGTTGGGCTCCCTTTTTCCCACCATAAATGCAGTTATGCAACATCCTGTTTTGAAACACTCAGGCCCGTATCGATACCTGTCTCAAAATAGAAAGAGTCGTTGTGTGTAATAAAGAGGGTGTATCGAAATGCTCGAAGGCGTATCGAAACGGTTAGGGGCCGTATCGAAACGATGTTGCTCACAAATGAATCTGCCAAAATGTGTATCGAAACACCCAATGGGTGTATCGAAACGGGTAACAAAAATTCAAATATTTTTCAGATTTTAATACCTGACAAGTAACAACTTTATCATTAAATGCTCAGATTTGAAAAATCTTAACCCTCGTATCGATACAGGTAAGGCCGTATCGAAACGCTATTGAAAATATTAAAGACTAGATGAAGGCCGTATCACAACAAACAAGGCCATATCGAAACGTCAGTCCCGAAACGGGAACTTCCATATCGAAACGAAATTTTCCTGTAAGCTCTTAAGATCAAGCCGTATCAAAATGCCTAGGGGGCTATCAAAACGCCTGGGCGATTTTGTGCAATTTGACTTTAAAAACACTTAGAAAATTTTATAGGGTTTAAGTTTTGACTTTAAAACATTTTAAGACTGAAATATACTTGTCAAATGTGAGTCTTGTGAGTACTTAAAAATTTATTTACTTTGCAATTAGGTCCTTAGACTATTTGTTATATCAAAATCAAACATTGGTTTTACAATCTCCCCCTTTTTGATATAACAAAACCAAAGTAAATTTTTAAGTAAACTCCCCCTAAGTTTAAGCTAGGTTTTGAAAGATTTTAAAAAATTTAGCTTCACCCCTTCTCTCCTTTTTGTTAGATCAAAATCATAGTAAGCAATATAAAGGGAATAACATAATTCAATGAGGAAATAAGCAATATAAAGCAAACAATTTAAATTTCATTAAGCATTAAAGCATAAGAGGTCAAAACAAATAGAAATCCAAACTTAAATCCTAAAAGCATAATTCAAAAAATAAGAAATCAAAGCATAGGTTCTAAAAGGGAATAACATAGATAGGTGTACAAAAAGAGAAATCCTAAATGAGATGATATGCAATGAGACGCAAAGGGCTATGTCTCGTCGCCATCTTCATTTTCATCATTAGCATTGCTCCTTCGAAATTGCCTTAACTTTCCATAAAAGCCGGTAAAGGAGATGTCCATCGATGTTTGTTGAATTTCAACTGAAGTAAGTCGATTCTCAACATTTTGAACTCGTGCCTCCAAAGATGTGAAACGAGTATCAATAGCGGCAAAACCGGAGGTCATGGAAGTATCCAACGAAGCAATGTTGGTTTGCAAGCTATTGAATTGCTCAGTGAGAAAAGTCATGAGAGATTCATTGTTGGGTGGAGCAACTTGAGCTTAAGGTTCGGGGGCCGCAACTTGAGGAGGATTCTCAACATGAACCCAATCTCCATCAATGTAGTGAAATTTGCAACGGATAAGAGCTCTCTCATTAATGGGATCCTTGAGAGATTCCGGAAAATCAAGAGAGCAATCTATCCCCAATTCCGAGAACAAATAACTCAATGTGGTTCCATATGTGAATGAAGTGACAAGATCCGAGTTACGATTTTGGACAAGATACACCGTCTCGACAAACATGATTTTGCAAAGATTTGGTTGACGTTCCTCACGAAAGCAACGAAGCCAAAAAGTTGTCGACTTAGTAGATGTGTGAGAACTTTCCTTCGGATGGACGAAACCACCAAGAGACCATGAGGTGAAGAATGAGATCATGAGCATCAAGGACCGTAACGGAGCCACCAAGAGTATGTCCCAAGGAGTTTTCATCCGAAATACCCTCATCTTCAAACCCAAAAATATTGACTAAAGTTTGAGAATCAATTCGAAACTTCTTCCCCATAAGATAGGATTCAATGGCAATCACTTGAGAACGATCGGCATTGGAAATACACTGGGCATTGGCATAAAAGAGAAGAGCCATGTTACGGTACAAAGTACCGGTAAGCTCAAAAAGGGCATGAAACACCAACGCCTGAATAAAGGAAGATAACAAAATTTAAAACGTTCAGAATCCAAAAAGGGTATAGAAGTAACACGTTCACATTGAATTTGATTATCTTGAAAAAGTTTGAAGTTGTTGTGGGCTTCATTGGTTCGAAAACTCTTTTGATAGAGTAAAGTGAGGTTGAGACGAGGGGATTCGTCATTGTTGTTTGTGCTTCCCCCAGCCTCATCAGTTATTAATCTCTTTCTAGAATCCATATTCAAAATCTGAAAACAGATCAAGATACAAAACACATGTATGCATAAATCAACTAAATTCAATCCAATAGTTAATCCAATATTCAAGGTATTGATAAAAATATATACAATATAGTCTAAAAACATATATAAAGATAAAACAATTTTTTGGTAAAAAGAATTTCGAAAAACAGTGTAGAAAAATATATGGTATATTTATATATTCGAATAAAAAATCCAGTTTTGAAAGAATTTTTGCAAAATTTTCAAAACCCATAGTATATGTATGTTTTATATACAAGTATTATTTAAAAACAATATAGAATTTGAAACGAAATTGAAAAGAAAAAGAAAAAAAGTTTTATACCTTGAGATGAGATTATGGATGAATGGATGGATGGATGATAATGCACCAAATTGATAAATTTGCTTATACTTGAGTTGATAATCAAAAGCCCTCAAAGATTTGTGTGAAAAACAAAGGGATTGATGGGTATTTATAGGAGAAAATCTAGGGTTATGGATTTGAAAGAGTTTGTATTTAATAAAAAGTGGTTGAAAGTTGGGAAACTCTTTTAATGCTCTTTTTAGGCTGTTGCAGCTATGCGTATCGATACGCCACCTAGCGTATAAAAATAGGTGTATCGGAATGCTTCGAAGCCGTACCAAAACATGCATCCTTATCGGTACAGGTATAAGCCGTACCGAAACATGATCGATGCCCGTATCGAAATGCTTTCTAGTCGTATCTTTCCAAGAGCCCGTATCGAAACACCTTTGCTTGTTTCGATACACCCTAGCTAGAAAATACACTCTAGGAAAGAAATACAGAGCCCATATCGAAACACTTGCTTCTGTTTCAATATATTTGTGCCAGAAAATGCATTTTTGAACTGAGTGAAGTTCAAAAATTAAATTTTTTATCGATCCTAAATGCATGTGAATGATAAATGAGCAACATTTATGGACTAAAACAGATACATACTCTCCCTAGCAACAAGCATAGATGCATCAAGAGGCAAAATTGCATAAACAAGATCATCATTCAAATTCAAGCAAAATTTTGACATTTAAGGGCTCTAAATGGTCAAGATAAGCTAGTTAGATTGAACTCTCTCTTAAGAGTCCAAAAACGCTTTTTGTCTAATGGCTTTGTAAAGATATCCGCTAGTTCGTTTGAGGTATCAACATATTCTAGAACAACATCATTCTTTAAGACATGGTCCCTAATGAAATGGTGTCTTATCTCTATATGCTTGGCTCTAGAATGTTGGATGAGATTCTTAGTGAGACATATGGAACTAGTGTTATCACACTTAAGGGGTATGGTACCTACATCAATTCCATAGTCCAGGAGTTGTTGCTTCATCTAAAAGACTTGAGCACAACAACTTCCGACCGATATATGTTCCGCTTCGGTGGTAGATAAGGCTACACTATTTTGTTTCTTAGAGAACCAATATATGATCATACTACCTAGGAATTGGCAAGTGTCGGAGGTACTTTTTTTTATCTATCTTACAACCCCCATAATCCGCATCGGAATAAGCATGTAGGCTAAAGGAAGAGTCTCTAGGATACCAAATGCCTAAACAAGGTTTGTCTCTAAGGTATCTAAAGATTCTCATAATGGCTACAAGGTGTGATTCTCTAGGGCTAGCTTGAAACCTAGCACATAAGCAAACACTAAACATGATATCAGGTCTACTTGCGGTAAGGTAAAGCAAAGAGCCAATCATAGAACGAGAAAGCTTAGAATCAATACACTTACCTCCTTCATCTTTGTCAAGCTTAATTGATGAGCTCATTGGAATGGCTTGAGGCTTAACATTCTCCAAGCCAAACTTCTTAAACATATCCTTGATGTACTTAGCTTGATTGATAAAGATACCATCATTCCTTTGCTTAATTTGGAGCCCCAAGAAGAATGAGAGCTCCCCTATCATGCTCATCTCAAACTCACATTGCATTAACTTAGAAAATTCTTGGCAATAAAACTCATTAGTAGAACCAAATATAATACCATCAACATAAATTTGTACTACTAAGATGTCATTGCCATTTCTTTTAATGAAAAGTGTAGTATTCACCTTGCCTTTTTTAAAACATTTTTCAACAAAAAAGTTTGAAAGCCTTTCATACCAAGCTCTAGGAGCTTATTTCAAACCATATAAAGCTTTAGTTAGTTTAAAAACATGGTTTGGGTAAATTGGATCTTCAAAACCGGGTGGTTGTTCAACATACACTTCCTCATTAATAAAACCATTTAAAAATGCACTTTTAACATCCATTTGAAAAAGCTTGGAGTCATGATAACATGCAAATGCAAGAAGCATCCTAATTGCTTCCATTCTAGCTACGAGTGCACAGGTTTCATCAAAATCGATTCCCTCTTCTTGAGTATAACCTTGAGCAACAAGTTTAGCCTTGTTCCTCACTATGTTATTGTTGAGATGTAAGGTGCTCGATTCCTTCAACCGATGTTGCTCACCAAGTGGTGGAGAGGTGGAATTTTGGGTGGATTTGATGTGGAAGCTAAAATATAAATGACACAATGATTTTAGAGTGGTTCAACCTTCTAACCAAGGTCTACATCCACTACCTTAGCTTCCCACTAAGGATTTCCAATCAATCCACTATTGATTCGTCCCCTTTTCTAGGCTTAGGAGGAAACCCTTATACACCGATCAAGCTTTCTACCCAAAACCTTGATCAAACCCTCTTTACAAGAGAAAGGAAAAATGCAAACTTAAATCCCTCTAATAGGTATATGTTTGCTCAATAATGCACTCACCCAAAACCTAAAACACTTGAGCAAATTTGACAATTTTGGCTCACTAGTGTTTGTCTATACAAGAATTGACAATTTAAGTACTAAGACAATATTTGATCATTTGTTGATTGACAATTAAAGCATTAACCATATCTTGATGCTTGGAGGTCCCTTTTATACTCCTTGACGAGTTTGTAGCCGTTACTAGCCGTTAGGGTTGATTTGGAGCCGTTGAAGACTTTATTTCCCACCATAAATGCAGTTTTGTTGCTACCCGTATCGAAGCGCTCGAACCCATTTCGATACGCTCTTTAAGTAGAAAGAGCCGTTTCATTCTGATGAGCATTCGTATCGAAACGCCATGGGCCGTATCGAAACGCTAGGCACCGTATCGAAACGCTCTGCATTTAAAAGTTAGTTGGAAAATAGCCGTTGGGGTTTATGACCGTTGTGGTCGATGCCACATAGGCGTATCGAAACGGCATAGCCCGTATCGAAACGCTGAGCAAAATCCTCATCCAGGGAAGACTCGTTTCGGTACCCGTATCGAAACATTTTTGCTATTGGAATACCCCGTATCGAAACGCCTAAGGGTGTTTCGATACACCTGGACGGTTTTGTTAAGTTTGGCTTTGAAAACATTGTAAAACCTTTTAAAAACATCCCTAAACATAGTTTCAAGTTATTTGGACTTTGGAAATAGTTTTGAATTCTTTTTAAAACAGTCCAAACCATTTTTCAATTATTATATCAAAACATTAGTTCTACAGTTATCACTCTCATCTAGTTTGTTTCTAAACACCCATTTAGTTCCTATAGTAGACTTATTACTAGGCCTATAAATTAATTTCCATACTTTACTCATCTCAAATTGATTAAGTTATTCTTGCATGACCAATATCCAAAAATTATCTTTTAATGCTTCTTTGATATTTTTAGGCTCAATGCATGAAATAAATGCAACATTATTAATCAATCTAAGAGAGGATCTAGTGGTTACTCCTTGGATGGATCACCTAATATTTCACCATCTTTGACATAGTTGAGTTCCCTTGGGTAGCTCACTTCATTTTCTCCAAGATTCATGTCCTTCAAGGATTCTATGGGAGGATCTTGTACTTCTTCTTCTTTGGTTGGAACCTCATCCACCTTTGATAATTGTCCACCATCATTGGCTTCAATGATTCCTACATCATCATCATTACAAGAATCTTTCCTCGGAAGGAGGTTATCATCGAAAACCACATGTATAGAATCTTCTACAACTAAGGTTCTTTTGTTAAACACTTGATAGGCTTTAGAGTTTAAAGAATATCCTAAGAAAATAACTTCATCACTTTTTGCATCAAATTTACTAAATGATATTTTCCATTGTTTAAAACAAAATACTTGCATCCAAAATGATGAAAATAACTAATGTTAGGCTTCTTTAACTTTAAAATATCATAAGGAGTTTTCTTTAAAATTGGTCTAATCATTACGCGATTTAAGATATAACAAGTAGTGTTTGTGGCTTCCGCCCAAAAATACTTAGGTAAATTGTTTTCACAAAGCATGGTTCTAGCCATTTCTTCTAAAGTACGATTTTTCCTCTCAACTACCCCATTTTGTTGAGGAGTACGATGTATGGAAAAATTGTGTCTAATACCATTAGAGTTACAAAAATCCTCAAAACCTAGATTTTGAAATTTCATTCCATGGTCACTTCTAATATGAGTTATGTTTTTACCAATGTCATTTTGAGTAACTTTTGAAAATGTGATGAATTTTTCTAAAGCCTCATCTTTTGTACTTAAAAAGAGAGCCCAAGTGTATCTAGAGAAATCTTCAACTAAAACATAAGCATATGATTTTCCACCCAAGCTAGTTGTCCTAATAGGCCCAAAGAGATCCATATGGATCAATTGTAAAACTCTACTAGTTGAAACATCATTAATGGATTTAAATGAAGTTCATTAATATTAGGTAAATCTCTAACTAGATTTTGGGAAACCAATTTCTCTAAAACATTTATGCTAGCATGTCCTAGTTTCCTATGCCACAACTATGTATCATTTTCATTTTGAGCAACCAAACATGCATGGGATGTATGAATGTCATCTAGATGCACCATGTATATGTTACCTATGCGATGACCAATGAGCATTATCTTATTTTCTTAATGTTCACAATTTTACAACCATTAACATCAAAAAGAACATTAAAACCTTTATCACATAATTGACTAATGCTCAACAAGCTATGCTTTAAACCATTGACATATAACATATCTTCAATAAGAATGGAAGAAAGATTACCAATAGAACCTATACCCTCAATGTGGCCTTTGGAGTTGTCACCAAATGTCACCACTCTACCACTCTTTGGCTTTAGCTCCATGAATCTACTCTTGTCGCCGGTCATGTGTCTTGAGCATCCACTATCAAGGATCCAAGTGTTTTAACTTGAAGCTTTGGCCTTGTAGCAATGCTCCCCCTACAAACAAAGATTAGTTCTTGATTTTTGGTACCCAAATTATTTAGGGTCAATGTGAGTTAGCTCCCAAATTCTTGGTTCCCTTAGGTAACCAAGAAACTATAACATTAATATTATTAGAAACTACTAGTTCCTTAGGAACCCATGCATTTCTAACCTTTTTACTTTTAGGATGCCTTTGAGATCCTCTTTGTTTGTAGCCATTAAAGTTCCTCTTCTTTCCCAACTACGTTTAGAAAAGCCTTAAGCTCATTCACCACTTTGTGGGGATCATCACGAACTTTTGAATGAAGATTGTTCAAATCCATATTTTCATTTTAAAAATACTTTAAATCATCTTGTAAATCCACAATCTTCTTTTCAAGTTTCGATTTAGTCGTAGAAAGGGAATCGTTTTGGTTTTTCAAATTGGAAATTATTTTCTTATTTCTCAAAACTGATTTCTTATATTTTTCTACCAAATCATCGTAAACCTCTTGCAACTCATCATATGCATCTTGAAGTTCACCATATGTAAAATCAAAAGTAGATGTGTTAGGGTTTACCTTAGGATCATCATCAATAGTCATGAGGCAAAGATTAGCCACTTCGTGCTCCTCTTCATCACTTGATGATTCTTCATCGCTCCAAGTAGCAACGTGGGCTTTGTGCCTTTTCTTCTATTTGAACTCCTTCTTTTTGAGTTGAGGACATTCAGATCTTATATGCCCCAACATCTTGCACTCATAACAAATGATTTGATCATTTTCTTCTTTTTTGTTCTTGTTCTTGTTCTTAAAGTCTTTTATTCTTTGGAACTTTCTACCCCGGTTGAACTTCATGAACCGAGAGAATCTCTTAGCTATCATAGCCAATTCCTCACACTCATCCTCACTAGAATTGTTTTCCTCTTGAGATGCCTTGAGAGCAATTCCTTGCTTCTTTTTATCTACCTCTTGCTTCTCCACTCTTTTCTTCTTCCCTTCATTGCTTCATGATCTCATGAGTAAGGAAAGATCCCACCAACTCATCGAGCTTCAAAGTTTTCAAATTCTTGGCCTCGATGATTACAATTCTGTTCCCATTCCATGATTTGGGAAGAGAGTAAAGAATCTTCCGGACTAGCTTGTCTTCGGGAATGATATCACCGAAGCCCTTGAGACCATTTACAATGACGGAGAACTGATCAAACATCTTGGAGACGCTCTCATTCGGCTCCATCTTGAAATTCTCATAACTCAAATTAAGGATCCCAATCTTGGTCTCCTTTACATCGTTGGTGCCCTCGTAGTTGGTCTCTAGCTTGTCTCACACTTCCTTTGTACTTGTGCAAGATGACATCTTTGCATACATATCGGGTCCAAGTGCACAAAAGATGATGTGAAAAGCCTTGTCATTCACTTAAAGTCTTCTTCGATCTCCATCGATCATTTCCACTCTTGTTTTCGAGACTAGCCTTCTTTCTTCATCTCTCTTCAATGAAATTGTTGGCCTATCTTCCAGTACATCCCAAAAGACATAGTGATTAGACTTGATGAAGAGCCTCATTCTATTTTTCCAATAGGGATAATTATCCCCATTGAAAAATGTCATCTTGGTGATCGATTGTGACTCAAAGAAGTTTTGGCCGACGGTAGATGCCATGGCTTTATTCGAAGGTTTGTTGATCTTCTTGTAGGATCTTCTCTTGTGGATGTGAGTCCCTCAAAGAGTTAGGCTCTGATACCAATTGTTAAGTGGATCAATCGAATCGAAAATGGACAAGAAGTGGGTGAATTGGATTTTTAAAATTGAAGGGAGTGAATTTAAAATGTAGAAATTGAAGACAATACAATTTATAGTGGTTCAACCTTAGAACAAGCTCTACATTCACTATCTTAGCTCCCACTAAGGATTTTCAACCAATTTCACTAGAAATTCATCCCTTTTTCTCGGATTAGGAGGAAACCTTACAATCGGTTAATCTTTCTACCCAAAGATTAACCAAGACTCTCTCAAATACAAAGATTGTTGGCAAATGAAAAATAAACCTCACAAGGTAGAATATTTGCCCCAAACTACAAGTTCTCTCAACCCAAATTGATAAAAGATGAATAAAATGAAAATCACTCAATTGGGTACAAGTGTTTGACTCTAATAACTCAAGAATGGATTGGATTTTTGCTTTGTTGTTGTTCACTTGTTCATTGGTTGGTACTGTAGCTTTAATGGCTTGATTTTATACCTCTTCATTGAATTCTAGCCGTTTGGGTGATTGACATCATCAATAGAGTCATTGAGCTCCCTTTTTCCCACCATAAATGCAGTTCTACAACATCCTGTTTCGAAACACTCAGACTCGTATCAATATCTGTCTCAAAATAGAAAGAGCCATTGTGTGTAATAAAGAGGGTGCATCGAAACACTCGAAGGCGTATCAAAACGGTTAGGGGCCATATTGAAACGGCTATAGGCCATATCGAAACGGTGTTGCTCACAAATGAATCTGCCAAAACTTGTATCGAAACACCCAATGGGTAACAAAAATTCAAATATTTTTTTAGATTCTAATAATTGACAAGTAACGGCTATATCATTAAATGCTCAGATTTGAAAAATCTTAACCCCCGCATTGATACGGGTAAGGCCGTATCGAAACGCTATTTAAGATATTAAAGCCCAGATGAAGGCCGTATCACAACTGACAAGGCCGTATCGAAACACCAGTCTCGAAACGGGAACTTTCGTATCGAAACATAATTTTCTAGTAAGCTCTTAAGATCAAGCCGTATCAGAACACCTGGGGGGCGTATCGAAACGCTTGGGCGATTTTGTGCTATTTGACTTTAAAATTACTTAGAAAATTTTATGGGGTTTAAGTTTTGACTTTAAAACATTTTAAGACTGAAATCTACTTGTCAAATGTGAGTCTTGTGAGTACTTAAAAATTTATTTACTTTGCAATTAGGTCCTTAGACTATTTGTTATATCAAAATCAAACATTGATTTTACACCAACAAGGGTTGAGTGCATGGGCGGAACCACATGCACAATTGAGGTGTTTGTTGACATTCTAAATTTTTTGAAAATTGTATTTTTTTATATAGTTTGTATATAAAAATTAAAAATATATAATCGACACCCTTTATAAATAAAATGAAACATCTTTATAAATAATTAACTCCTCTTAAATATTGTTTGAGTGCAATGACAAGGCATATTATTCTCTCAATGAGAGATTTTGAGTTCGAACTTTGGAGACAATATTGTTGAGAGGGAGAACCAAAAATCCCAAACATGAAATCATAAAATAGACATGTACTATACCAAAAATATCTACTTAATTCATTTTATCGATTAGAGTATTCAATAGAGTATAAAAATATAGACAATTAGGGTCCGTTTGGCTTTAGAAAATTTTTCTATTTTTGTTTTCTATTTTCATTTACAGTTTTCTAAAAATTCGAAAACATGCTTGATTAATAGGGATGAAAACTTATTTTCAAAAATAAAAATAGTGAAAATGTGTTTGGTATCTAGCATTTTCAAAATAGAAATGAAAAAATAATTATTAAATAATTAAAATAAAATAAAATATAGTTAGAAAAATATTATTATTATTATTATAATAAATAAAATATGAGTAAATAAACCAAACAGATCCTTAATTTTTTTAAAAATATGAGTAAATAAAATATATTGAAAACGAACTTCATTCTCTAGAACTAAACGAACCCTTAATTTTCTAAAAATAGTTCGGGAAAATTTTGATTCATTTAAGAATAATTAATGCATCAAATATTTGAATTTATTATCTTTAATCTATCGACATAATCTAATATTTTTTATTTTTTTTATTAAATAGAGAGATATTATATTCTCTTGTCGGGTTTTGAACTCGTACAAGATGAGACAAATGAGCATCCTTAGCCACTAGATCAATTAGTGGATCTCTTTTTACTTGTTTTTTTACCTGTTAGTCTTTAACCAATATGGAAATTTGAGAAAGAAAAAAAATCCAAAAAGAAAGTAAGGGTCTGTTCGATTCACCGAGAACATATTATGGAAAATGATTTTCGTAAAATGAATTATATTTTCTGGAAAAAACAATTTTAGAAACCATTTTTTGATATTTGGATTGTTGTGTAAATTATTTTCCGGGTAAATTTTCTAAAAAATATTCATTATAAATATCAAATACAATATATAATATTATTCATTAAACTTAATATTATTATTTAGGGTAAACTATGACAGGTACCACCAAACTATTGGGGGTGATCCGTTTATACCTCTAACCTTTCAATTGGTCCAAAATTTCCACCAAACTTTATTTTTCGTCTCGTTTATACCACCACGTTAACTCCTTAACGACGTGATGACTTGAATGCTCGACCAAAACGACGTCATTTTTGTGCCACTATTTTGATACTAAATTGCCCAAAATAGTGCCGTTTTGCTGAAAGGAAATATGAAAAATTATGCACTTAATGAGATTTGAACTTGGAACCTTTAGAATCAAAGGCAACTTCTTAACCACTAAGCCAACTTGACATCTTTATTTTGTTTCCAGCACAAATAATATATATTTCAAACTGTTGATTATCATATAAATAATATTACTATATATAAATAATAAATTTATATGCAACACACTGGCGGTGGAAACTTTTAGTTTCCCAAACTTCTCCTCAGGAGGATAGATGGGGCGATTCAGGTGAGATCCAATGTAGATCCAACTTTCTATTCACTCGTGGGATCTGGGTGGTCAGGGGACCACCACGACTCCTCTCTTCTCGATAATCCAAACAAGCGCCTTAGTTTTAGGGTTTAGGGACTTAGTTTAGGGTTTAAGGGTTTAGGTGCAGGGGTTTGGAATTTAAGGTCAATGGTTAAAATTTAGGGGTTACGATTAGGATTTAGGGTTTAGAGGTTAGAGTTTAGGTTTTAGTGTAATAAGTTGAAGATTTAGGTTAAAACATATAAACCCTAAACCCTAAATTCTATTCACAATCCATAAATTCTAAACTACTAAACTTAAACCCTTAAACCTTACACCCTAAATTGAGTCCCTATACCCTAAAATTAAGGCGCTTGAGGAAACTTTTAGTTTCCACCGCCATTGTATCAAATAATTATCCATAAATAATATAAATATATTATTTATAATATAAATATATTATAAATATATTAGTATACATATATTAACATATAAATAATAAATTAGTATGCATTGGCTAAGGAGGGGGTGTCGCGTGTTTCTTTATTTTGTGCTTGTTAATGTTATCGGGTGAATGATGGTTTTGTTCGCTTGTAGTCTGGTTGTTTTTGTTGTCACAAACGGGCCGTACTCATTTCCTCCGTTAGGATTAGGGAGGTTTTTAACGAGGCGATCGTTGTGACGCATGGTTGTATATTTTCTCTTAATATACGACATCTTGTTGAGCAAAAAAATAGTATATAAATATATAAATATTTTTTATATTGTAAATAATATTAAATAGATAAATATATTATTATAAAAACTAAAAGACTAATTTTCAAAATCCCAAACTTTCCAAAAAGCTCAAAATCCAACAAAACTTTAAACCTTAAACCCATAAACCCTAAACTTAAACTATAAACCTTAAACCCTAAAATTTTATTCATAAAAAAGTAATATTAATATGTATAAACAAATAATATATTATTATAAAAACTAAAAAATTGATTTTAAAAAATCTGAAATTTTCAAAATTTACAAAAAAACCCAAAAATTCATCAAAATCCTAAAGCTTAAACCCCAAATCCATCCATTTTAGCTGCTAATAGGTTTATAGTTTTATGGTTTAAGATTTATGATTTAAGGTTTTAGGATTTATATGTTAGAGTTTAATGTTTTGGTGGATTTAGGGTTTTTTTGTAAATTTTAGAAATTTTGGGGTTTTTTTTCAAAAATTTTTTTTTTAGTTCTTATAATAATACATTATTTATTTATATATGAAATAATATTGATAATATAAATATTTTATTTATTAGTTATATATATTAATATATTGTTATATGTATATTAATATTATTTATAATATATTTATATAGAATAATATTATTTATATAATAAAATAAATTGAATTAATCTCAACTGTAGTTTGGAATATATATTATTTGTGCTAGAAATAAAATAAAGATGTTAAATTGGTTTAGTGGTTTAGAGGTTGCCTTTGATTTTAAAGGTTTTATGTTCAAATCCCATTGAGTGCATAATTTTCATATTTTCCTCCAGCAAAAGGACGCCGTTTTTGGCAATTTAGTATCAAAATAGAGGAACCAAAACAAAGTGGTTTTAGTCTAGCATTCAAGTCATCACGTCGTTAAGGAGTTAACGACTCGGTGGTATAAAAGAGTCGAAAAATAAAGTTTAGTGGTAAATTTACACAAATTGAAAGGTTGGTGGTATAAACGAGTCATCCCCAATAGTTTGGTGGTATCTAGCATAATTTACCCTATTATTTAAATATTTTAATAATTTAACCAATATTATTATTAAAAAATTATTGTTTTACAATTCTAAAATAAAAATATAAAGACTGATATATTTCGCGGATCTTGAATTTGGGTCGATCTCGCGAATCTTGAATTTGGGTCGGATATTTTAATTCGAGTATTAAATTAAAGAAATATGATTTTTGAAAATTAATTTAAAACAAAAGGGATGACTGTTTTGTGTGAGGATCGAAGATGAAGGACCTCGAGTGTAATTTACCCATCTATGTATGGAAGACAATAGTTTGAAATAAAGTGGTGAAAAATAGGAGGGAAAATCATATTTTTATTCCCCCTCTCTCTCCTATTTTCTCCCCTTTTCCTTTTCTCTCCTTTTCTTTTTCATCCACCAAGCTTCCATTACTAATATACTATCATCGGAGTGTTCGTGTTCGACACCTCCTACACCATTGTATTTACCTCACCGAGACGAGTCGGCCAGTGATCGTAGCATCACCGTCAGAGTTGCCGTCGGAGGGAGTGAGAGAGAGAAAGTTTTGGATTTTCGATTTTGATGAGGTTCAAGTGCCCAAAACCAAAAATTGTCACCACCCTCGAGCTTAGGAGGTGCCAAAATGTCGAAATGGAGCTCGCCGGTTGATTCTTGCCGTCAGAAGCCGCTGCACGAGTCGCCCCATGCGCGTGGGCGTGCTCTAGTAGCGGTTGGAGCTATGTAGCCGGTTCGACCAAGCCATTGGGCCAGCCGCCAATCTGACCTGTTAAGCTGGTCCAGACTGGTCCATCAAGCCGAGCTACCGTTGACCCGAGTCGAGTCGCCAGCTGCTGCCAACCACCGTTGACCCGAGCTGAGTCGCCGTTGACCGTCGATGTCTCTGATGTTGACCAGTGTTGACTGTTGACCGACGTTGACACTTTTCAAGGGACCCTACTCGGGGCAGTTTTCGATGTTTTTAGTCCATTGGTGCAGTCTGTTTTGCCAAATTTGAACCTAATAAGCTGTTTTTACGTGTTTTATTCCATATATTCCATCGATAACGCGAAATTATTATGTAGTCAAAATTCTTATTATTCAGTGTAAAACCAAAATTGATTTTGATATAATAACATTTTTCAAGGACTTAATTGCAAAATGAAATAAAATTTTAAATACTCAAAAGACTCACAAAATGACAAGGATTCGAACTTTAAGTATGTTTAAATCAAAAGCCAAGTATCTAAAACACTTTCTAAGTATTTTTGAACTTAAAATTTTGAAATTTGTCCAAGCGTACCGATACGGTCACACCCGTATCGATATATTTTTTGGCTACTAGAAACGAGTCAAGAAAAGTGTACCGATACGCTCCTTGTCGTATTGATACGCTTTTTAGACTCGATGTAATCATGGATTCTAAAAACTACTTACCGTACCGATATGCTCCTTAGCGTACTGATATGAGTTGGTAAAATTTGAAAATCTTGGCATTTAATTTTTGACCGTTGCCTTGTTAGATTATTGGAACCAAACACTTTGAAAGTTGGTTAACCAATTCTCCATATTTCAGTGAGCAAAATCGGTACTGGTACGCACTATGTTGTACTGATCCCCTATATAAAATATAGTTTCCGTACCGATACGCTTCTTCGCGTATCGATACGCTATTTGTATACAACGAATCTTTCTTCTTTTGACAGGTACCGATACGGTGACGCGAGTACCAGTACGATAGGTTGTAGAACTATATTAATGGTGGGAAAAAGAGAGCCCAATGGCTCTATTGATGATGCCAACAACCCAAATGGTTAGAATTCAATGAACGTGTATAAAAGCAATGCATTAAGGCTACAACAACTATTCATCAAGTCAAGCACATTCAAGCAAAAATCCAATCCAATTTGAGCAAAATAGAGTCAAACCCTTGTACCCAATTTAGTGATTTTTATTGTATTCATATTATGTCAATTTGGGTTGAGAGAACTTGTATTTTGGGGCAAATATCCTACCTTGGGCCATATGGATCCATTAATGATGTTTCAACTAGTAGGGTTTTACAATTGATCCATATGGATCTCTTTGGGCCTATTAGGACAACTAGCTTGGGTGGAAAATTATTTGCCTATATTTTAGTTGATGATTTCTCTAGATACACTTGAGTTCTCTTTTTAAGTACAAAAGATGAGGCTTTAGAAAAATTTATCACATTTTCAAAAGTTACTCAGAATGGCCTTGGTCAATACATAGTGAGGAACAAGGCTAGACTTGTTGCTCAAGGTTATACTTAAGAAGAGGGAGTCGATTTTGATGAAACCTATGCACCCGTACCTAGAATGGAAGCAATTAGGATGCTTCTTGCATTTGCATGTTATCATGAATTCAAGCTTTTTCAAATGGATGTTAAAAGTGCATTTTAAATGGTTTTATTAATGAAGAAGCATATGTTGAACAACAACCCGGGTTTGAAGATCCAATTTATCCAAACCATGTTTTAAATTAACTAAAGCTTTATATGGTTTGAAACAAGCTCCTAGAGCTTGGTATGAAAGGCTTTCAAACTTTTTGGTTGAAAAAGGTTTTGAAAAAGGCAAGGTGAACAATACCCTTTTCATTGAAAGAAATGGCAATAACATATTAGTAGTACAAATTTATTTTGATGACATAATCTTTGGTTCTACTAATGAGTTTTATTGCCAAGAATTTTCTAAGTTAATGCAAGGTGAGTTTGAGATGAGCATGATGGGGGAGCTCTCATTCTTCTTGGGGCTCCAAATCAAGCAAAGGAAGGATGACATCTTTATCAATCAAGCTAAGTACATTAAGGATATGCTTAAGAAGTTTGGCTTGGAGAATGTGAAGCCTCAAACCACTCCAATGAGCTCATAAATTAAGCTAGACAAGGATGAAGGAGGTAAGTGTATTGATTCTAAGCTTTATCGTTCAATGATTGGCTCTTTGTTTTACCTTATCACAAGTAGACTCAATATCATGTTTAGTGTTTGCTTGTGTGCTAGGTTTCAAGCTAGCCCTAGAGAATCACACCTTGTTTAGGCCTTTGGTATCCTAGAGACTCTTCATTTAACCTATATGCTTATTCCGATGCGAATTATGGGGGGATGTAAAATAGATAGAAAAAGTACCTCCGAAACTTGCTAATTTCTAGTTTGTATGCTCATATCTTGGTTCTCTAAGAAACAAAATAGTGTAGCCTTATCTACCACCGAAGAGGAATATATATCGACCGAAAGTTGTTGTGCTCAAGTTCTTCGGATGAAACAACAACTTCTAGACTATGGAATTAATGTAGGTACCATACCCCTTAAGTGTGACAACACTAGTGTCATATGTCTCACTAAGAATCCCATCCAACATTCTAGAACCAAGCACATAGAGATAAGACACCATTTCATTAGAGACCATGACCTAAAGAATGATGTTGTTCTATAGTATGTTGATACCTCTGTTGCGTGTAAAAGAGTCTTTCGCAATAGAGTGCAAGTGTACACGACGCAAGTAGTAAAGTGATACACGAAGTATCGGATGTCGAATCCACAAGGACTAGAAATAGCCTTAACCTTGAATTGCTGCACAAGAAAGAAGATAATTTTAATTGTTTGCAAGGGAATATTAAAGAATACTGGAGATAAAATATTAAAGAAATCAGGATAGAGAGAATGGGCCGATATTGATTTGCTCAGTAGTGTAGGTGTTGCAATGTCTAGGACCGTCTGTTCTGTCGTTGCTCCTGTCGCGGCAGCACCTGCGGCGGCAGCGATCTGTTGTTGTCGCGGCAGCGATCACACAACTCTGTACTTCAAGCTTGGCAAGAATCCCTGCTGTGCCTTGTCCTATCCCTAGGTCCAAGTCTGTCGATGAACACGTCTTTGATGATACCTCCCGGCGTGAATCGAAGGATGATCACCGATATTGTTGAATTCTTCCTTAGCCACTTAACCTCGTCCTATCCCTAGGTCTGAGATAGTTCAACCATAAACTAGAGAACCCGTACTTATTCCTTTCGTATACTTAACTCTCCCGATATTAAGTAAATGTATAATCTCACAATGCTCTCCCGATACTCTTGCAAGATGTTGAAAACCAGAATAAGCAAACTTGAAGTCTATTTTATTGAACAGAAAAAAAATCCTAAAACAATGCAATCCTTGCAACTACTTTACAGAATCAACCCTTAGCCTTAGGGGAAGTTTAGAACATGATGAGAACGGGGAAAACGACTAGGGTTTAGCCGTTTAGGGGAAGACGGCTAGAGAATAAGATGTCCTTTCCTAGGTCGAATTACATGCTTTTATATAGGCCTTGGGTTCAAGTTCTCTAATATGGCAAGAATACAAGTTTAAATTAAAGTGCAACTCTATTAAAGACTAAATCTTCAGATTGGATGTCTTTAATTCGTCCTCTCTTCTTGCTTGGAGTTTCTTCCTTGAACTTTGGGCTTGGCTTTCATTCTGATCTAGGGCTCGAAAAAATATATGAGTGCTCCACGACAGACCGTCTTAATTTCCTCTTTCTGTCGAGCTCCATTTTACTTTTTCCCTCCACCATTGATGTCGTCCTTAGCTGCCACGGCAGCGGCCTCAGAAGCATCGTCCTTCTCGACTTCACTCATGTGTTCCAGCTCTGCTTCTCCACTGCTCTGAGTCTGCTACAGCAGCTACCTGCAAAAGTAACCAAAATCAGCAGCAACTGTGCCTTTTTATATAATTGTGATGTATAACTGAAATCTATCCTAAATGAAATGAATTATGCTTGAATGCAGCAGAAATATGGGTTAAATAGGGGGTAAAATATAGAACTTTTACACACTCAACACACCCCCAAACTCAAGTTTTTGCTTGCCCTCAAGCAATTTAGACCTAAAAAAGAAATAATTTTTTTTGTTTGGCTTAAAACAGTGAACTTTTCATTACCTACCATTCATTCCCTATTGTGAGCAACACCCCGTTGGATAATTCAGGATTCATTCGGAACCTTTCTATAATTCTCGTGTAGTGTGTGCATGTTTTGTGAACAATTATATGCCTAGACTCCCTTAGTTTACTAGAATAGCTAAGCTTCTAACTGGAATTTTTATGCCAACTTTCATCTTTTTGGAGGCAATTCTTAGGCTCCTTTAGTTTTTATTTAGACTCGATTCTCTTTCTCAATTTAAGTTTGACTAGAGCCGGTTTCGGGCACCTCTAGCTAACTTTTTAGAGCCGATTTCGGGCACCTCTAGGTATATTGAGTCTACTTTTTTTTAACTTCTTTTCCTAGAGCCAGTGTTAAGCACCTCTAGGGGCAACTCAAGTTTTAAGCTTTTCCTATTCTAGTTTACCAATAGAGTTTCTAGACAGTATAAAAGTCACAAAGGGTGTTTAAGAATCAGAACTATAGTAAGGCTCTAAACTGCTCCTAAAACTATCCTAAAGGCACTGCCACGACAGAGGCTGTCACGGTAGGTAAGTTCAGTTCAAAGATTTAAGCCATTTTTTTTGTTTTTTAAGCAAAAATAAACTAACACTTTTACACAAATCTTAAACAAAATAGACACTTCATTAATGGAGGGATGCCACCCCCAAACTCAAGGGTTGCATTGTCCTCAATGCATGATAACAAAATGAAGAAAAGAAAAAAATAAAAAAACATCACAATTATAACAAAATAGCAGACAACAAAGATAAGATAAAAAAACTTAAATTTTAATTGCTGTCGTCGCTGCTACTACTGCTGTTGATCTGTATCTGCCGGCGGGCAGTGACCTTCATCGTCGGTGCTGGCAGATGGCTTGGAGAGGCAGAGGCGGTCTTTTTCTTGGCTTCCCTCGGGGGCTGAATACAAGTAGGGGAGATCTGGGGTAGTTTCTCCAACACTTGAACCTCCTCGGAAGAGCTGCTGCTGCTGCTACCACTACTGCTGCTGCTGTCAGTCTTCCCTTGGCCGGATGGTCCGTCTCCGGTGTTGGGTTTCTGCCGCTTCATCTGGGTGAATTCTTTGGACAGGTTCCTCTTGACAGAGGGCTCGCCATTGGATTCCTCCCAAATTGAGGAAGAGGAGAAACCAGCAATGAATTCGTTGAGGTCGGACAGGGGCTCCTTTCTCTTTTCTCCCCTGGCAGAGACTATGGCAGTGTGGCTGCTACCTGCAGCTGTCGCGGCCGGGGTTGGAGTGGACGCAACAGAAGGTGTTCTCGGTGTGGCAGTAGGGGTAGGGGTGTGGGCAGGTGTGGGGGCAGCAAAATAATGATCGGGGAATACAGGAAACTGTACATATGGAAAATTTAAAGTGCTTTTAATGAAATGTACCGTTGCTGTTGTGAAGTCGCGGATAAAGCTCATTAGTCCCAGCTGCCGTTCCTCCATTTTCTGCAGGGCAGCAAGGATTTGGGTGGAGGAGTTTGCTGTGGGAGCTGCTGCTGTGGGCTGCCTCTGTTCTGTGGCGGCAGGCTCTATCTGGGTAAGCTCTGCTGTCTCACCTGCCGCGGCAGAGGGGTTGAAGTAGGAAATAGGTGTTGCAGCCTTCAGCTCCATCAAACTGAAGATGTTTTTCTCCATCCACCCTTTACCTTGAATCTTCAGATCTTCAGAAATTCAGGGACATTGTGGCCACGACAGAGTTCTGTGATGAGGTAGGGGAAGACAAGGGGTCCCGATGGCCGCAATGCACAATCCAAAATCCCTTCCCGAATATATCGACCAACATTAATGGGCCTCTCATTTAAAATGGAATGAACGAGAGCTAACCTTGGTTGATCCACTGTGATGTTGTGTGAGGAAGGCATAATCCTCTTTTTGTAACCCCCTCGTCCCGGTCTGGCCAGATGACCGGTTTGAGTGGGCCACACGGGGAAAACCGAAGCGAAACCCGTTAAGGTTCCCCCTCGGTTAGCAACCCTATTTTTTTCTTTAACTTAATCTTTTCTAAAAGCTCGTTTAAGTCCTATGTGATCAAACAGCGGAACAACGTACGCGATATATCCATTCGAACCCAAAACATCATTTAAATAGCCCAATTTTAATCTTTGAAACAGGCCGTTTTGCAACACCCTTGAGGCGTATCGAAACGTCTTGACCAGGTCAACTGCCCCAGAGCCTATACAAGGGGCCGTATCGAAACGGTGGTCAACCGTTTCGAAACGCCCACGACGGTCAACTTCTCGTGGTCAACAAGATTTTGACCGTTTCGAAACCTTTAGGCCCGTTTCGAAACACCTTCATCTCGTGAATTTCTCAAAATTCCAGTAGCCAAAACGTTCCGATACACGTTTCAGAACAGGGGTTTCACATGCCATACCGTATCGAAACACGTTCCGATACGGGGTCCCTGAAGCCTACCCGTTCTGATACGACCCTTCCCGTTTCGAAACGCTAGCCGTCTGCAACCTTTTAAATTCAGATTTGGGTGAGTCTTGACAAGTCTAAAGGTCCCCTAGGACCCCCTAAAGGCACACAACACCATCAGACAAAGTCTAGAGGCATACGTCCTAGGTTTAACATACTCAAGCACCCACAAACATGGATTTAAACAATCATACATACATGACAAATATACATTAGCCTTTCATACAAGTCATGCTTAAAAACATTGATGAGTGAAAGCATCATTCATCCCCTAAGGGTTTACATACCATAAAGCAATATTGGTATTCAAAAGGCATTCATCAAAGAGCATTTGGCAAGGTAAACATGCTTACAAACCAAGTCAAGCATAAGCATCAAAATCACAAATGAGTCATACAAGCTCATACAAACACACTCTCTTGCCACATTGCTTAACTACTACATAATTAACAACTGTACTTGAGCCACAAACTTGGAAAGCCCTTCTTGCCTTGCTCCGAGCTAACACCACGCTAATGATCTGTATTGTTGAAATTGAGAGCGTAAGCTATAAGCTTAGTGAGGATGCTCTAAAGCCGAAAACATCAACAATGCAGGGTCCAAGCATGTATTCCCTAAACCTTATATCTAACATGCATAGATAAAGTCACAAGTAGACCTAGCTAGTCTTTCAAGAGTCATGTATTGCATCTCACATCATATCAAGCTCGAACATTAATAACATTATCACATATCATCATCATATATCAAAATCGTATGAACAAGTTTAATTGGCCACTATTAGTCACCCGGATGTGCGGATTAAATCTCAACAATCACATTACCTCGGTAGGATTACACTCATCACCGGACCTTGCATGGGAGGGATTCCACTCATCGCCACATGCCCTACGGATGGGATTCCACTCATCATCCCGTAGAATATATAATAGCTTCCGGTGGAATATTACATCACCGTACTCCTCCTTGATGACTTAACGCCATCAAACGTTTTGACTGAATTTGTGTGCACACTAATCCTAATGATCGATCATTTACACCCGGTATTTTAATTAGTGCCAATTTTCATTTATCACATCACATATCCATCAACCACATCTCATGCTCATCTCATATACGTATCATGGTACACATGCACAAATTAACCACATATCACAAGAGAATAGATAGGTAAACACAATAGCATTTAATGGAAAACAATGGCTAAATTAACAACTTGAATTATATAGAAATGGCCTACCAAGCACATTTCACTCACACGCTACACACACTCGAACCAAACTTTAAGACATGATTAAAACCACTCACCGCCCTTCCTTAGCAACCAAACAAGTCTCCTACGAGCCCGGATTCGATCCCAATGTTCCTTCGACGTCTCCTCTTGATTCTAGCCAACCAAAAACACAACCATTAATCCCAATCAATGCTAACATTCAATCAACGCTCAACCTTTGAGCTCAAACTAACTTCACCCAATTTTCCAACCAAATTAATCCCCAAATATATCAATTTTCGTGCTCCCTCAAACCCTAGCTGAAATTTCCATTTTCAATCATCCAAATGACCCCCAAAAGGTCCCAAAACATCCTCCTAACCTATATAAACCATCAACCCTTTGATTTCAACCTAAAACCCACCAAAAATCATGTTTTTGACATCTCAAATTTTACTTTAAGAACCCACTTCAGGTTTTCAACAAAACTCACCCATTTTGACATATGTTGTACATTTTAATATGAATAAACAAAAACCCAACTCCATTTTTCAAAACAAAATGAAAATCCCCATAAAAACCCAAACTTTAACCAAACCCTAACATTTCAAAAGTTCATAGTTTTAAAATCTAAAACCATGGATAGATAAAGGATGAAGAGGAGAGTGAGAATATATCTTTACCTTTGAAAAAGACCTTGGAATGGTGAAGAAACTCAATGGAATAGTAACTTTGAGCTTGGGAGAGTTTGAAAAGGGGTTTGGTCCATTTCACGTTAGAAAGAGGGGAGAGGGTGAGAAAGATGACAACTTTTTTAAAAGTTGTCTTGCTTTTAAAATCATTTTGGTCAATTTACCACATTGGTCCCTCCCCTTTTCATTAAAACCCGATTTGACCCTAATTTAGGTTGAATTGATTTAATTTAACTTTATCGACTCAGACTACAAACCCGACTAACTCCTAACCCCAAAACACGAGTGTTACAAATCTCTCCCACTTAAGGAATTTTGTCCCCGAAATTACCTGACTGAAAGAGATACGGAAACTGCTTTTCCATATCCTCCTTCCTCTCCCAAGTGGCCTCGTCCACACCTCGACGTTGCCACCGCACCTTTACTAGCTCAATCGATCTACCCCGCAACACCTTACTGTCAAAAGCTAGAATCTCAACCGATTCCTCATCATAAGTCAAATCCGGATTCAATTCAATCTCTTCCACGGGCATAACATGTGATGGATCAGACCTATACTTACGGAGCATTGAAACATGGAACACATCGTGTATCATCTCTAGCTCGGATGGAAAACGCAACTGATAAGCAACCGAACCAACCCTCTTCACAATCTCATACGGTCCTATGTATCTCGGACTCAACTTCCCCTTTCGTCCAAATCTCACCACTTTCTTCCACAGAGACACCTTCAAGAACACTCTCTCACCCACTGAGAACTCAACTTCCTTCCTCTTCAAATCGGCATAGGACTTCTGCCTATCCGAAGCAGCTTTCAAACGATCACAAATCAATTTTACCTTGTCAGTTGTCCCCTTGAGCAAATCCGGCATAGGTAACAATTTCTGTCCCGCTTCGGCCCAACAAACTGGAGTCCTACACTTTCGGCCATACAAGGCCTCATACGGAGCCATCTGAATGCTCGACTGAAAGCTATTATTGTAAGCAAACTCAACTAGAGGCAAGTGCTTCTCCCACGTGCCCTGAAAGTCAATGATACAACAATGCAACATATCCTCTAAGATCTGAATAACTCTCTCTGACTTACCATCTGACTAAGGATGATAAGACGTGCTGAAGTTCAAACGGGTACCCAAAGCTGTATGCAGACACTCCCAAAATTGAGAAGTAAATCGCGGATCTCTATCTGACACAATGGACTTCGGCACACCGTGTAGTCTAACAATCTCACCAATGTACAAATCGGCCAATCTATCAAGAGTGTAAGTAGTATTGACTGCCAATAAGTGAGCACACTTCGTAAAACGATCTACTATCACCCAAACTGAGTTCTTCTTCGTAGGAGTCAAAGGCAAACCCGAAAAAAAATCCATGGTGATGTTCTCCCATTTCCATTCCGGAATCCTCAACTGCTGTAACAAACCTGAGGGAACCTGATGTTCCGCCTTCACTCTCTGACACACTAAGCACTTACTCACAAAGTCGGCTACATCTCTCTTCAAGCCAACCCAAAAGTACTCATTCTTCAAATCGCGGTACATCTTCGTACTTCCAGGATGCATAGCAAACGGACTACTGTGGGCTTCAGTCAAGATCGTACGTCTCAAGTCACTGTCCTCTGGCACAACTATTCTATCCTTGAAACAAAAAACCCCATCGGTACTGAAACTGTAGTCTGAAGATCTACCCTCGGCTATATCTTGCACGTGAGGTGCCAAAGATCTATCTAAGAGTTGTTTCTCTCTAATCAACTGACCTAAAGTAGGTCTAACCTGAAGCTCGACTACCAAGCCACCATCTCCGGAAAAACTCAATCTAGCAAACATGGCTCTCAAGTCCACGACCATCTTCCTACTCAATGCATCGGCCACTACATTGGCCTTACCCGGATGGTACTCAATGGTAAGATCATAGTCTTTTAACAACTCTAACCACCTACGCTGTCTGAGATTTAAATCTCGCTGAGTCATAATGTATTTCAAACTCTTGTGATCGGTGTACACTGTGCACTTCTCACCGTACAAATAATGCCTCCAAATCTTCAGAGCAAACACAACTGCAGCTAACTCTATGTCATGGGTCGGATAGTTGCGCTCGTGGGTCTTCAACTGTCTTGAGGCATAAGCCACTAATCTCTTGTCTTGCATGAGAACACAACCTAGGCCCACGTAAGAAGCATCACTGTAAACTACATAGTCCTTCCCGGACTCAGGCTGAATCAAGATCGGTGCTTGGGTCAAAGCTTCTTTCAATTTCTCAAAGGCTCTCTGTCTTGCGTCTGTCCACTCAAACTGAACACTCTTCTGAAGCAACTGTGTTAATAGAGCGGCTAACTTAGAGAAACCTTCTACAAATCTCCTATAGTATCCGGCTAAGCCTAGGAAGCTACGTACCTCTGTCACAAACTTCGGTTGCTTCCATTCAACAATGGCCTCAATCTTCTTCGGATCAACTCTAATCCCATCGGCTGACACTACATGTCCTAAGAAGACTACCTCTCGGATCCAGAATTCACACTTGCTCAACTTCGCATACAACTGATGATCTAGCAAAGTCTTCAAAACCAGTCTCAAGTGTCGGTCATGGTCTTCTTCAGTTCGCGAGTACACCAAGATGTCATCTATAAATACAACTACAAACTGATCTAGATACTGATGAAAAATCCTATTCATCATGTCCATAAAAGCAGTCGGTGCATTAGTCAACCCAAAAGGCATGACTAAAAACTCATAGTGACCATACCTAGTCCTAAAGTCCGTCTTCGGTACATCAACCTCTCTTACCTTTAGCTGGTAGTAACCCGATCTCAAATCAATCTTTGAAAAGACCGATGCTCCTCTCAACTAGTCAAACAAGTCATCAATTCTGGGCAACGGATATTTATTCTCACTGTCAACTGATTCAACTGTCTGTAATCTATACACATTCTCTTGCTACCATCTTTCTTCTTCACAAACAAAACTGGTGCACCCCAAGGTGAAGAACTAGGCCGAATAAAACCTCTATCTGTCAACTCTTGCAGCTGAGTCTTCAACTCTTTCAATTCTTTCGGTGCCATGCGATACGGAGCAATCGAAACATGAGCTGAATCAGAATAAGTCTCAATGGTGAACTCTACCTCTCTGTCTGGTGGTAACCCTGGCAACTCTTCCGGAAACACACTAGGAAAGTCGCACACTGTCCGGATGTCCTGAGGTCTAACCTCACTCATGTTAAGGTTCATCACATACGCCAAGTATGCTTCACACCCCAACTCAACTAACCTCTTAGTTTCTAAAACTGAAACTACATTGGACAAGAACTTCACGTTCTCACCCACCACTACAATCTCATAGTCATCTGTGAGCCTCAAAGAAATCCTCTTAGTCTCAAAATCTATCTGTAACCCCCTTAACCCGGCCTAGACGGTTGACCCGAATTAAGAAAGTCACACGGGGAAAACCAAAGTCAACCTGAAAGTCAACCTTGATTAACAACCCTTTTTTTTCTTTTTAAACTTGTCTAGATGCACGTTAACCCTAGTTATGATCACATAAACAGTATACTCAAAGATCATAACCATCAGAGATCAATCAGGGACTCAATTGCACAAATTACAACTTTAGGGACCAAACTGAAAATACTGAGAATTACAGGGACTTAACCCAATTAAAAGTTACCAATATGAAATTAGTCATGTTTCATGCTTCACTGCCAAATTTAAGCTCAAAAGGACTACTCAAACTCAACCAATTGCAAAAAAAGATTCAGGACCAAAACGCAAACAATTTGAAGCATATAACTGCCAATGTCAGCCCCCAACGGTCATACGTTCCGAAACGGGAGACAACCTGTTTCGAAACGCGGGGCCGTTCCGCAACGCGTACCGAAACGGGGGTCTGGCAGTAGCACTTCCGTTCCGAAACGGGTCCTCTCGTTTCGAAACACCTTGGCCTTTTCAGGTCCCTGTTCCGAAACGGTAACACGCGTTCCGAAACGCCCTGCCCAGATTGCAGCAACCCTGCTGGTTAAACTCACTTTTGACCCACCAAACATGCTCCGATGGCAACCAAAACACACCAGCAAACCATTCAACATACAAGAGATATATATGCATCAAGAACTAGATACATGACCACCCCTAGGTGTATCAACTCATTAAACACATTCAATGCTCATTCATGCTTTTAAAACAAGAAGCATAGCATATCAATATAAGCATAAGGAGATTCAAACGTTGCAACATTAAGCCACATGATTCAACATCATAAACCAAACTTGTTCAACATACACAATCTCCTTAAACATCAACATAAGAGATTCTTCCCCCCATTGCCTTTATTAACTATAGCTATTAACCGAGACATACATCTCACTTGGAGTACTCATTGAATCCCTTGCTCCTCGCTGTCCAAACTTCACTTATCTGCATTGATGGACAAAAAGGAGCGTAAGCACATAATTCTTAGTGAGGAATGCTCAAAACCAAAACACCATCAATGCAGCGAAACATAAAACCACTTTTAAAACAACTCGATTTCATAAACCCAAGCATTGTTTGAAAACCCTTTTCAACAACAAGCTTAAAACATGCATTGCTCAAACATGAAAACCAACCATTAGCTTAGAAAGCTAAGTAAACCTTTTCAAAGCACAAACTTGCAATACCACCAATTTAATCATACCATGCATAAACATCATATGCAAAGTTAAATTCAAAACCTTGGAAATCACTTCCAATTCACATCATACCTTTCTCGTACTCGATTAACACTTTAAAGCAAGAAACCTTTAAAATCATTTCCTCATTCATTATAACTCATGCATTAAACAAATGCAACAAATGAACCATAACATCAAATTTGCATCTCATGCCTTTAAAAACAAGTCTTAGCAAGACCTCAATGCACTAAAGAGATTTCATGCACACATGCACCATTCTCAATGGATAATCAACACTTGTTCAAACCAACAAGTAAACATGCATTCATAATACATTATACACTTCACATGCAACCATGCATCATCTCAAGCATCTCATGCTTCATTAAATTCAAGAGCATTATATTGGCTCCCAAGTGATCAACCAAATCCACTTTTCAACTCAACATCCAATCGGATACGCGGATCACAAGCGTTGTCCCCACGCTTCATACACACTACCAATCCAAGGCCCTCCAAATGGACTTTTAAACACCATTTGACCTTACCGTTCACAAGGTTCCCATGTATGGACTTTTAATCACCATACAACCTTAACATTCACAAGGTTCCCATGTATGGACTTTTAAACACCATACAACCTTAACATTCACAAGGTTCCCATGTATGGACTTTTAAACACCATACAACCTTAACATTCACAAGGTTCCCATGTATGGACTTTTAAACACCATACAACCTTAACATTCACAAGGTTCCCATGTATGGACTTTTAAACACCATACAACCTTAACATTCACAAGGTTGGTAGTTGTATAACATCACTAACGAGATCCGGGACACCCCACACAAGATCCACACATGGACTTTACACCACCATTGTGATCTTATCAAGCACAAGGTTCCCATATATGGACTTTTAACCACCATATAACCTTTGCTTACCCAAGGTCCTCGAATGGGAATCTCAACCTCCATTATGACCTTAACCATCTCGTTAGGATACTTGGATGGAGTTTACCGGTTCACTCTTAACCACTCCACATCCAAGGCGACTTAATTCACGGTGCACCCAATCCTATAGCCGGCTAACTATATCCGATCAAAGTAACCAAGAACCACTTACATCACTTGCCAATATAACCATCTTACCACTTTGATCCATTGATTCACAAGCATAACCATAATGCAAGAACCATCATTTACCTTAACCAAGAACCAACCATTGGCTTTCAAACACCATGTTGTTCTTAAATACACAAGGCTCACATAAGGACTTTCAACCACCTTTGTGACCTTAAACATCACCTTTCCACATGCATCATTATCAACAATATTCCACTGTTTTAAAGCATCACTCAAAGCCATTAAACAACATGCAATACTATGCATCAATTCACAATTTCAATGTACAAAACCAAGGATCTCTTACCTTGAGCATCCTTCACATATGGCTTTCAAAACCAGCATTAAACCATGCTAAAATATGCTTTCAAAACAGAATTTAAAACATGCAAATCACATGCATAGCAACCATCAATCACAATTGCTTGAAAAGCCAATTCACAACACAAATCAAGAGCGGAAATCCGTTTACTTACTC
The DNA here is from genome assembly GCA_030270665.1 of Hibiscus trionum. Lineage (NCBI taxonomy): Eukaryota > Viridiplantae > Streptophyta > Magnoliopsida > Malvales > Malvaceae > Hibiscus > Hibiscus trionum. The sequence goes on from BSYR01000050.1 coordinate 802,441, forward strand.
TTGAGCTTAGCAAAGTTGTTTAGACTTAAACTAAGCTCCCCAAAACCTTCAAACCTTGGTTTAAAAGCTGAAAACCCAACTTCACTCACCGATACACAAAACAAGGCTAGCCAACAAGCCTTCCAAGCATCCGAAACCTTCCACACCACCTCTAATGCTCACGGATCGATCTCCCCTGTTTCAAACACATATCATCAGAGGATTAATGCATCATAATGCACTAAAAACACCAGCAACACAACTAAACTTGTTGCCCATAGCAAAAACCACAATTCGGCTACCAAACACAACCGAAATCACCTCCAAACACTTCCAAAACTTAGCCCAGCCAAGATCCACCACTTCTAACCATTTTTAAACCTCAATTAACATCCAAAATGATCACAAACACGTCCTTATACCTCCAGGTATAACAGATCACCAAGATCACTCCAAAAACAACCAAAAACTCAAGCAAAACTTAGGAAATTCAACCTATTCGGGTTTGCATTGATTAAACCTCAATTTCTCATCAAATTAACATTCAATTAACATCAATTTAACACCTCAACACACTACCCAAACAGATCATACGAAAATTTCACCAAAATCAAGCAAATCTTGCATTTTAAAGCCAAAATCAAGATTCCAATTGCAAAACCTTTAATAAATCATAAATCAAGGATTGAGAACTTGGGAATTTCAGTAAAGAACTTGAAGTTCAGAGGAGAAGGACGTTCTTACCTCCAAACTTGAGTTTCTCCCTTTTTGGAACCAAAATCTTGAAAATCCAAGTAGCAAATACAAAGGTTTTGTTGAAGGATTGATTAGAAATCAAATGAGGATTGAAATATGATATTTAGGTGACAAAAATCAGAGGAAAAGATCTGGAGAGAATGTGTTTGGTTTGAGAGAAAAGATGAGAGAAAATGGAAAATGGAAAATTTGGAAAGTTAGTTAGAAATGACAAAAATATCTTTCCCTCCTTTTTACTTTTATTTTAAACCATCAATAAATCATTTAATATTCTAGAAAATCTGGAGAAACTCCCCTTTGGGTAAATAGCTCCTTAAGGATTCAAAGTTTCAATCCTTTTTAAAACAGTCACACAGTTTTCAAAAATTACATTTTGGTCACTAACCCAAAATGTCACCCTTCCAAACCTCATTTTGCAAAATTGATTTCACAGTTCACTTATATATATTAAAAGAGGATTTTAGAACATTTTTCCATATTTTTAATGCAACCCGAACTAGGCTTTCCTAAAAATCACCTTTTATATTCGAACCGCAACTCGACCGGTCCGGTCCGAACCCAAACTTCTAAGCCCAAAACCGGGGCGTTACAACTCTCCCCCCCTTAGGAAATTTCGTCCTCGAAATTTCATCTGGCGAATAGAGCCCAACCAAACTTCTCAAAGCAACACCGGAGACTTAACCTCCACTGAACACTTCCTCCACGAAACTCCACACAACTCAACACCACCACAAACTGTTCACGAATTCCAGAACACTCAAAGTTAAGCAAAACTTAACCTTTCACACTTCCGGACTGTACACAGCCCCAACAACAACCTGAAGAACCTCCAACAAGCAAAAATTCTTAAGCATCAACTGCTTACCCAAACTCCTCAATCATAAAACTGACAATCCTTCCCATCTACTGCTGACATCATCATAACAACTCACCAGAGCTATTCACACAAAATCCAAATTTACATCACAACCCCAACCTTGACTCCGCTAGCCGTTCCATAAACCACCAGCTGACTTTAAAGGAAAGGTTCACTTATTCACAACCAACCAACACTGGCCTTCGATCTTTCATCGCCCTTCCACTTCAAGCTTTGACCTCAACACTTGCTTTACAAGAACATCACCCAACTTAACACACATATCCTCTTCTCAACTCCTCGAAGGTCACTACAAACCAACACCTTACAAAAACAACCCTTCTACCACAGCCTCAATGCCAAACCACTTCAGCACCTTGAGAACGCAACCGCTAACCTGCAACAACACTTAACGCCAAGGAACTACCCCTTCCACTAGCTATCCAAAACCACATGACCGATTCTATCTTCAACCGGTACTCCTCACCACCAAACCACTAAACTCAACAAGCACCAAACACCTTCCTTCCACCACATACTATACCGCACTCACTATTACTAACAACTTGCCTAATACCCTCCACTACTTTTATCCTTCACTCAGCACCAAAACAACCTCTAAACACCCATCATCCAACCTAACCCAAACCCAACACTAACAGACTCGATTAGTTATTAGCAAGTGTGAACGTTCATATGCATGGTCACCAACATGCCCTATAAATGCCTGATGTACATGTATGCAAAACCTCTAATGTCATGCCACATGTATGCATGGACCAGCACATATATAATATAGCATATATCAAATGATTTTAACTGTGCATGAATGCCGGTTCACACCCACCAATAACATCCTCAGAATCCGTCTAAGAACAACCTCCCATCTCACCTCTAACTTGACCAACTCTACCATTCCAGCAACTCATTGACCACAAAGTACCCACTAAAGCCTTCTTCACACAAAAGATATTTCCAACAACAACTATTACCCCAACAAGCTAACAACAGAACCATACTCACAACGCAAGGAAAACCAAACCAAAACCAACTAAGATACTAAAGCAAGGTTACTTAACAAGGTTATCTGGAAACACCTCACTGCCCTGAAGCTTCAACAGGCGAGCTCTCTTCCTCGCAGAACCTTCACCCTTCAGCCATACCGCTGTAGCATCAGCTAACACACTACGGTCACCACCCTTTCCTTGCGATAAAGAACCTTGGCTGTTCCCAGCCAACTTCAAACAATCTCGCCTCATGTGTCCCGCAGACCCACATTTCCAACAGATCTCATTTACCAAACTCTTCACAACTTTCTGCTCTATCTGCCACCTTCGAACTTTGTCTCGGCCGTGCCCACGACCCTTCAGAGACCCTTTGGCTACCACTGAAGCTGACTTCACCCCAAGAGAACAATCACCCTTCACATGCTCCTTAGAACCACAGTTCCAACAAGCACCTGCGCCCCAACAACCTCCAACATGGCGCCTTCCACAACGGTCACACACTGGTAACCGAGCCTCCACTCCTTGCTCAACCAGCACTTGCTCCACAACTGCACTACCTTCACACTGCTTAATCCTTGGAAAGTTCTCTCCAAATACCTTTCATAAAAGGCAGACACAAAGAAATCCCAATCAATATCATGGATGTGCGATGCCACCGCCACAGATATCCACCAGGCACATGCATCCTCCAACATCAATGAGACAACACTTCCCAGCTTACAGGCATAACCACAGCCTTCTTGATCCAAAATCAGAACCACACTGGCCAACCAGGCCTCAAACGTCTCAGGTGTCGAACCATGATTCGACAAACCCACACATCCCACAGCCTGAGATGCTCCCAACACCTCCTGAACAACAGGTGATGAACTCTTCATCACAGAACCAACCTCTTCCTCTTGCCTTACCACCTCAACTCCAGGCACAAAAAAAACTGAGACGAAACATCTCCATTAAAAGGTGAATTCCACGCCTTAACAACCTGCCCCAAGGCAGCAACCATCTCACCCAACTGCCATTCTTTCACCGATTTCACCATACTATTAACAACAAGCAATCACAACAAAACAAACAAAACACTTAGACCAGCTTAAGCAAGGATTCAAACTCCAACTCCAACATAACACAATAGCTATATTAATAAGGCAATGGGTATCCCGAATCCTCCCCCTTTTACATGACATAACAGTCATCATAAACATAGATATCACCACATCAAGCATATCAAACAACATACTCGATCATGCATTCATCAAACAGCATCTACTTGCAACAGCATAGCATCATCAACATATCATTCCCATTACACTTTCATCATGCATAAAATCAACTCACAACATCAGCATAACCCACATGAGCTCAAAGAAGATTCATAACCACAAAGCATGCTTGAAAACATCAACACTTTTTGCTCAGAAACACATGTTTCAACCGGCTTTCAACCATACATCAGGATATACATCAAACACATATCACAACAACTTACCGTTTTCCCCAAACATTCGCAACACAGCTCTGTTACCACCAAATGTAACCCCCTTAACCCGGCCTAGACGGTTGACCCGAATTAAGAAAGTCACACGGGGAAAACCAAAGTCAACCCGAAAGTCAACCTTGATTAACGACCTTTTTTTCTTTTTAAACTTGTCTAGATGCATGTTAACCCTAGTTATGATCACATAAACAGTATACTCAAAGATCATAACCATCAGAGATCAATCAGGGACTCAATTGCACAAATTACAACTTTAGGGACCAAACTGAAAATACTGAGAATTACAGGGACTTAACCCAATTTAAAGTTACCAATATGAAATTAGTCATGTTTCATGCTTCACTGCCAAATTTCAGCTCAAACGGACTACTCAAACTCAACCAATTGCAAAAACAAGATTCAGGACCAAAACGCAAACATTTTGAAACATATAACTGCCAATGTCAGCCCCCAACGGTCATACGTTCCGAAACGGGAGACAGCCTGTTTCGAAACGCGGGGCCGTTCCGCAACGCGTACCGAAACGGGGGTCTGGCAGTAGCACTTCCGTTCCGAAACGGGTCCTCTCGTTTCGAAACACCTTGGCCTTTTCAGGTCCCTGTTCCGAAACGGTAACACGCGTTCCGAAACGCCCTGCCCAGATTGCAGTTACCCTGCTGGTTAAACTCACTTTTGACCCACCAAACATGCTCCGATGGCAACCAAAACACACCAGCAAACCATTCAACATACAAGAGATATATATGCATCAAGAACTAGATACATGACCACCCCTAGGTGCATCAACTCATTAAACACATTCAATGCTCATTCATGCTTTTAAAACAAGAAGCATAGCATATCAATATAAGCATAAGGAGATTCAAACGTTGCAACATTAAGCCACATGATTCAACATCATAAACCAAACTTGTTCAACATACACAATCTCCTTAAACATCAACATAAGAGATTCTTCCCCCCATTGCCTTTATTAACTATAGCTATTAACCGAGACATACATCTCACTTGGAGTACTCATTGAATCCCTTGCTCCTCGCTGTCCAAACTTCACTTATCTGCATTGATGGACAAAAAGGAGCGTAAGCACATAATGCTTAGTGAGGAATGCTCAAAACCAAAACACCATCAATGCAGCGAAACATAAAACCACTTTTAAAACAACTCGATTTCATAAACCCAAGCATTGTTTGAAAACCCTTTTCAACAACAAGCTTAAAACATGCATTGCTCAAACATGAAAACCAACCCTTAGCTTAGAAAGCTAAGTAAACCTTTTCAAAGCACAAACTTGCAATACCACCAATTTAACCATACCATGCATAAACATCATATGCAAAGTTAAATTCAAAACCTTGGAAATCACTTCCAATTCACATCATACCTTTCTCGTACTCGATTAACACTTTAAAGCAAGAAACCTTTAAAATCATTTCCTCATTCATTATAACTCATGCATTAAACAAATGCAACAAATGAACCATAACATCAAATTTGCATCTCATGCCTTTAAAAACAAGTCTTAGCAAGACCTCAATGCACTAAAGAGATTTCATGCACACATGCACCATTCTCAATGGATAATCAACACTTGTTCAAACCAACAAGTAAACATGCATTCATAATACATTATACACTTCACATGCAACCATGCATCATCTCAAGCATCTCATGCTTCATTAAATTCAAGAGCATTATATTGGCTCCCAAGTGATCAACCAAATCCACTTTTCAACTCAACATCCAATCGGATACGCGGATCACAAGCGTTGTCCCCACGCTTCATACACACTACCAATCCAAGGCCCTCCAAATGGACTTTTAAACACCATTTGACCTTACCGTTCACAAGGTTCCCATGTATGGACTTTTAATCACCATACAACCTTAACATTCACAAGGTTCCCATGTATGGACTTTTAAACACCATACAACCTTAACATTCACAAGGTTCCCATGTATGGACTTTTAAACACCATACAACCTTAACATTCACAAGGTTCCCATGTATGGACTTTTAAACACCATACAACCTTAACATTCACAAGGTTCCCATGTATGGACTTTTAAACACCATACAACCTTAACATTCACAAGGTTCCCATGTATGGACTTTTAAACACCATACAACCTTAACATTCACCGATTGGTAGTTGTATAACATCACTAACGAGATCCGGGACACCCCACACAAGATCCACACATGGACTTTACACCACCATTGTGATCTTATCAAGCACAAGGTTCCCATATATGGACTTTTAACCACCATATAACCTTTGCTTACCCAAGGTCCTCGAATGGGAATCTCAACCTCCATTATGACCTTAACCATCTCGTTAGGATACTTGGATGGAGTTTACCGGTTCACTCTTAACCACTCCACATCCAAGGCGACTTAATTCACGGTGCACCCAATCCTATAGCCGGCTAACTATATCCGATCAAAGTAACCAAGAACCACTTACATCACTTGCCAATATAACCATCTTACCACTTTGATCCATTGATTCACAAGCATAACCATAATGCAAGAACCATCATTTACCTTAACCAAGAACCAACCATGGGCTTTCAAACACCATGTTGTTCTTAAATACACAAGGTTCACATAAGGACTTTCAACCACCTTTGTGACCTTAAACATCACCTTTCCACATGCATCATTATCAACAATATTCCACTGTTTTAAAGCATCACACAAAGCCATTAAACAACATGCAACACTATGCATCAATTCACAATTTCAATGTACAAAACCAAGGATCTCTTACCTTGAGCATCCTTCACATATGGCTTTCAAAACCAGCATTAAACCATGCTAAAATATGCTTTCAAAACAGAATTTAAAACATGCAAATCACATGCATAGCAACCATCAATCACAATTGCTTGAAAAGCCAATTCACAACACAAATCAAGAGCGGAAATCCGTTTACTTACTCTTGAGCTTAGCAAAGTTGTTTAGACTTAAACTAAGCTCCCCAAAACCTTCAAACCTTGGTTTAAAAGCTGAAAACCCAACTTCACTCACCGATACACAAAACAAGGCTAGCCAACAAGCCTTCCAAGCATCCGAAACCTTCCACACCACCTCTAATGCTCACGGATCGATCTCCCCTGTTTCAAACACATATCATCAGAGGATTAATGCATCATAATGCACTAAAAACACCAGCAACACAACTAAACTTGCTGCCCATAGCAAAAACCACAATTCGGCTACCAAACACAACCGAAATCACCTCCAAACACTTCCAAAACTTAGCCCAGCCAAGATCCACCTCTTCTAACCATTTTTCAAACCTCAATTAACATCCAAAATGATCACAAACACGTCCTTATACCTCCAGGTATAACAGATCACCAAGATCACTCCAAAAACAACCAAAAACTCAAGCAAAACTTAGGAAATTCAACCTATTCGGGTTTGCATTGATTAAACCTCAATTTCTCATCAAATTAACATTCAATTAACATCAATTTAACACCTCAACACACTGCCCAAACAGATCATACGAAAATTTCACCGAAATCAAGCAAATCTTGCATTTTAAAGCCAAAATCAAGATTCCAATTGCAAAACCTTTAATAAATCATAAATCAAGGATTGAGAACTTGTGAATTTCAGTAAAGAACTTGAAGTTCAGAGGAGAAGGACGTTCTTACCTCCAAACTTGAGTTTCTCCCTTTTTGGAACCAAAATCTTGAAAATCCAAGTAGCAAATACAAAGGTTTTGTTGAAGGATTGATTAGAAATCAAATGAGGATTGAAATATGATATTTAGGTGACAAAAATCAGAGGAAAAGATCTGTAGAGAATGTGTTTGGTTTGAGAGAAAAGATGAGAGAAAATGGAAAATGGAAAATTTGGAAAGTTAGTTAGAAATGACAAAAATATCTTTCCCTCCTTTTTACTTTTATTTTAAACCATCAATAAATCATTTAATATTCTAGAAAATCTGGAGAAACTCCCTTTTGGGTAAATAGCTCCTTAAGGATTCAAATTTTCAATCCTTTTTAAAACAGTCACACAGTTTTCAAAAATTACATTTTGGTCACTAACCCAAAATGTCACCCTTCCAAACCTCATTTTGCAAAATTGATTTCACAGTTCACTTATATATATTAAAAGAGGATTTTAGAACATTTTTCCATATTTTTAATGCAACCCGAACTAGGCTTTCCTAAAAATCACCTTTTATATTCGAACCGCAACTCGACCGGTCCGGTCCGAACCCAAAACTTCTAAGCCCAAAACCGGGGCGTTACACTATCCTAGCTCTATGCTCCGTGAGCCAGTCCATACCCAGAATCACATCAAAACCATAGAAAGGTAGCTCCATCATGTCCACTGGAAACACATGCCCCTGAACCATCAACGGACACCTTCTGTACATCTTCTTAACTACTACTATATCCCCAAAGGAACTAGTAACACTAACTCCTACCTCTAACATTTCACAAGGCAAATTCAGAGACTGTGCATGCTCACTCAATATGTAGGAATGTGTAGACCCAGAGTCAATCAAAGAAAGCAAACCCAAGGACTGTATCGAGAAGTTACCTGCGATCACATCGGTGTCATGCTGATCTCCACGCTGAGCGTAAACTCTGGCCTGACCTCCGCCCTCCGGCTGAACTGCAACTACATGTGCTATGTTCCTCTGACCATCGTTCCTAGGCTGGAAGTTACCTCTACCGCGCCCGCGGCCTCTCTGAAAGTCGTTGGCTCTAGCAGGAGCCTGAGCTGGTGCCTGTCCCACCTGATGTGGACAGTCACGTCTAATATGGTCTCTAGCCCCACAACTCCAACATGAATGGAAATTTCCCCAACACTCACCGGTGTGGTTCCTCCCGCAAGTAGCACATGAGGGCAACTTCCCCCCAACTCTCTGGCCCTGTTGGCCCTTACCGTGGTTACCGCCACCACGCCTATGATCATAATGAGGCTTGTTGTCCCGATGCCTCTTGGCATCACCTCTATCAAAGTTACTGGACCTCTTACCCAAACTAGAACTACCAGACCGCCTGGTCAAGCTCAAACTGTGCTCCAAGTCCTTGGCCCTCGAGACCAAGACATCAAAATCAGTGTAGTCTGAAGCTAGAGTATACGTCTTGATCTTCTCATTCAGCCCATAACGAAAACGGTTACAACGTTCCACCTCAGTAGGAAAGAGCTCAGGTGCATACTGACTTAGTCTGACGAATCGGATCTCATAATCGGTCACGGACATACTCCCTTGAAGTAATGCCATAAACTCCCTCTTCCTCTCATCGAGGTATCGCGGACCCAGATACTTCTTACGGAATGCTGACTCAAAGAACTCCCAAGTAATCTCGGCCTCATCCATACCCGAAGTGACGGTGACCCATCAGGTGTAGGCATCACCCTGAAGCAAGGACTCAACACATCCTAACTTGCGCTCACCAGTACATCCCATCTGAGCGAGAATACGGATAGTCTTCTCAAACCACAACTCTGATCTCTCTGGAGTGGACCCTCTGAACTCTTCGGCCCCTAAACCACGGAGTCTCTCTAATGGCAACCCAGTGCCCTCACCTTGATGGTGTGCTGCTGCCTGACCCCTAGCTACTGCAGCCTGAAATGCCCCGGCTATCGCCTGAACTAACGGAGCTAAGTCAATCCCGGCCGGTCCTTGGCCACCTTGGCCACCTTGGCCTCCTTGAGGTCCCTCTCCTTCGGCCCCGGCCTCGCCTCCTTCTCCGGGTGGAGGAGGTGGTGGTGGTGGAGGAGCTCAAACTCCAACCACAGGCTCTCCCACTTGAGCCTCCACTCTAACTACTGGCTCGACTCTCGGAGCCTCTGCCCGTGGTTCCGGTCGAACCATCCTAGGCCTCCCACGTGGTCTCATGGTACAGCTAGCAAGGTAATAACTACAACACAAACAAATAGGGATTATGTTAGCGAAAGCAAGGGTCCAATAGTGCTCAAGTACTCCTTTTACAAAAAATCTTTTAAATTAAGTAATAGTAGCAATGGGCACACACTCTACACCAGACACCATAACTCATGCATTCAAAACATCATATGAACAGTCAAACATCAAGAATTTCATGGCAAGCATGCATTAAACAACCCAATCACTTAGCATTTCAAGCCTACCTTACTTACCTGCCCGAGGTCTCGGTAACCTCAGGCTCTGATACCAACAAATGTAACCCCCTCATCCCGGTCTGGCCGGATGACCGGTCTGAGTGGGCCACACGGGGAAAACCGAAGCGAAACCCGTTAAGGTTCCCCCTCGGTTAGCAACCCTATTTTTTTCTTTCTTAATCTTTTCTAAAAGCTCGTTTAAGTCCTATGTGATCAAACATCGGAACAACGTACGCGATATATCCATTCGAACCCAAAACAGCATTTAAACAGCCCAATTTTAATCTTTGAAACATGCCGTTTCGAAACACCCTTGAGGCGTATCGAAACGTCTTGACCAGGTCAACTGCCCCAGAGCCTATACAAGGGGCCGTATCGAAACGATGTTCAACCGTTTCGAAACGCCCACGACGGTCAACTTCTCGTGGTCAACGAGATTTTGACTGTTTCGAAACCTTCAGGCCCGTTTCGAAACACCTTCATCTCGTGAATTTCTCAAAATTCCAGTAGCCAAAATGTTCCGATACACATTTCGGAACAGGGGTTTCACAGGCCATACCGTATCGAAACACGTTCCGATACGGGGTCCCTGAAGCCTACCCGTTCCGATACGACCCTTCCCGTTTCGAAACGCTGGCTGTCTGCAACCTTTTAAATTCAGATTTGAGTGAGTCTTGACAAGTCTAAAGGTCCCCTATGACCCCCTAAAGGCACACAACACCATCAGACAAAGTCTAGAGGCATACATCCTAGGTTTAACATACTCAAGCACCCACAAACATGGATTTAAACAATCATACATACATGACAAATATACATTAGCCTTTCATACAAGTCATGCTTGAAAACATTGATGAGTAAAAGCATCATTCATCCCCTAAGGGTTTACATACCATAAAGCAATATTGGTATTCAAAAGGCATTCATCAAAGAGCATTTGGCAAGGTAAACATGCTTACAAACCAAGTCAAGCATAAGCATCAAAATCACAAATGAGTCATACAAGCTCATACAAACACACTCTCTTGCCACATTGCTTAACTACTACATAATTAACAACTGCACTTGAGCCACAAACTTGGAAAGCCCTTCTTGCCTTGCTCCGAGCTAACACCACGCTAATGATCTGCATTGTTGAAATTGAGAGTGTAAGCTATAAGCTTAGTGAGGATGCTCTAAAGCCGAAAACATCAACAATGCAGGGTCCAAGCATGTATTCCCTAAACCTCATATCTAACATGCATAGATAAAGTCACAAGTAGACCTAGCTAGTCTTTCAAGAGTCATGTATGGCATCTCACATCATATCAAGCTCGAACATTAATAACATTATCACATATCATCATCATATATCACAATCGTATGAACAAGTTTAATTGGCCACTATTAGTCACCCGGATGTGCGGATTAAATCTCAACAATCACATTACCTCGGTGGGATTACACTCATCACCGGACCTTGCATGGGCAGGATTCCACTCATTGCCACATGCCCTACGGATTGGATTCCACTCATCATCCCGTAGAATATATAATAGCTTCCGGTGGAATATTACATCACCGTACTCCTCCTTGATGACTTAACGCCATCAAGGCCACGTACGTTTTGACTCAATTTGTGTGCACACTAATCCTAATGATCGATCATTTAATTAGTGCCAATTTTCATTTATCACATCACATATCCATCAACCACATCTCATGCTCATCTCATATACGTATCATGGTACACATGCACAAATTAACCACATATCACAAGAGCATAGATAGGTAAACACAATAGCATTTAATGGAAAACAATGGCTAAATTAACAACTTGAATTATATAGAAATGTCCTACAAAGCACATTTCACTCACACGCTACACACACTCGAACCAAACTTTAAGACATGATTAAAACCACTCACCGCCCTTCCTTAGGAACCAAACAAGTCTCTTACGAGCCCGGATTCGATCCCAATGTTCCTTCGACGTCTCCTCTTGCTTCTAGCCAACCAAAAACACAACCATTAATCCCAATCAATGCTAACATTCAATCAACGCTCAACCTTTGAGCTCAAACTAACTTCACCCAATTTTCCAACCAAATTAATCCCCAAATATATCAATTTTCGTGCTCCCTCAAACCCTAGCTGAAATTTCCATTTTCAATCATCCAAATGACCCCCAAAAGGTCCCAAAACATCATCCTAACCTATATAAACCATCAGCCCTTTGATTTCAACCTAAAACCCACCAAAAATCAAGTTTTTGACATCTCAAATTTTACTTTAAGAACCCACTTCGGGTTTTCAACAAAACTCAACCATTTTGACATATGTTGTACATTTTAATATGAATAAACAAAAACCTAACTCCATTTTTCAAAACAAAATGAAAATCCCCATAAAAACCCAAACTTTAACCAAACTCTAACATTTCAAAAGTTCATAGTTTTAAAATCTAAAACCATGGATAGATAAAGGATGAAGAGGAGAGTGAGAATATATCTTTACCTTTGAAAAAGACCTTGGAATGGTGAAGAAACTCAATGGAATAGTAACTTTGAGCTTGGGAGAGTTTGAAAAGGGGTTTGGTCCATTTCACGTTAGAAAGAGGGGAGAGGGTGAGAAAGATGACAACTTTTTTAAAAGTTGTCTTGCTTTTAAAATCATTTTGGTCAATTTACCAAATTGGTCCCTCCCCTTTTCATTAAAACCCGATTTGACCCTAATTTAGGTTGAATTGATTTAATTTAATTTTATCGACTCAGACTACAAACCCGACTAACTCCTAACCCCAAAACACGAGTGTTACACTTTTCACGAAGGCGTTCTACAGTTTTTCTTTGGGGGTGAGTTGAGCTCGTTTCACCGTCTGTGGGTGTTTTGGGTTTGTATTCCACTGGGTTCCTTCCTCAGTGAGTTCTGCCATGACAACATCATAATCTGCTGCCTCCAAGCTCTCCACGAACCTCTGATGCCCATCTTCCTTTCTGCCTACGTAGAGTCCGTAGAGGGTGTTAATGTACTCCTGCTCAAGAGGGACTTCCTTACCACGAACTGTCTCTGCTGTCGACGGCAGCATAGAATTCTCTGACCATGGTGACATTCATCTCCTCAGGTTGCTCAGCAAACATCTGCCAATGAAGTGCTTTGATCTTGCGGGCGATGAATGGTTCGAGCCCGAGATTCTTCGTTCATTTGTTGTAGACGAGCCCTTTCTCTTCCCACATCTCCCTTTTCTGGAAGGAGGTGTAGTAGCGGTCATTGGACTCTGCGTTGGAAAATGGGTTTGGGATTATGTCGTGGCTGGGAGTGGCTGCTGCTGCAGCAAAGCTTGAGGCAGCACTTCTTCTGGTGTTTCTGGTACTCATAGTTGCAAGAGACTGTAGAAAATGAAAGCAAATGAAAATCTAGAGAGAAAGGAAGTAGAGAGAGTAAATGTGAAGTGAAAAATGAATAGTAAAACGGGGTTTATATAGATGAAGAGTTTGCTGCCCGTTGGAGCTGTAACGGCAGGCGCGAATAACGGGGCCAGCTGTTACACGGTTTCTGACGCGTCTGTCACGCGTTTCTGTGTCTGTTGCGCGTCTGTTATGCGTTTTACGTGTCTGCCGCGATAACGTGTTGACAGGCTGGATTTTCCGCATCTGTCGCGACAGCTGTGACGACAGCTTTCTTGTAACACCCCAATTTTGGGCTTAGAAGTTTTGGGTTTGAACCGGGCCGATCGAATTTTCGGTTCGAATATAAAAGGTGGTTTTAAGGAAAGCCTAGTTCGGGATGCATTAAAAATATGGAAAAATATCTAAAAAGCCTCTTTTAATATATATAAGAGGGTGGTGAAATCAATTTTACAAAATGAGGTTTGGAAATATGACATTTTGAGTTAGTGACTAAAATGTAATTTTTGAAAAGTTCATGATTGTTTTAAAAGGATTGAAACTTTGAATCTTTAAGGAGCTAATTTACCCAAGGGAGGATTTCTCCAGATTTTTCTTGATTTTTAAAGACTCATTTAATGTTTATTTAATAAAAAGGAAAGAGGGAAAAAGATATTTTTAGTTTCATAACTAACTTTTACCAAAATTTTCCCATTTCATTTTCTCTCAATTTTCCCTCAGCCAAACACATTTCCACAGCAACTTTTCCTTTGATTTTCACACCTAAAGTTGAGATTTCAATTCCTAAATGATTCCTAATCATTTCTACACCAAATCCTCATCATTTGCTTAATGAATTTTCAAGGATTTTGGCTCTAAACAAGGAGAAATCCACATTTAGAGGGGAGAATGATCCGTGAGCAATAGAGGTGGCGTTGGAGGTTTCGGATGCTTGGAAGGCTTGTTGGCTAGCCTAGTTTTGTGTATCGGTGAGTGAAGTTGGGTTTTCAGCTTTAAAACCAATGTTTGAAGGTTTTGGGAGCTTAGTTTAAGTCTAAGCAACTTAGCTAAGCTCAAGAGTAAGTAAATGGAATTTCTCTCTTGGTTTGTGTTATGAATTGGTTTTTAAAGCACTTGTGATTGTTGGATGCAATGCATGTGATTTGCATGTTTAAATTCTGTTTTGAAAGCATATTTTAGCATGGTTTAATGCTGGTTTTGAAAGTCATGTGTGAAGGATGCTCAAGGTAAGAGATCCTTGGTTTTGTACATTGGAATTGTGGAATTGATGCATAGTGTTGCATGTTGTTTAATGGCTTTGTTTAATGCTTCAAAACAGTGAAGTGATGATGGTAATTGGTGGTTTTGGCATTTTGGTTATGCTTGTAAAAACAATGGATTAATGTGGTAAAATGGTTATATTGGCAAGTGATGTAAGTGGTTCTTGGTTACTTTAATCGGATATAGTTAGCCGGCTATAAGATTGGGTGCACCGTGAATTGAGTCGCCTTGGATGTCGAGGGGGTTGTAATTGTACCGTAAACTCCATCCAAGTATCCTAACGAGAGAGGTAAGATCACAACGGTGGTTAAAAGTCCGTGTGTGGATCTTGGTAAGCTCACAACGGTGGTTAAAAGTCCGTGTGAGGATTTTGGTAAGATCTCAACGGTGGTTAAAAGTCCGTGTGAGGGTCTTGTTAAGGTCACAACGGTGGTTAAAAGTCCGTGTGTGGATCTTGTTAAGGTCACAACGGTGGTTAAAAGTCCGTTTGTGGATCTTGTGTTATGTGTCCCGTACTCTCGTTAGTAGATTATACAACTATCGATGAGTGATGTTGAGGGGTTGTGATTGTACCGTTAAACTCCATCACGGGTGTTGAGGGGTTGTGATTGTACCGTTAAACTCCACCTTATGTTGTTCGGTAGTGTGTATGAAGCGTGTGGGACAACGCTTGTAATCCGCGTATCCGATTGTGTCTTGTGTTATGATGGTTTGTGAATTATCACTTGGAAGCCAATATAATGTTCTTGAATGTAATGAAGCATGAGATGCTAGAAATGATGCATGGTTGCATGGGAAGTGTGTGATGTTCTAAGAATGCATGTATAACTTGTTAACTTGTACAAGTGTTTATCTTATATTAAGAATGGTGCATATGTGCATGGGAATCTCTTTAGTGCATTGAAGTCTTGTGAAGGCTTGTTTTAAAAGGCATGTAATGCAAATGTTGATTTTGTGGTTCATGTATTGCACTTGTTTAATGCATGAGATAGATTGAGGGAGTAAGTGGTTTTCAAAGGTTTCTTGCTTTGAGATGATTTTCAAGAATGAGAAAAGTATAATGTGAAGTGGAAGTGTTTTCCAAGGAATTTGTATTCAACTTTGCATATGATGTTCATGCATGGAAAGGTTAAATTGATGGTTTTGCAAGGATGTGCTTGAAGTGAGTTACTTAGCTTTTCTAAGCTAAGAGTTGGTTTTCATGTTTGAGCAATGCATGATTTAAAGCATGTTGTTTAAAAGGGGTTTTCAAACACTGCTTTGGTTTATCGAAATGTGTTTACTTTTTAAAGAGGTTTTATGACTCGCTGCATTGATGGTGTTTTGGTTTTGAGCATTCCTCACTAAGCATTATGTGCTTACGCTCCTTTTTGTCCATCAATGCAGATAATTGAAGTTGGGACAGCAAGAAGCAAGGGATTCAAGGAGAGCTCCACTTGAGATGTATGTCTCGGTTAATAGCTATAGATAATAAAGGCAATGGGGGGAGAGTCTTTTATGTTGATGTTTAATGAGATTGTGTATGTTGAACAAGTTCGGTTTATGATTTGAACTATGTGGTTTAACGCTTGCAACGTTTGAATCTTCTTATTCATAAGTCGTTATGCTATGCTTCTTGTTTTAAAAGCATGATTAAGTGTTGGATGTGTTGAAAGAGTTGGTGCACCTAGGGGTGGTTTTGTATCTAGATTTTAATGCAAGTTGGTGGTTATGATGCTTGGCATGTTGTTGATTTGTTGTGGAATGGTTTGGAGCATGTTCGATGGGGTTAGATGTGTTAAAACAGGCCTATCTGCTATTTCTGGGCAGGGTGTTTCGAAACACCCTTGCCTGTTTCGAAACAGGGGCATGATTTGGCCTGGGTGTTTCGAAACGGGTAGAGGTGTTTCGAAACACTTTGGCTACTGCCAAGCCCCGTTTCTGAACGGGCTAACCCCGTTTCGAAACACTTGACCGTTGGGCACTGATTTGAATGGTTTTGAGGTTTGCAGGCTTTACGTTTTAGTCCTAATTTTTGTATGTGCAATTGCTTGAGTTCGAGATGTCCGTTTAAGGTGAAATTTGGCAGAGAGGCATGAAACATGACGAATTTCATAATGGTAACTTAAAAATTGGTAAATTCCTCTTAATTTTCAGAATTTACAAATTGGTCCCTAATTTCGTATTTTGTGCAATTGGGTCCCTTATTGTTTTCCGTTTGCTGTGATTTTTGAGTATGCTTATCTCAAGAGTATGCCTAGGTTTAATGTGCATCTAGACAAGTTTAAAAAGAAAAAAAGGGTCGTTAATCAAGGTTGACTTTCGGGTTGACTTTGGTTTTCCCCGTGTAATCTTCGTAGTTCGGGTCGACCGTCTAGGCCGGGCTAAGGGGGTTACATTTCTCCTTTGGGCTTTTTGGGCTGATGGTGAGATGGTGGGCTGAGTTCACTTCTTCTCTTCTCCTTATCTCCTTTATTTCCTAAATATAATTAAAATAAAAACTTAGTTCCTAAAAATAAAATATTTCTAATTTCCTAATATATATATATAAATAATAATAATAACAATAAAATTAAGTTAAATTAGGGATGCCAGGAGGGGCATCTCCTAAAGTAACCACTTCCTGCATTCTTGGGGCTTCAGTCTCCTGATAATGCTTCAATCTCTGTCCGTTGACTTTAAATTGGTGCCCGTCTTTTAAGGATTTGATCGTGATGGCACCATGGGGAAAAACTTGCACGACTTGGAATGGGCCTGACCATCTAGATTTCAATTTTCCCGGGAAGAGTTTCAACCTAGAGTTGAATAACAACACAAGCTGCCCTGGGAAGAACTGTCGTGGCAGCAGCTTCTTGTAATGCCATTTCTTTGTCTTGTCCTTGTAAATTCTTGCGTTGTCATAGGCCATTGCTCGAATTTCTTCAATCTCATTCAAGTCAAAGAGCCTCTTCTGTCATGCCTTTTCCAAGTCCATGTTCACTGCCTTAATGGCCCAGTATGCTCTGTGCTCTATCTCAACAGGTAGATGGCATGTTTTTCCATAGATCAGCCGATAGGGTGACATTCCCAATGGAGTTTTAAATGCCGTTCTGTAGGCCCAAAGTGCATCATTGAGGTGTAAGGACCAGCCCTTCCGAGTTGGTTTAACCATATTCTCAAGAATGTTCTTTACCTCTCTGTTGGATATTTCGGCCTGTCCATTGGTCTGAGGGTGATAAGCTGTTGCAATCCGATGCTTAACACCATATTTCTTAAGGCAGCAGCTATAACCCTATTGTCAAAATGCCTCCCTTCATCACTGATGATCGCCTTAGGGATGCCAAATCTGGAAAAATGTTCTTATGCAGGAATCTCTGAACTGTCTTGGCATCGTTTTTCTGTGTGGCGATCGCTTCAACCCATTTGGACACGTAGTCCACTGCCAGGAGGATATAAAGATTCCCACATGATGCTGGGAATGGTCCCATGAAATCAATCCCCCAAACGTCGAAGATTTTGACTTCAAGGATGTTTTGCAGCGGCATCTCATGTCTCCTTGAGATGTTTCCAGTCCGTTGACACTTGTCACAATTTTTGTAGAATGCTTGGGCATCCTTGAACAGTGAAGGCCAATAAAAACCAGACTGCAAAGCCTTGGCAGTAGTTTTTTTACCACCCAAGTGTCCTCCATATTGTGAAGCATGGCAGTGATGAAGCACAGCTTCCTGCTCATCCTGTGGTACACACCTCCTAATAATCTGATCTGCACAATTTTTGAAAAGAAGAGGCTCGTCCCAATAATAATGCTTAACATCATTTTGGAACCTCTTCCTAGCTTGATAGTTAAGATCAGGAGGAAATATTCCGCTAACTAAATAATTAACGAAATCAGCATACCAGGGGAGTTCAGAAAACTTACGTGCCGCCATGGCTGTCGCGGCAGTGCTTGTGGCAGCGAACAGCTGCTCGTCAGGGAAGGTCTCCAGTATGTGTGTCTTGTCTGTTGGGAGACTCTTTCCCCTCTCTAATCGTGACAAGTGATCTGCAACTTGGTTCTCTGTCCCCTTTTTATCCTTGATTTCTATGTCGAACTCTTGTAGCAGCAGAATCCAACGAATCAGTCTGGGCTTTGCGTCTTTTTTAGCAAACAGATATTTCAGTGCAGAGTGGTCTGTGTGGACCACCACTTTCGTTCCAAGTATGTAGGATCAGAACTTGTCAATTGAAAACACCACTGCTAATAGTTCCTTCTCTGTTGTGGTGTAGTTTACTTGGGCATCGTTGAGTGTTTTGCTAGCGTAGTAAATTACATGGAATAGCTTGTCCTTCCTCTGCCCAAGTGCTGCCCCTACAGCATAATCACTGGCATCACACATAATTTCAAATGGCAACTTCTAGTTAGGTGGCTGTACAATTGGGGCTGTTACTAGCTTCTCTTTCAGAATTCTGAATGCCTCAGTGCATTCAGTGTTGAAGTCGAAGGGACGATTCTGCTCTAATAGGTGGCATAATGGCTTGGTGATCTTCGAAAATTTTGCTATAAACCTTCGATAGAACCCAGCATGCCTTAAGAAACTCCGAATTCCCTTGACCGTGGTGGGTGGCGGCAGCTTTTCAATTACCTCAATTTTGGCTCTGTCGACTTCTATGTCGCGGCAGCTTACCTTATGGCCTAGGACTATCCCTTCATCCACCATGAAGTGACTTTTCTCTAGTTTAATACCAAGTTCTCTTTCTTGCATCTTTCGAGCACTTTCTGTAGGTTGCCTAGGCAGCTTTCGAAATTATCTCCAAAGACAGAGAAATCGTCCATAAATATCTCTAGGAAATCCTCCACCATGTCGGAGAATATAGCCATCATACACCTCTAAAAGGTAGCTGGTGCGTTGCAAAGTCCAAATGGCATCCTCTAAAAAGCGTAAGTACCGTATGGGCAAGTGAAATTCGTTTTCTCTTGATCCTCCAGTGCGATGGCTATTTGGTTGTAACCTGAGTAACCATCAAGAAAATAGTAGTAAGGCTTTCCCGCTAATCTATCGAGCATTTGATCAATAAAAGGTAGGGGAAAGTGGTCCTTCCGGGTAGCTTTGTTAAGCTTCCGGTAGTCTATACAAACCCTCCAACCGGTCACAGTCCTGGTTGGGATTAACTCATTTTCTTCGTTGGTCACCACGATTATTCCTCCCTTTTTAGGAACGCACTGCACCGGGCTTACCCACTTACTATCCGAGATGGCATAAATTATCCCAGCGTCTAGCCATTTGATAATTTCTTTTCGGACCACTTCTCGCATAACATCATTCAAACGTCTCTGGGCATCAATCGTCGGCTTATGATCATCCTCTAAGAGAATTTTATGCATGCATAGTGCCAGAATTTTATGCATGCATGCATCCAAGAAAAACATATTTGAGCTGCCCTGGCAGGGGCTTAAGATCTAGAACAGGTGGTTCGACAGTTGATGGCTTTTGGATGATATATTCATTCGAGGTATAGTTTAAGGGCTCGAGTAACTTACCTGGACGATTGCCTATCCAGTTTACCTCCTCACGACCTTCAGTGTTGAGTATGTTAGAATCTGAGGAGCTACTGTCGTCGTGCTCATCCAATACCTAATTTCTAGAATACAGATTTTGGCATTAAATTAATACTAGCACCTAGATCACAAAGTGCCTTACCCACGAATTTATCACCAATTATGCACGGTATTATGAAGCTCCCAGGATCCTTCTTTTTCTGGGGTGGATGCTTGTGCAGAATAGTCATGCATCCTTCTGTCAGTTTAACCGTCTCAAATTCCCCAAGTCTGGATTTCTTCAACATAGCATCCTTGAGAAATTTGGCATAACCGGGCATCTCCTTGATGGCATCTAACAGTGGTATATTGATGTGGACCTGCTTAAAAATATCATAAATCTTCTTAAGCTGGAACTCTTGTTTCTGCTTCTGTAGCCATTGTGGAAAAGGAGGTGGAGGACGATAATCTTCAATATGTCCTTCCCACGGTATTCGGATCTGAGGAGGCTTAGGTTCTTCATCCTTCTCCTCTGTCCCTTCTGCTGTCGTAACAGGTGTGGTGGCAGCATGCTGTTTATCGTCTACCGGGGCAGCGTTCACGACAGTCGATTCTAGGGCTGGTTCCTTAACTGGTTCAGCTTTCTTTTCCGGCCCTGGTAATTTCTTCCCACTCCTAGTTGTGATAGCTTTGCACTGCTCATGTGTGGGTTGTCTAGCGACCTCAGTATCGCTAGGGAATCCTCCGTTCTGCCTTGGGTTAATATGCTGGGAAACCTGACCCATCTGTGTCTCCAATGATTTTAGAGTAGCTTCATGGTTAGTCATCTGCATCTCTGTTTTATCCATGAACGACTCAGTCTTCTTGACGAAGTGATTCATGTTTTCAATGTAAGTTCATGTCTGTGACATAAATGTGGCCAAGGTCTGCTCCAATATACTAGGTGTGGCTGCTGGCGGCTGTTGCAGCTGATGTTGCGGTTGCTGCCGAGTCAGAATTCTAGGTGCCCCCTGATTTTGAGTGTTCTGTACTTGAGGATTCAGGGCGTTGTTAGGGTTGCTCCAAGAGAACTTGGGGTCTTTCCTCCAGTTAGGATTGTAATTGTTGGAATTGTAATTTTTCTTGTTATAGTTCCCAACATACATCCCTTCCTCTAGCTGTAGCGGGCAGTCTTCCGAACTATGATTCCCACTACAAGTTCCACATACCTCTTCTGCAGCGTAGATCGGTTGATAATCTTTCTTCAGCAAGTTTTCTACTGCCTTTGTGAGATATGTAACTTGTGTCTTTAGGGAATTATCGGCTTCGTAATCCTTCACAGCTAGTACTCATTTACCTCTCCTCGATGTGGGGAATTGCTCTTCATTCTTCGCCAAATTCTTTAACACTACCATGGCTTCATCTGGATCCTTGTCCAACAACAATCCATTAGCTGTTGAATCGATTCTCATGTGAGTCTGTAGGTTGGCAGCATTGTAGAATTTGATGACTTGATTCCAAACAGGGAATCCGTGCATCGGGCAATTCCTCAGAAGAGTAGTAAACCTGTCATATGCCTCGTGCATTGGCTCGTCATCTTCCTGTTGAAAAGTAGCAATTTCGTTACGTAATCGCTTAGATAAATGGGAAGGGTTAAAACGAGATAAAAATTCACGAGTTAAATCTGCCCAAGTTCGTATTGAACCCGACGTTAGTTTGTTCCACCAAGTTTTAGCTTTGTCCCTCAATGAATGAGGAAATAACCGAAGCCTCAGTCTCTCCGGATTTACTCCTGGAACATTTTCAGATGTTTCCTATCATCCTCTGTAGCAGCACCACTAAATTGGCAAATGAAATTAATCATGCTGAACATGACAGGTTTCAGCTCGAAATTTTAAGCTTCCACGTCTGGCAGGGTGATCTCTAGTTCCACATGATCATTGATCATGTAATCACGGCATGACCGGCGTGCGGCTTCAGCAGCAGGAGGAGCGGTAGGTCGTCCGTTTCCTCCATCTCCGATAGGATCTTCAGGACCTTGGGGATTCCCTTGGTTGTTTATAGCCTCTAACTGTTCTTCAAGGTAATCGTTTCTGGCTAACAAGAGTCGGAGTCGGTTCCTAAGATTGCATGAGCGTTCGATTTCAGGATGTAGCTGATACTCAGGTTCCTTTCCTCGTCTCGATCTGCGCATAAGCAAACGGAAAACCTTGTGAAAAGCACAGGGTGAACAATCAAAGTAAAAACAGAAAAATTAAAAGAATGTGCAGTAAAAGTAGGGTAAAGATATGTTGCCAGTCCCCGGCAACGGCGCCAAAAACTTGTTGCGTGTAAAAGAGTCTATCGCAATAGAGTGCAAGTGTACACGACGCAAGTAGTAAAGTGATACACGAAGTATCGGATGTCGAATCCACAGGGACTGGAAATAGCCTTAACCTTGAATTGCTGCACAAGAAAGAAGATAATTTTAATTGTTTGCAAGGGAATATTAAAGAATATTGGAGATAAAATATTAAAGAAATCAGGATAGAGAGAATGGGCCAGTATTGATTTGCTCAGTAGTGTAGGTGTTGCAATGTCTAGGACCGTCTGTTCTATCGTTGCTCCTGTCGCGGCAGCACCTGCGGCGGCAGCGGTCTGTTGTTGTCGCGGCAGCGATCACACAACTCTGTACTTCAAGCTTGGAAAGAATCCATGCTGTGCCTTTTCCTATCCCTAGGTCCAAGTCTGTCGATGAACACGTCTTTGATGATACCTCCTGGCGTGAATCGAAGGATGATCACCGATGTTGTTGAATTCTTCCTTAGCCACTTAACCTCGTCCTATCCCTAGGTCTGAGATAGTTCAACCATAAACTGGAGAACCCGTACTTATTCCTTTCGTATACTTAACTCTCCCGATATTAAGTAAATGTATAATCTCACAATGCTCTCCCGATACTCTTGTAAGATGTTGAAAACCAGAATAAGCAAAATTGAAGTCTATTTTATTGAACAGAAAAAAAAATCCTAAAACAATGCAATCCTTGCAACTACTTTACAGAATCAACCCTTGGCCCTAGGGGAAGTTTAGAACATGATGAGAAGGGGGAAAACGACTAGGGTTTAGGGGAAGACAACTAGAGAATAAGATGTCCTTCCCTAGGTCGAATTACATGCCTTTATATAGGACTTGGGTTCAAGTTTTCTAATATGGCAAGAATACAAGTTTAAATTAAAGTACAACTCTATTAAAGACTGAATCTTCAGATTGGATGTCTTTAATTCGTCCTCTCTTCTTGCTTGGAGTTTCATCCTTGAACTTTGGGCTTGGCCTTCATTCTGATCTAGGGCTCGGAAAAATATATGAGTGCTCCATGACAGACCGGCTTAATTTCCTCTTTCTGTCGAGCTCCATTTTACTTTTTCCCTCCACCATTGATGTCGTCCTTAGCTGCCACGGCAGCGGCCTCGGCAGCATCGTCCTTCTCGACTTCAGTCCTGTGCTCCAGCTCTGCTTCTCCACTGCCCTGAGTCTGCTACAGCAGCTACCTGCAAAAGTAACCAAAATCAGTAGCAACTGTGCCTTTTTATATAATTGTGATGTATAACTGAAATCTATCCTAAATGAAATGAATTATGCTTGAATGCAGCAGCAATATGAGTTAAATAGGGGGTAAAATATAGAACTTTTACACACTCAACAACCTCAAACCAACTATAGGGTATCTTTACAAAATCATTAGAAAAAGAACATTTTTGGACTCTTAGGAAAGAGTTAGGTCTAGCTAGCCTATCTTGACCTTTTAGAGCTCTTAAGTGTCAAAAATTTGCTTGAATTTGAATGATGATCATGTTTATGTAATTTTGCTTATTGATGCATCTATGCTTGTTGCTAGGGGGAGTATGTATCTGTTTTAGTATCTAAACATTACTCATTTATCATATACATGCATTTAGGATCGATTAAAATCCATTTTTTGAACTCAAGTTTGTTCAAAAATGCATTTCTGGCAAAGGGGTACCGATACTAGTAACCGCTTAACGGTACGTGTTCTTGAGAGTTTCGGTACAGGTAACATTGTACCGGTACGGGTGTTCACGATGGAATTAGTGTAGGTAAAATTGTACCAGTACGATTTGTCGAATCGATACCGATACAGCTTTTAGTGTACCGGTACGCGTTGACGCTGGAGTGTTTAAATATCATTAAATAAGGGTTTCCAACTTTAATTAAAACTCAACCACTTTTTCTTCAAAAACCCTAATCGAACTTGGCTATAAAAATCCACCAAAACCCTTTGATTTCTCACATAATTCTTCAAATCTTTTCAGGGTTTTTGCTTTTCAAATCAAGTATGAGATTTGTCATCAATTTTTTTGCATCATCATCTCCACATTCATCCCAAATTCCATATTCAAGGTACAAAATCCTTTTCTTATCTTTTTCAATTTTGTTTTAAATTCTATACTTTTTTTAGAAATTCTTGTATATAAAACATATATATCATATGAGTTTTAAATTTTTTTTCAAAAATTCTTTCAAAATTGAAATTTTTTTAATCGAATATAAAAATATATTGTATATTTTTCTTCACTGTTTTTTGAAATTCTTTTTACCAAAAATTTGTTTTATATTTGTATGTGTTTTAAAACTATATTGTATAACCTTTTATCAATACCTTGAATTTTGTATTATTTATTGGATCGAATATGATGATTTATGCATACATTATTTTCCTTGATTTTAATCTCAGGTTATGGATCCTAAGAAACGTATGAGAAAGGATATTGCATCCTCCTCTAACTCTGAGTCTAATGGTACTAAACTAAAATTGTCATACATCTTGCAACATAGTACTAATGAGCCCGGTTTCACTCGAGCGATGGATCGTTTCAAAGTTTTCCAAAACTACAAAATTCATCGTGAGCGCAAGGTTTCTATCCCCTTCTTGACTTCCCCTGAATTTAACTTTCGTTTACTTGAATTACTTACCCAATGGAAGTTCATGACTTTTCTTAGTATACCCAAGATCTTTTATAAAAACCTTGTTTTGATCTTTTATTCTAATGCTCGATGTGTTGTGGACAAAGCCAAAAATGAAGTTATATCCATTGAGTCTTACCTTATGGGCAAAACTTTTTGACTTGACTCTAAGGTTATAGCTAATTTTTTGGGGGTTGAGGATATTGGTATAGATGGTGAAGACTCCTTAGGCAACATTCAACTCAGCTCTGTCTCCACCCTTGATGCTCATGACCGCTTCCTTCACTACCTTATCACTTGGCGGTTCCGTCCATCTGGTGGTAAATGGTCCACCATTCGTCAAGTTGATAGTTTTTGGATCTGATGCTTTCGGGAAGGCAAGCGCCCAAACTTTTCTCAGATAATGTTTGCGGAGATCGTCTACCTTGTTCAAAACCGTCATTCGACCTTTGTCTCATCTTTCACCTATGACACGACCTTGAGTTTCATCTTTCACAAGCTTGGGATCGATTGCTCGTATGATCTTGAAGTGTCTCTCATCGATCCTATTAACGACAAATCCCTTCGCAAGGTTAAATTCACTTGGTATAACAACCAATAGGTTTGAAATGCGGGTCTTCCTCAACATGTTCAGCCCAGAAAAAAGAGAATGTTCCAGTAATGCCTCCTCCAGTTGCTCCTCAACCGCCTTCCTTTGATGCTCTTATGACCTACCTTGATGGGAAGTTTACTTCTTTGAGCACGAGCATGAATGACGGTTTCTCCTCCATGGAAACTCGTCTCACGGCTATGGATGTTAGAATCACCTCTATGGAAGCTAGCCAAGCTCAATGAATATGACTCTTACCGCCTTTCGTGGCGAGTGGCGTGGGCATACCTTTGGTAATGATGCCATGGAAGATGAAGATGAAGACGATGATGAAGGCTAAGATGACGCTCCTTATACCTTTGCATCTCATTACATATCATCTCATTTAGGTTTTCCCTTTTATGAACTATCTATTTTATTTCCCTTGTAGGACCTATGCTTTGAATTATGTTTTTATGATTTAAGTTTGGACTTCTATTTGCTTTGAACTTTTATGCTTTAAGTGCTTAGTAAAATTTATATTGCTTTGCATTTCTTATATTATTCCTTACATTGATTTTGATCTAACAAAAAGGGGGAGAAGTATAAAGAGCCTTAAAATTTTTCAAAGATACATCTTTTAGCCTTAAAGTAAGGAGGAGAAATTTTAAAAATCTATTTGGGTTTTGTTACATCAAAAAAAGGGGAGATTGTAAAACCAAAATTGATTTTGATATAACAATATTTTTCAAGGACTTAATTGCAAAATGAAATAAATTTTTAAATACTCAAAAGACTCACAAAATGACAAGGATTCGAACAATAAGCATGTTTAAATCAAAAGCCAAGTATCTAAAATATTTTCTAAGTATTTTTGAACTTAAATTTTTGAAATTTTTCCAGACGTATCGATACGATCACACCCGTATAGATACGTTTTTTGGCTACTGGAAACAAGTCAAGAAAAGTGTACTGATACGCTCCATGCCGTATCGATACGGTTTTCAGACTCAATGTAATCCTGGATTCTAAAAACTACTTACCGTACCGATATGCTCCTTTGCATACCGATACGAGTTGGTAAAATTTGAAAAATCTTGGCATTTAATTTTTGACCGTTGCCTTTTCAGATTATTGGAACCAAACACTTTGAAAGTTGGTTAACAGTACTGATACGCCTAACTACCGTACCGATACACTTTTTGGTTAACCAACTCTCTAGATTATAGTGAGTAAAATCGGTACCGGTACGCACTATGTTGTATCGATCCCCTATATAAAATATGGTTTTCATACCGATACGCCTATTCGCGTATCAATACACTATTTGTATACAATGGCTCTTTCTTCTTTTGACAGGTACCGATACGGTGACGCGAATACCGGTACAGTAGGTTGCAAAAGTGCATTTATGGTGGGAGAAGAGAGCCCAACAGCTCTATTGATGATGCCAACAACCTAAACGGCTAGAATTCAATGAAGAGGTATAAAAGCAAGCCATTAAAGCTACATCAACAACTATTCATCAAGTCAAGCACATTCAAGCAAAAATCAAATCCAATTTGAGCAAAATAGAGTCAAACCCTTGTACCCAATTAAGTGATTTTTATTGTATTCATCTTTTATCAATTTGGGTTGAGAGAACTTGTAATTTGGGACAAATATCCAACCTTGTGAGGTTTATTTTTCATTTGCCAATAATTTTTGTATTTGAGAGAGTCTTGGTTAATCTTTGGGTAGAAAGATTAACCGGTTTGTAAGGTTTCCTCCTAATCCGAAAAAAGGGAAAAATTTCTAGTGAAATTGGTTGAAAATCCTTAGTGGGAGCTAGGTAGTGGATGTAGAGCTTGTTCTAAACTCGAACCACTATAAATTGCCTTGTCTTCAATTTCCAATCTTTCAATTTGCTCCTTTCAATTTTAAAAATCCAATTTACCCCCTCTTGACCATTTTCGATTGGATTGATCCATTTAACACTGAGGATTATGCAGACTCGAAGGACGATTTAAAAGGGATGAATTGAGGAGCTCGATTGAGGATTTAGCGATAATTTCTTAAGGTTAGTACACCTCGAACTCCGAATGCTTCATGAACATCATAAATATAATTGCCTTGTGTATTAGTGGTTGAAGAATAGGTAGATGATAAATGAGCATGTGTAGTGACTGATATTATGAGACTTGATAATTATGATATGCATGGTGATGATATGAATGTATCGAGTCTTGTAAGGGCTTTAGAGA
This sequence comes from Hibiscus trionum, assembly GCA_030270665.1. Lineage (NCBI taxonomy): Eukaryota > Viridiplantae > Streptophyta > Magnoliopsida > Malvales > Malvaceae > Hibiscus > Hibiscus trionum. The sequence goes on from BSYR01000050.1 coordinate 830,526, forward strand.
CCGTGTAGGGTGTAACCCCCTCATCCCAGTCTAGCCGACAGGCCGGTCCGAATGGGTTACACGGGGAAAATCAAGGCGAAACCCGCTAAGGCCTCACTCCGATTAGCAACCCCAAAAATTTCTTTTAATGTTATCTTGTCTAGATGCTTTACATATATTCTATGTGAGAGGACACGCAGCGGAAAAGACACGCGGATACAAAACACACAAAACATGCAATTAAACAACCCCTTCTTTGCCTTTACAATAGGCCGTATCGATACGCTAGAGGACCGTATAGATACGCATGGACTTGGTCAACATCCCTAAGTCAGCCTAGGGAGACCGTATCGATACACTGGAAGACCATATCGATACGCCCTCAACGGTCAACTTCTCACAGTCAAACTACAAAGACCGTACCGATACCCTTAGGACCCATACCGATACACCAAAATCTCGTCAAATTCTCAGATTTCCAGAGAGCTTTTGGCGTATCGATACACCCCCGTGTATCGGTATGCAAAGCCTAAAACAAGGTTCAGAGCATAGGACCGTATCGATACAGCCATTACGCGTATCGATACGCCTTGCACTGCAAACCTTATTTTGGCTGCTAGAAACACAAGGACTCAACTCTAAAGGTATATAAGGACTCGACGAGCAACATACAAACACTCATACATCACAAGGCAACCATGGATAAACATACTGAGCGATTTAGACATTCAACGAAGCAACAATCAACAAGATAAGCATTCATAGAGGAGACTTGCATACAAGCATGCATAACGATACTATTTAGATATAAGAAACATGCATCAACATAAGCATCACATAAATAGGGTTTACATGCCTTCAACACAAAGCATTAACATTCAACAACAACATAAAAGCCAACACATAGGAGTCTAACATACGCTCCTACAACACTTAGCATCCCCATTGCTATCTATTACATTATTTAAGAAAAATCATACATGATCAGCAACACACGCTATTGGGTGCCCCTTCCTTGCTCCTTGCTAACTTCCACACTAATGATCTGCATTGTCGGAAATGAGAGCGTAAGCTTGAAAGCTTAGTGAGGGAGCTCAAAAACAAACATCGACAATGTAGGGTCCAAAGCATGGTATCCATAAATCAACAACAAGGCATGCATTAACACCAACACAACAACATAGCCAACTGCTACAAGAAATGCATGAACATGGCATCTTACCTCATGTTATGCTAAGAATAGATGTAACAGAGAATCTTACCACATTAACCACACATAAACAAGGTATATTGGCAACTATATAGCTTACTCGGATATGCGGATAGCTTCCGTTGGGATTTTCGCCCCAACGTACTCAAACAACAATATTACCTTCTGGTGGGATTTCACTCATCACCGTTTTCTTTTATGAATGGGATTCCACTCATCATCACTCATAAACACTTTCCGGTGGAATGTTACTTCACCGTACTCCTCCTTGGTGACTACACATCACCAAGGCCACACGCGAATTTGACTCTTACCGTGTGCACACTCATCCTAATGATCGATCATTTATATCCGGTAACATAACTAGTTCCAACATACTAAACGAGTTCTCACTATGATTCCGCAAATCATGCAACACAACATACAAACCACCATCATGCAACATAAATACCTCATAACATGCATAATATGACACTTATCACACAATACCAACTTAATCCCACATTAGATTGGCCTACCACGCACAATCTAATACCTCAACAACATACTTTGAACAAGTTTAAAACCATTGAAAATAGTCCACTCACCAAACACCCTCAATACAAGCCAAGAATATCGATCAAGCCTCCAAGTTTCCCGAAATCGAGCCCGAAGCTTCTCTAACGATTTACCTTGATTCTAATCAATCAAAAACAACATATTACTCACCAAATCATCCACAACCCACTGTCACAAATCAGTTTACAAACACAAGACTATTTCTCTACATTTCTAAGCCATGAACTAACCTAAAATCCTTATTTTCGGACTCACACACAACCCAGCAGAAAACTATCGAATCCAACATACAAATCATCATTAAACACCTTCAATACAACCCTCAAGCATCACTATATCATCAGCCCTACTCTCCTACACCAAACTACCTCAAAAACACAAGATTTCTACCCTTAAACTCGCCCACAAAAACCCATTTCGGGATTTCAACAAAACTTCACCATTTTAAGATATGTTACACTTAAAAGCTAGATTATAACATATTTAGACTTTACAAATCAAAAGCTCAATATAAACCCATCAAAGTTTCCACCTTTTACTTAAAAATTTGAACACATGAACAACTCAAAAATGAAGCTTATGAAAATCTAAAACCATGTAAACGTTTGGAATGATGATGAGAAGTCAAAAATGTAATTACCTCGATGAAAACTCTTGAAATCGGTGAAGAAATGAATGGAATAGTGATTAGGGGGTTTGGGGCAGTTTTTGTCGTGGAAATTGGATGAAGGAAGAAGATGATGAAGATATTTCAAAAGTCCCTTTTTACTCATCTTTTTTTCCTTTAATTAAAATTACCTTTTTGCCCTTAATGATAGTCTCAAGCCCTTTTAATTAAAACAAAGCCCATTTTTAATTTAGAACAAGCCCACGACTCGAACCCGATTCACACACTTAACTCCCTACCCCTAAACCGAGTGTTACAACTCTCCCCCACTTAAGGAATTTCGTCCCCAAAATTACCTGACTGACAGAGATACGGGAACTGCCTCACCATGTCCTCCTTTCTCTCCCAAGTGGCCTCGTCCACACCTCGACGTTTCCACCTCACTTTAACCAACTCAATCGATCTACCACACAACACTTTGCTATCTGAGGCTAAGATCTCAACGGGTTCTTCATCGTACGTCAAATCTGGATTCAACTCAATCTCTTTCACATACATCACGTGCGACGGATCTGATCTATACTTAGGAAGCATCGAAACATGGAACACATTGTGAATCTTCTCTAACTCGGATGGCAAACGTAACTGATACGCAATCGGACCGACTCGCTTCACAATCTCATACGGTCCAATGTACCTCGGACTCAATTTCTCTTTTTCTGCCAAATCTCATAACTTTTTTCCACGGAGAGACTTTCAAGAACATTCTATCTCCCATGGAATACTCAACTTCTTTCCTCTTCAAATCGGCATAGGATTTATGTATAATCCGAAGCTGCCTTCAAATGATCACAGATTAACTTCACCTTAACGGTGGTCCCCTTAAGCATATCCGGCATCAGTAACAACTTCTGACCTGCTTCGGCCCAACAAATCGAAGTTCTACATTTTCTACCATACAATGCCTCATAAGGAGCCATCTGAATGCTCGACTGAAAACTGTTATTGTATGCGAACTCGACCAATGGAAAGTGTTTCTCTCAAGTACCCTAAAAGTCAATAATGCAACAATGCAACATATCCTCTAAAATCTGTATAACCCTCTCTGATTGAGGATGATACGACGTACTAAAATTCAATCGGGTACCCAAAGCTGTATGCAAACACTCCCAAAATCTAGCTGTGAATCTCGGATCTCTGTCAAACACAATCGACTTCGGTCCACCATACAATCTCACCGATGTGCAAATCGGCCAATCTATCTAGGGAGTAAGTCGTATGAACAGCTATAAAGTGAGCACACTTTGTGAAACGGTCAACTATGACCCAAACTGAGTTCTTCTTCGAATGAGTCAAAGACAAACCCAAAACGAAGTCCATAGTGATATTTTCCCACTTCCATTCCGGAATTCTCAATGGTTGCAACAACCCTGATGGAACCTGATGTTCTGCCTTAACTCTCTGGCATACCATACACTTACTCACGAAATCGGCTACGTCTTTCTTCAAACCAACCCAGTAGTATTCATTCTTCAGATCATGATACATCTTTGTACTACCAGGATGCATAGCGAACGGGCTACTGTGTGCTTCGGTCAAGATAGTACGTCTCAAATCACTATCATCCGACACAACTATTTTGTCTCTGAAACACAAGACCCCATCAACACTGAAACTGTAGTCCGATGGTTTACCCTCGGCTATATCTTGCACGTGAGGTGCCAAAGATCTACCTAACAACTGTTTTTCTCTAATCATCTGGCCTAAGGTAGGTCTAACCTGAAGCTCGGCTACTAGACCACCATCACCGGACAAGCTCAAACTAGCAAACATGGCTCTCAACTCAACAGCTACCTTCCTACTCAAAGCATCTGCCACTACATTGGCTTTACCCGGATGGTACTCAATCGTGAGATGGTAGTCCTTAAGTAACTCTAGCCACCTACGTTGTCTAAGGTTCAACTCTCTTTGTGTCATTAAATACTTCAGACTCTTGTAATCCGTATACACTGTGCATTTCTCACCATACAAATAATGTCTCCAGATCTTCAAGGCAAACACAACTGCGGCTAGCTCTATGTAGTGTGTTGGATAATTGCGCTCGTGATTCTTTAACTGCCTCGAGGCATAAGCTACGACTCTTCCATTCTGCATGAGTACACATCCTAATCCTACATATGAAGCATCACTGTAGATCACATAATCTTTCCCCGACTCTGGTTGAATCAAAATAGGTGCATCTGTCAAAGCTTCTTTCAGTTTCTCAAAGGCTTGATGTCTCGCATCTGACCACTCAAACTGAACATTCTTCTAAAGAAATTTTGTCAAAGGAGCGGCTATCTTCGAAAAACCATCCACAAACCTCCTATAATAACCCACTAAGCCTAGGAAACTACGAATCTCTGTCACAAACTTTGGTTGCTTCCACTCAACAATGGCTTCTATCTTCTTCGGATCAACTCTAATCCCCTCGGCTAACACTACATGTCCTAGAAAGACTACTTCTCTGATCCAGAACTCACACTTACTCAACTTAGCGTACAACTGGTTGTCTAGAAAAGTCTGCAAAACTGACCTCAAATGTCTGTCATGATCTTCCTCGGTACGTGAATACACCAAAATATCATCTATGAAGACAACTACAAACTGATCTAAGTACTGATAGAAGATTCTGTTCATCATGTCCATGAAATTAGTCGGTGCGTTTGTCAACCCAAACGGCATAACCAAGAACTCGTAGTGACCATATCCAGTCCTAAAAGCTGTCTTCGGCACATCGACCTCCTTTACCTTCAACTGGTAATAACCGGATCTCAAATCTATCTTTGAAAAGACTGATGCCTCTCTCAACTGATCAAACAAATCATCGATATGCAGCAAGGGATACTTGTTCTTCACTGTCAACTGATTCAACTGTCTATAATCAATGCACATTCTCATACTGACGTCTTTCTTCTTCAAAAACAATACCGGAGCGCCTCAAGGCGAAGAACTCGGACGGATAAAACCTCTATCTGACAACTCTTGTAACTGAGTCTTCAACTCTTTCAATTCTTTCAGTGTCATACGGTACGGAGCAATCGAAACAGGAGCAGAATCTGAATATGTCTCTATAGCAAACTCTACTTCTCTATCAGGCGGTAAACTGAGCAACTCTTCCGAAAACACATTCGGAAAATCACACACTATTCTGATGTCCTGAGGTCTAACTTCATTCATGTTCGGATTCATCACGTAGACCAAGTACGCCTCACATCCCAACTCAACTAATCTCTGAGCCTCACATCCCAACATTCTCACGCACTACCACAATCTCGTAGTCACCCGCAAGCTTCAAATAGACTCTCTTTGTTTTGAAATCTATCCTAGCTCTATGTTCCGTAAGCCAGTCCATACCCAAAATCATATCGAAGCCATAAAACGGTAACTCCATCATGTCAGCTGGAAATACATGCCCCTGAACCATTAACGGACACCTTCTGTACATCTTCCTAACCACTGCTGTATCCTCGAAGGAACTAGTAAAACTAACACCTACCTCTAGTACCTCACAAGGTAAATTCAACATCTTTGCATGCTCACTCAAAATATAAGAATGCGTAAACCCGGAGTCAATCAAGGAAAGCAAACTCAAAGACTGTATCGAGAAATTACCTGCAATCACATCCGTGTCGTTCTGTCCTTCTCGCTGAGCTTAAACTCTAGCCTGACCTCTGCCCTCTGGCTAAACTGCAACCACATGTGCTATGCTCCTCTGGCCCTTGTTCCTCGGCTGGAAGTAACCTCGACTGCGCCCACAGCCTCTCGGATAATAATAGCTCTAGTAGGAGCCTAAACCTGAACCGGTGCATACCCAGCCTGATGTAGACAATCACGCCTAAGGTGATCTCTAGCTCCATAGTTCCAACACGAATGAAAATTTCCCCAACACTCTCCGGTGTGATGCCTCCTGCATCTAGTACACTCGGGCAAACACCCACCAGCTCTCTGGCCCTGATGGCCTCTCCTGTGGTTACCACCACCGCGTCTGTGATCAAACTGATGCCTATTGTCCATATGCCTCTTGGCATCACCTCTATCAAAGTCGCCTTACCTCTTCCTAGAACTAGAACCACCAGAACATTTGGCCAGACCCAAATTGTGTTCTATGTCCTTGGCCCTAGCGACCAAGACATCAAAATCTGTGTAGTCTGTAGCCAAAGTGTACCTATTTACTTCCTAACTCAACCCATAACGGATACGGTCGCAACGTTCCCTCTCAGTAGGAACTAGCTCGGACACATACTGACTCAATCTGACAAACTGTATCTCATACTCGGTCACTGTCATGTTCCCCTGAAGCAAAGCCATGAACTCTCTCTTCTTCTCATCAAGATAACGGGCACCAAAATACTTCTTGCGGAAAGCCGATTCAAAGAACTCCCAAGTGATCTCGGCATCTGGCATGCCTATAGTAATGGTGACCCACCAAGTGTAGGCATCACCCTGAAGCAGAGATACAACACACCCAAGTCTGCATGCTCCAGTACAATCCATCTGGGACAAAATACGAACGGTCTTGTCAAACCAAGCCTCGGATCTCTCAGGTGCCAACCCTCGGAGCTCTTCACCTCCCAAACTGCGAAGCCTTTCAAGTGGCAAACTGGTGCCCTCACCTTGAGGTTGCACCACTGCCTGTCCCCCGGCCACAGCTGCTTGGAAAGCCCCAGCTATCGCCTGAACTAACGGAGCCAAATTTATACCGGCCGGACCTTGGCCAACCTGACGTCCAACGCCCTCAGCTCTCGCCTCGCCTCCCTCTTGACGAGGAGGAGAAGAAGGAGGTGGAGGAGCCTGCACCTCAACAACCGGCTCAACTTCTGGAGCTGCTGCCTGTGGTTCCGGATGAACCATCCTAGGCCTGCCTCTAGGTCTCATCTTACATCAAGCAAGATATCAACTACAAACAAAATAAATACACAAGGTTTGAGTTAGCAAAGACAAGGGTCCAAGGTGCTCAAGTATTCCTTTACTTAAAATCTTTTCCAATAAAGTAATAATAGCAATGGGAACTGAACAACTACGTCTCAACACAACAACCATACCAACACATGCTTCCAAACACCGTGCAAGCAAGCAAACATAGTAAAACATCCACCGTACAACATACAACTCAAACTTACCTTACTTACCTTCCCGAGGTCGCGGAAACCTCAGGCTCTGATACCAACAAATGTAACCCCCTCGTCCCAGTCTAGCCGACAGGCCGGTCCGAACGGGTTACACGGGGAAAATCGGGGCGAAACCCGCTAAGGCCTCACTCCGATTAGCAACCTTAAAATTTTCTTTTAATGTTATCTTGTCTAGATGCTTTACATATATCCTATGTGAGAGGACACGCAGCGGAAAAGACACGCGGATACAAAACACACAAAACATGCAATTAAACAACCCCTTCTTAGCCTTTACAACAGGCTGTATCGATACGCTAGAGGACCGTATTGATACACTGGAAGACCGTATCGATACGCCCTCAACGGTCAACTTCTCACGGTCAAACTACAAAGACCGTACCGATACCCTTAAGACCCGTACCGATACGCCAAAATCTCGTCAAATTCTTAGATTTTCATAGAGCTTTTGGCGTATCGATACACCCCCGTGTATCAGTACACAAAGCCTAAAACAAGGTTCAGAGCATAAGACCGTATCGATACGCCCTGCACTGCAAACCTTATTTTGGCTGCTAGAAACACAAGAACTCAACTCTAAAGGCATATAAAGACTCGACGAGCAACATACAAACACTCATACATCACAAGGCAACCATGGATAAACATACGGAGCGATTTAGACATTCAATAAAGAAACAATCAACAAGATAATCATTCATAGAGGAGACTTGCATACAAGCATGCATAACGAGACTGTTTAGATATAAGAAACATGCATCAACATAAGCATCACATAAACAGGGTTTACATGCCTTCAACACAAAGCATTAACATTCAACAACAACATAAAAGCTAACACATAGGAGTCTAACATACGCTCCTACAACACTTAGCATCCCCATTGCTATCTATTACATTATTTAAGAAAAATCATACTTGAGCAGCAACAGACGCTATTGGGTGCCCCTTCCTTGCTCCTTGCTAACTTCCACACTAATGATCTGCATTGTCGGAAATGAGAGCGTAAGCTTGAAAGCTTAGTGAAGGAGCTCTGAAACAAACATCGACAATGCAGGGACCAAAGCATGGTATCCATAAATCAACAACAAGGCATGTATTAACACCAACACAACAACATAGCCAACCGCTACAAGAAATGCATGAACATGGCATCTTACCTCTTGTTATGCTAAGCATAGATGTAACAGAACATCTTACCATATTAACCACACATAAACAAGGTATATTGGCAACTATATAGCTTACTCGGATACGCGGATAGCTTCCATTAGGATTTTCGCCCCAACGTACTCAAACAACAATATTACCTTCTGGTGGGATTTCACTCATCACCGTTTCTTTTACGGATGGGATTCCACTCATCATCACACATAAACACTTTCCGGTGGAATGTTACTTCACCGTACTCCTCCTTGGTGACTACACATCACCAAGGCCACGCGCGAATTTGACTCTTACCGTGTGCATACTCATCCTAATGATCGATCATTTATATCTGGTAACATAACTAGTGCCAACATACTAAACGAGTTCTCACCATAATTCCACAAACCATGCAACACAACATACAAACCACCATCATGCAACATAAATACCTCATAACATGCATAATAGGACACTTATCACACAAGACCACATTTATGCACATTTAACAAGAATACATAAGATTAAACAAGTGATTAAGCTACCAACTTAATCCCACATTAGATTGGCCTACCAAGCACAATATAATACCTCAACAACATACTTTGAACCAATTTAAAACCATTGAAAACAGTCCACTCACCAAACACCCTCAATACAAGCCAAGAATATCGATCAAGCCTCCAAGTTTCCCGGAATCGAGCCCGAAGCTTCTCTAACGATTTCCATTGATTCTAATCAATCAAAAACAACATATTACTCAACAAATCATCCACAACCCACTGTCACAAATCAGTTTACAAACACAAGACTATTTCTCTACATTTCCAAGCCATGAACTAACCCAAAAATCCTTAGTTTCAGACTCACACACAACCCAGCAGAAAACTATCGAATCTAACACACAAATCATCATTAAACACCTTCAATACAACCCTCAAGCATCACTATATCATCAGCCCTACTCTCCTACACCAAACTACCTCAAAAACACAAGATTTCTACCCTTAAACTCACCCACAAAAACCCATTTCGGGATTTCAACAAAACTTCACCATTTTAAGATATGTTACACTTAAAAGCTAGATTATAACATATTTAGACTTTACAAATCAAAAGCTCAATATAAACCCATCAAAGTTTCCACCTTTTACTTAAAATTTTGAACACATGAACAACTCAAAAATGAAGCTTATGAAAATCTAAAACCATGTAAACGTTTGGAATGATGTGGAGAAGTCAAAATGTAATTACCTCGATAAAAACTCTTGAAATCAGTGAAGAAATGAATGGAATAGTGATTAGGGGGTTTGGGGAGGTTTTTGTCGTGGAAATTGGATGAAGGAAAAAGATGATGAAGAAGACATCTCAAAAGTCCCTTTTTACTCATCTTTTTTTCCTTTATTTAAAAATTACCTTTTTGCCCTTAATGATAGTCTCAAGCCCTTTTAATTAAAACCAAAGCCCATTTTTAATTTAGAACAAGCCCACGACTCGAACCCGATTCACACACTTAACTACCGACCCCTAAACCCGGGTGTTACATAGGGTCACGTGGAATACTCGTATAAGTAATTGATGATTGGTTGATTGGTTTATAAATGGTGATTCCTTTTATGCTAGTTCAAATGGTTAAATGAGATTTAATGGAAATTATGCTTAAGGGAGAACACCGATAAATATCTGATTAAACGTTCATAAAGACAATAATTGTTATTAAATACTTTAATGTGCTACCAAACCAATCCTAATGACTTTCATAAGCTATAGAGATTTAATAAAGTGTTGTAACTTCGTATTTCACACGAGTGGTACAAAACGGTGAGTAGGGTATCGGTACGGGCTTCGGCTGTACCGGTACGCGATTGAGGGTCGTATCAGTACAAGACAACCCATACTAGTACTCTAGAAATTTAAGATTTCTGTTGAGTGTGTAAAAGTTCTATCATTTACACCCTTTGTAACCCATATTTCTATTGCATTCAAGCATCATTGCATTGCATTTAGGTTAGTTTACAGCAAAACATCACAAATATATTAAAGGCACGGATTCTACTAAAAGATGGTTTATTTTGCAGGTTGTTGCCATAGTAGACGAAGAAGGTGGGCGCAGGGCAGAGAAGCAGAAAAGCTGAACTGGACAAGCAGACGATGAGGACGAGGTTGCCATGGATCTGTCGTGACATCATGGGGACAGCAGTTTTGCGGGGAGGAAAAGCAAAGTGGACCTCGATAGATAGAGAAAATTATGCTCGTCTGTCGTGTGAAAACCATACATTTTTCCAAGCCCCGGATCAAAAGATATGTCAAGCCAAAGCTCAAGGAGAGGAAATCTGTAACCCCCTTAACCCGGCCTAGACGGTTGATCCGAATTAAGAAGTTTACACGGGGAAAACCAAAGTCAACCCGAAAGTCAACCTTGATTAACGACCCTTTTTTTTCTTTTTAATCTTATCTAAATGTATATTAACCCTAGATATGTTCATGACAACAGCATACTCAAAGATCAGCGCATTCGGAAAACATTTAGGGACTTAATTGCACAACATACAAGTTTAGGGACCAAAATGTAAATTCTGGAAATTAGAAGGACTTAACCCACTTTTAAGTTACCATTATGAAATTAGTCATATTTCAGGCTTCTCTGTCAAATTTCAACTCAAACGGACATCTCAAACTCATTCAATTGCATAAACAAGATTCAGGACCAAAACGCAAAGGTTTCAAAACATATAACCAACAATTTCAGTGCCCAACGGTCGGGTGTTTCAGAACAGGGATGATTCGTTCCGAAACGCGGGACCGTTCCGAAACGCGTTGCGCAACAGGGCCTGGCAGTGGCCAAACTGTTTCGGAACGGCTCTGCCCGTTTCGAAACGCCTAGGCCATTTCAGGCCCTCTGTTCCGAAACGGCAGCACCTGTTCCGAAACAGGCTGCCCAGATTGCAGAAATTTAGCTAGATTTTCACACAATTGACCCATCAAACATGCTCCAAAGGCAACCAAATTATACCAGCAACACATTACATGCATAAGGAACATAATGGCATCAACAATTCATAAACATGGCATCAAACAAGAAAAGCCCCAATTCTATAGGCATGCATCCTATATTGAAAACCATTCAAACACCAAATCACCAAACAATCCTCATAAAGGCCATTTACAAGTTCCATCAACAACAACAACATAAAACCATCTTAGGGAGTCCAAAACATCTCCCAAAACAACAACATAGGTTCCCCATTGCCAAATGCCAAAAGCTAATCAAGTTATGAAAATATTCATCATACATGAGCTTAGTTCTTCACTTGGATTCTTGACCTCTTGCTGCCCTTATATGCACTTCAATGCTCTGCATTATTGGTTTAAGAAAAGAGAGAGCGTAAGCACATAGCTTAGTGAGGAATGCTCATTTAAAACAACACAATAATGCATTTATAAACACTTTTATAAACTTCAATTCAAAACAACCTTTATCCATGCACAAAAGCATTTAAAACAAGCATACATGCTTCAAATTAATAACATGTCATATTGGCCACAAGTGATAATCATAATCTTTCCATTTCATAGTACAATCAACATAAGACTCACACATGGACTTTTAAACACCATTGTGATCTTACAATTCACAAGGACCACACATGGACTTTTAACCACCATTGTGTCCTTAGCACAAGAATCACCCATGGACTTTTAACCACCACGGTGTTCTTAAAATACACAAGGCTCACACAAGGACTTTTAACCACCTTTGTGACCTTACAATACACAAGGCTCACACAAGGACTTTTAACCACCTTTGTGACCTTAGCACAAGAACCAATCATGGACTTTTAACCACCAGGTTGTTCTTAACACAAGAACCACCTATGGACTTTTAACCACCACAGTGTTCTTAACCTTTCACGAAACATCACTTGCCAATATGCATCATTTAACAACAATAATCTACTGTTTTAAAGCATTTAACAAAGCCATTAATCATCATGCATCCTTATGCATCAAAACCACATTTTATCAAATGTTCAAAACAAGGATCTCTTACCTTGAGAATCCTTCAACACATGGCTTATAAAACCAGCAAATAAACATGCTATATATGCTTTCAAAACAGAATATAAAACATGCAAACAATCACATTGCACACAACCAACACATGGTTCATCAACAAGAGAGTTTTTCCGAAAACTTACTTTTGAGCATAGCAAAGTTGTTTAGACTTAAACTAAGCTCCCAAACCTTAAAAACAATGGTTTCAAAGCTGAAAACAAAAATCCACTCACCGATTCCGTTTCGCCACTTGCCGAAACACCAATCAAGCTTCCGGATCAACACCACGAGGATCCGATGATGTCTCCCCTGTTTTAAACATATCAAAACAGTAGATTAATGCACCATCATGCATTAATATCCTCAACCAAGACATATAAACTCGTTGCTCACATCAACACTCACATTTCGGCCACCAAACACAACCGAAATCACATCCAAACACCTCTACAACACTACCCAGCCAAGATCCATCAATTCCAAACATTCATAAACCTCAATTAACATCCAAAATGGATCTCATCACGTCCTTATACCTCCAGCTATAGCAGAACATCAAGATCACTCCAAAAACCACCAAAAACTTAAACATAACTTAGGAAAATCAACCTATTCGGGATTGCATTGATTAAACCTCAATTTCTCATCAATTATACATCCATTTTACATCAAAAACACATCTCAAAACAATGCCCAATCAGATCATACGAATTTCATCAAAATTAAAGCAAATCTTGCATTTTAAAGCCAAGATCAAGAACTCAATTGCAAAACCTTTAATAAAACATAATTCAAGGATTGAGAACTTGGGAATTTCAGTAAAGAACTGAGAATTTAGAGGAGAAGGATGTTCATACCTCTAAACTTGAGTTTCTCCCTTTTTGGAACCAAGATTCTTGAAAATCCAATAAGCAAATGCTAAGGTTTTGTTGTAGAAATGATTAGAGATCAAAAGAGGATTGAAATCTCATCTTTTGTTGACAAAATCAGATGAAAATTTGCTGGAGAAAAGTGTTTGGGTTGAGAGAAAAGTTGAGAGAAAAGAAAATGGAAAATTTGAGAAAGTTAGTTAAAAATGACAAAATATCTTCTTCCCTCCTTTTTCCTTTAATTAAAACCATTAATTAAATTGATTAATATTAAGAAAAATCTGGAGAAACTCCTTTGGGTAAATAGCTCCTTAAAGATTCAAAGTTTCAATTCTTTTTAAAACAGTCACCCAGTTTTCAAAAATTACATTTTGGTCACTAACCCAAAATGTCACTCTTCCAAACCTCATTTTGTAAAATTGATTTCACCTTTCTCTTATATATAATAAAAGAGGATTTTAAGACATTTTTCCATATTTTTAATGCAACCCGAACTAGGCTTTCCTAAATTCACCCTTTTATATTCGAACCGCAACCCGACCGGTCCGGTCCAAACCTAAAACTTCTAAGCCCAAATTTGGGGTGTTACAACTCTCCCCCCCTTAAGAAATTTCGTCCTCGAAATTTACCTGAAGGAAAAAAAGTACAGAAACTGCTTCAACATGTCATCCTTCCGCTCCCACGTGGCTTCTTCAACACCATGATGTTTCCACAACACCTTTACCAACTCGATGGTCTTGCCACGAAGAACCTTACTATCCGATTCCAGAATCCTCATTGGTTCCTCATCATAGGTCAAATCTGGATTCAATTCCACTTCTTCCACAGGCATCACATGTGAAGAATCCGATCTATACTTCCGAAGCATAGAAACATGAAACACATCATGGATCTTCTCCAACTCTTGCGGTAACCTCAACTTATACGCAACAGGACCCACACGCTCAATCACCTCGTATGGTCCAATGTACCTAGGGCTCAACTTACCCTTTCGGCCAAACCTCATCACCTTTTTCCAAGGCGAAACCTTCAAAAACACAAGATCACCCACCGCGTACTCAATCTCCTTACGCTTCAAATCCGCGTAAGACTTTTGCCGATCAGAAGCTGCCTTCAAGCGCTCACAAATGAGCTTCACCTTCTCGGTGGTTCCTTTCAACATAGCTGGCATCGAAACCAACTTCTGTCCCGTTTCAGCCCAACACAGAGGAGTCATGCACTTCCTCCCGTACAAAGCCTCATAAGGTGCCATTTGAATGCTTGCCTGATAACTATTGTTATAGGCAAACTCCACCAAAGGCAAATGTTTCTCCCATGAGCCCTGAAACTCAATCACGCAGCACCTCAACATATCCTCCAAAACCTGGATAACACGCTCGGACTGACCATCCGACTGAGGATGATAAGATGTACTAAAATTCAACCGTGTACCCAAAGCTTGATGCAAACACTGCCAGAAACGTGATGTAAACCTCGGATCCCTATCCGACACAATCGACTTAGGCACACCATGCAGCCGCACAATCTCAGCAATGTACAGCTCCGCAAGCTTATCCAAAGAATACGTAGTATGCACAGGCAAGAAATGCGCACACTTCGTCAAGCGATCCACAATCACCCACACCGAATTCTTCTTCGATGGCGACAAAGGTAAACCAGATACAAAATCCATGGTAATCCTTTCCCACTTCCACTCAGGAATTCTCAACGGTTGCAACAAACCTGACGGAAACTGATGCTCAGCCTTAACTCGCTGACACACCATGCACTTGCTTACAAACTCAGCAACATCCTTCTTTAGACCCACCCAATAGTACTCATCACGAAGATCACGGTACATCTTAGTACTACCAGGGTGCATAGCAAAAGGACTACTATGACCTTCAGTCAGAATAGCACGCCTCAAATCAACATCATTGGGCACTACTATCCGACTCCCAAAACACAACACTCCATCATCGCTAAAACAGAAATCCGAAGGCCTACCCTCCGCGATATCCTGAACATGCGGTACCAAGGAATCATCCAACAACTGCTTTTCCTTGATCAACTGAACCAAAGATGGTTTCACTTGCAATTCAGCCACAAGACCACCATCACGCGAAATACTCAAACTGGCAAACATAGCCCTCAACTCAACAGCTACCTTCCTACTCAAGGCATCCGCTACAACATTAGCTTTCCCAGGGTGATACTCAATCGTCAAATCATAATCCTTGAGCAACTCCACCCAGCGTCGCTGTCTAAGATTCAACTCCTTCTGAGACATCAGATACTTCAAACTCTTGTGATCCGTGTACACAGTACACTTCTCACCATACAGATAATGTCTCCAGATCTTCAAAGCAAAAACCACCGCAGCCAACTCGATGTCATGCGTAGGATAATTGCGCTCATGCACCTTCAACTCCCGTGATGCATAAGCCACCACCTTACCCTCCTGCATCAACACACATCCCAAACCAACATAGGACGCATCACTATACACCACAAACTCTTTCCCTGATTCAGGTTGAACCAAGATAGGAGCTTGTGTCAAAGCTGCCTTAAGCTTCTCAAAAGCCTGCTGTCTCGCTTCCGTCCACTCATACTTAACATCCTTCTGCAACAACTTTGTCAAAGGTGCAACAATCTTCGAAAACCCATCCACAAACCTTCGGTAGTATCCTGCCAAACCAAGGAAACTACGAACTTCATGAACAGACTTAGGAACCTTCCAATTCATCACCGCCTCAATCTTCTGAGGATCAACACGAATCCCTTCAGCAGAAACCACATGACCAAGAAACACCACTTCTCTAAGCCAGAACTCACACTTGCTCAGCTTAGCATAAAGATGGTTCTCCAACAAAGCTTGCAGCACAATTCTCAGATGCCCTTCATGCTCCTCCTCAGTACGTGAGTACACGAGGATATCATCAATGAACACCACAACAAACTTATCCAGGTATTCATGAAATACACGATTCATCATGTCCATGAAAGCTGCAGGAGCATTTGTCAAACCAAACGGCATCACAAGGAACTCATAATGCTCATACCTCGTCCTGAAAGCTGTCTTTGGCACATCCACATCCTTCACCTTCAACTGGTAATACCCTGACCTTAAGTCAATCTTAGAGAACACAGCTGCTCCCCGAAATTGATCAAAAAGATCATCAATTCTCGGCAATGGATACCGATTCTTGATAGTCAACTTGTTAAGCTGACAGTAATCAATGCACATTCTCATAGTGCCATCCTTCTTCTTCACAAACAAGACCGGCGCACCCCAAGGTGACACACTCGGCCGAATGAAACCATGGTCAAGCAACTCTTGCAACTGCGTCTTCAGCTCTTTCAACTCTTTAGGTGCCATTCGATAAGGAGTGATGGACACTGGAGTTGTGTTTTCATACAGCTCAATCCCAAACTCCACCTCACGATTAGGAGGCAATCCAGGCAACTCCTCTGGAAACACACCAGGAAACTCTCGCACAGTCCTGATATCTTGCACACGCAACTCCTTAGAGCTAGGATTCATCACAAAGGCTAGATAAGCTTCACAACCTTGCCTCAGCATCCGGCTCGCCTCCAATGTAGACACCACATTGGCAAGAAACTTCACATTCTCACCAACCACAACCACTTCATAATCATCCGCAAGTTTCAACGAAACTCGCTTATTCTCACAATCCACTACAACACGATGCTCAGCAAGCCAATCCATACCAAGGATTACATCAAAACCATAGAAAGGCAACTCCATAAGATCAACATGAAAAACATGATCTTGCACAACCAAAGGACATCTTCTATAAAGCTTTCGAGTCACAACAGTCTCACCAAAAGAACTAGTGACACGCATACCAACATCCAAAGACTCAACAGGCAAACCAAGCAACTCAGCATGCTCACGCAAAATGTATGAGTGTGTAGATCCAGAATCAATCAAGGAAAGTAATGACAAGGACTGCAAAGTAAAAGTACCTGCAATCACATCCGCGTCATTCCTCCCCTCTCTCTGAGCAAACACTCTAGCCTGGCCTCCACCCTCTGGCTGAACAGCTACAACATGAGCCACATTCCGTCCACCCTCTTCTCTCCGCTGGAAGTTTCCACGGCCGCGCCCACGACCTCTCTGTGGTGCAGCAACTACAGGAGCACGCCCTTGGCCACCAGCCAACATAGGACACTCTCTCCTCAAGTGATCCGTAGATCCACAGTTCCAGCACGAATTACCAGCTGCCACAACAGGAGCTTGCACCTCCCTCATAGCTCGAGGAAAATCACGTTTCATATGGCCACGCGATCCACATGTCCAACATGCGTTCGGTTCAGCTCTTGCATTGCCTCCCTGAGCAGGCGCACCACCACCTCGCTTAGCCGAAGGCTGATACCTCTGATCACGTCCCCTCTTGTTCCGTCCACCACCGGAACTATACTCAGCAACTCGCTTACCAGCACCAGAACCAGCACCTTTAGATGATAAACCCAAATTCGTCTCAATGTCCTTTGCTCTCCCAACCAGCACATCAAAATCATTATACTCAGCAGCTAGCATATACATCTTTACTTCCGTCACCAAACCATAACGGAACCTTTCACACCTCTCCCGCTCATCAGGAACAAGCTCGGGTGCGTATTGACTGAGTCGGACAAACTGAACCTCGTACTCAGCTACAGACATGCTCCCTTGGGTAAGAGACATGAATTCTCTCTTCTTCTCATCTAGGTACCTCACACCCAGATATCTCCTCTTGAACGCATTCTGAAAGAACGTCCAAGTTACATCAGCTTCCTCCATTCCAGAGATAGAGGTTGTCCACCAAGTGTATGCATCATCTTGCAACAATGATACCACACAGCCCAGCTTATGCACATCAGTGCAATTCATTTGCCCCAAGACTCTCTTGGTACTTTCCAGCCAAGACTCAGAACCTTCAACAGACAAACCCCTGAACTCAGTCCCTCCCAGACTGTGCAAACGCTCCAAGGGTAGTCTAACACCAGCATCTCCCTGATGCCCAGCTCCTTGAGCTCCAGCTACCGCTGCTCGAAAAGCTCCAGCAATGGCTTGAACCAGCATTGTCATGTCACGAATAGCTTGTCCCTGACCAGCTTCAGGTCCAGCGACCCCAGCATCAGCACCAGCAGCAGCTCCTTCACCCCCAGCACCACCACCACCAGGCGGAGGAGGTAAATCCACCATATTCTCAGCATTCTCCTCATTCTCATTTTGAGCCATAGCTCGCGTATTAACCCTCAATTCTCTACGAGGTGCCATTCACTAAACAATGCAATCACAATGCAATAAACATAGTCAGGCCCAGCAAGGTAAGCAATCCAAGTACTCAAGCTCATTTCCAATTAAAAACAACATCATTTCATTAGCTTTGATTTGGCAATGGGTCCCCCTAACATGCTTCACCTTAGCATACATCACAATTGTAACATACTTACAATTCACACAACATGCTTTCATTCAACAAGCATGCAAAGCATACATACATTAATCACCCACATAATCATTCCCAATTACTCGAGAACTCAGCTCTGATACCACCAAATGTAACCCCCTTAACCCGGCCTAGACGGTTGATCCGAATTAAGAAGTTTACACGGGGAAAACCAAAGTCAACCCGAAAGTCAACCTTGATTAACGACCTTTTTTTTTCTTTTTAATCTTATCTAAATGCATATTAACCCTAGATATGTTCATGACAACAGCATACTCAAAGATCAGCGCATTCGGAAAACATTTAGGGACTTAATTGCACAACATACAAGTTTAGGGACCAAAATGTAAATTCTGGAAATTAGAAGGACTTAACCCACTTTTAAGTTACCATTATGAAATTAGTCATATTTTAGGCTTCTCTGTCAAATTTTAACTCAAACGGACATCTCAAACTCATTCAATTGCATAAACAAGATTCAGGACCAAAACGCAAAGGTTTCAAAACATATAACCAACAATTTCAGTGCCCAACAGTCGGGTGTTTCGGAACAGGGATGATCCGTTCCGAAACGCGGGACCGTTCCGAAACGCGTTGCGCAACAGGGCCTGGCAGTGGCCAAACTGTTTCGGAACGGCTCTGCCCGTTTCGAAACGCCTAGGCCATTTCAGGCCCTCTGTTCCGAAACGGCAGCACCTGTTCCGAAACAGGCTGCCCAGATTGCAGAAATTTAGCTAGATTTTCACACAATTGACCCATCAAACATGCTCCAAAGGCAACCAAATTATACCAGCAACACATTACATGCATGAGGAACATAATGGCATCAACAATTCATAAACATGGCATCAAACAAGAAAAGCCCCAATTCTATAGGCATGCATCCTATATTGAAAACCATTCAAACACCAAATCACCAAACAATCCTCATAAAGGCCATTTACAAGTTCCATCAACAACAACAACATAAAACCATCTTAGGGAGTCCAAAACATCTCCCAAAACAACAACATAGGTTCCCCATTGCCAAATGCCAAAAGCTAATCAAGTTATGAAAATATTCACCATACATGAGCTTAGTTCTTCACTTGGATTCTTGACCTCTTGCTGCCCTTATATGCACTTCAATGCTCTGCATTATTGGTTTAAGAAAAGAGAGAGCGTAAGCACATAGCTTAGTGAGGAATGCTCATTTAAAACAACACAATAATGCATTTATAAACACTTTTATAAACTTCAATTCAAAACAACCTTTATCCATGCACAAAAGCATTTAAAACAAGCATACATGCTTCAATTTAATAACATGTCATATTGGCCACAAGTGATAATCATAATCTTTCCATTTCATAGTACAATCAACATAAGACTCACACATGGACTTTTAAACACCATTGTGATCTTACAATTCACAAGGACCACACATGGACTTTTAACCACCATTGTGTCCTTAGCACAAGAATCACCCATGGACTTTTAACCACCATGGTGCTCTTAAAATACACAAGGCTCACACAAGGACTTTTAACCACCTTTGTGACCTTAGCACAAGAACCAATCATGGACTTTTAACCACCAGGTTGTTCTTAACACAAGAACCACCTATGGACTTTTAACCACCACAGTGTTCTTAACCTTTCACGAAACATCACTTGCCAATATGCATCATTTAACAACAATAATCCACTGTTTTAAAGCATTTAACAAAGCCATTAATCATCATGCATCCTTATGCATCAAAACCACATTTTATCAAATGTTCAAAACAAGGATCTCTTACCTTGAGAATCCTTCAACACATGGCTTATAAAACCAGCAAATAAACATGCTATATATGCTTTCAAAACAGAATATAAAACATGCAAACAATCACATTGCACACAACCAACACATGGTTCATCAACAAGAGAGTTTTTCCGAAAACTTACTCTTGAGCATAGCAAAGTTGTTTAGACTTAAACTAAGCTCCCAAACCTTAAAAACAATGGTTTCAAAGCTGAAAACCAAAATCCACTCACCGATTCCGTTTCGCCACTTGCCGAAACACCAATCAAGCTTCCGGATCAACACCACGAGGATCCGAAGATGTCTCCCCTGTTTTAAACATATCAAAACAGTAGATTAATGCACCATCATGCATTAATATCCTCAACCAAGACATCTAAACTCACTGCTCACTTCAACACTCACATTTCAGCCACCAAACACAACCGAAATCACATCCAAACACCTCTACAACACTACCCAGCCAAGATCCATCAATTCCAAACATTCATAAACCTCAATTAACATCCAAAATGGATCTCATCACGTCCTTATACCTCCAGCTATAGCAGAACATCAAGATCACTCCAAAAACCACCAAAAACTTAAACAAAACTTAGGAAAATCAACCTATTCGGGATTGCATTGATTAAACCTCAATTTCTCATCAATTATACATCCATTTTACATCAAAAACACATCTCAAAATAATGCCCAATCAGATCATACGAATTTCATCAAAATTAAAGCAAATCTTGCATTTTAAAGCCAAGATCAAGAACTCAATTGCAAAACCTTTAATAAAACATAATTCAAGGATTGAGAACTTGGGAATTTCAGTAAAGAACTGAGAATTTAGAGGAGAAGGACGTTCATACCTCTAAACTTGAGTTTCTCCCTTTTTGGAACCAAGATTCTTGAAAATCCAATAAGCAAATGCTAAAGTTTTGTTGTAGAAATGATTAGAGATCAAATGAGGATTGAAATCTCATCTTTTGTTGACAAAATCAGAGGGAAATTTGCTGGAGAAAAGTGTTTGGGTTGAGAGAAAAGTTGAGAGAAAAGAAAATGGAAAATTTGAGAAAGTTAGTTAAAAATGACAAAATATCTTCCTCCCTCCTTTTTCCTTTAATTAAAACCATTAATTAAATTGATTAATATTAAGAAAAATCTGGAGAAACTCCTTTGGGTAAATAGCTCCTTAAAGATTCAAAGTTTCAATCCTTTTTAAAAAAGTCACCCAGTTTTCAAAAATTACATTTTGGTCACTAACCCAAAATGTCACTCTTCCAAACCTCATTTTGTAAAATTGATTTCATCTTTCTCTTATATATAATAAAAGAGGATTTTAAGACATTTTTCCATATTTTTAATGCAACCCGAACTAGGCTTTCCTAAATTCACCCTTTTATATTCGAACCGCAACCCGACCGGTCCGGTCCAAACCTAAAACTTCTAAGCCCAAATTTGGGGTGTTACAAAATCCCATGAAACAAGGAGGCGGCTGAAAAGTAGGATACTTGAAGATTAAAGACTTTATTAGAATCTTACTTTTAATTAAAGTTGTAATCTTTGTTAACTTAGAATACTTGAGCCCAAAGCTTATATAAGGGCATAGATTTTAACCTAGGAGATATCATACATCATACCCCATAACCGATAACCAAACCCCTCCGCCGTTTACCCGTCGTCAACATGTTCTAAAAACCCCCTAGGGCCATGGGTTGTTTTGTAAAGTAGTTGCAAGGGTTGTTTTGTTTTAGGATTTTTCAAGTTCAATAAAATAAACTTCAAGTTCTCTTATTTTGGTTTTAATATCTTGCAAGAGCATCGGGAGAGCATTGTGAGGTTATCTATTTACTTAGCATCGGGAGAGTTAAGTATACAAAAGAAATAAGAGCGAGTTCTCTAGTTTATAGTTGAGCTATCTTGTGCCTAGGGATAGGGCAAGGTTAAGTGGCTAAGGAAGAATTCATACACATTGGTGTTCATCCTTCGATTCACGCCGGGAGGTATCATCAAAGACGTGATCATCGACAGACTTGGACCTAGGGATAGGCCAAGGCAGATCTGGGATTCTTGCCAAACTTGAAAGTACTGAGTTGGTGTGTTTGCTGCCGCGACGACCAACGGACAGCTGCCGCGACAGGTGCTGCCAGCGACAGGCGCGACGACAGAACTGGAGTTCCTAAGCAATACAATACCTGCACTACTGAGCAATTCAATACCAGCCCATTCTCTCTATCTTGATATTCCTACTCTTTTATTTACGTTTTATTCAATATTTTCGTGACAACTTCCTAAACTATTCTCTTTACTTCGTGCAGTGAAATAAGGTGAAGCTATTAGCCCAATCCCTGTGGAGACGATATCCGATACTTCGTATCACTTTACTACTTGCGTCGTGTACACTTGCACTACAATTGCGATAGACTCTTTTACACGCAACAAGTTTTTGGCGCCGTTGCCGGGGATTGGCAACATAACTACACCTTTCTTTTATTGCACTTTTCGATTTTGTTTTTGTTTTTGTTTTTGTTTTTCTATTTTTCGTTAGTACTTTCAACTCTTGCTTTTCACAAGGTTTTCTTGTTTATGCGCAGATCTAAAAGTGGCGAAGATCCTGAGTATAAATTAGATCCGGAAATTGAACGTTCCTTCAATCTTAAGAAACAACTTTGCCACCTTTTAGATAGGAACGAGTACCTTGAGGAACAGCTAGAGAAGATGGCCCGTAATCCGCCCGCTGGTGATGGTATACCGCTTGTCGGCGACCCGCCTGCCGCAGCCGGACGACGGTCCTGCCGTGACTACATGTTAAACGATCATGTAGAGCTGGAGACCACGCTGCCGGATATTGAAGTTGATAATTTCGAGCTTAAACCTGTCATGTTTAGTATGATCAACAATGTCGGACAGTTTAGTGGTGCTGTGACAGAAGATGCTAGGGAGCATCTCAAAACATTCCAGGAAATCTGTGGTTCGTTTAGACTGCCAGGAGTTAATCCGGAGATACTGAGGCTTCGGTTATTCCCCCATTCATTGAGGGACAGAGCTAAAACTTGGTGGAATAAACTTACGCCGGGTTCAATTATGACTTGGGCAGATTTATCTCGTGAATTCTTATCTCGTTTCAATCCTTCGCATTTATCTGAGTGATTACGTAATGAAATTGCTACTTTTCAGCAGGAAGATGACGAGCCAATGCACGAGGCCTGGGACAGATTTACTACTCTTCTTCGGAACTGCCCAATGCATGGATTCCCCGTCTGGAATCAGGTAACAAAGTTCTATAATGCTGCTAACTTACAAACTCGCATTCGAATTGATTCTGCAGCAAATGGACTATTATTGGATAAAGATCCAGACGAGGCATTGCAAGTCTTGAAAAATCTGGCCAAGAATGAAGAACAGTTTCCGACCGCAAGAAGAGGGGGTAAACGGGTACTTGCTGTCAAGGACTATGAAGCCGACAGCATGTTGAAATCACAGGTAGCATTCCTTACTAAAGCAATGAAAAGGTTATTGAATGATGATGGTCAACAAGGATTTGCTGTAGAGGAAGTATGTGATATCTGTGAGGGAAATCATAGTCGGGATGAATGCCCAATACAGTTAGAAGAGGGAAAATATGTTGGAAATTACAACAAGCCGAATTACAACTCCAACAATTATAATCCCAATTGGAGGAAGGATCCCAAATTTTCCTGGAGTAACCCCAATAACGCCCTGAATCCGCAACCACATAATCAGAATCAGGGAGGACCTAGATTGCTGACGCGACAGAACCTGTCACCGAACCTGCCGCCACAGCAGCAACAGCAGCCACCACCTGCCACGAGCAGTATATTGGAACAGACTCTGGCCACCTTTATGT
Source organism: Hibiscus trionum (assembly GCA_030270665.1). Classification (NCBI taxonomy): domain Eukaryota; kingdom Viridiplantae; phylum Streptophyta; class Magnoliopsida; order Malvales; family Malvaceae; genus Hibiscus; species Hibiscus trionum. The sequence continues at coordinate 855,201 of BSYR01000050.1, forward strand.
CTCAGACCGGTACTTATATTGAGAATATGAATCAGTTTGTTAAGAAGACAGAGAACTTCATGGATAAAACCGAGATGAGGATGACAAATCATGAAGCTACTTTGAAATCTTTGGAGACACAAATGGGTCAGGTTTCTCAACATATTAAGCCGAGGCAGAATGGAGGATTCCCTAGCAATACTGAAAATGCTAGACCGCCCACACATGAGCAATGTAAGGCAATTACTACTAGGAGTGGGAAGAAATTACCAGGGCCGGAAAGAGAAGCTGAAACAGTAAAGGAACCAGCCTTGGACAAACCTGTCGAGGAAGCTGCCCCGACAGGTGATAAACAGACTGCTGCCGATGAGCCTGTCACGATAGCAGAAGCGACAGAGGAGAAAAATGAAGAACATCGTCCTCAGATTCGTATGCAGTGAGAAGGACGTATTGCTGATTACCGTCCCCCACCACCCTTTCCTCAACGGATACAGCAAGCTAAGCAAGAATCTCAACTTAAAAAGATTTATGATATTTTTAAGCAGGTTCAAATTAATATTCCGTTGTTAGATGCCGTTAGGGGGATGCCTGGTTACGCCAAATTTCTCAAGAATGTCATGTCAAAAAAATATAAACTGGGGGAATTTGAAACGGTAAGGATGGCAGATGGTTGCATGAGTATTCTTCATCGGCAGCCACCCCAGAAAAAGAAGGATCCGGGGAGCTTCATCATACCTTGTGTAATCGGAGACAAATTTGTGGGTAAGGCACTTTGTGATCTTGGTGCTAGTGTTAATTTAATGCCAAAGTCTGTTTTTCAGAAATTAGGTATTGGAAAGGCGCAGCCCACGACAGTAACTCTGCAGCTGGCAGACCGCTCTTACGTTCATCCAGAGGGAAAGATTGAAGATATTCTGGTAAGAGTGGATAAGTTGATTTTTCCTGCTGACTTTCTTGTTTTAGATTGTGAGGCAGATGAAAACGCACCAGTCATCCTTGGGCGACCCTTCTTAGCCACGGGAAGATCACTGATTGATGTGGAGAAAGGAGAACTCACCATGCGAGTGAACGATCAAGAGATTAAGTTGAATGTTCTCCAATCGATGAAACATGCTGATTTGGACGAGGAATGCAAGGCCATCGTTGAAGTGACCCTTGATCATCCCTGCATTAGGTCGGGCTGTCATGATATAAAATTTGGTCACTGCTGCGACAGCCACCTACAGGCCTGTCACGACAGCAACGATGACAGCACCGACGACAGTGACTCCTCTGACTCCGATACATCTGATACTGAAGATCAGGAGGAGGTAAACTGGTTAGGCCATCGTCCAGGTAAGTTATTTGAACCTTTAAATTACACTTCGGATAACCATTTAATCCAAAAGCCATCTACTATTGAACCACCTGCCTTAGAACTTAAGCCCCTGCCAGGGCAGTTAAAATATGCTTATCTTGGTTCAAATGACACACTGCCCGTAATCATCTCTTCTAAGCTGCCGCAGGAATAGGAACGGCAGCTAATCGGCATGCTAAGGCAGCACAAGAAGGCGATTGGATGGACGATAGAAGACATTCAAGGCATTAGTCTGGCGTTATGCATGCACAAAATCCTCCTTGAGGAAGATCATAAGCCGACTATTGATGTCCAAAGGCGGCTAAACCATGCGATGAAGGAGGTAGTGCGTAAAGAGATAATAAAGTGGCTAGATGCTGGTATTATTTATGCCATCTCCGACAGCAAATGGGTGAGCCCGGTGCAATGTGTTCCAAAGAAAGGAGGAATGACCGTGGTGACCAACAAGAACAATGAGTTAATCCCAACCAGGACTGTGACCGGTTGGAGGGTTTGTATGGACTATCGGAAGCTCAACAAAGCTACCCGAAAGGACCACTTTCCTTTACCCTTTATTGATCAAATGCTTGATAGATTAGCGGGTAAACCTTACTATTGTTTTCTTGATGGTTACTCAGGTTACAACCAAATTGCTATCGCACCGGAGGATCAAGAAAAGACGACTTTCACCTGCCCTTACGGAACGTACGCTTTTAGGAGGATGCCGTTTGGACTATGTAATGCACCCGCCACCTTCCAAAGGTGCATGATGGCCATATTCTCCGATATGGTAGAGGACTTCCTTGAGATATTTATGGATGATTTTTCCGTCTTTGGAGACGATTTTGAAAGCTGCCTCGGAAACTTACAAAAGGTTCTGAAGGAAAAATTAGTGATGAATGTACTGAAGCATTCAAGGTTCTGAAGGAAAAATTAGTAACAGCCCCCATAGCACAGCCACCAGACTGGACACAGCCATTTGAGATTATGTGTGATGCTAGTGACTATGCTGTCGGGGCAGCACTTGGGCAGCGCAGAGATAAGCTGTTTCATGTCATATACTACGCCAGCAAGACATTAAATGACGCCCAAGTGAACTACACCACCACAGAAAAGGAGCTATTAGCTGTGGTGTTCTCCATTGACAAGTTTCGTTCTTACATACTTGGGACGAAAGTAATAGTGCACATAGACCATTCTGCCCTTAAGTATTTGTTCGCAAAGAAAGATGCAAAGCCTAGATTGATACGGTGGATCCTGCTATTGCAAGAGTTCGACCTTGAGATCAAGGACAAAAAGGGGACAGAAAATCAAGTGGCAGACCACTTGTCAAGGTTGGAGAAGGGACAGAGTCTACCAATCGATGAGACAAACATACTGGAGACCTTCCCAGATGAGCAGCTCTTCGCTGCCGCGACAGCCATGGCGGCAGGTAAGTCTTCTGAACTCCCCTGGTATGCTGATTTCGTTAATTTTATAGTTAGCAGAATACTTCCTTCTGATCTTAATTATCAAGTCAGGAAGAGGTTCCAAAATGATGTTAAGCATTATTATTGGGACGAACCTCTTCTTTTCAAACTATGCGCAGATCAGGTTATAAGGAGGTGTGTACCACAAGAAGAACAAGAAAACATTCTCCATCACTGCCACGCTTCACAATATGGAGGTCACTTAGGAGGCAATAAAACTGCTGCCAAGGTGCTGCAGTCAGGGTTCTACTGGCCGACACTGTATAAAGATGCACAGAACTTCTACAAGAACTGTGACAGGTGCCAGCGGACAGGTAACATCTCGAGGAGAAACGAGATGCCACTGCAGAACATTCTAGAAGTCGAGATCTTCGACGTTTGGGGGATTGATTTTATGGGACCTTTTCCATCTTCATGTGGAAATCTATACATCCTCTTAGCAGTGAATTATGTCTCTAAGTGGGTTGAAGCCATCGCCACTCAAAAGAATGATGCCAAGACAGTCCAAAAGTTTTTGCACAAAAACATTTTTTCTAGATTTGGCATCCCTAAGGCGATTATCAGTGATGAAGGGAGACATTTTGACAATAGGGTTATTGCTGCCGCCTTGCAGAAATATGGTGTCAAGCACAGGATCGCGACAGCATACCACCCACAGACCAATGGACAAGCTGAGATATCTAATAGGGAAGTTAAGAACATTCTTGAAAAGATGGTTAAGCCAACTAGGAAAGATTGGTCTTTACTCCTTAATGATGCATTATGGGCATATAGGACAGCCTTTAAGACTCCATTGGGCATGTCTCCATACCGATTGATCTATGGGAAAACCTGTCACTTGCCTGTCGAGATAGAGCACAAAGCATATTGGGCAATCAAGGCCGTGAATATGGACTTGGACAAGGCATGCCAGAAAAGGCTGTTACATCTGAACGAACTTGAGGAAATACGGACAATGGCCTACGACAATGCAAGAATCTACAAGGAGAAAACTAAGAAGTGGCATGACAGGAAGTTGCTGCCACGACAGTTCTGCCCAGGGCAGCTTGTGTTGTTGTTCAATTCTAGATTGAAACTCTTCCCAGGAAAGCTCAAGTCTAGATGGTCTGGCCCGTTCCAAGTGGTACAAGTTTTTCCCCATGGTGCCATCACAATCCAATCATTAAAAGACGGGCACAAATTCAAAGTCAACGGACAACGCCTCAAGCATTATCAGGGGACTGAAGCCCCAGGAATACAGGAAGTGGTTACTTTAGGAGATGCCCCACAAGGCATCCCTAATTTAACCTAAATTTTATTTTCATTTATTTTATTATTTAGTATTATTTATTAGAAAATTAGGTTTATTTTATTTAAATAATGTTTCTTTATATTTTCTATTTTTCAGAAAATAAAGGAGTCAAGAAGAAAAGAAGAAGTGACCTAAGCCCACCAACCATCCATCAGCCCAACAGAGCCCATTTATTGAAGCCTGTCGTTCCAACTGCCGCCGCAGACACGGATAAGACAGGCTGTCAACAGACTGACACGGCAGACGCAGAAACGTGTGGCAGACGCGTAACAGACGCATAATTACGTGTCAGACGCGTCAGACACGCCAAATCCCAACAGTCGCCCCGTTATTCCCGCCTGCCGTTACAGCATTAAATGGGCAGCAACTCGACCGCTATAAAACCCCATTTTCATTTCCATTTTTCATCACTTCTGCTTATTCTTACTTGCTTTCTCCTCTCGTTTTATTTGTTTTCTTTGCTTTCAAACCCTTGCAACTAACATGTCGTCTAGAAAAACCCGCCGCAGTGCTGCCTCAACCTCTTCACAAGCAGCACCCACACCGTCAGCCTTCGCAACCAAGGAATTATGGGAGGAAAGAAGATTCATCTACGTCCGCAAGGCAGCCAACATGGGGCTTCGACCATTCATCGCGAGGGCAATACGAGCTCAACTATGGGAGCAGTTCGCAGAACAACCTGCAGAACTAAATGATACGTTGGTGAGGGAGTTTTATGCTGCCATCAGCAGCAAAACGGCAACATCAGTCACCGTCCGAGGGGTAGAGGTACCCTTTACAGCTGACAGCATCAACCACATGTATAGCCTATATTTTGGTCCAAACGATGATGCCCATCAACAATTTTTGGACACCCTCGACGCTTCTGCCTACGGAGCTGTCATGGCGGAGGTGACAGAGGAAGGAACAACATGGACCATGAGCAAAAAGAACCCCAACTCTGTAAAAAGGGGGCAGCTACTCCCAGAAGCCAAACTCTGGAACGCTTTCATCAAGAAGTGCATCCTGCCGTCCTCCCATCACACAACAGAGGATCAGCAGCGGCTAGCCCTAATCCATTCGATCATGCACGATCGGGTTATCAACGTGGGCCGTTATATGAGGGAAAGCATCTTGGACGGCACATTCCGCTCCACTTCCCGCCTTTGCCTACCGTTTACGATCACCTCTCTTTGCCGCTGCGCTGCTGTCCCGGAGGCCACCACCGACAAACTGGTCCAAGGCAGAGGCTGGACCGACAACAACATTACCAGCCTCATGGAGCTGATAGTCGCAACACCCATCTCCTCCTTCAACCCGGCTACCTCCCCAACAGAATCATTCGAGGAGCCTGCTCATGAGCCTGCCCATGAACCTGCCACAACAGCTGCCCCGACAAACCAATCTGCAGAATCGGGAGAGCATTGTGAGGTTATCTATTTACTTAGCATCGGGAGAGTTAAGTATACGAAAGAAATAAGAGCGAGTTCTCTAGTTTATAGTTGAGCTATCTTGTGCCTAGGGATAGGGCAAGGTTAAGTGGCTAAGGAAGAATTCATACACATTGGTGTTCATCCTTCGATTCACGCCGGGAGGTATCATCAAAGACGTGATCATCGACAGACTTGGACCTAGGGATAGGCCAAGGCAGATCTGGGATTCTTGCCAAACTTGAAAGTACTGAGTTGGTGTGTTTGCTGCCGCGACGACCAACGGACAGCTGCCGCGACAGGTGCTGCCAGCGACAGGCACGACGACAGAACTGGAGTTCCTAAGCAATACAATACCTGCACTACTGAGCAATTCAATACCAGCCCATTCTCTCTATCTTGATATTCCTACTCTTTTATTTACGTTTTATTCAATATTTTCGTGACAACTTCCTAAACTATTCTCTTTACTTCGTGCAGTGAAATAAGGTGAAGCTATTAGCCCAATCCCTATGGAGACGATATCCGATACTTCGTATCACTTTACTACTTGCGTCGTGTACACTTGCACTACAATTGCGATAGACTCTTTTACACGCAACAATTTCCAATAAGTTATGTCAGTATCGGTACGCGTGTGAGTACCGGTACCCATGGGTACCGTATCAATACTCGTCTTCGACTACTGGTACCCACTGAATTAAATAATCAATAATGCTAGCTAAGGATGGAATTTGACGCGTATGATTTACAACGCGATTAATGCATTGATTAATTAAATAACATAGACTAATGGAAAAAAATAATGAGAATAATTATGTACTCCCCCACAACATATTATTAACTTGGTAATGTAAAATCAATGATGTGATGATGATTAACGATAATAGGGAGACCCTTGAGATTACGTTGCTTGTATGTCGGATAAACAATTGTTTGGTTGAGTCGATGATTGATGGGATCTAGATACCCAAGATTTGTGTTGCAGTACTTGTTCCATTCTTCGCGTGCACTCGATGGCTAGGTGTTTTCGAGTATACAACATTCCCTACTCGATGGCTAGGTGTTTCTGAGTATACGACATTCCCTACTCGATGGCTAGGTGTTTCCGATTATGCGATGACCTTTACTCGATTGCTATGTGTTTTTGATTTTGTGTTGCCCTCTACTCGATGGCTATGTGTTTCCAAGTAGATGACCCATGTTATTATCCAATGGCTAGACGTTTCCGCGTATATAGCCAGTTGAAGGACTCGATGTTAGAGTGTTACATTTAGTGGTATCAAAGCTTAGGTTTAGCCGGTTCTAAAAAACCCCAGGGTGGTATAGGTGTTATAGTAAGGTGTCTAGTGAATATAAGCCCTTAAATTAATTTCGTACTCCTTAAGACTGGAATCATGATGGTACATCTAATGTTGTGACGCTAAGATGGTTACGATCATGGTCGAGAGGGCCGAGTTAAGTGTTGAGCCACTCATGGGAGCGATTTTTGGGGTGAGATCACCCCAGACTATTGAGTTGCGAGTTAGTTGAATGATGCTGGAGTCGAGGACGTGTATTCCTCCAGCCACCTGAATGGTGCCTTCATTGTGTGTAGTAGTCATAACGAAGCCTTCAGATACGTTATGAGAAATTGTGGCAGAGTCTTCATCATTAGGTGTGATTAACGTATGTGATGCGGGTACAGATAACCCACTCTCGAAGTTGATTTGTGGATGCACGTCAGTGGGAGGACCCTTTGATCTCTTAAAAAGGGTATTGTTTATACTTGGGAAGTATCATCGCCCATCTCAAGGGCATTTCTCGGAGATAGTGGACTAGGGATCCACTAGTTCGTATGAGAGTGACCAAGGTGAGACGTTTTTGCAAGTTCGATAAAGATGTCTTCTTAAGAGTTGTTGTACCTTAGACATTAATTTGGCCAATCAAACGTGACACTAGCTTATGATGTTGAGAAACGTGCTCGAAGCTTCGAGATCTCGAGATAACCAAGCTTTTGGTAATAAGAATATTGAGCCATAACCTTCCTATTGTGATCTCCATAATGGTCGTTTTGAGAATGACAACGAGATTGCGAGACATGTTTGAACCGTGCGATAGATGCCAACGTAGAGAGTTCAACGCTCAAGAGTTTTTGGACCATCAGAATATTCATTTATGCTTTCCAATGGATTCGTCAAGACTTTCTCCGTGTCAAGGTTGTGAGTAGATGTTAAGGTAAGGCCGAGTTGGCGTCGGTGCCTATCGTGTGCTTTGTGCCATGTGTAACATGGACCAATATGGTTAAACACGGACCAAGCTATCTATGTTCATGTGATCCAAGATAAACAAGACACAATAATACCAAGAAAGTATGACATGAATAAGATAAGATTATGAACTTCCATAAGACATATACAAGTCAAGATTATGAACTTTGATAAGACATACTCAAGACATGACTATGAGCTCAAATAAGAGATATGTTCAAGTATGCTTTGATGTCACTATGTACTTTGATTTCAATGTATGCATTAATGCCATTACATGCTTGATTTTAATTGAAATCCATGATTATTCATATATGTGTTATTATACAAGATTGCTACCTCACTTAGGCTAAGTAAGCCTAATTCATTACATTGCCATGCATTTTCAGGATTTTAAGTTTGCTAAGGATCGACCATGGACAAAGGCTGCAAGTCACTTCTCAAGCTCTGAGTAATGTTTACACTCTTCTCTATAACTCTTAGAATGGTGGCATATGTCATGATATATATATATGTTGTCTTAAATATACAATGGCAAAGAAGACATAGTGTAATTATGTGTGTGCATTAAGACACATGATACATGAAATCTTAAATATATGTTGTCTTGTTTCAAGGAATACATATTTGTTGTTCACCTGATTTGATTGTATATATATATATATATATATATATATGCTAAAAGTATTTTAAGTATGTCATTATGAAAATTGTGTAATGTTTAGGTGATATGAAGCATGAAAATAGTCATATAGATAAAAGAGGTATGAATGCATGTTTGAAAATCATGAAATGGCCCATTGGGCACTTACATAACTAAACTAGGTGAATATAAGTAAAACTATGTTGAAGCATGTTGTTTGAAATGAAAAACATGTATGATGTATGCCTATGTGGTTATTATGTAAAAATGTATATGGAAGACCAAATTATGCATGGAATGGAGCTCAGTGTCAAATATGGCCTTTTTGGATCTAGTATGATTAAATCAAGATATGCATGTTAAAAATATGTATGGACATGGTTTATAGTTAGATTAATACATTAGAAATTTGATGTATATGTTTGACATGCTTTGAACATGAATTAAACAAGGTTAGATCAAGATTTGTCAAGAAAATATGCATTATTGTGCAGGGTATACCGGTACCCTATCTGGTGCGTACTAATATGGCTAAGCAAAAATGACCATGTGATGCAAACAGTATTAGTATAGTCGACCGTATTGGTACGAAAGTGAGTTACTGGAAATTGATTCATGCATGGCGTATTGGTATGAAAGTGGGAAGAGTTTGTCTGGCAACCTGGGCGGATCAATGTTTCTTGGGTGCGCAAATTTTATACCCACATTACCAAAGCCGACGACATAACTGCCTTTGTCTGTGGAAAAATGGCAAACTTCTCTGTCGAGAATATCAACAATTTATTTGACCTGGATAATGCAAAAGACGACCACGAGGACTTTATGTCGACGACGACCAATGCCACCCATGATGAGGTGCTAAACGACTTGTGCATTCCGGGGACTGAATGGACATGGAAATTGACCAACCACAAGATTGTGAAATGGGTCGACTTGAAACTAGACCCTAAATATTTGATCTATTTAAAAAAACACGCGAATGGGACCCATAGGACACCACTATACGATCCCCGCCGATAGGATGCTTCTTTTGCACTCTATAATGACTGGTTGGCAAATTGATGTTAGGAGAATGAAATATGATTCCATTGTGGGTAGGTCAACGTCTTCAGGCAAAAAACGTCCTTTGATTTTCCCAAGTTTGATTACTGCATTGTGTGAAAAGGCACAGGTTCAGACTAACCCTAACGACCTGGTAATAGAGGCCCACATCAGGACGCTCCTAAAGGAGATACCATAGCTTAAGGGGCTTGTAGCTAGTACAACACCCTTTAGTACCACAACTACAAGTTCTCTGCATACAGCTTTGCTTGGCACCATGGGAAAATTCTTCAAGCCATTTTTTGAATATGCTAGAGAAAATGATATGGCAACAAGAGCAGTGATGAATCGATTGTCCCCGGGATCCACTGAAGCATTTCCAACGTTCCCTGAGCATTGCTTTTTCATGCCTCTTGCTAACCAATCGCCCAGAGAAGAAGAAGAAGAAGAAGAAGAAAGAGAAAAAGAAGAAGAGGAAGAGGAAGATGAAGATGAAATTCCCCTAAGCCCTCAAGCTCTTGCTGCTAGAACAAGAAAGAGGAAGGAAACCGCTGACTTATCAACTCCCGCTAGCCCAGTACACTTGGTTAGTGATGATTCCACTAAAGTACAACAGCTAGTGGGCCAAGTCACTCCTTCTCCTTTCAAGACATCATCGACTCCAACTCCATCTGTTACCACTCCCAGAACTCAGACCAAAGTCACCGATGGTCGAGTCCTTGAGCTTATTGAGGAATCGCAAGCGCATTGGGGAGACGACCCCCATTATCTACCTCTTCAGACTCCTCTGCAACGACCACTGCTTCTCTAAAAAAGGATGCCCCTGCATCCCTTACAAATAATCAGGCACCACATGCACATGTTCCCTCCGCGCCACGCACTGGAGGGCGTACAAAGAGCCAAGCGTGCTGTGCCGCACCACCCCAGTAACTCTCTGGGTTATTTTTCTTTTTCTTTCATTTTTAGTTTAGTTTAGTTTTCGATATTACATCTGCATATTTTTAGTTTAGTCTAGTATAGTTTAGTTTTGCTTTTCCTTGATTTGTTTTTCTTTTTGTTTCTTTTTGCATTAGAGATAGTGCTCTTCTCAAGTTTGGGAGAGTACTATCCCATGTATATATTAGGTTAAATTTAAAATTTAAAAAAATGGACTTGTAAATAGCCTAATATGTCCGGTAGGCTCCCTTTTCTATGATTCCTTTGATTCTGAAACTATTGTTGCATTGATCGTGACTTCTTATGATGAATCTATGTTGATGCTTTGTAATGTGTTAAGAGCTTTCATGTCTTGTACTTAATGATGAATCTGTTGTAGCCCTTAAAAACACATGTTGCATGCATTCAAAAAGCTTAAGAAACCTTAGGAAACTCTAGGTCGACTTTTTGATGACATAGCATGAATCAATGTGAATGATCTGAATGCTCAATGTAGCAACTTAAAGGCTTAAAAACTCCCTGAAAAATCAAGAAAAGTAATTAAGACTTGATAATATAAACAAAACTATCGAGGGACACTCTTATATGCATCTTGCTATCTTAGTACACTAGGTGAGTTGTGTTTGCTCCATTTAAGTTTCCTTGGTAGAAATGACAATACTGGAAAAGAGTGAATGAAAGTCTTCACGGGATGACACTACTTGTAGGGCTTAGGGATGGGTTGTTTGCTCCACTCCATCTTCAGGTCTGAAGGGTAAGTGTGATAAGCTAAAGCCCCAAGGATACAATTTTCAAACTTGAAAAGAAAAGGGAGTAAAACAAAGTGCTGACAAAGAAAAACAATATGCAGAGGCAACAATAGAAAACAACCCTTAAGTTTCTCTAAGGCTATTAAGTGATGAAGGCATGTAACTTAGCATACACTACAGCTACATTATACTTGCTCTTTGGAACAGAACTATAAACTCTAATGCATTGCATTTCATCAACTTAGCTGAGGAATGAATTATTGTTGCAGCGTGACTTGGAATCTCTATAGTCGTAGCTTAGTGGAACCTTAGGACTTATAGGTTGTTTACTATTTTTATTTTTCTTCATTTCATTTTGCATTGCTTGAGGACAAGTAGTAGTTAAAGTTTGGGGGTATTTGACGAGCGTGTAAATGATATATTATATATACCTTTTTTACTTGTCTTTTTGCATGTCTTCAAGCCCATATAGGTTGCATTTAGGTTAGATTGTACATAATTTGCATGTAGATAGGGAGTTACACCGTATGTGCTTTAATATCATATATATTGGTGCTTTTGTGGGAAATGTAGTGTTTTGTGGTGCATGTGCAGGATGCTGAAGGATTGCTGGAACAGTAGAGTGGTAGATCTCATGGCTGGAGCTGACGAGGCATAAAGAGTTGGAGATGAATCTACTTTTGCCCACGTGGACTTCCTCCTAAATACAGAACATTAAATATAGCAGGAAATCAATGGCCATATTTAATGAAGCCACGCACTTTAGGGTTCTTAAACACTGGTTTACCGCATATATAAGAGAGACTTGGACGCCAATTTAAGGGAGCGCAATTTTAGACGACAGTCCTGGTCTGAAGCTTACGGAGAACCACCAGGGTGGAAGCTAGAGAATTCTCCTCACGACAGACGCCAACGAGAGAGGCTGGCAGAGTAAGAGACTTGCAACAATAGTTGGACGGCACAAAGGGAGTTTGTCGAGGACGCTCGTCTCCTTTCTTTTCCTTGCTTGATAAACTGTCGTACTTTAATATTTTTGTTATAGATATTTTAGGCTTAGACATGAGCTAAATATTTCAGTTGACATTATTGTGTCCCGGGATTTTATGTTTTGATTTTCTTATTTTAATGCTATAGTTGTTTTTCTTTATCTATTATGTTCATTGTTCTTTATGTGTAGTTATTGTAAGAGCTATCGAGAGAGGCCTTTTAACTATTGATCTATGACTTAATATTGAGAGAGTTAGGTTATACAAATGTGAACAGTGGAGCTAAGCTATTAACTTAGCCTAAATCCGGCTTAGACATAATTTTAGGATTTCAACGACTAAAATGGAGTTCTTATAAAAAAAATAATAGAGTTTTTAGGGTTCGCGCACACATGTATCACCTTAGCTTCAATATTATTAACTTCTAGGCATCGAGGGAGTCAGAAGTTCCTTAGAAAATCTTGTCGAGTAGATAAAGACCCTTATGGTTTACGTAGACATGTATTGACGGTTGCTATAGCATTGAAGTAAGTAATCAAGCATATATCCTTAGCAATAATCCCATCTTCCATAATTATTTGTTATTTGCCGCATTTGTTTATCTCAATCATAGCTATCTTTAGTTTTTATTGTTTTAGTTTTAATAATTCAACAATCATCATTACTTGCAAACACATTCTTAAGCTTAATAATAACTTCGTAGTTATTGATCCAATCCTCGTAGGTTCGACACTCTACTCATCACTTTGTTACTTGATTCGACGAATAAACTTGCTCTAAAGTGCATCACAATTCGACAAGCATCAGTCGTTCAAGTGCCTTCGCACTATTTGCTAACTCAGAGAATGTCCCAAGCGAATCTGCTGTCACATACATTTGAAGGTCAACCTTCAATCCGTGTCTAAACCTTTTACTCCTCAACTCCTCTGTGGCAACTAACTCCGGTGCATATCGGCTCAACCGTAGAAATCTTGCTCATACTCAAACATTGTTCGGTCGCCCTTTACTAGATGTAGGAACCGATCTCTCATCTCATCCATGTGAACCTCACTGATGTACTTCTTCCTGAACTCGTCCAAAAAGACATAGCATGTTGGAAGTGTAGGTTGTAGTCCCAACTCAACAGTTTCCCACCACTCATGTGCATTACTCTAAAAAGGGAGACAATACAATCGAGGTCATCCTTCGGACTCCCCCTCATCTGTCTTAAAATCCTCTGAGTGTCTCTTAACCACTGGTCAGCCTTGATCGGGTCATCTTCACCCAAACCTTCAAAATCTTTTGGTCCATAACGGTGATGCCTCTCAACGGGGGTCTTGCGAGGTATCTCAGATTGCCTCGGGATAGCTTGCACCACTTGCAAGAGAGTAGAGGTAAGATCATGGAGGTGCTTCGCCCCTTTGACTTTCAATGCCTCTCGAAAGACTCATGTCCCCAACATCTGGGATAGACTCCTTACTGAAGTCCTTCGTTTCAGAGACATGACTCTCCTCATGACTCTCTTAGTCGTGTCCGGCATCACTAGCCATCAGAATTTCTAAAATTACAAGGAAATAAGGCAGCAACATCAGGATTCCCAGTCTTGGAAGAGTACAACTTAAACTTAGGGTATTGTATTCACTAGACATCTTACCACGACCTCTATATCACCCTGGGGTTTCCTAGAACCAGCGAAACCTAGGCTCTGATACCACTAAATATAACACTCCAATTATGATCGTGATCCAAAGTGCTACATTCGGGTCACCCAAATCCAACCCATCAGAATTTCTATTAAAAACTATAAGTTTAGCCATTTTCAAAATATCAAATCATTCATAATTCCATGTAATTAAATAAGCAATATAAATAAGTTTACAAAATAAGAGCTCTAAGTTTAAAATACCGTATATCAAAATAACATTTCAATAGAGTTTGCATACTCAAACACAGTAAGGTCCTATGAATACAATAGCCCAAAACTAAATATCAAGTATTGTACTCTCAAGCACTACGGTTCTGGGAAATCCCTTCTTGATGTGCTCCTCAACCACGATCCACCAACTAACCTGCGAATGGAAATAACAATTCTGAACGCTGAGCTTACAAGGCTCAGTGGTACATTTCTACTCTATCAAAATTCATGATTATCATAAAATAAGAATGCAAGATAAATATAGTTTAGAGCATAGATAAGGCTTCACTACCTATGAGTTATCATCTAACCTACACTAGCTAGAGTTCTTAGGTCACCTATCTCAAGGCATCAACAAGTCTACAAGAAGTCTTACATGATCCACAAAGCTTTGACATACTCGAGGTTACATAGCCTATCGAGTTAATACATTCATAAGCTATTATCCATAGCATCCACACAAATACATAAATGAATCCATACATTGTCTACATAATGGCCAATGAAGCCCTACTTTACCCGTTCTCACACAACCGTTGAGTTACCCATGTTCGCACATTCGTCGGGTTAAATGGACCATATCTGGATCACCACATCCACGGATACGTCCTAGACATACTTAGATCACATTAACCACAAGTAGTCCTTACATGAGGTCACTTAGCCTATCAAGTTACTTGAGCTCACTCAGCCTGTCGAGCAAACTACCTTATCCGGATCACCATAGCCACTGATAGGTTTCTAACCGCACTCAGATCACTCAGCTCATGGGTACATCGGATGTACTTGTTCACTTAGCCTGAAGTATGCATCCCTTTATACAAGTATTGTAGTACTGACTCTAGGACATCCAGATTCCTTTACAACAATCATAAGATAATATATGCTCCCCGAGCATTCATACACCTCACCAAGAGGTAAGTGACACCAAGCCAAGCCATCAAACAAATGCTCCAAGGCATGACACTAACCAACATGGTTATCTCGATTTATCACTTGCCAAGTTATTACACGTTACGCTCATCCATGAGGGTGAAATCTCGGTTTCTCAGTTTTACAATTCATTTTATTACATTAGAAGTCCCTTGGACAACAGTCATCGAATTATCAACCCCTCGAACTCATTTCAACATTTACGAGTAGATTGTCTAGTGGGTACCGATACCCAACCATGAGTATCGATACTAGTCTCTCGGTACCGATACCCAGACTAAGTGTACCGATACTTGAGCTCATAGAGAAGGGGTTTGACCGTTAATCCTGTACCGGTATACGAACCCCGCGTACCGATACCCTGTTAGTATCGATACACCCCAAGCATACTGATACGAATCTTCGTTACTGGAATTTGATGACACAGGGGTTATCGATACAACCAGGGCTCCTAACGATATGTCCTTCAAAATTTGCCTTTGTTCATCCTTCAGAACATAGGGTGCCAATACATGCTCCCCGTATATCAGTACCGAAGCCCAGAAATGGCTTCCAAGGGTTGGGAAATCTCTTCCCAAGCCCCCAAAATGTAACCTTTAACACATTAAATCGATTCTACATCTTATGGAAGTTGTTTAGGGTGGTTTACTACCATTTTTACTCCTTATTAACGATTAATCTGAGATTTACTATTAACAAAGCTTTAAGCTACTTAAACACCAAAACTAGCAATCTTACGCAACAAAATCAAGCAAAGAAATCACTTTATAATCTTCAAGAAGAGTGAGAGTTAGAGATGTACTGACCTTTAACTAGAAATCTCAAAATCAAGCTTTCAAGTAAAACCCTTCAACTTTCTTCCTTTAACTCAATTTTGGAAGAACTACCAAACACCTCTTTTCCACCACACAAACAAGGAAGCAAATCAAAACTTAACCCAAATAATAAAGAAACGCTTGGCTACAAATTATCAACTTTAAAAACATGGGAAAAGCCCCAAAAGCTTAAACCTTCCAAAACCTCATAATCACAGCCCTTACTTTTTCACCACAAAATTATGCTTTTCGTGAAGCTCCTGGAGAGAGAATTAACATATCTCAATCTTGAATCTTGGATGTAGAAAATGAGGTAGAAATCTTGAATCTTTGAGCTTGGAAAAAATGAGGTCTGAGGAAAAGAGAAAATTGAGGGTGTTTGGGAAAGATGAAGACTGAAAGAGGGTGATATCACTTTGTCCTCTCTTCCCATGTGATAGGCAAAGCAATAAAGAGAATTTTCGGCCTTTATTTGAAAAAGGTGCATTTGTCCCATAAAACCCTCTACTTTCTCCCTTTTTACAAAATGGTCACTTCCCAAACCCACAAAGCTCAATATTCATCCAACAAAGCCCAACTTGGCCCAATGGGTCCAATTACTTCAACCAACACGAAGCTCTGCAACCCAGTTCAACGCCCAAATCGTTGACTCGGAAATTCGGGTTGTTACACTTAGACCTGCGCTCAAGAGTTTAATCACTAATAATGTCTCTGCCACCCAAAACAACCATAAACATCATATTTAAGCAAACAAAGCATCATCCTTAGGATTTGCATGAAACAAAGGAGTTAGAGGTGTACTAACCTTATGCAAAAATCATGAAATGCTACCTTAGATAGGTTTCCTTCCACTTTTATTCTTCCTTTATCGAATGGGAACATTCTCCAATTCTCTTGCACAAATCATCCGAGTGCAAAAATGAATTAATATTCCTCTAAATAATTAATAAAGGTATCTGGAATTATTTAATTAACTAACTAAGCTTGAATTCTTTCTAAAATCAATTCTTCTTAAACCCTCAAATAAACTTTATCCCAAAATCTCCATAGAATACTTTAGAATTTGCCCATAATCCATCCAACCACTTTTATACTCAATTTATTCTTCACAAAGATCTTCAATTTATATTTCTCTAACTTAACCAAAATTTTCTCACTAATCTAGAGTTTCTATTTAATTCGGGGTTTTTCCATAACTCAACTAAAAACCTTTAATTGTATACTCATTTTATAGAGAATGAAGAAATAAACAACTTTATATTTCACACATAAAGTCATAATCTAACTAGAAATAGAAGAAATGGAAGATTAAAGTTTGAACTTCTTACCTTTCTTTTTCTTCATGTTCTCCTGTACTTTTGGGGGAGGAAGATGACTTGTTCATCTTTTCTCTCTCTTTTCCTTTATTAATACTTTTTTTTCTAAATTTAAAATCGTATTAAATCTCAACCACCCATCTTACATTAATATCAATGGCTAAGATTTAGTATGACAACTCTCATCAAATCCAATGGTTATAACTTATAACTTTAAATTTTCTCTTGTTTCTACTTTAGATTTACAAACTTTATTTCTTTCAATTTTCATCCTTTTTATCCCATAACACAATTTCCATGAATTAATTTTTAATATCAAAATATCCCAAATTCGGATTCAATATTCGAATAGCTAACCCGTAATTCGGGCCGTTACACACGACATGAAGATAAATTGAATAATAGAAATCATCGTCACAAGTCTTATTTTATAACTCAAATTTTATTTGAAATTTTTTTGAGTCAAGTCGAGTTTATAAAATTTGAAGCGAGTCGAGTTTATAGTGTTATAGTACTAATTAGTTCCAATTTAAACGGTTTTCTGTAACCATGTACAATACACATATATTTTTTCATATGTGATATATATATTATGTCAGACAGAATTGAGAGACTCGACTTGAACTTGAAAACCGGTCCACTAATTACTAAAAATTTGAGTTATTCGAATTTCTGTTTTATAACTCAAACTTTATTTAAAAAAAATCGACTCAAATATTTTCACATTGAGTTGAGTTAAATAATTCGATTTTTTTGAATCGAGTATAATTTTGACTACCCAGCGATACGCGACCTTATAAATCCAATACTCACATTCATGTAGTTTCATTACTATTGTTGTGAGTTGTGACCTGCTCTTGCCACTACTCAAGTCTGTCTTGACACACCTAGCCTAACCCCCTTTTACTTATAAACATATATTTTTATACATTAATATAGTAATTTTTTTAATCTCACAAATCATGTACAATTTATTGCATTACTTAATTTTCGAATCAATTCTAAAATAATATTACGTGCCTTGTATTTTCTTTTAAAATAAAATTAGAGATACATATGGGCCAGAAGACAGGAGTTAACACAATGTTGGGGCTTTGCCCAATATAATTTAGTTGGGCTCTCTTGACTTTTCTATAACAACGGCGTCGTAAGATACGATCATTTTTGGTTTCTTCGACTCCTCTCTCTCCCCAGACCAGACCTACAGCTGAAGAAAGTGAAAACCTTGGTTCTCCAAATCCACCACTTGCTTTCGCGATTCAAAGGTCAAAATTTTGTTTCCCGTTTACTTTTAAGCATCCATCTCCATAATCGAAATTGCACCCCCTTTTTTCCCTTAATTTTTTATTTTTGCGTTTCGTTTCGATTTGCAATTGTTTCAGATTCTCACGAAAATGACTCAAGATGTGGAGATGAAAGAGCAACCTGCTCCTTCCAATTCCGTTACTTCATCTTCTCCTTCCACTCTGCACCGTAAGTTCAACCAATCTATGTATCTATAACATCCATAGCTCTCTAGCTCGAATCATTTTGACGCTTGTGGATTTACTTTTTTAAAATGTTTTCCGAACTGGGCCTCTGTTTAGATTTGAAGGAAATTGCGTCTCTGATAGAGACCGGTGCATATGACCGTGAAGCTCGCCGTATTTTGCGGGCTATAAGACTTACTATGGCTTTAAGAAGGAAGCTGAAGTCGTCTGTGCTGTCCTCATTCCTAAGTTTGAGTCTTGCCCCTGGATCCGAGGCCCTTACTCGGCTTTCTTCTTATCTTCCTAAGGTAATCGTTTTTTATGTCTGATTTCATTATTCAGTCCAGGTGGATTGCTTCTTCTTTTTTAACCTGCCGCATGTTTCGTGCTTGCCATGCTATCCTCTTAGGTTAGACCTCAAGTCTTAATTAAAATCATCGGAAGAGATTCTAAAGAAAGAAAACAAATTGTTGTATCATTGAAGTTAGTTTTAGGCGATGTCACCTTGGTCGAGTTTCTCTCTTCTACGGGAAATATTTAAAATGATTGTCCTGAAGTCTTAAGTCTTGCATTCTTTGTTCTTTTAAGAACTTAACTGTTGAATTTCTTTCAGGAAGATGAGCACGAGATGGGAGTTGACACTGCAACCTCCGCGGCCCAACCTCCTGCTAAGCACTCCCTGCCAGAGCTAGAAATCTACTGCTACTTGCTTGTCCTGATATTTCTGATTGATCAAAAGAAATACGATGAGGTACATACATTAGCTAATAACTTCATCAGGACGTTTCCTCCTTTGAACGTAATGTTATCTCCTTTCAGGCAAAGGCATGTTCCTCTGCAAGCATTGCTCGTCTGAAGAATTTGAATAGGAGAACTCTCGATGTCCTTGCTGCCAGGCTGTACTTTTATTACTCTCTTTGCTATGAACTCACGGGCAATCTTGCTGAAATTAGGAGGTAAGCCATACCGTAGTCAAATTTGATTTTTATCGTATGTTGTCTTTAGTATATATTCTGATTTTAAAGAAATCTCAGCATCTTATGTTTCTAGCATTACATGATCAGAAGTACAGTCTGATATTCTAGGTCTAATTAGCATGCTCTTTAATTGACAGCAACCTTCTAGCCCTGCACCGTATTGCAACACTGCGCCATGATGAGCTGGGTCAGGTAAATTTTCAACTATCTGAGCAGTTTATATATCTGATGTTAGGGTCTTGTATTTAAATATTTCTCTCATGTAGGAGACGCTTCTTAACCTGCTACTTCGCAATTACCTCCATTACAATTTGTATGACCAAGCTGAGAAACTGAGATCAAAGGCACCTAGATTTGAAGCTCACTCAAACCAACAGGCGAGTCACTAGTTTTGATATCTTTTAGTCTTTGAACATCAAATTCCATGATCCCAGAATATTCACTTCATTTCAGGCAACGGAACTGCATGTTTATAGTTATTAAATGGTTTCTGTATGTTTGGCTTGGGTTATGGTTATAGCTATAAAAACATTACAGCTACCTTTCTTATCCTAAGACGAAGGTTACACTCTGCAGTTTTGCCGGTACCTCTTTTACTTGGGGAAGATTAGGACAATCCAATTGGAGTACACGGATGCCAAAGAGTGTCTCCTCCAAGCTGCTAGGAAAGCCCCTGTTGCAGCCCTTGGTTTCCGGGTTCAATGCAACAAATGGGCAATCATTGTCCGATTACTGCTAGGAGAAATCCCTGAGAGGACTGTTTTCATGCAAAAAGGCATGGAGAAGGCATTGAGGCCCTACTTTGAACTGACAAATGTGAGTTAAGAGTTTGTCGTACTTAATTTTACTTTATAGAAAACCGAGTCTGATATTCCAAGCATGTCTTTCCCAGAAAGAAAAAGGAGAAATCATGTTGTGTGTGTATATCCTCATGTTTTCCTTTTCTTCAAATATTTGTTTGGTTTTATTTAAATTAAATTTTAGCACAAAAGATTTATAATAACTTGGATTGTCTCATTGGTTTCAGTGGTTTCTAATTTTTACTAATAGTTTTGTGAACACAAAATGTTTGTGTATTTTCAGGCTGTTCGCATTGGGGATTTGGAGCTTTTCAGATCTGTTGCTGAGAAGTTCTCAAGTACTTTCAGTTCAGACCGGACCAATAATTTGATTGTTAGGCTGCGGCATAATGTCATTCGGACTGGGCTACGCAACATAAGTATCTCATATTCTCGCATCTCACTGGCTGATGTTGCCAAGAAGCTTAGATTGGACTCTGTTGCCGATGCCGAGAGCATAGTAGCTAAGGCAATCAGAGATGGAGCTATAGATGCGACATTGGATCATTCCAACGGGTGTATGCTGTCTAAGGAGACAGGAGACATCTACTCCACGACTGAGCCTCAAATGGCATTCAACTCTAGGATTGCTTTCTGCCTGAATATGCATAATGAGGCAGTGCGTGCACTTCGTTTCCCACCAAACTCACACAAGGAGAAAGAAAGTGCTGAGAAGAGGAGAGAGAGACAACAACAGGAGCAAGAGCTTGCAAAGCACATTGCAGAGGAAGACGATGACGAATTTTAGCCGAAAGTGACAGGGTGAAGAGGCTATTTATCCACCATATGATTGTTCCTTGCAGTTGGACATTTTACTTTAAAAGGCATGCCGTATTAGAGTTATATTTTGCTTTTCTTTTCTGGATGGCTACTACTCCCAGTGATTGCATTGCTTTACAACACTTTGGAGTTTTGTTCCTTGGTAGATCTTAAGTTATATAATTGTCACGTGGTTTCATTTGTTTGTTAATACGGCTAACGGAGATTTTCTTTCGAACTTCTGAGAAAGCTAATAGGAATAGCTCGACCCATTATTCCTGGATTTCACTGGAGAGTTTCAGTTTGCACTGTTATAACTTGCCGCCTGAATCTTTAGATGTAATACAGGAAAGAAGTGGTCAATTTGCTCTTTATTTCACCCACATTATTTGGTTTCTGTCATCCTATAACTTCAAAAATAAGGATAACTTTTA
Source organism: Hibiscus trionum (assembly GCA_030270665.1). NCBI lineage: Eukaryota > Viridiplantae > Streptophyta > Magnoliopsida > Malvales > Malvaceae > Hibiscus > Hibiscus trionum. Next base: position 876,725 of record BSYR01000050.1, read on the forward strand.
ACTATATTAATATATCATTTCCAAAACCTTTGTAAATATTATTATATATTTCTGTATGAATACCAATTTATTTGTATATAAAATGATAGCATAGAAGTGGTTTTTGTTTGCATATTAGGGGTGTTCGGTAAACAACTTTTTGAAGAGTTTTAAGTTTATTTGGGCACAAATAGCTTATAGGTGGCCAAATTTTCTATTTCTAGTGTTCGGTAAACACCTTTTTAAAAGAGCTGGTTGTGGAAAATAAGCTAAAAGAGAAAACGCTAGAAAATTTAACGGATTGAAAAAGTTGATTTGCAAAATAAGATGCTAAATGATTAACTTGTTCATGTTATTTTCATAATTACGTCCTTAAAATAAATACATTTTTTAGTGAAATTTTATTTTATTATTCTATTTTTTTAGTTATAGATTCTCAAGTATATTTTAGTTAAGAAAATATAGCAAAACATGAAAGTGAAGAAAAAAATGTAGTGTTGATATTTTATACAAGGTTAATACTATGTATCAATCTCCACAAGGTTAATATTTGTAAGTATTAAATTTAAAAAAATATTCGATTTTTTTAAAAATATACACTAGTTTTCTTAAGGAAGTTAAAAGCATTTTATCAGAATAATTTCACCCCCAATAAAAATTAAAGTATTATAAAAACATATATGTACTTAACAACTAAATGTATCATACCCTTATTTGTTATTTACTCATATCAGTTATCAGCTAAGTTTTACCAAATATTTTTATATAAACAGTTTCTCAAATTAACTAATAAAATCAGTTGGTCAAACCAACTACTGCAATCAGCTATCAGCTATCAGTCGTTTTCTAAACACTCCCATTACTTTTTTATCGAAACTTGGAGTTATTTGGTTCACAAAATATAATGTTATATTTAGGAATAAGATTGTAACTTAAAATTGTTGAGAATGTTATATTATTTTTTAATGATTTAAAAGTGATTATAAAGTAGTATTTGTTCATACATATTTTTAACCCTTTCATAATGTGCATACACCTTGTAGGCAAAGCAATTTGAACTCGTGTCTCCTAAGGTGAACATCATCTGCTTTTTTATTGGGACACTTGTCGGATTCTACATTATCTAATTTAAGTTATCTTAATAGAATATAAAATTATGGTGTTTAGTTGACGTAATATGAAATTATCAAAAATACATCTTACAAAATTATCATTTTCATAAGTTTTTTTTAATATTAATTTAGAAAATATTACCAGGAAAGATCATAGAAATATAGAATATTGTTAAAAAGTGCTTAAGGGGTCAATAAGCCCTTAAACTTTTACAAAAAAAAAATAATTAAGTCTCTAAATTTTTTTACACCCAATTAAACCCTTAAACTCAAAAAAAATTAATATGACCTTTTGACTAACGTTGACCGTTATCTTTAACACTTTTTTTTCTAAAAAAATTCTTTTGACGTGTGTCGCAATAGGATAATGTCACTTGTCTTTTTAGGAATTTTAAAATTTTTAAAATATCTTAAAACAGAAAAAAAAATTGATTTTTTTTTCGAAATTTCTGAATTTTTTTTAAATTTTGAAATTTATTTAAAAATAATTATTTTCAAAAGATTAAAATATTTTTTAAAAATTAAAGTATTAAAAATATAAAAATGTTAAACAATATTACAAGCATAACAAATAATTTGAAAAAATATAAAACAATAAAATTTATTTTGATTTTAAAAATATATTTTAAAATATATTAAAAATATATATTTTTTAAAAATACAAAACATTAACATTTATTTTGAAAATAAAAATAACTTTGATTGTTTTATATATTTTTTTAAATTATTTTTTATAATTGTAAAATAATAAAATTTAAATTTTTGAAAATTTAAAAATTTTAATAATATTTTAATCTTTTGAAAAAATATTATTTATTATTTTTAAATAAATTTCAAAATCAAAAAATATTATATATATATATATATTTAAAATAATTTTTAAAATTTTCCAGAATTTTTTATTTTTTGTAGAATTTTTTCTGTTTTTATATATTTTTAAAAAATTAAATTTTAAAAATTCCTAGAAATGACAAGTGACATTATCATATTGTGACAAGTGTCAAAAAAGATTTTCAAAAAATAAACTGTTAAACTTAACGGTCAACGTTGGTGAAAGGGCAAAATTAATTTTTTTTCTTTAGTTTGAGGGCTTAATTGAGTAAAAAAAAATTAGGGGCTTAATTAATTTTTTTTTGTAAAAGTTTAAGGGCTTATTGAACCCTTAAGCCAAAAGAAAAACAATTCCACTTAAGATGCGTTTGGTTCACGAGATATAAGATTACCTTCGAGAATAGGATTCCTAGAATGTAACATTGCCTGTAATATTACTGGGAATGTTATATTACCTTGTTTGACTTATTTAGCAGGAATGTAAGATGACAGTGTTTAGCCGGAAAATATAGGATTACCTGAATGCATATTTTACTAATTTGTCCTTGTGATTTATTTTCTTTCTAATAAGTTAAATTCCCATTCTTTGTAATATATTTTATCAAATATTTAAATTAAATTTATGAAAATAATAAAAACAAAAATATGCAACAAAAATTATTTATACCAAAAATGTTTATGAAAGATGATAATTGTTTACGATCAACCTTGCAATTGAAGCTTTTGTAAGTTAAAAATAATATAATTAAAATACATAACATGTGAAAATTATTCATGACAATAAGGTTTAGAGATTTTTTTAATATAAACTTCGCGATCACGTATTAAAACTTTAACTCAACATAATTATTATTACCGTAATCAAGAATTAATGAATTCAAATACATTTAAACATTCAATTATAAGTAATTTTAGGTATTGCATCAAAATAAAAATAAAAAAATCTTTACAATATCACTTTAATTTTCCTTTTATCAAAATAAGTTTTTGTTTTTCATGTTTATCTTTATACTCTTTAGGTGAATTAACTTCTCATAAAAATTAACTAACCATTTTATCAATTAAACTAGTTAAACCCTAACTATGCAAAAAAAATGATGAACTTATAAGCATATCTAAGAATGACAATAAATATAAAAATATTTTTTTACAAACAATAAACTAACTTCTTTCAAACATCTTCTACAAAATAATATCCAACCTCAATCCATTCTAAACCATCACAAAAATTTTAATTCATAATAAAATTTCATTTAAACATATCATTACAAATAGTAAAAATTAATGTTAAAATTTTATCTATCTCGTTAGAGGATATGCCTAAAATCCTTTGACAATCACAAAAATGAATTCTCTAAACATCACAACCTACTAATACTGGTTTATCCTGCAAATCAAGAGCAATAAACTTATTGTCAACAGTAAAACTGTAAAAGAGAATAAACATAAAATAAAGATGAAATACAAAATTAAATAACAACATTCATAGCATATATCTATTAAAATCAAAATGAAACAAAGATTGTCGAAAACCAAATAACACCTATAGAATCGAGTCTTATTGCCGTCAGTTAAGTTCATTGAGATAAGTATAGTTCCTAATGTAGTAATATACATAAATTATATATCTCAATAATATATTTTTTACATGTTTCAATAATACATAATTTTTTTCTCCTATTCAATAACTAAAATTAAATTCAACCTTGTTCCAATCTCAATTTACTCCACTAATTAATTATACCATAGCACAATTTAATAATAATAATCAAATGTTGAATAGTAACCATCTCTAAATTTTTTACTTGCTGACTGCTAGCTCCCAAATTTAACTACACTTCAACTTATTATCCTTCACAATAATAATAAATAACATTATTTACTACCATTCAGCTTAATTATGCATAAAATTAATTTAAACCAACTCTAGTCATCAATTGTTTATTAAAATTAATATCACATACCTTCTAACTTATGGCTTGAACTACATCAAACTACCAATTTCTCTGCCTTAATCATTTCATAATTCACCAATACATCTAATTTCATTCACAAACTAAAATCATTTCAAGCTTTCTCCTCTAAATCTCGACAAAAAAAAAAAAAAAAATTGGTGAAGTTAATCACAATTCATGTTTTTAAGAACCAATACTTTATATCATCAGAATTTTCAATATGAAAATTCAAACAAAACAAATCTAAAATAAAAAAATTTTGATAACATTCTATAAAAATGTATCTCAACATGTCACGATTTTTACGATAAATCTTGTCCTTTGTAAATATCAACAAGCCACAATTGTATTCTTTCTATCCCAACCCCAATGCAACATGGCACAATCCTATACAAATATCAACATGCCACAAATGTAGCCTTTTTATACCGACTAACTTCAGTTTTTAATTATTAATTTAATCTTAATTTATTTGACAATTGTTACAAGTAATATATTGGAAAAACCTTTATTATTTCATGTATTGAACAAAACTTGTTAACTGTCAAGGTTTACAAAGAGTTTATTTATACACCAAAGATCGGTATGATAACTGATCACTAACAACTATAACTAATCAACCTAACAAACTAAACCGTTTGTGTATGTATACTCCAATAGCCCCCCCTCAAGATGGACTTGGATGAACATCAATAAGTCCCATCTTGAAAACAAAATCAGAAAACGCAGGGGAATGAAGTGCTTTTGTAAAGATATCAGCAAGTTGTCCTTTAGAACGAACATGAAACAACTTAAGGAACCCTGAATTTAACTTCTCCCGCACAAAATGACAATCAACTTCAATATGTTTGGTTCTCTCATGGAAAACCTGATTTGAAGCAAGATGAATGGCAGCTTGATTATCGCAGTAAAGGAAAACAGGAGAAGCATCAATCCGAAAGGAAGAAAGCAATGCAGCCAACCAAACGAGTTCACACGTAGCTGTGGCCATGGCTCTATACTCCGCCTCGCATGAAGAACGACTCACAGTGTGCTGTTTCTTCGACTTCTAGGAGATCAAATTTGTGCCAAGATATGTACAAAAACCGGTGATGGAACGCCGTGTATCTGGGCAAGCACTATAATCAGAGTCCACGAAACAGCTAAGTTGAAAACTGGACTTGGAAGAGAAAAACAGACCAAGGCCTGGAGCTTTCTTAATATAAGACAACAAGTGATGAGCAGCATGAAGATGAGGAGCACGTGGCATGGACACAAACTGGCTCAACAAATGCACAGCATAAGTGATGTCGGGGCGAGTATTCGTGAGATACAAAAGACGCCCAATCAACCGACGGTAAACTTGTGGATCAGGAAGCAATTCACCATCATTCATGTTCAACTTGTGATTTGCCACAATAGGTAAGTTTGCAGGCTTTTTACCTAACGATCTTGTATCCTCAAGGAGTTGCAAAACATAATGACGTTGGCACAAAGTAATACCATCCTGGTTTTGAGTAATTTCAAAACCAAGGAAATACTTCAACGGACCCAATTCTTTAAGTTTAAAATGGTCTTTCAAAAAATTCTGGACATTCAACAATGAATCGAGATGCTTACCAGCAAGAACAACATCGTCGACATATACAAGCAATGCTATCAAGTCATCACCAGAACCTTTGATAAGGAGTGAATGCTCAGATGGAGACTGAATGAAACCAAACTTGAGAACAACAGCATGGAAAGTCTGGAACTATTGTCGAGAAGCTTGTTTCAAGCCATAGATCGATTTCTGAAGCTTGCACACTAAATCAGAACCTTGGACGTTTGTGTTGTAGCCAAGAGGCAACTTCATATAAACCTCCTCATCAAGAGAACCGTTGAGGAAAGCGTTATTAACGTCCAACTGAAGAAGGTGCCAACCATGAACTGCTGCTAAGGAAAGAAGAACTTTAAAGGAAGTCATTTTAGCCACAGGGGAGAAAGTGTCTGTGTAGTCGATCCCCTCGATCTGAGTAAAGCCCTTCGCCACTAACCGAGCTTTGTACCTATCAATGGTACCATCGGAATTATGCTTGATACGGTAGACCCATTTACAATCAATGGGTTGTTTGCCTGAAGGAAGGGGCACGACTGTCCAGGTATGAAGATTTTCCATAGCACGCAATTCTTCTTGCATGGCAGCACGCCATTCTGGTAGTTTAACAGGTTGATGGTAAAAGGAAGGCTCGGTCGTGGTGGACAAGTTAGCCAGAAAAACAACATAAGAAGGGGACAACTGAGGAGAAAGATAGTCTTCGATTGGATATGAACAAGAAGAAGCCACATTACAATAGTAATTATGCAGATATGAAGGTTTTCGAGCAACCCTAACAGATCTACGTGGTTGCTCAATGAGACCAATATGATGCGCAGGAACAACAGCTGGTACCACATCTGAAGCATCTGCAATTGGTGAGATGTGATCCAAGGAAATAATTGACTCAACAACTGGTTCAGTAACTGTGTCCGGCTCATTCTGAACGACCGGTTCAGTAGGTGATTCAACCACAGGTTCAACAGAAACCAATGGTTCAGCATGAGGATGTAGAACTGAAGTATTATCAACTATTGGTTCAATAGGCGTAGTGGCTTCAATAATGATCTCAGAATCCTGCACCCGAGAAGTAGCTCGATGAAAATCAAATTGAGAAGAAGGATCAGGTGCACTCACCGAAACACCATTTGGCAACGAGATATCAGAGAAAGGATCAACCATAGCTTCAAAGTTGGTAAGAGTGTGGAAAGGAAAAATTGCTTCATGAAATACCACATCGCGAGAGACAACAATTGAACGCATCTTAAGGACATAGATCTTGTAACCCTTCATACCATGAGCATATCCAATGAAGACACCAGGCAACGCTCGTTCACCGAACTTATCTCGATGAGCTCGTAAAGTAGAGACAAAACATAAGCACCCAAAGACTCGAAAAGACTGATAATTAGGAGGACGATTGTGCAAAAGCTCAAAAGAAGACTTACCACCAAGCAAAGGAGAAGGTAACCTGTTGATTAAGAACGTAGCAGTCAACACACAGTCACCCCAAAATCTCAGTGGAATGCATGATTGAAAGAATAAGGCACGTGCAACAGCCAGGAGATGTTGGTGTTTACGCTTAACGACCGCATTCTGCTGAGGTGTTTCAACGCAAGAGAAATGGTGAACAATGCCAAGAGAATCAAACAGATCAATGAAACGCAACTCAGGAGCATTGTCAGAGCGAAACACTTTCAAATCATAACCAAACTGAGTCTTGATCATCTTGATAAATGAAGGAACAATAGAGGTGACATCAGACTTATGCTGCAACAAGAATGTCCATGTACAAAGTGAAAAATCATCAACTAAAGTAAAAAGAAACGATGCTTATTATATGTCGAAACCTTGAACGGTCCCCAAACATCACAATGAACCAAAACAAAGAGATGTTCAGCTCGAGAAGTTGAATGAGAGAATGGCAATCGATGTTGCTTAGCAAGGGGGCAAATGGAACAAGGTGAAACATCTTTATTAACATTGCAAGAAGGTACAACATTCTTTAACAAATGCAATACATTTGAACTTGGATGACCTAATCTGTCATGCCAAGAAGCTAAGCAAACAGAATCTTCACATGTCTCAGCATGAGCAACCAAACTATGAACAGGTACATCTGGCAGTCTCAGCAAATACAATCCCTGAAAAAGCTCACCCTTCCCAACCACTTGCTGAAGGTCCTGGATAACACATTGAGAATTACAAAATAAAACGCGAAGATCAGAATTCTTGACAAGAGCACTAACAGCCAACAAGTTGAATCTGAATTCTGGGACAAAAAGAACTGATTTAAGAATCAAGCTAGGTGACAAACGAACAGTGCCAGAAAATTCTACTGGAATGACAGATTTATCGGGCAAAAGAATGCTTCCACCTGTAATTGGAGTTAAGGATTCAAACAATTCCTTTTCATAACAAATGTGGCGTGATGCTCCTGAGTTAATTATCCAAGGGGACTTAGAGTCAGAAAAGTGTAAGCTATTGATATAAGCTAAAATCTTGCCTTGCATTGTGAGATTAATCGAAGAAGATGGGATGTCCAGATTAGATGCAGCCTGTAATTGAGTGGACAACATTGCAATCAATTGATGAGGAGTCAACGATTCACCAGGGGCAACAGGCAAAGATTCAGAATCTTTAACAATATTGGAATGAGCCGTATGAGGATGAGATGGCCTCGATCGAACATTGTAACCAGGGGGATAGCCATTGAGCTTGTAGCACTTGTCTCTGGTATGTCCCAACATGTTGCAATGACTGCACTGAGGGCGAGACTTTTTGGACACAGCTTTCACCGCAAAAGCAGCTTCAATGGCTGGCTTAGAGACCAAAATGGAACGCTGGTTCTCTTCTTGAACAACCCAGGAAAATACTTTTGACAAAGAAGGAAAAGGGTCAATTAACAGAATTTGACCACGAACATGAGAGAAAGAATCATTCAAACCCATCAGGAATTGAATGGTTTGTTCTTTCTGTGAATCATCAACCATCTTCTTGACACCACCACAAGTACAAGTGGAACAAGAACAAACAGATTTGGCAGACATCAGCTCATCCCAAAAGATTTTAAGCTGAGTATAATAAACAGTAACAGAGGAAGAACCTTGAACCAATTCACCAATCTTCTTCTTCAAGTGAAATAATCGCGGACCATTCATTTGCTGGAAACGATCTTCAAGATATTTCTATATTTCAGCTGCAGTTGAACGATACAACAAACTGGCAGCAATCTCCTTAGACACAGCATTAAGGAGCCAAGAATTGACAAGATTATTTGCTCTTGTCCAAGCACTGAATTTTTCTGCAGGAATCAATGGAGGAGCAGAAATCGAACCATCTACAAATCCCAACTTGTTCTTGGCTGAAAGAGCCATCACCATGGAACGCCTCCAACTGTTGTAATTATCATTCGTAAGAGGCTGAAGAACAAGAACCATTCCTGGATTGTCGGATTGATGGAGATAATAGGGGTTACCACCATCGTCGAATTGATCATTGAGATTCACCATGATCGAGTGAAAGAAGAAAGAAAAACAAAAGAACTCAGAGGAAGCTCAAAAGAAAACGGAAACGAAGAAGAAACTTCAAGAAACAACTGATACCATGTTACAAGTAATATACTGGAAAAACCTTTATTATTTCATGTATTGAACAAAACTTGTTAACTATCAAGGTTTACAAAGAGTTTATTTATACACCAAAGATCGGTATGATAATTGATCACTAACAACTATAACTAATCAACCTAACAAACTAAACTGTTTGTGTATGTATACTCCAATAACAATCTTGAAAATGTTTGATAACATTCTATAAAAATGTATCTTAATCCTACATTGAAAAGAAAATTTTCAGTTGTTTTTACCTGTTTTCAGTAATTAGAATTAGATGAAAGAAAAATTCAGATTTCTGATCCAGCCGAACCAACAACGCCAAAAAATTTTGGTCTTCCCTTTAATCTTTATCTAAAATCTACTATTAATTTATTGGGTGGTGAGACCCATGAAATTTTAATAAAAAAAACTTCATTTTGAAACCAAAATTCTAAGAAAAACACTTAAAAAAACTATTAATTCCTTACCTAACAATCGGTTGGAGTAGAACCAAAGAAAAAAACATCTTTTCTCTTCAATTTTCACCACAAAACCTCTTCTCTGTTATATTCTAAGAAAGAATTGACATAAAAAATCTTAGAATTTCAATTCTAAATTCAAGTCGAATGCAAAAAAAAAAGCGAGAAGAGTAAGAATGATGAATGACGAGAATTTTTTTTTCAATGGATATTATAAACGTTAACAGAAATGAACTTTAAAAAGAAAAACAGTCTTTTATTTAATGGGCATTATGGTCAAGAACGACTGGGAATAGCATAATGCCTAAGGAATGAAAGGAAATGGCATTCACATCCTAAACACAAAAACACGCTACTGTTGGTGATGTTATATTACTCCCTAATGGAAATCTTTGCAATCCAAACATGGGTATTAGATCTTGGAAAAGTTTTTTTCCCTTAAGTAATCTTCACACACGCACTGCTATTCTCGCTAACATTTATTTTAGGTATAACTACCTATTTAGTACTCCACTTATTTCTGTTTTTTCTATTTTTTTAACAAAATGAAATTAATTGGCAGAAACTACATTGCCAATGTTGACCAAACAAAAGACCAAATTTAATGTCTAACCTACACTTATGAATGTGCAAAAAAAAAACACAAAAAATTTTAGATTCCCACAACTTAATTAACTCATTGATCATTCATCTAAACTTGCAGCTGTAGTTGGTGAGGGTTGACTCATTGAACTTTCTCCAGTGTTCAACATCCATCTGGCTATATTGACTGATGGTGGTTGTGTTGAAGCTTTTTGGTGATGAGAAACATGTAGATTTACAACTTCTTTTCTAATTTCCCCAAAGGGTCTCTTAACCTGTATAAAAACACATACAATTTAGTAGCATAACAAAATATTAAAAGAACTAAATTGAGGTTGCAGAACATAAAGGAGACATTAATACTCACTGGAAGCTTAGGAATTCTTTCATCTCTTGATGGTTGAGCTTGAGGATGAATAAAAGAGTTATCTCTTGGTGCTTAAGTTTGAGGACGAACAAAAGAGTTACCTTTTGATGGTTGAGTTTGACGACAATTCAGTCGATTATTTCCTCCAACTAAATCTCTACAAGCCCTTACATTTTATCCTAATTTATCACACTTGGTACAAGTCATCCTCAGCCCTTTCTTTCCAATCTTTTTAGTATGATCACATCTTTCATCAGCTTCTTTTTTTCTAGTTTTTTAAGTCTGCCAGGGGGTCTTCTTAAGACTGGAGGTAAGATCGGCATTCAAGTTTTATTTGGAGTCCATTGATTTGGACCTCTAACAAGTTCAATCATATTTTTGTATATTGCTTGATGTGTGCTTGTTTTGTAACACTGGTCCACGAATTCACCAGGTCTTCGATCGATGGAAAATATTACTGAAACAGCATGGTTGCATGGAATCCCTGTGAAAAAAACACGAGTTAGTAAGTAAATAAATAACAAGAAAATAAAATTCAGAAAAGGTTTACCTGATAATTGTCACTTTTTGCATGAACAAGTATGCTTTTCCAAGTCCACTGCATGTTGGGTGTGTGGTCCACGTGCAACTTAAAACTTAAAACCACCATCATGAATGCTCCAGCACCTATATCCAATATTTTATGTTTCAAATTAAACACATGTAATATCACATGTAACTTAAAACTTGAAAGCACATGCAATTTATTATCAAATATCAAGTAGTATTTTTACCTATTAGACATTTGAATGGAAGCATCTAACTTTTGTTGAATCTTTAGACAAATAGTTGTAGTCCATTTATCAGCTTCAATCTTCTTCTTAGCAATCTTTTGCATTATCTTGGTTCGAATGATTTCAAGTAAGGTTATAATGGGCTTATCTCTTACATCAAGTATGAACTGTAAAAATTCAAAACACATTTACTATCAAATAACAAGTAAATTAATGTTTGAAAGAGATGTAAAAACTTAAATTTCTAATACCTTGTTAAAAGACTCGCACATATTGTTGAGGAGCATATCACATTTACTATTACAAGAAAAGTGTGATTTCGACCAATTTCTTGGGTCTTTCTCCACTAACCAGTCATGTGCTTTAGTTGACAGAGCATTCATTTCAGCTAAAGCTACCTCATATTCCCTCGTGTAGGTCACTCTTGCAGCTTTCCACAAAGCATCTTTCAATGCTTTTCCAATAAACTTTAACTTGAAGTTCATATATAGATGTCTGACACATGTTCTACTCTCAGAATGAGGGAACAATTCTGCTAATACTTTAATCAGTCCCTACACATAGAACATAAGCATTTGTAAAGTTAAAAATAATGATATTAAATAAGTGAAAGTTAAATAAATAAGTTGTTAGGTTTTACCTTTTGTTTATATGTCATGAATGACACATTGTATGAGTTTGTCAGCCCCAAATATTGAGCAAGAATTTCAAGAAACAAAGACCATGAAGAGTGATTTTCACTCTCAACTACTGCAAAAGCAATTGGATAAATGCAATTATTGGCATCAATCCCAACAGCAATCAAGACATGACCCTGGTCGTATCCCTTTAAGTGCCTGCCATCAAGACAAGTAATAGGCCTACATGCTTTGAAACCCTCCTTACATGCTTGCAAGCAAACATATACTCTCTCAAAAACTCTATCATCCAGTTTACATACAGTAGTTGTGCCAGGATTACTCAATCTCAGTTCTGCTAGGTAATCATACAACTTATTATACTGGATTTGTGTTTGCCCTCAATGATTTTAATTGCGAAATCCCTTGCCCTATAACACTTGCTTATGGGCACAGGGAAAACATAGTCATGCATTAAAGCTTCCCTAAGTGCAGTAGGTTTAAAGTTTCTATCAACCACAAACAAATGTAAATATTTTTTAGCTATGGTCTTACTTGTCAGATTTATGTTCTTAAATTCCTTGCTACAAATGTGCTCACTTTTCAATGTTTTGATCTGCCAAGTATGATCTAATGGATCTTTGGGGTTCAATCTTGATGCCCATAACACTTATTGTAACACCCTAATTTTTCCACAAAGTATCGAAACCCTAATTCGTTAAATCCCCAATTTGAAACCTTAATTTTTGGGAATTTGAATCGAAAAACCTAATTGAATTTTAGGGGTTAAATTGTGAATTTTGGAATTCTTCGTGACCTAATAGAGTAAAACCTAAACATTTGAGGCTATTCTGAAAAGCAGGCTAAAGTTGGAGCCCTTAATGGGTAATTTACCCAAAAACTTAGGGTAAAAACCCTTTTGACTATTCAAATTCTAAACAGATGGGTTCAGCCGCATAAACCCTCAATCCCTCTCTTTCATTCGTCCTATAGCATCCCCACACCCACCGTTGTCCGATTAAGCTCCAGTGAGGGCTCTACCGTCGTTTGTTCGCCGCCGTCTTCGCCGAAGAAGGAGAGGCCGAAACCTTCGTAACTCCCTCAGCGCACCGCCGTTCCTTGTCGGATTTGTTTGGGTAAGCATTGGTGTCGCCGTTGGGCTTGCTGGCTGCCGCTGTTATGGGTAGGGTTTTTGATTTAGGGTTCTGGGTGAGGGTTTTGATTTTGGTTATGGGTTGCTGAGTTGGAGTTTAGGAATAAAGGGTTGATAATTGGTATTAGGGTTAGGTTGAAATCTAATTTGGGGGGTTTTAAGAATTAAACTGAACCAGTGTAGAACCGACCAAACCAAACCAGGAAGGGAGAAGAACTGAACCGGACTGATGGACTAAACTGAGTGACGTCAACAATGACGTCATCTGCTGATAGGATGATGATGTAGGCTGACATTAGCGATAACGTCATCATTGACCATGATGACGTCAGCGTTGACTTTTTGGGCCGAAAGTCAACTTTATGTTTTTCGACGTCCCGGTTCTAGATTCGCAACCCATTTTTCTAAATTTGATCTCGAACGACCGTTTTTAACCTTTCGAATTAATTTCTGCTTAACTTGAAATTGTGTATTCAAAATTCTGAACCGAGTTATTTTTGCGTTCAGGTGATATCGATTCGGACACCGAGATTCTTCCTTCTCCTCCGCCTGGTCGACCTCCTGCATCTCAACCTTCGAGTTCCGCACATATGTGAATTTAAATAAGTTTTTGTTTAGTAGATTGTGGCATAGTAATAGAGAATTTTGACTTAGTGAACCTTTGTAGGTGCCGATCCTGTTCCGCTTGCTTCTAGATCTGAGCGTGGGAGACGTTACTCCCGACATTGAGCTGTTAGCTGTCTGAGGTGTGTTCTCTGCTTGTGCTATATTATTCTTCTTGTTGTTGTATGATGTTTGTCTGTGAATTATGTTGTGATCTGAGCTATGTGATATGTTGTATGCCATTTTGTTAAGCATCATACATCGGAATCTGAATAATAATTATCGGACTAAATGCTCATGCATTTTCGGACTATAATGTTGCATTCGGATTATCGGAACATTCATGTCATATTATCCGGGTGGGAAAACGTACGGCTGAAGATCAGTGGTTTCACCCTTCAGGCTGAATTCCACTTCGGATTTGGTGACGATGTAAAGAGTGGTTCAGGGGAACCTTACTCTTCGGACGATGATGTAGATAGGTACATGACATAGAATTAGGTGCATCGCGCCATGCATATCTGTGTATCTGATTGTCTGCTGATTTGACTTGTGATTGTATGATACTTGAGATACTATGTTATTCGTACTTTAGAGACACACTGAGCTCAATAGCTGACTCCCCTTAGCTTCTATTTCAGATTCTCAGACATAGGAGTTCGGTACTTGGAGGACCACAGATATCAGTTTTATTACCGTTTAGTATGGATATTCTTAATTTTCAGTTTTATTTCGGTTATTTCGTTATTTGGGGTTTTTATGTAAACTCGATTATTTTTATTTTATTTGGGATTTTAAACTATTTAGCATGCATGAGAATTTTAATTTGATATTGTGCTACTTTGTTTTGGATTATTTTATCTATACGAATGCATTTTCGAAATATGAATTTCAATGTTAAACGACACTATTTTAAATTAATATTTTGAATATTAATTTTCGGAAACCTAATAATCATTTATTTGAGGGACACGTTTTCAACCCGACTTCCTAGATTTGGCCCATAACCTTTAGGTCGGGTTTAGGGGTTACACCCATGGACATCCAGGTTTACAAACTGCCTTAATTCTTCTCTTATCATTAAACTTCAATTTGATTTTGTACTTGTTCTGTAAACTAAAATTTCTTGTTGCCTCTTTCAAATTTTTCCTACTACTAAAGAGCATGCCCACCTTCAACTCAGGATTGTCCATGTCAGTTGCAGAGTTAAACTCTGAAAACCTTCTTCTCTTCTTAGTACCAAAATATGAATATGACTCATCTACACTGTGTAATGAGTCAGAAACATCACTGTCAAATTCAGTCTCTACCCTCTTTTCCCAGCACTAGGTTCTGTCCCTAAATTACCCTTAAAATCTATTTTAACATCAACACGAAATTGAGACACATCCTCAACTGAAAAATCACTATCATCAAATCTAGATGTTAAAGATTCAGTCTTAGAAAAACCATTATAGTCAGGATCTTCAGAGTCGTCACACTCATCAAGTGTTGGTTCATGTTTAGGTTCAGATTCCATAGTGGCTTCACTAACAGTTTGAGGATCAAGTTCAGGTTGTTCAGTTTGAGGTTCAGGTTCAGATTTCATGGTGGCTTCACTAACAGCTTGAGATTCAGGTTCAGGTTGTTCAGTTTGAAGTTCAGGTTTAGATTCTATGGTGGTGGCTTCACTAACAGCTTGAGGTTCAGGTTTAGGTTTTTTAGTTTGAGGTTCAGGTTCAGGTTGTTCAAACACAAGTTCAGTTTCAGATTGTTCAAACACGGGTTCAGTTTCAAATTGTTCAAAAATAGGTTCAAATTGGGACTATTTTTCAAATTCTTGTTCAACCATATATAAGTGCACATGATGGGTTTTAGGTAGATCAGCTAACATGTTCACAACATCAATATCGCTAGACACGTGTAATATCTTGTGTGAACCATCTTATGCAATCCTAAAAAGTTTTACAACATTTCTTATCCCTAAATTGTGAACTATATCTACCAACTCAAACATAGACATCTCATCCACATCACAAAAAACAAATTACTCAATTTTTTCTCAGAACCTGATTTGAGAAAATATCCACCACAATGCATAACAAGAGTAAATTTGGTTGAATCTGCAGCTGCACATGACATACAAAACTAAATTAATTTTCTATGCATGTGTAAAAGTACCAAAAAAATAAAAATAAAAAAGCAAACAAATAGACATGCACATAGTTCAATAACTGTAGTTAAATATGTCAAATGAACAGTTACAGATTCTACCCACATGACTAATATTCAGTGGACCAGTTTTAAAAAAATGAATAAGCTAACTAAAAAACGAAATTTTCAGAAAAAAATAGTAATAAACAAACCCTAAACAACAATTAATAAAAACAATGGATCACTTTTTAAAAGTGGACCACTTCATCTAACATTAAAGACAGTGCCTACAAATTTTACCAACATGACAATATAATATTAGTAATATACAAACCCTAAACAGTAAAACACAAACTAGAAGAATCAATAAAGTATCATCATTCTAAACCAGAAGAATCAATAAAATACCATCAAAACAAATTACAATTATCTCCTAAATCAAGAACCCTAATTAGAAGAATCAATAAGAATTAATAAAGAGAGCATACAAACGTCCCTTTAAGTAGAAGAATCAATAAAACACCAAACCCTAAAAATACCATTGCCCACTTTAATAAGAATTCAATACACAACTGTCCTCTAAATTAAGAACCCTAATTGCCTGATAATCGAATCCCTAAATCATGAGTGACAAAAAATAACGTACCATAAAGAGGACTTGGTCTTCCTTTTTCTCTACGCCTCCTACCACTCATTTTAATCGAATTCGATTTCTCTCTTTTTCAGTAATGAACTTTCGAAGAAATTTTTTCCCTAAATTGAGAACCTTAGAAACGCAAGCGTCGGGTTGTTTTGATGATAAGAGAAGTTTAAGTACCCCACTTTATTTTAATAAAACTTTTAATTATTATTTTATTTGGCCAGCCTACATGGAATAGCTGAGGTGGAGGAGAAAGAACTCGTGGCTTTAAAAAAATAGGAAAAATAGGTCCACGTCACTAGTTCCGTTAATTTTAAACGGCGGGGTACTAAAAGGTTAAGAAAAAATATCATTAGGTGCATTTTTGTTAACAAAATAGATGAGGTACTAAAATAGAAAAACGTGAATAAGTGGGGTACTAAATAAGTAGTTATCCCTTCCTTTTATTAAGGAACAAGTTAGTTTGATTGTTTGTCACCAAATTTCACTAGTTTTTTATACTAACAAATGAATTAAAAGCATATAATAGATACGAGATCCATTAATTGGCCGAGTGGTTAAAGATATTTATCTTGTCTTATCTTGTATGAGTTTAAATCTTAACATAAAAGTATAATATCTCTACTTAATCAAAAAAACATATAATGAATGCAAGAGTGACAGATAAATCTCGGACGATCTTAAATTTTCAATCCTTTAGAGAAACTTGGCATACTGGGTGATTTTGACAGTAACTTCAAGATTATTTTTTATCATTTTATTTTAAAAAAAAAATAATTAACAAAAGAATAAATTTCGAGAGAAAAATTGCTCAAAACAGTGTTCACTTTTAATAGTCTTACGTTAAAGAAATACAAGGTAATAACATCGCTCCCTTTACTTTTAATAATCTTGTATTATCGTCACTAATCACTATATTATGTTAAAATATCAAACGAGGTAATGTAGTTCTGAAATCGTACATTACCAGAATAACATACGATTACCTGAACCACACATTCTTTTTAGGACAGGAAAAATATTATCCAAATCATAAGATGTATGTGGAATTTCTTTCGAATTAAATAATAAAAGTATTTTGAAAATTCATAATACAAGTTGGATTAACCCAACTTTAATGCTTGTACATAACTATTGGACTAACCACCAACCTCTTTTATGTCAGACTATTTAAATTAATACTTTATGCCCTCGCTGTCTTAACCTTATCACATACTTTATATATATACATAAACCACGAACACAAAATTTTATATAATAAATGCGAATAATTAAAAAGTAATATCAAATATGTATTAGTGTAAAATTATAAATTTTATGGGATATGAAATTAAATTATTAATAAAAAAATATAAAAAAAATATTTAAAATATAAAAAAATTTATTCGGTCATCCTCTTTTATATATATATATATATATAGAGAGAGAGAGAGGGGTGGATGCATATGACTTCCATGGAGAGCATATGCATCCCCATATTTTAGAAAAAAATTAAAAATATAGTTTAATTTGTATTATATATATATATATATCTTTTGTTTGAAGCATCTTCTACCTTCAATCATTATTGACAGCACATCCTTGTTATATACAGCTTTTCATTTCATCGGCCGGCTGCCATTTACTTGGAGCTTTGAATTCATTTGCTTTTGGAAAGTCCTCACTTTAGTATAACTTAAATACACCACTATGAACTAACTAATAAGAATACCAATTCTAATGATTTGGTGCCGCTTGTGTTTTAGGTTAAATTTGTCACTAGTCCTTGTATTTTGATGAAGTTTGAGATTTAATCTCTCTACGTAAAATAGTTAAAATTGAAATCAGTTATAACTTATAATATGCTCTAAATCTATGCACTCTTCGTACATTTGGAATTTAGTACATCAACTTTTTAGATTTAATAATTCAAGTACAATCTTTAGCTCTGTTAAATTTTTTGAAGACCCAAATTTAACAGAAAAATTTTAATAAAATTAACAATTTGAACTTGAATTTTTTAAATTTGAAAAGCATATGGATTAAAATTCTGAAAATAAAACTATAAAAACTAAAGGGTAAACTACAACGGAGGTCATTCAATTATGGGTAAGGTTATATTTGGGTCACCTAATTATTAAAAGTTACATTTGGGTCACTCAATTATGGGTAAGGTTACATTTGGGTCACTCAATTATTAAAGGTTACATTTAGGTCACTCAATTATGTGTAGGTTACGTTTGGGTCACCCTTCATATTTAAAAAAGTACATTAATTTAGTCATTTTTCTTCCAAATCACTTGCATACCTTTGTTAACATTAGAATATTTCATTTGAAATCATTAATTAATCTAATACACAAATTGATATACTTTTTTTTAATATGAAGGGTGACCCAAATGTAACATTGCCCATAATTGAGTGATCTAAATGTAACCTTTAATAATTGGGTGACCCAAATGTAACCTTACCCATAATTGAGTGACCCAAATGTAACTTTTAATAATTGAGTGACTCAAATGTAACCTTACTCATAATTGAGTGACCTTCGTTGTAGTTTACCCAAAACTAGGGTATTATAAATGTTTGAAGCAAGTAAATCCTTTTTTATTTAAAAATCCTAATCCAATCTTTAATATAGTTAGTATTCTTCGTCTTTTATGTATTGACACAAATTCTAATTAATAATTAAGTTGGATTTTATTGTAAATCTAGTGGTTGAAGATTACCCAGTAATTAAGTTTACTAAATAAGTAAATATTTATATTAGGTGAGAAGTCTTATAGAATAACGTTTCTGTGTGACCAAAGTATTTGACTATATAAATATTGAGTAGATTTTAACGTTTAGAACGATGAAAGAGAATTATTTTGGATAGATGTAATCCCTTTTATGATATTTACAACTATTGTGGCTATGTTGCAAAGATATGTATTATATGGATGTTGGAAGAGTGTTTAAGATACACCTAAGGATGGCCATGGGTCTAGTTTTTGGCCAATCCGCACCTGACCCAAAAATTTAACACCTCCGCCCAAATTCAACCCGACCAAACATTTTAATATTTTATGACATTCTACCCGACCCAAATTCTAAAGTAAAAACCTAAACTCAACTTGATCCGACCCAACATAAATAAAAAAATTATCAGTTTTTGTTATTATTTAATAAAATAGGGAGCTAATTGAAAAAATACAAATAGAGAGGGAGCATTATAATAATAATTATATTTTTATTAGACAAAATAAAGAGATAATTGAAATAAATATAAAGAGAGGGGTATTGTAGTAATTATACCTAAATATTTAGAATAAATTAAACTATTATTTCGGGTCGAAACCCGTCGGGTCTAGGTCAAATGGTCATCCTGAGATACACCGAATTTTGAGATATATATATATATATATATATTAGGTTATGAGATATCATGTATTTGTACTCTTCATGATCTGTAACACCCCGATCTCGATCCGGATCCGAAGTACTACATTCGGGCCACCCAAAAATCGACCCATCAAATTTCCAATTTAAACCATAAGTTTAGCCATTATTTAAAAGCATTAAACATCCATAAATCCACGAAGATAAATAAGCATTTAGATTAAGTTTATAAACGGGAGCTCCAAGTTTAAAACACCGAATACAAAAATAATATTTCAAATAGAGTTTACAGACTCAATAACACGTAAGGTCCTATAAATACATAAGCTCAAAACTAAATACTAAGCATTGTAATCTGAAGCGAAACGGTGCTAGGAAATCCCTTCTTGATGTGCTCCTCAGCCACGATCCACCTACTAACCTGCGAACGGAAACAACGATTCTGAGCGCTAAGCTTACAAAGCTTAGTGGTACATTTTTACTCTATAACAATTTGAGATTATCATAAAATAAGCATGCAAGATAAATACACTCTAGAGAGCATAGATAAGGCTTTACTATCTATGAGTTATCGTCTAGCCTACACTAGCTAGAGTTCTTAGATCACATATCTCAAGGTATCATTAAGTCTACAACAAGTCTTACATGTTCTCACAAGGCTTTTCCATACTCGAGATCACATAGCCAATCAAGTTACTGAGCTCACTCAGTCTATCGAGTTAATACATATCGTACCATGATCACTCAGCCATCGAGTACAAAAGGTATCATCTATAGCATCCATACATCATCTACATAATGGCAAACGAAGCTCTACTTTACCCATGCTCACATAGTCGTCAGGTTACCCGTATCTACACAACCGTCGGGTAAAAAGGACCATATCCGAATCACCATAGCTACGCACTTGGATCACATTAGCCATAAGTAGTCCTTACATGAGGTCACTCAGCCTATAAGGTTACTCAAGCTCACTCAGCCTATCGAGTTTATTACCTTATACAAATCACCGTAGCCACATATAGGTTTTTAACTACACCTAGATCACTCAGCTCGTGGGTACGTTGGATGTACTTGTTCACTCATTCCAAAGTACGCATCCCCTTATATAAGTATCGTAGTACTGACTATAGGACATTCATATTCCTTTACTACAACATAAGATAACACACGCTCTTCGAGCATTCATACACCTCACCAAGAGGTAAGTGGCACCAAGTCAAACCATCACAAATGCCCCAAGGCCTAACACTGACCATCATGGTTATCTCGATTCATCACTTACTAAGCTATTACACGCTATTCCTATCCATGAGGGTTAAATCTCGGTTTCTCAGTTCTACAATTTATTTTATCACCTTAGAAGCCCATTAGGCCATAGCTCTCGAATTATCAACCTCTCAAACTCATTTTCAACATTTATGGGCAGATTGTCTAGTGAGTACCGATACCCATCATTGAGTATCGATACGCCTCTCTAGGTACGGATACCCACCCTATGCGTACTGATACTCAGCTTCACAGGAAGGGGTTGATAATTCGAGGGCTATAGAACAAAGGTACCGATGCGGCTCGAGCCTGTATCAGTACATGGACCTCACGTACTGGTATCCCTCAAGTACCAATACTATTTTTCGCTACTAGAAAATCAATGGAATATGGGGTACCGATACGACACGAGCCTGTACCAATACTCCCTTTAAATTTTGCATGTGTTTATCATTTAGAACACAGGGTATCGATACGGGCTCCTCGTGTACCGATACTGAAGCTCGAAATTGGCTTCCAAGGCTCGGGAAATTACTTTCCAAGCCAGCAAAACGTTACCATTTTTACACAATATTAACGGTTAATCTAAATTTCACCATTAAAAGGGCTTGTAAGCTACCAAAACACCCAACTAGCCATCTTAAACCATAAAATCAAGCAAAGCAATCACTTTATGATCTTCAAAAAGAGTAGGAGTCAAATATGTACTGACTTTTTAGAAACTAACCCGAATTTGTTTCATACACTCACAATCCTCAACTTCTTCTCTTTGGCTCCAACTTGAATAAACCCCAAAACACCTCCTTTTTACCTCACAACAAGGAAATGAATCAAGACTTAAACCAAGCACAAAATAGAGGTATAGTCATAGATTAACAACCTTAAAAACATGGAAGAAGCCACAAAATCTTAACCCCCAAAGAAACTCATAAATGTAGAACTCACCTTTTTAAGAAAAGAATACCACTTTAATGAAGCTCTTGGAATGGTGATTAACATATCTGAATCTTGAATCTTGGATGCAGAGAATGAGGTGGAAAGCTTGAATCTTTAAACTTAGAAAAATAGGGTTTGAAGAAGAGAGAAAATGAGGGTGTTTTGAAAAGATGAAAACT
Organism: Hibiscus trionum; assembly: GCA_030270665.1. Classification (NCBI taxonomy): domain Eukaryota; kingdom Viridiplantae; phylum Streptophyta; class Magnoliopsida; order Malvales; family Malvaceae; genus Hibiscus; species Hibiscus trionum. The sequence continues at coordinate 898,844 of BSYR01000050.1, forward strand.
GGAAGAGGGTGATATCACATTGTCCCATCTTCCCGACGTGATTGGCCAAGCAAATAAGGAGATTTTCGGCCTTTATTTGAAAAGGGGTAAAATTGACTCATAAACCCTTTATTTTCTCTAATTTTACAAAGTAAACACTTTTCAAGCTCACAAGATCAAAATCCCATCCAAAAAGGCTCAAACTTAGCCAACGGGTCCAATTTCTCCAACCAGCACAAAGGTCCACAGCTCGGGTTAACGCCCAAACGTTGAATCAGAAATTCAGGTCGTTACATGATCTCTACGCTTTCTAGTTGATTATTTATTTCTCTCATATGTGAAGGTAGACAAGGCCAAATCACATTAAATCTTGTCTCTTTTACATGTCTTGTTGTATGTTGATATCACTTTGTTTATTTTCTCGCATACAAAATACTAACATCGTCAATTTTTGTCGACTTAATATGTTGTCAATCATATGTCACCCGATGTACAATTTTGACAAAAATATTATTAGTGTTGAGGAATAGATTAGAGTTTTGAAACCATAAAAGTAAAGAGGAACTCATTTTTAGTTTTTTAAGTGTAACACCCGGGTTTAGGGGTTAGGTGAAAATAATATTTTAATATTATTCTGGGTTCGGTTTTATAATTTAAATAATGGTCCGGGTTTGGTTTTCAAATTAATTAAATTAATGATAGACTATGCTTTGAAAATTAAACCCCAAATGGCCATGGAACTTATGTCATTGTGAATAATCCATTTCATTAAGGGTAAATGGGTCATTGGGCTTTTAACTTAAAACAAAACAAATAAAATAAAACCCAAAATTTTCACTCATCTTCTCCCTCTCTCCACAAAACCCACGACAAAACCCCTCCCACCATTGAAGAACACTGTTCCATCCTATTTCTCACTCATTTCAGCCCCAAATCGAAAGGTAAGGTCATTTTTGACTTCCCCTCATCTTCCCCTTCATAAAAGTACCTTTCATTTTGATTTCCATGGAAGTTTTAGAAAATGTCATTTTGAATATTTGGATTAAAAATGGTGCCTTTGTGTAGCTAAACCTAATATTATGATTTATTATGGTTAGTTATGGAATGTAGGAGTCAAATGATGCTACATATGTAAATTTCAAATGATTTTAATCAATTTTCGGATTTGGGTTTCCAAGGGGTTTTTGGAGGGTTTTAATGTGAATTTGGGGGCTGTTAAAGGTTGGAATTTGGGGGCTGTAGGTAGTATGATATATGAGGATCATTTTGGGTGCAATTGATGCTTGTTTGGGTGCTTGAAATGAGAGTTTTCAGTGGGTCAAGTGGGCTGCTCGAAAATCCTGTTTTTGGTCTTGTTTTGAGTGTTGAATGCTTGGTAATGATAATTCGGGTTAGTTTCGATGACAAGATATTGATTGTGGATGTTTTGTTTGTGTTTGAGATTGATTAGAGTCAAGTTTGGGCATCGGTGAAGCATCGGAAGTGAATTTGGGAAGTTGAAGGTTGTTGCTTGCTTGGTCTTTGGGCTTGGAAGCTTAGGTGAGTGGTTAATTGTTTTGAACGGTTTTAAATTGGTTGGTTCGAGTATGTGGACTAGGTTGGGCTTGGTAGACCCACCTAGAGTTAGGATTAGGGTGGTAGCCTAATCCTAAACTTGATCTAGAGCCTTTGGTTGAACTCATTATATGGTTGTGTATGTCTCGTATGAATTGTGGTATGAATGTCTATGTATATTGCTTTATACATGTGAAATGAGATTTGGACTTATGATGCTTGAGACATGCATGATGATGGTTGTTGGTGAGTACGTGCTAAGCACAAGGTTATTGAAATGAGTAATGTGAAGTGAGTAAATATTGGCACTAGTAAACTTAAATACAAATGATCGATCATTAGGATGTTAGTGTGTACACATGAGTCAAAAGTCGCGCGTGGCCTTGGTGGCGTTGAGTCACCAAGGAGGAGTACGGGTACGCCCGGAAATGGTATTTAAATATAGTCGGTGATGAGTGGAATCCCATCGACGGGGCGTGAGGATGAGTGGAATCCCCTCCGCGAGACCGGTGATGAGTGTAATCCCACCGTCATGTAATGGTTGTGTTGTTGGATGTGAGTCCCAACAGTTATCCGTGTATTTGAGTCTTAACTAGGTGCCAATGCCGATTGATATGTGTATCAATGGGTTGAGATATATGAGCTGCTTGGATGTTTAAATGTGATTACATGTATGGTAGTGTTGAGCTCATGATTAAGGCATATATGTGTTATATACTGCTCATGCATCTTTATCTTGTGGACTTTTGGTAAATGTGAATTGCCTTGGCTAGATCGTGCTCGGACCCTGCGATGTTGAGGTTTGTTTTTAGAGCTTACCCTTACTAAGCATCATTGCTTACGCTCTCTTTGTTCAACATTGCAGATCCGTAGATCGTGGGTTGCTCGGGCAAGTGGAGGGCCTCCAAGTGTGGTTTTTGGACTTGAGTTCATCAAGTATGGATTTTAATGCTAAGACATGTAATAGTTTAAGCAATGGGATGTGTAATGTTTTGTTGGATAGTTGTAGGTTGTTAGGAGCATGTTTAGACTCCTTGATGCCTTGCTTTTGTTTGGTTGGTATTGCCTCGATGAATGTTAACTCATGCCTAATTGCTTACTCTTGTTGAATGTTAGCCTTATGCCTAAGAGGTTGCCTTCATGTTTGAATGTTGATGTATGAACTTGAATGCTTGGATGCCATCTTGGGCCTATTGCATGATCTCCTTGATGTTTATGCTTATTGAGGGTTTGTATGGCTGCTTGGTGGTATACGAATGTTGTATGTATGCTTGGTTAGGGTTAGGAAAGTCCTAAATTGCATCTAGGTCCGAGTCTTGTTCGTTTTAGCTGAGTTTGGGAGTTTTTGCTGTGCAGGGGTATCGATACGGTTGGTCCAGTATCGATACCGCCTTCTTGTTTCAGGCCTCGTGTATCGATACGCGAGGGGGCGTATCGATACCTTTTTGGTCACTGGAGCTACTGTCCATTTTGGTATCGATACGGGCCTCTGGTGTATCGATACCGTCATCTTAGCGTTGACCGTGGAAAGTCAACCGTTGGGGAGGGTATCGATACACTCCTTGGGAGTATCGATACGGTCTCCACTGGTTGACTCTGACCAGTTGACCTAGTCAAGGGGTATCGATACACCCCTTTGGTGTATCGATACCACCTGCAGTATAAGCTTAAAATTGGGCTGTAACATGATTGTTTGAGTCCGTTCGATCGATTTGTAAATGTTGTTCCGCTGTATGATCACTTAGGGTTTAATATCTATTTAGACAAGATTATAAAATGAAAAAAAAAATTGGGTTGTTAACCGAGGGGGAATCCTTAGGGGTTTTCACTCGGTTTTCCCCGTGTGGCCCACTCAGACCGGTCATCCGACCAGACCGGGACGAGGGGGTTACACTTGTTGGTATCAGAGCCTAAGGTTACCGAGACCTTGGGCAGGTAAGTGAGGTAAGTTCAAGTTTTTGCTTGATATGCACAGTGTTTGCTTGCTTGTAAGAATGGTTGCTTGTTTGACGAGTATGTTGCTTGTTTTATTCAAAGCATGTGTGTGTGAGTCCCATTGCTACTATTACATTGTAAAATGGTTTTGTTTTAGTGAGGGAACGTACTTGAACACTTGGAAGCCTTGCCTTGCTAACCCAACTTGTATGTTTTGTTGTTGTGGTTGTAGTTAATATTTGTGAGAGCAATGTCTAGACCGAGAGGTAGACCGAGAGTGGTTCGTCAGGAACCACGGGTTGCGGCTCCTGTTGAGCCGGCTGTTGGTGTGGAGGCTCACCTAGAAGGGCCAGTGGCCGCGGGAGTTGGCACTCCACCACCACCTCCACCACCACCACCACCTCCACCTGGAGCTGGAGGTGAGGATGGAGTCGGAGGAGATGGACCTCAAGGTGGCCAAGGTCCAGCTGGGATTGATATGACTCTGCTAGTGCAAGCGATAGCGGGAGCTTTCCAAGCCGCAGTTGCGGGAGCTCAGGCTGCAGCTCAGCCTAGGTGTGATGATGCTAGTCTACCTTTGGAGAGGCTCCGTAGCTTGGGAGCCGAGGAGTTTAGAGGATCTACTCCGGAGAGGTCGGAGTTATGGTTGGAGAAGACGGTTCGTATCTTAGCTCAGATGGGTTGTGCGGGCGCACGTAGATTGGGTTGTGTGATCTCATTGCTTCAGGGTGATGCCTACACCTGGTGGGTCACCATTACTACCGGAGTTCCAGAGGCCGAGATAGATTGGGAATTCTTTGAGTTTGCTTTCCGGAAGAGGTACTTGGGACCGAGGTACCTAGATGAGAAAAAGAGAGAGTTCATGGCTCTCACTCAGGGGGATGCATCTGTGACTGATTATGAGATTCGTTTCGTTCGTCTGAGTCAGTATGCTCCAGAGTTAGTACCCACTGAGAGGGCTCGATGTGATCGTTTCAGATACGGGCTTCATGAGGAAGTTAAGAGGTATACCTTAGCTTCAGATTATTCTGACTTTGATGTCTTGGTTGCTAGAGCCAAGGACATTGAGCATAGCTTGGGGCTGACCAAGCGTTCTGGGGGATCTAGTTCTGGTAAGAGGCACAACAACTTTGATGGTAGAGATGCTAAGAGGCACAGAGGTGGCGGACATCAGTTTGATCAGAGACGTGGCAGTGGCCACCATGGTAGAGGCCATCAGGGCCATAGAGGAGGAGGGCGTTTGCCCGAGTGTGCACAGTGTGGGAGACAGCACACTGGGGAGTGTTGGGGTAACTTCCATGCTTGTTGGAACTGTGGTTCGAGGGACCACTTTAGGAGGGACTGTCCACGTCAGGCAGCTTAGGCACCGAACATTGCTCAGGCTCCTGCGAGAGGTAATGATTTTCAGAGAGGCTGTGGGCGCGGTCGTGGCTACTTCCAGCCTAGGGCTGATGCACCTAGGGGAGATGCTCAGAGGAACCTTGCTCATGTTGTGGCTGTGCAGCCAGAGGCGGGAGGACCAGCGAGAGTTTATGCTCAGAGAGAGGCCGGGAACGACACCGATGTGATAGCAGGTAATTTCGAGTTACAGTCTATGTCTTTGCTTTCTTTGGTTGATTCGGGTTCTACGCATTCCTACATTTTGAGTGAGCATGCACAGAAGTTAGATATTCCTGTTGAGATCTTAGATGTAGGTATGCATGTTACTAGTTCCTTTGGTGAGACAGTTGTGGTTAGACGTATGTATAGGAGGTGTCCACTGAAGATTCAGGGTCATGTGTTCTCAGTTGATATGATGGAACTTCCCTTCTATGGTTTTGACATTATTCTGGGTATGGACTGGTTGGTTGAGCATCGGGCTAGTGTGGACTTTGAGACAAAGAGAATTTCTTTGAAGCTTTCTGATGACTACGAGGTAGTAGTAGTAGGTGAGAACATTAAGTTCTTGTCTAATGTGGTGTCAACTTTAGAGGCTCATAGGTTAATGGACTCAGGATGTGGGGCTTATTTAGCTTATGTTATGAATCCGGATATGAGTGAAGCTAGACCGAAGGATATCAGAACAGTGTGTGACTTTCCAGATGTGTTTCCTGAAGAGTTGCCGGGTTTGCCTCCTGACAGAGATGTTGAGTTCGTGATTGAGACAGTTTCAGGGTCTAACCCAGTTTCGATAGCTCCGTATCGTATGGCTCCGAAAGAGTTGAAAGAATTGAAGAGTCAGTTGCAAGAGTTATTAGACCGTGGTTTCATTAGGCCTAGTAGTTCTCCGTGGGGTGCTCCCGTGTTGTTTGTGAAAAAGAAAGACGGTAGTATGCGCATGTGCATTGACTATATACAGTTGAATCAGATGACTGTGAAGAATAAGTATCCGTTACCTCGTATAGATGATTTGTTTGATTAGTTGAGAGGTGCTTCAGTATTCTCGAAGATAGATTTGAGATCCGGGTACTATCAGTTGAAAGTGAAGGAGTGTGATGTTCCAAAGACAGCTTTTAGGACTAGATATGGTCACTATGAGTTTCTTGTGATGCCGTTTGGGCTCACGAATGCACCAGCAGCATTCATGGACATGATGAACAAAATTTTTAGGGACTATCTAGATCGCTTTGTAGTTGTCTTCATTGATGATATACTTGTGTACTCGAAGACAGAAGAAGAGCATGATGAGCACTTGAGATTTGTTTTACAGAGATTGTTGAGCAATCAGTTGTATGCGAAGCTTAGTAAGTGTGAGTTCTGGATTCGAGAGGTTGTGTTTCTTGGCCATGTTGTTTCGGCCGAAGGTATCCGTGTTGATCCATCGAAGATAGAGGCTATTATTGAGTGGAAACAACCTAAGTCCGTGACTGAGATTAGGAGTTTCCTAGGATTAGCCGGTTACTATAGGAGGTTTGTTGATGGCTTCTCTAGAGTAGCTGCTCATTTGACTAAATTGTTGCAAAAGGGAGTTAAGTTTGAATGGTCAGATGCAAGACAGAAGGCTTTTGAGAAATTGAAAGAAGCTTTGACGAATGCTCCAGTATTAGTGCAACCTGTTTCAGGTAAGGAGTTTGTGATCTACAGTGATGCTTCCTACGTAGGCTTAGGATGTGTTCTGATGCAAGATAGGAGAGTTGTTGCTTATGCTTCTAGACAGTTGAAGATCCATGAGAAGAACTATCCTACTCATGACATAGAGCTAGCCGCAGTAGTGTTTGCATTGAAGATTTGGCGTCACTATTTGTATGGTGAGAAGTGTATTGTTTACACCGACCACAAGAGCTTGAAGTACCTGATGACACAGAAAGAGTTGAACTTGAGACAGAGAAGGTGGTTAGAGTTGCTAAAAGATTACGATTTGACCATTGAGTACCATCCGGGTAAAGCGAATGTAGTAGCCGATGCTTTGAGTAGAAAAATGGCCGTTGAGTTGAGAGCTATGTTTGCTAGGTTGAGTGTGTCCGATGATGGTGGTCTAATCACCGAGTTGCAAGTGAAACCCTCTTTGATTCAGTTGATTAGAGAGAAACAGTTGCAAGATGCGAGCCTAGTTCCTCATGTTCAAGACATAGTCGAAGGAAGACCGACTGAGTATAGTTTCAGTGGTGAGAGTTTGTTGTGCTTTAGAGATAGAATTGTTGTACTAGAAGATGTTGAGTTGAGACGTCAGATTCTGAGTGAAGCACATTCGAGTCCCTTTTCTATGCATCCGAGTAGTACCAAAATGTACCGAGATTTGAAGAGCGATTACTTCTGGGTTGGTTTGAAGAGAGATGTAGCCGAGTATGTGAGCCGTTGTATGGTTTGTCAGAGAGTGAAGGCAGAACATCAGGTTCCTTCAGGTTTGCTACGGCCTTTGAAGATTCCGGAATGGAAATGGGAGAGGATCACCATGGATTTTGTATCAGGGCTGCCTTTGTCTCCTTCGAAGAAGAATTCAATTTGGGTGATTGTTGATAGGTTCACTAAGTGTGCTCACTTCTTAGCAGTGAACACTATGGATTCCTTAGACAAGTTGGCAAACTTGTACATCCGTGAGATTGTGAGACTTCATGGAGTTCCGAAGTCTATTGTTTCAGATAGGGACCCTAGATTTACTTCGAGGTTCTGGGGTTGCTTGCATAGTGCTTTGGGTAGCCGTTTGCATTTCAGCACATCGTATCATCCTCAGTCCGATGGGCAGTCAGAGCGAGTGATACAGATTCTAGAAGATATGCTTCGTTGTTGTGTGATTGATTTTCAGGGTTCTTGGGAGAAACACTTACCGTTGGTTGAGTTTGCTTACAACAACAGTTATCAGTCTAGTATTCAGATGGCACCTTATGAGGCTTTGTATGGTAGACGGTGTAGGACTCCGATTTGTTGGGCTAAGACAGGTCAGAGGTTGTTACCTATGCCGAACTTGCTTAAGGGAACTACCGATAAAGTGAAGTTGATATGTGACCGCTTGAAAGCAGCTTCCGATCGTCAGAAGTCTTATGCAGACTTGAAGAGGAAAGAGGTTGAGTACTCAGTGGGTGAGAAAGTATTTCTGAAGGTGTCTCCGTGGAAGAAGGTAATGAGATTTGGCCGGAAGGGCAAGTTGAATCCGAGGTTCATTGGCCCGTATGAGATAATTGAGCGGATTGGGCCTGTAGCTTATCGTTTGAGGTTACCTTCCGAGTTAGAAAAGATCCATGATGTCTTTCATGTATCTATGCTTAGGAGATATAGATCGGATCCTTCTCATGTGATGCCCGTTGAGGAGATAGAGTTAAATTCGGATTTGTCCTATAATGAAGAGCCCGTAGAGATACTTGCTTCTGATAGCAAGGTGTTGCGTGGCAAGACCATAGAGTTGGTCAAGGTGTTGTGGAGACATAGAGGTGTGGAAGAGGCCACGTGGGAGAGGAAAGCGGATATGGTTGAGCAATTTCCGTATCTGTTTCCACCAGGTAATTTCGGGGACGAAATTTCCTTAAGTGGGGAAGAGTTGTAACACCCGGGTTTAGGGGTTAGGTGAAAATAATATTTTAATATTATTCTGGGTTCGGTTTTATAATTTAAATAATGGTCCGGGTTTGGTTTTCAAATTAATTAAATTAATGATAGACTATGCTTTGAAAATTAAACCCCAAATGGCCATGGAACTTATGTCCTTGTGAATAATCCATTTCATTAAGGGCAAATGGGTCATTGGGCTTTTAACTTAAAACAAAACAAATAAAATAAAACCCAAAATTTTCACTCATCTTCTCCCTCTCTCCACAAAACCCACGACAAAACCCCTCCCACCATTGAAGAACACTGTTTCATCCTATTTCTAACTCATTTTAGCCCCAAATCGAAAGGTAAGGACATTTTTGACTTCCCCTCATCTTCCCCTTCATAAAAGTACCTTTCATTTTGATTTCCATGGAAGTTTTAGAAAATGTCATTTTGAATATTTGGATTAAAAATGGTGCCTTTGTGTAGCTAAACCTAATATTATGATTTATTATGGTTAGTTATGGAATGTAGGAGCCAAATGATGCTACATATGTAAATTTCAAATGATTTTAATCAATTTTCGGATTTGGGTTTCCAAGGGGTTTTTGGAGGGTTTTAATGTGAATTTGGGGGCTGTTAAAGGTTTGAATTTGAGGGCTGTAGGTAGTATGATATATGAGGATCATTTTGGGTGCAATTGATGCTTGTTTGGGTTCTTGAAATGAGAGTTTTCAGTGGGTCAAGTGGGCTGCTCGAAAATCCTGTTTTTGGTCTTGTTTTGAGTGTTGAATGCTTGGTAATGATAATCCGGGTTAGTTTCAATGACAAGATATTGATTGTGGATGTTTTGTTTGTGTTTGAGATTGATTAGAGTCAAGTTTGGGCATCGGTGAAGCATCGGAAGTGAATTCGGGAAGTTGAAGGTTGTTGCTTGCTTGGTCTTTGGGCTTGGAAGCTTAGGTGAGTGGTTAATTGTTTTGAACGGTTTTAAATTGGTTGGTTCGAGTATGTGGACTAGGTTGGGCTTGGTAGACCCACCTAGAGTTAGGATTAGGGTGGTAGCCTAATCCTAAACTTGATCTAGAGCCTTTGGTTGAACTCATTATATGGTTGTGTATGTCTCGTATGAATTGTGGTATGAATGTCTATGTATATTGCTTTATACATGTGAAATGAGATTTGGACTTATGATGCTTGAGACATGCATGATGATGGTTGTTGGTGAGTACGTGCTAAGCACAAGGTTATTGAAATGAGTAATGTGAAGTGAGTAAATATTGGCACTAGTAAACTTAAATACAAATGATCGATCATTAGGATGTTAGTGTGTACACATGAGTCAAAAGTCGCGCGTGGCCTTGGTGGCGTTGAGTCACCAAGGAGGAGTACGGGTACGCCCGGAAATGGTATTTAAATATAGTCGGTGATGAGTGGAATCCCATCGACGGGGCGTGAGGATGAGTGGAATCCCCTCCGCGAGACCGGTGATGAGTGTAATCCCACCGTCATATAATGGTTGTGTTGTTGGATGTGAGTCCCAACAGTTATCCGTGTATTTGAGTCTTAACTAGGTGCCAATGCCGATTGATATGTGTATCAATGGGTTGAGATATATGAGCTGTTTGGATGTTTAAATGTGATTACATGTATGGTAGTGTTGAGCTCATGATTAAGGCATATATGTGTTATATACTGCTCATGCATCTTTATCTTGTGGACTTTTGGTAAATGTGAATTGCCTTGGCTAGATCGTGCTCGGACCCTGCGATGTTGAGGTTTGTTTTTAGAGCTTACCCTCACTAAGCATCATTGCTTACGCTCTCTTTGTTCAACATTGCAGATCCGTAGATCGTGGGTTGCTCGGGCAAGTGGAGGGCCTCCAAGTGTGGTTTTTGGACTTGAGTTCATCAAGTATGGATTTTAATGCTAAGACATGTAATAGTTTAAGCAATGGGATGTGTAATGTTTTGTTGGATAGTTGTAGGTTGTTAGGAGCATGTTTAGACTCCTTGATGCCTTGCTTTTGTTTGGTTGGTATTGCCTCGAAGAATGTTAATTCATGCCTAATTGCTTACTCTTGTTGAATGTTAGCCTTATGCCTAAGAGGTTGCCTTCATGTTTGAATGTTGATGTATGAACTTGAATGCTTGGATGCCATCTTGGGCCTATTGCATGATCTCCTTGATGTTTATGCTTATTGAGGGTTTGTATGGCTGCTTGGTGGTATACGAATGTTGTATGTATGCTTGGTTGGGGTTAGGAAAGTCCTAAATTGCATCTAGGTCTGAGTCTTGTTCGTTTTAGCTGAGTTTGGGAGTGTTTGCTGTGCAGGGGTATCGATACGGTTGGTCTAGTATCGATACCGCCTTCTTGTTTCAGGCCTCGTGTATCGATACGCGAGGGGGCGTATCGATACCTTTTTGGTCACTGGAGCTACTGTCCATTTCGGTATCGATACGGGCCTCTGGTGTATCGATACCGTCATCTTAGCGTTGACCGTGGAAAGTCAACCGTTGGGGAGGGTATCGATACACTCCTTGGGCGTATCGATACGGTCTCCACTGGTTGACTCTGACCAGTTGACCTAGTCAAGGGGTATCGATACACCCCTTTGGTGTATCGATACCACCTGCAGTATAAGCTTAAAATTGGGCTATAACATGATTGTTTGAGTCCGTTCGATCGATTTGTAAATGTTGTTCCGCTGTATGATCACTTAGGGTTTAATATCTATTTAGACAAGATTATAAAATGAAAAAAAAAATTGGGTTGTTAACCGAGGGGGAATCCTTAGGGGTTTTCACTCGGTTTTTCCCGTGTGGCCCACTCGGACCGGTCATCCGACCAGACCGGGACGAGGGGGTTACATTAAGTGTGGAGATTAAATCTCAAATTTTATCAAAGTATTTGATCAACATATTTTAACATGCATTTATTATTTTATATGATTAGTAGGGTAAATTATGACAGTGGCGAATCTAGGAAAAATATTATTGATTGGGCCAATATAAATAAAATTTGATGTGGACAAAATTCGACTCGAAAAATTAGATTTTTTAGTCAAAAAATTTAGTTTTTTTGAATAACTCAAAAAAAATTGAGACTCAAATAATTCAAGATTTTTAGTAATTAGTAGATCGATTTTCATGTTCAAGCCGAGTCCTTCAACTCTATATGTTATATGTATAACATATATGAAAAAAATATAAAGATATATATAGTGTATATTAGGTGTGCTTATTGAGTTGAGCAGCTCGCAAACAACTCGAGATCGACTCGGTCAAAACTCAGTTAACGCTCGACTCGAGTTGGCTCGACTCGAAATTGAATTCGACTCGAGATCTTAGCAAATCGAGTCGAGCAATGCCCAACTCGACTCGATAAGTTCGTGAGCAACTCGTTATTTTTTTTATAAAGTCTTTTATGATTTTTCATGGCTACCTTAAAAAATGATCTTCAAAGAAGTTTAAATACTATTTGAAAACTCTAGAAAAGTTTAGTGAATTGATAGGTAATTTACCCATAAAATTTTGGATTAAATTTCCAAAACGTTTTGTATTTCTCGAGAATTAAAATATTAATTTGTATTAATGAGAAATTAAATTATAATAATGAGTCTTTCCTTTTTTTTATTAAAGTGTGTCCTTTTTATTTTATTATTTCTTTACGTATAAAAGTAGAAAAGAGAAAAAAATCTTCGATTTCCGCTTCCCATATAAAAAAACGATTGAAAGTTAAAATTTTGAATTTTCTAAGGCATTTTCTCCTTTGTTGTTTATTGAAAATTGTTGAGAAACTAAAAAGAGTCTTACACTCGAATATCGACTTCATTTCTAACTTGGTCATGGCAGGTTCATTTATTTATCTCCTCAAACCTCACGTTTTTTTTTTTTGAATTTCTATGTTTATATTAAGCTCTAATAATATCACTAGATTTTACCTATATTTAATAAATGTAAAAATTTTGGCGAGCTTAACGAGCAACGAGTTGAGTCGAGCTACGAGATTTTTTAACGAGCACAAGTCAAGCAAAATTTTATCGAGCTTAACGAGCAATGAGTCGAGTCGAGCAACGGGATTTTTTAACGAGCACAAGTCGAGCACTACTAAACTCGCGATCAACTCGCTCGATAAGCACCCCTAGTGTATATGATTGTAGAAAGTTGTTTAAATTGCAATCAATTAGTACCATATTACTGTAAATATTTACAATTAAATTTGAACAGAAACTCAAACAACCGGACTCGAAAAAAATCAAATAAAGTTTGAGTTATAAAATATGACTCTTCAACTTGAATAGTTCAAGATATTTTGACTCGCCTCGATTTAATCGAATGTTCACCCTAAATAGAACAAGAAATTTATCAAACATAACTCATATATATATATATATATGATTTATATCCAATACAAAAGTTTCCACAAGCGGTTTAGGTTTAGGGTTTAGGGACTCAGTTTAGGGTATAAAATTTATGAGTTTAGGTGTACGATTTTTAGAATTTAGGGGTAATGGTTATAATTTAGAGGTTAGGGTTAGGATTTGGGGTTTAGAGTTAGAGTTTATGTTATAGGGTAATATGTTGAGGATTTAGATTTTATTTGAAACTATAAATTTTCATTGTTCAATAATTTTAAATTTTCTATTATTATCTACATATTTATTTATATAAAATCGAAGTATTTTCTAAAAATAAGTAGCAAAATATATGCTTAAAATATTTAATTAATTATTAGCAAAAATGTATGCTTAAAATATTTTTTTATTAAAAATAATGATATATTATTTGTAAAATGTAAAGAAAATATAAACAATCTCATTTTCTTTTAATTTTTACCTTTTATTTTACTCAAAATCCAATGTATAAAAATTAAATTAGACTTTTATATTAAATGATTTTTTATTTACCTAAAACCAAAAGTATATTGTATAATTTTTTTAAAAAGAAAACTCAACTATATTGTTTTTTAAATGAAATAGGAAGGAAAATATTTTAGCATGGGGTAGGCCAGGGCTTAGGTAGGCCCAGGCCTGCATTCTTCACCGTGCATTTAGTCATTTTAGTTTTTACCCTGTTTTTATTTTAATATTCCAACTTTATTTTTTTTTAATTTTTCCACCCCACTTTCAAAATTCTTTTTTTGGGTTACCCGATTTTAAAGTTTTTTAAAATTTATTTATGAAATTAACCTAATATTTTAACCTCCTTATTTATTGTGGAAAAAAATCTTTCTCCATCGTTCGCTCGACCACTATTGACCATTTTGTGTGCGACGTTACTAATACCAAAACGTTACCCTTTTTCTCTATTCCTTTTTATCAGTTTGGTTTTCCTCTAAATCGATAAAGCTTATATCAAACGTTTGATCATTTCTTGATCTGATATGTAATCTCTATTATCTAGTTAATATGAAATCGAGATATTTTATTTTCTTCTTTTTCTCAACTTCACCACTATTACATTTGAAAGAAAATATCGAGGTGCAAAAGAATAAAAGAGTAGAAAAACAGGTTTGACAAGAAAGTTTAAAGGGGCTTTGCATATATTTACCAAAAAAATTTAAACAATGTTAAAAAGACTTAACGATGGAGTGGCAAAAAAAGAGCGGAAATCAAAATTTGTGTTGAAGTTGAAAATTTTTAAGGTTAGGTGACTAATACAGAAATATGAACAAAGCTGAGTGACCAACAACATAGTTTACCCTACTTGGTAACAATTGATGATGACATCCCCAACTAGTTGACGATAAAATCGAAGGGTTACATCGAACTTTCCATATATTTTTTCATCATTTTCGTAGCTTTCAAAGCCATGGAAGACAAGATTGTCAGATATGGTAGCTTCCCGGTCATCATTTTTATGATCTGTTTTTTATTCTTGAACGGCACCGTATCTGAAGTGTACAATGTTGGCGATGAAAACGGATGGGATTCGGAGGTTGACTATGCTTCCTGGTCGGAGAAGTACAATTTCACCGTCGGTGACGTTCTAGGTATAATAACTGTTCCCTTCAAACCCCCTTCCTCTTTTTCCGATTTGATTTTCCGGCTATGTATGTTTTATAACTTATAAGGTTTGAAATTCATCTTATCATGGAGTAAAAGAGTCGATCTTAGGATAAGGTCAAATTATGGTTCTAGTCCTATATTATATTTAAATTTAAGATTCAATACTTTAATCATTCTATTCTTATAATGTCATCGGTTGGTTAAAACGGTTAACACGGTTAACTATCTCGATACCAACGTGGGTATTTTTTTTAAGACCCCCTTTCAATTGTCATGTATTTTTGTTGTTGCTCGAAGTATTTGTATTAACTAATGACACTATAAATACATAAGGATCAAATTATGTCAAATTAAAGTATAGATAGTAAACCCTTAATTTGAATATAGTAAAGTGACCAAAACCAAAATTTGACCTAAAATTAACAAATGAGTTTGGTAACTTTTATACCAGTCAAACCACCTACCAGGTCCCTCTATTATAGGGATTGTATCAATTTAGTCCCTATTATAGAGAATGATTCAAATCAGTCACTCTAAAACAGAGACCGGTTCGAATTAATCCCTCTACTATGAAATGAATAAATTTATTCCCTATACTAGTAAAATGAATCAAATAAGATAATCTGGTGTGTAAATGTTTTTTTTTGTAGAGTTTAAATATAATAGGGGGCAACACAATGCCTTTGAAGTGACGGAGTCTACATATCGAACATGCGATACGAGCACCGGAGTTGTATCCAAGTACGAGAGTGGAGAGGATAAAGTGAAGCTGAATGAAGCAAAGAAGTACTGGTTTGTGTGCAATGTGAGTGGGCATTGCCTTGGGGGAATGAGGTTTGGGATTGATGTTAAAGCAGGGAATAGCAGTAGCACTACTAATTTGGAGCCAATTCCACCACCCAACTCTGGCAGTAGAGCATTTGATAGGTGGAGTTTGGGTCTTTATCTTTTTGCATTTGGAATCCTGCTCAGTTTGTTTTGTTGATTAGGTACCCCATTTTTTGGTTTTTCTGCCCTGAATTATTGGATCTGCACTGCCTTATAGGATTCTAAAATTTGGATACGGTTTGTGTTAGTTTCGAGCCTGAATCATTTGATTTTGGTTTTCGGTTAGTTAGGGTTCCTACCTAATCTGAGTTGGACAAATTCGACTTTTATCATCGTATCATATTAAATTAAAGCTATTTTTAGGAGAGTTTAATACCTATTTGGTACATAAACTATACCAAATCCTTCAATGTTATACAATTGGTTTCTTCATTTCCATTTTTATGCACGAACTTTTTCATCTTTAACATTGTCATTTTCGTGACGGAATCTGGCATAGACCCCTTGGACCTGCTAGAAGTTGACACGTGAAATTTGTTTTTTAAACCTCCATTTGACTTTAGGTTTAGGACTAAACTAGCACAATATTTAAATGTTGAGGGTTATTTTTTTCTTTGAATTAAAATCAAATTAAAACATGTAAACGTTTAGGGCTAAATTTGTTCTTAGATTCAATTTTACTAAGGGTTATGTGATCGGTGATTATTTTATAATTTTTTTATAACTCAAGTTCTCAATTTGTCATATTTTAAACTTGAATGAACCAACTAAGAACTTACCCATAAAGGTGACTATGTGAATAGCTTAACCTCATTTTTTTAGACAATACTAAATTAAATATTTAACAATAAATATTAAACTTAACTACTAAGTGCCCAAATTATGCCTCTTTTTTACAATAGGTGCTTAAAGTATTTTTTGGCTGACATAAGTGTCTGGAGTTTCGTTTTTGGATGAAATATGTGCCTAAACTATTTTTTGGCTGAAATAGGTGCCTAAACTTTCATTTTTAGTTGAAATAGGTGCCTAAGTAGGTGCCAAAATTGACTTTAAAATAAGCTAAAAATGAAAATTTAAGCACTTATTTCAGCTAAAAAAATACTTTATGCACTATTACAAAAAAAATACATAATTTAAACACTTATTTTAGCCTAAATATTACTATGAGGCTTACTGGCTTAGAGAGTTGAGTGGGTCTATACGTGGCCCAGTCCAATAGTTTAAATGAATAACAGTAATAATTTTGGTGAACTACCTCAAATACCATCAAATTACTGGTATTAACTTATTTTTACCACGGTAGTTGATGCGGACATCAAACTTAAACCTACATGAAGGAATTAACCATCAAATTACTTAAACCCAAGTCTTAAAAGAAAGAAAAGCAAAGTATTAACCACTAAATCAATTGGTTTGATAATATTTTAACACAAATTATATATATGCTAAATTGTAATTAAGATCAATATGATTTTATTTTCGTTAAGTTTAGTCTTAAATTTTTTATTCAATCCAAAACTAATCCTATTTCTTTTTAATTTTTATAATCTAGTTCAATAGTTTAATATACTTTTATTTTTATTCAATTTAGTCCCTAAAGTTTTTATTTAATCTAAAATCGACCCCATTTATTTATGGTTTTTATAATCTAGTCTGATTTTTTAATATAATTTTATCTTTTCAGTTTAGTCCCTAAAGTTTTTAGTTAGTCCGAAATTGACCCCTATTTGTTTATAATTTTTTATAATCTAGTCCAATTTTTGATATACTTTTATTTTTGTTCTGTTTAGTCTCTAAAGTTTTTAGTTAATCTGAAACTGACCCCAATTTATTTCTAATTTTATAATCTAGTCCTGATTTTTTATATAGTTTTATTTTTTTCAATTCAGTCCCTCAAGTTTTTAGTTAATCCAAAATTGACATCTATTTTTTTCTAATTTATATAATTTGGTCCCATATTTTTAATACAATTTAATTTGTTCAATTTAGTCCAAAAAGTTTTATTTAATCCGAAATTGAGCCCTTTTTTCTAATTTTTATAACCTAGTCCACTATTAGAAACCTAATTCTGGATTAAATAAAAACTTTAGAGAATAAATTGAACAAAAATAGAATTATATTAAAAATATCTGACTAAATTATAAAAACTAGAAGAAAAAAATAGGTGTCGATTCAGATTAACTAAAAAATTTACGACTAAAATGAACAAAAATAAAATTATATTTAAAAAATTGGACTAGATTCAATTTGGGTTAAATAAAAATTTTAGGGATTAAACTGGACAAAAATAAAATTATATTAAAAATATTAGACTAAATTATAAAAATCAGAAATAATTAGGGGTCAATTTCGGATTAATTAACAACTTTATAGACTAACTGAACAAAAAATAATTATATTAAAAATCAGACTATATTATAAAAATTAGAAACAAATACGAGTTAATTTTGGATTAAATAAAAACTTTAGGGACTAAAGTAAACAAAAAAACTATATTAAAAATATTGGACTAAATTGTAAAAATTAGAAATAAATAGGAATTAATTTTTGATTAAGTAAAAAAAATTTAGGGACTAAACTGAACAAACATAAAACCACATGAAACCATATTAATCTTAAGGGTAAACTAATTAGGTGACCACTGAATTATTTGGGGTACCTATTTTGACCACTGAACTACGCAACTCGTCAATCAGATCACAAAACTTTTAAATTGGTCATATTTTAACCTCCGCCGTTAAAAAACTAACGAAGGGGTGACGTGGCAGCTAATAATAATTTATAAAATTACACATTTGGTCCCTATTATTTACATATTATATCAATTTGGTCTTAATTTTAATTTAATTAAATAAAATTAGTCAACCAATCAAATGATGACACGTGTCATCACCCAAAACGAGTCGAAAACTAAAATTTTGTGTTAAAATTATACCAATTAAAAGTTCGGTGGTAAAAATGAGTCAGCGTCAATAATTTGGTGACATCTGTGGTGCTCTTTACCCTAATAACTATCTATTTATTTATCTAACCTGGAAACAAAGGGTAATTATTTAGGGTAATTATTTCATACGCATAAACAGTAGAAAAAATATTTATATAAACTTCTTAGTTTTATGGTTTAATGATTAATTTAGGGTCTAGATTTATGAGTTTGGGGTAAATTTTAACCATAAAACTAAATCATAATCACAACTCCTTAAATTCTAAACATCTAACATAAATTTTATAAATCCTAAACCCTAGACTAATACATTAACCCTAAAATTCAGAAGTTTGTGGAATTTTTTTCTACCTGAATATAAATAAAAAAATAATTCCATCAGAAATTCTAACTATAAAATTAAGTTATCCAAACAATACCTAGCCAAAGGGAAGTATAAAAAGCGATCTCAGGAACTTTCTTAATCAAGGTTCGTCTCATCGCTGGATGAAAGTTGCATGTAATTTGAATTAGTGTAATAATATAATCGAATGAAAGGTCAAGGTTGATGCTTTTGGACGATATTTTTTTATCAATTTCAATTGCTTGATTTTTGTAATCATCGATTGTAAACTTTTCACAATGGAAACTCTGTGTTTCTTGCTGAAAGGATGAATTTTAGTAGTAGATTAGGGTTTTGGTTTATTTTTTTTTATTGAATGTATTTAAGATGGAATCCGGGCTTTTCTTAATTCCCTAAGTTTATTGCTTTAATAGTTTAATTGCAGTGTATGTTGTAATAGAAATTCAGCGACCTGTGGGTGGCCAGCATGTTTCACCTGCTGCTTGTCAAGAACCAGATGGTGACCACCCTGTCGAGGAGAACATTGAAGTAGACCCTACAAATCTTACAGGCAGGGAGTGGTTAGCTTGATTCATCTTTCAAACCAAAGCTGATCTGTTTTGTCATCTATATCTTGACTTCAAGTTTTGTTAAAAGTAATAACTATCTGCTTCCAGAATGAGGCAAGAAAAGCTAATCAAACCGCGATGGTGAAGGACCGGGTCATTTAGCCGGAGGAGGAAGCTTCATGAAGACAAGGATATTGATTCAATGAGCATTTCAACAAGAAGATTAATACAATGAGGATCGAGACCAAGAGATGCTGTAACCAAACAAAACAGACACCCTTTATCTCTTTAGGAGGGGCATTGTACTTGAATTTATGCAATTGCAACTGACGAGAATCAACCAAAAGAACTAAAGAATTACTAGGCAAATTATGAAGATCTAATCATATTACGATAATAGATGTGGAGAGGTTCATATTAAATCCTCTAACAACTAATAATGCATATAATAAGATAAGCAAAAGAAAGCCAATGTTCCCCAAAAAGCATCAGAAACTAGTGTAATATCAACATTTAATTCGAAAGCGTCCCTATCATTCAAACGCCCACTGGTTCTCCCTCCTAACCTCCTCCTCTTCCTCGGGTGTGAAATCATTCTTGATGTTGAAGGTCTTGCGAATCTCCTCCGGTGTCTTCCCCTTTATCATGTCAGCCACAGTTTGGCAGGTCAAGTCCAACAAGCTCTTGATGTTCAGATAGTTCGCAGCCTGCAAATCCCAATATCAAAATAACCAACAATTCATCTTCTGCTAACAAGAACAAAAAATTACAATGCAAATAACTAATTATTTGGAACTTGATTACTCCACGTTTTTCTAGAACTAATATTACATCAGTAAATAGATAAATTTGAGGCTTTTGAATGATTTGTTGCTGAATAAGATTATAATATACTAATAAACCCTACGTTAACAAAATCTCTAGTATTTCTGAATTAGATTGGTGATGTTCCCTAATTGAACCGTGAGGGAAATCATGATTTCTGCTGATACAGCAATAAACAGGTCAATTAAACCCAACGGCCCTAAAATTAACACCATTCTGAATACCAAATACATCATTCAGCCATCAACAAGAACACAAGAGAGGGGAAACTAACCAAGATGAGGTCAAAGAGTGTATTTTGGTCAACTTTGACAAAATCGGCATCCCAAGCCTTGATTTCATCCTCGGGGTTCTTTTCCTTGTCGGCGGCGGCATCGACGTGCTTCTTGCAGTACTCAAGGACCTTAGATAGGATCTTGCTGGTGACGTTCGGGAGAGGGATCTCGTTGTCGGCGCAATCGTCCTCGATCATGTGCTTGATCGTCTGCGACTCAACCGCCACCGCTTCCTCCACCTCGAAGGTCTCGCCGTCGGAGCTCCTCAGCATTATCTTCCTCGACGACGACGCCATTATTTCTCCTAAAGATTCCCTCACTGACGGTGATAGAAACCCTAATCAAATAGAAGAGATAAAGAAACAAAATACAGGGACGGACGAAAAAGCTAAGTATACTAATAAATAATTTAACTCTGATTGGAACAGTGGGTATTTATAGAAGGATATGGTGCTCGTATACGATGTCGTTTCAGAAATATCTGTTGAAAAGGGATTCTCGATGTTTCTGTTCGTATACCTTTCTTGGTGCAGCCACCCGTTTTTAACGTTTCACTTTGTTACTAAAATTAAACCAATCATTGAATACTACTATTTACTACTATATTTATTAAAGTGTTTAACTTAAGTTAGGATTACCTTAAAATTACTTTTTTAAAAAAACATAAATACTAAAAAGGAAAATACTTTATACACAAGTCTTTTAATTTTGACTTTAGAGATTTAGGTTATGGTTTAGGGTTTATGGGTTTAAGTTGTATGGTATAGATTTTAAAGTTTATGGTTAGAATTTAGAGTTTAAAGTTTAGAGATTTATGTTTTAAATTTTATAGCTTAAATATAAATGTCATGTTTGGTAAAGAAAGGTTTGGGCAAAAATTAGAGGTTTGAGGCATAATTAGAGGTTTGACTAGTCAAATCTACTAATATTGTTGTTTGGTGAACAACGGATTGAAAGAGCGGATTAAGGTGAAATCACTAATTTTGAAAAAGCTCATAATATGAGCTTTTGAGATTAGAGGTTTGATATTAGAATTGTAAAGACTCTTTTACCCTTAGCCGTTACCAAAAATCGCAAAATAACCTAAATTAAATATTTTCTCTCCTATTTATAAGCTAATCCTATTTACTTTTTTTATTATTATCACATATATGTGTATTTAAATTTATTAATTAATTAAATTATATTAAAATAATTATATAAATAATAAATTAATATATAAATCATTCGAATATATTTAGAAAAGTTATATTAAAAATAATTTTATAGATCTAATTAATATTAATTAGATACAAAATATTGATAACTAATAAACTATTCAAACAAGTATTGAATATAATCGTGTCATTATATGCTATTTTACTTGTTTAAATAATCTAACAGCTATCAGCTATCAGTTAATTTTACCAAACACTTTTATACAATCAGCTAATATAATCCGCTAGTCAAATAATCTAATGCAGTCAGCTAATATAATTCGCTATCAGTTATTCGTTAATTGCCAAACAAGGCCAAAAATATTGTGTGTAATGACTAAAAATCCGAAAGGGTGTTTTTCCCCTTTTTATAAAAAAATTAATTCTAGGGGAATCTTAAGAAACTCATATTTTTGAATAAAATATTAGAGTCGTCACCGATCATTTTAAAAGAGGTAGACAGGACACCGGGAAAACAAAATCAGAGATTTCAAAAAACTAGGGTTCGGGAGTCGGTTACGGATGGGGAAGATTTAGCACCCCACACCGCCCAAAATTAGTACCTAATGAGTTCGTACTGCAAATGTCTAGAAAATCTAAAATTCGATTTTAATTTAGTATAATTTTTTAGGTGCATGAATGCATGAACATACGAAATGAACAACCTAACTCACGACCCACGATACCAAAAGAGATGATGCCCAAATATTTGGGACGACACTCCCACTAGAATATCAGAATTTTGAATACTAAAACTAATTAGTGCAACAATTTAAACATGATAACTAATTAGTGCAACAAAGTGAAGAAAGAATGAACACATACATGTGTTAAAAACATGGCAAGTAATGACTGATTATCATTTATTTTAATATATAAGATGAATATATATTTATATTTATATTTATATTTATATTTATATGTAGGTATATATGTGAAACTGTATTATATATATTATATAATACGTAATTTTTTGTTTTTGTGTTTTTTATTATTATTTTACCATCACGGAAATAAATGCTTGAATGTAAACACACAATATAAGGGATTGAAATGAAAGGAAAATAAAACTGAAATTAAAAGGAAATAAAAATTAAGGGCAGAAATTAAAATAAATAAAAATAAAGTGCAGAAATTAAATAATATAAAGAACTGAAATTAAATAAAATGAAAGAAAGGTGCAGAGATTAAACATGCAAATTAATTAGGGGTTCAGAAGTAATTAAACCTTTAATAACCAGATTAATTATTAAACGTCTATAACACCAATGTTAGGGGGTCGGGTGAAATTAAATTATTAAAATATAATTTTGAGCTTTATATTTTCAAAACAAATAAATATATGTTGGACTAGTCATCTTTTAAGCACAAAGTCATGGATTTTATACTATTGAAATTATCTCTATCCATTAAGGGTATTTATGACCTTTGGCTTTTAAAATAAAATAAAACACATAAAATACCTTTTTGCTCATCTTCCTCCCCTCCTCTTTCAAAAACCAACGACACCCTCCCCCCATTGCTTGTTACTATTCAATTTCTTCCTTACTTGATTCTTGAAGATTTTTCAAAGGTAAAATCAATTTTATGTTGTCCTTTCTATTTCCTATCTAACCTTAGTCTTCATTGTTCATAAAACTCATGTTTCTATATTTTGGGTTTTCCAAAGATTTTAATAAAGGTTGTAGCTTTATGGATTTTTAGTTAAACTTTTGATTTATTGTTGTTAAACAAGTTATTTACAAACCATAAGGTCCAACATATCTAATTTTTACATGGTTTTAACTTGATTTTCGGATATGGGTTTTTGTGGGGTTTTAGAGTGTTCAAAAATGGAGTTTGGGGCTGTTTTAGTGTGAAAATTGAT
Source organism: Hibiscus trionum (assembly GCA_030270665.1). Classification (NCBI taxonomy): domain Eukaryota; kingdom Viridiplantae; phylum Streptophyta; class Magnoliopsida; order Malvales; family Malvaceae; genus Hibiscus; species Hibiscus trionum. The sequence goes on from BSYR01000050.1 coordinate 922,092, forward strand.
GGTTGATGTTTAGGTTATGTTTGAAGGTTGTTTTGGGTGTGTTAGATGTCAATTTGGATGTTGGAAACATTGGTTAACTGCTGAGTTTGAGGGCTGCTCGAAAATGATGTTTTGAGAGTGTTCTTGGGTCGAATATGTGCTTGATTTGTGTTATGGGTTTGCAGCAAGTTTTGGTGATTGATTATTGATGTTTTGATTGTGTTGGATGATTAGAGTTAAGGTTTTGTGTTGGCGAAGCCTCGGGAACGAATCCGAATAGCTTGGTGGATTGATCGGCTAGTGTTGAGCTTGGATAGTTGGTGAGTGGTTCTTCGGTTTTAAATTGGTTTTCAAAATGCCTTGGTTCGAGCATATAGACCTAGGTCGGGCTTGGTAAACCCACCTAGAGTTGGGGTTAGATTGGTAGTCTATTCCCAAGCTTTAGTTTAGAAGACTATGGTCGAACTTGTAAATGTTGTGTTTATGCCTCATGTACTAATTGGGATTGATGTTGCTATGCATATTGTGGCTATGTGTAATGATGAGGCATGATGATTTATTTATGCATTGTGATATGCATGTGTTTGTTGAAATGTGGGTTGCATGATTGTAAATCATGTTGGATACGTGCTAGGCAAGTGAATTGGTAAGAATATTGTGTTATGATGAGCTTGTGATGAGATAGTATTGGCACTAGTATGCTTGGGTACAAATGATCGATCATTAGGATGTTAGTGTGCACACAAGTGTCGAAATGCGTGTGTGGTCTTGGTGATGGTAGTCACCAAGATGGAGTACGGGTACGCCCGAAAATCTTCATTTATATTTTAGACGATGATGAGTGGAATCCCATCGACGGGGCGTGAGGATGAGTGGAATCCCCTCCGCGTGGAATGGTGATGAGTGGAATCCCCTCCGCGTGGAACGGTGATGAGTGGAATCCCACTGTAAGGTAATGTAATGGTTGAGTTGTTGGAAGTGAGTTCCAACTGTTGTTATACGCGTATTCGGGTCATAGCTAGGTGCCAATACGGTTTGTTAAATGTGATTCATATGGTTGTATTATGAACATGTTGAGTATGGCATGATAATTGAGGTTATGTTCATGCATTTCATATTTTTGATTCACGTGGTTTCGAAGGTAAGGAAACATGCATTCATCCTTGGTTTTATTGCTCGTGCTTGGACCCTGCATTATCGAGGTTTGTTTTATGAGCTTACCCTCACTAAGCTTTGCGCTTACACTCTCCTTTGTTCGACAATGCAGATCCTTAGTTCGTGGGTTGCTTGTGCGAGGAGAAAGGCCTCCAAGTGTGCTATTTCTACCTTCAAGTATGGACTTTTAAGTTAATTGATATAATATCTAAGCAATGGGATTCGAGTATGTTGTTTTGTGTTAAGGAGCGTGTTAAGACTCCTTTAGTATGTCGATGTGTTGGTTTGTGGCTTGTTTATGCCATGTATGTTGGCCATGTGGTCCTTACTTCTATGCTTATGACATGTTTAATGGTTGGATCTTTAGCTTCTTCTATAGTATGCTATATGGAGGTTGTTGATGCTCCGTTGTCCGTTAAATTGTTCTGTATGTTGTTTCTTGGTTGCTAATTGTTGCATGAATGTTGCTTGTGGCTAGGTGAGTCGTAAATTGCATCTAGAGTTGAGTTTTAGTGCTTTTTCCTGCTAATTTGAGTCTTGCAGTGCAGGGCGTATCGGTACGCCCAAGGGTTGTATCGATATGGTCCTACACTTTGGGACTCAGATTAGGCTTAACGTACCGGTACACGGGGGTGTATCGATACGCCAAAAGCTCTCTGGAAATCTGAGAATTTGGCGCATCGGTATGGGTCTTGGGTGTATCGGTACGGTCTTTTATCGTTGACCGTGAAAAGTTGACCAGTGAGGGCGTATCGGTACGGTCAGCCAGTCTACCGGTACAGTCTCCCTATGTTGACTATGGGCTGTTGACCTAGTCAAGGCGTATCGATATGCCCTTCTAGTGTATCGATACTGCCTGTTGTACAAGCTAAAATGGGCTGTCTTAAATTGCTTGTTTGATTGTTCCGCATCACTCTATGGTTTCCGCTGTCGTCGTTTCACATAGGATGTATTAAAGCCTTTAGACAAGATAGTAAAAAGAAATAAATTTTCTAGGGTTGCTAACCGAAGGGGAGCCTTAACGGGTTTCACTTTGGTTTTCTCCGTGTGACCCACTCGGACTGGTCAATCATCCAGGCCGGGACAAGGGGGTTACAACGTCGACTAAATTGAAAATTTTATAAAATAACAAAGGATCTCGAGCGCGATTTAAAAAGGGGGAAGGGCTACCATGGATATTTCTTTAGGGCAGAAGTCCTTATGAGGCAATTAGACCGTTTTTTATATTTTCGGTTGGTATATAATACACATTTTAGCTGAAGATCAGATTTTTTAAACCTTTTTAGTTCTCTCAAGCCCTCAAACCCTTCACCTTTTCCTCTTCGACCTAGAACCGTTGGTATTAGCCGTGTCGGTCGTCGTTACTCGACACTGGCGAGTGCCAAACACTCCCCATTTTTTTATCTTTTTAGAATCTGAATCGCCCTTTTTTGCTTCGATATAAGCCCCGATTTTGCTTCTTTTTCTTTCTTTTTTTAAAAAAAAACTACTCTTTTTTTATACCAACCGTCTGATTCACCATGTACGATTCGGGAGGAAACCGATAGGCTTGCCACCGGACGACGGGTAGAGGCGACGCGCAAAGAGGATGGTAAAAAAAACCCTGGTTTCCCTTTTTTATTTATGTCATGCAAAAGGAAAGGAAAAAAGAAGAAGAATGTACCACTGTAATTTTTTATTTGATCTCTCCGAAAGTGATTACAATCGAATTTAATACATTACATATGTATTCGATTTTTTCTGATTACAAAATCCAACCAACATAAATATTTTCATTGTGGCTGATCTTAAATCTGACATCCTCTTTTTTATTATTTTTACGGATTTGTAGGCGATTTGGTGAGTCGTGTGGCCGTCGGATTTTTTGGCGACAATCGTGACCGTTGGTGACGGTGGAGACGGACGATCCAGATGAAGCTAAAGAGGCTCGGTGTTTGGCACGCGTGCGTTTTGTTCCGTTAGATTAGATTCTATCTAACGGTCGAGATGGCTTGGAGATGGACGGTGCAGATGGAGACTGGCGAGTAACGTGGCGACTCCAGATACAAACACGCGGCGCGTGAAATCCCAACAGCTGTGGCTTGCCTTTCATGTGCGCGTGGGAGGCGAACGGTTAGCGTGTGCCTCTCACGCGGGATCTAAAGGGGTGTCGATCTTCAATCTCGATCGTTGGATCAAATCTTGATCTAACGACTCTGGTGTGGCTGCACATGGACAAGGGATTTAATCATATTAGGGTTTTCATTATGAGTATTAGGCCAAATGGGCCTTGTAATTGTTGTAAATGGACTGGACATTAAATGGATTTTAATTAATTTTCATTTGATCTATTTTTCTCTTTTTTTAATAATAATAATGATAATAAAATAAAATAAATAAAGTAAAGCATGAGTCAATAGACCCGGATAAAATTAGTGTTTACAGCTGCCCCTCTTTGCTCATTCTGGTGAAACAAGAATGGAGCAAAGATCATAAGCACTAATTTTATCATACTTCCTTGTTTGGAGATTCTGAAGCCACGAGTTCCTCCTATATGGAACTGTTGCACTCTTCCTCTGTCTGAAACCTTGGAGCCACGGGTTCTTCCTATATAGAACCTTTTGGTTTATCCTTGGCGACATCTCTTTCGGCTGCAAGTTCTTCCTATATAGAACTTTTTCACCTTCCTGTCTTAGAGCTACATGTTCCTCCTATATAGAACCTTTCGCTTTCTTTGATTGGATTCTTCGAGCCACAAGTTCTTCATATATAGAACTTTTCACCTTGAAATCTTGAAGCTACGAGTTTTTCCTATATAAAACTCTTCATTTTGACGTCTTGGGCTTCGAGTTCTTCCTATATAGAACCTTCGGCTTTGAAATCTTTGAGTTACAATTCTTCATATATAGAACTTTTTCACTCCGAAATGTTAAAGCTGTGAGTTTTTCCTATATAAAACTCCTCTCTTTGAAGTCTTGAGGTTTCGGGTTTTCCTATATAAAACCTTTGGCTTTAAAATCCTGGAGCTTTGGGTTCTTCCTATATAGAACCTTCCGTTCTGAAATGCTGGAGCTTGAAAAATGAGACAATGCCCCAATTCGTTGTCATTTTGGCATAAAAAATGATCATTGCTCGAGATATACTTTTCCGGACATGATGGAAAAGATCTGGTCTCGTGGTTTCTTCAATTTCTGTCAAGAAAAACAAACAATATGACATGAGTTAGCATGCTCCTATCTTAGGGATGCCTAACTATATATGATGCATGGCTAGCAGAATTCTTCGGCCATTTCCACTTTCTGATCGACCAATCCCAGTCTTTTATTTTCTTTTCCCTTTTCTGGCTCTTTGTGACGATGATACCTCATCTCACATTCAGGTTTAATTAATTTAGCTCAATCTCTTCGTACTTCTAGAATCTTGCTCTAAAGCACCTTTCTAAGTTTCCATTTTAGATTTGCTTCTTGAAGTGCCCATTCGGGTTTCTACCTTGGTTTTCTTTCTTTTCTTTTTCTCATGCGCCCTTTCGAGTTCCTGCCTTGTGGTACTTTTATTTCCATGACTCCCTTGCTTCTCCTTGTCAAATTTAAGCTTTGGTGTTGGTCTTACATCCCAAGATTTGAAATTTTCTTTTGGGTATACCAAAGAAAATTCTAATGTTGAGGCAAATTTTTGTTTTCGAATCACATGCATTTCAGAGGCTAGAACATAGTAATACCAAGAAATCTTTTATTTATCTTGAATTTATATTAATCTACTTGCTAGATGCTTATAGAAACAATAAGTGAAGGCACGAAATTGTACTTCATTAAGATTGACAGTTTTCGAAATGATTTGCAGTCATGGCAAACATGAAAAGATAACAAAACACTATACATTGTCCTAAACATCCACTGCATGAATGATGCGTGAGCCTATCGGCCAAGGTAGATTCTTTGTTTGAGGTACTTCATTGGGATATTTGATTTTCAAGAGGGTCTATTTGTCGGCTGTCTGACCTCAAAATTTGCTTGAGCTGCCCTTTATGGGTTTTCGACTCAAATCCTCCATTGGTTTCAGAATCCTCTCTTTGGGTTTTCATCTTGAACCCCCATCTTTTTCTTTTTCTTCAAAATTTTCTTTTTTTCTTTTTTCTCTTTTTATTTGTTTTTGTTTCTTTGTCTCTTCAAGCGTAATACTTTTTAACCGGGTCGAAGTTTATTGGATTTTTCAACTCCTTCCCGTCTATTTCTGTTAAGATCAGTGCTCCTCCGGAAAAATCCTTCTTGATGACATACAACCCCTTCCAATTAGGAGTCCATTTCCCCGGGGGTCTCTATGATTTAGAGAGATCTTTCTAAGCACCAGATCCCCCTCTCGAAATTCTCGTGGGCGGACCTTCTTTTCATTAGCCCACATCATCTTTTTTTGGTACATTTAACCATGGCAGATGGCTTTCAACCTTTTTTCCTCAATGAGATTCAATTGATCATACCTGACTTGTATCCATTCAGCTTCATCCAACTTCACTTCGTTCAAATTTCAAAGTGATAGGATCTCTACCTCGATAGGTAGTACTGCCTCTGTGCCATAAACTAAAGAGTATGGAGTTGCCCCTGTTGATGTATATACAGACGTTCGGTAGGCAAGTAGAGAAAATGATAGCTTCTCATGCAAATACTTGAATGTGTCTGTTGTTTTCGATATGATCTTCTTGTTGTTCTTATTTGCTGCTTCGATTGCCCCATTCATCTTAGAACAATAGGCGGTGGAGTTATGATGCACTATCCTAAATTGTTTACACACCTTGGTTATCATTTTGTTGTTTAAGTTGGAAGCATTGTCGGTGATGGTCATTTCTGTAATCTATACCGACAAATGATCTCTTTCTTCAGGAACTTGCAGATTGTCGCCCGTGTGATGTTGGCTTAAGAGGTTGCCTCTACCCATTTAGTGAAGTAGTCAATGAAAACTAGAATGAAACGATGCTCATTGGAAGCCTTTGGGTAAATCCGCCCGATAACATCCATGCCCCATACTGCGAAAGGCCACGGTGAATTCATGGTGTGCAAAGGTAGCGGCGGAGAATGGATCTTGTCGGTATATATCTGGCATTTGTGGCATTTCTTGGCATAGTCGATACAATCCCCCTCCATGGTAGACCAGAAGTAGCAATAGCTCATGATCTTTCGGGCCATCGAGAAGCCATTAGCATGTGTCCCATATAACCCATCGTGCACCTCTACGAGAATAGTTTTAGCCTCTCGAGCATCAACACATCTAAAAAATGTTTGGTCTCTACCCCTTTTGTACAAGATCTCGCCATCCAAGACATATCCAGCTACCATTCTTCTGATAGTCCTCTTATCATTCTCGTTCGCTTCTTTAGGTAGGTTTGGAATTTGGTGTACTGCAAAATATCATAGTACCAAGGATTTCCATCCGCTTCATCTTCCAAGTTGTAGCAGTGAGCCGGCATTCCAAAGATTTGCATTTCTATTGGTTTCATTTTTGCTTTTGTACTTGCCTTGAACATCGCAGCTAATGTTGCCAGAGCATCCGCCATTTGATTGTCCTCTCTTGGAAGATAGGTGAAACTGATCTTCTCAAATTCTTTAATTAACTCCTGGATTAAATCATAATACTTGATTAATTTTGGGTCTCTTGTTTCCCATTCTCCTCGAAGTTGGTAGATTACCAAGGATGAATCTTTAAAGGCTTGAAGCACCTTGATCTTTCTCTCGATAACCGCAGACAGTCCCATAACACAGGCTTCGTACTCGGTTATGTTGTTTGTACAAAAGAATTCCAACCTACTCATGAATGGGTAGTAGACATTTTCTGGAGAAATTAACATTGCCCTTATGCCATGACCTAGGGCATTGGATGCTCCATCGAAATAAAGCTTCTATGATTTTTCTTCCCGAACCATCTCCTCTTCGGTAGTAATACACATCAAGTCTTTGTCTGGGAATTTGAAGTTCGGGGCTTCATAATTGTCTAAAGTACGACTTGCTAAGAAGTCTGCTATGACACTCCATTTTATCGCTTTTTGGCTCACATATATGATGTCGAACTCAGAAAATAACATTTGTCAACGAGCCATTTTCTCGGTTAAGGCTGGTGCTCCCATCAAGAATTGCAATGGGTCTAACTTGGATATCAGCCAGGTAGTGTGATACAAAATATATTGCATGTGCCTTTTGGTAGCCCAAACTAGAGCACAAAACAATTTCTGAATCGGCAGGTACCGCATTTCACAGTCAGTGAACTTCTTACTTAAATAGTAGATGGCCTTTTCTTTTCTTCCAAACTCATCATGCTGCCCTAGTACACAACCTGTCGAATTTTCATAGATCGTTAGATATAAGATCAACGGTCTACCTGGCATCGGTGCCACTTGGATCGGAGGATTCGCCAGGTATTTCTTGATGTTTTCAAGAGCTTCTTGACACTCTTCATCCCATACTCCTGGGTTGTTCTTCCGGAGTAATCCGAAGACAGGATCGCATTTGTCGGTCAACTAAGAGATGAAATGAGATATATAATTAAGTCTTCCCAAGAATCCTCGAACTTCCTTTTACGTTTGAGGTGGTGGAAGATCTTGAATAGCTTTCACCTTGTCAGGGTCAATATCGATTCACTTTCTACTAACCACGAATCTTAGGAGCTTTCCGGACGTGACTACGAATGTGCATTTAGCAGGGTTGAGCTTCAGTTGATACTTTCTCAGTCTTTGGAACAACGCTCTCAGGTTCTGAATGTGCTCTTCCTCGGTTCTAGACTTAGCAATCATATCATCCACATATACCTTGATCTCTTTGTGCATCATATCGTGGAAAAGAGTTACCATGGCCTTTTGGTATGTTGCTCCAGCATTTTTAAGTCCGAAAGGCATCACCTTGTAACAAAATGTGCCCCACTCGGTCACAAATATAGTCTTCTCCCTATATTCTAGGTGCATTTTTATTTGATTGTATCCCGAGAAGCCATCCATGAAAGAGAACCATAAATGTCTCGTCGTATTATCAACCAAAGTGTCAATATGAGGTAAAGGAAAATTATCCTTTGGGCTTGCCCTGTTGAGATCCATGTAATTTACACACATGCCAACTTTCTCGTCTTTCTTCGGTAAAGGTACTATGTTCGCAACCCATTCTGGATATTTGACAATCTTCAAAAAATCGCTGTCAAATTGTTTTCTCAGTTCTTCTCTAATTTTCAACAGCATATCAGTTCCCATCCTTCTGAGCTTCTGCTGAACTGGCTTACATTTGGGTTTTATTGGCAACTTATGTACCACAATGTCTGTATTCAATCACGGCATGTCTTGGTAAGTCCAAGCAAATACGTCATTGAACTCCTGAAGCAGAGTTATCAAGTTGTGCCTAGCCTTTGAAGAGAGGCTGGTGTCAATCTTCACTTCCTTTTTATCTTTATCGATTCCCAAATTAAGAGTCTCTACCTCCTCTTGGTGAGGTAGGATTTGTTTTTCCTCACTTGCCATCAACCTTAGTAATTCCTCTAGGACCTCGTATTTTATCTTATCTTGTCCCTCCTCGACTTCTGTCACATACAAAGGTTGCTCAAAGTCTATCTCATAATCAGACACAGAATCATTCATACAGTTAATGGTAGGGACGCTGCACAAATTTAAAGAAAAAAGTGTTTTGGGAAAGAAGAATATTCATATGAAATGAATAAAATAAAATAAATAAAAAATGATTAATGAATCGATAATGAATGCATGTAGTAAATGAACTGTTTGCCATTTGAGAAAATGTGGAAATCATCATTTTTATTTAAGTAGAATAACACAGTAGCCCTTCACAAAAGATTCCTAATGCTCGCAGGCGAAAGTAGAAGGGTTGTTTCGGAGCATTACTCTGATTCTGTCCTAAAAACTACAAGTAGATCGATATTGCTCCAATTATTGAGCGTTTCCCCCGGAAGGCAAGGGAGGATCCTGGTTAAAAACTAGCTGACATTTTCATCACCGGATATCATGTTGACGAACATCCCTTCAAGCAATTCACTGAACATCCCCTCATCATTAAACTTGTCACTTTCTTGGTTTGCTTCTTGTACCTTTTGTTCTGCATTGACAATCCCACCAGATACGAAAGTATCTCTTAGGTGAGGAAAGGTCATCGGCTTCCATGAGATATCTACTCCCTTGAACTTGGCTCTCCTTCGTTCTTCCCTCTTTCTATACTTTTCCCTTTTCTGTAGCATATTAGGCTTATGGCCCAGCCCGTATTTGTCTTTCTTGAAGATAACCCTCTTCGCACGTAAACTTCCTTATATGTTCTTCCCAAGACCTTTTCCGGTTTTGGCTCCCCGCCCTAGGGTCTTGGTACAATTGGATAACTTAGGACATAGAATCTTACTTCCTTCTGCAACAAAAGTCGCGTTCACAAATTCTAGAGCCCGAAAGGAGCACTCTACAACGTCTTCATCAAGTGGGATATAGGGAGTATCAGAGGTCACCGACGCGATGATGTCTTGCTCTGCCCCAACACTCACCAATTTTCCCTCAATTACAAACTTCAATTTCTGATGCAGCGACGAAGGGACAGCACCAGCAGAGTGAATCCAAGGTCTTCCTAGTAAGCAGTTATAGGTCGGGTTAATGTCCATCACCACAAATTCAATGACATATTATATTGGTCTAATCAACAAGGGTATCTCTATTTTCCCCACCACCTCTCTTTGAGTTCCATCAAAGGCTCTCACAGAATTCTGGCATGGCTTCAAATGGGAACTATCTACGGGTAACCTTTGCAGAGTTGTCATCGGTAGTACATTCAATGCGAACCCATTGTCAATGAGCACCCCCGACAAGACGTACCCTTTGCAATGGGTAGTGATGTTTAAAGCTTTGGTAGACCCCATACCCCCATCCGGGAATTCATCATCATTGAACGTGATATAGTTGTCTGCGGTAATATGTCCCATTATTCGGTCCAACTTGGCCACCAAGATATCATTTGGAACAAAGGTTTGATTCAACACTTTCAACAATGCATTGCGATGCTTTTCTGAGCTCAGTAGAAGCTCAAGTACCGTGATCCCTGCTTGTTGTTTACGAAGTTGCTCGACAACAATGTACTCGTTGTGCCTCAAGAACCTTAAAAATTCTTGTGATTGTGCTTCAGTCACAGGCTCATTGATTTTTATAGGGGGTTTTTCCCCAAATATTTTCTTAGGCTCAGTTAACACGTTCTCACCCTTGTCTTTTACTGCTTTTGATGTTTCCAGTGGATAACACCTACCATTTTTGGTGAAATTTCCCACTTCATTCACAACTCCAGCTTTCGACTCTATCGGTCCTCCCTATTGGGTGAGTTTTGCATCTTCAGGTAACCTCTCTTCATTATGTGATTCTGAACCTTCTAGTACTGAAACATTGGCGCTATAATTCCAAGAAACCTTTCGCGTGTTTTTGAATTTGAAAGGGGTTAGAGCTGAGATGATGAGCTTGGGGACCATCTTTGAACTTTTCCCTTGAAACGAACCATCTTCTTTTGGTTAGGATGGAATGACGAATAGTCTGCCCACCCCGTATTTGACATTGGGGTGATCTGACGTGCAGACATCTAATTCTTTCTTTCCTTCAACTTTCTCGAAAAATTTAATTTCCTTGTTGTCCATCATTCCCTGGACCAGCTGTTTAAACTCCTCACAATGTTGGATTTCATTCCCTTTCTCTTGATAAAACTCACAGTAGGGCCCGCTTCCTTCTTGTACTATTTCCATACCCACTCTATTAGGCAAGCCATACACAGCTGCTGGAATTAGGGCTGAGCATGGTTAACCGCAAAACTGAAAACCGATCCGAACTGAGGCGTTTGGGTGGTTTATGGTTCATAAGTTTGCAAACCGTGGTTAACCGAATTGAACCAAATTTGACATTTTATTTAATTTATAATTATTTTTCTAATGTAAAAATATGTATTTTATACTTAAAATATTATAAATGCATTTTTAATTATTATTATTTACTTAAAAAATTAAGTTTTTAATAAATATTTATGAAAAACACTTTAAAACTTTAACTCTTATTGTTTAAAAGTCATCAAGTAAAGTTATTTTGTCAAAATAAAATACAAAATTTCAAAAACTAACGTTAAAATGGAAAAACCGAAAACCGAGGTTAACCGAACCGAAAACCGATGATTACTAAAATAGCTTACCAAATTAAACCGAAACCGAACCGTATACACCCCTAGCTGGAATACCCATATGAGAGGGGACCTGACTTCACAAACTTTCAGTTTAGCCCTTCTATTACCTTCATCTTCAATTGCGTTCACGCCACGACCCCCGTGGTTTGGCAAAGGGTTAGCAGCCACGTTTGGTTCATCAAACTTTAAAACTCCGGTGTTTATCATATTCTGAACAAATTTCTTAAAGGAAACATAGTTCTCTTTTGAGTGACCAGGGGCACCTGCGTGATAGTCACAGTGCACCTTTTCATCACACTATGCGGGGAAAGGGGGTTTGTACGGAGTGACATAATATGGCCGAACCAAATCAGCCTTATACAACTGAGAGTACAACTCAGCGTAAGATACCGATAATGGAGTGAACGATATCTTATCCTTTTCCTTCTTAAGAGCTTTATCTTCCTTCTTGCTCGTATTTTCCACACTTCCCATCGAAGCTTGCGGTTGTGAATGGTAATGTTTGTCGGGACACAATAGGTGCTTGTAGTGTTCACCTCGTTATCATTCTTTTTGTAATTTATTCGGGAGTTCTCTCAACTGTTGATTCTTCCGCTCTTTATTGCCACTTCAATTGATTCTCATGTTCTCACTAAGTCGACAAAGGTTTGGGTGGTATTATTTATCAAACGGTCAAACAATGCACCTCTTAATGTGTTCACGAACATAGGTGTAATCTCATGTTCGGGGATGGGTGGTTGAATTTGGGTCGCAACATCACGCCATCTTTGGGCAGACTGGCTTAGACTTTCGTTTGACCTCTACTCTATTCCTTCCAACATAATTCGATTTAGAGTCATGTCTAACACATGTTTGTATTGTTCAATGATGGCTCTTGAAAGGTCCTTCCATGACTTGATATTAGCCCGACTAAGTTGGGTATACCACCAAATAGCTAACCCGGTTAAGCTATCTTGAAAGCAATGGATTAGTAGTTTCTCATCCTTTACAAAGGCTGACATTTTCCTGCAGTACATAGTTTTGTGGGCAGAAGGACAAGTAGTTTCGTCATATTTATCGAAATCAGGAGTTTTGAATTTTGGCGGGAGAATTAAATTCGTCACGAGGCTCAAGTCACCAGCCTAGTTCTCCTGTTCGCTTGCCCCTTACATAGACTTAAATCTTTCCTTGAAGAGGCGAAACCTTTCTTCATATTTTTTCTCCATCTCGGTTGTAATCCTTTCCACCATATTCAAGTCTGGCACTTCATCCTCATGGCCTATTTCCACATTTATGGGCTGTCCTATAGATGCCCCGACTTGGTGGCCTGTTGATACCCCGGCGCTGTTGATGTACATTCTCCTCTCGGGAGCGGGGGTCCCTGTAACGGGGTTTTTTTCTCAACTTCCCCCTACTTTGAAAATATTCAATTTAAAAAAGGGGGAATTTAAAAATTAATTTGGGTTTGGAAAAAATCCCTTTAAAAAAATCTTTTTTTCGGTTGGAGTCGCCACCGGCCACTAAGGTAGGCCAGACATCGTAAAAATTAAACCAGAGATTCTTTTGAAAGGGTTCGGGAGTTGGTTACGTGTGGGGAAGGGTTAGCACCCCCATCACGCCCGGAAATGGGTACCAAAACAATTGTTGCTATTAATTGATGGAAATTATTCGAATTTAAGAAGACTTTAATTAGGGGTTCTTATTTGAAAACCTGACTTTAATAATACGAGCTTTTCCAAATTAGTGGTTTCAGATTAATTCGTCATTTAATTAAAAAGGATGACGGTACACCGGACCAAAGACTAAACCGACTTCATATAAGACTGACTGCCGTGTTAGTTTAGGGTTCGGATCCCGTACGTCACCTTTATGCATGATGCAAGCAATTAAAGGATGATGCTATGGTCTTGTTCGTTTTAATTACGGATTTACCTTTAGACGATTCGAATTAATCCGAATATTCTCGGGACATCCAATAAACTAGGCTAGTCGACTCGAATACGCGAATTAATAGGTATCTCCGTTTTATAGTTAAAATTAATTATTATGCAACATTATAGGGTCACATGAATGGCAATTTAAAGTGCATGTCACATATATTGGAATGACATAAAAGCAACTCAACCTATATACACGATAATAAATGAGCATGCAACATATTAAAACTATACATGAGCAACAAAATTATATATTCGATATAAAAAAGGGCAAATGCATGAGCAACAAAATGTATCATGATAAAATAAAATGCAAAGCAAACAAAAGCAAACTGTCAGGGGCCATAATGGTAATTAAACCAAATTAAAAATCTGATATAAAGCGAAATGGGACCCAATTAAAAAAATGCGGGAAGTTACAGGGACCAAAAGCGTAATTACCCCACCCGGAATCAATTGAAACAAGAACGGTGGCGAAATTGAAAATGTTTGAAAAATAAAAGGGACTGCGGGAAGGGTTTTGAAACGCGGAAGCCCTCCCCGCGTGATTTTGAGAACACGGGAGGGTTTAAAAAGCTATTAACCCAAATTTAATAACAAAAAAACATTATAAAAACCCGGTTAAAACATTTTTATCCCTTTTCTTCAAAAACCTAACCCTAAACTGAGAGACTTCCCCCTGGCTCTCTCTCTGGCGCCGGAAACCTAAAAAAAACCTTTTCCGAATCAAAAACCAGAAAATCCATTTTCCCTTCGAGAAATCGAAACCAAAATAAAAAAACTTTTCGAAATCCTTTTTGTTTCAAAAACCTAAAACCAAAACTGAAAAGAAACCAAAAGACTCCCTCACCGGCTCACATGCATGGCCTCGGGAAGGGCCACGGAGCTTATCGCCGGCGAGGATGAGCGAAGGACGAAAGGGAGAAGGCTCGAAACGAAGGTAAAAAGCTTACCTTTTTATATTTTTTTGGTATTTTCCTGATATCGAAATGAAATATGAATAAACGATATACCTCAAACTTTTCCTCTGCTTATATTAAATTTTCGGAAGCTTTCGGATACAAATTTTTCTCTCTAATAAACTCTCTGATGCCTCTCTGAAATTTCCGAATGAATCCTATTACAACTTTTTCTCTCTAAGAAATCCTCTCAAAAAAACCCTCCAATGCTCTCTGTAATTTCCGAATGGGATCCCCCCTTTTATATTTCATGCAGCCGACTTTTATAAGCCCGGGAAATTTGCATTTTTTCTTTTTCTAAATTACATCAAATTGTTGATAATCGTTGGTTGATTTGTACGATTTCTGACTTTGATTGCCTCTGAAATTTTTGTTATTTCGTTGCGTTTTTTGTCTCTGATTTCTTCTGACGTCCTTCGTTTATTGTTTGTTGCATGTGACTAGGGATGGGCATTTCACCCAGACCCGACCCGACCCGACACGACCCGTGACTAATCGTTGGTTCAGGTCGGGTCGGGTCGGGTCAGGTTTTTATCTAGGGTGAGGTCGGGTCGGGTCGGGTTAGGGTTTTATGGTGAAAAAATCCGACCCGACACGACCCGGGACTAATAGTGTAATTTCCCCTAAATTTTTAGGGATATTTGTAATAATACCCCCTCTTTATATATTTCTTTTATAATTAGATCCTTAAAATTAATTTTTTATTTACATTTTAGTCCTTAAATTTATTAATTTTTATAATTATGCCTCTTAAAATTATTTTTTTACAATTAGGTCCCTAAAATTACTTTTTTTTTCTATAGGTCGGGTCTGGTTAGGGTCGGGTTTAGAATATTTGTTTTCGGGTCGGGTCGGATTTTTTAAAAAATTAGATCGGGTCGGGTTCGGTTTTAGGATACTTAGTTTCGGGTCGGGGTCGGGTGGGCCAAAAACCCGACCCAACCCGTGCCCATCCCTACATGTGACCCGTGAGGAGAGGGGGCCAGAGAGGCACGGGACGTGGCCGGCGTCGTGGAGCAATCCATGCCGTCGAAGATGGATCTGGACGACCTGAGGGCATTCGAAAAAGCTCGGTTGTGTAATGCACGCGCGCGTGGGCTGCTAGAGAG
Source organism: Hibiscus trionum (assembly GCA_030270665.1). Classification (NCBI taxonomy): domain Eukaryota; kingdom Viridiplantae; phylum Streptophyta; class Magnoliopsida; order Malvales; family Malvaceae; genus Hibiscus; species Hibiscus trionum. The sequence continues at coordinate 937,355 of BSYR01000050.1, forward strand.
TTGTGCGCGTGGCGCGTGGAGGTTCTGGAGACTTCCAAGCTCCGATCCTGGCCGTTGATCTCGATCCAAATCTGACGGTGGATCTGGTGCGGCGCTAGGGCTACAGCAGAGGGCCTCTAGGGTTTCTCCGTCTCGCGTCATCTGGGCTGTCAGATCTGGATCCCAGATCTAACGGTGGGAAATGCGGCGGCTGCACAAACATAAGGAGGGTATTAGATTGGGGTTTCATTTAGGGCTTGGGGCTTATTTTAATTATTTGGGCCGAGTGGGCCATGTAATATATGTATAATATTTTTGGGCAATGGACTTTAATATAAACTATGGGCTTTTATTTAAATTATGTTGGGCTTTTATTTAATGATTTTGTTTTTTCCAGATTTAATAATAATAATAATAATACTAATAATAATAAGATAATAATAGTACTATAATAATATGGCGGTAGATAATATTAATAATAATATAAGCAATAGGTGTTAATGATAACATAATAACTTAGTAATAATAATAACATAATAGGATAATAATAATTAAATAATAACATTAATAATATATGTATACATACTGTCTTTCTTTTTCTTTTTTTGTCATTTTTAGCTTTTATTTATTAATCACCACATAATTAAAGCCCATTAATAAAAGAAGAAAAAATGGGTTAAACACCTGGACAAAATTAGTGATTACAGTTGGCCCCCTTTGTTTATACTTGTAGAACAAGGATAAAGCAAAGGCCATAAGCACCAATTTTGTCCGACTTCCCTGTTTGGATTCCGAGTCACCATGCACTTGAACTATTGGCGGTTTGGAAGTCGGTACGGAAAAATGCAACGGTCGCGGAGGCCTGAAGCTGTTTTTCTCATTTCAACACTCTTCAACCCTTCGAGGTCCGATCAAACAGATAATTAGCAGAAGCTCCATTCTCCAAGTGCCCGAACGGATAGACGGGTTCTATTATCCGAAAGCCTGAACAGATAGGCGAGTTCCATTCTCCGAAAGCCCGAACGGATAGGCAGATTCTATTCTCCGAAAGCCCGAACAGATAGGCATGTTCCATTCTCCGAAAGCCCGAACGGATAGGCAGATTCTATTCTCCGAAAGCCCGAACAGATAGGCAGATTCTATTCTCCTAAAGCCCGAACGGATAGGCGGGTTCCATTCTCCAAGAGCCTGAATGGATAGGCGGGATCCATTCTCCAAGAGCCTGAACGGATAGGCGGGTTCCATTCTCCAAGAGCCTGAACGGATAGGCGGGTTCCATTCTCCAAGAGCCTGAACGGATAGGCGGGTTCCATTCTCCAAGAGCCTGAACGGATAGGCAGGTTCCATTCTCCAAGAGCCTGAACGGATAGGCGGGTTCTATTCTCCAAGAGCCTGAATAGATAGGCCGGTTTCCTTTTACGGGGAAAGCTTTAAAATACCTGTCGAAAATAGGTAAAAATGATATGATGATGTGAGTTAGCATGCCCCTAATCCTAGGGATGCCTAACTACAAGTGATGCATGAATTATTGCATCAAAATTGCTTGGACGCTTTCACTCTTTGGGTTGGTCCATCTCGACCTTCTTCTTCTTCTTCTTAATCTCTCTTGGCATTCTCATCTCTGCCAAATCTTAATCTTTCGGTATCTCCTCGAAAGATGACTACTGACTTTCACTGGTCAGACTGGACGTAACACTTCCCGTAGTGCACATACTCAAAGCATTGCCCCCCATTTAAACTGGGTGCTCAACCGTTCTCTTCGTCTTTACTCAACGTGACGAATTTTCTCTTTTCTTAACATCGGGGGAACACATGCCCCCAAGTCCCTGAACTTTTCTCCCGAGTTCAATGAGGTCCAATTTCATCTTCTGAAGCAATCGAATTATTTCGACAAAAAAATTGCTCCAAGTCCCTGAACCATAGCAACTGACAAGTTGTCATTTGTATTCATGACATTGCATTCTAAACTTTATCCCTAAAGCAAAGGGAAATTAATTTGTGTTCAAAAAAGATTTAGATTTCATCTTCTAATTTCAACATGAGATGCATTTTTTTAAAATAAAAAATAAAATTTTCTCTTTCAAATCATGGGTATATCAAGCTGGATTAAATACCCTGAATATTAAGTGCACGAATGACATTGTTATGGCTTACCAATGATTGCCTCAAGCATCATGTGTCTAGGAGACCTCGAAAGCTGAGCTGATGTCTGAAAATGTGTCATACTCTCCAAGTTATTTCGGCTTTTTAATCAATTAGATTCACCTTCTATAGGCTTCGCCTTTATCAATTCTTTATAATTTTGGGGAAGTCAACTCATCACATTCCTTTGGCTCGAAATAAATGATGGAGCAAACAACAAAACCCCGAGCTACTCGGCGATTTGAGAATATTACCATCACTCATGTAGCTAAAGTGGATGGTGCATAGCAACCTTATTGGTCTTTTTCTACAGCGGAGTGCCCCAAAAATTCCACACTCGTATCTGAAAATGCCTATTATCAGGCTTCGAACATTGTTAGGCTTGGTATTCTCGATTTTTTTCTTTTAGCACAAAAGATTTTCGGTTATTCTCCCGAAGGTCATAATTCTATGTGTGTTTAATTAGGTGACCAAATTAACTTGGGGTGTAAGCCACATATTCATCATCTTCAAAGCTTTCGATTTCCATTAGACAAAGGCGGCTCGAAGTCAACCTTTGGGATCAAGGCCAATGTCCCTTGTGCAATTGATATATGGGGACTCAATAGGCAAATATATACACACAAAATGAAAAGGGAACTGAAACACAATGCATCCTTTCATCGAAATTTAAAAACATGCAGTCTGGGGCCCTTACAAAAAATCTTCGCTACCTTCGGGCAAAGGGTAGCAAAGGTTGATTTCACACATCACTTCAAAGAAAAGATTAAAATGCAATGAAATGAAGACAGGCGGTCTTGGATACACTAAAACTCTTAAATACTGTTGAGCTGACCATCCATTCCACCCCTCAAACTTCTTCGAGGAACTCAACCTCCTTATTGTCCATCAATTCCTGGACCAACTGCTTGAACTCCGGACAACTCTGAATCTCGTGCCCCGTAGTCTGATGGTACTCACAAAATAACTCATGGCCGTCATATGCCCCCTTCAGACCATTCTCAAATCGGCTTCTAACTTAGCAAAACTTTCCTCCATTTGCCTCATCTAATGGCGAGTAAAGTGTGGGTGTGGAATCTTCTTAGTCACGAATGCTGCCATGACCTCGAACAATTAATTCCATGATTTAATGATGTAATGCATGAAATGTGTATGCATAACTGAAACAAATGATTGAAGGCAACAAATTAAAAAACACAAAATCAAATGCAAGGAAATGTTGATTCGACGAACATCCTCATTAAACAACTTTCCATAACGGAGATCAAGCCTTTTTACAACGAGGCAAGAAAATAAACACATAGGGTACGATTTTCAATAAATTTTCTCATCCTTTCTTTTTAAACTAGGGTTCTAGAAGCTCCGACGATATAGACTCTTTCTCGCATTGTGAAAGTCTTCAACTTTAGACTATTCTTGAATCAACACTTCGTATGAAAATGCGATGAGTGTGCAAAAATAATCAAAACAAGACAAAAAAGGCAACTGGGTTAGTAACACCAATAATGAAGACTGAATAAAACAAGTCAACAAAAATAAAACACCAAAGCAGGTTAACAAAGCAAGACCTATTAACATGAATTCTAATTCTACGGTTATTCGCATGGCTCTAATCGGGGTGGGATCCTTAAATTCTCACACATGTGGCTCGGTTCTGACAAGGATACCCGAACCTATCTTATTACCTACTAAGGTAACAAGAACCCCAATTCTGGCCCATTACAAGCTTGCGAATTGGTTTCAATTCGAGGGAAAGCACGACCTAGTGACGTGGAGGGCTGCTCACATGTCAAAGGCGTGGATTCCGGAAGTGAATTACCAACCCGTGGAGGGAGACTCACGTGGGTATGGGCGTTTCACTCCCACTTAAGGGACGAAGCTCGGGTGTAGAGCCTAATGCGTGATGCAACACATGTCGGTGATTCCTTTGAAATTAAATGAAGAATTAATTCAAGACCACCAATTATCAAAGCTCGTGTACTCAAAGTCTTATTTTCAAAGAAGAACCATCTCACTAAATTCGAATTAAATTTCAAAAATTTCCATCATTAAAGGCAACAATTATTTCTTTGGCCTAACTCTCTTTTTGTTTTGAAAAACAAAATGTGTCCCCAGCGGAGTCGCCAGACTGTAACGGGGTTTTTTTCTCAACTTCCCCCCTACTTTGAAAATATTCAATTTAAAAAAGGGGGAATTTAAAAAATAATTCGGGTTTGGAAAAAACCCCTTTAAAAATCTTTTTTTCGGTTGGAGTCGCCACCGGCCACTAAGGTAGGCCAGACACCGTAAAAATTAAACCAGAGATTCTTTTGAAAGGGTTCGGGAGTTGGTTACGTGTGGGGAAGGGTCAGCACCCCCATCACGCCTGGAAATCGGTACCAAAACAATTGTTGCTATTAATTGATGGAAATTATTCGAATTTAAGAAGACTTTAATTAGGGGTTCTTATTTGAAAACCTGACTTTAATAATACAAGCTTTTCCAAATTAGTGGTTTCGGATTAATTCATCTTTTAATTAAAAAGGATGACGGTACACCGGACCAAAGACTAAACCGACATCATATAAGACTAACTGCTGTGTTAGTTTAGGGTTTGGATCTCGTACGTCACCTTTATGCATTATGCAAGCAATTAAAGGATGATGCTATGGTCTTGTTCGTTTTAATTACGGATTTACCTTTAGACGATTCGAATTAATCTGAATATTCGCGGGACATCCAATAAGCTAGGCTAGTCGACCCGAATACGCGAATTAATATGTATCTCCGTTTTATAGTTAAAATTAATTATTATGCAACATTATACGGTCACATGAATAGCAATTTAATGTGCATGTCACATATATTGGAATGACATAAAAACAACTCAAGCTATATACACGATAATAAATGAGCATGCAACATATTAAAACTATACATGAGCAACAAAATCATATATTCGATATAAAAAAGGGCAAATGCATGAGCAACAAAATGTATCATGATAAAATAAAATGCAAAGCAACCAAAAGCAAACTGTCAGGGGCCATAATGGTAATTAAACCAAATTAAAAATCTGATATAAAGCGAAATGGGACCCAATTAAAAAAACACGAGAAGTTACAGGGACCAAAAGCGTAATTACCCCACCCAGAAATCAATTGAAACAAGAACGGTGGCGAAATTGAAAATGTTTGAAAAATAACAGGGACTGCGGGAAGGGTTTTGAAACGCGGAAGCCCTCCCCGCGTGATTTTGAGAACACGGGAGGGTTTAAAAAGCTATTAACCCAAATTTAATAACAAAAAAAAACATTATAAAAACCCGGTTAAAACATTTTTATCCCTTTTCTTCAAAAACCTAACCCTAAACTGAGAGACTTCCCCCTGGCTCTCTCTCCGGTGCCGCAAGGCACTCCGGTCGCCGTTGCCGGCGTCGGAAACCTAAAAAAAAACCTTTTCCGAATCAAAAACCAAAAAATCCCTTTTCCCTTCGAGAAACCGAAAGCAAAATTAAAAAAAAAACTTTTCGAAATCCTTTTTGTTTCAAAACCCTAAAACCAAAACCGAAAAGAAACCAAAAGACTCCCTCACCGGCTCACATGCATGGCCTCGTGAAGGGCCACGGAGCTTATCGCCGGCGAAGATGAGCGAAGGACGAAAGGGAGAAGGCTCGAAACGAAGGTAAAAAGCTTACATTTTTATATTTTTTTGGTATTTTCCTGATATCGAAATGAAATATGAATAAACGATATACCTCAAACTTTTCCTCTGCTTGTATTAAATTTTCGGAAGCTTTCGGATACAAATTTTTCTCTCTAATAAACTCTCTGATGCCTCTCTGAAATTTTCGAATGAATCCTATTACAACTTTTTCTCTCTAAGAAATCCTCTCAAAAAAACCCTCTAATGTTCTCTGTAATTTCCGAATGGGATCGCCCCCCTTTACATTTCATGCACCCAGCTTTTATAAGCCCGGGAAATTTGCATTTTTTCTTTTTCTAAATTACATCAAATTGCTGATAATCGTTGGTTGATTTGTACGATTTCTGACTTTGATTGCCTCTGAAATTTCTGGTATTTCGTTGCGTTTTTTGTCTATGATTTCTTCTGACGTCCTTCGTTTTTTGTTTGTTGCATGTGACCCGTGAGGAGAGGGGACCAGAGAGGCACGGGACGTGGCCGACGTCGTGGAGCAATCCATGCCGTCGAAGATGGATCTGGACGGCCTGAGGGCATTCAAAAAGGCTCGGTTGTGTGGTGCACGCGCGCGTGTGCTGCTAGGGAGGCGCGCGCGTGGCGCGTGGAGGTTCTGGAGACTTCCAAGCTCCGATCCTGGCCGTTGATCTCGATCCAAATCTGACGGTGGATCTGGTGCGGCGCTAGGGCTACAGTAGAGGGCCTCTAGGGTTTCTCCGTCTCGCGTCATCTAGGTCGTCAGATCTGGATCCCAGATCTAACGATGGGAAATGCGGCGGCTGCACAAACATAATAAGGGCATCAGATTAGGGTTTCATTTAGGGCTTGGGGCTTATTTTAATTATTTGGGCCGAGTGGGCCATGTAATACATGTATAATATTTTTAGGCAATGGACTTTAATATAAACTATGGGCTTTTATTTAAATTATGTTGGGCTTTTATTTAATGTTTTTGTTTTTTCCAGATTTAATAATAATAATAATAATAGTAATAATAATAATAATAATAAGATAATAATAGTACTATAATAATAAGGCGGTAGATAATATTAATAATAATATAAGCAATAGGTGTTAATGATAACATAATAACTTAGTAATAATAATAACATAATAGGATAATAATAATTAAATAATAACATTAATAATATATGTATACATACTGTCTTTCTTTTTCTTTTTTTGTCATTTTTTTAGCTTTTATTTATTAATCACCACATAATTAAAGCCCATTAATAAAAGAAGAAAAAATGGGTTAAACACCTGGACAAAATTAGTGATTACAGTCCCTGATTAAACCCTAGAGTGAGATGCGATCTTTTTTGGCTCTTCAAGAGCACTATCGGGAACTTTTTCCTTAACAAACCTTTTTTCAAGCAACGCTGTTATTTGAGCCATAATTGCAGCTTGTGACTGAGCGATCAGATCAGTGATGTTTTGTTCGGCTCGACCAAAACGAGTCTCAAGGTCCTTTTGACCCTGCTCCAAATTAGACACCATATCCTTCATTACCTTTACTTGTAGATGAGTACCGTATTGGTGCAGAATGATTGTAGTTTAAAATTTTTGCCATGATATTTTCTACAATTAATTTTATTGATTTAATAATTAAATACACTGTATAATGTATGCAAATGATTTAAAGCAATTAAATAATGCATCAAAATGAATGCAATGAAGGCGTTGATTCTTAAATAGTCCTTAGAAAGACTTTCATTTGAAGAAGATGTCTGGTTACAAAATGTTAACATAGTAAGTTACAGATAGCGGCTAGCTTCTATTCCTAAAGCCTCGACTTCACGAAGTAGGGCGCAGATTCGAGATCCCAACTCTGTTTCTGGATTGACACGTGCGTACAGTTCAACCGCTTCCCCTGCCAAGCCTTGAATAAATTGAGCCACTCTATGCGCTTGCACTATAAAATCCATCATAGCCATGTGTTGATCCCTGATCAGCTGTCCAGCCTGCTGAAGTCCACAGACTATTCGACTATTGTCTTCATGTATATCCCCTTCAAAAGAAGCGAGTCGTTCACTGCACTCTCATAAAGTAGCTTCCAGCTCGGTTACCCTTGCTTTCAGAGATTCGTTCTCATTTTGAACAGCCATGCCTTGGTAGCGATAATCATACAGAAGTCCTTCTAGTTGCATCACCTGAGCTCCAAGTTCTTCATTCTGAACTGCCAGTCCTTGGTTTAGAGCTTGACTCATGATTAGTTCTTGAGCGATTGCATTCATTTCTTCTATCTTCTATTCTCTCAAACCCTGACTAGCTTGATAGGCTAACTCCAACTGTGCTAGTTGAGCTACTAAATTTTGAATCTGGTCTTGGCTAAGAGCTAACTTTTGAGTGACAGATTCTAATTCCTTAGTCTTTTCTTTAACCTGTTTCTGACTAGCTTCGTACTTCCGAGCATAGCTGTCAAACTCCTTCCTTGCTTTCACAAGCTTAACTGTCAGTTCTTTGGCGGTGGTACCCAAACCATTCCTTCGTAGATTCTGTTTTAATTTCACCTAGTCTTGTCTCAAATTTTCATGGTCGTCTTCGAGTACTTTCTTCTTTTTTAGGAGTTCCTTCTCCCGCTTCTTGTATTTGTCCAAGTCAACCGATGCTAAGTAGTTTGCAACTTCAAGGTCGGAAATACGTTTTTCCAAGGCACACACTTCCCTCCTGTGGGCCCTTCTAGCTTTCTCTAGGTCAGAGGGAGCATTCCTCATGTGTTCTTCCATAGGCCGAACATTTTGTTGATTTGCTTGAGGAATGGTGTCATTAACTCGGCTAAGTCTCCACTGCTCATAGCTTGGAGTAAATGGCGTACCATCATTATAAACGTCAACATTGTGCATATTCTTCCAAGAGCGGTTCATTTTCAAGACTTGTGCTTTGTAGCCATTACCTTCGTGTTTCAAGTCAGATGTACCCAGACCATGAGTGGGGGGAATAAATTGCATCGAACTATATTGATGTGACACGAGTAGCGGACAATAACCAACTCCTCCCCAAATCCCAAGCAAAGCACCCAATCATATTCCCCATAACGGTATAGAAAACTTTCTATGATTAGCCACGGTACCTTCCACCTAACAGTATCATCATGGAGGTCGGAAAATGCAACTATCCACTGATCCTCAATCATTGCTTCGGCATGGTATTCTTCTAGAAAGACTTTTAAGGGATAATATGTGGACAAGAACATCTGGTAAGAGAATTTCATATCCCAAAAGTGACTTCGGAGCCAAATGTCCAAAAGAGGGACGCAACCGAGGAACCTATCTCCCTTTTTCTTTCATGCACGTATTTAACGACCGAAAAGTCTCTGCTAAGATGGTTGGTACCAGATTGATCCTTTTCTTGAGTTTCTCAAACAGTTCTGTCGTAGCGTAATCTATGTGTCCACGAACCTTGGGGAAGATAACTAATCCGTAGATACCAAAGGCGAACAATTGTCTTTTCTTGGGTAAATCAGGATGTAGTTGAATCAAGTCTCGAACGCGTCCCCAAATTATGCAATCGGTCTTCCCCTTTCTTACAATCTTACCCCGAAACCATTCCTCGCTCATTTCAGTGATATCAATCAAGTTTTCTAAGAAGGGCGGTGAGTCTTTAGGCTTGGTGTAGACTTTCCCTTCCTTGAACCTCAGGCAATGGAGCAATGCAGTATATTCTTCGACCGTGGGAGTCATGTCTACCTTCTCGAAAGTGAAGCAACTATACTATGGGTTCCAGAACTGAGTTAGGGCTTTGAACAAATGCACGTCATTCTGGACATTCAATAAAAGAGCTATGTCGCCAAACTCTTACTGGAAAACTTGCTTCATACCCGGATCCCAACTCTGCCATATTTCTTGCAACTCTTGTAGATAATTTTGCTTGAAAATAACCGCAGTTGGTCCCATAACTTCTGACACATGTCCTGATACTAGGATGTCTCATTTTTCCATTTGTTTTCGCTCAGACCAACCTCATACTGAAGCGTTGTCGCTTTCGGTATTATAGAGCCTCTCTCTCACGTCGAATGACTTCTAAAGTGAACTCTCTTTGAATCAACACCTATGTATGATGTGAAATGCAAATGAAATGCAACAAAAACAAAACAAAATAAAAATGAAATCAACAAATGAATTAAATGTAAGGCAATAAATAACCCAATAAATTAAAAAGTAAAAAGCATATAGCAAACTAATTTAGTAAACAAAGCATACATTTATCAAGCAGAACCTAAAAGGGTTATCACTAAACAGACAGAGTTTCGGTATGGTTTAAAGGTAGCACTATGGTTCGCTATATGCGGCTAAGTTCTAAGGTAAAGGGTACCCGAACTGTCGCTAGAACATCGATTCGGGGGAATACGACCCTTATACCATACGGAGGCGTGAACCCCACGAAATATAAGGATCGAAATCCGAAAGCGAATTACGACACCATATGGATGTGAACACTCCACGAGGTGAAGTAACCGCTCTCACTTAAGGGTTCTAAAACTATATGATGACAAGTTATATCAAACACCGTGTAAACAAACAAGATTAGAAAAAATTAAATTAAATCGAATTTTAAGTTTTCTTAATATTTGCAACATGAACCCGACTAAGGGCTTGATTTTTTTTTGTTTTTACAAAAAAAAACAAAATTTTACTCCCCAGTGGAGTCACCATCCTGTAGTGACTAAAAATCCGAAAGGACGTTTCTCCCCATTTTTATAAAAAAAAAATTAATTCTAGGGGAATCTTAAGAAACTCATATTTTTGAATAAAATATTGGAGCCACCACCGATCATTTTAAAAGAGGTAGACCGGACACCGAGAAAACAAAAGCCACATTGCAACCGGTTACATTGCTTTTTAAAAAAGTATCGATACTTTTTGTTGATACTTTTTTAAAAGTATTGATACTTTCGAGCCACATTGCAACCAATTACATTGCTTTTTAAAAAAGTATCGATACTTTTAGAAAAGTATAAATACTTTCGAAAGTATCAACAAAATAAGTAATTTACTCAAAAGTATCAATAAAATAAGTAATTTACTCAAAAAGTATAGATATTTTTCAATGCCCCGTCAGTTTAAAATAAGTAATTTATTGGATATGTTGATACTCTTATCAACAAAATAGATAATTTTACTTATTTTATTATGTTTAATCGGTCACCTATTTAACCGGTCACGCCGTATATTAACCGCCTCACAGCAGAACTGCCATGCGGCTTGGTTCCTCTCATGCCCCCCTCTTCTGCATCATTCTATGTTTTTTTTCTTGTTAATGTTTTTAGTTTGTACAAGAATTTATTTTTTTCTTCTTTTATTCTAATTAATAGTTTTTTACAATAAAATTTATAGATTGATTTTTCCCCAAAATTTTATTTCATAATTTAAATCATACATGAAATCTTCAACAAAATTTTTTTTCATGAAAACTCAAACTATATTCATGATGTTTGGTAATAACTTTGTATTTAGTTTTGATTTAGGATTTTGTTGACGGTTTAAAGATTTTTTAAGGATTTTCTTGAGTTTTGCGGCAAGTTTCAAGTTTTTTTTTAATGTTTTCTGTTTGGTTGCGTTTGAATTTTTTTGGGTTGGACCGAATTTCGGTCTCAAATTTCGAAACGGGTGAAGCACTGGTAATGTTGGGGACAGGTGGAGGATAGTTTTTCTCGGGTTGGTAAAAAATTTGACTCTATCCGATTTTTGCCCATCCCTAGATCCAACGTAAATTCTGAGAGCTTTTATATGTTTTTTTTGGATCGTTGGATCAGTAGAAAATGATGGCTGAAATTAAGAATATAAACCACCTTCTCCTTCTTGGTGCTACTTTCTATATCCCAACACTAAAGAATTAAATTCTCAGTCATAATCCTAAATTCTAAATTCTAAATCTTAAACCCTATACCATATACCCTAAAAATACACCTTACCACAAATTTCCTAACCCTAAACATATTTTTAGTATGAGGGCATAAACAAGAGCACCAAAAGGGGCAGAGAATTTCTATTCTAAAATTGATAGTACGTAGGATTTTCACAGCAAAAATAATTGAATTATACTTAATTTAAATATTTTAATCTCAACTATTAAAATTAATTAATCTAATAATTTATAAAACGTGTGATTTCTTTTAAAAATTTAGGTTGCGTAAGTTAATCTTAACCCTTTTATTTATACACGTAAAACATACAGCACATTGATCAACAATTTAATTCTATTAGCAATAAGTCGACACTCTTTTAGAGCCAGGATTAAAACTCGAACTGAAAATTAATTTGAACTTGAAATTAATCCGAATTAAAATGCTTCAAAAATTTATCTATCCAAATTGACCTAATCCAAAATAAATAGGCTTTTGCAACCGATTCATTTGTCCATAAGTGCAGATTCATTTGTCCGACGAAATTACAGACCTGTTCTTTCATTCACACGAGACAGCAAATTGTACGTCCATAAAAAAGAGTACTTTTCACAGGCAACACATGCATGGTGATTGCCATTGTCATTCTAAACATAAACTATACTCACTACTTAGTATAACCCCGTACGTCATATGTATAGGAGACATTACTTGGACGGCGACTGGGGTCAAGTCAACCCATGGTGCTCATAGCTTCGAAACGGGTAAGCCTGAGGCAGAAAACATGATCGATCGATGAAGATGAATTTATACTCATGACACCTGCAATTTTTGAGGAGTGTTCCTGTTTGAAAACTGGATATTACCTAATGCTTTCGCATTGACGATGCTTGGACATGCAGCAGGAGGTGGAGCGTTCTCATTCAAGAACGGTGCAACTTGGTTCGGATCACCCCAAATTGGATACCCTTTGATCTTGCCCTGTAATGCGGATAGAGGAAGTGTAGCAATGGTTAGACCAGTGGCTATAGCAGATGAAAATCACATAACAGATTCTAATATCTTTTTTTGCTTCTTCGAATGAAATGACAATCATATCTGAACTTCAATAAAGCGAGGAACACAGTATTACCAAGACGTTTAGAGCGGCTAACGTTGCCATTCCCTCACGAGTCCACTGCACAAGCACAAGGGAAAAAAATTACAATTCGATAGGCGACTCCAACCTGATATGTGAACCCTAGCAAACATTACCTTTGAAGCAGAAGCAATGTGTGGCACGACGACAGCGTTCTTCATCTCAGCAAGTCCGGGTTTCATGAAAGGTTCATCCTAATGCAACACCATTAATGAACAATTTATGTATTAACCCGAGGATGGTTTTCGTGTGGTTGATTGATTCAAGATTCAGTTTGTAAACTCACCTCAAAGACATCGAGACCAACTCGGAACATAGGATTTTGCTTCAGATGCTCAACAAGAGCTACTTCATCTACCACCGGGCCCCTGCTACAGTTTACTAGGATTGCTTCCTGCAAAAATATAATCCAATTCATATTTCCTTAAGAAAAGCATATTTTTTGAAGTCAAGGACAAATAGAAGCTCTTATCCACCTTCTTCATTGTTGCAAGCCTTTCTTTGTTAATCAAATGATAGGTTGTTTTATCCAGGATAGGGTGAAGACTTATCTACAAAAGGAGCCAGTAGCAGTCCCTCTTAATTGGCAGCATAATCCACACCTGGATTTGGAAACCAAATTAAAAGTTCTAAGTAAAGATAAGCCTACCACATCTGCCTCCCGAAGCACCTCATCCATACTAGATGCTCTTTTCCAGTAAACAGGTTGCTCTCCATTGCTTTTCAAGAACTCACCATAAGCTGCAATGAGGAAGCATATATAAACATCATAACATAAGAATAAAAAACTCAGCAGCTCGAGCAGAATGTTCCAAGACATACCTGTGACAAACTTCTCTAGCCGCGTTGCTTGGTAAAGATCATAGTAAATCAAGTTCATTTTGAACCCTTCAACCTATTATAAGATAGGCATTAAGCAAACAAAATGACTCCCATTAATGCAGCAAAGTAAGACCAAAAGTAGATGACATGAAAAAGATGCTCTTCATAGCAACAAATATTACGCGCTTAGGAGCTATGTTTATTTTTTCAAAACATCAAAATCTGCATCAAAACCACACTAACCCAAACAACCATTTCTATGTATACTTGAGGTTACAAAGATCAATGTGTGTTCCAATAATTTCAGATCAACCATCCATTCTAAACGATGGATACGAAATCTGATATGTAATTTAGTTAGTAAGAAATTACCATCATTCTGGCATATGCAGATCCAATACGACCAGCTCCAATTACACCAACTGTCTGTCCTTTAAGCAAGTTCCCCACAAACCTGTAAGAGAAATAAGTGGAATTGGACAAGCATGCTGTAAATGATGTTTCGATTTGATCATCTATGCTATAGACATTAAACAAAATTGAAATATAAGGTAAATTTCGTGGACATACAGATGAGGGAGCCATCCATCATATAAGCCAGCCCTCATGAACTCATCGGCTTCAACGATTCTTCTAGCAGCTGCCAAAGAAAGAGAAGCTGCTAGCTCAGCGGTTGTTTCTGTGAGTACCCCCTGCACCAAATTAGGAATAACATTAGAACAGAACTTGTACCCCAAAATTACTGAACCAACTTTGTAACTATTTTCCGCATGGTAAAAAGCTTCCTTTACTGTTATGAACTATTTAGGCCGCGGGTTTGTTTATTGTTTTAGCATTACAGTGCACAATCTCTGAACACATGGGGGGTTAGCACTTATCAATGTTATGGAAACATACCCAAAGGCGAATATGAGTAAACCAGCCTAATGGAAATCAGAATAGAAAGGTAAGTGAAGTTACAGGAGTATTGCCAACAGCAACGCCATACTTGTTGGCAGCATTAACATCAACATTGTTGTAACCAACAGCCATGTTACTGAAAGCTTTGCCTCCTGCTCTGCTTAAGGCCGCGAATAAAGTGTCCCCCCAGTCTTCAGTTAGCTGTAAACACATATTCCCAACTTAAAACACACACACACAGAAACTCCTATCTTAAAACCAAAATCCCATGGCGAATTCACCTGTCCAATCACCCCATCACACTTGTTTCCAATCAAAGCAATGATATCTTCAACAGACAGAATTGTTTTCTTCTCGGTGCATATCTGAAAAGGAATGAATCAAGAAGATAGAAACAGAGGATTTAGAGAAGAGAAGCTCATAATTACTTCGACACGGCAATCCTGCTGGATCAAGAGGTTGATCCATCGAGTTCCGGGCATGGGTTTTGTGCTGATGACTCTGTATTTCCCATTTGGGTTCCACACTTCAATCGAAACTGGCTTTGCCATTGAAACCAGTGTACGTATCGTTTGAACAAAAGGCAGAGCTGGAAACTGAGCTTTTTAAATTTCAGTTTACTCTGTTTTTTTTCCCTTCTTATAACGATGGTTCGGTGTGGTGAGGAACATTGGTTTAAAATGGTCTGCATTTGAATCACCGGTGAAATCAAGGGATTCGTGGAGTCCAAATAGTGATGTAGGGTGATAATCGTGTAGAGCAAGATAGGATTGTTGTTTCGTCAAACATGTGATTTGATCCTTATGGATATAGGGATGGACTGGTTGAGGGCTGTGGTGAGTTTGGGATGATGCTTTGGTTTTGTGGTGTAAGTTAATTGCTGACATGTCATTTGCTCAGGATTACACGTAAGAGAATCCTCTATCCATTTTTGCAAATGACGGAAATAGCCTTTAATTTACTGGTCAAAATTAGAGATGACCGATTGATAGTTAAAACTTAAAACTAACGCATGGGATCTAGTTTTTATGCGCTTCAATATTAAATTGATAAATTTACTTCTTAAGATTTACTATATTTCTATTTTCTAATCAATTTAACCTTTATTATCTAATGAAACTTTTGATTATGTTAATAAAATTATAAACTTTGTAATAATCTTTTCCCTTCCATCTAAATATAAAATTATAAACTTTGTTTGATAGTATGGTAAGAAAATTAGAAGAACTGAAAAAAATAAAAGGGTGAAAATTAGAAAGATACAAAAAATTATTGGTTTGTTCGGTAGAAAAGATAAGAAAATTGAAAGAAATTTATGTTTTATTTTCATTCAAATGCACCCAAATTTTACACAAATTGTGAAAATAATGCTTTTTAGAATTTAATTTTAGAAACAAATGGATATTTGTCAAAATTTTAACAAAATATATTATTTATTACAGTGCAAGTCGAAGTCGTCAGTTGCAGTTGGCGACTTAAAATGTTATATATATATATATATATATTGAAATCATGCATATTATTTTCTGCAGAAAGTTACAATAAATATTTTATTATTTTTTAAAATGATAAAAAAGTGTATGGCTTAACTATCGATGCGAAAAAAATAAAAATATTAAGTATCACAAGCTGCAACGGACAGTTTCGACTTGCATTGTAATAAATATCCTAATTTGCTAAAATTTTGGCAAACATTTTTTTAAATTAAATTCTAAAATGCATTATTCCCCAAATTTTGCCCCATTTTTTTCATTTTTTCTCATGTGCATTCATCATTCTATTTTTCATCCAACCAAGTAAAGTTTAAAAGCTAGCCGAAGGGTGCTGAACAAAATAAGCAGCGGATAACAGAAAACCGGCCCATATTCGGCTAATGATGGATTGGATTAAGATTCGAAACCCAATTTGTTTATATATAAGGTCGGGGTGAATATTCCCGGGTACCCGTTTTTTGAGTACTCGAAAAAAAATGGGTACTTAGTTCATCCGGATATCACATATGTTAGTCTGTGTCCCGAACTGCTTTAATCAGGTATCCGTAAAATTTGAGTACTCGAAAAATCGGGTAATAGGTACTCGATTTATATTATTTATTTATTTATTTATTTTAAAAAATAACATAGTAAACGCATAAAATTTAAAAGTTCATTATACATAATCCAAACACAAACATTAGTGATTTGAAGTTAGTTTTAAGATGAATATTTAGATATATATATATATATATTAAAGTTTATCATCAAAAAGACATTAAAAGTATTAATCTCGTTTTTTCTTTTGAATCTTGTATTAACAAATTAATAAAAATATATTTAAAAATTCTAAAACTTAAAAGTACATAATACAAACATAAAAATAATTTAGAGATTTAAATTTAGTTTTAGGTAACAATGTTAAGGAACTTAAAATAAAAATAAATAAATATATTAAGAGTATCGGGTCGGGTACCCGATTACCAAAAAATTTCGACTCACACCCGGTCCAACTACCCAAAAGAAATCCTGAGTCGGGTACCCGGCCCGGAAGGGTAATTTCTTTAATAAAATACCCACTTTTTTCATTCTAGGTCGTCGGGTAGTTGGGTCGGATCAAGCAGGTCGGATAGTTTTAAACACCCTTAGTCATAACAACTAGGCAGGCCCAAATACTCTAAGGGTCCGCAACAAGTCGCCGGAGATTGAGCCTCAGCCTGAGCCGTAGGTGGCCCTTGACAACGTGGAGTGGAACAGGTTAGCTCTTTTGCTTTACAAAAAGAAATGGGAAGGATAATAACTTTATTTTATGATATGACGAATTCAAGTCCATTTACTTTTAATATGTCCAATCTTCGATATCTAGCCCCACATAGTTTTAAAATCATTGTAATATAATTTTTGATTTATTAATTTTTATTTAAATTTAAATATCATCTTGTTTAATTTTAATACCTTAACTATTTTTTAAGACCTAATTCGTTTCAAAGTATAAATATTTAAACTGGTCCATTGAGTCACGTTACACAAATGCTGGCAAGTTCACCAACTTTGTCCCTTCCTCAACTACCTCATTCATATTACTCTACTTACATGATATTAAAGTATCATATAATAAAAAAAACCAAAGTATTATGTTCTGGAATCTAATCAGAATCAGTATCCATAATCATATAAAAAAGTTCAGCTTACAAATCATATAAAGAGAAAAGGCGGTGGAGAAGGTTGAGATGTGAACACACAAATCTTTTGTTAAGCACAAGCTGTCGTGGACACAAATTAGGCCATGGGATGGATTAAACAGAAGGGAAC
This sequence comes from Hibiscus trionum, assembly GCA_030270665.1. Lineage (NCBI taxonomy): Eukaryota > Viridiplantae > Streptophyta > Magnoliopsida > Malvales > Malvaceae > Hibiscus > Hibiscus trionum. The sequence goes on from BSYR01000050.1 coordinate 955,142, forward strand.
GGTCAAAATCATGGACAAATACAATGCGTCATGAAATAATGGGTAAACTACCTATTTAGTGTCCAACCTAGTATAGTGTTTTTGTTTTGGTATCTCACCTATTATTTTTGGCAAAGTAGTACCTAACGTTAGGATTTTGTTCTGTTTTGGTACCTCAACCGTTCATTTTTAATTGGATAATAATATTTTTAGTCCCAAAATGTATACATTTCTATCAATTTAGTCTAAACTCTATCAATTTAATAATTATCTTAAATATTTGAATTAAAATTATAAATTTTCCTATTTTTTTTCTTCTCCCCCGAAAACTTAGCCCTCTTTTTCCCTTCAGCCGCCGTCAACTATGAGGTTGGCAAATCAATGCTTTTATTTATGTATTTTGCTCCTCCATCTTCAGTAATATAGTCTAATACGTTTTCATTATTATCGAACATGTGTATTTAAAACATATATTAAAAACGTATGATCCCTTCTACAGAATCATCAAATTATACTATACCTCATCTTTGTCGCAATAACTGTTCATCCCGCCTCCACCACTTTTATTTGAATTGATTTACCTCGCCTATTTTTCAAGCTTATAAAAGGAATTGCTTGTAATAACTTTAAAGAGTGTGCGAACTGAAGAATTGTTTAAGGGGAAAAGAGGGGTTAGGGTTTTTGAAAAGAAAAAAGAGAGGATATTTATTGTTTAAACTCAAATATTTAAGATAATGATTAAACTGATAGAAATGTATAAGTTTTAGGGACTAAAATTATTATTATCTCAATTAAAATAAAGCCACATCATCAACTCTGTTAGTTTTTAAGGGCTTGAGTACCAAAACAGAACAAAAACGTAACGTTATGGATTATTTTACTAAAAATAATATGTGAGGTGCTAAAACAAAAATACAATAATAGTTTAGGTACTAAATAGGTAGTTTGCCCTAAAATAATCGACTCAAATGGGCACTAAGACCCATTATAATTTGCACACTACAATTACATATCATCATTGTCAGTAATGAATTCACAATTTTTTTTGAGAGTAGACACATATATTAGCAACACAATTTTTTGTATATATGTCAGTACAAATAAAAAATTTTAATAGGTACACACAATAAAATAAATATCGTATAATGACTGTTTGTTTTTTGGTCGTAATATGTATTTATTTTCGAGCCATCTTTTCAACTTTCCGTTTGCATGCCCATTTTTTAAAAAATGAAAGTTCATTTGATAAAAAAAAAATCATTGTTAATATTAATTCGGATAAAATATTATATGGACTAAATAAAATTATTGTGAAAACATAATTCTAATCTCAATGAAATTTGATGTCTACATTTGTACTATTATTATTAAAAATAACGTTAACACTAATTTTGAAATAATAATAATTAAAATTTTTGAGTTATAGAATCCAACTAATGGTGCAACAAAAAATATAATTTTTATCTTAAAAATTTTTAAATTTGAGAAGTTTTGTCAGCAATGTATATATATTTTATCAAAGAGTTAAAAAAATATAAATACATATTATTTTATAATCACAATTGTATAATCATACACAAATTTAATTTTAACGTGACTTTCCAAACACAATAAAATCACAATCATTAATACAATACATATATTTGAATAATTTTTTTTATAAAAAATAATAATCTAAAATAAAAAAAATCTATATAACTCCCGATAATATTTTAATTAAAATTTAATTCAAATATAAAACCTTAAAATTATTCGGAGCTTTACCTTTTTCCGCTACAAATTAGGGGTGAGAAAAACTCGACTCGAAAAAATTAATTTTTTTGATTTGATTCGACTCGAAATTGCATAAACTCGACTTGACCCAAATTTTAAAAAAATAAAATTTGAGTTGTAAAATAGAAACTCGAATAACTTGAAACTTTTAGTAATTAGTGGATTTTAATTTTTAAATTCGAGTCGCGACCCTCAATTTTTCCTGATATATATATATACCATATAAAAAATGAAGAAATGTATGCCACGTATGAAGAAAAATGTATGCATTTTTTATATGATTAGAGAAAGTCGTTTAAATTGGAATCAAATTGTAATATAACATGATAAATAATTACAATTAAATTTGTATATGAACTCGAAAACTCGATTCGACTCGAATTTCAAAAACTTGACTCAAATTAAAAAAAATTCAAATAAAACGTTATAAAATACGATACATCAATTCAAATAATTCAAATTGTTTTGATTCCACTCTCAACTCCCACCCCTACTACAGACAAATCAAAATACTAATAAGGTAGGGTTTATTCAAAATATACCGGGATGAAATTTAGAAGTAAATATAATTCCCATTTTCAATTTTCTGTTAACTCCCTTATTTTCTGCCTCCCAACACTTTATCTTCAACAAATTCTCAACTCTCTCTGCTAAAATCTTCACCTTTTTGAAGCTTTAAACTATTCAGGGAAGCCATGGATAGGCTTCTGTATTCTTCTTCTCCGACCCCTTTGGAGATCTCTCGAAAGCCCTCTCATTTTCTCTCTCCGCTCGGCAGATTCGACTCTCCTAAACCCAGTTCCGTTCCTTCACTCACTCGGCCGCAACTCAGGCGAATCATCTCAATTTCGTGCAAGGCCGATAATAACCCATCTCATTTTTCTTATCCTCAATCCAATCCAAGCAATGAATTGCCTTCGCTCGGTTCTCCGCGAGTCGACTCAGCAAATGAGTCAACACCCACTTTCAATTTTCTCAAGCTTATTGCAATTAAAGCTTCTGCACAAAGAAAGGTATGGAATCTATACAAGTTTGTAGTAAAATTATCGCAATTGATTTCCCCCTTGCATTTATCGATGAAAGAAAATTCAGAATAATATTAGAAGTTCTTTTGCTTTAAATTCAAAGTTCGACTTGGTCAATATTTGATTAAGGATTTCTAGTTATAGGGTTAAGAAATTGTTTCCAGAAAGTAAACTATCATATAGGGACTTTGGTGTTCAATGGAGTATTTTTTTTTGAAGAAGAATGATTGAGAGTGACGGCTCCAGAAATATATTTGAGTTGGGTACACATAAAATCTCAAAATTTTGAAATTTGGCACAAACTTTGAATGTTACAAAAATTTAAGAATTAATTCAAAAAAATTAAGAAAATTGGAGGCAAATGTATAAACTTTGAAAAATTTAAGGTGGGCACGGCCTACCCTACCTTACATGTAGATACGCCATTTCCATGTTAATTTTCCTCTGTTATTATACTATTTTCAGGGCGGGTCAAAGATGTAAGGGGTATTGTGCAATTTATTAAGAAGAGCCCTTAATTTATAATCGAAAAGAGATTTAGGGACCCTAGATTTGGAAGTGAAAGGGTGGCAAGTATGGGTACAATAACATTTTGCTTTTTCATTAAATAAAAATGAGTCTACCAAGACTCAAACCCATGAATTACTATAACATTTTACTTTTCCCTCCGTAAGCATTTAACTTAATTCATTTTGTGTCCTTTTGTCTGGGGCCTTTTGCAATACCTCTCAATCTCATTGCGTCTGCCTAGAACCGTCGTCGACTATTTTGATGTGTTATTTTCATTTGTGGTGCTTAACTAAGCCAAAAAAATGAAGAATCCTATACAGGGAACTCGATATTGAGTTTCTATTACCTTAATTTTTTGGGGTAAATTTTTGCACACATTTGCAAATTTATACCAATCATTTAAATAGATTAGAAGATTGGTGTGGAACTAGCTTTCATAAGAGTTGATTATTTTTGCATCTTCTTGTCAAATGAATTAGGTCTTGCCAAACTTCATGATAAGCCAAAAAGAGTTCAACTTTGCTCATTTAAAGCGGTATATGGAAGCCAGAAAAAGAAAAAGCCACCCATGTTATTTGTGTATAGCTTATCATACCATGAGCTGATTCCTCACTCAAGAGTTGGGACTCCTGCATGGCCAACTCTGTCTAAAATTTTATTGCTAGTGGTTGAATGTGGAATCTTTAATCATAAGTAGAACTGAGAGAACTCATGCATTTGGAAATATTGATTCATCCACCATTGCTGGCCAGCGTGATTCTGAGATCTGGATAGATGAAAGGAAGTGTGGCGTATACTATGAATAGATGAAATTTAATCTGAACATCCCGTCAAAGCAGGCATCCCATTGCAGTGGGTTACTTTTGTTATGCATTTTTCTTACATTTAACATATATTTACTGTCTATCAGGTATTAAGTTCTCTGTGAAATCTTTTCAGGCAATCACAGCTGGGACCTTTCTAGCACTCTCTGCCATTATCATGTTCTTAATCCAACCAATTTTTGCACCAGCAGCTTTTGCAACCTTTCAAACTGGTGCTAAAGTTGGTGGAACTGCAGCTGCTGCAGTGGAGGGAGGAGTAATACGTGCTGAATTACTAAGTAGCGCAGTGTCTGGTTTCTTTGCCGGTTGCTTACACACCCTATCAGGGCCTGACCACCTTGCTGCTTTGGCTCCACTATCAATTGGCCGAACTCGAATGGAGAGCGCTGTTGTTGGAGCGCTATGGGGTTGTGGCCATGATGCCGGCCAGGTTATTTTTGGTTTACTATTTCTACTTCTAAAGGATCGCCTCCACATTGAAATTATCCGGACTTGGGGTACAAGAGTAGTGGGCTTAACGTTGCTTGTTATTGGTGCTATGGGTATAAAAGAAGCTTCAGAAGTTCGTATGCCTTGTGTTGCCTTAGAAAATGGTGAGTGCGATGTTAGCGTTTACGAGACACTTGAAACCCCGACAGTCGGGAAAAAAAAGATCGGTTTTGCTACATTTGCCACCGGGATTGTTCACGGATTGCAGCCAGATGCACTAATGATGGTTTTGCCAGCACTTGCTTTGCCATCTCGCCTGGATGGTGCTGCATTCCTTATCATGTTCTTGCTTGGAACCGTGGTTGCAATGGGGAGCTATACAGTGTTTATAGGCTCATGCAGTCAAGCATTAAAGGATAGGGTTCCTAGAATTACTGAAAAACTTACATGGGCTTCTTCTCTTGTAGCCATTGCTCTTGGAGTAGCCATTATCGTAAGCCAATTTTTTGGATTTAGCCTCTATTGATCTACCTGCCCCTCCATCAAGATATTCACTCCAGATGTTAGAAAGGATATTCGGATTTGTTTTCATCCGAGCAACATCTTTGCCCCAATTACCTTTTGTTGTTTCCTTGCAAAACTGTTTCGAAAAATTCTTCTATTAGTGTGGTTAGAATATCATGTTTGTTAAGCCATAAGTTACACATTTCTTGCTTGAATTGTCGATGCAAGTTTACATCAAAACAGTGGCCACATGGTCAAAAGCACTTCCGCGATGCCGGATAAATGCACTCCTCTACTTTGCTTGAATATCTGTAAAGCAAAGTGAGCAACGGATAGTGCTCTAAACTTTTAACAGTTCCCTTGTCAACCGAGGTTCGAGCAAAATACTATTCATATATGAACACGACTAAATTTAAGATCAAATGACTTAGACTTTAGTTTCAGGAAAGCTGAATCTACATCTCAAGTCTCAATCCAAAGGAAACAAAAAATAAAGGTATGTGATGTAACACATTTCAGCCCTAGATCCACTCTTCGTCAACGCCAACCTCTTGACTTGGCATCAGCAGGCAAGCTGTGTGATTCGGTTGCATTGATGATTTCTTAAAACAGAAAAAGTTGGGATGCCTTGTCATCCTGAACAAATATTTATTTCGAATGCGAGACACCAGTGTTACCATCTATACCTTCACGTCACGGGTTTACGCACTTGATGCCAGAAACAAAACTCTGCTCTCGGAAACTCGAATTGGTTATGGCTTCTGCCTTTTTTCAGTGTCGTAAAGCACACATGCGTCTGCCGCTGTCTTCATCTGAAACTCCCAAATAAACTCTACTAAGATCCAGATCATACAACAGTTTAATTCCCTATCTTATATTACCAAGTTAGACCATCTGAAGAAACAAACTGTACTTAAAAAAACAAAATAAAACAATCAATTACCAGCCTTTTAAACCTACATTGCCATTACAACAATTTGATAGGAGATGCAGAATTAAATTTCTAAACAAACTAAATTTATGCAAGTTCGAGTATGTTATAAGGCATATATGGCTACCTGAATAATATTGATGATCTGCTTGACTGAGCATCCAAATAAGCTTATACCAACAAGAACAGAAAGAGGTGAACCCACTTTCAGGGTAGTCACTACAACCTGAAATGAAAACAAAAAATATATTAAGCAATAAGAGATCAAAATGCAAAGAAATCCGCTCTTCAAATGTGATAGGAAGCATTACACTAGAATCCAGACTTACATCCATCAAATCTTCAGTATGGTTCTTCGAAATAAGAAATAAGGCTATGTAAAGAACCTGTAAACTCAAGATAAATTGATCAATATACAAGTACCAAAAGCAAGGCAACGCAGAAGACGGAATGGGTTATACATTTATAATTACCTCGCAAGCCACACAACAATAACCCATAAACATCCGGTTCCCATAGTACAGCTTAAAAAGCCAATTGGAGCTGTCTTTCACATCTTTATGACTAGCCTTACCCACTAGAAATGAACTGCAATATAAATATGAATAGTTAACGAGGAAAGACATAGCCGAGTAAAAAAATACGGAATGAAATATGTTTTCAAGGAAAAAGAGCTACCTGTACATCTGCAGCCAGTGGCTAGCAATATCTAGGGCTAGCAAAGACAAGAAAACCAAGCTAGGCCTGCATGAAAATGTGACAGATACAGCATGATGCAAGTATATCATTTTGGCTATATAAACACAAACGGATGAATCGAAGAAAACTCACCTGTACACTTGAGAAAGTATAACCAGTAGACAAGCAGTGCTAATCCTGAATTATAGAATCGAGAAGAATCACCATGTAATTCAAAATTTATACTGGCATTATTCATTGAGAAAAAGAGAAACTAAACATTCGTTAAGGTATCCTAAAAGCTTAATAACTATCACAGATAAAGAGAGTGCGTACCTATCTGTTACCATGTCTAGAACAGCTCCAAATGTCGACGCTGAGACAGGGAGAAGGGAGAAATAAATAAATCAGATTTTGCATCTTAGAGATGCCACTTCAAAGTGGCATGCCTTCCTTTTAATATCCCACAAAGAATGACAATTGAAGTGATTAGAAACCTCTATGTGCTATATTTGATCCTAAATTTAAAATGCATACATGCCACTTTTACGTTATTGCTTGGGCCACTTTCATAACTTTTAAAGATAAAAACGAGTGCAAATCACACCTTGGTTGAATTTGCGAGCACACCAACCATCCACAGCATCACAAACAAAGCTGCACTTCCAAATTTAATCATATTCAAGCCTATCAATTCTATCATTTCTCAAAAGCAGACAAAGCGTCCCATGTTGGATACAATTCTCACCTTAGAAAATAGAGTGCAGAAAAAAGTCTTTTGCTGGAAAAGCATATAGCAAAAGCATAGCAATTCAAGAGAATTCTTATATAACCTACAACCACAAAGTTAAAAACTTAAAAGAACCCAAGATGGAATTGGTAATGCATAACCACAAAAAAGCTTTTAAACTCAAAACCCATCAAGAATTCAAAAGTTGACAAGAGAAACTAACCAATGATATTGGGAATGTACAGGAACACAGACAGTTGGCTTGGTTTAGGCTTAGGTTTAGATTTGTTGGCCATTGAAATTAGTCTGTAAGAATCAAACCTGCAAGAAAAAAACAATGGGATAAAAGAAATTGAGAGTAGGAATTAGCTTAAATACGAAGAAATTGGATCTGGGTACGACCTGGAAGAGCAAATAGTTGAAGTTTCTTTGGTGAAGTGTGGATTTTTATTGAAAGAAAAACGAATCCGACAACTGTGAAAGCCCTAACCTTTGCAGCAAAAGCCTCAGCCTCTGAACTGATTCCTTGCTTAAAGATTTACTAGTTTTTATTTAATCACAATTGGGAAACCAATAATCTTTAAGCTTAACTTCTTGGTTGAAATCACTTCAATTATAATTAGATAACGAGAGATTCCAGCAAAATATAGCAATTTTTTAGATGGACAATTATTCTATAAATAAGCTTTGTAAAGTTTTTTTACACAAGTATATTTAATCGGTTAAGATCTAAAATTAAAATTCCTAATCCTAAATCTTTAATATTGAATTAAACTCTAAATATTAAATCTTAAATTTCAACTATGAACCTTAAATTTTATACCTAATTTAACATCTAAATTTTAAACTAAAGCTATAAACCCTTAAATTAACATGTTTGTGGAAACTAAAGTTTCTACCGCTGATGTATCGGATAACAATCCTTTTTAAATATACAAATATATCAATTAATTGTTGTAAAGTTTGGGCTTAATGGCCCGTTTGTCCCTTGAAATATACACAAAATACCGAACTGCCCCCTAAAATATTTTTTAAGACATTTTGCCCCCTGAACTACAAACCGTGACCTCCGTTAGTCCTTATTTTGTAATGTACGTTAAAAAAATTTCAGGTCAATTAGATCGTTTCATGTGGCTCTTTTGACCAAAAATTAACTTGACTTTAATAAAAATCGGTAAATAACATGTTGAGTTTTTCAACTTTTATATTTATTCAATCTAACCATCTTCTTCCACCCTATTTTTCCTATTTTCCCCAATCAAACAAATTGCGTCCATGATTCAAAAGTAAAATTTAATATACACACTTATTAAATTCTCGATTCTCACTTTTGGATTTAATTTCAGTATGAGTAGCATTCTTCGGTGGAGACAATTTCCGGCCAAGCTATCTCTTAATTTTCTGTACATAAACACAAATAAATGCATATTTAAAGAAAAAGATAGAGTAAGGAGTAGTAAAAAAAACAGAAAGGAAGCATTGGCAATGGAATTACTTTGAAATCTATGTCTTTCTTTTGCTGCTTCTTTGAAGGGGGCTTCGAACGCACTATTTCACTAGCGTTTCAAATAGCGGTGCAGCAGTGTAGTATTTCGCTAACGCGATAGTTATAAAAAAATAATAAAAATCTCCCTCTCAAGAAAGTAAACAGAGAGAGGGAATATGAGATGAAACAGAGTGATAAGCAGTGGGATCGAAAACAGAAAATCAAAGATAGAAGAGTGATGCAGAAGTAGAGAGGTATGACTAGATTGAATAAATATAAAAGTTGAGAGACTCAACATGCCATTTACCCATTTTTATTAAAGCATACATTTTTTGGGTCAAAAGAGCCACATGGCGCGATTTAATTGGCCCGAATTTTTCCTTTAATGGACATTACAAAATAAAGACTAACGGAAGTCACAATTTTTAGTTCAAGCGACAAAACGTCCCAAAAAATACTTTATGGGCAGTTCGATATTTTGTGTATACTTCAGAGGCCAAACGGGCCATTAAACCTAAAGTTTCCCTACATTTTTATTCCAGTCCCATATAGTATAGATTGTATAAATTAGGTGTTAATATAAATTTCAATGCTTGAATTCGATTTCAAGATTTAATTTGATATTTAATATTTTGTCGTGTACTTATAGTTGGAACCTTATAATCACTTATTGATCGTGAATAAACAACGATAGGGCACTCTTTCTCTCTCTCTCTTGTTTAGGTCTGACCTCCTTTAGAATCCGATCATGAGGGGGTTTAATGAGACCCTAATTCTCTTTAAAAAAGTATTTAAATTTAATTTATTGATTCAAATTATATTGAAATCAATATTCAAATTTAATTTTATTATCAAATAATAAGAATACCACGCACTCAAAGAATCAAACGATTTTTAAGTGTTGCAGTACTTATGTAAAATATCCAATAATGCATTAGGTGACGAATGAGATAACTGACACTCTAGATTGTTCACACCAGCTAGCCATGCCTTCCACCCACGATGTAAAAGTAGTCTAATGTGTTGAAGAATTGTGAAAGACTCTACCTCGAGGCGTCAATTGTAACAATTGAACTACTTCAAGATTGTCCAACTTAACGATGGTCTGACAAACTCATGAATCCTACAAACACTTTAATCCTTCATAGACAACCCCACAACTTGACCTCAATGATTGAACACACTCCAATCACTTTGGTTCAATCTATAACCCTTAATTTTTGGTCCAAAAAGTTAAATTAGCATGTTGGTTGAAATCAATAAGAGAATTTATTTATTTTATTCAATTTAACGTCATCTTCTCTTTGTTTTCTTTTATTCTTGGCCAATCAATGATGTCGTTTGTTTTAGTGCTTGTAACGACCCAAACTTAATATTAATGACTAGATTGTAAGAATGAGAGAATTTGAAGATCAATTTAATGAAATTGAGGATCAAATTGAAGAAAGATTAAATAGAGTGGTCCTTGGGTGTAATTTACCCAATTTTAATTTAAAGACAATATTTGAAAGAATAAGTGTGAAAGAGATCCTCTCTCCTTTTCCCTCATTCTCTCTTTCCTTCATTTTCTCCATAAACTTTCATGCCTGGTCAACCACTGCCGGAGCAGCCATGTTTGACACCTCCATCGTCATTGTACTTCTCTTACTGAGATGAGTCAATCAGTACCAACAACGTCACCATCAGCGCCGCTGTTGAAGGAGTTTAAAGAAAAAGGTTTCGAGCTTTTGGTGAAGTCGTAGACCCGCCATTCAAAATCGAAAACCAAGGTTACCATTGGATTCACCAGTTCCGGGAGAGCAAGTCTTGAGCTTGTCGTCGTTGTCCGACCACCAAAGGCTACCGCACGCGCTGCACTCTCCGTCGCTCGCGAGTGGGCGTGGTCCAGTGTTCTGGACCGCACTGCATCGCACTACGTTAACCAATGTTTGACCGACCATTGACATTTTTGGGGACCCTACCTGGGATTTTTTGATGTCTTGAGTCTGTTTCGCCAAATTTGAACCTGGTAAGTTATTTTGCCACATTGAAATCTACGATTTAGTCGATTACGCGTATCATTATTATATTTTCGTATGTGTTTGTATCCAAGGAATTATCGGACTCGAAAACGAATTAAGATGGATGATTGGAGGAGCTTGAATGTAGATTTATTAGTAATTGCTTGAGGATAGTACATTTCAAACTCTAAAATATTTTTTATGCATCATAAGTATAATTGTCTTTCTTATTAGTGGTTGCAAATAGGTAGATGAGTAATGAACATGATTTAGAGACCGATATTTTGGAATTGATAGCTATGTGACGTTTGCTGATGAGTGCGAATATGAGATGATTCGTATGGACCTTAAGTTTGTGTAAGGTCACTTGGATAGACATATAATTATTGATTATTGATTGTAAAGTCGCGATGCTTGTGTGCTAGCTTGTATGTATAATGGTGTTTTGATGATTATCATGCTTAAAAGGATTAATATCAGTAATTATGGTGAAATAGTTATAATAATAGAAAATAACCATAATGACTTTTATAAGCTTTAGGGACCGATTAGAAACTCGTATCACTATATCTCACTAAAATGGATGAACTCGCATGAGAGTTTCGGTATTGGCTTTATGCAGTGCATATATTATTCATTTGGTATTGACACTGATGGGTCGGTATCGATATTGATTAATCATTTGGAAATATCGAAGCTATAATTGGCATCGATACTCAGATAGAGTATCAATACTCATATAGGGAAGTATCGGTGCTCATTTAGTCAGTACCGATACTAAATTAAGTGTATGAACATCAAATGTTATTTTTTACTGGTACTTGTGTGTAGTACCAATACCCTTAAGTTAGTACCGATACTCAAAGGTAAGTATCGATACTTGTAGAGCTAATTGAGTAATACTTGAATAATGAATTCAAGAATAAAATTATGGATTAATGAAGCTTAATTGAATAAGAATAATTGAGTATCCTTCCATAACGTATTAATGACTTGGTAATTAGTGTTTAATGAAAAATATTAGGTTAATGACCTAATGAACGAGTAAAATATGGAAATGTTGATGTATGAACTAATATGACTATAATTTATAAGAACAATTAACACTTCTCCATAATGATTAATAACTTGGTAATGATAAAAGAGGGCGTGTTGATATGGACAATTAATGTGTGGTTGACGTGTGCGATAATTGGATGATTTGTTGTTGAGATGATCAATCGATGACAAATTGGCCAAGAGGGGAGTGAATTGGCTTTTTAAAAAAAATAAAGGGATCAAATTGGAAATATAAAAATTGAAGACAAGAGATTTAGAGTGTTTAAACTTCTAACAGGCTCTATATCCACTACCTTAGCTCCTGCTAAGGATTTCAAACAATTCACTAATGAAATTCATTCCCATTTCTAGGCTTAGGAGGAAACCATTACAAATCGATCAAGATTTCTACCCAAAGCTTGATCAAGACCACTCTTATACAAGAAATTGTTGGCAAATGAAAAATGACCTCACAGAGATGAATAATTTGCCCCAATTACAAGTGCACTCTCTCCAATCTTGAAATAAATAAATAGAATTGAATTACACAAGATGGGTAGAAGGGTTAGACTCTATTTAGCTCAAAGAGATTGGATTTGTGCATGGATATTGTAAAATATTTCCAATAGTTGTTGCTGATGCTTTGGAGGCTTGCTTTTATATCCCTTCATTTATTTTTACCCGTTTGGGTGGTTGAAGTCATCAATAGAGCTGTTGGACTGCATTTTTCCCGCAATAAATGATGTTTGGTAGGCATTCGTATCGGTACCTGCCAAAAGAAGAAAGAGTCGTTGTGTGTATAAAAAATAGAGGTGTATCGATACGCGTATAGGCATACCAAAACGACCTCAATGTAAAAATGGGGCGTATCGATACGGTATTAGTCGTACCGGTACGAGTTTTGTTCACTGAAATCAGGGATGAAAGTTTTGCAAAAAAGGTATCAGTACACCTTCAAGGTGTATCGATACGATTCAACGATCTTTTAAAATACACTGATTCTTATAACTGACATCCAACGACAACAAAATTTATTGTAAGGATTTTTGAAAATCTGAACAAATTGTATCGATACGGTAAAGGCCATATCGATAGGCTAAATCATGAACTTAAACCTAGATGAATCTCGTATCGAAACGATCATAGCCGTATCAATACACTAAGACTTAAATACAAACCCAGATAAAGGGCCGTGTCGAAACGGGCTAAGCCGTATCGAAACAATATGCTATCTTAAAATTTCCTTGTCAATTTGTGCGACTTTTGAGTGCTTAATAATTTATTTTGCTTTTACAATTTAGTCCCTTAAATAATTTGTTATATCAAAATCGAAATAGGTTTTACAATCTCCCCTTTTGGATATAACAAAACAAAATTAATTTTTTAAGAAGTTTTGAAAAAAACCCCTTACTTTAAGTTTGAAAGGTTCTTAACTTTGAAAAACTTAAGTGTTGAGTAGATCAATGGATTGATCAAAGCCAAGAGGGGGTGAATTGAATTTTTAAAATTTTGGAGTGAAAGTGGAATGACTAAAATTAAAGAACAAGGCAATTTAGAGTGGTTCAAATTCCAAATGAACTCTACATCCACTATCTTAGCTCCCACTAAGGATTTCTCAACAATTCCACTAATTGCTCTTCCACTTTTCTAGGCTTAGGAGGTAACCTTTACAATACCAGTCAATTTTCTACCAAAAATTGACCAAACCCTCACAAGGATACAAAGAATAATTTGAAGGCAATAGAAATATCTCACAATACAAATTTGCCCCTTTTGATACAAGCACTCAACCCAAATTGGAATACAAGATAAGATTTTCACATAACACAATTTGGGATTTTACAAGAATAAGAAATTAGGCACTTTGAGCTTGGATTTTTGTATAGATGTTTCTCTTAGATGCAATAGATGTTGCTGGTCTTCAATAGGCTTGATTTTATACCTTCTCTATTAATTCTGGCCGTTTGGGTGGTTAGGGAATTGGTTATAGCCATTGGGACCCTCTCTTTCCACCATAAATGCACTTCTGCAGCCTACCGTATCAGTACACAGGGAGCCATATCGATACCTGTCTCAAAAAAGAAAGAGCCGTTCCATAATTACAAGAGGGGCATATCGATACGCGTGTAGGCTTATCGGTACGAGTTAGGGATCTGTTTCGATACGAGCAAGACCGTATCGATGTAATTTTCCTACAAAGCTCACTGGAGGAATTCGTATCGATATGGATAAGAGCGTATCGATACGTGTTAACCAACTCTTTAAAAATTTGTTACCTACCAACTGACGCTCAACGATCAAAAACATTTAAGGCTTTGAATTTAAAAATCCTTTTAAACCGTATCGATACGGGTGAGACCGTATCGGTACACCATTCAAACTTCTTCTGATTTTATAGAGAGAGTGTATCGATACAGATGCAATCTGTTTCAATACCCTGTTTCGATACGGTAAGGGGCGTATCGAAACGGATTTCTCCAGTGGCCAAGTTTGTAAAAAAGGTATCAATACGGTAAGAGGTGTATCGATACGAATTAACGTTTTTGAGTAATTTGGCCTTGAAAAATATTTTGGAGTTTGAGTTTTTCAAACTAGAGCAAAGCCTTGTTGATTTGAAACCTTTTGAGGGACTTAAAAATTTATTTCAAGTTTTTCAATTTAGTCCTTAAAGAACTTTGTTATATAAAATCAAACATAGGTTTTACAATCTCCCCCTTTTTGATATAACAAAACCAAAGCTTAAAATTTTTAAGTCTTTTGAAAAACTTTTGGAAAAACAACTCCCCCTTAATATAGGCTAGGTAAATTTTAATTTTAAATTTTAAGTGATCTTGTTCCCTCTCCCCCTTTTTGTTAAATAAAAAATAAGAGACATAGGCTAAAGGCATAATCAATAACCAAGCAACATATAATAGATAAACATTAAGTTCATAAATAAAGAAACATCAAAATGAAATCCAAACAATAATCAAACCATAGGTTTTAAAAGGTAAACTTAATCCTAAGAACATAATTCAAAGTGCATAACTAGAAATCCTAAATGACATGAATAGAATGCAAAGACTATCTAATACTCTTCTTCATCACCATCTTCATCATCTTGATTGTCATCTTCGTTGGCATCATCATTCCTTCTAGATTAACGCCACTCATCATAGAAGGCCGTGAGAGAAATGTTCATCGAATTGTGCTCGGCCTCAATGGATGAGATACACTTCTCCACATTTGTCATACGATCTTCTAGGCTTGTGAAGCGTGTGTTTATGGCGGAAAACCCCAAATTCACGACTTGATCCATAGAAGCAATCCTCGTGCGTAGGCCCGTGAATTGTTCATTGAGAAATGTCATGAGAGCATCCATAGATGGAGGAGGAGGAGCTTGAGTAGGTTGAGGATTGGCAATCTCTTCGGGAATCGCATCACTAAGAAGCTTGGAATGACGAAGCCAATTACCATTGAAGTAGTGAAATTTCCCCCTAGAAAGAGACCTCTCATCAATAGGATCGGTAAGGCTTGTCGGATAGTCATGAGAGCAATCAATCTCCTTCTGAGTGAAGAAATAGCTCAAAGCGGTGCCATAGGTGAATGAAGTGACAAGAGATGCGTGACGATGTTGCACAAGAAAGACAATCTCCGTAAACATGATGCGAGCAAGATTAGGTTGTTGTCTCTAGTGAAAACACCAAATCCAAAAGTCATCAACTTGGCAGATGGTTGAGTATTTTCCTCCCGAGGGCATGAACCACCAAGTGATCATCAAGTGTAGGATGCGGTCTTGAGAATTTAGAACGGTTACGGAACCCCCCAAAACATGTCCAAGATAATTTTCATCTTTGATACCCTCATCCTCAAACTTAAAGACAACACAAAGAGATGGAACATCAACAATAATCTTTTTGCCCATGAGATAAGAGTTAACGACAACAACATTACCCGAGGCATCGACAACACACTTGGCATTAGCATAAAATATCAAAACCAAATTGCGAAAGAAAAATTCGGGAATTTGTAGAAAATCCATGAACTTCCATTCCAGGAGCAAAGGTAAATAAACAAACTTAAAACGCTCCGAGTTGAGAAACGAAATGGAAATTACCCTCTCCGGTCGAATTTTGTAATTTTGAAACGATCGAAAGTAGTTGAGTTCGCCGGGAGTTCTAAAACATCTTTGATAGATAAGAGTTCAATTCGGGCGAGTACCATCACCAGGATTGGATCCTTCACCGACTTCGCTTGTAGTACGCGCTCTCTTCTTAGGTGCCATAGTCTAGAAAATCTATTAAAACAATGTGTATGCATTATTTTTTCATTCAACCCATGGATAAAACAATAATCAAGGTTAATTTTTTTTAAAGACAAAACAAAACAAAAAGTTTGATAAAATTTGTTTTTGAAGAAACAAAACAAAATAAAAAAGATAAAAAAATGAAAATTATAAATAAAATAAAAAGAAAAAGAAGTTGTATACCTTGATATTGAGATAGAGAGGAATGGATGAAGATTGAGCACCAATTGATGGAGAGCCTTAAGACTTTGGCTTGATTTTGAAAAAACCCTCAAGAGATTTTAAGTTTTGTGGTGAAAATATGAGGGATTGAGAGGCTTTTTATAGATGAAAATCGGCTAGGGTTTTGAAATATTAGTTTTGGTAAAAGTGAAACTCTTTTAATGCCATTAAGTAGCCGTCTGCGCGATCGAGTATCGATACGCCAAAGGGTGTATCGATACGGGGGTAAAATGGTAATTCCCTAGAACAGCGTGTCAAGAGACCGTATCGAAATGGATGACATCCATATCGAAACGTTTACAACTCATATCAAAACATGTTTAACTGTATCGATACCTACAAGAGAGAAAATGCAGTCTGGTCAACTAATGAAGTACTCGTATCGATACGCATAAGGCTGTATCGATACCCTATCCCAGAAATGCATTTTTGGCTTTTAGAACAACCAAAGGCTCGACTTTAACATCTCCTAAATGAATGCAAATGATGTATGATCAGATCTAAGCATATTCTAACAAAAACATACTCCCCCTAGCTATAAGCATGATTTCTATCAAGATCAACAACACATAAACATGCATTTTCACAAATTCAATCAATTTTAACCTCAAAAAGAGTCCTAAAGGGTCAAGATAGGCTAGTTAGACCTAGCTCTCTCCTAAGGGACCAAAAACGCTCTTTGTCTAGAGGTTTGGTAAAAATGTCCGCTAGTTGGTTCAAGGTGTCAACATACTCTATAACAACATCTTGCTTAAGGACATGATCTCTAATGAAATGATGCCTTATTTCTATATGTTTGGTTCTAGAGTGTTGGATGGGATTTTTGGTGAGACAAATTGCACTAGTGTTATCACACTTAAGGGGTATGGTTTCTACTTTAATTCCATAGTCTAAGAGTTGTTGCTTCATCCAAAGGACTTGAGCACAACAACTCCCTAAGGATATGTACTCGACTTTAGTGGTAGATAGAGCTACACTATTTTGTTTCTTAGAGAACCAAGATATGAGCATACTACCTAAGAATTGGCAAGTGCCAGAAGTACTTTTCCTATCAATTTTACAACCCTCATAATCCGCATACAAATAAGCATGAAGGTTAAAGGTTGAGTCTACATACACTTCTTCATTTATAAAACCATTTAAAAATGCACTTTTCACATCCATTTGAAAAAGCTTGAAATTATGATAACATGCATATGCAATCAACATCCTAATAGATTTCATTCTAGCTACGAGTGCATAGGTTTCATCAAAATCTATTCCCTCTTCTTGAGTGTAACCTTGAGCAACTAGTCTAGCTTTGTTTCTTACAATGTTACCACTCTCATCTAGTTTATTCCTAAATACCCATTTAGTTCCTATAGTAGATTGATTACTAGGCCTTTCAACTAATGTTCATACATTACTTCTCTCAAATTGGTTTAACTCTTCTTGCATAGCCATAATCCAAAAATTATATTTTAATGCTTCTTTAATATTCTTAGGCTCAATGCATGGGATAAAAGCAACATGATTCATGAGTTTGAGAGAAGATCTAGTAGTTACCCCTTTGGATGGATCACCCAAGATTTCACCACCTTTGACATAGTTGTACTCCCTTGGATAGCCCACTTCCTTTTCATCAAGAGCCAAGTCCTTCAAGGCTTCAAGAGGTGGATCTTGTGCATCTTCTTATTTAGTTGGAATCTCATCCTCCCTTGAAAGTTTGTCCTCCATCAAAGGCATCAAGGATCCCTACATCATCATCATCACAAGATTCCTTCCTCGGAAGGAGGTTATCATCGAAAACAACATGTATAGATTCCTCTACAACTAAAGTTATTTTGTTAAACACACGATAAGCTTTAGAGTTTAAAGAGTAACCTAGAAAAATAGCTTCATCACTTTTTGCATCAAATTTACCTAAATTGTCTTTTCCATTATTTAAAACAAAACACTTGCAACCAAAAGGATGAAAATAGCTAATGTTAGGCTTTTTCGATTTTAAAATATCATAAGGAGTTTTCTTTAAAATAGACCTAATCATTACTCGGTTTATAATATAGCAAGCGGTGTTAGTGGCTTCTGCCCAAAAATATTTAGGTAAATTGTTTTCACAAAGCATGGTTCTAGCCATTTCTTGTAAAGTCCTATTTTTCCTCTCAACTACCCCATTTTGTTAAGGAGTTCGAGGTGCCGAAAAATTATGGCTAATACCATTTTCATTTAAAAACTATTCAAAACCTAGATTTTGAAACTCGGTTCCATGATCACTTCTAATGTGAGAAATCTTAAGCTCAAGATCATTTTGAGTTATTTTTGAAAATGTGATGAAGTTTTCTAAAGCCTCATCCTTGGTGCTTAAAAAGAGAACCCAAGTATATCTAGAGTAATCATCAACAAGCACAAAAGCATATGATTTTCCACCTCAAGCGTTTCGAGCTTACACTAAGTTCCCAAAACCTCTTTTAAAGCGTTTCGAAGCTGGAAATCCCATTTCCACTCATCGACTTGCGAAACCTCAATTGCTGACGCGAAATTCAAGCGTCCGATGTCCCCGAAACTTTGCCGAAAGCTTCCGAAGGATCCTCCCCTGTTTACACCACATAAGAACAGAGGATTAATGCATCTCCATGCATTAAAACCACCAGCAAGCACTAAAATCCCGCAGCTCTGCCCAAAGTCACCAAAATACCCATCCGACACAACCGAAATCACATTCGATTGATCGTTTAACTTAACCCAGCCATCAACAACTACTTCCAACCCATTTTAACCATAAATAAACATCAAAAAAACTCTTAATATCATCATTATACCTCCAGCAACTCAGACTTCACATTTCCAAGCCAAAACCCCAAAACTAGCAACTTAGACAATTAGAGATCTCATTGATTTCGGGATTCTTATGATCAAAGCTCATTATTAACATCATTCAACAACCAAATCAACCTTAAAATCATTCTTAAATCAACCAAAACCCTGTCCAAACGAAAATCACATTTAATCCCATATTTTTGCAAGATTTATGCATTTTTACCAAATCAAACATTAAAACCTTAATTGAAAACATAAATCAAGAGCCGAATACTTTAGAATTCATTAAAGAGCCTTCATTAGAGGAGTAGCACGAAATTACCTCCAATCCTTGCTTTTCTTCTAATTTGGCAAGTTTTCACTTCAAGAAACTTGAGGAAAATCAAGAGAAATCTTAAGGAAACTGTTGGAAATTAAGTGAGAAAATGAAAGAGGAAGAAATTTGGAAATTGAGAGAAAAGAGAGAGTGATTGGCTAAAGAGAAATTGAGAAATGAAAGAGTTACGTCAAATTTTGTTTAACAAATTAACCACCTATCTTTTAATTAATATATCCACTCTTTAATCTTTAATTAAACATTTAAAACACATGCCAAATTAGAGAAAAGGCTTAATTTCCATAAAACTCTCTAAATATTCTAAGAATTTGACTCTTCCTTAAAAATAAAACATTTTCACAGTTTTAAAACTTTGCATTTTGGTCACTGCCCAAAGCGTACACTTTACGAAACCCATTTTGCAAAATTGATTTAACCATTATCATATACATCAGTTTAGATTATTTTAGAAATTTTTACCATATTTTTACCTTATCCCGAATCATGAAGGCTACTCCTCTAATGAAGGCTCTTTAATGAATTCGACTAACCCAACTCTAGATTCGACTAACCCAAACTGATGCCTAAAACACCTAGGCCCAAAACTGGGGTGTTACACATTTGTTATTGTTTACATCATTGCATACATACACACATAATAAAAAATTAATTGGGCAAATTCCATTAAGGTAGTAAAGATTTCGCACAAATATGATATTCGAGCTATGACTACAGAGGACAGATTAACAACTCTATAAATAAACCACAAGAATACCCAAGATATGCTCGATAAAATGGAGAAAGACTTGAAGGAAGAAATCACGCAAGCTAGAAAAATGGTAAGCCAAATAGTTGCTATGTTGGGATTCAGAGACCCAGAAAGAGGAAAGACGGTTGAAGACGTTGACGTTTTGTCGCCTCAATTCGGTATGACTTGTGAGACATTTCCACCAAATAGGAGGTTCCGGATCCGTACAAAAGAAACCTTAGCCCATATTTCAGTAGAGCCCGGGATAAATCATGGGGAGAATCAAGGCATTAAGATTCAGAATCTCTATAAGGCAGGCGACAGAGCCATAATGAATAAGAAGCTAGAAGATCGTTGTGACAAGCTTGAAAAGATCATCAGAGCCATACAAGGAGGAAACATTTATGGTGACTTAGACGCTAGAGATCTAAGCCTAGTGTCTGACTTGGTGGTTTCTCCAAAATTCAAAGCTCCCGATGACGGGGCCAGTTGCCCTTTGTCGCACTTGACCATATACTACCAAAAAATGTCACTGCACTTGGGAAACGAGAAACTACTTATCTGGTGTTTCCAAGAAAACTTATCGGGGTCAACTACTCGATGGTACACTCAATTGAGCTAAGTTAACAATTGAACTTGGAGAGATCTGTTAAGTGCTTTCTTTGAACACTACAAGCATGTGACAGACTTGATCCCCAACTGGCTCGTTCTGTAGGATATGGAACAAAGACCCAATGAGAGTTTTCGCCAGTACACCTAGAGGTGGCGAGATATGGCAGCCCAAGTTCAACCTCCGCTATTGGAAAATGAGGTTACTCCAATGTTTGTGGAGACTTTAAATGGTCCCTTCTATGATCATATGTTAAATCATGCCACCAAAGGTTTCACAGACATGGTCATGAATGGAGAGTTGATATTGGCGGCCATCAAAAGTGGAAGACTCGAGAAAGGAGAATATGATGAGCATCAATAACCTAAACTACTCAAACGATATAATCTCTTCACAGAGTAGATGGGGGCAAGCTTGGCTGGAATTCAGCCGTGCCTTCCTAGAATAATGCTCAACAACTAAAATTTAAAGGATTTTCCTAGACGATATCGGGGTCATACCTAGAACCAACCCTTTTGCTTTTGCCCATGAGCATTAGGGATCTTTTTATAAGGGCTTCTATGTTATTCTACTTGTTTTAAAGATGCGTTCCCTTTATTTTCTCAAGTGGCAAACATTTCTTTTTTTATTTTTTCCATTTTCCATCTTTCTGGTAAAGCCCCTATTATTGATTGTATGAATGATTCTTGAATCTATTCTCGAGATAAAAGGGCAATAAAGTGTGTTCAGGATTAATGAGAAATCCCATATACAAATTTTATGTGCATTTTCCTCTCAAACATTGTTGTTAAGGTCTTTGAATGAAGTGGTATCTCTAAAACATCTACCAACTGAATACTGCTTCTCTTCGATGATATTTGTGTGTGAATGACATTTGGCATTCCTTCATTTCTATTCACGAATAAGAAAATGAAAAAATGTCCATTGTTGTCCCCTTTGAGCCTTATATTTTTTTCTTGTGATTGAACCCTAACCAAGGATCACTCCCCACACTGGGGGGCAAAGAGGATGAAAAATTGTTTGCAAGCGAAAAAACATGTTAGATCAAGCCGAATATCATAAATTTAAAATGAAAAGGACGAAAAGAAAAAAGAAGGATAAGAAAAAGGACAAAAAAGAAGAAAAAAAATAAGAAATGAAGCTGAAATACGAAAGAAAAATTGAAACAAGAGAAAAGAATCCCTCAAATGATGATATGTGCCAGAAAAAGGAAATGAACTCTAGGTTGAAAACCCAAAATGGGTAGTCTAGAGTGATCCAGGGAATAAAAGAACTGAGATTTCATCAAGAAAAGTTGATCCTTGGTTTAAGCACCCTTAGACATGTATTTGGGCCGATATATCCTTTTCTTGTTAACCTGAGCCTAGCCTACATTACAAGCCTTTAAAGACCATTTGGGTCACACATGAATGTTTGAGAAAATGAGTCTTTTTTCAGAACATATTCTGCCTAATTGAGTTAACCTTTCTTTAGGGACCTCCAAACTTTTAATGTCTGGTTGAGATTAGAAAAGTGGGAAGATTGAAATTAGGGGAGTTGGTGAGTTAAAGAGATCCACCTAAAAGTGGGACACTATCCACTTGATGGATTCGTGAATCATTCATACTATGAATTTTGAGGCATCTGACTTTGCTCTTTTCCATGTTTGCCATGACTTTTTTCCCCCTCTAAATTCTCATTTCTAGCATTTTCTTGCATCTTACAAGTAGATTGGCATAGATTCATGAAAAACAAAAGATTTCTTGGTATTGATCCCAAATATAGGTAACCATGGGCAAATGTTTGCCATCACATCAGAAAATAATGAAATGGCTCGCCAATAAAGAAGATGACAATTGAACATCATATTGAATGAGGGCATCACCTTGCATTAAGAAGGTATAAAAACATGTGTGATTGAAGAGTGTAAGGTCGACCATGTGTCAAGCAAGACTCGCGCATGAGATATAAAAATCCCTAAAAACACGAAAAAAAGGGATAGAGTTGCGCCCAATAAGCAAATCATGCCATCAGATTGAGGCATGTTATGTCGAATAAGGGTTCAAGATCCCAGACTTTGATAAGCGCAAGAGGAAGAGAATGAAGTGCCAAAGACAGTCAAGGCTGCATGATTACAAACATCGGAAAAGATGTCCAACTACATAAATGACCACCATATTATTAGTAAAGTCGCGATTTGACCACCTTACTTTTTTTTAAGCAATTAAACCACCAAATTATTTAATTGGCTGCAATGTGACCACCAGCCGTTAAAAACTGACGGAAGGGGTGACGTAGCCGTTAATAAAATTAGTATAATTACACATTTAGTCCCCGAAATTTGTACATTTTATTAATTTGGTCTTAATTTTAATAAATAAAATAATTATATTATTTAATTAGGCAACGACACGTGTCACTGTATTATTGGAGGACTTTATTTATATATTTTTAATTTAATAATTTTATTTTGCTCCTCCAATCATGTGGTGACACGTGTCACCAGATTGAAGGAGCAAAACTAAAGAAAGAAGCATTTGCTTCCAACAAGATTCGAACCCAGGTTCACTGGGTTGAAAGTAAGCACATCTACCACCAGGCCAAAGCTATTCTTGTGGAGCATTGTACAAAATATAATATATATCTTAATTTATTCTTCACAACAGCAAACTCATCATCAACCTCAGGCACAATCCGCAACTCAAAACCAGCAGATTTCCTCATTCAGCAAACTTCATCTTCCCTTTCCCTCTTATTTTCTATGAAATTCAACTTTCCAACTTATGCAAACAAACCCTTTTTTCTATCATTATACAGAAACACGATCTAAGTTCTAACCACGTTTTCTTTAGTCAAAAATAACCTACTACAGATTTCCTCATTGCTCGCTATATATTAGAGAGCAAAGATTCTCATTCTTCATATACCAAAAAATCCTGCTTTGGTTTTGCTCTAAAGATTCAACTTCTTAAATCTTTACTTCTTCCAATAGGATGGGTGTTGCAGTAAATCGATCGTTTTTAAGCTTTGTTTCTATTGTTTTACTGTTAAGCTCCATTGCCATTGTTGCCGGAGCTCGTGATCCTTTCAATATTCTGATGTCCCAAAATTTTGCCGGAGGAAGGGTTTCCGATATCTATGATATTGGCTTGTACCTCGGTGCAATCAAAGAGTCAGGTATATATTATATTTTGTACAAAGCTTCACAAGAATAGCTTTGGCCTAGTGGTAGTTGTGCTCACTTCCAACCCAGTGAACTTGGGTTCGATTCCCGTTGGAAGCAAGATGCTTCTTTCTTTAGTTTTGCTCCTTCAATCTGGTGACACGTGTCACCACATGATTGGAGGAGCAAAATAAAAATTATTAAATTAAAAATATATAAATAAAGTCCTCCAATAATACAGTGACACGTGTCGTTGCCTAATTAAATAATATAATTATTTTATTTATTAAAATTAAGACCAAATTAATAAAATGTACAAATTTTGGGGACTAAATGTGTAATTATACTAATTTTATTAACGGCCACGTCACCCCTTCCGTCAGTTTTTAACGGCTGGTGGTCACATTGCAGCCAATTAAATAATTTGGTGGTTTAATTGCTTAAAAAAAAAGTAAGGTGGTCAAATCGTGACTTTTCCAATAGTATGGTGGTCATTTATGTAGTTTACCCTATTTATTATTATATGTTATAAAGTATAATAGTATTATTATTAAAACCAATTTTTTTTAAAAAGAGTCCATTTATTTTAAATAAGGACCTATATTACAATGCTAGCCCATTTGAACCAAATAATAAAACCCTAACTAATCTCTTTTACTCCCATAAGTAGCCCACTCTCAGCCGTTGGATCGGAGGCAAATCTAATAGTGCATGTTAGGCGCATGGGGTCCACGCGCTAGGCATTTGGCCCTCACGAACGAGACTGCTGGGCAGCCTTCGTGACTTCCACCTCGCCCAGGCGGACAACTCGCGCCAAGGGTCGCTGCACTGGGTCGTTTCAAGGCCGACGGAAGGCGATGATTACCGCACCACCCCCGTAGCTGTGACGCGCAGCCACCTGCCGTCGCGTAGCCCCTCCCCTCTGGCCATATCCCTGCAAGCAGCAAGAAGGGAAAGATTCGATTAGATTCAAATATGAAAATAATGGGGGAAAAACATCGAGCCGGAAAAAAAGTTGCGAGAGTTCATCCATGTCATTGCAGCTCAATAGACGTGTTTTGTTGGTCTAATGTTTCATTTTCTAGTTTTGTAGTTTCCCCATGTTTTGTTATTTTTCTGCTACAAATTTATTCTGTTTGGAATATTTATCTATTTTACTTTCTAATAAATTTAGCCATCATATTATCCAAAAAATATTATTCAATTTATTACATCTATTTTTTTAATCCAATTAATTATTATATTTGAAATAATATATATTTTATAAAATTAAACATTTATTTGAATTATTCAAAGTCTACCCAATTTAAATATATCAAAATCTTAATAAACCAATTTAAATCAATAAATAAAATTTATAGACTTAATTGAATTAAAAAAACCCACAAATGTCAAATTAGTCTGATAAGCCCAACCCACAATAACTAAGATAGAATTAAAAACCCACAAATATTAAATTGAAACTCGAAGTACTTTTAAGATAGAAAAATGTATATATACTCAAAAATAGTAATGATCAAAGCTGAGATTTGAGTTTGGTTACTTCCATAACCCCAACCCACAATAACTAATTTGGTTTTTTTCAAATAAAATAAAATTATTACTATATTATCTCACTTTTATCTTATTTTTATCCGAATGTAAAAAAAAACTAAATATATTATTATTTTAAAATTTATTTGTTTATTCTCTTAGAAAAATAATTAATTTATGAAAAATATTTTATGCATTGGCGTGAAAAACTTGTTTTTCATAAGTGTTTGATTTTTATGATTTAGGATTTATAGTTATGATTTTAATGTTTATGGTTAGGTTTTATGGTTCGAAAATAAATTATAAGATTAAAATTTTAGAGTCTATGATTTATAATTTAAGGGTTAAAATTTAAGATCCCTAAAAGGAATATGTAATAACTTTAAAAATTCGATTGTGAAAAAAAAACTTTTCACTAATGGTGCATTAGATAATTACTTTTATTTTATTTAATTTAACAAATTTAACAGGGTGACATATTTTTTTTAGTAGTATTTATAAAACCCAATATCCAATTCAAGCCCAAATCATTTAACATCCAACTTAGGCCTAAACCCAACAATAATATTCAACCGAAATACCCAAGACTGTATTTCAAAATTAATTAGATTATTCTCTTAGAAAAAAATAATAATTTTATGAAAAAATATCTATGCATTGCGGTAGAAAACTTGCTTTTCACATATGTGTAGTTTTAGGGTTTAAAAGTTACGGTTTTAGTGTTCACAGTTAGGTTTTAAGGTTTGAAAATAGATTTTATGCTATAAAGTTTAGGGTTTAAAATTTATGGATTATGGTTTAGGGCGCCTAAAGGAGATACATGATAGTTTTAGAAGTTCACTTGTGAAAAATAATTCCACCGCCGGTACATCAAATAATTATCTTTATTTTATTTAGTTTTTTTATCGGCAAAGTAACTTTGCAGATTGGTGTGTATAACGTTTTGAAGTTTAATGAGCAATTTAGGAGGGGTTATAATTTGGAGATAGATATGGAATGTTTTATTGGTTAGAGAGTAATTTAGAAGTGGGTCATAATTTGGGGACTTTGTATGCAATTAACTCAATTTTATCTTTGATAATAGTTAAAGAAGGCACATAACAAGGAGAAACAACTGAGAAACGGTGGAATAAGTGCTCAAATACTAGAGAATTGTCCCTGTTAATAAGTGAAGAGAATCCTAAAAGAGATTTGATGAACAAATAAATAAATAAGTGAAGGGATTGGATAATATCAGAGGATCAATCTCTCACTCTATAATAGATTAATGCTACCTATAAAAGGGGCGAGGCATCTTGAGAGAAAGAACCTGCAAATGTCTGTTCAATTCATTTATCTATTTTTGCTTCTTTAATTACATGTTCAGTCCAATACCTAAAAACGACCTATTCAAAATCCACATGGATTACTTGTGTTCATCCATGATCCATCAACACCAGACTTTCTTTTCTGTCTTTTTGCATTTTCCTAGGAAACCAATGCCTCTATGCTACCTTTCTTGGCCGTTCTACAAACGGGGCAGGAGTCGAGAAAAACTGCGCAATCCTTGCACGAACAGAGGTGCCTGCACGGAAGGAACAAAACGCACGACCTTCGAAAATAGCAGCATTTGCAAACCATTCTTCTTTCTTCTCCCTCGCCGTCACCTTCTCGCCTTTCATCGGCCACAATTGCCGGGAAACAACTGTTGTCCGTCCCCATTGCTTCTTCGCATTCGCAGCAAGACTCTGCATCGTCGACGCCATTGTTGAACCGGCAAGAAGCTTGCTCTCGTAGCTGATCGAGGCGGTTGTTCAATGAGAAAACCATAGCTTCGTTCTCGTGCGCCACTCTTTGCCATGCTTGGCTCTCCATCTCCAGTCTCTTCAACAGATTCTGCAGCTCCATTGTTTTATTCGTCGCCTTTGCAATCTCCTCGTCTTTTTGGCCGAGTAAAACACACGCCCTCGATTCTATCTTCTTCGCCAATACCGCAAATTGTTGTTTCCTTTGCTCTTGCAGCAACAATCTCAGCCTCTCATTCTGAGAAAAAGAAAACAAAAGAATATTAAGAACCCAATTGAATAAAAGACAACATCTTTGGAAAGAAAGATTGATTTTGTCGCAAACCTGTGATTTGATGAACTGATCAATCTCGTTCCTTTGCTTTTCGACTTGACAAACCATGTTTTGGCTAAACATATTCTGATTTCTTTGCTGCTGGTTTTGAAGATACTGAAACTGTTGTTGTACACCCATTTTCTCCTAGATTTGTTCTTCTTCAACCACCGAACAACCCTTGAAAGTTGAAAGCTTTCCTTTTAATCCACAAATAAGAAGCGAAACACTCATATGAAAACAGAGAAATTGGTACACATATAAAGAATAAGACTTTGGATTTGATTTAAATAACTGAAAGGCTTGAAAAGGAAAGAGTTTTCTGCCATATTAAATATTAATTTCTCTCTAATAATGGGACGCGCTGCCGCTGAGCATCCACGTACACATGCAGATTTTGTGACTACACCTGTCGAGTCACAGATTTAGACCAGATTCGTTTCTTCATTATATATTTTTCTTTTTTCCTTTTACATTTGAAGAAGAAAATAATAGAGCAATTTGTGTCATTTGGAAACGGCTGAATAATAGGGAATCTCATTTATACTTTTTTATATAAATTAAAAATAATTAATTTTTACAGATTCATTGCATAAATGAGTATCTTATATCTGTATTATCATTTAGTCTTATCCTATGATTAATTTAATTTAATTAAGTTTTTTAATATAAAATTAATATGTTTGTGTAAAAGATTAAAATACTTTTAAATTCAAAAAATCAAACTCAAACCAACCAAACCTATATAACAAGGTTAACCAAATTAATCATCCAAACCAATTGATATTTGATGAAAACAATAGAGCAAATTGACTTTTAATAAATATTTAAAATCGGTTAAATTGATTTAATTAAAAAAATATTTAACAGCGCAGCATATCTTGAAATAATGGTTGAAAGTAAATTACTTAACCACCAAATCCATAATTACTGAATATCTCATTACATGCATGGAAATAAATGCTGGTTCACTTATGGAACTCATTTAATTAATGTTGAAATTGCCTTTTTCACTCGAAAATCAAAATAAAGTTGGGAATCTATTAATTAACTATAATTATGGTTGGTTTGTTGAGTTTTAGGGGGTTTTACATTTTAAATTAATAACTAATAAAATAAATTAGATTTAATTACATTCTATTAAATACTATGAAAAATATAATCATGAGATTTTTTTATCTATATATTAAATGATATAAGTGCATTTTCGTTCAAAATAATAAGCTTATAATAATAATTTTCATTTTCCCCCAATATCATGGAAATTTTCAATATTTATTAAATTAAAATAAAACAAGTTATTTTTAAAGATTCATTAATTAAATAGGGGTCATATAATTTATATTATAGGATTGTTTTTTCATTCTATAATTGAATTCAGATTTTTTTAATATTGAATTGGTAATATTTAAATCTTGCAAATTAGTCAGAGTTGGAGCATTTATTTAGCAAATAAAAATATACGCAATCAATTAAAACAAATCTATGAATTACACAAGAATTCTGGTAATAATTAAAACAAATTACAGCACAACGTATCTTAAAAAAACTCAAAAAAAATATTTGATAAGAAATTATTAAGTTGAAAATCATGTAATTAGGAAAACATTACCTTTTACTTATTACGTAATTAGGTATGGGATGTGTCTAGAACGAGCAATACACACCGCTGAATACCACTAATGTAATATATCGATGAACACTATTAATTTTTTAATGAGTTTTAAATGATTATTAAAAATCTCAAATGCTTGACATGCAATTAATCATATTTCAAAACAAAATTAAAAGAAATTCTTCTATGAATCATTCGCACCACTTCATCCAAGGGATAAAAATCCCCAACTCCTTTTCAGTGGTCCTTTCTATGCCCCAACACTAAAAAAATACAAAAATTTAAATTTCAAGCCTTAACCATATATTCTAAATAAAAAACTAGCACCATGAAGATCTTTGTACGAGCACCAAACGACCGTTATGGTATACTAAAATCATGTCAAAACGACAAACGAAACGAACCACCGAAAAAGCATGCCACAAAGGCATAGAAAAAGCGTGACATAAAGGCAGAGGAAACATGTGCCACAAAGATATATATTCTTATTAAAATTATAAAAAAAACAAAAAAAATAATGAACACCGGTGATCGACAACTAATATTAAGATTGATTGTCGAACATCTATAAAGGAAACAAATACAAATGAAAAAAAGAAAAGAAAGATAAGGTGCGACACTCTATGGTTGAAAGATTAATAGGCTGTTAGTATTTGGGTTATAAATAAAAAATTTATTGTAATGGGTTATAAAGTCTGATTATTCCATCCCTCTTCATTTTTAGTGTAACCCCATTTTCCCAAATCACCATCGTCTCACAAATTTTATTGTCGTTAACCTATTCCGGTTACCATGCAAGAATTCTCACATGGATCATTCGTTGGTTTTGATTCTAACGTCGTTAGCCTTCCGTTGCTCTCTTGCTCTGAGCCTCATTCACGATTGTTCGACTGTCGATTTGTCGATCTCTTTGCAATTCTTAGAACGAAAGCTGGAACTTTTTGCTATTTGATCTCCTTTGTTTGACCAAAATAGGGAAAAAAATGTAATATTACTGTTTATTTTGCCTAAAATAATAGTTTGATAACCAAAATATAAAAGCGAGAATAGTTTAGTAACCAATAATATTATTGTACCTAATTAAAATGACGTGCATGTTCAAATCTATTATAGTTGAATGTAAAGAATTAGATGTAATCCGACGTGATTTCAGTAGTTAAATAAAAGAAAAATCAAATAAATTATGATAGTTTAATTAAGAATATTTGGTAATATGTTTTGAATGAGTATGATAGGTTTGATTTGGAATAGAGAATCTGAAACTGACATAAATGGCAGAGGACATAATTAAGAATATTCGGGATTGATTGGCATGCAAATGCAAATGCATTTAAAAGTCGAGGAGTTGTTGGGTTTATTAGCTAACTTCACTTCATTCACCGGAGACGAGACGGTGAGCCGAGGAGTTGTTGGTTTAGAGCCATCCAATCCGTAGCTGTGCCTGTGAGTTGTGACCCTGACCCACCACTGCATTTAAAAGTCGTATCTTGTGAATGGTCTGACCCTTGGCTGCAGGAAATGGTCCCTACTCACTCCTCTCATGGAATTTTGGGGAACTAGTAAATGAATAAAACCAAAACAATGTTCATCATGCATCAACTGAAAACCTAAACCATGGTAACGTTTTACCAACACACACACATCAGCATTCAGCATCCAATCTACATAGTATGGAAATTCAAGAAAATTTTATCTAATCGAATTTGATGTCATGAGTTAGTCGGGCACCAATTCAATTCAAATTAATTAAATTATTTTCATTTTTGATTTTGCGACTGGATCCACCGTGTATGCATAATTTGCAGAATGAGATGCATTATCGGATATTTTGAGTAAAATTCCATCCACTCATAAGTCATATCAGAGACGGAACATGAGCAAATTCATATAAAACATGACAAGAGAAGGCGATCAATATACAAACTAGTATCAGAGACGGAATCGAAAAAGAACGTTGGTGTAAGAAAGATAAAAAGATGTTGCATCTGAAGTAAATGACGAGCTAGTGTGGGGGGCGGCCATGTTGCACATCGCATGAAGCCAATAAATAAATCAAGAAAAAAAAAAGGAAAATGGGTTTACCTTGAAATGTCCATCTTCATCGTCATCAAAAACAAAATTAAGGGAAAATGAGTTGGTTAATGTGACCCATGCAACATTTCACATTTTTCTGCATCGGAAGCCGACACATGTTGCAAGTCATGTCTCCTTTTTCAATGAAAGAAAAATTATAGACATGAGTGATTCTCGTGCAACTTTGACTCGAAATGGCACACACAAAACACCCATTCTCAACGAACCATAACCCTTATCACTTTGCTTTGGTCGTTTAACGTTTCATTAAAGCAAACCAAGATCTGGTTTCTTCTTTTTTGTTTCCAAATTTGACTTATTCTAGCCACACCAACACAAATCCCACACACATGCAAAAAAAGTCATGCATATCCCTAATGATACTCCAGGGTAAAATAAATACCACACGTATTCATATTCAATGGTCATACATGGTGAATCAAATGAGATGAAACGAATTACGAATCTCTTAACTTGAAAATGGTGTACAGTAATTTCTATGTGATCTAGATTATAGACAGGATCAATTTAAAGATTTAGAGGACATGTGCAATTTAATACAAATAAGGCTCAATAGTCCATGGTAAGCAATAAACTTTAATTCATTTGGCATTTTTCGTTTTTGGGTCATATGCAATCGCTCTTATTATACATGTCTAAAAAGGGAGAATCATCCTCGAGTCTATAAAAATAAAATTAAAAAGGGATAATATAGTCCAAGGAATTAACTACTTTGATCAGTCAACCTAGTGCCATGCGTAACCATATTTTTTCGAAAATGGGGCCTTATTATTCTACTGCTTACTGAGTGGCTGCGGAATTCGTTCATTTCACGGGACCCGACATATTCCACCGCCCCAATTCGGGGAGCGTCCGCCGAGCAATGGGAGGTCGGCAGTTGCCCCTTGGTGGTGGCGTATAGCGTGTGCCATCAATTGCAACCTTTTATTTCTCCCACGATCCGGATTCGGGGGCAATAGTGTACAAATCAAAACGAATGTTAAGGAAGTTATAAGAAAACATCCATTTTTTTTAGAAAACTATATATTTTGTACTCACCTATTTCGCCATAATAATAGTTTTAATCTCAAGATTTACATATTTCTATTAATTTGATCAATACTCTATCAATTTAATTATCATATTAATTATTTGGATTAAAACTGCCAATTTTCCTTTTTTTCCCAATATATCAGTTCATCGGATAAATGCTGTAAAATGCACAAACAAAGACCAATTAATCCAATTTTAGTCTAAATAATCACCCAAAGCTTAGCCACTCGCAAATCAATCTTCTTACGCAAGTTTGGGTAAACTATACTAATGACCACCGAACTATGGGGTTGGTGTCGAATTGACCACTATATTTTCAATTGTGTTAAATATACCACATAACTATTTAATTGGTTCCAATATAGCCACCTGCCGTTAAACCCTAACAGGAAGATGATGTGGCAGTTAAAAACAAATTGATATTATTACACATTTAATCCCTATTACTTACGCATTCTATCAATTTAGTCCTAATTCTCTTCAAACTTTCACCAGCATACAATATTTTTAAAAATAACCCATCAAGTTTAGATTAAACTTTTCAGATATAGAGTTGCAGGGTTTTTATGGAGTGGGAAACAAAGAAAATGACAAGTTGGATATGAGTTTAGGAGGGTGAAAGTTTGGGTTACTCATTAAAGATCTCCGATTTTGAGTTGTCGGCCTTGCCCGAGCAGCTTCGCAATGATGGGCTCCTCCACACTCAGTGTGGGACTCTGGCATATGTCGCCCCTGAGGTTTTGAGG
This sequence comes from Hibiscus trionum, assembly GCA_030270665.1. Lineage (NCBI taxonomy): Eukaryota > Viridiplantae > Streptophyta > Magnoliopsida > Malvales > Malvaceae > Hibiscus > Hibiscus trionum. The sequence continues at coordinate 988,285 of BSYR01000050.1, forward strand.
AAAAAAGGCTACGATGGATCCAAAGCCGATATCTGGTCATGTGGGGTTATCCTGTATGTTCTTCTCGCAGGTTTCTTGCCATTTCAAGATGAGAATTTTATGAAGATGTATATGAAAGTTTTCAAGGCTGAATTCGAGTGTCCGCCCTGGTTTTCGACAGAACCGAAGCGTTTGATCTCTAAACTGCTTGTTGCCAACCCTGAAAAAAGGATCACAATTCCAGCTATAACGCGAGTTCCGTGGTTTCGAAAAGGATTTACACGCCCACTTGCGTTTTCAATCGAAGAATTACCAATTTCGGATACCAATACGGTAGACGACGATGATTCTGCTGAATCTAAGTCTAACAAGCTATCATCTCCCAAATTCTTCAACGCTTTTGAGTTCATTTCCTCCATGTCGTCAGGGTTTGATTTGTCGAGTTTGTTCGAGAACAAAAGGAAATCGGGGACGATGTTCACTTCAAGATGTTCAGCTACTGCAATCATGGCTAAAATCGAAGCTGCTGCTAAAGGGTTGAACTTTAGGGTGGGAAATGTCAAGGACTTCAAGATGAAACTACAAGGGTCATCGGAGGGGCGGAAAGGGAAGCTATCGGTGACGGTGGAGGTGTCTGAGGTGGCACCGGAGGTTGCAATCGTGGAGTTCTCCAAGTCCTCAGGCGACACCTTGGAGTATGCCAAGTTTTGCGAGGAAAATGTGAGGCCTGCATTAAAGGACATTGTGTGAAGGTGACAACTTCAACACTAGTCACTAGTAACGTTAAAAATCTAGGGAGAAGAATGTGGAAACTGAAAAAGTATGTGCCAGCTCCATACAGCTTAACCCTAAGTACAGATTAGGGAAATTTTCTGTGTTATTTTTCCCTTCTATTTTGGAAATAGGTTCTGTAAATGCACATGCTCTGTGATTAGTACATCAATGTATGGCTTTCAAGTTTTTTGGGATGCACACAAGCAAAGATGTTTTTCTCGGGATCTGTATGCTATATTTTGAGGGTAAATTATACCACGACAATCACAACCTACTTCACTTGCTTGTGTTACTCATTAAACCCTCCTAAACTCATATCCAACAACTTGTCATTTTCTTTGTTTCCCACCCCATAAAAACCCTGCAACTCTATATCGGAAAAGTTTAATCTAAACTTAATGGGTTATTTTTAAAAATATTGTATGCTAATGAAAGTTTGAAGAGAATTATTCAATGGTGCTGCTGAATAAGAATAAGTTTGTGCAGGTCTATTACCCCTTATCACTTTCGACTATTAGTAATGGGAGAGACTTCAAGTTTGAAGAGAATTAAGACTAAATTGATAGAATGCGTAAGTAATAGGGATTAAATGTGTAATAATACCAATTTGTTTTTAACTGCCACATCATCTCTCCATTAGGGTTTAACGGCAGGTGGCTATATTGGAACCAATTAAATAGTTATGTGGTATATTTAACACAATTGAAAATATAGTGGTCAAATCGATACCAACCTCATAGTTCGGTGGTCATTAGTATAGTTTACCCCGCAAGTTTTAATATTTTACATGTTGTGTAGCCAAGATTGCAAGGTTTTGCAAGAAAACTTTGATCGAGGTTAGCTAGTTGTTCGGGACAGGGGAAACTTCGCATGCCTTTGTAGTCACGGGGTTCTTCTATTTCTTGGAAGGGTTGAAGAGCCGACTCTGAATGATCTTTTGGCTCTGTAAATTTGGTTTCTAAACGCATGGAAACTTTAGACACCCTCAACTTCCTCTTTAACTCTTTCCCAGTAGGTGTTTTAGGAATGAAATCGTATTCAACAGCCTTTGGGCTAGGAATTTGGTGTTCGATTTCAAACTGAAGCTCACATAGCTCAAAGTCCTTGAAAACCTATAAAATGATAGCAGCGTTATATCGAACAGGTTAAAGACATGGTGATTAAGGGAAAATGAGAAAAAGGAACATACTGGCAGTTACAGAGAAGAAAACACTTGACCATGTCTTCAAACAGAGTAGGGGACCTGAACACTCTCCCACTGAAACTCATCAAACACGCGGCCGCTAATTCTTCTTCACCATGTAATGCTTCTTCGTGCATTTGTTGATTGGTTTGCGAGTGCCTAAGCTTCCTCCTTTTCTCGAGTATATATAAAAATTTCTGGTCTTCAACAATCTGAAAGATTTTAAGGTTAACAAAATTGGGGAAAAGAGGGATAGAATTTCGGTGGAGAAGAAAGAAAGAAAAAATTTACAGTTTTAATCTAAATACTTAAGATGATGATTAAATTGATACATTTTGAACTAAAATATTAGAAATGTGTAAATTTTGAGACTAAAACGGTTATTATCCCAATTAAAAATAAGTCACATCATCAACTCTGTTAATTTTTAACGCTTGGGTACCAAAACAGAGCAAAAACATTACGTTAGACACTATTTTAAAAAAAATATTGTTGGAGTACCAAAACAATAATGCAAGAATAGGTGAGATATTAAATATGTAGTTTCTCTTTTTTTAATAGTAAAACATCCAAATTTTAAACGAGAGTTCAAATTGTTTTAAAAATGTATTATTTTTGGGCATAATGACAAACAATGCCCCTAACATTTGACTAAATAGTCACTTTGGCCCTTATTTTTTTAAAGCAATTTAGTCATTAACGTTTCATTCTGGGTCAAAATGCCTCCGCTGTGATAAAAACTGTTAGTCAACTGACGATAAACAATTTAAAATGACTAGACAAAATGACATGTTAAAAGAAAAAAATATTTTATATTTTATACAATTTTTTTGACTAATGTATCATTCTGTAAAGTCAACACATTTGCCTATATGACACTGCTATCGCGACGTGCACTGCCATGCAAATTTGCCATGTCATTTCAAGTCATTTTCTGTTAGTTGATTAACAGTTTTCATCCGCATAAGAGTCATATTAACGTTAAATAAAACGTTAAGGATTAAATTACTTTAAAAACAAAATAAAAGTTAAAATAACTATTCAGTCAAACATTAGAAAATTTTTCTATTGATGAATAAGACCAATTTATCGTTAGTGTGAATATTTTAAAATTTAAATTTGATGTATCATTAGGGTATGCATTGATATTAGATCTATTTAAGTGTCGGGTTGTTAATCTGAATTCGAAGTTTTGTTCAAAATTTGATAGTGATTGGGTAAAACTATTAGGCCTAAATAATGGAGGGTAAACTATGTCAGGTACTACTGAATAATAAAGGGTAATTTGTTTTTACCACCAATCTTTCAATTGGTTTAAATTTATCGTTAAATTTTATTTTTCGACTCGTTTATACCATCATGCCATGGACGCTGCACTAAAACCACGTTGTTTTACTAGAAAAAAATATGTGAAGTTGTGCACTCAATGAGATTTGAACCTAAGAGCTTAGGCATCAAAGAGACAAAGACAACCTCCTAACCACCAAGCCAACATAATATCTTTGAATTATTTTTAGCACAAATAATATATATTCTAAACTGTAGTTAGTCATATAAATAATATTACTTTATCTGAATAATATAAATATATTATTTTAATATAAAATATTCAAATATTGGTATGCATATATAATAAATAAAATAAAAATATGTAACACCCGTGTTTTGGGGTTATGAGTTAGTCGGGTTAGTGGTCCGAGTCGGTAAAAGTAAATTTAATCATTTTGACCATGGCTTGAGTTAAGTGGGTTTTAAAATAAAGAGGAGGGATCACTTTGGTGATTTAACCCAAAAGAAATTAAAAAGGTAGACAACTTTTAAAAAGTTAAAAAAATAACAAAAATGTGGTCTTCTCTCCCTCATTTTTGCTTTCAACGTGGAAACCCAAACCAAAACTCCTCTCAACCCTCATCTACTATTCCATTGAATTTCATCTTCATCTCAAGGCCATTTTCAAAGGTAAACATATTTTTGGACCCTCCTCTTCATTCTCTATCTTTACATGGTTGTAGATTTTCAAACAATGAACTTTTGAAAATTAGGGCTTAATGAAAGTTTGGGTTTTTGTGGAGTTTTTCAACTTGTTTTGAAATGTTAGGTTGAGTTTTGATTTAATCACCTTAAAATACATATAATATGTTAAAATGGTTAGGTTTTGGTGAAAACCCGAAATGGGTCTTTGTAGCCAAGTTTAAAGTGCCTAAAACTTGATTTTTGGTGGGTTTTAGGATTAAATTGGAGGGCTGATGGTTTAAGTATGTTAGGAGGGTGTTTTGGGACCATTTGTGTGTCATTTGGGTGTTTGAAAATAGGATTTTCAGCTAGTGTTTGAAGGAGCACGAAAATGGGCATTTTGAGATTAATTTGATTGGAAATTATTGAAGTTTGGCTTGGGCTAAAGAGTTGAGTTGATGACTGAGTTTTAGCATTGATTGAGAGTAATGAGTGTGTTTTTGATTGGCTAGAAGCAAGAGGAAGCGTTGAAGAGGCATCGGGATCGAATCCGGGCTTGTAGGAGGCTTGCTTTGGTTGCTAAGGAATGGTGGTGAGTGACTTTAAATATGTTTTAAAGATTGGTTCAAGTGTGTGTGGTGTATGTGTGGAATGTGCTTGGTAGGCCTTTCCAAAGTGAGAGTTAAATTGGTAACTTAATTCCTTGAATTTTAGTATGCTATTCATGCCATTGTCTATTTGTTATTGTGATGTGTGGATTGGTTGTATATGTATGTCTTGCTATGTATATACAATGTGTATGAGACATGAATGGTGGATATGTGATGTGATAAATGAAATAGGCACTAATTAACTTACCGGGTGTAAATGATCGATCATTAGGATTAGTGTGCACACAAATTGAGTCAAAACGTACGTGGCCTTGATGGCGTTGAGTCATCAAGGAGGAGTACAGTGATGTAACATTCCACCAGAAATTTATTTACATTCTACGGGATGATGAGTGTAATCTCATCCGTAGGGCATGCGGTGATGAGTGGAATCCCGCCCATGCAAGGTCCGGTGATGAGTGTAATCCCATCGAGGTAAAGTGATTATTGAGATTAAATCCGCACATCCAGGTAAACTAATAGTGGCCAATTGAACTTGCTCTTATAATTGTGATTTTGATGTTGATATATGATGTTTGAGCTTAGTATGATGTGAGATGCCTTATTATGACTCTTGAAAGACTAGCTAGGTCTACTTGTGGATTTACCTATGCATGTTGTGTATGAGAATTAGGAAATACATGCTTGAACCCGTTCATTGTTGATGTTTTCGATTTTAGAGCATCCACACTAAGCTTCTAGCTTATGCTCTCATTTTCAACAATGCAGATCATTAGTGTGGTGTTAGCTCGGAGCAAGGCGAAGAGGATTTCTAAGTTTTTGTTGCTCAAGTACGGTTAAACGATTATATAATAGCTTAGCAATGTGGCAAGAGTGTGTTTTTGTATGAGCTATGTATGACTCCTATATGTATTGATGTTTAAGGATTGACTTGTTTGTAAGCATGTGATGACTTGCTAAATGCTTGTGTGATGGTATGCCATGTGGATGTTTAATTTGCTTTTGAATGACATGAATACCTATTTGAAATGTATTGTGCCTTTTGGCATTTAATGTCTTTAAGCATGCCTTATAATGAAATGTTGCTAATGCGTAAATGCCATGAATGAATGTTCCAATCTATGCCTTGTGTGTGTTTGAGCATGCTTGACATAGGACATATGCCTCTAGGCCTTGTTTGCTTGTGTTGTGTGCCTTTAGAGGTCGTTTGGGACCTTTAGATTTGTTGAAAAACGCCTAAGTCTGGTTTTCAAAGGTTGCAGACAGCCCGCGTTTCGAAACGAGCTGGGCCGTTTCGGAACGGGTAAGGCTTCAGGGACCCCGTATCGGAACGCGTTTCGATACGGTTTGGCCACTGAGAGCCCCTGTTCCGATATGGGTTTCGGAACGTTTTGGCTACTGGAAATCTGAGAAAATGACGAGATGAAAGCGTTTCGAAACGGGTCTAAGGGTTTCGAAACGGTCAAAATCTCGTTGACCACGAGAAGTTGACCGTTGAGGGTGTTTCGGAACGGTTGACCTCCGTTCCGATACGGCCTCCTCGTATGGCTTGGGGCAGTTGACCTGGTCAAGGGCGTTTCGATACGCCTCAATGGTGTTTCGAAACGGCCTGTCTAAGGAAGTAAAATCGGGTTGTTTAAATGTTGTTTTGGGGTCTGATGTTTGTCTTCCGCATTTTATTCCGCTGTTATGATCACATAGGATTTGAATGAGCCTTTAGAAAAGATTAAATTAAAAGAAAAAAAATTTAGGGTTGCTAACCGAGGGGGAACCTTAACGGGTTTCGCTTCGGTTTTCCCCGTGTGGCTCACTCGGACCGGTCATCCGGCCAGACCGGGACGAGGGGGTTACATTTGTTGGTATCAGAGCCTGAGGTTACCGAGACCTTGGGTAGGTAAGTGAGGTAAGCTTTAACGCCCCGGTTTTGGGCTCAGAAGTTTTGGGCGTTGACCGGTTCGGTCAAAGTGCTGATCGAATATATAAGAGTGAATTTAGGAAAGCCTAGTTCGGGTTGCATTAAAAATATGGAAAAATGTTCTAAAATCATCTTTTAATATAATTAAGTGAACTGTGAAATCAATTTTGGAAAATGAGGTTCGGAAGGTTGACATTTTGGCTAGTGACCAAAATGTAATTTTTGAAAGTTTGGTGACAGTTTTATAAAGGATTGAAACTTTGAATCTTTAAGGAGCTATTATTCCAAAAAGAGTTTCTCCAGATTTTTCTAAGATATTTTAAGGTTTTATTCTGATTTTAAAACATAAAGAAAGTGGAGGGAAATCATTTTTACTATTTTATAACTAACTTTTCTATTTTCTCTCAATTTTCCTTTTCTCTCATTTTCTCTCAACCCAAACACATTCTCCAGATTTTCTTCTTTGATTTTGTCAATCTAAATCACTCATTTCAACTCTCATTTGATTCCTAATCATCTCATCAACAAAACCTCTCAATTTGCAAGTTGTTTCATCAAGCTTTTTGGCTCTAAAAAGGAGAAACTCAAGTTTGGAGGTAAGAACGTCCTTCTCCTCTGAACTTCAAGTTCTTTATTGAAATTCCCAAGTTCTCAATCCTTGATTTGTGTTTTGTTAAAGGCTTTTCAATTGAAATCTTGATTTTGGCTTAAAATGCAAGATTTGGCGATTTTGGTGAAATTTTCATGTGATCTGTTTGGGCAGTGTTTTGAAGTGTCAAAATGATGTTAAATGAATGCTAAATTGATTAGAAGTTGAGGTTTAATTAATGCAATCCCGGATAGGTTGAATTTCCTAAGTTTGGCTTGAGTTTTTGGTTGTTTTTGGAGTGTTTTTGGTGATCTATTATACCTGGAAGTATAAGGACGTGTTTGTGATCATTTTGGATGTTAATTGATGTTTAAAAATGGTTAGAAGTGATGGATCTTGGCTGGGTTAAGTTTTGGTAGTGTTTGGAGGTGATTTCGGTTGTGTTTGGTAGCCGAATTGTTGGTTGTGTGATGAGCAGCGAGTTTGGTTGTGTGGCTGCTGTTCTTAATGCATAATGATGCATTAATGTGCTGTTTTTGTGTGCTTGAAACAGGGGAGTTTGATCCGTGAGCTTTAGAGGTGTTGCGGAAGGTTTCAGATGCTTGGAAGGCTTGGTGGCTAGCCTTGTTTTGGTTATCGGTGAGTGAAGTTGGGTTTTCAGCTTTTGAATCAAGGTTTGAAGGTTTTTGGGAGCTTAGTGTAAGTCTAAACAACTTTGCTAAGCTCAAGAGTAAGTGAATGAATTTTCGCTCTTGAATTATGATTGTGAAATTGGCTTTTAAGCAATTGTGGTTGATGATTGTAATGCATGTGTTTTGCATGGTTTAAATCTGTTTTGAAAGCATATTTTAGCATGGTTTAATGCTGGTTTTGAAAGCCATATGTGAAGGATGCTCAAGGTAAGAGATCCTTGGTTTTATACATTGAAAATGTGGTTTTGATGCATGGTGTTGCATGTTGTTCAATGGCTTTGTTTAATGCTTTAAAACAGTGAATTAATGTTGGTAAATGATGGTTTTTGCATTATGGTTATGCATGTGAAACATTGGACTAATGTGGTAAGGTGATTATATTGGCAAGTGATGTAAGTGGTTCTTGGTTCTTTGATCGGATATAGTTAGCCGGCTATAGGATTGGGTGCACCGTGAATTAAGTCGCCTTGGAGGTGGAGTGGTCAAGAGTGGACCGGTAAACTCCCTTCAAGTATCCTAACGAGATGGTTGAGGTCATAATGGAGGTGTTGCCCATTCGAGGACCTTGGTTGAGCAAAGGTTATATGGTGTTTAAAAGTCCATATGTGAGAACCTTGTGCTTGTTGAGATCACAATGGCGGTGTTAAGTCCATGTGTGGATCTTGTGTAGGGTGTCCCGGATCTCGTTAGTGATGTTATACAACTACCAATCGGTGAATGCAAAGGTTGTATGGTGTTTGAAAGTCCATACATGGGAACCTTGTGCATGTCAAGGTTGTATGGTGTTTGAAAGTCCATACATGGGAACCTTGGGGAAAAGTTGAGGTTGTATGGTGTTTGAAAGTCCATACATGGGAACCTCGGGAAAGCTAAGGTTGTATGGTGTTTAAAAGTCCATACATGGGAACCTTAGGATGTTGAGGTCAAATGGTGTTTAAAAGTCCATTTGGGAGACCTTAGATTGGTAGGGTGTATGGAGCGTAGGGACAACGCTCGGAATCCGCGTATCCGATTGGGTGTTGAGTTGAAAAGTGAATGTGGTTGATCACTTGAAGGCCAATATGATGTTTTTGATTGTGATGAAGCATGGGATGCTTGAATTGATGCATAATTGCATGTGAAGCATGAGATGCTTGAAAAGATGCATGGTTGCATGGGAAGTGTATAATGCTTGTGAATGCATGTTTACTTGTTAAGTTGAACAAGTGTTGATTATCATTTGGAAAATGATGCATGTGAGCATGAAATATCTTTAATGCATTGGAGTCTTGTTAAGACTTGTTTTTAAAGGCATGTGATGATGATGTTGTGGTTCATATATGTTGCCTTTGGTTTAATGCATGTGTTGGTTGGTTTGTGAAATGGTTTTAAAAGATTCTTGCTTGAATTGGCTTTCAAGTTTAAGAAAGGTATGTTGTGAAATGGGAGTGTTTTCCAAGGTTTTGTTTTAGCTTGCATATGGTGTTTATGCATGGTTTGGCTAAATGGTTGATTTTGCAAGTTGTGCTTTGAAAAGGGTTTTCTTAGTTTGCTAAACTAAGGGTTGGTTTTTATGTATATGCAATGCATGGTTTTAAGCATGTTGTTGAAAAGGGTTTTTCCAACTTTGCTTGCTAATCAAATCGGGTTGCTTTTCAAAGAGGTTTTTATGGCTCGCTGCATTGATGGTGTTTTGGTTTTGAGCATTCCTCACTAAGCATTATGTGCTTACGCTCCTTTTTGTCCATCAATGCAGATTCTTGAAGTTTGGACAGCGTGGAGCAAGGGATTCAAGAAGGACTCCACTTGAGATGTATGTCTCGGTTAATAGCTATAGTTAATAAAGGCAATGGGGTAGAATCTCTTGGGTTGATGTATGTGTTTATATATGTTCGGACAAGTATGGTTTTGTGTTGTTGATGTTGTTGGAACATGGTTTGGCTTATGAGTTTGAATTGGAAGTATGTGGTTTAAATGGTTGCTTGTGTTGGAAGCTTAACCTTGAAATTGGGGTTTTTCGTGTATGTTGACATGTTGTTGAATTGTTGATGCAAGTATGCCTCTTTTATGTTGAATTGCATGTTGGCAAAGTTTGGTGGCTTTTGGAGCATGATTGGATGTTTAATTGCATGTTTAAGAGTGCATTTTGAGGCTTGCTGTGCAGGGTGTTTCGGAACAGCCAATACCGTTTCGGAACGGGTGCCTTAAACAAGCCCAGGCGTCCGAAACGGGAGGGACCGTTCCGAAACGGAAAGGCTACTGCCAGACCCCCGTTTCGGTACGCGTTGCGGAACGGCCCCGCGTTTCGGAACGGGCTAAGCCTGTTTCGGAACGGGTGACCGTTGGGGGCTGACATTGGCAGTTAAATGTTTTGAAAAGTTGCATTTTGGTCCTGAATCTTGTTTGTGCAATTGTATGAGTTTGGGATGTCCGTTTGAACTGAAATTTGGCAGTGAAGCATGAAACCTGACTAATTGCAATATGGTAACTTTAATTTGGGTTAAGTCCTTATATTTATCAGAAATTACAATTTGGTCCCTAAAATTGTAATTTGTTCAATTGGGTCCCCGTTTGATCTCTGATGTTTGTGATCTTTGAGAGTGGTGTTTGAGTGATCACATATAGGACTAATGTGCATCTAGACAAGATTAAAAAAAAGGGTCGTTAATCAAGGTTGACTTTCGGGTTGACTTTGGTTTTCCCCGTGTAATCTTCGTAGTTCGGGTCAACCGTCTAGGCCGGGCTACGGGGGTTACATAAGCTTGATATGTTAAGTGATTGTATTGTTCGATGTATGCCTTGCCATGAAATCTTGTTGTTTGACTGTTCGCATGATGATTTGGAGCATGAGTTGTTGCGTTTGGTGTAGAGTGAGTGCCCATTGCTACTATTACTTAATTTAAAAAGATTTTATGGTAAAGGGAGTACTTGAGCACTATTGGACCCTTGCTTTGGCTAACATAATCTCTATCTGTTTGTTGTTGTAGTTATTACCTTGCTAGCTGTACCATGAGACCACGTGGGAGGCCTAGGATGGTTCGACCGGAACCACGGGCAGCGGTTCCAGGAGTTGAGCCAGTAATTAGAGTTGAGGCTCAAGTGGGAGAGCCTGTGGTTAGAGTTGGAGCTCCTCCACCACCTCCTCCACCAGGAGTAGGAGGCGAGGCCGGGGCCGAAGGAGAGGGACCTCAGGGGGGCCAAGGTGGCCAAGGACCGGCCGAAATAGACTTAGCTCCTTTGGTTCAGGCGATAGCCGGGGCATTTCAGGCTGCGGTAGCTGGGGGTCAGGCAGCAGCACATCATCAGGGAGAGGGCACTGGTTTGCCATTAGAGAGACTCCGTGGTCTAGGGGCCGAAAAGTTTAGAGGGTCTACCCCAGAGAGATCAGAGTTGTGGTTTGAGAAGACTGTCCGTATCCTCGCTCAGATGAGGTGTACTGGTGAGCGCAAGTTAGGATGTGTTGAGTCCTTGCTTCAGGGTGATGCCTACACTTGGTGGGTCACCATTACTACGGGTATGGATGAGGCCGAGATTACTTGGGAGTTCTTTGAGTCAGCATTCTGTAAGAAGTATCTGGGTCCGCGATACCTCGATGAGAGGAAGAGGGAGTTTATGGCATTACTTCAGGGGAGTATGACCGTGACCGATTATGAGATTCGATTTGTCAGACTGAGTCAGTATGCTTCTGAGCTTGTTCCTACTGAGGTGGAACGATGTAACCGTTTCCGTTATGGGCTGAATGAAGAGATCAAGTGGTACACTCTAGCTTCATACTACACTGATTTTGATGTCTTGGTCGCGAGGGCCAAGGACTTAGAGCACAGTTTGGGCTTGACCAAACGATCTGGTGGTTCTAGTTCGGGTAAGAGGTCCAGTGACTTTGATAGAGGTGATGCCAAGAGGCACCGGGACAACATGCATCATAATGATCATAGGCGTGGTGGCGGTAACCACGGTAGGGGCCAACAGGGCCAGAGAGCTGGTGGGAAGTTGCCCACATGTGCTACTTGCGGGAGGAATCACATCGGTGAGTGTTGGGGAAATTTCCATTCGTGTTGGAGTTGTGGAGCTAGAGACCACATTAGACGTGACTGTCCACATCAGGTGGGACAGGCACCAGCTCAGGCTCCTGCTAGAGCCAATGACTTTCAGAGAGGCCGCGGGCGCGGTAGAGGTAACTTCCAGCCGAGGAATGATGGTCAGAGGAACATAGCACATGTAGTTGCAGTTCAGCCGGAGGGCAGAGGTCAGGCCAGAGTTTACGCTTAGCGTGGGGATCAGCATGACACCGATGTGATCGCAGGTAACTTTTCGATACAGTCTTTGGGTTTGCTTTCTTTGATTGACTCTGGGTCTACACATTCCTACATATTGAGTGAGCATGCACAGTCGTTGAACTTGCCTTGTGAAATGTTAGAGGTAGGAGTTAGTGTTACTAATTCCTTTGAGGACACGGTAGTGGTTAGAAAAATATACAGAAGGTGTCCGTTGATGGTTTAGGGACATGTGTTTCCAGTGGATATGATGAAGCTTCCTTTCTATGGTTTTGATGTAATTCTGGGTATGGACTGGCTCACGGAGCATAGAGCTAGGATAGATTTTGAAACTAATAGGATTTCCTTGAAGCTCACAGATGATTATGAGATTGTAGTGGTGGGTGAGAACGTGAAGTTCTTGTCCAATGTAGTTTCAGTTCTAGAGGCTAAGAGGTTAGTTGAGTTGGGGTGTGAAGCATACTTGGCATATGTGATGAACCCTAACATGAGTGAGGTTCGACCTCAAGACATTCGGACAGTATGTGACTTTCCTAGTGTGTTTCCGGAAGAGTTGCCAGGGTTACCACCGGATAGAGAGGTAGAGTTCACCATTGAGACTTATTCTGATTCAGCTCCTGTTTTGATTGCTCCGTATCGCATGGCACCGAAAGAATTGAAAGAGCCGAAGACTCAGTTGCAAGAGTTGATAGATAGAGGCTTCATTCGACCTAGTTCTTCACCTTGGGGTGCACCAGTTTTGTTTGTGAAGAAGAAAGATGGAAGCATGAGAATATGTATAGATTACAGACAGTTGAATCAGTTGACAGTGAAGAATAAGTATCCGTTGCCTAGAATTGATGACTTGTTTGATCAGTTGAGAGGAGCGTCAGTCTTTTCGAAGATTGACTTGAGATCGGGTTACTACCAGCTAAAGGTAAGAAAGGTTGATGTACCGAAGACGACCTTTAGGACTAGGTATGGTCACTATGAGCTTTTAGTCATGCCTTTTGGGTTGACTAATGCACTTGCTGCCTTCATGGATATGATGAATATGATTTTTCATCAGTACCTAGATCAGTTTGTAGTTGTGTTTATAGATGACATCTTGGTGTATTCACGAACTGAAGAAGATCATGACCGACACTTGAGACTAGTTTTGAAGACTTTGCTAGATAATCAGTTGTATGCGAAGTTGAGCAAGTGTGAATTCTGGATCTAAGAGGTAGTCTTCTTAGGACATGTAGTGTCAGCCGATGGGATTAGAGTTGATCCGAAGAAGATTGAGGCCATTGTTGAATGGAAGAAACCGAAGTCCGTAACAGAGGTACGTAGCTTCCTAGGCTTAGCTGGATACTGTAGAAGATTCGTAGAATGTTTCTCTAAGTTAGCCGCTCCATTGACACAGTTACTTCAGAAGAGTGTTCAGTTTGAGTGGACAGATGCAAGACAGAGAGCCTTTGAGAAATTGAAAGAAGCTTTGACCCAAGTACTGATCTTGATTCAGCCGGAGTCCGGGAAGGACTATATAGTTTACAGTGATGCTTCTTACGCAGGCCTAGGTTGTATTCTCATGCAAGACAAGAGAGTGGTGGCTTATGCCTCAAGACAGTTGAAGACCCATGAGCGCAACTATCCGACCCATGACATAGAGTTAGCTGCAGTTGTGTTTGCTCTGAAGATTTGGAGGCACTATTTTTACGGTGAGAAATGCACAGTGTACACCGATCACAAGAGTTTGAAGTACATTATGACTCAGCGAGATTTGAATCTCAGACAGCATAGGTGGTTAGAGTTGCTAAAAGACTATGATCTCACCATTGAGTACCATCCGGGTAAGGCCAATGTAGTGGCCGATGCATTGAGTAGAAAGATAGCCGTAGATTTGAGAGCCATGTTTGCTAGATTGAGCTTGTCCGGAGATGGTGGCTTGGTAGCCGAGCTTCAGGTTAGACCTACTTTAGGCCAGTTGATTAGAGAGAAACAACTCTTAGATAGATCTTTGGCACCTCACGTGCAAGATATAGCCGAAGGTAGATCTTCAGACTACAGTTTCAGTACCGATAGGGTTTTGTGTTTCAAAAATAGGATAGTTGTGCCAGAAGATAGTGACTTGAGACGTACGATCTTGATAGAAGCCCACAGTAGTCCGTTTGCTATGCATCCTGGAAGTACGAAGATGTACCGTGATTTGAAGAATGAGTACTTTTGGGTTGGCTTGAAGAGAGATGTAGCCGACTTTGTGAGTAAGTGTTTAGTATGTCAGAGGGTGAAAGCGGAACATCAGGTTCCCTCGGGCTTGTTGCAACCGTTGAGAATTCCAGAATGGAAATGGGAGAACATCACCATGGATTTTGTTTCGGGTTTGCCTTTGACTCCTACGAAGAAGAACTCAGTATGGGTTATCGTGGATCGTTTTACGAAGTGTGCTCACTTCATGGCAGTCAATACTACTTACACCTTAGATAGATTGGCCGACTTGTACATCGGTGAGATTGTTAGACTGTATGGTGTGCCGAAGTCTATTGTGTCCGATAGAGATCCGCGGTTTACATCTCGATTTTGGGAGTGTCTGCATACAACTTTGGGTACCCGTTTGAACTTCAGCACGTCTTATCATCCTCAGTCAGATGGTCAGTCAGAGAGAGTTATTCAGATCTTAGAGGATATGTTGCGTTGTTGCATCATTGATTTTCAGGGTACGTAGGAGAAGCACTTGCCTCTAGTTGAGTTTGCTTACAATAATAGCTTCCAGTCGAGTATTCAGATGGCTCCGTATGAGGCCTTGTATGGCCGGAAGTGTAGAACTCCAGTTTGTTGGGCCGAAGTGGGACATAAGTTGTTACCTATGCCGGATTTGCTCAAGGGGACAACTGACAAGGTAAAATTGATTTGTGATCGATTGAAGGCTGCTTCGGATAGGCAGAAGTCCTATGCCGATTTGAAGAGGAAGGAAGTTGAGTTCTCAGTGGGTGAGAAGGTATTCTTGAGAGTGTCTCCGTGGAAGAAAGTAATGAGATTTGGCCGAAAAGGGAAGTTGAGTCCGAGGTACATAGGACCGTATGAGATTGTGAAAGGGGTTGGTCCGGTTGCCTATCAGTTGCGTCTGCCATTCGAGCTAGAGAAGATACACGATGTATTTCATGTTTCGATGCTCCGTAAGTATAGGTCCGATCCGTCACATGTTATGCCTGTAGAGGAGATTGAATTGAATCCGGATTTGACTTATGAGGAAGAACCAGTTGAGATCCTAGCTTCTGATAGTAAGGTGTTGCGGGGTAGATCGATTGAGTTAGTAAAAGTGCGGTGGCAACGTCGAGGTATGGACGAGGCCACTTGGGAGAGGAAGGAGGATATGGAAAGGCAGTTTCCGTATCTCTTTCAGTCAGGTAATTTCGGGGACGAAATTCCTTAAGTGGGAGAGAGATGTAACACCCGTGTTTTGGGGTTAGGAGTTAGTCGTGTTAGTGGTCTGAGTCGGTAAAATTAAATTTAATCATTTTGACATTGGCTTGAGTTAAGTGGGTTTTAAAATAAAGAGGAGGGACCACTTTGGTGATTTAACCCAAAAGAAATTAAAAAGGTAGACAACTTTTAAAAAGTTAAAAAAATAACAAAAATGTGGTCTTCCCTCCCTCATTTTTGCTTTCAACGTGGAAACCCAAACCAAAACTCCTCTCAACCCTCATCTACTATTCCATTGAATTTCATCTTCATCTCAAGGCCATTTTCAAAGGTAAACATATTTTTGGACCCTCATCTTCATTCTCTATCTTTACATGGTTGTAGATTTTCAAACAATGAACTTTTGAAAATTAGGGTTTAATGAAAGTTTGGGTTTTTATGGAGTTTTTCAACTTGTTTTGAAATGTTAGGTTGGGTTTTGATTTAACCACCTTAAAATACATATAATATGTTAAAATGGTTAGGTTTGGGTGAAAACCCGAAATGGGTCTTTGTAGCCAAGTTTAAAGTGCCTAAAACTTGATTTTTGGTGGGTTTTAGGATTAAATTGGAGGGATGATGGTTTAAGTATGTTAGGAGGGTGTTTTGGGACCATTTGGGTGTCATTTGGGTGTTTGAAAATAGGATTTTCAGCTAGTGTTTGAAGGAGCACGAAAATCGGCATTTTGGGGGATTAATTTGATTGGAAATTATTGAAGTCTAGCTTGGGCTAAAGAGTTGAGTTGATGACTGAGTTTTAGCATTGATTGAGAGTAATGAGTGTGTTTTTGATTGGCTAGAAGCAAGAGGAAGCGTTGGAGAGGCAACGGGATCGAATCTGGGCTTGTAAGAGGCTTGCTTTGGTTGCTAAGGAAGGGTGGTGAGTGACTTTAAATATGTTTTAAAGATTGGTTCAAGTGTGTGTGGTGTATGTGTGGAATGTGCTTGGTAGGCCTTTCCAAAGTGAGAGTTAAACTGGTAACTTAATTCCTTGAATTTTAGTATGCTATTCATGCCATTGTTTATTTGTTATTGTGATGTGTGGATTGGTTGTATATGTTTGCCTTGCTATGTATATACAATGTGTATGAGACATGAATGGTGGAAATGTGATGTGATAAATGAAATTGGCACTAATTAACTTACCGGGTGTAAATGATCGATCATTAGGATTAGTGTGCACACAAATTGAGTCAAAACGTACGTGGCCTTGATGGCGTTGAGTCATCAAGGAGGAGTACGGTGATGTAACATTCCACTAGAAATTTATTTACATTCTACGGGATGATGAGTGGAATCCCATCCGTAGGGCATGTGGTGATGAGTGGAATCCCGCCCATGCAAGGTCCGGTGATGAGTGTAATCCCACCGAGGTAAAGTGATTGTTGAGATTAAATCCGCACATCCGGGTAAACTAATAGTGGCCAATTGAACTTGTTCTTATAATTGTGATGTTTGATGTTGATATATGATGTTTGAGCTTAGTATGATGTGAGATGCCATATTATGACTCTTGAAAGACTAGCTAGGTCTACTTGTGGATTTACCTATGCATGTTGTATATGAGAATTAGGGAATACATGCTTGAACCCTGCATTGTTGATGTTTTTGATTTTAGAGCATCCTCACTAAGCTTCTAGCTTACGCTCTCATTTTCAACAATGCAGATCATTAGCGTGGTGTTAGCTCGGAGCAAGGCGAAGGGGCTTTCCAAGTTTTTGTTGCTCAAGTACGGTTAAACGATTATGTAGTAGCTTAGCAATGTGACAAGAGTGTGTTTTTGTATGAGCTATATATGACTCCTATATGTGTTGATGTTTAAGGATTGACTTGTTTGTAAGCATGTGATGACTTTCCAAATGCTTGTGTGATGGTATGTCATGTGGATGTTTAATTTGCTTTTGAATGACATGAATACCTATTTGAAATGTATTGTGCCTTTTGGCATTTAATGTCTTTAAGCATGCCTTATAATGAAATGTTGCTAATGCGTAAATGTCATGAATGAATGTTCCAATCTATGCCTTGTGTGTGTTCGAGCATGCTTGACATAGGACATATGCCTCTAGGCCTTGTTTGCTTGTGTTGTGTGCCTTTAGAGGTCGTTTGGGACCTTTAGATTTGTTGAAAAACGCCTAAGTCTGGTTTTCAAAGGTTGCAGACAGCCCGCGTTTCGAAACGAGCTGGGCCGTTTCGGAACGGGTAAGGCTTCAGGGACCCCGTATCGGAACGCGTTACGATACAGTTTGGCCACTGAGAGCCCCTGTTCCGATACGGGTTTCGGAACATTTTGGATACTGGAAATCTGAGAAAATGACGAGATGAAAGCGTTTTGAAATGGGTCTAAGGGTTTCGAAACGGTCAAAATCTCGTTGACCACGAGAAGTTGAGCGTTGAGGGTGTTTCGGAACGGTTGACCTCCGTTCCGATACGACCTCCTTGTATGGCTTGGAGCAGTTGACCTGGTCAAGGGCGTTTCGATACGCCTCAATGGTGTTTCGAAACGGCCTGTCTAAGGAAGTAAAATCGGGCTGTTTAAATGCTGTTTTGGGTTCTGATGTTTGTCTTCCGCATTTTATTCCGCTGTTATGATCACATAGGATTTGAATGAGCCTTTAGAAAAGATTAAATTAAAAGAAAAAAATTTAGGGTTGCTAACCGAGGGGGAACCTTAACGGGTTTCGCTTCGGTTTTTCCCGTGTGGCCCACTCGGACCGGTCATCCGGTCAGACCGAGACGAGGGGGTTACAAAATATATAAATATTTAAATAATATTAAATATATAAATAAATAAATATATTATTATAAGAACTAAAAGACTAATTTTCAAAACAAAATTTGTTTAAAAAACACAAAATTTGACAAAACCTTAATCCCTAAACACATAAACCCTAACCCTAATCTATAAAATTTAAACCTTAAAATTTTATTCATAAACAAATAATATTAAAATATATAAACAAATAATATATTATTATAAAAACTAAAAAATTAATTTAAAATATATAAAATTTTCAAAATTTACGAAAAGATCAAAAAAATTCACCAAAATCTTAAAGCTTAAACCCCAAATCCATCTATTTTGGTTGTAATGAATTTATGGGTTTAAGGTTTAGTGGTAAGGAATAAATCAAAGATATTAGGTTGGCTTAGTGGTTAAGAGGTTGACTTTAATGCTTAAGGTCCCATGTTTACATCTCATTGAGTCCACAACTTCACATATTTTTCTCCAACAAAACGACGTCGTTTTGAGCCATTTAGTATTAAAATAGCGGTACCAAAACGACTTCGTTTTGGTGTAGCGTTCATGTCATCATGAAGTTAACGATTTAACGACAATGTGGTATAAACAAGTCGAAAAATAAAGTTTAATAGTAAGTCTGGACCAATTGAAAGGTTGGTGGTAAAAACAGGTCACCCCTATAACTTAGTGGTACCAAACGTAGTTTAGCCGAAAATGGACTTGGACAAAAATATGGAGCTCACTCTTCAACAGTTAAGGCCAAGTTTGATTCCTTTCATAAATTTGTAATATATTGCATTATATATTATTCAATATATATTTGAATTTAAATCTATAATAATATATAATATTGTTGTGGTGTAAATATAAAAAAAATATGTTAATATGTTCATTTTTGACGAAATTAAAAAACTGAAATTATTAAATATTAACTTAAAAATAATATTGGAATGCCTAAAATAGGTTTAAGTTAATCATTAAAAATGGATGAATTTAAGTAAAATTTGAGGCCCATATTTTGTGCAGGTTTGGGCTTGGACAAACATAAATTGTGTTAATACCATGCATAGCGATGCTTATCGAGCGAGTCAATCACGAGCTGAGCAGTGCTCAACTTGACTCGAAGCTCGTTAAGCTCATCAGAATTTTTACCTTATTTTTAATAAATGTAAAACCTATTAATACTATATGAGTTTAATATCAACATAAATTAACAAATAAATAAAAAAGATCAAAATAGTGTGTGAAACAATTCTAAAAACTAAACTTAATTTTTTTTGAACAGTGACATCTGAATTTTTATTAAACATCATGAAAAATATTACAAATATAATGCATCAAAAAGAGAGAGAAAGGGGACTAGACCACTAAAATTCTCATACAAATATGCAAAGAAAAGCAAACACTTCCATGGACATTAAGATACCATCAAAACCCAGAAATCTTCATGAATATCCTTGTCTCTAGCCAAACGAGACGCTTTACGGGATGAAAAATGAGTGACGAGTGAACCAAACTATCAGACAGATTACCCCGCTACACAGTTCTGATTACATTAGCTAACAAACCATCAAACAAGTGGGGATCAATTTGTTGGGCTCGAATTCTTCAACCAAATATCGCTGATGAAAGGTGTAAAGATCTCATTTCAATTTGGGAAGCAAAAATCGAAATAAAAATGACAATTTGGCACGATTGATTTTAGAGTAGTTTAACCTTCTTAACCAAAGTCTACATCTACTACCTTAGCATCCACACTAAAGATTTACAAAAAATTCACTAATTTTTCTTTCCGAGCTCAATGAGATAACATTTACATCCCTATCTTTTCAAAGGCTAAGATAGAAACTCCCTAGTTTCTCTAAAGATCAACTAGAACCTATCCCTCATTATGAGGTCTTGACATTTGTAAACAATATACCTCTCTAGGTGGGTGTTTACACTTTTTGGCTCACTAGGACTAGACTAAAGAATTACAAGAGATTACAAAGAAATAAACAATGAAAAATTCTACTCTCTTGATCTTTAAGCTTGGATGTCCATACTCTTCTTCTTCTTCGAGTGTCATTGGCTTGTATTTATAGTGTAGAATAAAAAATTAGTCGTTTATAGCCGTTGGAGATGAATTATAGATACTCGAAAGTGGGTATCGGTACCTGCCAAAACAAGAAAGTGGTGTTGCACATAAATACAGAGCGTACCGGTACACGATACATCCGTATCGGTACACGAAGTGCTCTCTAGAATCTTAAAACAAAAGTGTATCGGTACAGGCAGCTTCGTATCGGTCCTAGGAGTATCGTACCGTTACCAAAAGGCCTATTTTTTACTTTTAAATGTCTTTGAAAATATTTGTTTGAGACAAAAACATTTTAAAACAATTTTAAACATATTTTTCAAGTTAAATGGACTTTAAATTATTTTCGCAATATTTGTTCAAGTTTAAAAATATTTTTCTTTGAGTTATATCAAAATAAATATTTCAACACAATCTTTTCTATGACCACCGAAAGAGTTAAATCAGAAAACTACCACCGTGAGGATCTCTTTACGAGCACCAAACGACCGCTAAGGTATGTTGAAATCGTGCCAAAAGACAAATGAAACGAACCACAAAAGCCAATGAAAAATGTGCCACAAAAGCAGAGGAAATGCGTGCCACAAGAGAAAAGATTCTTATAAAAAATTTAAAAACTCAAAAATTATAAAAAATCAAGTGAAATAATAAACACCGGCGATCAGTAACTAACTCAAAGGCTAGTACTGCCACCGACTAATCAAAGATAAGCAATGAGAGAAAAAGTTTTTACAAATACATCTAACTAACATGTCATAGAATCGTCAAAAAACATATTATAAAAAATTAACAAGTGCTTGCGAACTTATCGAATTGAGTTGAGTTTTATTCTACTCAACTTGTTAAAGTCTCGAGTCAAGATCGAGTTTGAGTTGAGTCAACTCAAATCTAACGTTGATCATTTTTGACTAACTCAAACTCGAACTACTCACGAGTTGTTTAACTCAATTAGCACCTCTAACCTTACGTAAGCTTGTCCTGAACTTGACCGGCCTATGAGCAACTCTAATTGATAGTGCAAATAATGTCAGCGTGTTGAAAATGGTTATACTATCTAGCAAGACACTATATTACAAGCTTAGTAAGCATTTATTGTGTAGCAAACTAATAAAAGTGTAATTGGTAATATGGTTCGTTGTTAACAAATGCTAGATTTTTTGTATATTAAAGTTAAATGAAAAAAGTAAGTAATTTAATCCTTATGTTTATTTTTATGTCATTTTAAAACATATCAAATCAATATTTTCAACGCTCAATTTCACTGTTATTTAAAATTTTACATCTCTATTTCAAAATTAAATGTACAACGAGCAATATTATGGATTATTATTGCTCGGCTATTCTAGAAAATAATGCATATATGAGGGAGATTAATGAGGCCAGTATCATTCTTCTTCCGAAGGTTGAAAATCCTTCCTCCATGGCACAGTTCCAACTAATTACTCTATGTAACGTCCTCTACAAGACCATTGCTAAAACCATTATCAACCGGTTAAGTGGTCTTCTAAACGAGTGTATTGATGAGAGACAAGGAACTTTCTTTTCGGGTAGGAACATTACTGATAATGTACTCATTGCACATGAAGTATTACACTTTAAAATCCAAAAAGATTTGTCGCAAGGGCTCTTTTGCCTTAAAGTTGGACATGAAAAAGGCGTAAGACCGTCTCGAATAAAACTTTTTACGTAACATGATGGCTTCTATGGGTTTCAATGAGAGATGAGTTATCTTGATAATGAATTGTGTCAATTCAGTTTCTTACAAGGTCATCAACAATGACATTCTAGGCGAAACCTTCATACCCTCATGCGATTTTCGTCAAGGGGACACGGCAGAAGAAAATGACTTTCGCGAGACTATGTGATAAAACTAAGATTGGAGTGTTCTTCTTTTATCAATGGGGAAAGAGGTATTTATTAAATCGGTACTTCAGGTCATTTTGGTGTACGTGATGCATTGTTTCCTCTTTTCAATCTTTCTTTGTCTAAACCTTAAGTCAATATTTTTTGCAAGTTCTGGTAGCGTAAGAACTCATCTAAACATGGTATACATTGGGATCGTTGGAAAGATTTATGCTATTCCAAATCTATGGGTGATATGCGTTTTAAAGATTTAGCAAAATTTAACATCGTTATACTTGTTAAACAAGGTTGGATATTCTTACCAATCTAGATTCTTTCCTAGCTCAAGTATTAAAAGGAAAATATTTTTCAAAAAAAAATCATTCTTTGAGGCTAAATTGTGATCTTACATTCTTATATCTGAAAGAGCATATGGTTCACTCGTGGTTTACTCTAAACTGGCATTGGATTGGGAGATGGAAACAGGCCTGCAATCAACATTTGGACTGAGTCTTGGCTTCCTGACCCAGGAAATGGCTAGGTACTATTTAACTCCATTGATCCAAATATTTCATTACTCTCGGATTTGATTGATCACAACACTTACTCATAGAAGGAAATGGCTAGGTACTATTCACGTGATGGTCTCACTCGAGCTTTGGGCCTTGAGTGTTGGGCCGATCTTTTGGAACTCTTGGGTACCAAATGAAACCTTAGTGGGCTTCCTATTTGTTTTTTGGGCTTAAGTAGTGGCCAAAGTGTGATGGGGATGGATAAGAGGGGTTTATGTGGTAATTAACCCCTTTATTCAAAAGAAAGCTAAAACCCCATTTATTTCTTTATGGAAAAAGGAAGAGGGATGGGCTCATTCTTGTCCCGTCTCTCTTTCCTTCCCACACACCCTTTCCTCTCCTTATCTTCCTACACTAGAGAGAAAAATCAAAACTTTGTGATACGTGCTCGCCTCCGTAGGTTGAAGTTGAGACGCATTTGTTTTCAATCGTAAATCAAGGTGTATTTAAAATTGTTGTTGAAGGCTAACAAAAGGGTTCGATGGGATGAAACAAAAAAGATGAAGATAGTAAAGAGTATGGATAACGTGGATGATGGGTGGAAGGGAGTGGACGTTTGGATAAATTAAAGGATAGTTTGGATGGAACATGACCCACTAGATATTGAGATCTAGGAACCAACATTATAATTAGATAGAAAAGTAGATGGTGGAATGCGACCCACTAGTTTATGTGCAACTACGAATCCAACGTTATAAGATGATGGAAGGTAGAGGTTAACAATCACAAGAACAAGCTTGGAAGTCAAGAAGTTCAATGAAGAACAATAAGGAGAATGAATCTGAGTTGTGTTTTATAAATGAATTGTTATGGCTATTTATAGGAATCAAGGTGAAATCTAAATATACACAAACAAATGAATAAAGTCTTCATCTTAATGGTAATAAAAGCACACATAATAGCTTGTGACCTTCCTTCTCCCTTGATAGCAGAATGGTCTTATCGGAGCCTCTAGGATGAATCTAGATATCTCATGGATGAATGTAGACATCCATTTGTCTGCAAGGAAAAGACTTTCGAGCTCTCACATCTTTAATGGATGAATTAGATTATCATGAAGCCTTTGAATGCTCTTTAAAGGGGAAGCAGAATGGTTCTTACATGGAGAATGAATCTGGCAGCAAATGAATGGTCTCTTGTTTGAGTGGTGATTATTCTCATATTGAATTTCCAGCATGCACTGTCTTCAATAATCTGGTCATATCTTAAGCTCCCGATATTGGATCAATGTGATTCAAAGTGCGTTGAAAAAATAAGAGATAGTGGAATAAGTTTTAAGCAGACTTAAAGACCAAGGTCTGCCTGAATCCTATTCAAAAATGGCGAACAAATTGACTGAATGTATGAGACTCATTGAATTTCCTCCTTAAGTGTTCTTTTAATCCATGCCTTTATTCTCCCATAAGTGATTGAATCCCAAAAGACTTCAAACATGTGATTAATCCCTCTTGGTTTCCAATAGAGTGCCAAATTCGTAAGTCCTCGGTTTTGGGCCTAGCGGTTTTTGAGTTAAATAGATGGTTTGGTGAACCAGGTTAGAGATTTGAATCGGTTTTTAAAATATATTATTTTATTTAATTCAAAATTATCTCAAAACTCATTTTTCCCAATTTACCAAAAGACTCATTTTTAAAATTCCCCCTTTCCTCTAAAGCTTTTAAAGTTGGTAATTTAAATTGTTTTCCCTTTTGTTCAGAATTTTGAGTTTATTAACACATAAACCCTCCTACTCTCTTCCTTGTCACTTTTTTCCACACCCTAAGCCCAACTACAAGCCCAAATTACACTTGTCTTAACCCAAATACTCAAATTATCCTTAGCCATTATGAAACGCACGATAACGAGTCAATATTAATTCGTTGACTTAAAAATGTGGGTCGTTACAATTCAAATAACATCTCAATGCTCAATGAATCTACAACTTCAGAAATCTAGATCATTGTAAGAAAAATGTAACAGCTTTGCAATAGTCTATTTGATATATTTAGTTGTTTAGTTATTGTTGTAATAACTTTATAATAAATTTTATCGGGTACACTGTATATGTATTATTTAATTTTATTACTTTATTTAAACATTTTGATCTCTAAACCATGACACCCAAAATTAAATATTTCGACCCCTGCACAAACCCAAGCCCCAAACGCGTGGGCTCCTCCTCTAATCCCGCAAGTCCCCACAAACAACAAAAGGAAGTGGACCCACCCTTTCCGAAGTCGGTGTCTGTTACTTGCTGCTATTCCATAGGTCCCCATTTGGATAACCGTCAAGTTTATCGGTTTCACTGCAACTGCAACCGCCAACCAAGTAAGAAATGTCTTAGACACGTGTCGCAAAACTAGCGAGCCACACAGACTTCCACGAAGAAACAATTGTCGCTGTAAGTAAAAACCCTTGGTTTTATTAAAACGGGTGGGATTCCCCCTCATAGTCATCTCATTCACTCCTTACATAGCGAAAAACCCTTTTGAGAGCGTTCTTTTGTCTTTGTTTGTATATACTCTACTGTTTGATTGTTCCTTCTTCGTTTTATTGGGACAAGAGAGAAAACAAAAAAATGGGTGTTCTGGATCATGTTTCTGATCTGTTTGACTGTTCTCACGGCAGTTCCAAGCTCAAGAAGAAACGTAAGCAGTTGCAGGTATATCTCCTTTGTTTAGTAGATCAAGAAATCTGCTGTTTCTGTTCTTTTTCCTTTAAACTTCTTCCCCCCTTCCTTTGTTCTTATAGGATGATTAGATTTTAGCTGGTCTGGGGGTCGGATCGGATCTACCCATCAGTATGCTAAAAGTTTATGTTCTTTTTATGGGATTAGATTTAGCTGGTCTGAGAAATCTACCCATCAGTACGCTAAGAGTTTATGTTCTTTTTATGCTAAGAGTTTAGTGACTCAGCGCTATAGTTTTTAACTTGCTTGTTCTAAAAAATGGCCCAAAGTGGAAAACTCCATTGAATCTTCAACGACAAGGAATGGAAACAAAGGCTAAACTAGTTTTCCAGTCATTTTTTATATTTGAAAATGAAAATATATATTAAAGATCTTGTTGATACAATCTTAATTTAGTTTAGTTTCATTGGCATCTCTTGAGTTGTATTTGAATTAAAAGATTCTTAGATTTATTTTAATGCCAGTTGGTTCTTCTATCTGTCATAATTATTTATTGCTACATTATTGTTTCTGTCTCATAGTTAGTCAAGTTTACTTTGTTGTTACTTACTGTTTGTTTAGAAGACTTCAAAATTGAATCTTACTAAATGACATAGTATTATTCAAATTAGGTATGAGTAATAATACTGGTAGAAAATTCGTTTAATCATTGTTTTATTCGCTCTAACATGTTGAGTTTTAAATATTATTTGGTTACCTAATTTTAGAATATTATTAGTCAATCAAAAATAATTTAAAAATAAAAGTAAAATGTTGGAGCCCGATGTGTTTATTCAAAATATCTTACATCAAACGATAAAACACCATAGATGCGTTTGTGGTTATCCGTTTTTGTCATGTTCCGACAAGCGGTACTTTGCTGTGAAAATGTCACTAAAAGGAATGATCAAACCAACTGAAAGTGTAACCTTTTTTTGTTTCTCAGACGGTGGAGATTAAGGTGAAAATGGACTGCGAAGGATGCGAGCGCAAAGTGAAGAAATCAGTGGAAGGAATGAAAGGCGTGACGCAGGTGGACGTGGAGCGCAAGGCCAACAAGCTGACGGTCGTTGGATACGTCGAGCCGTCGAAGGTCGTCGCACGCGTGGCGCACCGGACGGGGAAGAAGGCGGAGCTATGGCCCTACGTGCCATATGACGTGGTGGCTCACCCTTACGCCCCTGGGGTTTACGATAAGAAGGCACCGGCTGGGTACGTTCGGAACACCCAGGACCCGCAGGGGTCGTATCTCGCTCGTGCTAGCTCCACCGAAGTTAGATACACCACTGCTTTTAGCGACGAAAACCCTGCCGCTTGTTCTGTTATGTGACTGATGGAGATGAACTAAAGAGAGAGAATGAAAACAAAAAGTTGATACCAAGATATTTTGTTCTAGTAGTGAATCGATATGTGTGAGGATTTGGTTTGTTATGTTTGGATCTAATCTCTATTTTTATCGGTTTGTCTGGCATTGTGTATAATAAGTTTTTTTTTATTATTTTTAACGTTGCCCTAAGTTTTAAAATTGTTCCATGAACGTATAATAATAACATACCGTTGTAAAGATGATTTGAGTGGTTATGAAAAATTCAATCAAGTTAGAGTTAAATTTTTTTTGAGTTAAACAAGTTGAAAAGTCATATTTATAACTTAAGAGTTTTCGAGTTGACTCAATTTTATGAAATTCAAGTCTAATTTTTGTTTAAACTTAATTGTAAATATTTATAATATTATGATAATAATTAATTAAAATTTAAATGGTTTTCTATAACTATATACAATACATATATATTTCTTCATCGTTTTATATATATATCAGACAGAATTGAGAAGCTAAACTCGAATTTAAAAACTAATCAACTAATTACTAAAAATTTTAAGTTATTCGAGTTATTTGAATTTCTATTTTATAATTCACTTTATTTGAAATTTTTCGAGTCATGTTGAGTTTATGAAATTACGTATCGAGTCAATTTTCAAACACCCCTAATCTCAAGGGTAGGGGTAGACAAAACTCGACTCGACTCGAAAAAACAGAATAATTCAACTCGATTCAATGCGGAAGTACTCGACTCGTCTTGAATCGACTCTTAATTTTATAAATTTGACTTGACCAGGAAAATTTTCAAATAAAATTCGTGTCATAAAATGGAAATTTTAATAACCCGAAAAACTTGAAATTTTTAGTAATTAGTGGATCGGTTTTTAGATTCGAGTCAAGTCTCTCAATTCTTTGGATCCCTTACATGTTTTTTTTATCTTTGGATGAGTGAAGTGGATGACTCAGATTAACTCCTTACTTTTTTCCCAAGTGATAATCTTCACATATCATACTATTAATCTCAGTTATTTATTTCACTCATCCAAGGATTAAAAAACGTGTAAAACTTAAAAAAATCTTACGCCGTGTGAATGGATCCTATCTCTCTATATATACACACACACACACATATACATATGGAGAAATATGAATAAATATGTGTGTATTGTATATGGTTATAATAAAAAAATGTTTAAATTGAAACTATAACATTATAAATGTTTAAAGTTAAATTTGAATAGAAACCCGAACAACTAACTCGAACTGACTCAAATAAAAAAAATTCAAATAAATTTTGAGTTATAAAATAAGACTCTTCAACTAAACCAACTCGAAATTTTTTGACTCGACTCAATCGAATGTCCACCTCTACTCAGGTACCATAGGACCCCTTCAAATGCTAAAAGTTTCTTTAAATTATACTCAAATTCATCTATGGAATTTTTAATCATGTGTCAAGAGAAGAAATTTTAGCACGAAAAGCAAAAATTTCATCCAACTCTACAACTCTCGAAGCATCTCTAGAAATAGGATATTGATAATCATACTGAGAATATCTCTCCAAAATACCAACCACCTCATTGTAAGTGCAATCCATCAAAGGTCCATTGGGTGATATGTCGATAAGATTCCTCGTTTGTGAATTCAGACCAGTATAAAAAATCTCAATCTGTGTCTCTTTTTGAATGTCGTGCATGGGGCAACGTCGAAACAATGATTTATAATGTTCCCATGTGGTAGGAAGACTCCCATCATCCAGCTGATGATAAGATGTAATTCTAATTCTCAGATGAGCATTCATAGTCGGCGAGTTAAATCTCTGAACAAATTTTGTTGCCAATAGATTTCAAGATGTGATAGATCTAGTAGGAAGTCCACGAAACCATGTACAAGCTCTTCTATGCAAAGAATAAGGAAATAATTGCATACATAATGCATCATTAAGAATAGCTTGTTGACTAAAAAAATGCGAAAAAAAGAGAAAGGATTTGAGATGTTCTCTTATGTCTTCATTAGGCAATCCAACACATTTCCTATTAAAATTCAGCAATTGAAACATAACTGGTTTGAGTTCAAAATTTCTAGCAAGAAGTTCGAGCCTCACAAATGCAAGTTGTAAACCATCTAAAACAGGTGCAATAACATCTCTTATAGTCCTGTTTGGAGATAGAGCGCATGGACACAATGGTGAGTCAGTAGGATGTTGTGGCTGCATCGTAGATGTGACCGCATTGTTTGTTGGTAAAATCACGTTCCTTTATTCTTGAAGTCTCCTCATATCGGTTCTTTCAATTTCTGAATCAAAGTCAGCTATGAACTTCAGATTAGTTCTGGTCATAAAACATTTAAAATGAAATCTAAAAATATAACAAAGATAAAAGAAAAGCAAAGATAGTAGCAACTAGAAAATAATCGAAAATATATACAAAATGCAAAAATAAAAATAAACATCAAACGAGCGCCTTCCCCGACAACGGTGCCAAAAGTTAATCGAATATGAAACGTCTTCGCAATTGTGCAAGCATATACATGTTGATGCAAGTATAGTTGATAGGTTGATCCTATCGGATATCGATCCTGCAAGAAAGTAGTTTTCTGCCTATTGATGTTAGTGCAAAAAATATGAAAGTAAAAGGAAATGTGAGTGAAGTTGTAGGTGCAAAGAAATGTAAGTGCAAAAGATTTAAGAGAGTAATGTAGATGCAATAGTAGCAAAATAGTAAAGGAAAGTAATATTCCATAAAAAATACTAGATTCCCTCGGTGTAACTCGACAGTTTACCGAATGCTGCAAGGTTAAAGCATGAGATGATTATAAAGCAATATAAATCAAACTTATCCTACTAACTTTCCTTCAACTCTCAGCTAATTACTTAAACAAACAAATCTACCACAACTTTCGTTGCTCGGAGATATTGCGTGTCCTCGAACGAGTGGACCAACTTCTATTGCGTCCACACCCAATTTTGGTTGTGATGCTCGTTAACTTGAACTGTCACCGCACCTTTCAGTGTTAAAGGTTGCATTAAACACTTTCGTGTAAAATAGCATTCAAACCCAAAAGTTGAAACAAGAGACAAAGCTTCAAAAATAAGTTAGAGTTCACAATCCAAAATAACTCTCGTTCTTAAGGAAAGAAAACAGTAAATCATCATTCAAGTTTTACAAAACAATCAAGTGAAAATAAATGGAAATCTCTATCTCTAGATATCTCGAAGTATTTCCAAAAAATTTCCCTTGCTTCAGCACTTGGATCCTCTTTGTCACTAAAAGATCTGCCTCGTCTTCACCTCGGTTCACCAAAAGGTAGGCTTAAGCCGCCATGGATGAAGCTTTAAAAGAAGGAAAATGATCTTCCAAAAATGATGATAAGATATGAGCCTTCTCTTTTAAGGTAAGAATATATGTAAATATATCCTTATCGATTTCCAATTGGGTGTTTACATGTGTCCTTCATAGATTTTCCAGATAAAAATTCGTATACGACAGCTGTACTAATGGACAACTCATAATTCTTTGATCTTATCCTGACGGTTGTCATTGCGATGACAATGACTGTTTCAATGCGTCGACATCTTGTCCGGACAAAAGTTGTTGTAACTACTACTAGCTCATTATCATTTTATCTTATCTTCTTGCCAGTGTCATTTGATCTTATCTTTTTTACAGTTGTCAATGCAGCAACAATTACTAGACGCAATCTAAACAACGCTTATACAACGACAACACAATACAACGACAGTCATGGCTGCAATAATAAGATGTTTTTACAACAAAATTAGCAGTGTAGTGACAAAACAACAAAAATGAAAAAAAATAAGAAGAATTCAAGCAAAGTAATATGAGTTAGAAAATATACAAATAGTAAACTAAAATGGAAGAATGCATGCATAAGATACAAATGCGGGGACAAATTAATTGATAAGTAGGGGGAAATACGTGCTCATTAGAGTACCATCAGGAACACAGCTTAATTTCAGTACTCGTATCACCCTCAGACGGATGGACAATATGAGCGTGTTATACAAGTTCTGGAAGACATGTTGCTATGCTGCATCATTGAGTTTTAGGGAACGTGGGAGAAGCAACTTCCATTTGTGGAATTTTCTTCTAATAATAGTTTTCAATCGAGCATACAAATGGCTCCCTATGAGGCTCTTTATGGAAGTAGGTGTCGGACACCACTTTATTGGGCGGAAACAGGAGAAAAGCATGTCACAAGACCTGATCTGTAATATCCCTATCCCGGTGTAGGAGCTAGGAGTGTTAGCAACTAAACAAACAAAGACATGTAAATTTTCGGGTAAATTTGAACCTTTTTCATATCTTTCTTAGTGATCAAGTTACCATTATAAACGATTCAGATTACCATTTATACTTAATAACCATACGAACACTACATGTAATTAGGACCCAAATCATTTCCATTCGAATCAACTAGCCACTTAGGTCCTTAGAGTTATTCGAATTACTTCCTTCCTAGACAAGAAATTCTTCAAGCATTTAATTTACATACATACAAGATAAGGTTCATTCTTATTAGGTTACTAGTCTTGAATACTTGTAGTGTCTATACAATCATGCATCTTTCGACTAGGGGTCTAGGATTTAAAACACCTTAAAGTTCAATTCTAACAATTACACTTGTTAACTAACATTTTACCAATAGATTCATTTCACATGTAACTTCACCATTTAAACATTCGATCAATGAAATTAGCTTAGAACCTAAACCATTCGAAAAGCTTGTTATCTAGTCAAGAGGGCATTCGAATTACACATGTGCAAGAGAGATCCATTCATTTTTTAATTTCTAGTCTTAGCTACCTATAATGACCAAACAAGCATGATCCAAACCCTTCCAATCAGATAAGAATACCAAAACCAACCATTCGAATAGAAGCTAGAATTCAAGACTTGTAACACCCCAATTTTGGGCTTGGAAGTTTAGGGTCTAAACCGGACCGGTCTGAGAAACGGTTCGAATATAAAAGGGAGTTTTAGGAAAGCCTAGTTCGGGATGCTTTAAAAATATAGAAAAATATCTAAAAAAAATCCTCATTTAATATATATAAGAGAATGGTGAAATCAATTTTACAAAATAAGGTTTGGAAATACTACATTTCGGTGTAGTGACCAAATCGCGATTTTTGCAAAGTTTAGTAGTGACTATTTTGTAAAGGATTGAAACTTTGAATCTTTAAGGAGCTAATTTACCAAAAATGTTTTCATCAGATTTTTCCTTAATTTGGGTGATTTAATTAATAATTTAATTAAATAAAAGAAGGATGATAAACTACCTTTGACTTTCATAACCACTTTTCTCTAATTTTCTCTCAAAATCCTATCAACCAAACACTTTTTCTCCAGCAAAATTCACTTTGATTTTTACTTCAATTGATGAGATTTCCATCACTCATTGATTCCTAATCAATCTTGCAACAAATCCATTGATTTCTAGATTGTATTTTCATGGAATTTGCCCAAATCAAGGAGAAATCATCTTTTAGAGGTAAGATTGTTCTTCTCCTCTAAATACTCAGTTCTTTACTGAAATTCCCAAGTTTTCAATCCTTTATTAAAGATTTATGAATGTTTTTAATGTTATAAACAAGATTTTGGCTTAAAACTCAAGATTTTGGAAGAGATCTTGAAGATTTTAGTGGTAATTGATTGGGCTCTGTTTTGAGATGGTTTTCTAATTTATTTTGGATGTTAAATGATGTTAGAAATGAGGTTTTATCAATCCAATCCCGAATAGATTGTTTTTCCTAAGTTTTTGCTTGTGAAAATGGTGGTTTTTGGGGTGTTTTTGGTGTTCTGTTATAGCTGGAGGTATAAGGACGGGTTTAGGGTTGTTTTTTATGTTAATTGATGTTTAGAAATGTTTATAAGTGATGGATCTTTGCTGGGTTAAGTTTTGGAAGAGTTTGGAGGTGATTTCGGTTGAGTTTGGTAGCCGAAATGTTGGGTTTAGGTAGAGCAGCGAGTTTTGGAGTGTTGGCTGAAGATTTCAATGCATGATGATGCATTAATCCTCTGCTTTTATGTGTCTAAAACAAGGGAGACATCTTCGGACACTTTTGGAGTTGATCCGGAAGCTTAGTTGGCGTTTCGGCAAGCAAACGAAACGAAATCAGTGAGTGCGATTGGATTAGAAGTCTATGAGGATAAAAATACAAGGTTTGGGGGGTTTAGGAGAGGTTTGAAACACCTTCCTAAATCCGGAAGTAAGTATGGTTTGATTTGGTCTATCTAAAGTGGTGTTTGCCCCTAAAATGCTTTTACATGCTCATGGTTTGAGATTCATAAATTCCTACGTTTTTATGTATGATTTAGAGCATGAGATTATGCTTGTAGAGA
Source organism: Hibiscus trionum (assembly GCA_030270665.1). NCBI lineage: Eukaryota > Viridiplantae > Streptophyta > Magnoliopsida > Malvales > Malvaceae > Hibiscus > Hibiscus trionum. Next base: position 1,021,221 of record BSYR01000050.1, read on the forward strand.
TGTCATGAGATGTCATGTTGCATTGAATAGATTTGAGCTTTTGGTTTGAAGCAAAGTATGATTTATGATTTGAAATGTGGTGAGAAAACCTTTGAGTTATATTGCATGAAAAACAGTAGGTGTGATGATGTTTTAACACATTATATTGGCATAGATGTTGTGAAACTTACCGGATATAATTGATCGATCAAAAGGATGAGAGTGCACTATAAACTAAAAATCCGTACGTGCTCTTTGGTTAAGCCAAAGGGAGATATTCCGATGATGGGCATTCCATCGGGTAGGACTTGGTGAAATACCCAAGCTTGTGGCGATGAGAGATTCCGCCATGTGAGTACGGTGATGAGAGATTCCACCGGAAGATATGTTGCTAGACAAGTGAGTACAATGATGCGAGATTCCACCGGAAGAGTCTAGTGTAGAAATGTGTCTGCATATCCGAGTATTAATGAGATGTTAAATGCCAATATAAATGATGAAATGGATTTTGTTACACATGTACCTTTGATGAAATGAGTATGCTATGAGTTATGCATATGAGATTTGTTTAGAAATGCTTTAACAATACAAGCATGTGTATGGCCTTGCCATGAGTTTTGCATTGGTTTTAATGCATGAGATAGAATGAAGGTACATGTGGTTTCAATGAGTATTGCTTTGAAAGTTTTCCAAGCATGAGAAAGAGATGAGCATGTGGTTTAAAAGCTTTGGTGAAAGTGTTTTCAAATGTGCATTGTTCTGTTGGTTTTCTTAGAGCATGCCTCACTAAGCATTTGTGCTTACGCTCTCTTTTACCAATAATGCAGATAATTGAAGTGTTTTCGGGCATCAAGGAAGCTAAGTCCATCCAAGGAAATCCAAGCGCATGTATGGTGAAGTTTTCATACATTTTAGTTTTGATAAATTGGTAATGGGAAACCAAGTTTGTATTTGGGAGATGTGTTGAACTCCCTAAGGTTATGTCATGGTTGTTTTGGCTTGTTGGATTGTAAATGGTCTTATTGCTTGTTTTTGGGTTTGGGTTGCCTATTTGAGCTTTTAAAATTAGGAAGCATGCCTCTAGACTAGTGAGATTTCATGTTTGATGCTATGATTGTGTTTGTGTGTCCCAAATATGTACCTTGTATGTAAGTCGACTTGTTGATATGGTTAGAGAGTCCTTGGAATGTGTTTGAATGGGTTTTCGGGTGAAAAACTAGTCCTTGCTGCAGTTTCTGGGCAAACCGTATCGAAACACCCTCTAGTGTTTCGAAACGGGGGCCTATAATGGCCTCCATGTTTCGAAACGATTGGAGGCTGTTTCGAAACGTTTTGGCTGCTGGAGTGCCGTGTTTCAGAACAAGTTTCAAAACGGGAGAGTGTCTTGCTCTAGCGTTTCGATACGGCAGGTAGGTGTTTCGAAACGGGTGACCGTTGGTCACAGATTTGAATTGTTCTGAGGTTTGCATGTTTTACATTTTAGTCCTGAATGTTAAGATTGCAATTGCTTGAGTTTGAGATGTCCAATTAAGATGAAATTTGGCAGAGAAGCATGTAACATGACTAATTTCATATTGGTAACCTTATAATCAATGAAGACCTTCTAATTTACAGAAATTACAATTTGGTCCTCAAATTTTGTATAGTGTGCAATTGAATCCTTTTATGTTACCCAATCGTTGTGCCTTTCTCTATCGTATCTCGTGAGTAATCATTTAGGGTTAACATGTATCTAGAAAAGACTAAAAAGAAAAAAAAGGGGTCGTGAATCAAGGTTGACTTCCGGGTTGACTTTGGTTTTCCCCGTGTAATCTTCGTAGTTCGGGTCAACCGTCTAGGCCGGGCTAAGGGGGTTACAAGACTCATATTTAGACCTTATCATTCAAGATTAACAAGCATGATTGAAGAATCTTATAATATATACATATCAAAAGGACCATAAGTCTTACAAACTTTGCATACTTATATACATATGAAAAAGTTGCCTTTAGCATTACCAACCACATGTTCAAGATTACATACATGCTTACATAAGTCAAATGCATGAACTATCAAGTTAGACACAACTAAGGCCACCATCTAGGAGTTCTACAAAAAGATATCAAGGCATACTTTAAACTTTTGCTTGTGTTCTACTCTGCGCTCGAGGAAGGCTAGCTTTCGATCAATATAGACCCGAGATTTGGGAAGAAGGAAAACACGAGTGGTAAGTACACAAGATACTTAGTGAGGTAGTTCCTATAACTAGCAAGTTTTCAAGGTTATTAGCTTTATGAATCATCTTTTCATTTTAATCATTTCCAACTTAGCTAGGCTTCAATTAAGGCAAAGTCAAGACCTAGCTAGTTTTCAAGCATTATCCAAGTAAACAAGCTTAAGCAATCAAGGAGATAGCCAATTCACAATTTCAAGTAAACAAACAAGCAATAGTAGGCATGTATCAAAACAATCCAAGCAAGATATTGTCTTGACTCATTTGAATAGGGTTCATTTTACCATGTAACTTATCTTTTAAGCAATGAATAATTCGAGATGGCATTCCCATCATTTCAATCATGTAATTTCATTTCACAAAAAGCTCAATAGCAAGAGTCATGTTGTTCATTCAGTACTCATGTTAGCATGTCTTATTACAAGCTTATTAATCGGTTTTTCCTTGGTAGATAATAGGACTAGGTAATCAAGTCACAAGCAGGTACACGAAGTACCAGAACAAGAAGTTGTCTGCTACACCACACAAAAGGGTACACAAAGTACCTAGCAATATGATACCCAAGGTATCTAACAAAAGGTGTCTTCAACACCAAACAAGCAGGTACACAAAGTACCAGAACAAATCGAGCTCTAGACTCTAAGGCATGTTGTTCTACCTAAGACCGACTAATAACCAAGGGCTTATTGAGTCTTTTAATTGCAAACAATGCACATCAAGTGATTAAGCAACAATCATTTCAAGATTAATTCCCTTTTTAAGCATTTAAGTCATATAACTCTTAGTCAATTTCTCGGGTGATCAAATAAATCACAAACATTGAATATTAGCATTCAAGCACCATTCTATTCGAATCAATCAAACATTGCACCATAACATTTGTTGAGTGCATAAAAGTTCTATATTTTACCCCTCATTTACCCATATTTTTGCTGCACTCAAGCATAATTCATTGCATTTAGGATAGATTTTTGCTTATACATCACAATTAGATAAAATGGCACAGTTGCTGCCGATTTTGGTTACTTTTATAGGTATCTGCTGTGGCAGACCCAGGGCAGCAAAGGAACGGAGGCGGACTGCAAAGCTGGAGTCGAGAAGCAAAGGCTGTCGTGTCATCTGCCGTGGTAGCCATGACGACAGAGGAATACTGAGGTGGAAAAGTAAAGTGGAGCTCGACAGATAGAGGATTTCAAGTCGGTCTGTCGTGGACCACTCCCATATTTTTCTGAGCCCTGAAGCAGAATTAAGGCCAAGCCCAAAGTTCAAGGAAGAAAATCAAGGCAAGAAAAGAGGACGAATTCAAGGCATCTACTCGGAAGATTTAGTCTTTAATAGAGTTGCACTTTAATTCGAAATTGTATTCTTGCCATATTAGAAAACTTGAACCCAAGGCCTATATAAAGGCATGTAATTCGACCTAGGGAAGGATATCTCATTCCTAACCGTCTTCCCCTAAACTATTTTCGTTTTCCCTTCTCCATCATGTTCTAAACTCCCCCTAGGGCTAAGGGTTGATTCTGTAAAGTAGTTACAAGGATTGTATTGTTTTAGGAATTTTCTGTCAAAGTAATAAAAGCTTCAAGTTTATTTACTCTGGTTTTTCATATCTCATAAGAGCATCGGAAGAGCATTGTGAGGTTATCCATTTGTTTGATATAGGGAGAGTTAAGCATACAAAAAGGGTAAATACGCGTTTTCTAGTTTATGGTTAAACCATCTTGGCTTAGGGATAAGTACAAGGTTAAGTGGCTAAAGAAGAATTGAACAACATTGGTGTTCACCCTTTGATTCACGCCGGGAGGTATCATCCAAGAAGTGTTCATCAACAGAACTTGGGCCTAGGGATAGGACAAGTCACAACAGGGATTCTTGCCAAGCTTGAAGTACAAAGTTGTTGATCGCTGCCGCGACGTCAACAAACCTCTGCCGCGACAGGTGCTGCCGCGAAAGGAACGACGACAGAAGACAGAAGTTTCTCTAACAGTGCAACACCTGCACTACTGAGCAATTCAATACCGGCCTATTTCTTAAATCTGATTCCTTTATCTTTCATTGTAGTTTTTACTCAAGGTTATTCAAACATTCATTTAAAATATTTCTTTCTCTTGTGCAGCAATTCAAGTATAGAGTTATTTCCAGTCCCTGTGGAGACGATATATGATACTCTAGCATCACTTTACTACTTGCGTCGTGTACACTTGCACTATTTGCGATAGGACTCTTTTACACACAACAAGTTTTTGGCACCGTTGCCGGGGACTGGCAACATACCTTTAACCTTTTTATTACTGCACTTTATTTTTATTTTTCTGTTTTAAGTGGTGTTCCCCGTGCTTTTCACAAGGTTTTCTATTTGCTTATGCGCAGGTCGAGAAAAGGTAAAGAACCTAAGTACGAACTAGATCCAGAAATCGAACGCACGTACCAACTCAGGAACCAAGCCCGACTCTTTATAGAAAGAAACAACTATCTTGAGGAGATACTGAAAGCAATGGTGAACGAAAGGCAAGGCAATGGGATAAATGACCCCAACAACAATGACCATAGGGTTATTGTTGATCCTCCTAACGATGCTCGGAACGAACGGCCGCCGCCTGCTGCCGCTACCGCACGGTAGACCTGTCGAGACTACATGGACAATGACCATTTTGAATTGGAAACTACTCTGCCAGACGTGGAAGCTGAAAACTCCAAATTGAAACCTGTCATGTTCAGCATGATCAATTCCGCTGGCCAATTTAGTGGTTCTGCAACTGAGGATGCACGAGAACATTTAAAAACGTTCCAAGAAATCTGTGGATCATTCAGACTGCCAGGGATAAGTCCGGAAGTACTGAGGCTCCGGCTATTTCCTCACTCATTGAGAGATAGAGCTAAAACTTGGTGGAACAAATTAACGTCGGGTTCAATAAGAACTTGGGCAGATCTCTCTCGTGAATTCCTTTCTCTTTTTAATCCTTCTCATTTATCTGAAAGATTACGTAACGAGATTGCTACTTTTCAACAGGAAGATGACGAACCAATGCATGAGGCATGGGACAGATTTACAACTCTCTTACGGAACTGCCCAATGCATGGATTCCCTGTGTGGAATCAGGTCGTCAAATTCTACAACGCTGCCAATGCACATACTCGACTGAGAATAGATTCAGCAGCAAATGGGCTATTACTGGATAAGGAACCAGACGAGGCAATGCTCGTGTTGAAAAAGTTAGCGAAGAACGATGAGCAATTCCCTACAGCTCGAAGAGGAGGAAAATGAGGAATATCTGTAAAGGAGTATGAAGTTGATAACTCGGTTAAATCACATGTTGCATACCTTACAAAGATAGTCAAAAATCTGCAGCGGAAAGATTCTAAAGTTGTATATTCTGCAGAAGAGGTGTGTGAAACCTGTAGTGGGAACCATAGTTCAGAAGATTGTCCTTTACAGGTTGAAGAAGGGATGTATGTTGGGAACTATAACAAGCCTAGAAATTATGATTCCAACAATTACAATCCCAATTGGAGGAAGGACCCAAAATTTTCTTGGAGCAATCCGAACAATGCACTGAATCCTCCAGTGCAGAACAACCAGAACCAAGGAGTACCCAGAACTCTATCGCGACAGCAGCCACAGCTGCAGCAACCACAGCAGCCGGCAGCAACACCTAGTATACTGGAACAGACCTTGGCGACATCTATGTCACAAACGGGAGCATACATGGCGAACATGGATCACTTTGTCAAGAAAATTGAATCATTCATGGACAAGACAGAGATGAGGATGACAAACCATGAGGCTACCCTAAAATCTCTAGAGACACAGATGGGCCAAGTTTGACAGTATATCAAACCGAGGCAGAATGGAGGATTCCCTAGTGATACTGAGGTCACTAGAAAAACCACACATGAGCAGTGCAAAGCAATTACAACGATGAGTGGGAAACAATTACAAGGGCTGGAGATAAAATACATACCAAGTGAGGATCCGACCCTAGAGACACATGCCGTGAACACTGCCCCGGCATAGGAGAAACAACCTGCTGTCGACACACCTACCACGACAGCAGAAGGGACAGAGGAGCATACAGAAGATGCTGAAGAACTTAAGCCTCCTCAGATCCGGATTCCGTGTGAAGGATGCCTTGAAGATTACCGTCCTCCACCCCCTTTTCCACAGCGGTTACAGAAACAGAAATAGGAGTATCGGCTTAAGAAAATTTATGATATTTTTAAGCAAGTACATATTAACATACCGCTGCTGGAGGCCATCAAGCAGATGCCCGGTTATGCTAAGTTTCTCAAGGACGCAATGTCCAAAAGGTCCAGACTTGGGGAATTTAAAACAGTAAAGATGACAGAAGGATGCATGACAATCTTGCATAAGCATCCACCCCAAAAGAAGAAGGACCCAGGGAGCTTCATCATACCATGCATAATTGGTGATAAGTTCGTGGGTAAGGCACTTTGTGATCTTGGTTCTAGCATTAATCTAATGCCCAAATCTGTATTTCAGAAACTAGGTATTGGACAAGCAAGGCCCACGACAATCATGCTGCAGCTGGCAGACCGCTCTTACGTACAACCAAAAGGGAAGTTCGAAGATATTCTGGTAAGAGTGGATAAATTTATTTTCCCTGTTGACTTTCTTGTTTTAGATTGTGAAGAAAATGAAAACGTACCGATCATCCTGGGGCGACACTTACTAGCCACAGGCAGAACCGTGATCGATGTCGAGAAAGGAGAACTGACGATGAGAGTAAATGATCAACAAATCAAACTCAGCATTCTCCAAGCAATAAAACAAGCTGATGCAGAGGAAGAGTGCAAAGCAATCTCAGAGGTAGTCCTTGACCAACCCTGCATCAGGTCGAACTGCCACGACATAAAGTTTGGTCACTGCCACCGCAGTCACTCGGAAGACTGTCACGGCAGCAACGATGACAGCGACTCCTCAAACATAGAAACATCCGGCACTGAAGGTCCTGAGGAGGTAAATTGGATAGGCACACGTCAAGGCAAGTTCTTCAAGCCTTTAAATTATACCTCGAACGAACATGTAATCCAAAAGCCTTCCATTGAACAACCACCTGTTCTAGATCTTAAACCCCTGCCAGGGCAGCTTAAATATGTTTTCCTTGGTTTAAATGATACGTTGCCCATAATCATCTCTTCCAAGTTGATGTAGAAATAGGAACATCGGTTGATCAAAATGCTACAGCAACATAAGAAGGTCATCGGATGGACTATAGCTGATATCCAAGGCATCAGTCTGGCATTATGCATGCACAAGATCCTCTTGGAAGATGATCATAAGCCGACTATCGATGCCCAGAGACGACAAAACGAGGCTATGCGAGAGGTGGTGCAGAAAGAAATTATCAAGTGGCTTGATGCCGGAATAATATACGCCATCTCGGATAGCAAGTGGGTAAGCCCGGTGCAATGTGTGCCCAAAAAGGGAGGCATAACCGTAGTAACGAATGAAGAAAACGAACTAATCCCAACCAGGACTGTGACCGGTCTGAGGGTTTGTATGGACTACCGGAAGCTTAATAAAGCTACCCGAAAGGACCACTTCCCCTTACCCTTTATCGATCAAATGCTAGATAGATTAGCGGGGAAACCTTACTACTGTTTTCTTGATGGTTACTCGGGTTATAACCAAATAGCAATCGCACCAGAGGACCAAGAGAAAACCACCTTCACATGCCCATACGACACCTATGCCTTTCGAAGAATGCCATTTGGGCTTTGCAATGCACCAACAACCTTCCAACGGTGTATGATGGTAATATTCTCCGACATGGTAGAGGATTTCCTAGAGATTTTCGTGGACGACTTTTCCGTCTTTGGAGACAGCTTCGAGGATTGTTTAGGCAATTTACAGAAGGTTCTTGAGAGATACGAAGAGGCGAACTTGGTTTTAAACTGGGAAAATGCCATTTTATGGTAGACGAAGGCATAGTACTGGCCACAAGGTGAGCTGCCGCGACATAGAGGTGGACAGAGCCAAAGTAGAGGTGATCGAAAAGCTGCCGCCACCCACCACAGTCAAAGGGATTTGAAGTTTCTTAGGGCATGCATGGTTTTATCGAAGATTTATAGCTAATTTTTCGAAGATTACCAAGCCCCTTTTCCAACTGTTGGAACATAATCGCCCTTTTGACTTTAACACTGAATGTACTGAAGCATTCAGAATTTTAAAGGAGAAGCTGGTAACAGCCCCGATCGTACAGCCACCAGACTGGAGCTTGCCATTTGAGATAATGTGTGACGCCAATGATTTTGCTGTCGGGGCAGCATTAGGGAAGAGGAAGGATAAGCTCTTCCATGTAATTTATTATGCCAGCAAAACGCTGAATGATGCCCAAATCAACTACACCACGACAGAGAAGGAGCTTCTAACAGTGGTGTTTTCAATCGAAAAGTTCTGTCCGTATATACTTGGAACGAAAGTGGTGGTCCATACAGACCATTCAACACTAAAGTATTTGTTCACAAAAAAAGATGCAAAACCTAGATTGATACGTTGGATTCCGCTGCTGCAAGAATTTGACATTGACATCAAGGATAAAAAGGGAACAGAGAACCAAGTAGCAGACCACTTGTCAAGGCTGGAGATGGGAAGGAATCAATCGACAGAAAAGATCAACATATTGGAAATCTTCCCAGATGAGCAGTTATTTGCTGCCACTATTACTGCCGCGACAGCCATGGCGGCAGGTATGCTTTCTGAAACCCCTTGGTATGCTGACATTGTCAATTATATTGTAAGTGGGTTATTACCTCATGAGCTTAATTACCAAGCAAGGAAGAGGTTCCAAAATGATGCAAAACATTATTATTGGGACGAACCTCTTCTTTTCAAGCACTGTGCAGATCAGATTGTCAGGAGATGCATACCACAGGACGAACAGAAAGCAGTGCTTCACCACTGTCATGTTGCCCCCTATGGAGGACACCTGGGGGGAAATAAAACTGCTGCCAAGGTTCTACAATTCGGTCTCTATTGGCCCACACTTTTCAAGGATGCACAAGCTTTTTATAAGAGATGTGACAAATGCCAAAAGACTGGGAATATATCAAGAAGGCATGAGATGCCACTGCAGAACATATACTGGAGGTCGAAATCTTCGATGTATGGGGAATCGACTTCATGGGGCCATTCCCAGCCTCTTGTGGAAAATTATACATCCTTCTGGCAGTAGACTACGTGTCAAAGTGGGTAAAAGCGATCGCCACTCAAAAGAATGATGCCAAGACTGTACAAAGATTTCTTCACAAGAACATCTTCTCAAGATTTGGCATCCCAAGGGCGATAATTAGCGATGAGGGGAGATATTTTGACAATAGGGTAATTGATGTTACACTAAAGAAATACGGAGTGAAGCATCGAATTGCAACAGCATACCACCCTCAAACCAATGGGCAGACCGAGATATCAAACAGAGAAGTAAAGAACATCCTAGAGAAGATGGTTAAACCTACTCGAAAGGACTGGTCTCTACATCTAAATGATGCACTCTGGGCCTACAGAACAACGTTCAAGACACCATTGGAGATGTCACCTTATCGACTCATTTATGGGAAAACCTATCATTTACCTGTCGAGATAGAACACAAAGCTTACTGGGCTATCAAGGCAGTGAATATGGACTGGGATAAGGCAGGACAGAAAAGGCTACTGGACTTGAATGAGATTGAGGAAATTCGAGCAATGGCCTACGACAATGCCAAGATCTACAAGGACAAAACCAAGAAGTGGCACGACAGGAAGCTGCTGCTACGACAGTTCTGCCCAGGGCAGTAGGTGTTGTTGTTCAACTCTAGATTGAAGCTTTTTCCTGGAAAGCTTAAATCTAGGTGGTCTGGTCCTTTCCAAGTTGTCCAAGTTTTCCCCCATGGTGCCATTACAATCAAATCAATGAAGGATGGGCACCAATTCAAGGTCAACAGAAAGAGGCTCAAGCATTATCAAGGGACTGAAGCCCCAAGGATGCATGAAGTAGTTACTTTAGGAGATGCCCCTCAAGGCATCCCTGATTTAATTTAATTTAATTTAATTTATTTATTTATTAGGAATTAAGATTTTTATTTATTTATTTTTAGGAAATAAGATTTTAATTCAATTTATTTATTTAATTATTTTAGGAAATAAAGGAAGAAAAGCAAAGAGGAGGAATGAACCAGCCCACCGCATTCACAACAGCCCAAAAAGCCCAACGAACAAGCTTGTCGTCACATCCTGTCACCAGCTGTTGCGACAGATGCAGAAAATACAGCTTGTCATTGAGCTTTTGCGACAGACACGCAAACGCGTAACAGACGCGCAGCAGACATGGAAACGTGTGACAGACGCGTCAGAAATTGCGTAACAGCTAGCCCCGTTATTCGCGCCTGCCGTTACAGTCCCAACAGGCAGAAAAACCCCGTTCTATATAAACACATACTCTCATTTCATTTTTCATCTCATTCCCATTCTCTCTGCTTTACTCTAAAGAAATTAGGTTTTCAAAAATTCCTTTCATTTTTCTACAGTTTTCCTTGCAAATGGCTACTAGATCAACAAGAAGAAGCACAGCCTCCACCTGTACCGCGGCAGTGTCAACACCCAGCCACAGCGGAATACCCGACCGCTTCGCATCAGTGGACTCAGCAAAGAGATACTATGGGTCCTTCCAGAAGAGAGAAATGTGGGAAGAAAGAGGGTTCATTTATACCCAAAAGACGGGAGAATTAGGGCTTGAAAGCTTCATTTCCAAGAAGATCCTCGCACTCAAGTGGCAGATGTTTGTTGCCCAGCCAGAAGAGATGAACGTCACCCTAGTTCGAGAATTCTACACTGCCGTCCCCGACAAGGATGCCACGACAGTTACTGTCAGAGGCAAAGAGATCTCCCTCGAACCGGCATACATCAACAAGTTGTATGGGCTGTATGTGGGCAAGAAGGAATACGCCCATCGGAGGTTCGTGAACCGTCTGTTGCCGACAGATTATGACGCTGTCATGGCAGAGTTGACAGAGGAGGGCACACAGTGGAACGATGATCCCAAGCACCGGTGGACCGTGCGGAGGACTCAGCTCACCCCACAAGCCAAGTTATGGAACCACTTCGTGAAGAAACGCCTTATGCCGACCTCACATAATACCACAGTGAACCGACAGAGATTAACCCTCGTACATTCTATCCTCAACGAGAGGCAAATCAATGTCGGCAGATACATATGAGACGAAATCATCGAGTGTGCACTCCGACCAACATGCCCTTTAGTCTTCCTGTTGAGTTGATCGAACAATTGCAAATGGCCAAGAGGGGGGTGAATTGGCAATTAAAATTTTGGTGGAAAGAAATGAGTGAAAAATAAAATTGACACAAGTAGTTAGAAGTGGTTCAAGTTCTCCAAATGAACTCTACATCCACTACCTTAGTTCCCACTAAGGATTTTCAACCAATTCACTACTTGAATTCTTCCCCTTTTCTTGGATGAGGAGGTAACCTTACAAATTCGATTAAGCTTTCTACCCAAAGCTTAATCCACTGAAATTACAAAGAGAGATTGTGGTAAACTCAAATAATTCCTCTCAAAGGATAAATGTCTACCCAATTACAATTTCAATCACCCCAAACTCACAATACAAAATGACAATTGAAAATAATAGAGTTGGGTACAAGAATTTGACTTTGAAGAGCACTAGGGTTTGGATTTTTGCTTTGATGTTGCTTGTAGGTTCAATAGTTGTTACCTGGTCAATTGAAGCTTGTTTTTATACCCTTGCATTGATTTCTAGCCGTTTGGGTAGTTGGGATCATCAATAGAGCCGTTGGGAGCAATTTTCCCGCATTAAATGCAGCTCTGCAGCCTACCGTATCGGTACTCGGGAAGGGCGTATCGATACCTGCATCAAAGAGGAAAGAGTCGTTGTGCCTGAAAACAGGGCGTATCGATACGCATAGAAGGCGTACCGGTACGGTTTCAAGGGGCGTATCGATACGGAAGGTCGTATCAATACGGTTTTTGCTCACTGGAATCCCAAGCCAAGTTTACATAAAAAGTGTATCGATACGCATACCAAGCGTATCGGTACGGTATAACGATCTTTTGAAAATTGGGAAACCAACCAACTGACAAGTAACGGTCAAATAATTAAATGCTCAGATTTTTCAAAGATGAGCTTATCGTATCGATACGGTTGCAAGGCGTATCGGTACGGTTTCATGAAAACAGTTGCCCAGATGAATATCGTATCGATACGGTTGCAAGGCGTATCGGTACGGTAACTCCATTAAAATTCCAGTGGCAAAATAGGGTATTGATACGCATAAGGGTATCGATACGCCTGGGCGTTTTTGCATACTTAGGCTTGAAAAATATAGGAAAAGACTTAGGGAATTATATATGTTTAAGAGCCAGTCTTTAAATATTATTTTGTTCAAAAATACTTGTCAATTGTGAAACTTTAAAGAGTACTTAAAAATTTATTGTTTTGCAAATTGGTCCTTAAGTTTATGTGTTATATCAAAATCAATTTCGGTTTTACAATCTCCCCCTTTTTGATATAACAAAACCATAAATAAATTTTTAAGTTTTTGAAACTTTGAAAAGCTTTCTCCCCTTACTTTAAGATAGATTTTCAAAACAAAAAAAATTGACTCTATGATCCTTCTCCCCCTTTTTGTTAGATCAAAATAGAATACAAGGATAATAGCAATATAAAGCAACAATAATTCATTAAACTTAAAGCAAGCATAAGAGCTCTAATGCATAAACTTCAAAATAAACATAAAGGTTCAAATGCATAAATTTCAAAGCAACCATCATAATCCAAACTTTTAAAATCCTAAAAAAATAGATAATAGGCATAAACTTCAAATTCAAAAAAAATTGCAATAACATATATAAAATACGAAATGTCCAAAGATGAGATGCATGATCTACTCGTCCCCTTCTTCATCATCATCGTCCTCGTCCTCGTCATCTTCTTCTTCATCTTCTTGAGAGGGTTGATTCCTTCGGTTTTGATTGATCCAAGCACCATGGAAGGCGGTAAGAGAGATATCCATGGAGTTTTGGCGAGCGGCCATGGTGTCTATCTTCTTTTCCATGCCTTGGACGCGATCCTCTAAGGATGTGAAACGATTGTCCATCGCGGTGAACTTCTCATTTAGGAAGGTCATGAGAGTATCCATGGAGGAGGAATCAAGAGAAGCACGGTGAGAGCTCGAAGAAGCACGAGAGGCATCGACCGGAGCAACGTGCTGAGGATCTTGAGCATTGCGAACCCAATCATTATCAACATAAGCGAAATCGGAACGAGCTAGGGAACGCTCATCGATGGGTAGGCCAAGGGTTTCGGGAAAATCATGTGAACAATCAATGCCAAGGGAATGAAATAGAAAACTCAAAGCCGTGGAGTAGTAAAAGGATGAGACTTGTTTGGTGTGACGGTGTTGAACTAAAAAGACAAGGTCGGCAAATATAATTTGACACAAATTTGGACGTTTACCTTCTCTAAAACACCTAAGCCAAAAATCATCCGTTTGACGAATAGTTGAATATTTCCCACCCGATGGACGGATAAACCAATAGATAAGAAGATGAAGGATACGGTCATGAGCATTTAAAACTTTTTCTGAGCCTAAAAAACCCATACCCAAAGATTGTTCATCATCAATACCAACATCTTCAAAACCAAAGACATTACATAAAACTTTTTGATCAATTTGAAAGGTTTTGCCCATAATAGAAGATTCAATGGCAATGACATGCTCCCTAGGTTCATCATGAATGCATATGGCATTAGAAAAGAACACGATGACTAGATTCCTATAGAGTATAGGAGGAATGCTCAAAAAGGTTAAAAATTTCCATTGCTTAATTAAAGATAGGTATTGAAACTTGAAACGGGCAGAATTTAAGAAAGGGATTGACACAACTTGCTCTTCCCTAAGGTTCATTCCTTGAAAAAGTTTATATCGTTCCATATCATCATCCTCGGGAAAACTTAATTGGATAATATAAGGAAGGTTAGGTGTAGGATTACCCTCGACATCCTCAATAGGATTGGAAGTAGAACGATGACGCTTAGTTCCCTTTTTCGGTGCCATAATCCTGAAAATACATCAAAAAGGATTCGAATATGTATGCAATTAACATCCTATTTAATCCAATAAATTCTAATAATTCAAGGTAATTTGTTAAAAAGAATTTTAATTTTAAAGAGATATTCACAATTTAAAAAAACAGTTTAAAAAAATCGAATATAAAATATATTCGAATGAAAAATTTTAATTTTTAAAAAAAATTATAAAAAAGTTGAAACCCATAACAATCAAACAAGGTTTGTACAAAAAATCAGTTGAAACAACAATTAAAAACAAACGAAAATTAAAGAAAATAGAAAATAGAAGTTTTATACCTTGAATCTTAGAATGGATGAAAGAGGGGATGTGAATGCACAAGATTTGATGCCAAAGCTTTACCTTGATGTGTAGAGTAAAAACCCTCAAGGAATTTTGAAGATTGATGGTAAAATTTGAAGGATTGAGGGGGTTTATATAGGGTTTCGCAGCTAGGGTTTTTGAGAGAAAAAGGGATTTTGAGTTTTAAAGAGTTTTAACAATTTCAGCCCTAAATAGCCTCTCTGTCGAGGCCGTATCGATACGCTATACGCGCATATCGATACCCTCTAACCCTAATTTTATATTCGTCGATACTACCGTATCGATACGCGGGGCCGTATCGGTACGCTTGGCTTTGACTATTTCCCTTGACTTGTACCGTATCGATACGCGTGGCCGTATCGATACTCGTTCATCCTAAAAAATTCCCAGTTATCAACCCGTATCGATACGCTTTGCAGCCGTATCGATACACCTTTACCAGATTATGCAGATTTGACAGATTTAAGTGCAAAAATCCAATTTGAAACGTCCCTAAATGCATGTACATGTCATATGAACAAGTTTTAATGGCTAAACTTAATACATACTCCCCCTAGCAACATGCATAGAAGCAAAAGGAACAAAATTAACACAAGCATGAATCACAAACAATTTCAAGCAAATTTAGACATTTTGGGACCTAAAAGTGTCAAGAAAGGCTAGTTAAACCTAACTCTCTCCTAAGGGTCCAAAAGCGCTCTTTATCTAAAGGTTTTGTAAATATATCCGCTAATTGGTTCAAGGTGTCAACAAACTCTATAACAACATCATTTTTCAAAACATGATCTCTAATGAAATGATGTCTAATTTCTATGTGTTTAGTTCTAGAGTGTTGGATGTGATTCTTAGTGAGATAAATGGCACTAGTGTTGTCACACCTAAGGGGTATGGTTTCTATTTTAACACCATAATCTAAGAGTTGTTGCTTCATCCAAAGGACTTGAGCACAACAACTCCCTAAGGATATGTACTCCGCTTCGGTGGTAGATAAGGCTACGCTATTTTGTTTCTTAGAGAACCAAGATACGAGCATACTACCTAAGAATTGGCATGTTCCGGAAGTACTTTTCCTATCTATCTTACACCCCCCATAATCCGCATCCGAAAAAGCATGAAGGCTAAAGAAAGAGTCTTTAGGATACCAAAGGCCTATAGTAGGTGTGTCTCTAAGGTATCTAAAAATTCTCTTAATGGCAACTAAGTGTGATTCTCTAGGACTAGCTTGAAACCTAGCACACAAGCAAACACTAAACATAATATACGGTCTACTTGCGGTAAGGTAAAGGAAAGAACCTATCATGGATCTATAAAGCTTAGAATCAACACACTTACCTCTTTCATCTTTGTCAAGCTTTATAGAAGAACTCATAGGTGTGGCTTGAGGTTTTGCATTCTCCAAGCCGAACTTTTTGAGCATATCATTCACGTACTTAGCTTGATTTATGAAGGTGTCATCTTTCCTTTGTTTGATTTGGAGTCCCAAAAAGAATGAGCGCTCCCCTATCATGCTCATCTCGAACTCACCTTGCATTAGCTTAGAAACATCTCGAACTCACCTTGCATTAGCTTAGAAAATTCTTTACAATAACACTCATTAGTAGAACCAAAAATGATATCATCAACATAGATTTGTACTACTAAGATGTCATTGTTATATCTTTTTATGAAGAGTGTAGTATCCATTTTTCTTTTTTCAAAACCCTTTTTCAATTAAGAAATTTGAAAGTCTCTCATACCAAGCTCTAGGAGCTTGTTTTAAACCATAGAGAGCTTTTGTTAGTTTAAACACATGGTTTGGAAATTTTGAATCCTCAAAACCCGGTGGTTGTTCCACATACACTTCTTCATTTATAAAACCATTTAAAAAGGCACTTTTCACATCCATTTGAAAAAGCTTGAAATTATTATAACATGCAAATGCTAAAAGCATCCTAATAGCTTCCATCCTAGCTACGGGTGCATATGTCTCATCAAAATCAATTCCCTCTTCTTGGGTATAGCCTTGAGCAACAAGCCTAGCCTTGTTTCTCACTATATTACCACTTTCATCTAATTTATTCCTAAATACCCATTTAGTTCCTATAGTAGATTGATTACTAGGCCTTTCAACTAATGTCCAAACTTTACTTCTTTCAAATTGATTTAATTCTTCTTGCATGGCCAAAATCCAAAAGTCATCTTTTAAAGCTTCTTTAATATTTTTAGGCTCAATGCATGAAAGAAATGCAACATGGTTCATTAATTTGAGAGAGGATCTAGTAGTTACCCCCTTGGATGGATCACCCAAGATTTCACCACCTTTGACATAGTTGAACTCCCTTGGGTAGGACACCTCCTTTTCCTCAAGAGCCAAGTCCTTCAAGGCTTCAAGAGGTGGATCTTGTGTATCCTCATCTTTAGTTGGAACCTCATCCACCTTTGACGTTTGTCCCCAATCAATGGCATCAAGGATTCCTACATCATCATCATCACAAGATTCCTTCCTCAGAAGGAGGTTACCATCGAAAACAACATGTATTGACTCTTCAACTACTAGAGTTCTTTTGTTAAACACACGATAGGCTTTAGAGTTTAAAGAGTGCCCTAAGAAAATAGCTTCATCACTTTTAGCATCAAATTTACCTAAGTTTTCTTTACCATTATTCAAAACAAAACACTTGCAACCAAAAGGATGAAAATAACTAATGTTAGGCTTCTTAGATTTCAAAATCTCATAAGGTGTTTTCTTCAAAATTGGCCTAATCATTACTCGATTTATAATATAGCAAGCGGTATTTGTGGCTTTCGCCCAAAAATATTTAGGTAAATTATTTTCGCAAAGCATGGTTCTAGCCATTTCTTCTAAAGTTCGATTTTTCCTCTCAACTACCCCATTTTGTTGAGGAGTGCGAGGTGCGGAAAAATTATGGCTAATCTCATTTTGATTTAAAAACTCATCGAAACCTAGATTTTGAAATTCGGTTCCATGATCACTTCTAATGTGAGAAATTTTAAGTTCAAGATCATTTTGAGTTATTTTAGAAAATGTGATGAATTTTTCTAAAGCCTCATCTTTTGTACTTAAGAATATAACCCAAGTAAACCTAGAATAGTCATCTACAAGCACAAAAGCATATGATTTACCACCCAAGCTCATTGTTCTAATAGGCCCAAAAAGATCCATATGAATCAATTGTAAACATCTACTAGTGGAGACATCATTAATGGATTTAAATGAAGTTCTATGTTGTTTACCCTTTGAACATGCATCACAAATTTTATCATTAGAAAATTTAAGTTTGGGTAAACCTCTAACTAGATTAAGGGAAATTAATTTCTCTAAGACACTCATGCTAGCATGTCCTAATTTTCTATGCCAAAGCCATGAGTCATGTTCATCATGTGCAACTAAGCATGTATGAGATGAATGGATGTCATCTTAATGCACCATATAAATATTGCCTATTCTATGTCCTATGAGCATTAGTTGATTTGTTTTAATGTTTACAATTTTGTAACCACTTTTATAAAATAAGACATTAAAACCCTTATCACATAATTGACTAATGCTCAACAAATTATGTTTAAGACCGTTGACATACAAGACATTTTCAATGAAAATAGAAGAGTGATTACCAATGGAGCCTATTCCTTCAATGTGGCCTTTAGAGTTGTCACCGAAAGTCACTACTCCACCACTCTTTGGCTTTAGTTCCACGAATCTACTCTTGTCACCGGTCATATGTCTTGAGCATCCACTATCAAGGTACAATGAGTTTTGGCTTGAAGCTTTGGCCTTGTAGCAATGCTCCCCCTACAAACAAAGAAATTAGGCCTTGATTTTTGGTACCCAAATCATTTTGGGTCCATGAGTGTTAGCCTTCAAAATTTTGGTTCCCTTAGGAATCCAAGAAGCAATAGCATTCATATTATTAGTAATAATGAGCTCCTTAGGAACCCAAACACTCCTAACTCTTTGACCTCTAGATTGCTTATTAAAATTTCTTTGTTTATGAATAAAGGGTTTTCTTTTTACATATTGGGATTTAGAAGGATTTCCTTTTTCAAAGTTGTTTTTCCCAATAGCAATGGATGTTTTAAGATTATCCACTTCCTTTGTGTGATAATCTTGAAAATCGGAAAGAAGTTTTTCAAGTTCAAGATTTTTTGTTTTAAGATCATTTGAAAGATTTACTAAAAACAAAACTTTCTTTTCCAATTCGGAGCTAGCTTTAGAAAATGTCTCATTTTGATTTTTCAAATCGGAAATGGTTTTCTTGTTTTTCAAAATAGACTCTTTGTATTTTCCTACTAACTCATCGTAAACCTCTTGCAATTCATCATAAGCATCTTGAAGTTCATCAAAAGTAAAATCAAAATTGGATAAGTTAGAATTTGCCTTTGGTTCATCATCAATGGCCATGAGACATAGATTGGCCACTTCCTCCTCTTCCTCGGATGACTCATCGTCAATCCAAGTTGCTATTTGAGCTTTGAGCTTGTTCTTCTTCCCAAAGCTCTTTCTCTTCAATTGAGGAAATTCGGAACGGATGTGGCCCGGCTTCTTGCATTCATAGCAAGTGATTTGGTCCTTCTCCTCTTCCTTACTCTTGCTCTTGAAGTCTCCCTTTCTAATAAATTTTCTTCCATGATTGGACTTCATGAACCGAGTAAACTGTTTGCCCAACATGGCCATCTCCTCATCTTCATCTTCACTTGAATCGCTTTCTTGATGTGAAGCTTTAAGAGCGATTCCCACTTTCTTCTTCTCAACTTCTTTCTTCTCAACCATTTTCTTCTCTTCTTCTCTTCCCTTGCTCATGATCTCATGGGTGAGTAGAGATCCAACAAGAGCATCAAGCTTGAGAGTCTTCAAATCTCTAGCTTCAATAATAGCCGTTCTCTTGCCATCTCATGACTCCGGAAGAGAGTACAACAATTTCCTTACTAGTTTGTCTTCAGGGATGATCTCTCCGAACCCCTTCAATCCGTTGACAATGACCGAGAATCGATCAAACATCTTGGAGACACTTTCATCGGGATCCATCTTGAAATTTTCATAGCTTAGATTGAGTAGCCCAATCTTTGTCTCCTTGACATCACTAGTTCCCTCATATGTTGTCTCGAGGGTATCCCAAACCTCCTTGGCATTTTCGATTGAAGACACCTTGGAGTAGATATCCGGACCAAGTGCACAAAATATCACATGGAGAGCTTTGTCATTCACTTGCATCATTCTTCTTTCATCATCCGTCATCTCGGCTTTTACCTTTGGGACAAGTCTTTCTCCATCTCTCTTCATAGGAATGTATGGACCTTCTTCAACCACATCCCACACCATGTAGTCGGTAGATTTGATGAAGAGCCTCATCCTATTCTTCCAATATGGGTAGTTATCCCCATTGAAGAATGGTGGCTTGGTGGTGGATTGGGACTCATAGTTGGAGGTGGAAGTCATTGCTTGACTAGTTGTTGATCAAACTCTCCTAGAATCGACTCAAGAGGGTTGTAATCCTTCCAATGAGTGTAGCTCTGATATCAATTGTTGAGTTGATCGAACAATTGCAAATGGCCAAGAGGGGGTGAATTGGCAATTAAAATTTTGGTGGAAAGAAATGAGTGAAAAATAAAATTGACACAAGTAGTTAGAAGTGGTTCAAGTTCTCCAAATGAACTCTACATCCACTACCTTAGTTCCCACTAAGGATTTTCAACCAATTCACTACTTGAATTCTTCCCCTTTTCTTGGATGAGGAGGTAACCTTACAAATTCGATTAAGCTTTCTACCCAAAGCTTAATCCACTCAAATTACAAAGAGAGATTGCGGTAAACTCAAATAATTCCTCTCAAAGGATAAATGTCTACCCAATTACAATTTCAAACACCCCAAACTCACAATACAAAATGACAATTGAAAACAATAGAGTTGGGTACAAGAATTTGACTTTGAAGAGCACTAGGGTTTGGATTTTTGCTTTGATGTTGCTTGTAGGTTCAATAGTTGTTGCCTGGTCAATTGAAGTTTGTTTTTATACCATTGCATTGATTTCTAGCCGTTTGGGTAGTTGGGATCATCAATAGAGCTGTTGGGAGCAATTTTCCCGCATTAAATGCAGCTCTGCAGCTACCGTATCGGTACTCGGGAAGGGCGTATCGATACCTGCATCAAAGAGGAAAGAGTCGTTGTGCCTGAAAACAGGGCGTATCGATACGCATAGAAGGCGTACCAGTACGGTTTCAAGGGGCATATCGATACGGAAGGCTGTATCGATACGGTTTTTGCTCACTGGAATCCCAAGCCAAGTTTACATAAAAAGTGTATCGATACGCATACCAAGCGTATCGGTATGGTATAACGATCTTTTGAAAATTGGGAAACCAACCAACTGACAAGTAACGGTCAAATAATTAAATGCTCAGATTTTTCAAATATGAGCTTATCGTATCGATACGGTTGCAAGGCGTATCGGTACGGTTTCATGAAAACAGTTGCCCAGATGAATATCGTATCGATACGGTTGCAAGGCGTATCGGTACGGTAACTCCATTAAAATTCCAGTGGCAAAATAGGGTATCGATACGCATAAGGGTATCGATACGCCTGGGCGTTTTTGCATACTTAGGCTTGAAAAACATAGGAAAAGACTTAGGGAATTATATATGTTTAAGAGCAGTCTTTAAATATTATTTTGTTCAAAAATACTTGTCAATTGTGAGACTTTAAAGAGTACTTAAAAATTTATTGTTTTGCAAATTGGTCCTTAAGTTTATGTGTTATATCAAAATCAATTTCGGTTTTACACTTCCCTTATCTGATCACCACGCTCTGCCGGGGCAACAATGTGCCAGAAATCAACGAAGATGTCAAGGTCCGAGGGAAAGGATGGACGCAGTAGAATCTCTACAGTTTGATGGAATTAAAAGCTGCCACTCCTCTGTCATACGTGGACCCAACTGCCGCGACAGAAGCGACAGCAGATCCTGACTCCCCGGAACCTGTCGTAGCAGAACCAGAACAGACGACGGCAGCACCAGCAGCAGACACCTCCAGCCAGATCGTGACAATGCTGCAAAAGATGGAAGAACGACAGCTCGGCCTCATGGGATTTCTGAGGGACTTCACTGCCGCTACAATAAATTTTATCAAATCTGATTTAAATTTTCCCAACATGCAATTCCCTCATTTCCCATAATCTCTCTTTGCCACACCCACACCTGCTGCCAGCCCCAAAACACCTACTGCTGCCTCCACTTCACCACCTGTCACGACATGAGATGTCGGCAGAAAATCTACCACTCCCCGAGGAGAGAAAAGGAAGGACCCCCTACTGGAGATCGACCCCAAATATTTTGAAGGGTTCTCCTCCTCCTCCGTCTGGCAGGATTCTGACTCAGAGCCTTCAGTAGTCCGAGACATATCCAAGGACTTCCCTCCGATGAAGAGGAAGAAGCTGAACGAGACTGTTGAAGTACCCTGCCACGGCAGATCAGACAGCAGCAGCAGCAGTGATGATGAACTCGAGGTTCTGGACCAGCCCCCACAAATCTCACCTACCAGAGTCCAGCCGCCTCGAGAGGCCAAGAAAAAGATAACCTCTCCGTCTCCCAGCAACCAGCCAGCCTCTGCCGTCAAGGTCACTGCCCGCCGGCAGCTCCTCGTTAGTAACAGTAGCAAAGACATCTCCTCAACTTAAGTGCTTTTACTTATATATATGACGTCTTTGCTGTTGTTTTCTTTATTTTGTGATGTTATTTTCTATTTTTATTTTTAATTGTTGTCATGCATTGAGGGCAATGCAACCCTCGAGTTTTTTAGGGCGTGTTGGTTTCTATCGAAGGTTTATAGCCAATTTTTCGAAGATCACCAAGCCGTTATGCCATCTTTTAGAGCAGAACCGTCCCTTCGACTTCAAAACTGAATGTACTGAGGCATTCAGAATTCTGAAAGAAAAGCTGGTAACAGCCCCGATAGTACAGCCACCAGATTGGAAACTACCCTTTGAGATCATGTGTGATGCTAGTGACTATGATGTCGGGGCAGCACTTGGGCAGAGGAAGGACAAGCTCTTTCATGTTATATATTATGCCAGCAAAACACTGAACGACGCCTAAGTAAACTACACCACAACGGAGAAAGAACTGTTAGATGTGGTATTCTCGATTGAAAAGTTTTGTTCATACATACTTGGAAAGAAGGTCATAGTACACACAGACCACTCTGCATTAAAGTATATGTTCGCCAAAAAGGATGCGAAGCCTAGACTGATACGTTGGATTCTGCTACTGCAAGAGTTCGACCTTGAGATCAAGGATAAAAAGGGGACAGAGAACCAAGTTGCAGATCACTTGTCAAGATTAGAGAAGGGAAAGAGTCTCCCAACAGACGAGACACACATACTGGAGACCTTCCCTGACGAGCAGCTGTTCGCTGCCATAAGCATTGTCGCGACAGCCGCGACGGCATGTAAGTTTTCTGAACTCCCATGGTATGCTGATTTCGTTAATTATTTAGTTAGCGGAATACTTCCTCCTGATCTTAACTATCAAGCTAGGAAGAGGTTCCAAAATGATGTCAAACATTATTATTGGGACGAACCTCTTCTTTTTAAAATGTGTGCAGATCAGATCATCAGGAGATGTGTACCACAGGATGAGCAGGAAGCCGTGCTTCATCACTGCCATGCTTCACAATATGGAGGACACTTAGGTGGTAGCAAAACTACTGCCAAGGTTTTGCAGTCGGGATTTTATTGGCCATCACTGTTCAAGGATGCCCAGGCATTCTACAAAAGTTGTGATAAATGTCAACGGACTGGAAATATCTCAAGAAGACATGAGATGCCGCTGCAAAACATTCTGGAAGTCGAGATCTTCGATGTTTGGGGGATTGATTTCATGGGACCTTTTCCAACATCATATGGGAACCTTTATATCCTTCAGGCAGTGGACTACGTGTCCAAATGGGTTGAAGCGATCGTTACACAGAAAAACGATGCCAAGACAGTTCAGAGGTTTTTGCACAAGAACATATTTTCCAGATTTGGCATTCCCAAGGCGATCATCAGTGATGAAGGGAGGCATTTCGATAATAGGGTTATAGCTGCTGCCTTAAAGAAATATGGTGTTAAACATCGGATCGCAACAGCGTACCACCCTCAGACCAATGGACAGGCTGAAATATCAAACAGAGAAGTAAAGAACATTCTTGAGAAGATGGTTAAGCCAACTCGAAAGGACTGGTCTTTACACCTTAACGATGCACTATGGGCTTACAGAACGGCGTTTAAAACTCCATTGGGAATGTCACCCTACCGACTGATTTATGGAAAACATGTCATCTACCTGTTGAGATTGAGCACAGAGCATACTGGGCCATCAAGGCAGTGAATATGGACTTGGAAAAGGCAGGACAGAAAAGGCTACTTGACTTGAATGAGATTGAAGAAATTCGAGCAATGGCCTATGACAACGCAAGGATTTACAAAGACAATACGAAGAAGTGGCATGACAAGAAGCTGGTGCCACGACAGTTCTGCCCAGGGCAGCTTGTGTTGTTGTTTAACTCTAGGTTGAAACTCTTCCCAGGGAAGCTGAAATCAAGGTGGTCCGACCCATTCCAAGTGGTGTAAGTTTTTCCTCATGGTGTCATCACGATCAAATCTTTAAAAGACGGGCACCAATTTAAAGTCAACGGACAAAGACTAAAGCACTATCAGGGGACTGAAGCCCCAAGAATACAGGAAGTGGTTAATTTAGGAGATGTCCCTCCTGGCATCCCTAATTTAACCTAATTTTATTTTATTATTATTATTATTTAGTTAAATATATATTAGGTAATTAGAATTATTTTATTTTTAAAGAACCAAGTTTTTATTTTTTATTATTTTTAGGAAATAAAGGAGACAAGGAGAAGTGAATTCAGCCCACCATCTTTCCATCAGCCCAAAATAGGAGCCTGTCGCTACAACTGCCGTGACAGACGCGGAAAATCCAGCCTGTCAACATGCTGTCTCGACAGACATGCTAACGCGTAACAGACGCGCAGCAGACACGGAAACGCGTGACAGACGCGTCAGAAACTGCGTAACAGATGGCTCCGTTATTCGCATCTGTCGTTATAGCTCCAACGAAAAGCAAACTTCTCATCTATATAAACCTCGTTTTACTATTCATTTTTCACGCACTCTTACTCTCTCTACTTGTTTCCTCTCTAGAATTTCATTTGCTTTCATTTTTTCTACAGTTTCTTGCAATATGAGTACAAGAAACACCCGTCGTAGTGCTGCCTCAGGATCTGCCCCAGCAGCAGCCACTCCCAGCTCCTTCTAGGCTAGAGATATGTGGGAGGAGAAAGGTTTCATCTACAGCACCAGAACGGAGAATCTCGGGCTAAAACCATTCATCGCCCGCAAGATCATAGCTCTACAGTGGCAGATGTTTGCCGAGCAGACGAAAGAAATGAACGTCACCTTAGTCCGAGAATTTTATGCTGCCATCGACAGCAGAGAGGCGACAGTAGTGACGGTTCGTGGGAAGAAAGTACCTTTTAAGCCAGAATACATCAACACCCTTTATGAGTTCTATGTTGGCAGAAGGGAAGACGGCCACCAGAGATTTTTGGAGAGCTTGGAGCCGGCAGATTATGATGCTGTCATGGCAGAACTCACCGATGAAGGCACCAAATGGAATACCGATCCTAAACATCCAAGGGCGGTGAAACGAGTTCAACTTACCCCCGAAGCCAAGTTGTGGAACGCATTTGTTAAAAAGAGGATTATGCCCTCTTCGCACAACAGCACGGTAGACCAACCAAGGTTAGCTCTCATCCATTCAATTTTAAACGAGAGGCCTATTAACGTTGGTAGATAAGCTCGAGAGGGAATTTTGGATTGCGCGTACCGGTCATCAGGACCACTCATCTTTCCTTACCTTATAACAGCCCTCTGCCATGGCCACAACGTACCTGAAGCTGCCGAGGATTTGAGAGTCCGAGGAAAAGGATGGACAGAAAGGAACATCCTCAGCTTGACGGAGCTGAAAGCTGCCACGCCCCTGTCGTCCTTCGACCCCACTGCCGCGGCAGGTGAGCCGACATAGCCCACCTAGACAGAGCCTGCCGCCACAGAACAAAGGCAGCCCACTGCAGCAGCTACCCTAGCAGACTCCTCCACCCAAATCCTTGTTGCCCTGTAGAAAATTGAAGAACGGCAGCTGGGCCTGATGAGCTTCATTCGGGACTTCACAAAAGCAACGGTACATTTCATTAAAACCAATCTTAATTTTCCTGATGTACTGTTTCATGTCTTCCCCGACCATTATTTTGCTGCCCCCACACCTGCCCATACCCCTACCCCTTCTGCCTCACCAAGAACACCATCTGCCGCATCCACCCCGACCCCGGCCACAACAGCTGCAGGCGGCAGCCACACTGCCATAGCATCTACCAGGAGAGAAAAGAGAAAAGATCCCATGTCCAACCTCGACAGGTATATAGCTGGCTTCTCCTCATCCTCTATTGGGGGGGAATCCGATGACGAGCCCTTGGTCAAAAGGAACCTGTCCAAGGAGTTCACCCCGGTGAAACGGCAGAAACCAGGCACCGGAGTCGGACCATCCGACCAAGGAAAACCTGACAGCGGCAGCAGCAGTAGCAGCTCCGGTAGCAGCAGCTGCAGCTACTCCGAGGAGGTTCAGGTGTTGGAGAAACCACCCCATATCTCACCTACCTGCATCCAGCCTCCGAGGGAAGCCAAGAACAAGAACACCTCTGCTTCTCCCAGCCATCTGTCGGCACCGACAAGGAAAGTCACTGCCCACCGACAGATTCAGATCAGCAGCAGCAGCAGCGACGACATCACTTAAAATTTAAGTTTCTTTTCTTATATTTGTTTTCTATTTTGTTATATTTGTGATGTTGTTTTTATTTCTTTTTCATTCTGTCATTTGCATTGAGGGCAATGCAACCCTTGAGTTTGGGGGTGGCATCCCTCCATTAATGAAGTGTCTTTAAGTTTAGAAATTGTGTCTATTATTTAGTTTATTTTTGCTTAAAAAACTGAAATTTTGGCTTAAGTCTTTGAACTGAACTTACCTGCCGTGACAGCCTCTGTCGTGGCAGTGCCTTTAGGATAGTTTTAGGAACAGTTTAGAGCCTTACTATAGTTCTGATTCTCAAACACCTTTTGTGACTTTTATACTGTCTAGAACTCTGCTAGTAAACTAGAATATGAAAAGCTTAACACTTGAATCGCCCCTAGAGGTGCCTAACACTGGCTCTAGGAAAAGAAGTTAAAGAAAAATAGACTCAATACACCTAGAGGTGCCCGAAACCGGCTCTAGGAAGTTAGCTAGAGGTGCCCAAAACCGGCTCTAGTCAAACTTAAGCTTAAGAAAAGAGAATTTGAGTCTAAGTTAAAAACTAAATGAGCCTAAGAATTGCCTCCAAAAAAATGAAAATTGGCATAAAAATTCAAGTTAGAAGCTTAGCTATTCTAGTAAACTAAGGGAATCTTGGCATATAATTGTTCACAAAACATGCACACACTACACGAGAATTATAGCAAGGTTCCGGATGAATCCTGAACTATCCAACAGGGTGTTGCTCACAATAGGGAATGAATGGTAGGTAAGGAAAAGTTCACTGTTTAAGCCAAACAAAAATTTTCTATTTCTTTCTTAGGTCTTAATTGCTTGAGGGCAAGCAAGAACTTGAGTTTGGGGGTGTGTTGAGTGTGTAAAATTTCTATATTTTACCCTCTATTTAACCCATATTTCTGCTGCATTCAAGCATAATTCATTACATTTAGGATAGATTTCATTCACACATCACAATTATATTAAATGGCACAGTTTCTACTGAAATTGGTTGCTTTTGCAGGTAGCTGCTGTAGCAGATGAAGGGCAGTGGAGAAGTAGAGCTGGAACACTGGACTGCAGCTGAGAAGAAGAATGCTGCCATGGCCGCTGCCGTAGCAGCCAAGGACGACGACAATGATGAAGGGAAGAAGTGAAGTGGACCTCGACAGAAAGAGGAAATTAAGCCGGTCTGTCGTGAAGCACTTATATATTTTTCTGAGCCCTAGATCAGATTGAAGGCCAAGCCCAAAGTTCAAGGAAGAAACTCCAAGCAAGAAGGAAGGATGAATTAAAGACATAAACTCTGAAGATTTAGTCTTTAATAGAGTTGTACTTCAGTTTAAACTTATTCTTGCCATATTAGAAAACTTGAACCCAAGGCCTATAAAAAGGCATGTAATTCGACCTAGGGAAGGAGATCTTACTCTCTAGCCGTCTTCCCTTAAACCCTAGTCGTTTTCCCCCTCCTCATCATGTTCTAAACTTCCCCTAGGGCTAAGGGTTGATTCTGTAAAAGTAGTTGCAAGGATTGCATTATTTTAGGATTTTTTCTGTTCAATAAAATAGACTTCAAGTTTGCTTATTCTGGTTTTCAACATCTTGCAAGAGTATCGGGAGAACATTGTGATATTACACATTTACTTAATATCGGGAGAGTTAAGTATACGAAAGGAATAAGTACATGTTCTCCAGTTTATGGTTGAACTATCTCGGACCTAGGGATAGGACGAAGTTAAGTGGCTAAGGAAGAATTCAACAACTTCGGTGTTCATCCTTTGATTTCACGCCTGGAGGTATCATTAAAGACGTGTTCATCGACAGACTTGGACCTAGGGATAGGCCAAGGCATAGCAGGGATTCTTTCCAAGCTTGAAGTGCTGAGTTGTGTGTTCGCTGCCGCGACAACAACAGACCGATGCCACAACAGGTGCTGCCCCGACAGACGCTACGACAGAACAGAGAAGTCTTAGACAGTGCAAACACCTGCACTACGGAGCATATCAATACCGGCCCATTCTTTACTCTGAATATTTTCATCCTTCATTTTCAATCTTCTTTATTATCTCGTGACAAACAATTAAACTATTTCTTTTCCCTCTTGTGCAGCAATCTAAGGTTAAAGCTATTAGCCCAGTCCCTGTGGAGATGATATCCGATACTTACGTATCACTTTACTACTTGCGTCGTGTACACTTGCACTACATTGCGATAGACACTTTTACACGCAACATTTCCACATATGGGACGATTTGGGCCGTTCGATGTGCTTTTGATCCGACGGCTGTGATTGAATCGTCATTAGAGGCCATCTAGTCGCATCCTGGCCATTGGATCAGATCCGGATATGACGGCTGGCAAGCTGTGCGGCGCGAAGTGATTACGGCTCCCTTAGGGTTTTCTTCGTGCTTCCATATAGGCCGTCAGATCTAATCCAAATCTGACGGCAGATAACTGCCTGCGCAAAACAAATGGGCTGAGTTAGGGCTACCAGGTTAGGGGGTAGTTGGGCCAAACGGGCCTCATGTAAATTTAATCAGATGTAAATGGACTATTAGTATTATTTTCAAGACTTGGGCTTCTCTCTTTTTTTGTATTTACTTTGGGCTGTCATTTTTATTTAAACCATCCCCTTTAATTTATAAATATAATTATAGTAATAACTAACATTAATAATAATATATGATAGTAACGTAGATAACTCACATTAATTATAATAACAACAATAATAATTAACAATGATAAATAATAATAGTAATATGTAACCTTGATATATATATAAAAAGAAAACAATATTAAAATAACTATAGTGATTTGGTTAATGATAGAGTTAATTAACATTAGTGACACTTAAGAATTAAATAACATACCTATATAAATGGTAGTATTTAACGAAGCCCAATATAAACACTAAAAGAAAAAAACCATTTTTATTTAGATATATGAAAAATAATAAAATAAACCTGGACAAAATTAGTGATTACATTGTTTTGCCAAAAGTATTTTCCTTCATTTTCTATTTTCTCAAGATTTTCTTCAAAACTTTCTCTCATTTTCTCACCATTTTCTCTCCACTAGATTTCTTAATTTTTTATTGTTTTCAATGAGGATTATGCTATTAGATTCCTCTCCTTTTGCATTGCAAAACCTTGGCAAAGATTCCTAAAAGATTTCTCTAAATTCTAGTTTATTCAACAAAGAAAGTTTACGTTAAATTGTGGTGGAAAGACTCCAAAGGTAATTTTATTTTCCTCTCTTAAAACTAAGGTTCTTTATTGATATTCCCTAGTGATTTGCTCTTAATTGATGTTTCATATCTTAGTTTTGCTATTTAATTCTTGGAAATGCTCTTAATTGGTGTTTTTGATATTTTGCCTAAAATCTTAATTTGTAGGTTAATTGATGGAGATTTTTAATGGGTTAAATCACATTTTGATTGTTTAAAATTAATGTGAGTTGAGATTTTTAATGGGTTAAATCTCGAAACTATTTAATTGCCTATTTTCTAAGGTAGTTTAAGGTGGTTTTAGGGGTTGTTATAGGTGAATCTTAGTTGTTGAAGGTATAAGAGTATTTTAATTATGTTTTTATGTTCTTTTGAGGTATAAGGGTGTTATAATTCTACTATAATTTATAAAAATCACAAGGAACATTACTTTATTTGATATACAACTATTGACCCGGTTATAGGAGTGTTATAGTATAACTTCATCTTGAGCTAGAGGGACTCAAAATTGTGTATTATGGTCCAATACACTCCTTATGATGTATGTTGGCATAAATAACTCCATAAGTGGGATTTTCCCTATATACATGCATAAAGTGTAACAACTCGGTAAACGTAATGAGTAACTTGTTGATGATAGTAACCATAAGGTTCTTGAATGTTATAGACCGTGTGGGCACTTGCTTAGTTGAGTCACTGTATCGATCCAATTTTTGGGTTAGGAATTTAGATCTTGGATCTGAGTTGGGCATTCTAATTTAAGTATTAAATTAAAAGAAGTCAATGTTTAGAAGCTTAAATTTAATGGAATTAAGGACTAAAGTGAGAAGAGATTAAAGTTTTGGGTTTAAAGTGAAAATAAGAGAAATGATGTGGACTTATGAAGTGTTTTCCCCATATTGTGTGGAAGAAAATTTTAAAATAAAGTGTCTGAAAATGGAAGGAAAAGAAATAAATTTTTTATCTCTCTCTTCTTATCTTCCTTTTCCATTTTCTTTTTTTTCGCCCTATCTCTCAAAGCCTTTAACCTCTGATTTTTTATCGACCGATCATCCTTTTTAGACACGTCCAATACCATCGCGTTCATCTCGTCGAGACGAGCCGGTCGGTATCTCAGAATCACTGCCAGAGTTATCGTTTGAGGGGTAAAGAAAAAGAACATTTAGGTTTTGCAAGCTATCCATGTTCGAGTGTTCAAAATTAAAAAGAGAGGTCACCATTGGATTACCCAGCCAAAAATATGTAGGATTGGAGCATGTTGCTACCGTCCAGCCACCAGAAGCCGCCGCACGCACCTCACTCTCTAATGCTTGAGAGTGGGTGTTCTCCAGCAGCTGGGAGTGCGCCATGCTACCCTGCACCAGTGCACGGGTGCACCAAAGCTACCATGCACCGCGTCGCACTAAATTGCATGAACTGTTGACCAGCGTTGACCGACCATTAACTTTTTGGGACCCTACTCGGGGTTTTTAGTAAGAGATTAATGGTGGTTGATATTAATCAAATAAATGTGTTAGTGATTGAATCTTAATGTCTTCCGTAAGCTTTAAGGATCGAATAAAGCTTTGTAATGTCGTATTTCGCTAGAATGGTACGAATTTGTGAGTAGGATATCGGTACGAACTTCGGTAGTACCGGTACACGATTGGGGGCCGTGTCGGTACGGGTCGGCGCGTATCGGTACTTAAAAAATTTAAGATTTTCAATAAGTAATTTCAGTATTGGTACGCGTGTGAGGACTGGTACCAAGGGTACCGTACTGATACTCGTGTTTGAGTACCGGTACCCATCGAACTAAATAATTTGCAATGCTAGCTAAGGATTGGAAAAGGAACATACGTGATTAATAACCTAATTTGTGCCTTAATAAATGAGATAGCATGGATAAATAAAAATAATAAATGATAATAATTACGCACTCCTCCATAATGTATTAACAACTCGATAATGTAAAATAAATTATATGTTGACAATTAGCAACAATAGAGAGATCCTTGGGATCACGTTGCTTGTATACCGAGTAGGAATTTGATTGGTTGAGTCGATGATTAATGAGATTTGGATACCCAGAGAGAGTGTGTTGCAACACTATGATTAGAGATATCGAGTGCATGTTACTGATGTTGTGTGATCTGAGCCTCATTCAAAGATACTCGAAGGGGGATTCTGAGTATGGGTGCATGTTCCGATGTTGTATGACCTAGTCTCACTCAGGGTGTATGTTCCGATGTTGTTGACCCTACCTCACCCGGAGTGTACATTTCTGAGGCTGTGTGACACCAAGCCTCACTCCAGGATTATTGTTGTATAATATGTGTGCTTTTGCCTAGATGATCTGATGAGATCTCGGGTATGGTTGGGTCTTGTGTGCCATGTATGATATCTTGCATGATGTGAGCATGCGTTTATGCGACTAGTGGTAGCACCACATGTTTATTAATCTGCCTTTTTGCTCGTACTAGCTTTCATGCTTATGTTTATGATTAGCATGAAGTATAGTAGAGTAGATGTGTACCGCTCAGCTTTTTGTAAGCTTAGCGTTCGGAATCATTATTTTCGTGCGTAAGTTGGTAGATCGATCGGGAGCTCGAGGATCACTATTAGTACGGGATTCCAGCAAGCGTTGATTACCAGAGTATGGTACTTGTATTTACTGGGATGTGTATTCATAGGACCTTACCAAGTGGAGTCTGTAAATACTTTGTAATATTCGAACCTTTTAAAATGTAAGTTGTTGAACTGAAGATCGCATGTTTTGTAAATTAAATGATAATTGTTTCAATGCGAATATTTTGTAATGAAAATGGTTTTAATTCTATCGTATAATATCGATTTAAATTTTGACGGACCAGGTCAACGACTCAATGTGGCGTTTCGGATCCTCGGGTTGGATCAGGGTGTTACAATCACCTTAATTGATGAGATCCGGATACCAAAAGAACTTGTTGCAACACCATGGTAAGTAGCACCGAATGTACATTCCTGATAATATGTGACTCAAACCTCACTCAGAGTGTATGCTCTCAATGTTGTGTGACCCGAGCCTCACTTCAGGCTTGTGGATATGATTATTAATGATTGATTGATGATGTCATGCTATACATTATTGTTTAAGATTGCTGAACTACTTACCATGGTTGAGTGACCTTACCCATAATTGAGTGACCCAAATGTAATATTTAATAATTAAGTGACACAAATGTAACTTTACTCATAATTGAGTGATCCAAGTGTAACTTTTCAAAATTAAATGACACAAATATAACCTTACATATAATTGAATGACCTCTATTATAGATTACCCAAAAAAAATTCATCCTCATTTCACAGTTAAGCCTTAAATAAACATGTTGATAAAAAAAATTATAGCGATGACTTTAGCTTTGTGGCTTAAGCATGTTATTTTAACCTAAATGTCCTAGGTTCAATTCCCTTAGGTGTAAATATTTGGTTTTATTTATTTTCCGTTTAATCATGACATGTGTCACCATGTTATTGGAGGAAAATATTAAATTAAAATTAATAAAAATAATTTAATTAGATGGTGATATGTGTCACCCTCTTTTATTGGAGCCTTAAAATTTTTAATTAAATTAAATTAGGACCAAATTGATATAATAGGTAAATAACATGGAACAAATGTATAATTATACAAATTTTCGTTAATTGTCATGTCACTTCTTTAGCTAGATTTTAACGGCGGATGGTCAAAATAAGAGCACTTTAATACTTTGATGGTTAGAATTTTTTAAATTAACAAAAACATATGTTATCAACTATAATAACCGATCATTTATAATAATTAAATAATAGATAATTATTTCATGCACAAGCATTTTGTAAGTACTTTAGTTTTAAGGTTTATAGATTTTATTTAGGGTCTAGTGTTTAAGGGTTTAAGCGTATGAGTTTTGAATTTAGGGGACGTGGTTAGAATTTAAATTTAGGGTTAAAATTTAGGGTTTATAGGTTAAAACCTAAACCCCTAACCATATTAGCCTAAATTCAAACCCTAACTTCTAAATTCTAAATTGTAACCATAGAACCTAAATTCTAACCCCAAACTCTAAATTTTCAACACATACAATTAAACCCCTAAACCTTAAAACTATGTCCCTAAACCCTAAAACGAAGGCATATGTAAAAATATTTTGTTTCCACCGCTCGTACATGAGATGTTTTCTTTTAAATAATTTAATAATTATTTGTAATAATTAAATAGTTAACTGATTATTTCATAACATTTACAAAAGTCAATGATCATTTTATAACAACTAATATATTACTTTATTTGTCTATTTGACTCGTCATTAACAATATCTAACAATTCAGTGTCTATTTTATAATAAAATTTAAATTTTAATACCTATTTATATTTTTTTAAAAATTTATTGATTAAAAATATTATTTTCAAATAGTTTAGTGAGTATTTGTGAACTTTACCGTAGTATTAATAGTTGATAACTACTTTCTCGATAATTCTAATTTCATCCCAATTTGCATAAAGACTATTCTATTTTGTGAACTCTATAAACCTTTTGACAATCATATTATTATTTTCACTCGAATCAACATTATCCAAATTACACCTCCACACAGGGTACTGCTATGTCTCTTCTTTTCTTTTTCTTGACTGTACATTACAAACAAATCCCAAAACTGGGTTTGAGGCAAACGTTGTGTTTAAAAAACTTCAAGATGCCAACAAAAAAATGGGAATCTAATCGAAGCTCGATGACCATCTCCATCTTTCTTTCAAATATTCTTCCGTCGAAAAGTTGCTGCCCTGCTCCATGCTACTAAGTGATGTAGAATCATCATCAACATCAAGCATTGCAACACTTAAATGAAACCCGGGCCTCGAATTCGGATACACTTCATCATCATTATGATGTTCTTGGCTTTCCGTGTTCTCATTCTCCCTCTCTCCCCATTCTTCAACTGTCGTTTCCCCTCTTAAGAGCTCAAGTATCTGCACAGAGGGAGTATCAATGCAAAATGTAGATGTAATTTAACCAGGATTGTTACTCAAACGATCTTATACGAAGGCTAGATTACCTGGCTCATCTTAGGACGAAGTCGAGCTGACCGTGTGATGCAAAGTGTTGCAGCTCGAACCATCCGATGCATTTGAGTCTCGTTGATATTTCCATTCAAATTGGGATCCAGTATGCCTTTAACATCTCCACTCTCAATTATTGGCTTTGCCTGGAATTTTTCACGTACTTGATATCATATTTGATCATAGATACAGATGAGAAATGAACACTTTGTTTTAGAGAAGACTCTTACCCACATGACCAAGCTTTGCTGGCCTTTCAGATTCTCAAAGCTTATAGGTCTATTTCCTGATAGCAACTCGAGTAGAACAACGCCGAAAGCGTAGACATCGATCTTGTCACTAAGTTTACCATACATAAAATATTCAGGAGCTAAATACCCAAATGTTCCGACGACATCAGCTTGAATTAGAAATGATGAATCAGTTGGTCCCCAAATTGCTAACCCAAAGTCAGATATCTGTCCCATCAGAAAAAGTTTGTGATCAGTTCGTGACGCATTTCATTTACGAACAACATGTCATTTAAATTACCTTTGGTTTGAACCCGTCTGAAAGAAGAATATTTGAAGACTTGACATCTCTATGAATAACAGGTCGAGAAAGCTCATTATGTAGGTAATTTAGGCCTTCGGCGATCCCAACAGCAACATTATATCTGAGTTCCCACGACAAGGCATGTTTTGCTTTGTTGTTCCCTACAATGTATGTTAGATTGGATCAGTGTTTTACGACAAATTTTATCAAGCAAAGGAAAACACACACACACACGGATCTCATTGAAGCTGTAGTGTTGTACCGTGCAGAATTTCTTCTAAGCTTCCCTTCGATGAGAGATCATAGACAGATATTAGATCATGGTCTTTAATGCAGACACCGATTAGAGGCATGATATGTTTATGCTTTAGTGAGGAGATTATTTCGATTTCGTTTTCAAAATCCTTGCATGCCTCTTTCGATGACTTCAGAATCTTGACAGCCACTGCTTTGCCATTAGGAAGGATCCCTTTAAAAACATGGTTGCTCCCTCCTTTTCCGATCAAGTTCTCTGCTACGAAGCGGAATCTTAGAAAACTAAATAAAATACACATTAAAAGTAAAAAAGAACATGTCATTGGCTGCAAGGCAAGTTTGGGATAAAAACCTGTGGAGAATTGATCGGTTGCATATTTTAGAATTCCATAACTAAACCATCGGCAATCCGATGAATTCATTTTCAGGGGTATATCCAAGCATTTTTGCAACTCATATTGCATAGATGAATTGCTCCCATTCCCATCATTTTCATCTTCTATTTCACTCGGCTCTATTTCCTTGATTGTCGAATATCGAGGATTATGATCATGCGGGCAACGACTTGGTAAGTTCATCACCCATTTGACAACTGACATGCTCCTATCATGTTTTGCTTGTGGTGTTGCCGAACTAGCTCTCAGGAGGAGGGGCCAACCGGGTTTATAGTCTATACTATCTCCCGCAAAAAGAGAAATCGACTGCAAAGGGATTCTCTTCTCTTCGCGAATAACACTCAATAACTCAATCTTTGAATCTTCACTACTGGTTCTTGATCCATCTTTGGAGCTTTGAATCCCTTCCAAAGTGGATATCTCAGACCCTACTTCAGAATCACCATATTCGGATTGACATTCTCTAACATCAATGTTTTCAGACAGACAAAGACTTGGTCTTGGATCACCTTTAAGACCTGACATGATTGAAAGTACATCAGCCAATTACTTTTGAAGGCCACAGTAGAAAGTAGAAACCAGTTCTTTCTTATTCCTAGGACAGGTAAAGCCCGACCTGGCAGTTCACTATTGTTGTTGAACCTTTCGAAAACAAGTTTTCCATTGTTGATGGCCAGGACATTGGTAGTCTTCGGCAACCGCTTCACACAATATCTAGCCGTGGAAGTCCAACCCCTGAAAACGAGGTCTGTTTTTTTAGTGATGAGACTAAGAATCACAGCAATTTAAACAACCGAAAAGATTGAGTCTTTTAAATGCTACTTACCCAAGAGCACCTAGCTTGTCTACACCCACAACTAAAGCAACAGCAGCATAGTTCACCGCTCCTCGAATCAAAACTTTTCGTATCGAACTTCCTTTACAAATCTGGCCTTTAAGATCAACCTGAAAGCCAAGTATGACAATTCAGGCAAGGATCAATATATTTTTCCATTCTATTAAGTGAAAATTCATTAAAATGCAGAGTTATTGGAAATGAAAGCAACCTTCTTTATAGAACACATGCCTTCATATACTTCTAAATAACGCTCCAACAACAACTTCTGCCCCAAAGCATGATCTACATTGAAACTTGAAATTAGAACACAAATTGTACAAACATCAAAGTTCAGTGTAAAAGCAATGAAAAATCCCTTACCTGAACTCAGGGAAACATGAACTGCTACAACACAATCACCCGGCTCAGCAACTTTTACAATAGCCCAACTAAGTAAATCCCTGCTTTGGCTATCAAATCGAATCCCAACCAACACATTTTTCTTTTGATCGCAAGGCATATTTCCTTGTCTTATTGCTTAGTTACTACCTCAAATTCTTCGAAATATTGAATCCAGTCTCTCTATATAACAAACCAAAAACACTGGGGACTTAACAAGTTAAGCCTTTGAGATTATAAATGAGACCCCATTAGCATATTTGCATTTGAAAACCCAGACTCAGAGAGAAATGAAAAGGAAATCCAGATCGAAGTGATGGGGATAGCCATGAGCTAAATTGTTTAATAGACTAAGCAAATCTACCCAAATCTTTGAAATAAAGAATACAGATAAACAGAACAAGACAATTGAATTCAGAACCTATACGCATTATCATTTTTCTTTCTAAAATTATATTGCCGCCAAAGAACATCATCCCTTCTACCTGCTGCATCCAATTCGAATACTCTTTCGTATATAAAATGTAAATCAATTTTAGAACAAGTTATTTGCGAATTAAAAAGGAAAAGGTTGGGGTGATGATAAAGATATTCAATCTACTTTTAATTTTTATTTTTTTAAAAAGAAAGGGTTCGTAAGTGAAGAAATCCTTGAGATAAAAGTGTCAGCGAAGCATTAAAGAAAGGAAGGAATTCCCGGGAAGAGTGGGCAACGAATTTCAGTGGTGAATAAAAGAGGAAATAGAATAAAACAAAGGGTAAACTAACTAGGTGAACATATAATTATTGGGTCCGTATTATTTTGACCACTCAACTAAAAAATTAAAAATTTGACTACCGAAATATTTAATCTTCTTAATCAAACCACCAGCCGTGGTGACGTGGCTATTAACGAAAATTTATATAATTACATATTCAGTCTATGTTAGTTATCTATTATATCAATTTGATCCTAATTTAAATTTAATTGAATAAATTAACCACTCAAATAAGTGTCAACACGTGTCATCATCCTATTAGAAAATTTTAATTATTTATTTTTATTTAATAAATTTATTTTCTTCCTCCAATCAGGTGGTGACACATGTCACCTGATTGGATGAGGAAAATAAAATAAAGAGTACTTTTAGCTTGGCTGGAAATCAAACTCAAGTGCCCCTGGGAGTAAACGGTGTAAGTGTGCCACCGAACCAAATGGTCCTTTGTAATCTAAAATACAAAATGTAATATATGTTTTAGTTTGTTGTTAATGCAAGGAAAATAAATCAAATATGGATTAAGGGGACTTAGAGGTGGCAAACGGGTCATTCGGATCGAGTTCAGTTCGAGTCATTTTGGTTCAGGTCTGGTTCAGTTTTGACTGCATTAGGTTTCGGTTCTGTTCGGGTCAGATCTGGTCTGGTTCGATTTTAATTCGACTCTGTATTGATTCGAGTCAGGTATCAATCAGGATCGGGTCACATCGGTTCGTTTGATTTTCGGGTCAAGTATTTTCGGGTCGGTTGATTTCGGGTCAATAGGAGATAGATATGCTTCGGTCGAGTTTTCAGCCCGGATCAGTTTTTTAAACCCATATATGGCTTTATAAAACCAATATATTTGATTTTTTAGTGAGTTGTACGACAATTCACATCAAATCTTTCATTATTTATTTTAATATCTTTTCTTTATTTCAGGTTACATTCGGTTCGGATGAAATCGGTTCGGGTCCATTTGGTTCGGTTGAAAATTAGTTCGGGTATTTTCTGTTCGGTTGAAAAATCAGATCGGGTCTATATCGGTTTAACTAAAAATTGGGTTGGCTTCAATTCTATTCGGTTTGTTTCGGGTTTCAGATCAAGTTCGGATCATCTTGTTCGGGTCAATATTGGGTAAAATCGGTTCGGGTCTCGGGTCAGTTTGCCACCTCTAAGGGGACTCGAACATGACATACTTGAGATGCATAAAAAACATTTAAACCACTGTAGAAATATAATAACTAAATTAAAGTTGACAACATTATATATATATATTAAAAATAAAAATTATATTCGAGTCAACTTTAATTTTATCGTTAATCTTAATTATTTCCTTTTTCATGTTATTAACTTTAACTTAATTATTATATTTTTATTTTTAGTAAAATTTAATTTAATTAAATAAAAAAATTAAAATTATATTAAAATATCATTTAACGAAATTAAACGTACCTTATGATTAGAGTAATAGTCTTGAGTTTAAATTCGTTAAATGAATTTTTAGTATAATTTTAAAATTTTATTTTAAATCATGAATTAACTATTATTTAATATATATATATATATATATATATATATATATATATATATATATATATATATATATATATATATATATATATATATATATAATGTTGTCAACTTTAATTTAAATATTATATTTCTACAATAGATTAAATATTTTTATGCTCCCAAGTGTGTCATGTTGGAGTCCCCTTAATCCATATTTATTTTTTTCCTTGCATTAACAATAAACTAAATCATATTGTAACACCTCGATCTTGATCTGAATCCGAAGTACAACATTTGGGTTACCTAAAATTCGAACCAAAAAGTTTTCGTTTACAAATCATAGATTTAGCATCTGTTCAAAACATTAATACATCAAATACTCCATATAATTAAATAAAGGCTTAAAGGTCAAATTGACCCTCAACGAAAAACCAATTAAGCTCTTATAAAAATTTTACACCCAATTTGACCCCTCCGTTAGTTTGAGCGTGTTAACCGTCAATATCATCTAATGGCCAAAATATAGGACACGTGGCATGCTTTGGGCGTGCCACGTCATCAAATATGATTTTTTTTAAAAAGTTCTTAGAAAATATACAAAATTATAAAAATTCATAAAAAAATTTAAAAATTAAAATTAAAAAATATTAATTTAATTTAATTTTTTTCTTATTTTTCTTTATTTTTATAAAAACATAAAATAATATTTTTTCTAAAAAACGCAAAAGTTTCACTTCTTTCAAAAAAAGCCTCATAAATCCCTAAATCTAGCATTAACACCGATTCAACAACTTGCCACTCCCCGTCACAAAAAAACCCTCGTTTTCCTCAATATTTCTTCTGACCAGCACCATCGTATGTCACATTACCAACAACTTCCACCGTCGATAAAACTGATTTGTGGACTTGGGAATGTAGGGTTAGGGATTTGAAATTTTTGGGCATGTTGGAAATTTATGAGATTTTGTAATTAAAATATATATTTAAAAAATTATATAATTTTTAAATATTATTTCATTATAAATATTTATATATTTTTTTTATAATTATTACAATTATTTTATATTTTTTGATTTTAAGTAAAAACTATTTTTATGATTTTATACATAATTTTAATTTTTTTACACATTTAAATATTTTTTAAATTTTTCTTGAATTTTTAAATAATTTTTTATATTTATATTTTTTAAATATATATATAATTTTAAATATTTTTTCAGATTTTTAATATATTTTTAAAATTTTAAATATTTTATTTTATAATTTTGATTTTTTTTTTAATTTTTAAATGATTATTTACTTTTTCGATGACATGGCACATCCAGAGTGTACCACGTGTCACCGTCATAATAATTACTTTTGAGTTAATGGTCAACTTAACGGAATGGCTAAATTGATTTTTTGATTTTTTGTTGAGGGCCAAATTGGGTGTAATTTAAATTTTGAGGGTTAAATTGGGTGCAAAATTTTCATAAGAGCTTAATTGGTTTTTTGATTTTCCGTTAAGGACCAATTTGACCTTTAACCCTTAAATAACAACATAAATAAATTTACAAAATAGGAGTTCCAAGTTTATAAATTGTATATCAAAATAATATTTTAAAATAATATTACAAACTCAATAGTTGTAAGGTCCTATGAATACTCAGCCCACTAAATAGAAGTATCGTACTCTGACAAACGCTGCTTGCTGGAATCCCATACAGATAGTACTCTTCGATCCCACGATCAACCTACGCACGGAAACAAACCTTAGAAAAAAAGGAAATCAATAAACCCAAATATTATATATATAAATTTTCATAAATATTACAATATAAGTTAATATAAATTATCTTAAATTTGATGTCAGTTCAAACTGATATTTTTAAAAATATTTATATATTTGATCTGATCAATCACAAACTAATATCCCAGGACAAGTCAATATTAAATACCTTAAATTTCACTATAATCCAAATTGATATTATACTTTCAATAATATTTATATAACATGTTATCAGATCTGTTGAGGCGGGTGGGGATGATGCAAGGCTGGTAGGGATGGGTGGGTACAAAGTCATATTTACGCCTGCCCCACCACCCACGACAAATCTAATTTTTATCTTCATCCCCGCCTCACGACCTGCGAAATTTGTAACCATCCCTGCCTAATTAAATTTAAAACGAGACAAAGCCTCACAAAACTCGACCCATTATCATCTCTATGCCAGCGAAGGCTTAAACGGTGGTAGATCAGATTTCGAAACTCCCCCCTTCATTTTTTCTCCCACTTCTCGATTTTCTCTCTTACTATTCAATTTCTCTCTCTTTCCAACAAATCATTTTCTTTTTTTCAAATTTCCCACCTACCAATCTCTTTATTACCCCCAAAAATCTTTCTCTCAACCTTTTTAATAAATAAAATAATACACACATATTCTTCCATTTTTGTCACTAAAGGTCCAACTTAAAATTTTTAACTTAGACTTTCAAAATAAAGGCTCGTAATTCAAGTTCGAGACCTGATTCGTTAACCCGAAAATTGAGTCATTACACATATATTTTATTTTGTACCTTATAACACAATGGCCATTTAGTTTAGTGGCAAACTCATGCCATTTATTCCCAAGGGCATTTGGGTTCAATTCCTAGCGAAGTTAGAAGTGCTCTTTGTTTTATTTTCCTCATCCAATTAGGTTACACATGTCACCACCTAATTGGAGGAGGAACATAAATTTATTAAATAAAAAAATAATTAAATTCCTCAATAAGGTGATGACACATGTCGACACCTAATAGAATGATTAATTTATTTAATTAAATTAAAGTTAGGATCAAATTGATATAATAGGTAACTAACATGGACTAAATGTGTAATTATAAAAATTTTCTTTAACTGTCACGTCACCTCTCAGTTATATTTTAACGGCTTGTGGTCAAAATAGGACCAATTAAATAGTTTGGTGGTCAGATTTTCGGTCTTTTAGTTGAATGGTCAAAATAGGACGGACTCAATAGTTGAGTGGTCACCTAAGTAGTTTACCCTAATTTATATTTTTAAGCTCGTGAAAGGAACCGGCTAATTTCGCGCGAAATCCATAGTCGAAGGTCGTTTTGGGGAGAAATGGAGTGACATAAATCGGCTATTGCGGGTTGACAAGCACTGCCCATTTAGGATGGATCTCAGTTTTGTTTTTTTATAACTATTTTATTTAGGGTAATTATATTTCGGAAATATTTTGTTTCTACAAGTGTCCTAATTTTAGGGATTAGAGATATAATTTAGGGTCTATAGTTTAAAGGTTTAGGTTTATGTGCATAGAATTTAGAGGTCGTGGTTTGAATTTAGAATTTAGTGTTAGAATTTAAGGGTTATAGGTAAAAATTTAAATCCCTAACATATTACGCTAATACATGAACCCTAATCTCTAAACTTTAAATTCTAACCCTAAACTATAAATTCTAACCACATACCCCTAATTCTAATCCCCTTAAGCTATGAACCCTAAACTGAATCTCTATCCCCTACAAATTAGGACGCTTATGGATATTTTCCCATGTAGTAATCGACTATTTCAAATTAAATATTATAGAAGTGAGCTTATTAATTCAAATATCCAATTGTAATAATTTCATGCCGATGCTTGCGACGACTGTGTTGGTTTTGTAGTTTATCTTTTGGTTTTAGATGATTTATTTTTTTGAAAGAAAATTTTGATCCTGTAGTCCGTATTCAGTGAAGAATTGAATGTTATTCATAGTGTCTCTAGGCACTAGCTTTAAACTTGATTGTTTGCATGTTAGGTGTCTTGGAGTGTGTTTGATGTCTAAAAAATTAAGGCCAAACTTGAACATTGTTCTCTTAGTTATGATAAGGGATTACTGTACATGATTAGGGAGGTAGTGGACGGTATTATTTCTGGTAGGAATTTTATTACTGTTAATAAACAACTTTGTGTTCATTGGGGTATTATTGTATAGATTGGTTTGGGGATTGACTTTGTAGGTTACGAAGATGTATATTGTAGCAGAATTTTGCTTCTTTAGGATATAATACAAATAAATTTATCTAAAAATTATTTTAATTTTATTTTATAATAGTTAATTATTAGAATAGTTATTCGAATCTGTATTATTACTACCTATAATAATAACAACACTTATAATACCATACAAAAGATCTTCCATATTTGTGACAAAATTTGATAACATATTTGAGCCAAGTCAACGAAGTAGTAAGTTACTTATTATTTAAGGTGATAATAGTAAATATAATTAAATTAAACTATAAAAAATAAATATGTTGTTTTTTCAATTAAGTAGAGATAAATATATTCTCAAAGTAAATGTCGAGATTCGAACTCATACAAAATGAGACAACATAAAAATTATTGATCATTCAGTCAATTAATAGATCTGGTCAAAATTCCACTTACTATTTTAGTAATAAAGGTAAGGCAAATCACGTTTTAAACATGAGGGGAAAAAGTTATGGGAGGTGAATGGGAATGACATGTTATGTTCTCAATTTAATTCTCGGTACCCTTGACTATTAAGCATGAGCCGAACCTAATAATCATAGTGTCATCTTAATTGCTTTTTTTTTGGTACACCTAAATACTTATGTACACCCAAGAATTTTATTTTTATAAAATAAATCAATAAGTAGTATTTAGAATTATTCTGACTTATTCATGCTATATGTGGATTTTGTCAGAAATTATTTTGATATGGGTTTAATTTATCTATTCTTTGTATTAATTAATTCAGACTTTTATAATTTTTATTGAGAAGAAATAAATAGTTGATTATGAAATATATTCTAATTTTACGATTGTAAATCAAAATTTAGTTGTCTTAATAGATGCTTGCAATCACCAACAATAGTTCGTGGTTGAGCTTTGGTAAAATTAATTTTGTTAGAGATCTATAAATTAACCGAGTGATTAAGGATACGCATATTGTCTCATATTGTATGGGATTGAGTCACAACATATGCCTTTGGATGTAATTATTTCTACTTAATAAAAAAAATTAATTTTGTCAATATGCATTTTTTTCGAGTTGTTTGCTTAGGTTAAATGGTCATATTCTATGCTTTAGTGGCGAGTTTGTGCATTCCAATAATTTTAAGATATATCACTGATTAATGTGATTAGTTTACTCTATTTTTTTTACAAAAGGAATTTCATTACTAAAGCATTACAGCAGAAGCCTCAAACAGTAAGGCAAATAGGACTGCCAATTAGGGGGCAGTAGCCAAATCGGACAGCTTTTACAACCCAGTTTGCGGCTTTGTTACAAGATCGCTTAACAACAAAAAAAGAAAAACAAGGGAAAGAGAAAGAGAAAGAGATTCCTAAAATATCACCTTCAATGGCTGCTGACAGCGTTTTAGAGTTAATACGAGCAATGACGCCTGCATTATCAAACTCGATAATAACATTAGTGA
This sequence comes from Hibiscus trionum, assembly GCA_030270665.1. Taxonomy (NCBI): domain Eukaryota; kingdom Viridiplantae; phylum Streptophyta; class Magnoliopsida; order Malvales; family Malvaceae; genus Hibiscus; species Hibiscus trionum. The sequence goes on from BSYR01000050.1 coordinate 1,066,046, forward strand.
AACCATCGTTAATTGCTGCAAGGGTCCCCAAACGAACTGCAAATGCTTCAGCTGCTGAGACAAATGAAAAACCACTACAACACTTGCTTTCCCTCCCAATAGATCAAGCGAGTCATCACAATTAGTTTTCACAAAGATCAGAATGGCTAGAAGGAGATTAGGAAGGAATGTTCAAAGTGGCATTGCATGAGATAAATTCCGAAAAAGAATATTGAAGTTTCATCCAAAATGAAACTTTCCAAAGATACCAACATAAAAAAGCAATGAGTTGAAAAACTTCAGAGAACTTTCTATTAGCGTTTAGGGATTCAAGCCAACTTTTGATGAAGAATATTGAAGTTTCACAAAGTCTGTTTTACGGTCCATGTTCGGAGTGCGAGGCTACCCCTCCTAACAATGTTCTCTCCAAGGATCAAACTCACATCCTCTCCTTGAGAGTGCAATGTGCTTTACCAATGCACTCAACACTTGTTGGTTATAAACTTTTGTATTATGTACTTTTAAGCTTTAAACTTTTTCAAATATATATTTTTTGATTAAATAGAGAGGTATTACATTTTAATACCGGGATTTGAAAGAAAAAAAACGAGATTAATATTTTTGGTGATAAACTTTAATATATATATACAAATATTTCATCTTAAAACTAACTTCAATCACTAATTTTTATGTTTGGATTATGTATTATGAACTTTCAAATTTTATGTGTTTACAATGTGATATGTTAAAACTTTTAAATTTAAAAAACTAAATAAATAAATAAAAATGTAAATCGGGTACCCGAATAGCAGGTGCCCGGATAAAACGGGCCAGGACACGGGCCAATATATAAAGTACCCGGGAATGAACACCCCTACCTCCAATGGGGAAAGATCGGATGGCCTCGACTTCGAGAACAGAAAAGAGAGTCTAAATTTTATCAATAAGCCATTCGCGTGAGTTACCATCAATAAGACTAGCAACAAAGAACTCTCGGTTTGAAGGTGGTCTCGGAGATGAAATAGATAAGCTTAGTAATTTATGAATCCATCTATCATCACATATAGAGATATTAATTCCATTTCCAATTTGAGATAGGGTGCCTTTGGATAGAAGATTAATTCCTTCCCGAATATTAGTCCAAGCCCATGAAGGATTATGACATAAAGGAGCTTGAAAAATGTTCCATTTGAGAAATAGATGCCAAGTAGAACTCGGGCCACAAATGAGTCCAAATTTTTTAAAATTCTCCATGTTTGTTTTGCCACCAAATTTTTGTTGAAGGATTTCAAATCTCGAAAACCTAAGCCCTCAAGGTCCTTTGCTTTACAAAGTTTATTCCAACTAAGCCAATAAATTCTTTTATCCTTGTCTTTGGATCCATTCCACCAGAAACGGCGAATAATTGAGTTAAGCTCATCACATAAGGTTATTGGTAGCAGGAAACATTGCATTACATAAGAAGAGATCGCAGTAGCAACAACTTTGATAAGAATCTTTTTACCTTCTTATGAGAGGAACTTGGACGTCCAGCTTTGAAGCTTCTTTTGAACGTTTTCAAGAATGAAAGCTAAAGCTTTTTTGCCCTCTGCCCCAGATTGAGGGGAGTCCAAGGTATTTACTCTCTTCTTCCATTATACCAAAACCCAAAGAATTAGTGAGTGGTCCTTTTAGATTGGAACTAAGGTTCGGTGAGAAGAAAATGAAGGATTTGCTTACGTTAACAGATTGGACCGTGACGTTCTACAAGTCGTCAAAAATATTTAAAACCAAGGAACAATTTGCATGGATGGCTTTCGTAGAGAGGATACAACCATCAATAGACAAAGCATAACTTTTTGGATCCACCAAGCGTCAAAACCCATCTTGGTCATAATAATCTTGAGGACATCTCAATCGACCTTGTCATACGCTTTCTCCAAGTCGATTTTGAGGGACATAACACCTGAGGATCCTTTCATCCTCCTTTTAATAGCATGGAAGGCTTCATGAGTTGAGATTATGTTATTATGAATGAGACGACCATTCACAAAATCAAACTGAGAAGGTGGGATGAGATCAGGCAGGAAGGACTTTATGTTAGAATCAAATCATAAATTAATATGAAATCTAAACCCGGGATCAATCAAGTCAAATCATCAAGAACAATAAACCGAAACATAATAGATATGAAACCTAAAATCTAGAATCTATCATGTCAAATCATCAAGAATAATAAACTGAATAAACCGAGTGCGGAAGCGTACCTGAATTCATTGATAGATTGAAAATCTTGAATCTTGATGTGGAAATCCCAAAACTTTGGTATTGATCTTCCAAGAAGATAGGTTATCTCTTGACGTAAAACTCTCTGACGGGGAAGGAGAGAAAACAAGTTAACCTATTTCTTGGGGACCACTACCTCTTTATATAGTTGATTATTAAATCAACTATTAAATATTTATAACTCTGCCCCTCATTGAATTATAAATATATCTTATGGTATCTACACTTTTATTTCCATGACACTTTAATACCTATGACACGCTTAACTTAATTGGTCACTTTATTTTGTGTCATACTTTATAATAGCAACATACTTTTTTACATATGTGCCCACAATTGAGGATTTTAATCCAACAATCTCCCACTTGGGCAACATATGTTTCCTGATAAATGTACAACCTTATGAGCTCAAAATTTTTGCTATTATATAATAGGTATTCTATAACAATCTCGTCCATCAATTATATCCATATAGGATCAAAGCGGTCTTCGCCATATCAATCATGACTGGACCCATCAATGGTCACGTATACAAACATAATCAAATGACATAGATCAATCATGGATGTGTAGCATGGAAAATTACATGAAATGTGAACCGAACATGTCTATTTTCAACTGGTCCTCCTAAACCTTAGTGAGATCAACTTTACTGAATTCAGAGTGTGCATAAATCAAAAGAACTTTATTTCTGCAGAAAATAATCTTAAATAACTTTAAACTGAAGTAACCGGAATTGTGTCTAAACCGAATGAGCATTTTTTTTAAATTACAAACTCCCACTAAAACCGAATATCCTTAAATAACATTACACCCACATGAGTAGTGTGCTCATGAAAGACCTAAGGTGACAGTTTCTTAATATGCGCGCAATTATGGAGTTTGTACCAACATGCTCTATAGACACACAACCACTCTGAATTTTCTTTAACAACTAGGAACGTAATATTTATGTCCTTCAAGTTTAAAGTGTTCCTATTGTTTATAGAATAAATGAATGCATATTTATTGTCACAAAATAACTAAAGTGGTCTTTCTATTCAATATACAATTAGCAGTTCACGTGACAAAATTCTTTTGCATCAATATTCTATTAGAATCGAAGTCTGTAAACCTAATGATCTCTAACTTACCAAAACTCCGACATGTGAGCAAGTAATTTTTGTTCTCTGAAGATATATCATAACCCCATTGGCTGCTATCCAATGGTCCATAATATGATTCCTCATATATCTGTCTAACATTCAAACAATGTACACAATTTCCAAATGCATACATACTTAAGCATAAATTAGATTCTCAATAGCTTATGTATAGAGAATCTTTTGGATTTTCTAAATTTCAAGGTTACTTTTAGGGCATTGTGTAAGATTAAATTTGTCTTCTTTAGCAATATGAGTATCACTTGATTTTACTCCCACTGAACTTGTAGTAAATACAATTGTCAACCAAATTTATCTCAAAACCGAATGAGATAATCAACATGAAATTTATAATTTCATTAATAAGAGTCCTACATAAGCTCATAGATAGATTTCTTTAATTTACATATCATTGACATTGTATCATAAGACACAACTCTATGATTGTACCATATAAATAGTTTCTTCAATGTCGTCATTGAAAAAAACAAGCTTAACATCTATCTAATGTAGCTTAAGACTAAAACAAGCAACAAGTGAAATAATTATCTTGAAAGAGTCTTTCAATAAAAACTTGAGAGAAAGTCTCTACAAAATCAATGTCTTCTTTTAGAGTATATCCTTTAGATACAAGACGTGCTTTATACTTATCCACATTACCATTTCTATCCCTATTAGTTTTAAATATTCATTTACAACCAATTGGTTTGCACCTTAAGGTAATGAGACAAGTTCCTAAACTTTATTGTATTGCACAAAATTATACTCTTCTTGAATGACATCAATCCACTTTTGAGAGTTAGAACTTTTATGGCCTGATAAAAAAAATGATTAAACATTTTCTACCATTCCATTGTTACCTTATTTTCTTGAAGAAATACAATATAATAATCTGGAATAGTATTTCATCTTCCTCTCGTGGACCTCTTTAATGACACTTGTTTTTTTTAAGGTTGTTGAGTTTGTTCTTCTGAAACAATTACCTTATCTTGAATGGGAGTTGTTCAACATTGTTTTGTTGAGGTACTTGATTCACTTCTTGATTAATGATAGGTTGAAAACCTAAACATTGTCAAAAGTGATAGTAGGAATTAAATTATAATTCAATTCCTCCTCAATAACAATGTATCTAACCTTATTTCTCCCTCCAAACTCAACATCCTAAAAAAAATTATAAATCTCTCCTTAAAATAATCTTAATTGTGGGATCATAAAATTTACAGTCCATGGATCACTCAAAATAACCGAAGTAGTTGCTCGCTTTTAAAGTTTAATTTCTTTACATGTGTCCTAACTTATACAAAAGAATCAATACTGAAAAACTTATTGTCGTTTCTTTTGGCTAGAACCCTTAGCAACTTTATTTAAATATTTTTTTTATTGCCCTTATTCTTAAAGACACTAACTAAATGAGCACTAACAAAATAATTATTTTTACACTTATAATGCTTCAACCTTTCTTCCTCTTGAACACGATGAGAAATGAACCCAAATAGAGTATATTTCTTCCTTTGACAGTTGTAACTTGAATTGGTTAAATTGTATAGGAAGCGATATCAAAACCATAAGAACAAACAATTGTTAGAAAGTTCGATCTTATGTGCCTTAAATTTTGAAGCAATATAAAGAATTTTTATAATCTACTCTCTCACATTTCCTTGACCCTTATACTTCATAGACATCAAAGAAAGCATAAGTGATGTCATCTTAACCTTAATGTTTTGGGTAAAACATTTCTTAATTTCGTCAAGGAAACCCTTAGTATGAATAATCTCTTTAGATTTGTGCTGCTAAAGACATCTAAAATGTTGTGTTTTATGATCATTAGACTCATGCGATTCGAACGATCTCACCTCTCAAAATACCTTTTATGGGTGCTTACTGCGGTGAGAGGTGCAAGTTGTTCATTCCTTAGTGCAAAGTCTATGTTCATACATCAAAATACTATATGTAAGTGTCTTTTCTATTCCTTGAAATTAGTTTCACTAAACACGAGTGTAGAATGTATTTAACAGATATTGTGACAACAAAAATAAATTACCTAAATATAGAACAAAAATAAGTAAATAAAATAGAAACAAGCTCACATAAATATTCATAAGTAAACAAATAAATTCAAAATAATGACTAGTTCCCCTCAAGATACCAAGCACAACATTAATATCAAGTCATTGGACAGTAATATTAATTGTAAGCGGTACTCTTGTTGTAGCAATCAAACATTGACAATAAACTATGTCAAACAATAGGCTAATCTTTGGACTAACGTATTGCTCACATAAAATACCTTATAATTGTCACACATTTATCGCCACAGTTGTCGTTGTAATTCTGCCAAATATTAACTTTCCTTTGGGCCAATTAATAAACGCATGAATTACAAAAACCCATAATCATCTTAATATTTTAAATAAACTAATTTACACAAAAGCGGTCACTTTGGTGACATTATGTTTTAATTAATCCATTAAAATATTAGACATCCGAAGCCAAAATATGAATTTAATTGTTTCAAAAAATTTCCTTAATTTTTTTTATCTTTCAATTAAATTAAAAGATAATCAAAATAATAATAAATTTGAATAAAGGTAAACCTCATATTAAGATATCGAACACTCCATTAATATTTCATCGTTGGACAAAACATTAACTTGCAAGTGATATCTTGGTATAGTAATCAAACATTGATAATAAGAACATGTCAAACAGAAATCTTCCTTTGGGCCGATTTATTGCTCACATATAAAACTGAATAACTATCACATGTTTATTACCACAGTTGCACATGTAATAATGTTAATTATTAACCTTCCTTTGGGCCGATTAATACTAACATAATCCGACTTACATGCACAAAACCTTCTATATTTTAAAATAAAATAATTTCCACAAAAGAGGTCACTTTGGTGACTTAATATTTCAATTAAATTATTTTAAAATATATACAATAAATATACCGATATCCAAATTTAAAATTTTGTAACAGTCAAAACTGAAATTTTTGATAACACTTGAGTTTTCCGAAATAACCTAAAATAAGGTTGTCTGAATGGGGCTATCAGAAATCGAAAAAATCTAAATCCTTGACTATTTCTTTAAAAAAATTCCTTAAGCATGCATGTGCCGAAATTAAAGTAGAATTCCAAACAATCAAACTTTAACTAAAAGTCAAAGTCAGAAGTATTATACACATGAGTAATTCATATAATGATCACATAAGACCTTAAAATATTCATAATAACCTAATGATCAAACTGAATAAGATATGAATTTCATAAGATTAATGGCATGCTTTCCAAAACCAAAACCAAATGTATATTCCGTAGACAACATTAATGACATAATTAAGCATAATATCAAACAAATTTAAGCTAAAGGTGTTGTATAAAACTAAACATGATTCAACAAAATTCAACCATAATTTATTAGACATAACCCGAATATAAAGCTTCGAAAGCTAACCTGGTTATAAAATTTCTCCATCACGGTAAATTTACTTTGATAGAGCACCAATTAAGCTTTGATCTTTTCAATTTCCAGATAACAATTGACCGACTTCAAAGTAATTTATCAATTTTGATCGAATCATAATATCTAATAATGGGTGCAATCATACACATAGTAAACTAAATATTTGACTAATCAAGTCATATAAATCAAAATCATAAATTACCGGATTATGATCGAACATAAATTCAAGAGACAAAAAAACAAACTTTAAAATTTAATGGGCATTAACAATAAAATATGTAAGAATACGACTTTAATAATTATCAATAATCCAAATACCAATCATTCTCATAGTCTTACGACAGGCAGTTAAAGGTGATAGGGCAGCCCTACTTCGATCTCCAAATCGATTCAAAATTCTAGGAGACGCCATGAGAAGAGTTTACAATATGGTGGGCATATATATTTTGCGATAAATTCAAGAGGAGGGTTATCACAAATAACATGACATAACTGTAATCGGAAAAAAAAAATAGTTTGATCGAACCCTAAATGCCCAAGTAATAAATTCTAAATCATATAAAACATCAAAATTCTAAAGTTTTCCTAATAAATCAATCGATCCAAAAATAAATAAATAAAATGGTTCTCAATGATTTAACATGACGAGGCTCTGATGCCACTTGTTAGAATCAAATCATAAATTAATATGAAATCTAAACCCAGGATCAATCAAGTCAAATCATCAATAACAATAAACCGAAACATAATAGATATGAAACCTAAAATCCAGAATCTATCATGTCAAATCATCAAGAATAATAAACTGAATAAACCGAGTGCGGAAGCGTACCTGAATTCATTGATAGATTGAAAATCTTGAATCTTGATGTGGAAATCCCAAAACTTTGGTATTGATCTTCCAAGAAGATAGGTTATCTCTTGACGTAAAACTCTCTGACGGGGAAGGAGAGAAAACAAGTTAACCTATTTCTTGGGGACCACTACCTCTTTATATAGTTGATTATTAAATCAACTATTAAATATTTATAACTCTGCCCCTCATTGAATTATAAATATATCTTATGGTATCTACACTTTTATTTCCATGACACTTTAATACCTATGACACGCTTAACTTAATTGGTCACTTTATTTTGTGTCATACTTTATAATAGCAACATACATTTTTACATATGTGCCCACAATTGAGGATTTTAATCCAACACTTTAGTCTTGTAGCAAGGATTTTGGTAATCACCTTGGCTGAGAAATTACACAAATTTATAGGACGATAGAGCTTCATAAAGTGCTTCTTAAACTGGCCCACAATACTCGCTTCATCTTCGAGCCAAGTCCCCATCTCATCTTTGATATCATGAATTGAGTTAAATCTTCAGTTCTTGAGTGTAGTTGCATGAAAAATTTTGTATTATAATCTTCAAATATCAACCAATTAACTCTAGCACGTTGATGCCAATGTCTTTCCCCCCTCTCCCATAATTTTTAAACTTCCAGTTTGAGTTGATGAATCTCTTCCTTCGAATTGATCGAAAGAATAATACTTTTTAATTCTAAAATTTTCTTTTTAAAATCTTCGCAAGTCTCCATATTATTTCCAAGCTTCTCCTTACTCCATTTACCCAATTTGACTCTTGTGGCTTTGATCTTCCTACTAAAAGGAGATCCTCTCTGAAATTGTTTATCTTACTCCATGTTGTAAAATAATGGCAATTATGAGAATAAAAGATAAAACAAAAATGTCTGAGGCGTGCACAAGACATTGTCCTTAAGGATATTTCGCAATAATGCGTACCCTCCAAGATTCAACGGACCCTTTTGCAGTGCAGGAGACAGAAAGAACAAGGATAAATGATACTCAACTTAGAGAGAATGAGAAAGTAGAGATAGTTACTTTTAATTTGGTGATTTGGAAAGCAAGTGAGCATGATATTTATAGTACCATGTATTCCCAAAGGGGGTATTCAAAATAGTAAGTAATCAAGGGCAAATCTGTCATAAAGAAAAATGAATGGTTAAAATTAAATATTATTTCAAATTTAAAATGAATGGTTGAAATTAAAGATTTTGAAATGAGGGGTTAAAAATCACTTAAAAATAATTTAAATAAAGTAAAATAAAATAAAAAATAAATTGGACCTCTAGTTCATGCACATGAGAAAATTGACCGATTAAAATACTTGGCCTAAGCCCGTGTGCGCAAGACCACCATTATATTTTTCTCTTACAAGCCCAATATCAAGTCTTTATATTTAAACCATAGTCAAGTGTTTTTTAAAAGAAATGTGGGATTCTTTAAAATATACTAAGTAACTTTATTTTTTTACAACAATCCCCCACATATTTCAAAGAATGATAAGAAGAAGAAAAAATTAGCTGAGTATCTTAACATAATGTATTCATTCTGGTGTCTTTTTGGACTATGAACCAGAATTTAGAAAAATAAGGCATAACTTACTGAGTGTTTGGTGAAACACGTTTTGTTCTTTGCAATGGTTATTGTCGCTTGGAAATCACAATTCATGGGCACCGAAGTTGTCGGTTTTGAGCCCAACGGTATACATGCTAAGAAGTTTCTCAACCACTCAGCTTCGTTACCAGCCAATTCTAAAGCAATGAATTCAGGTTCCATGGTAGATCTTGCTATAAGTATTTGTTTGGCTGATTTCCATGATATTGTTCCACCTCCAAGAGTGAATACATAACCACTAGTGAATTTGGTCTCATTTGAGTCAGATATCTAATTAGCATCATTGTATCCTTCTAATATAGTGGGAAATCCACTAAAGTGAATACCATAATTTATGGTACCTTTCAAATATCTCATTAACTTCACTATAGCTCTCCAATGCTCATAGTTTGGGTTATGAGTATATATGCTCAACCGATAAACAACGTATGCTATATCAGGTCTGGTAAAATTCATCAAGTGCACCAGACTTCCAATAATCTATGCATACTTGGATTGAGCAACAGGTTCACCTATATTTTTCCTTAATTGAGTGTTAGCATCATAAGAAGTATTCACAAGTTTGTTGTTAAAGTAACCAAACTTCTTTAAAAGCTTCTCAACATAGTGTCCTTGTGAGAGTATTATACTATCATCTTTTCTTATAATTTTAACACCCAATATAACATTTGCTTCGCCCATATCTTTCATATCAAAATTTGAAGCAAGATATCTCTTTGTATCAAGTAACAACTCATAGCAATTACTAAATATAAGCATGTCATCAACATATAAGCATATGATCACACAACTACCATTGACTAGTTTAGTATAAACACATTTATCAACATCAACAGAAGAAAAACCATCACTCATTAATACTTGATCAAATTTTTCATGCCATTGTTTAGGTGCTTGTTTTAAACCATACAAAGATTTGAGAAGCTTACATACTTTACTTTCATGACCTGACACAGTACATTCTTCGGGTTGTTCCATATAATTTTTTTTTCTAAGTCGCCATTTAAAAAAGCAGTTTTAACATCCATTTGATGGATAAAAAATTTATGTATAGATGCTAAAGCAATCAAAATTCGAATGGAAGAAATTCTAGTAACTGGAGCAAATGTGTCAAAATACTCAATGTTTTGTTTTTGAGAAAAACCCTTTGCAACCAATCTAGCTTTGTACTTTTCTATAGAACCATCAGGATAAAATTTCTTTTTGAAAATCCATTTGCAACCAATAGGCTTTTCTCTGGGTGGTAAATCAACTAATTCCCATGTTTTATTTTGTAAAATTGAATCAAGTTTAGTTTTAATGGCTTCTTTCCAAAAAGGAGCATCAGATGAAGAAATTACATCAGTAAATGTTATTGGATCATTTTCAACTAAGTATGTATAAAACTCACTTCCAAAGGATTTTTCAGTTCTAGGTCGTTTAGATCTTCTCAATTCATTATATTCATAATCAGTTTGAATAGTAGGTGCATGTGAAATAAGATCAGTTTTTAAGGGAAAAATATTCTCAAAAAAATCAGCATTTTTCGTCTCAACAATTGTATTCTTTTCAAGTATATCACTTCTCAAAATAAGAAATCTATATGCAGCACTATGTTCAGCATAACCAATGAACAGGCAATCAGAAGTTTTAGAACCAATTTTTCTTTTCTTAGGGTCTGGAAGATTAACTTTAGCAAGGCACCCCCACACTTTTAAGTATTTCAAATTAGGTGAATAACCTTTCCACAATTCATAGGGTGTTTTACCATTTTTTATGAGGGATTCGATTTTGTAAATGACATGTAGAAAGAATAGCTTCACCCCAAAGATTTTCATAAGCATTAGAGGAGACAAGCATACAATTCATCATTTCTTTTAATGTTCTATTTTTCCTTTCTGCTACTCCATTAGACTCAGGTGAATAAGGAGGAGTGAGTTCATGTATTATGCCTTCTTTTTCGCTATAGTAATTAAGAGTAATATATTCACCTGCTCTATCTGACCTAACCCTTTTAATCTTTTTATTCAATTAATTTTCTACTTCTGCTTTATATTTAAGAAACATTAGAAATGTTTCATCTTTATTTCTAAGAAGGTAAATTTTAGTATATCTTGAAGAATCATCAATAAATGTGACATAATATCTTTTACCACCTCTAGTCATTGTTTGTTTTAAGTCTCCTAAATCGGTATGAATAAGATTTAAAAGTTTTGTTTCTCTATGTGTAGGAGCACAAAATTTCTTAGTTTGTTTAGCTTCAGCACAAGTTTCATATTTTTGTAGAGAATTATTAGTGCTAGAGATTAAGCCAAGAAATTGTATATTTTTTAAATATGAAGCATTCAGATGTCCTAATCTAGCATGCCATAAATCATACGAATCAATCAAGTAAGTAGAATAAGAGTTAGCATTCGCATTCATTATTTCATAAACATTTAGTACAAACAAGTCATTCTTACAATATCCCTTACCCACAAAGTTATTGCTCTTGGTCAATATGACCTTATCGGATTCAAAGGAAATTTTTATTCCAGCTTTTCCTAACAGTGAACCGATACTAGGTTGGTTCGAATATCAAGGACATAAAATACATCACTTAAGGCAAGAGTTTTCCCAGATGTGAGTTTCGTCATAACCTTGCCTTTTCCATGCACACTTGCAGTTCGAGAATCCCCCAGATAAACTGATTCTTCCCCTTCCTTTACTAGAGTATATGAGGTAAACACATTTCTATTGCCACATGTGTGCCGAGTGGCACCATAATCTATGACCCATTCAGTCATGTTTGTGACAATGTTTGCTTGAGAGACAACCGCAACAATAATTTCATCTGCCTCAACCAAATTGACATTTGAATTAGCAGGATTTTCATGTCTCCCCTTTCGATGTCTACATTGGTGTGCATAATGCCCTGGCTTTCCATAAAAATAACAGCAATTTCCTTTCTTTTTGAAGGTAGGGTTATTAAACTTAGGCATGGCATGATTTCTAGGCATAACATTATTTCTAGAATTATTAGACTTAGGCATGGCATGATTTTTAAACCTTGAGTTATGTCTGCAGCTCATACCTCTTCTAGCATTTCCTTCGATGAGATTGGCTCTCGTTGTAAACTCTCTCTTGTTGGCGTTCTTTAGCTCCTTTCGATTGGTTTCCTCTATGATAATGTGAGTGATGAGTTCCTTCATTGAGAGTTGTTTGTGTTTGAGTTGTTGTTTGTAGTCATTCCATGATTGGGGTAGCTTTTCAATCAATAATCTGGCAACAAACTCTTCTGGAAAAGTGATGTTCTCCGACTTTAGGTCCTCGAGCAATTTGTGATATTCATTGATCTTAACCTTAACCTCCACATCTTCAGTCATCTCCCACCATAGAACTTTTCGATGATAAATTTTTGTTTACCAACATCTTCACCAGTGTATTTCAGAATCATATTATCCCAAGTCTCTTTTGATTCCTTGTACGGACAATAAACATCAAAAAATTCATTCGATAAAGTGGAAATTATGGTGTGCCTACATACCTTGTTGGCATGGATCCAACATTCTATTTGTTTTTCTGAAGCTGTAGGCGACAAACTTTCTGTCAGCGCAAAGGCAACTCCATGCATGTCTAAGACGAAGTAGACACATTCTTGCCATCTCTTGAAGTTTTCTCCATCAAAGACTTCAATCTTGGAGATATCCGGGAAGGGTTTGGCAAAGGTGGCATTGGGTATGACTTGAACGGATTCAAATACACGAGTGTTATTGTTTGTTGGATCTCTAGAAGTATTTTGGTTGGACTCGGTAGGGATAGTTGTTTCTAGGGTGTCGTTGGCCATTTAAATATCCTTAAAATTGTTGTAAAATAATGGCAATTATGAGAAAAAGAAGATAAAACAAAAATGTCTGAGGCGTGCACAAGACATTGTCCTTAAGGATATTTCACAATAATGCGTACCCTCCAGGATTCAACGGACCCTTCTGCAGTGCAGGAGACAGAAAGAACAAGGATAAATGATACTCAGCTTGGAGAGAATGAAAAAGTAGAGAAAGATACTTTTAATTTGGTGATTTGGAAAGCAAGTGAGCATGGTATTTATAGTACCATGTATTCCCAAAAAGGGTATTCAAAATAGTAAGTAATCAAGGGCAAAACCCGTGTGCGCAAGACCACTCTTATATTTTTCTCTAACAAGTCTAATATCAAATCTTTATATTTAAACCATAGTCAAGTGCTTTTTAAAAGAAATGTGGGATTCTTTGAAATATACTAAGTAACTTTATTTTTTTACAACACTCCAAGCCTATTTTACATTGGTAGAACAGTCCTCCTTAATGAGCCATTTGGATTCAAACTTAAAAGTCATTTTTCCTCTTCTTCCTATGGTCCTCAAGGAGTAGAACCATAGGGTTATGATCAGAAGAAATAGCAACTTCCATGAGTCCTATTGCTTTTGGGAACATGAAGCTCCAATCTCCTTTGATGGGCATCTCTATCAAACTAGCATTATTTATGAATTCTTGAAAACAACGAGCTTGGTTGGGATTAACAGTCAATCCCACCACTTTTTTCTTCTTGATCCATGACCATATTTGTATCCCCAATGACACACCATTTACTATTTTGTTGGGTTCTAAGTCTTGACAGATTTTCCCAAAAGATTTTTTTTATCTGCAATATATGAAAGCCTATAGATGAATGTACAGAACCACTCTTCTCCATTCTTGAAAGAGAAAGGAGTATCAATAAAAAATTTACAAGATTTGATGATTGAAACATAGATGTCTTCTATCTACCACAAAGCCAATTCCCAGCAATTTCAATAGGATCAATATAGAAGCAACCACTGAAGTTGTTCCTTCTTTAAAAAAAAAATTCAAGATCCTTTCTCTTTTGTTTTGTTTCACTTAAGAAAACAAGAGAGGCATAGAATTTATTGAAGATATCTCTAAGGGCTCTTACCGTTTCAATATTACAAGACTTCTAACGTTCCAATTTAACAAGGCCATAAGAAACAGTCAAGAAAAAGGCAGAAAAATCAGAAAGTAAAAATCTCAGGCAGCACAATCGCAGAGATCAGCAAGATCTTCTCGGTGAATGCGTGGATTTTTTGCGGGGTAAATGTTACAAAGTCGGTCCAAAAGATTCGTAAGCATGTTTTCGATAAGATCAGAGATCACGTAATTACGAGCTCAAAATAAAAACCAAAATCTCATCCTAACAATAATTGTAATTAATTAACTAAAGCATGAAATTAAGTATTTAATATTAGGTGAAGTATTTAAGATTAATCATATATACGACTTACGAGTATAATATGGGTTATGCTATTCACAACAAGGGTTGTCAATAAGAACTATATGATTCCTATCATCAATGCCTATTTGACTTTTTAATTGAATCTAGTACAATGTAATTAATTAGATTCCTAAAAGCTTGTGTTCTATTATTCTAAACTTTTTTCATATAATTAAACATTAAAACTCTAAACCCTAAACTCTAAACATTAAACCCTAAATCCTAAACATGAAATCTAAACACTAGGTTCTAAAACTTTAATTCTAAACCTTAAACCCTAAAACTTAAACATTAAACATAAACCCTAAAACTCTAAACCCTAAAACATGAAAACATAAACCCTAAAGCCCTAAACCTAAACCTAAACCTAAAACATAAAACCCTAAATCTAAGCCATAAACACTAAACACTAAACCCTAAACCTAAAATCCAAAAGTCTAAACTCAAAATCCTAAACACTAAACTCCTAAAACACTAACAATAAACCATAAACTCTTTTAGGTAAGTATTGATTACATTAAACACTCTTAAAATAATTAAATACAACTTTTAAGAATGTAATTAATTATATTCTATTAAATTTTATTGAAAAATAAAACAAATATTAATTATAAGAATCTATAGAATATTCATTGATAGCCCTTAGGGCCGTCAATAGCAAAATCTATAATATTATTTCATTTTTAAAATGTACTAAAATCTAGTAGTATTTGTATGAGTTTTTATTAAATAGTGTTATAGTAATATTTTTAAGACAAGTGTCAAAGTTCAAACTTATATAAAGGGTAAAACAGATGTGCATCCATGACCACTAGACTAATTATTGTATCTTAATTTTGGAAAATTTTACAACGTGCGACGAACACTACTGAACAGCACTAATGTTGAACACCGCTGAACACAATTAACTTAATTAATAAAGATTTAAAATTTTAAAGACTCATCATACAATTAATAATATTTTAAAAAATTCAATTAAATTAATTTTATATATTAAAATTTTATTTTTTTAATAAGGGTAAACTATATATTTAGTAACTCACCTATTTCTGTATTTCTATTGAACCCTCATTATTTAAATATTAATTCAATTTAACCCTATTCTTTATAAAAAACATTTTAACCCTTAACCCTCAACCTAAAACCCTAAACCCTCATTATTTAAGGTTTAGGGTAAACCTTAAACCCTATTCTTATTCACTCATTCCCTTTTCTATTACCTTGTTTACGCACAGTAGCAATATATCGCAATCTTTAATAATGTCATTGGTTTCCTTCTTCATTCTCAATCGAGAAGTAGATTAATTTTTTCATTTTTCGTGTTATTTTGCTTCGTCCGTTCAAACTTTTCAGTTTTTCGGTTCTTGAGCCATTCTTTATAGCGATTTTTGGTACATAAGCTGAAAATTAAATGATTTCTAGTCATAAGTGATCGCATGGAGTCTGGATCTGGAATTTGAACAGTTTTTGTTCTTCAAATTCATCGTTACTTGGATGTTTATCGAAGTATTTGGAAATTTAGGAAAATATTTTATGCTTTTTTATTCTTTTAATCGTGTTTAAATTTAAGGCTGTGTATTTTGTTTTTATGGTTCAAACCATAAATAAAATTCAATATTTCAAATTCTAGCCAAACATTGCTTTTACAGATTTCTGCTATGTTGCGTAGAATTTTTCTTCTTCTTGAAGTACCATAAATCGGACAAGGTTATAGGATATTTAAATATATATTCATTTTCATATAGGTTTAAGAGTTTAAGGGTTTAGGGTTTAATAGTTTAGGGTTTTAGGAGGGTTAAGGGTTAAATTATTTTTATAAAAAATATGATCAAATTGAAATAATATTTAAATAATGAGAGTTCAATAGAAATACGAAAATAGGTGAGGTACTAAATATATAGTTTACCCTTATTAAAAATTTAATATATATATAAAAAATTTAATATAGTTTACCCTTATTAAAAATTAATTATTTGATGAGTCCTTGAAATTTTAAATTTTTATTAATTAATTTAATGATGTTCAGCAGTGTTCAGCATTAGTGGTGTTCAGCGGTGTTCGTCGCACGTGGTAGACTCATCCCTTAATATTAGTCATATTGTTAGTTTGTTATATATTATAAAACTATGGCTTAATAGCACCATTGGCCCCTAAAGAATGCACTTTTATAACGAGTTGCACCCTAAAAAAATTTCAGGACATTTTACCTCCTAAACTAAAAATTGTGACCCCATTTATCTCCTACCATTAACTTCCGTTTAAAAAAAATCAAAGCCCAATCAGAACGCGCCACATGTTACTTTTGTAATAAAAAATCCGCTTACTTTAATAAAAGGGGTAAATTGTACGTTAAGTCTGTCAGATTTTTATTTTTGTTCATTTTAGTCCTAAATATCTTTATTTAACCTAAAATTGACTCCAACTTTTTTCTATTTTTTTATAATTTAGTCCAATATTTTTAATATGATATTATTTTTGTTCATTTTAGTCCTAAAAATCTTTATGTAACTCGAACTCAACCCCTATTCCTTTATATTTTTTATAATCTAGTCTAATACTTTTAATATAATTATATTTTTGTTCATTTTAATCCTAAAAATCTTTATTTAACCCAAAATTGACCCTAATTTTTTTCAATTTTTTAATTTAGTCCAATATTTTTACTATGGTCATATTTTTGTTCATTTTAGTCCTAAAACTCTTTATTAACCCGAAATTGACCCCTATTTCTTTCTAATTTTTATAATTTAGTACGATATTTTTAATATAAATATTTTTTTCACTTTTGTCCTAAAAATCTTTATTTAACCCGAAATTGACCCCTATTTATTTCTATTTTTTATAATTTTGTTTGATATTTTTAATATAATTATATTTTTCATTTTAGTCCTAAAAATCTTGATTTAACCCAAAATTGACCCCAATTTCTTTTGAATTTTTTTAATATAGTCTAATATTTTTAACAGAATTATATTTTTGTTCAATTCTGTAAAACCTATGTTTGATTTTGATATAACAAATTAGTTTAGGGATTAAATTGAAAAACTTGAAATAGATTTTTAAGTCCCTCAAAAGGCTTTAAATCAACAAGGCTTTAATTCAGTATAAAAAACTCAAACTCCAAAATATTTTCTAAGTGTTCCAAGGCCAAACTATTGAAAATCGCATATGCGTATCGATACGCCCCTTGCCGTATCGATACCTTTTTTGCAAACTTGGCCACTGGAGAAACGTGTTTCGATACGCCCCTTACCGTATCGAAACAGATTGAATCTGTATTGATACGCTCTCTCTGTAAAAACTGAAGGAGTTTGAATGGCGTACCGGTACAGTGTCACCCGTATTGATACAGATTTAATGGAATTTTAAATTCGAAAAGCCTTAAATGTTTTTGACCGTTGGTGTCAGTTGTTAGGTAACAGATTTTTAAAGTGTTGGTTGTCCCGTACCGATACGCTCTTTGCCGTATCGATACGGGAACTTCCAGTGAGCTTTGTGAGATTAATGGTATCGATACGGTCTCACCTGTACCGAAACACATCCCTATCCCGTACCGATACACTTACACGCGTATCGATACGCCCCTCTTGTAATTGTGCAACGGCTCTTTCTGTTTTGAGACAGGTATCGATACGGATCCCCACGTACCAATACGGTAGGTTGCAAAAGTGCATTTATGGTGGAAAGAGAGACTCCCAGGGGGCTATATTCAATACCCTAACCACCCAAACGGCTAGAATTAATGAAGAAGGTATAAAATGAAGCCAAATGAAGACTAGCAATAACTATTGCATCCAAAAGAAACATCTTTACAAAAATCCAAGCTCAAAGTGCCTAATTTCTTATCTCTTGTAAAATCCCAAATTGTGTTGTGTTTAATTCCTATCTTGTATTCAAATTTGGGTTGAGTGCTTGTATTTAAAGGGGCAAACTTGTATTGAGAGATATCTTTCTTGCCTTAAATTCATCTTTGTATTCTTGTGAGAGTTTGGTCAAATTTTGGGTAGAAAATTTGACCGGTATTGTAAAGGTTACCTCCTAAGCCTTAAAAAAGGGAAGAACAATTAGTGGATTGTTGGAAAATCCTTAGTGGTAGCTAAGGTAGTGGATGTAGAGTTCATTTTGAACTTAACCCACTCTAAATTGCCTTGTTCTTCAATTTTTGCTATTCCACTTTCTCCAACAAATCTTAAAAAAACCCAATTCACCGCCCTCTTGGCTTTCATCTATCCATTGATCCACTCAACAAATTCAGTCCAAAAAAATCTTATTTTTTCCTAAAATTTGCCCCTATTTCTTTCTATTTTTTATAATTTAGTCTAATATTTTTAATATGATGATTTTTTTTATCATTTTAGTCCTAAAAATCTTTATTCAACACGAAATTGACCTCTATTTTTTTCTAATTTTTATAATTTAGTCTGATACCTTTAATATAATTATATTTTTTTTCATTTTAATCCTTTTTTTATTTGACCCGATATTGACCCCTATTTCTTTATATGTTTTATAATTTAGTCCAATATTTTAAACATAATTATATTTTTGTCCAATTTAGTCTTAAAAATCTTTATTTAACCCAAAAGTGACCCCAATTTCTTTCTATTTTATAATTTAGTTCAATATTTTAATATGATGATATTTTTGTTTTTTTAGTCCAACAATCTTTTTTATCGGATTAAATAAAGATTTTTAAGACTAAAATAGACAAAAATATAATTATAATAAAAATAATGGACTAAATTTTAAAAATTATAGAGAAATAGGGCTCAAATTCGGGTTAAATAAAGATTTTTAGGACTAAAATAAACACAAATATCATCATATTAAAAATATTAGACTCAGTTATAAAAATTAGAAAGAAATGGGGGAAAATCTCGGGTTAAATAAATATTTTTAGGACTAAAATGAACAAAAATAATTATATCAAAATATCAAAATAAATTACAAAAATTAGAAATAAATAGGGGTCAATTTAAGGTTAAATAAAGATTTTTAGGACTTTAATGATAAAAAATCATCATATTAAAAATATTAGACTAAATTAAAAAAATAGAAAGATTTGGGGTCAATTTCAGGTTAATAAATATTTTTAGGACTGAAATGAACAAAAATATAATTATATTAAAATTTTCAAACTAATTATAAAAATTAGAACGAAATAAGAGTCAAATTCTTGTTAGATAAAGACTTTTAGGACTAAAATGAAAAAAATCATCATATTAAAAATATTGGACTAAATTATAAAAATTAGAGATAAACTGAGGCCAAATTGAAGTTAAATAAAGATTTTTTAAACTAAATTGAACAAAAATAAAAATTAGACAAACTTAACGTGTAATTTACAACGTTTATTAAAGTCAGTTGATTGTTTCATTAATAAAGTGACATGTGTTCTGATTGGCCCATGAATTTTTTTAACGAGGTTTAATAATAGGGACAAATTAGATCACAATTTAAAGTTTATGGGTCATGATCTAAAGTGCATACTTTCGAGCCTAATGGTAATATTAAGCCTAAAACTATCTCGAATCATAATCTTAAATTTAGTTGTAATATTGTAACGCCCCGAGTTTAGGGCCGGGAGATATCGGATTAGTCAAGTCGAGTTAAATTAAATTGGAGGAAACTAATTTTAACACACACTTAAAGTGTTTTAAAAGATTAAAGGACAAAATGGGAACTTTTAGTAAAAAAAGAATAAAAAGGGGTTTTTCAAAAGTATCATCTTCTCCAATTCCCATTTCACGTTCAAAAAAAACCCCAAAATCCCTTTCTACTATTCCATTGGTTTCAAGCTCCAAACCAAGAGATTTCTTCAAGGTAAATGGTTCTTTAACTTAGTTTTATCTTCTTTAAGTCATAAATGTAAAGATTTTTGCAAAACTCATGGATTTAACTTGTTTTGATTTTTAAAGTTTGGTTTGAAATGGAAGGAAATTTATGGGTTTTCGTTTGGGTTGATTATGGCTGAGTTTGTGAGTCTTTTTAATTTTGTTTTAACACTAAAACAACATGAAAATGATGGGTTTTATAGAGAACCTGAAATGGGTGTTGTGGGTAGTTTTGGGAGTTGAAAATCTTGAGTTTTTGGATGAGTTTTGGGTCTAAATGACAGCTGGAGGTTTGATAGTTTTGGATTGATGTTTTGGAGTGTTAAAAGATATTTTTTATGGTAAACTCGTTGGGTGTGGCTGCTAGTAGTTTGGGATTGAATTGATTGTGCTTTGGGTGAAATTTGGTCTTGAATCGATGTGTGTTATTGCAAGATTTTTGAGTTTCGGGTTTTACTGTGTTTGTGAGTGTATTTGTGTTCTAATGTTCGATTTTGGGTTGCTCAAAACAGATGAATTGGATTTCGTCTTTGTGGATGGAAATCCGGGTAGTTCGGAGGCTTGATTCGGCATTTTGGACATCGTTTGTGTGTTGGCTGGTGAGTGGATCGATTTTTAAAAGCCTTAACGTGGTTAAGGGAGTGTCTTGGGAGTTTGGATTGAGCTTGAAAAGCCAATCCAAGCTCAAGAGTAAGTTTTAAAGGTTTTATGCAATTAAATTATGTTTTACGATTCTTGAATGCTAGTTGAACATGATATGTTGAATTGCATTGTTATGCATGTTGAGATGTGGGGCTTATGTTTATACTTGCATTGTGAGTACATGCTTTGCATGGAAGTTTGGACATGGTAAATGGTTCAAGCATCGGTAATGCTTGTGGTTGTAATTGAGTATATTGACACGTGTTGAGTTGATACCGGATATAATTGATCTATCAATAGGATTAGAGTGCACTAGAGGTAAAATTCGCACGTGGCCTTAGTGATGTTAGATTCCACTAAGGAGGAGTACAGTGATGTGAGATTTCACCGGAAATTATGTTACTACTAAACGAGTGAGTACAATGATGTGAGATTCCACCAGAAGTGTAACACCCGTGTTTTGGGGTTAGGAGTTAGTCGTGTGGGTTGGTTCGAGTCATCAAAACCCCTTTAATTTAATTTGACATTGGCTTTGATTTAATTGGAATCTAAAATAAAAGGGATGGCAAACTTGTAATTAGACCAAACCAAAAAGTAGACCACCTTTTTGTAACAAAAAGAAATGCAAAAAAAAAGAAAAGTTGTCTTCCCCCTTTTACTCTTCCAACGTGAAATCAAAGACAAAACCCCTCTCAAACCCCATTCACTATTCCATTAAATCTCTCCCTTATTTCAAAGGCATTTTTAAAGGTAATTACATATTCTCACTCTCCTCTTCATCCTCTACATTTACCTAGTCTTGAAATTGAAAACTACCATCTTTTTGAAATTTCAAGTTTAAAGAAAGTTTGAATTTTTAAGGGGTTTTCCAATTGATTTTGATTTATTAAGTTGGGTTTTGGTTTAGTCTCCTTAAAATACACATAATATGTTAAAATGGGTGATTTTGGGTGAAAACCCGAAGTGGGTCCTTGTGGCCATTTTTGAAGTGTCAAAAATTGGATTTTTGGTGTGTTTTAGGGTTAAGTTGAAGGGCTGATGGTTTAGGGATGTTAGGGAAGTGTTTTGGGACCATTTGGATGTCATTTGGGTGGTTGAAATCATGGTTTTCTGCTGGGTAATAAGGGAGCACGAAAATGGGGGAATTTGGTGATTGTTTAGGTTGGAAATTGTTGAAGTTTGGCTTGTACTTATAGGTTGGAGTTGGTGACTGAAATTTAGCATTGATTTGTGAGTAATGGTTGTGTTTTGATTGGCTAGAAACAAGAGGAGATTTTGGAGGAGCATCGGGATCGAATCCGGGCATTTAGGAGGCTTGCTTGCTTGCTTGCTTGGGTTGCTTAGGAAGGGTGGTGAGTAAAACTTTAAATTGTTTTAAAGTTGGTTCAAGTGTGTGAAGTGGATGTGTGGGAATGAGCTTGGTAGGCCATTCCTAGGTGGGAGTTAAATTGGTAGTTTGACTCCTTGATTTCCTATTGATAAATGATATGCCATTGCCTACTTGTTCTTGTGAAATGTGGATTGATTTGTATGTGTGTACCTTGATATGTATATGTGATTGAGTATGTGATATAAATGGTGGATGTGTGATGTGGTTAAAGAAATTGGCACTAATTAACTTACCGGGTGTAAATGATCGATCATTAGGATTAGTGTGCACACAATTGAGTCAAAACGTACGTGGCCTTGATGGCGTTGAGTCATCAAGGAGGAGTACGGTGATGTAATATTCCACCGGAAATTTATTTATATTCTACGTGATAATGAGTGGAATCCCATCCGTAGGGCATGTGGTGATGAGTGGAATCCCGCCCATGCAAGGTCCGGTGATGAGTGTAATCCCACCGAGGTAATGTTGTTGTTGAGAGTAAATCCGCACATCCGGGTAAACTAATAGTGGCCAATGATATTGCTCTCATGATTATGATGTTATGATAATTGAGATATTTGTTGTTGAGCTTAGTATGATGTGAGATGCCATATTATGACTCTTGAAAGACTAGCTAGGTTGACTTGTTGATACCTATGTATGTTGTTAGTGAGGTTAAGGATTTGCATGCTTGGACCCTGCATTGTTGATGTTTTTAATTTTAGAGCATCCTCACTAAGCTTCTAGCTTACGCTCTCATTTTCAACAATGCAGATCATTAGCGTGGTGTTAGCAAGGAGCAAGGCGAAGGGGCTTTCCAAGTTATTTGTTGCTCAAGTACGATTTAGCAATTAATGTGGTAGTTTAGCAATGTGGCAAGTGTGTGTTTTGTTTGAGCATTGTATGACTCGTGGAGGTTGTTGGTGCTTATGTTTTTGTTGAATTTGTAAGCCATGCTAAGCTTTGTTGGATGTATGTGTGAGATGGTTATGCCTTAGGATGTTTAAGTTGCTTTGGTTGGCATGTAAACCATTATGTGATGAATTGTGCCATTTGGCTTTTGAGTCCTTAAGCATGCCCTTATATGCAATGTTGCCCTTTGTGTAAATGTCATGAATGGATGCCTCATCTTATGCCTTGTGTGTTTGAGCATGTTTTGACATAGGGTTCATGCCTCTAGAATGTGCTTGTAAGTGATGTATGTTTGGTTGGAGTTGCTTAGGGCCTTTAGGATCGATTAGAGATGTTTAAAGATGGTTTTGGGAAATTAGCAGACAGCCAGTGTTTCGAAACGGGCTAAGCTGTTTCGGAACGGGTATGGCTCCAGGGACCCCGTATCGGAACTCGTTTCGATACGGTTTGGCCACTGTGAACCCCTGTTTCGAAACAAGTTTCGAAACACTTTGGCTACTAGAGGTGCCTGGTTCGATGTCTTGGTCGCGAGGGCCAAGGACTTGGAGCACAGTTTGGGCTTGACCAAACGGTCTGGTGGTTCTAGTTCGGGTAAGAGGTCTAGTGACTTTGATAGAGGCGATGCCAAGAGGCATCGAGACAACAGGCATCATTATGATCATAGGCGTGGTGGCGGTAACCACGATAGGGGCCAACAGGGCCAGAGGGCTGGTGGGAAGTTGCCTACGTGTGATACTTGCAGGAGGAACCACACCGGTGAGTGTTAGGGGAATTTCCACTCGTGTTGGAGTTGTGGAGCTAGGGACCATATTAGGCGTGACTTTCCACATCAGGTGGGGCAGGCACCAGCTCAGGCTTCTGCTAGAGCCAATGACTTTCAGAGAGGCCGCGGGCGCGGTAGAGGTAACTTCCAGCCGAGGAATGATGGCCAGAGAAACATAGCACATGTAGTTGCAGTCCAACCAGAGGGCGGAGGTTAGGCCAGAGTTTACGCTCAGCGTGGGGATCAGCATGACACCGATGTGATCGTAGATAACTTCTCGATACAGTCTTTGGGTTTGCTTTCTTTGATTGACTCCGGGACTACACATTCTTATATTCTGAGTGAGCATGCACAGTCGTTGAATTTGCCTTGTGAAATGTTAGAGGTAGGAGTTAGTGTTACTAGTTCCTTTGGGGACACAGTAGTAGTTAGAAAGATGTACAGAAGGTGTCCGTTGATGGTTCAGGGACACGTGTTTCCAGAGGATATGATGGAGCTACCTTTCTATGGCTTTGATGTAATTCTGGGTATGGACTGGCTCACTGGGCATAGAGCTAGGATAGACTTTGAAACTAAGAGGATTTCTTTGAGACTCACATATGATTATGAGATAGTGGTGGTGGGTGAGAACGTGAAGTTCTTATCCAATGTAGTTTCAGTACTAGAGTCTAAGAGATTAGTTGAGATGGGTTGCGAAGCATACTTGGCCTATGTGATGAATCCGAACATGAGTGAGGTTAGACCTCAAGACATCCGGACAGTGTGTGACTTCCCTAGTGTGTTTCCGGAAGAGTTGTCGGGTTTACACCGGATAGAGAGGTAGAGTTTACTATTGAGACTTATTCTGATTCAGCTCCTGTTTCGATTGCTCCGTATCGCATGGCACCGAAAGAACTGAAAGAGTTGAAGACTCAGTTGCAAGAGTTGACAGATAGAGGCTTCATTCGACCTAGTTCTTCGCCTTGGGGTGCACCAGTTTTATTTGTAAAGAAGAAAGATGGAAGCATGAGAATGTGTATAGATTATAGACAGTTGAATCAGTTAACAGTGCAGAACAAGTATCCTTTGCCGAGAATCGATGATTTGTTTGACCAGTTGAGAGGAGCATCAGTCTTTTCGAAGATTGACTTGAGATCCGGCTACTACCAGCTAAAGGTAAGACATGTTGATGTACCGAAGACGGCCTTTAGGACTAGATATGGTCACTATGAGTTTTTAGTCATGCCTTTTGGGTTGACTAATGCACCGGCTGTTTTCATGGATATGATGAATAGGATTTTTCATCAGTACCTAGATCAGTTTGTAGTTGTTTTTATAGATGATATCTTGGTGTATTCGCGAACTGAAGAAGACCATGACCGACACTTGAAAATAGTTTTGAAGACTTTGCTAGATCAACAGTTGTATGCGAAGTTGAGCAAGTGTGAATTCTGGATCCGAGAGGTAGTCTTCCTAGGGCATGTAGTGTCAGCCAATGGGATTAGAGTTGATCCAAAGAAGATAGAGGCCATTGTTGAATGGAAGCAACCGAAGTCTGTAACAGAGGTACGTAGCTTCTTAGGCTTAGCTGGATACTATAGAAGATTTGTAGAAGGTTTCTCGAAGTTAGCCGCTCCATTGACACAGTTACTTTAGAAGAGTGTTCAGTTTGAGTGGTCAGATGCAAGACAGAAAGCCTTTGAGAAATTGAAAGAAGCTTTGACCCAAGAACCGATCTTGATTCAGCCAGAGTCTGGGAAGGACTATGTAGTTTACAGTGATGCTTCCTATGTAGGCCTAGGTTGTGTTCTCATGCAAGACAAGAGAGTGGTGGCTTATGCCTAAAGACAGTTGAAGACTCACGAGCGCAACTATCCGACCCATGACATAGAGTTAGCTGCAGTTGTGTTTGCTCTGAAGATTTGGAGACATTATTTGTACGGTGAGAAATGCACAGTGTACACAGATCACAAGAGTTTGAAGTACATCATGACTCAGCGAGATTTGAATCTCAGACAGCGTAGGTGGTTAGAGTTGCTAAAAGATTATGATCTTACCATTGAGTACCATCCGGGTAAGGCCAATGTAGTGGTCGATGCTTTGAGTAGGAAGATAGTCGTAGACTTGAGAGCCCTGTTTGCTAGATTGAGCTTATCCAGAGATGGTGGCTTGGTAGCCGAGCTTCAAGTTAGACCTACCCTAGGTCAGTTGATTAGAGAGAAGCAGCTCTTAGATAGATCTTTGGCACCTCACGTGCAAGATATAGCCGAAGGTAGATCTTCAGACTACAGTTTCAGTACCGATGGGGTTTTGTGTTTCAAAAATAGGATAGTTGTGCCAGAGGACAGTGACTTGAGACGTACAATTTTGACTGAGGCACACAGTAGCCCGTTTGATATGCATCCGGGGAGTACGAAGATGTACCGTGATTTGAAGAATGAGTACTTTTGGGTTGATTTGAAGAGAGATGTGGCCGACTTTGTGAGCAAGTGTTTGGTGTGTCAGAGAGTGAAGGCGGAACATCAGGTTCCCTCAGGTTTGTTGCAACCGTTGAGGATTCCGGAATGGAAATGGGAGAACATTACCATGGATTTTGTTTCGGGTTTGCCTTTGACTCCTACGAAGAAGAACTCAGTTTGGGTTATAGTAGACCGTTTTACGAAGTGTGCTCACTTCTTGGCAGTCAATACCACTTATACTTTAGATAGGTTGGCCGATCTGTACATTGGTGAGATTGTTAGACTGCATGGTGTGCCGAAGTCTATTGTGTCCGATAGAGATCCGAGGTTTACAGCTCGATTTTGGGAGTGTCTGCATACAGCTTTGGGTACCCGTTTGTATTTCAGCACGTCTTATCATCCTCAGTCAGATGGTCAGTCAGAGAGAGTTATACAGATCTTAGAGGATATGTTGCGTTGTTGCATTATTGATTTTCAGGGTACTTGGGAGAAGCATTTGCCTCTAGTTGAGTTTGCTTACAATAATAGCTTCCAGTCGAGTATCCAGATGGCTCTGTATGAGGCCTTGTATGGTCGGAAGTGTAGAACTCCAGTCTGTTGGGCCGAAGTGGGACAGAAGTTGTTACCTATGCCGGATTTGCTCAAGGGGACAACTGACAAGGTGAAATTGATTTGCGATCGATTGAAGGCTGCTTCGGATAGGCAGAAGTCCTATGCCGACTTGAAGAGGAAGGAATTTGAGTTCTCAGTGGGTGAGAAGGTATTCTTGAAAGTGTCTCCGTGGAAGAAAGTAATGAGATTTGGCTGAAAGGGGAAGTTGAGTCCGAGGTACATAGGACCGTATGAGATTGTGAAGAGGGTTGGTCCAGTTGCTTATCAGTTGCGTTTGCCATCCGAGCTAGAGAAGATACACGATGTATTTCATGTTTCGATGCTCCGTAAGTATAGGTCCGATCCATCACATGTTATGCATGTAGAGGAAATTGAATTGAATCCGGATTTGACTTACGAGGAAGAACCAGTTGAGATCCTAGCTTCTGACGGTAAGGTGTTGCGGGGTAGATCGATTGAGTTAGTAAAAGTGCGGTGGCAACGTCGAGGTGTGGACGAGGCCACTTGGGAAAGGAAGGAGAATATGGAAAGACAGTTTTCGTATCTCTTTCAGTCAGGTAATTTCGGGGACGAAATTCCTTAAGTGGGGGAGAGTTGTAACACCCGTGTTTTGGGGTTAGGAGTTAGTCGTGTGGGTTGGTTCGAGTCATCAAAACCCCTTTAATTTAATTTGACCTTGACTTTGATTTAATTGGAATCTAAAATAAAAGGGATGGCAAACTTGTAATTAGACCAAACCAAAAAGTAGACCACCTTTTTGTAACAAAAAGAAATACAAAAAAAAAGAAAAGAAAAGTTGTCTTCCCCCTTTTACTCTTCCAACGTGAAATCAAAGACAAAACCCCTCCCAAACCCCATTCACTATTCCATTAAATCTCTCCCTTATTTCAAAGGCATTTTTAAAGTTAATTACATATTCTCACTCTCCTCTTCATCCTCTACATTTACCTAGTCTTGAAATTGAAAACTACCATCTTTTTGAAATTTCAAGTTTAAAGAAAGTTTGAATTTTTAAGGGTTTTTCCAATTGATTTTGATTTATTAAGTTGGGTTTTGGTTTAGTCTCCTTAAAATACACATAATATGTTAAAATGGGTGATTTTGGGTGAAAACCCGGAGTGGGTCCTTGTGGCCATTTTTGAAGTGTCAAAAATTGGATTTTTGGTGTGTTTTAGGGTTATGTTGAAGGGCTGATGGTTTAGGGATGTTAGGAAAGTGTTTTGGGACCATTTGGATGTCATTTGGGTGGTTGAAATCATGGTTTTCTGCTGGGTAATAAGGAGCACGAAAATGGGGGAATTTGGTGATTGTTTGGGTTGGAAATTGTTGAAGTTTGGCTTGTACTTATGGGTTGGAGTTGGTGACTGAAATTTAGCATTGATTTGTGAGTAATGGTTGTGTTTTGATTGGCGAGAAACAAGAGGAGACATTGGAGGAGCATCGGGATCGAATCCGGGCATTTAGGAGGCTTGCTTGCTTGCTTGGGTTGCTTAGGAAGGGTGGTGAGTAAAACTTTAAATTGTTTTAAAGTTGGTTCAAGTGTGTGTAGTGGATGTGTGGGAATGAGCTTGGTAGGCCATTCCTAGGTGGGAGTTAAATTGGTAGTTTTACTCCTTGATTTCCTATTGATAAATGATATGACATTGCCTACTTGTTCTTTTGAAATGTGGATTGATTTGTATGTGTGTACCTTGATATGTATATGTGATTGAGTATGTGATATAAATGGTGGATGTGTGATGTGGTTAAAGAAATTGGCACTAATTAACTTACCGGGTGTAAATGATCGATCATTAGGATTAGTGTGCACACAATTGAGTCAAAACGTACGTGGCCTTGATGGCGTTGAGTCATCAAGGAGGAGTACGGTGATGTAATATTCCACCGGAAATTTATTTATATTCTACGTGATGATGAGTGGAATCCCATCCGTAAGGCATGTGGTGATGAGTGGAATCCCGCCCATGCAAGGTCCGGTGATGAGTGTAATCCCACCGAGGTAATATTGTTGTTGAGAGAAATCCGCACATCCGGGTAAACTAATAGTGGCCAATGATATTGCTCTCATGATTATGATGTTATGATAATTGAGATATTTGTTGTTGAGCTTAGTATGATGTGAGATGCCATATTATGACTCTTGAAAGACTAGTTAGGTTGACTTGTTGATACCTATGTATGTTGTTAGTGAGGTTAAGGATTTGCATGTTTGGACCCTGCATTGTTGATGTTTTTTATTTTAGAGCATCCTCACTAAGCTTCTAGCTTACGCTCTCATTTTCAACAATGCATATCATTAGCGTGGTGTTAGCAAGGAGCAAGGCGAAGGGGCTTTCCAAGTTATTTGTTGCTCAAGTACGATTTAGCAATTAATGTGGTAGTTTAGCAATGTGGCAAGTGTGTGTTTTGTTTGAGCATTGTATGACTCATGGAGGTTGTTGGTGTTTATGTTTTTGTTGAATTTGTAAGCCATGCTAAGCTTTGTTGGATGTATGTGTGAGATGGTTATGCCTTAGGATGTTTAAGTTGCTTTGGTTGGAATGTAAACCATTATGTGATGAATTGTGCCATTTGGCTTTTGAGTCCTTAAGCATGCCCTTATATTCAATGTTGCCCTTTGTGTAAATGCCATGAATGGATGCCTCATCTTATGCCTTGTGTGTTTGAGCATGTTTTGACATAGGGTCCATGCCTCTAGAATGTGCTTGTAAGTGATGTATGTTTGGTTGGAGTTGCTTAGGGCCTTTGGGATCGATTAGAGATGTTTAAAGATGGTTTTGGGAAATTGCAGACAGCCAGTGTTTCGAAACGGGCTAAGCTGTTTCAGAACGGGTATGGCTCCAGGGACCCCGTATTGGAACTCGTTTCGATACGGTTTGGCCACTTGAACCCCTGTTTCGAAACAAGTTTCGAAACACTTTGGCTACTGCAGGTGTCTGTTTCGAAACAAGTATCGAAACGCCTAGGCAGAGTTAGGAGCCTGTTCCGAAATGGGGTGAATGCGTTTCGGAACGGGTACCTGGCCTTTTTAACTAAGCCCGTGTTTCGAAACGGGTGATGACCGTTTCGAAACGGGTAGCTGGAAATGGGTTTTTTGACATCTCTAATGGGTCTCAAGGGTTGGGCTTAGGCCCGGTTTGTGGTAGGGATTTTGTGGGCCTTGTTTTCCGCTACCGTGATCACTTAGGTAACTAAATGCCTCTAGAAAAGACGTAAAATAAACAAAAAAAAATTAGGGTCCGTAACCGAGGTGGAACATTCACGGGTTTCATGTCGGTTTTCCCCGTGTAGCCTACTCGAACCAGTCAGCCGACCAGACCGGGGCGAGGGGGTTACAAGAAGTGTCTAGTGGGTTTGATAAACTATCCGCATATCCGAGTAAAAACGATGAATGTCAATATACCCATGATGCTTTAATTCTCATGTTAAGCATGTTGTTGATTCTTTCTATTGTGCTTATGCATTGTTGTTTACTTTGCTTGCGTTATGAGAATGAGCATGTGGTAAGCCTATGGCTTGTGGTTGCATTCGGTAAATGCACGGGAAGGTAAATGTATATTGTTCTGTGTTCTAGCATTTGGAAATGGTTTTGGTTTTCAAGCAAACTATGTTTTAAAACTGCATTGTTGTAGCTACCGTTTTGAGCACCGCACACTAAGCTTAAACGCTTACGCTCTCTTTTCCAACAAAGCAGGCCCTTAGACCTTCGGAGTAGCTCGGGGAACAAGGGATGATCCAAGGGAATTTGGTTTGCTCAAGTATGAGTTTAGACTTCAATAACTAGTATTAAGCAATGTGATAGGACCTTTATGTTTGAGATGTTGTTGGCATGTCCTTTTTGCTTAGACAAGTTTGCTTAGATGTTTTGGGCTTGTATTGCCTTATGCCATGTTGATTTATGCTTTTGTTTGGCTTTTGGCTATGTTGGTGAATGCTATGTATGCATGTCTCCCTTTAAAATCTTATCATGTTGAATGTTGCATCGTTATGTGTTTGACTTGACTTATATGTTTATCAATGGATGCCTTGTAATGTATGTGTGTTTATATGTTGCTTGAATGGTCGTTATATGTCTCTAGTGTTGAGTCCTTGTGTTTTTAGCAGCCAAAATGAGTCTTGCAGTGTAGGGCGTATCGATACGCTCAAGGGCGGTATCGATACGGTCCCTTGTTTGGTGCTTGTTTTGGGCAAGGCGTACCGGTACGCGGGGGCGTATCGATACGCAAAATGCTCTCAGGAAATCTGAGGAATTGACGAGATTTTGGCGTATCGGCACGGGTCCTGAGAGTATCGGTACGGTCTTCGTAGTTGACCATGGGAAAGTTGACCGATGATGGCGTATCGATACGCACCTTGTGGGTATCGATACGGTTTCCCTAGGTTTGACTTTGGTGTGTTGACCAAGTACGGGCATATCGATACGATCCTCTAACGTACCGATACGGCCTGTTGTAAAATTGAAAAAGGGTATCTTAATTGTTTGTTTTGCGTGTTTTGTATCCATGTGTGTTTTCCGCTGCGTGTCCTCTCACATAGAATATATTCAATGCATCTAGACAAGATAACTTTAAAAGAAATTTTCTAAGGTTGCTAATCGGAGTGGAGCCTTAACGAGTTTTGCTTCGGTTTTCCCCGTGTAACCCGTTCGATGCGGTCTGGCGTCTAGGCCGGGTCGAGGGGGTTACATTTGTTGGTATCAGAGCCTAGGTTTTGCCTAGGTTCGTTGAGTTTCCGCAAGCCGAAAGGTAAGCGAGGTAAACTTTATGGTGTAAGCTTGTTGATTGTGATTGCATGGTGATTGTAAGCATGCTTGTGGCTATCTTTGTGATGGTTGAGAAATAGTTAGAGGCACCCATTGCTAGTATACTATTATTGTAAGTGATTTTATGTTTAAGGACTTGAGCACCTTGGACCTTGTTCCTTGCTGACCCCAAATCATTTCACTTGTTGTGTTTGTTGTTTAGCTTTGCATCTGTTAGTATGGTGAGACCGAGGGGAAGGCCGAGAATGGATAATCCGAGGGTTGAGCGGATTGAAAATGTTGAGGATGTGCGAGGAGAGAACTTGCCTCCTCCTCCTCCTCCACCGGGGGTGGAGGGAATGCGGAAGGTGTTGGACCCCAGGCTAGTCAGGGACAAGCAGGTATTGATGTGAATCCGTTGATTCAGGCTATAGCCGGGGCTATTCAGACAGCTTTAGCGGGTGCTCGGGTTGCAGCACCGCCTCAGAGTGCAGGTTCTGGTTTACCGTTAGAGCGACTCCATAGCTTGGGCAGGGTTGAGTTCTGTGGGTTGTCACCCGAGGGTTCAGAGGCATGGTTTGAGAGCACATTTCGTATTTTGAGTCAGATAGAGTGTTCTGAAGCGCATAAGTTGGGTTGCATTGTCTCTTTGCTTCAGGGAGATGCCTACACTTGGTGGACTACTATCACTACGGGTATGGCAGAGGCCGAGGTTACTTGGGAGTTCTTAAGGACTGCTTTCCGTAAGAAGTACCTAGGTCCTCCATACCTAGATGAGAAGAAGAGAGTGTTCATAGATCTAGTTTAGGGTAGCTTGATTGTATCCGACTATGAGGTGCAGTTTGTATGATTGAGTCAGTATGCTTCTGAGTTAGTTCCCACTAAGGCGGGACGTTGTGAGCGTTTCCGTTACGGGTTGGTTCAGGATGTGAAAACCTATATGTTGGCTTCCGACTATACAGATTTTGATGTGTTGGTCGCTAGAGCCAAGGACATCGAACAGTCTTTGGGACTTGCGGATCGCAAGGGTGGATCTAGTTCAGGTAAGAGGGTTGCTGAATGGGACAGAGATCGTGCCAAGATGCACAAGGATAAGAAATCTCATCATGATCATAGACGTGGAGGTGGTAATCCGGGGCGAGGCCATCATGGCCAAGGGACTGAGAACCGTACTCCCGAGTGCAACAAGTGTGGTAGACGTCACTACGGTGAGTGTTAGGGCACTTATGGCTCTTGTTGTATCAGTCGGGAATGTAGTCTTCTTAGGCCATATTGTATCAGTTGAGCAAATGTGAATTTTGGATTAGGGAAGTAGTCTTCTTAGGCCATATTGTATCAGTCGGGGACAACAAGCATTTGAGAAATTGAAAGAAGCCTTAACCGAAGCTCATGTTTTAGTTCAACCCGTGTCAGGGAAAGAGTTTGTAGTCTTTAGTGATGCGTCGTATGTTGGCTTAGGTTGTGTGCTTATGCAAGAGGGAAGAGTAGTGGCCTATGCGTCTAGACAGTTGAAGACTCATGAGCGTAATTACCCTATGCATGACATAGAATTGGCTGCAGTGGTTTTCACTTTGAAAGTTTGGAGACATTACTTGTATGGTGAGAAATGCACAGTGTATACAGATCACAAGAGTCTGAAGTATATAATGACACAAAGAGAGTTGAATCTTAGACATTGTAGGTGGATAGAGTTACTTAAGGACTACGACCTCAAGATTGAGTACCATCCGGGTAAAGCCAATGTAGTGGCTGATGCTTTGAGTAGAAAGGTAGCAGTGGAATTACGAGCTATGTTTGCTAGATTGAGTTTGTCCAAAGATGGTGGTTTAGTGGCCGAGTTGCAAGTTAAGCCTTCGTTGCTTCAGTTGATTAGAGAGAAACAGTTGCAAGATAGATCATTAGCATCTCATGTACAAGACATAGCGGAGGGTAAATCAACAGATTTCTGTTTTAGTAGTGATGGAGTCTTGTGTTTCAAGAGTAGAGTAGTTGTTCCGGAAGATGTAGACTTGAGACGCACCATTCTAACTGAAGCTCACAGTAGCTCGTTTGCTATGCATCCGGGAAGTACGAAAATGTATCGAGATTTGAAAATGAGTATTTCTGGGTTGATTTGAAGAAAGATGTTGCCGAGTTTGTGAGTAAGTGCATGCTTTGTCAGCGAGTTAAAGCTGAGCATCAGTTTCCTTCAGGTTTGTTACAACCATTGAGAATTCCCGAGTGGAAGTGGGAGAGAATTGCCATGGATTTCATATCGGGTTTGCTGTTGACACCTTCTAAGAAGAATTCGGTTTGGGTAATTGTTGATCATCTTACGAAATGTGCGCACTTTTTGGCCGTTCACACTACGTATACTTTAGATAAGTTGGCCGATTTTTATATCAGTGAGATTGTGAGATTGCATGGTGTACCGAAATCTATAGTGTCAGACATAGATCCAAGGTTCACAGCTAGATTTTGGGAGAGTTTGCATAGTGCTTTGGGTACTTGACTGAATTTCAGCACTTCATATCATCCTCAGACCAATGGTCAGTCAGAGAGAGTCATACAAGTGTTGGAAGACATGTTGAGATGTTGCATTATAGAATTTAAGGGTTCATGGGAGAAGCATCTACCGTTAGTAGAGTTTGCATATAACAACAGTTACCAAGCGAGCATTCAGATGGCACCTTATGAAGCTCTATATGGTAGAAAATGTAGAACACTTGTTTGTTGGGCCGAAGCGGGACAGAAATTGATACCTTTGCGTGATATGCTTAAGGGTACTACCGAGAAAGTACAGTTGATTTGTGACCGTTTGAAGGCAGCTTCGGATAGATAGAAATCTTATGCAGATTTGAAAAGAAGAGAAATAGAGTATGTTGTGGGCAACAAAGTGTTCTTGAAAGTCTCGCCTTGGAAGAAGGTAATGAGGTTTGGTAGGAAAGGTAAGTTGAGCCCGAGATTCATTGATCCGTATGAGATAGTTGAGAGAGTTGGTCATGTTGCCTATAGACTGAGACTGTCGGCCGAACTAGAGAAGATTCACGACGTGTTTCATGTTTTGATGCTTCGGAGGTATAGATCAGATCCGTCACATGTTATGCCAGTTGAGGAGATAGAATTAAATCCGGATTTGACCTACGATGAAGAACCAATTGAGATTTTGGCTTCGGACAGCAAAGTGTTGCGAGGAAGGACCATTGAGTTGGTTAAGGTTAAGTGGCGACACCGGGGAGTGGAAGAAGCCACTTGGGAGAGGAAGGATGACATGAGAAAGCAGTTTTCGCATCTCTTTCCGCCAGGTAAATTTCGGGGACGGAATTTTTTAAGTGGGAGAGAGTTGTAACGCCCCGAGTTTAGGGTCGAGAGATATCGGATTAGTCAAGCCGAGTCGGGTTAAATTAAATTGGAGGAAAACTAATTTTAACACACACTTAAAGTGTTTTAAAAGATTAAAGGGAAAAATGGGAACTTTCAGTAAAAAGGAATAAAAAAGGGTTTTTCAAAAGTATCATCTTCTTTAATTCCCTTTTCACGTTCAACCCCCCCCAACCCCTTTCTACTATTCCATTGGTTTCAAGCTCCAAACCAAGAGATTTCTTCAAGTTAAATGGGTCATTAACTTAGTTTTATCTTTCTTAAGTCATAAATGTAAAGATTTTTGCAAAACTCATGGATTTAACTTGTTTTGATTTTTAAAGTTTGGTTTGAAATGGAAGGAAATTTATGGGTTTTGTTTGGGTTGATTATGGCTGAGTTTGTGAGTCTTTTTAACTTTATTTTAACACTAAAATAACATGAAAAGGATGGGTTTTTATAAAGAACCCGAAATAGGTGTTGTGGGTAGTTTTGGGAGTTGAAAATCTTGAGTTTTTGGATGAGTTTTGGGTCTAAATGACAGCTGGAGGTTTGATAGTTTTGGATTGATGTTTTGGAGTGTTAAAAGATAGATTTTTGATGGTAAACTCGTTGGGTGTGGCTGCTAGTAGTTTGGGATTGAATTGATTGTGCTTCGGGTGAAATTTAGGCTTGAATCGATGTGTGTTGTTCCAAGATTGTTGAGTTCCGGGTTTTACTGTGTTTGTGAGTGTATTTGTGTTCTAATGTTCGATTTTGGGTTTCTCAAAACAGAGGAATTGGATTCCGGCTTTGTGGACAGAAATATGGGTAGTTCGGAGGCTTGATTCGGTATTTTAGACATTGTTTGTGTGTTGGCTGGTGAGTGGATCAATTTTTAAAAGCCTTAACGTGGTTAAGGGAGTTTGGATTGAGCTTGAAAAGCCAATCCAAGCTCAAGAGTAAGTTTTAAAGGTTTTATGCAATTAAATTGTGTTTTACGATTCTTGAATGCGAGTTGAACATGTTATGTTGTTATGTGTTGAATTACATTGTTATGCATGTTAAGATGTGGGACTTATGTTTATACTTGCATTGTGAGTACATGCTTTGCATGGAAGTTTGGACATGGTAAGTGGTTCAAGCATCGGTAATGCTTGTGGTTGTAATTGAGTATATTGACACGTGTTGAGTTGATACCGGATATAATTGATCGATCAATAGGATTAGAGTGCACTCGAGGTAAAATTCGCGCGTGGCCTTAGTGATGTTAGATTCCACTAAGGAGGAGTACGGTGATCTGATATTCCACCGGAAATTATGTTATTACTAGACGGGTGAGTACGGTGATGTGAGATTCCACCGGAAGTGTCTAGTGGGTTTGAAAAACTATTCGTATATCCGAGTAAAAACGATGAATGTCAATATACCCATGATGCTTTAATTATCATGTTAAGCATGTTGTTGATTCTTTCTATTGTGCTTATGCATTGTTGTTTACTTTGCTTGCGTTATGAGAATGAGCATGTGGTAAGCCTATGGCTTGTGGTTGCATTCGGTAAATGCACGGGAAGGTAAATGCATATTGTTTTGTGTTGTAGCATGTAGAAATGATTTGGAAATGGTTTTGGTTTTCAAGCAAACTATGTTTTAAAACTGCATTGTTGTAGCTACCGTTTTGAGCACCGCTCACTAAGCTTAAATGCTTACGCTCTCTTTTCCAACAATGCAGGCCCTTAGACCTTCGGAGCAGCTCGAGGAACAAGGGATGATCCAAGGGGATTTGGTTTGCTCAAGTATGAGTTTAGACTTCAATAACTAGTATTAAGCAATGGGATAGGACCTTTATGTTTGAGATGTTGTTGGCATGTCCTTTTTGCTTAGACAAGTTTGCTTAGATGTTTTGGGCTTGTATTGCCTTATGCCATGTTGATTTATGCTTTTGTTTGGCTTTTGGCTATGTTGGTGAATGCTATGTATGCATGTCTCCCTTTAAAATCTTATCATGTTGAATGTTGCATCGTTATGTGTTTGACTTGCCTTATATGTTTATCCATGGATGCCTTGTAATGTATGTGTGTTTATATGTTGCTTGAATGGTCGTTATGCCTCTAGTGTTTAGTCTTTGTGTTTTTAGCAGCCAAAATGAGTCTTGCAGTGCAGGGCGTATCGATACGCTCAATGGTAGTATCGATACGGTCCCTTGTTTGGTGCTTGTTTTGGGCAAGGCGTACCGGTACGCGGGGGCGTATCGATACGCAAAATGCTCTCAGGAAATATGAGGAATTGACGAGATTTTGGCGTATCGGTACGAGTCTTGAGAGTATCGGTACGGTCTTCGTAGTTGACCATGGGAAAGTTTACCGGTGATGGCGTATCGATACGCACCTTGTGGGTATCGATACGGTTTCCCTAGGTTTGACTTTGGGGTGTTGACCAAGTCCGGACGTATCGATACGGTCATCTAGCGTACCGATACGGCCTTTTGTAAAATTGAAAAAAATGGTATCTTAATTGTTTGTTTTGCGTGTTTTGTATCCATGTGTGTTTTCCGCTGCGTGTCCTCTCACATAGGATATATTCAATGCATCTAGACAAGATAACTTTAAAAGAAATTTTCTAGGGTTGCTAATCGGAGTGGAGCCTTAACGAGTTTCGCTTCGATTTTCCCCGTGTAACTCGTTCGATGCGGTTTGGCGGTTGAAAAATTATTATATTCCATTTAAAGAAAATAAAAAATAAGAAAACAGATTTTTGATAAGGTAATGAATGAAGATTATTTTTGGGTCTATTAATTTAATTAATTGTTTGCAAAATCATATTGAGAAGAAAAAAAAGAATGATAACCTTATTGTCACGGACTTATTTCTTCAAGCTCAATCCGTGCGGCGCTAACACTCTCGGCACGATGTTAGCAAGCCTTAATCTTGTGCAACGCTTATGGCAAATACAAGGAGCAAAAGAGTTTACAAGGAAAGGACCTTGTATTAAGCAACGGAAGCTTACAAGAGAACTTTACAAGTGTTTGAGTACACAACTCTTAGGTGCTTTACAAATGAGAGGGGTGGCCCTATTTATAGTCATCCACCTCCTCAATGGACGGTTAGGATCGATTTGATCCAACGGCTACAATGTTGCCTCCCAAAATATCTAAGATGCCTAGATATATCTAGATAATTCCACACTTATCTACATATATCCTAAATGGTCTAAAAGCTCTACCATATTCTAAGGTGTTCTAGAATATTCTAGGGTTGTCCTTATAGATCTACCCTTGTCTAAAGTAT
The DNA here is from genome assembly GCA_030270665.1 of Hibiscus trionum. Classification (NCBI taxonomy): domain Eukaryota; kingdom Viridiplantae; phylum Streptophyta; class Magnoliopsida; order Malvales; family Malvaceae; genus Hibiscus; species Hibiscus trionum. The sequence goes on from BSYR01000050.1 coordinate 1,104,554, forward strand.
TCTAGATTGTTCCGGAGATGTCCGGAGTTGTCCCGAGCCTTCCGGACTTGTCTCGAGCCTTCTCGATCATTCCCGAGTCTTCTAGGTTCCTCCGGGTGAGCCTAGATTGATGTGGAACCTTCTGGAACCCCTTGGATGAGTGTGGAAACGTTTGGAGCTCACTAGGCCGTTCTAGATCCTTCCTTGGATCATCATTGGCCTTAAAATGCTCAAGGCTTCTCATTTTGCCTATGTTGGTTCGTGAGCACCTGAGTGGGGCTCCTCGGGCGCGCGTTGCGCACCTAGGTGGGGCACCTCGGTGCTTCTCGGTGCACCCTGGCGGGTGTGCCCCTCGACTTGCTTCGGTTCGACCTAGTGAGGCGTGACATTATGCTACCGTCCTAACCTAACGATGATTCTCTTTTTTTTCTCTTTATTTGATGCTTTGATTTGATATGGATATGAAGTGACTTTACAACCATTGTCGTTGTTAACAATGGTGGCTAAAAACAAGACCATGAACAAGTATTTTGTCATCAACGAATCTTCAAAAAAAAAAAAAAGGAAAGAAAGAAAGCTCACGGCCGACGACCAAAGGAATGAATTAGAAAAGGGTAAGTACTAGAATAATTAATTATATTTCCCCTCAGTATAAAGTTAGTCACCGATTTTGAAAAACGACCAGTACGGTCACTTACGTTTTCGGTGCATAAATTTTTTGTCACTCAGCCGTTTGTTAACCTGGCAGCGAAAAAATAAGGGTAAACTACTGCAATGGCCACTAAAGTTTATCTCATGTACATTTCTGCTTCCCAATTTTAAAAAATAAACATTATGGTCAATACTGAAAAAGATTTCTTTATAATTTCACCCTTGAATTTTTAAAAATTCATTTTTTTAACCCTAAAACTTTACAATCAATTAGTACAATAATATTATAAAGGCTTAAATGAAAAATAGGTGCCCAAAGTATACCATTTTTAAATTTTAGGTGCCCAAATTGCTCCTATTCAATAACTAAACTTTCAAATTGCTCCTATTTTTTCACTCTGAATTATTTTATTATTATTATAACATGACATGACATGTCATTTTTTATTATTGTTAAAAAATAATTTTAAAATAAAATAAAATCATTTTTATTATTATTAAATTTAAAATATTTTAAAAAATATTACTTCTTAGAATAATTTAGGTGTCTAAAGTTTTTTTTTGTAAAAATAGGTGCCCAAAATTTCCATAGTTACAATTTTAGGTGCCCGGTTGTTAAATGTGTGTTAAAAAAATTGTCAGCCAATTGGTGCTTGACGTGTGGCATTAACTTTATTTTTCTTTTAAATTTTTTAATGGAAAATACTCAAAATTTTACAAGCTTTACAAAACAGTCCCTAAATCCCTAAAAATTCCCAAACTTCCGCCGTCGATTGCCTCCGCTTCAGCCGCCAGTCGCCGTGTTAGGGGAAATGATCGCCTTGGTCCGGCGACCAAGTGGGTGTGGTCAGCGGCGGCAATCGACGGAGAAAGTTTGGGGATTTTTAGGGATTTAGGGACTGTTTTGTGAAGCTTGTAAAATTTTGAGATTTTATAAAAATTTGAAAAATCTGAGTATTTTTTATTAAAATTTTTTAAAAGAAAAACAAAATTAATGTCACGTGTCAAGAACCGATTGGTTGACATTTTTTAACACTCATTTAACAACCGGGCACCTAAAATTGTAACTATGGAAATTTTGGGCACCTATTTTACAAAAAAATACTTTAGACACCTAAATTATTCTAAGAAGTAATTTTTTAAATATTTTAAATTTAATAATAATAAAAATGATTTTATTTTATTTTTGAATTATTTTTAATTTAACAATAAAAAAATGACATGTCATGTTATAATAATAATAAAATAATCCAGAGTGAAAAAATAAGAGCAATTTGAAAGTTTAGTTATTAAATATGAGCAGTTTGGGCACCTAAAATTTAAAAAAGGTATACTTTGGGCACCTATTTTTCATTTAAGCCTTTATAATATTATTGTACTAATTGATTGTAAAGTTTTAGGGTTGAAAAATGAATTTTTAGAAATTCAAGGGTGAAATTATAAAGAAACCTTTTCATTAGTGACCATAATGTTTATTTTTTAAAATTGGGGAGCAGAAATGTACATGGGATAAACTTTAGTGGCCATTGCAGTAATTTACCCTTATTTTTTCGCTGTCAGGTCAGCAAGCCGTCAATGTTTAACGGCAACAAACGGCTGAGGGACCAAAAGTTTACGCCCCAAAACGTAAGTGACCTTACTGGTCGTTTTTCAAAATCGGTGACCAACTCTGTACTGAGGAACATAAGTGACTATTTCAGTAGTTATACCAGAAAATAACAAAATATGTAAAAGATTAATCATAATACAAATTAACAAAGTTAACCGTCACCCTTGCTTATTTAATTAATGTTTTTTATAAACACTAATATTTTATTCATTAGTCGATTAGTCGGGTTAAATCATTGAGAGATCTATTATGAGAGTGACTCTTCCGATCAAGTTTATTTCATTTTCAATGTCAAGATTCGAACATTAAGGAACTTAATATCTCATCCTACTAGACCGGTCGATAGTTGGTATATTTTCTTTAATAACGTTAATGGTTTAAGTCCTGACTTGTGAATAGAGTAATATCAATGGAAAGTATTGCTCTCAACATGACTTTATTGAAATTAATTGACTAATAAATCGAATACTAATGTAATGCTAAAGAAAACCACATTATTGTTGGTCAAATTTTTTATATATTGCGTTGGTAGGTCTATGTTTAGTAAAGCTGGAATGATTCTGCAAAATCTTGGTTTGGTAAATTGATGGTTGTCTTGACGAATTAAAGGTGCGGCTAGGTAAACAACGTGGAGGCAAGTGATGAATTTGGTTAGGGCAGTTGGCTTGGCTTCTTGCTAGTTGCTAGTTGCTAGTGCTACAACAAAAATATACTTTCTTTCGTTTTTAAAGTTATTTTCGTTATCTTAGGGATGAAATGTTTTTTATATTATAAAAATAAAACTTTATTCAATTCAGAAACAAAGACATGTTTAATATTTAAACTGAAAAACTAAGTGCGTTTTATTCTAACCAAAGGGGCTCATATGTTGTATTCAATGGCACCTACTTCAGCCCATGGCATATTTCTGGGTCCAGCTCCGAGCTGTGGATTCATACTTGAACTTGTCAGTTTTGAACATCCTAGCAATCTCCGGTACCAGCGGATCATCTGGGTTTGGGTCCGTTAGCAGTGAACATATAGACAGCAACACCTGCACGTCCAATGCATTTCATTAGTTTTATTTGTCCTCTTCCACCATTTTCATCTTTTCATTTCATCTCACCTTAGATATGGTCAGCGCCGGGCTCCATTGTTCTTTCAGTATGTCTAAGCAGATGTTGCCATTGCTGTTTATGTTCGGGTGGAAAACCTTGGTCCTGAACGCGACCTGAACAACGCAGCTTCGTGAATACTTGGAATATGTCCAGTTCTGAGTATTAGGGATGGATGGTACCTTGGGAGGTTTAAAAGGATAATCAGGAGGGAAATGGATGGTCACAAGGAAAACTCCACCAGCATATGGACTATCATTTGGACCCATAATGGTTGCTTGCCAATGGAACATATTCTCACCCACAGGACCTGCATAACACTAATCATTTACCTTGCAAACAACAAAGAATGGAAAACTTGCAGACATGAGTTAACCTGCACTGCACGAAGCCGGTGGATCTCTCTGCAAGTCCTTCAGCTCCTTCAGTATTCTTTTCGACGCCATTAAGTACCGAGAACGAATACCGTCTTTGGAGAACTTCAAGAGGGGAAGATAGCTTATTTAATGGAGGAAATGCTAAGTGTCAGGTCCACCAATTCTTGCCATGTTGATCAAAGTGGGCAGGGCATATATTCCAGAGGGAAAAAGCTGGTATTCTAGGGGCGTGGGAGTTGATATTGACCCTCAGATGCTTGAGTCCACAAATATTGAACGGAGAAGATATTGTTGGCATCTCGTGTGTCACGTTATTGTTCAGGATAAAGATGCCATCTCTAATCCATCTTTCTCACTCTCTCTATAAGGAGGAATCATTTGGTTCAGATTCTTTTAAACTTGCTCAGAAACTGACTAATCATCGCTTTGATCCATGCATCTATGTTTCCAGAAGAAAGATGTGTTCGGTACCATATTAGAAGCATGAAGTTCATCAACCAACTAGACTAAACCCGAGGTCCTTAACGGAACGGAGGTAATCAGGTAAGCAAAACCGATCGGTGATTAAATCGAAAACCACAAATATAATATTAGAAGCTCCTTAGGATCAGATTACATCACAAAGATACAAGAGGAAACAATCCGGTGCTTCTTACAAATAGTTCTTCTCCATGTTTCAGTTAATAGATCAAGCATATATGTAAAACCCAAATTCAAGACATAAAGGGCCATTAACATACAAATTCAAAAGACAATCCCAGGAGAGAATGAAAAGAAAGTTCCCTAGCTCTGTTAGTTCAGACTACATACCAAAAGGAGCTATTTTCTCAAGGTGAGAAAGAGATGATTGACATGGTGAGAGACTAACAGATTTTTATGTGGCTAAATGGGTCACCCCGGCATCCATAACTGTTTTTTCACGGCATAATCACAATATCGAGCAGGCCTTTTGTGCCTTTCTCTTCTTTTTCTTCTTATGCTTCGGTGGCTGGAGAACCACTTTGATGGCTGCATCGAAGACCGCTTTCACGTTCTGCAGTAATTAACATAAATCACTCCCGTGACTCGAAAACAAATAAATTACCCCGATTGACATGAACAACATGTGCGTACCTGCTGTGTCTTTGAACTACACTCAATGTAAACAGGCGCTCCAATTAGCTTTCTCAATTCCTCCCCCTTTCAAAAGGTAAAGAAAATAGTCAAAATTAGGATTCGATATCATCAAGTATCAACCAAAATGGCATTCATGAACAAATAGCTGCACGGTGAGACAATTGGGTACCTGGGCTGTGGTGATGGGCACTGCACCAGGGTGATCTATGAAGAACTGCTTATCTTCCCGAAGATCTGGATAAAGAAGTGTAACAGCTGTTAATAAATCATAGACTGGCAACTTTTAAGGCAAATTTAGCAGTTGTTGATGCCATATCTACTTGGAAAATTGTTCCATAAGATCTTCCCCAGAATATTAGGAAACATTGGAGTTACAGGTTGAAAAATGGATTGCTTCCTTGACCTCTAAAAACATATATTTCTACTAGCAGTTGCTTCATTCCTTTGTTATTCATCTGCAATGGGATTTGAAAACTTTTTTCTTCTCAAAATTTATAATGATTCGTTTCTCCATGATTAATGATTCAAACCGCAGTTTAACTAGCTCAGGATAGTGAGATAGTCGTACAATTCCAGCAAAATAACATATAGTAGTCCCAAGTTTAGAAATTTTGGGCTTATTTTCTTTCCCATTTACTTCAAACTTCTTCCTCTAAGATGAGGAATATTATATTCGGTTCATATTCTACTTTTCTTATAGGTTTGGTTCACACCAACTTTTATATAATCCCCGGAGACTACTTAAAACCAGTAAATGGTGGTCCCAAACAGATTTTTAATCTTGCTTGGTCCCTGAGTTTGGGGGTAGGGGGCTCAGGAGGACATTGTAGCATCTACATTATTCCACATGCTTCTAATATATCAAAAAAAATATTACATTTCATGACTCATTAGGAGAAACAATTTAGTTCTGCATGACTAAGCTAGTAAGTATCCCACAAACTTGTCCTTTCAAAGCATTCGTTCAATTTGTCAAAAAAAAAAGCTTTCTTTCAATTTGTCAAAAAAAAGCATTCTTTCAAATTGTCAAAAAAAAAACATTCTTTCAAATTGTAAAAAAAGAAAGCATTCTTTCAAATGCACAAGAAAACATACTAATTAGAGGCGCAGTCAGAAGGGACATAATGGTTTGCAACAACGGAACTTTCTCCTTACTTCAAACCATGTTAACAACCAGCGTGGAAGACGAGACTAACATCAACAATTTAGAGAGAAAAAAAGACAGCAGGAAGGTTTGGGCAAGGACAAAAGTAATTGAACCGTAAAAGATCTAATTGTTTGTTTTTTTAACAAGAAAATTGAAAGAAAACGGAAATAGTTATAAAGCTTATGGTAGGTTTATCACGAAAAATCTTGCAAGCAAAACACTATCATATAGAAAAGATGGACTCATTTTACGAGGCAAGGTAAGTACTCAGGAGGTGTCATCTAAGGTACTACACTACTTCAGCCTTACCTGTAACATATTATACGAAAAGAAAATAGTATTGCATTAAGAACTGATTGAAAGGAACAGATCAAGCAATTTGAAAGTATAAAAAAATGGAGTAGAATCTAACCAAGCTTAGTTCCAACGAGTATAATTGGAACACCAGGTGCATAATGCCTCAACTCCGGGATCCACTGAGAAATCGAAAAGAAGAGAATGCATTAGCTGGTCAAGCAATCGAAAGTATCTTATTCAAAAACCGATGAAAAGTCCCTAATAAATAATAATCTTACTTTCTTAGCAACATTTTCGTAGCTGGCTTTGCTAATGAGAGAGAACGCCAACAAGAAGACATCAGCCCCACGATAGCTCAAAGGTCTTAATCTATTGTAATCTTCCTGGCCTGTTCCATGACCAAAAGATGAACAATATAATCAAACCTACCACAACAAACATTCTAAGATATTAACAAGGAAATTTTACGGAATTGAAACGTACCAGCAGTATCCCACAATCCCAGATTAACAGTGTTTCCATCCACGACCACATTTGCACTAAAGTTGTCAAAAACGGTCGGCACATAATCCTATTTCACAAAACATTAGAGGGTGTGGGGAAAATGTTATAATCAACATCTCCAAAAGTCATCTTAAAATAATCATAACAGTGAAGCAAGAACTAGACAATAGTGACTACAATATCATCAAGAAACTCTATATGAGGTTAGGTTTATGAAAAGCTGAAAATTCTAGCACAACATTTTTCTTACGCCAAAGAAAAGGAGAAAAATGAAAACCCAATATTATGTCCATCTATGTCACTTCAACTCTTTATTTTCTGGGTGTCCGGGATTTTGGACATGGGCAACCTCCAAATACATGAAAAACATTGACCAGGGAACAACACATACCTGACACTCTAACATAGATAGAGATCACCCAAGATTCACAATAATGAAAGCATCAGCAATAGTTTCAGATATAGCAATTTGATTTCTGTTCCCTCCAGCAGAAAAAAAGGGGAATAGCAAGATATAAAATTTTCAAGTTTCAACTTTTAACCTTAACTCACTAATTGAAATGTAAACCTACAATAATAAGCATATTTTTTCCTAGGTGATGAATCATCAAATCGCAAATAGACCAAATAATAGGGTAAACTGCAAAAGGCAATAAAATTTCTGCAAGTTTTTGTAACAACAAACCCTAAGAAATTGCTCACTTGAAAACAAATCGTGAAGAATGATTCAATTATTCAGTAAGATATTCTGTACCGAATTCAAGATTCCAAAGATAAGTACATCCAAAAGGTAAAAAAGAAACAAATACCCAATAAAGAAAGCAACTTTCTCAAAAGCCACATTGACCACAAGAAACCAGTGTAGTTTATGCTTGGTGGCCAAGAAAATTGGGGGAACAAAAAAGGGGGGAAACCCCATGAAAATCCAAGTAAAGGGCCGGTCAAGTTTACTTCGATTCCCCCATATTTTTCTCAGGGACCAAACAAAAAAGGGGTTAGTCTTTATTTTTTGAACTTACAGTTGGGAAAGTATTGCTGGTGTAGGAGATGAGCATGCAGGTCTTGCCGACGGCACCGTCACCAACGGTGACGCATTTGATGAACCTTGAAGCACTCATCTTGCGGCACGCGAAACAGGCAAAAGTGAAGTGATTTCAGAGATGTTCCTCTCCCTCCGCCCCTCGGCTATCTCTTTCTCTGATTCTTGTCCAAAACAGTAGAAAAAAAAACAAAGCAAAATCTAGCTAATGTTGTTTTTTCTTGGTATATGTTGAGTTTTTAGAGAGAGGAAGAAGATGATGAAGTATAAGTAAAATGGGAAGAAATCAAAGACATTGTCCGAAAGATAGAGAGAGAATAATTAGGGGAAAGGAAAGACAGCTCTTCGACAGCTATCTGCTTACATCTACAACTTGAATATATTTTCCATAAAATAAAAGTATTTTCTCTCTTTTTCTTTTTCCCCAAGAAAAAAAAATCTTCATAGGCTTATTTATTTCAATGTATGGCAGTATGTTTTTTTTTATAAAGTCAATTAAAAATTGAGATTAAATCAATAAAAATATATATTAATAAATTAAATATATATGTTTTTATTAATAATTTCGATATAATTATGAATTTTTGTTGAAATTCGAAAATTTCATCAATTTATTTTTATGGATAAATATTCTATACACTGGATATGAAAACTGAAAATTTTCACAAGCGCTATAGTTTTAGGGTATAAGGAGTTAGTTTAGGGTATATGGTTTAAGGGCTTAGCCGTTTAGGTATAGTAGGTTAGAATTTAGGGATAGTTGCTTCAATTTAAGGTTTAGGGTTATGATTTAGGGTTTATAGGTTAAAATCTAAATCATCACCATATCACCCTAAAAACTAAACCCTAACATATAAACCCTAAATTATAACCCTAAATCTTAAATTGAAACAACTATCCCTAAATTATAAACCCCTACCCCTAAACCTCTAAACTTTATACCCTAAACTAACTCCTTATACCCTAAAACTAAGGCGCTTGTGGAAACTTTCAGTTTCCACCGCCAGTGTATAAAATATTAATCATATTTTTATAATGTTTTTTTTCCTTCCGAGTTCTTCAAAGCTTTGCCAAGCTTTGTCCTGATTAATTTAGACCGACCTGAGTTGCACACGTGATTTTGGTGGGTAAGTCTTTCCGCAATAATCATTTGCATACACTAGGTCTCAAACTCAATATTTGCTTAAACGATACTAAGTTGCTTATCACTTGGATCAACATGTTAAAGTAATTATGTAAAAAAATCAATTGGTATTCAATTATCAAGTCAAGAACTTTCAAAAAAAAATTACCAAGTCAAGATTGTATGAAAATCCGGTCTCAGAAATAAAATTAAGGGTAAACTATATAAATGATCACTGAATTCTTAGGACAGATTTACTTTGATCATTGTACTTTTAAAATATTCGATAAAGTCACCCAACTTTTAATTTAAATTCAATATAGTCATCGTACTTTTAGTTCGCATTCAATATTGTCCCTCCTTCCGTTAGCAGTTTGAAGTTACTTTTCATTTTTCCTTAATAAAAAATAAGTAAACTACACCAATCATCACTCAACTTTCTTCTCACTCCTATTTTGGTCACTAAAATCTAAAAATTTACAATTTAATAACTTAACTTTCGAATTGTTCATATTTAGCCACTCACAAATAACATGTTTATATAAATAGAAAACTTTGATTAATCCTTAAAAAATTATTTTGGTTAATTGTTAAATTCAGATTATTCAACTCTTGATCTTATATTGTATCAATTAAATCAGATAATCGATTAACCAGTTAACCGAAATGTTTGATTCTAGAAGTGACTTTTTTACTTTGTTTATTAAAATATCAAATATCATAATATGATAAGTTTCATAATTGTTCGGTTGTGATAAAAGTATAAAAATAGCTAGAAAGTCAAAAATTGAAAGTTCACAGCTATTAATCCTACCCAGAGCCAAAACTTCTTTTAAAGAAAAATCAAAATGGTATCAAAATAACTAGACTTAAGATATTGCAATGCATAGGTTTAGAAATAATGTATATAATAGATCAGATCTGTTAATCAATTTTGCTTAAAATTGTGAACCGTAATCGAATCAAAATAATTTATTTTAAAATTTTGTACCAAAGTCGGGTTCGATTAATACTTAAAAATTATTTTGGTTAATTGTTAAATTCAGATTATTCAATTCTCTATCTTATATTGTACCAATTAAATCGGATAACTGATTGACCAGTTAATTGAAATATTTGATTCTAGTAATATTTTTTTTACTTTGCTTATTAAATATCAACTATGGTAAATTCAATAAGCAAAGTAAAAAATTATTACCCGGATTTTTTTTAAGATTTATCAAAATTTTCTATTTGAGAGTGACCAAAATATTAATAATTCGAAAATTAATTTATTAAATTGAAAATTGTTAAACTTTAGTGACCAAAATAGGAGTGAGAATAAAGTTGGGTGATGATTGATGTAGTTTACTCATTTTTATTAAGGAAAACCGAAAACTAACGTGAACTTTAACGGGAGATAACGGGAGGGTCGGTATCGAATTCAAACTAAAAATTGAGTGACTTTATCGAATATTTTAAAAGTACAGTGACCAAAATGAATCTGCCCTAAAAGTTAGGTGACCATTTATATAGTTTACCTTAAATTTAAATTTTAAGTATTTAAAATTATTTTTTAAAATTATATTAATTTTTAAACGATAACAACTGGACTTACCAGTAGTATTACAAAAATAAAATATCAAATTAAAATTTAAAAATAAATCTTAAATTTCAAGAAAACAGTAAAATGATTAGAACTTATTTATTGTGTTAAGACATTTTATTAAATCTTATATTCAAAATCTTTATCAACGTGAAAATGTCATTAAGTGTGTGTATATATATATTCCTAATATGGTAGTAGCTCTTAATAAAGTATTATCTTTTCTATTAGTAGGATCACTTATTAGATTATGTCATTAGTGTTAAATTTGGCTTAAAATCAAATAATTGTTTAAATTATATATTATTTCTCTAGATAGTTGTTTAATGTATTTTCTGGATCAAGTAAATGTTTAATGTTTTATTTCGTAATTATTTTAAGGTTTTTTCGTAATATGGATTAAATTTTTATTTTATTATTTAATAAAAACACGAAACGTGGTATATTTCTCTATTTTTTTTGAAAAAAACTTAAAATCATTAATTTTATATAAACCCCCTAAAATTTTGAATTTTTAAAATTTCAATCCCTAAACCTAAATCACTAAACTCTTAAATTCTTTTTCTTCGACCATTGATTTAACCCCACACCAGTCACCCCTTTGCCGACCCCCTTATAGCCAACAACCCCAACCTTACATCATCAAAAATCGACGAATGAAGAACTAAATGAACTATGAATGTCGGACGTAAAATCGTCAATCGAATGATGAATGGTGAACGACGGATGGACAAACGACAATCCTTGCAGCTCGTGCATTGATTTAAATTCCTTTTCTCCGACCATTGATGTAAACCCCACCTACATAGGCCGGAAAATATGTTAGACAACTATCTGAAAAAAATAGTTTAGGCACTTATTTGTAAAAATATGTTGATTTGTTTCATAAAAAAATGTTGATTTTTATATACGAAACAAATAAAAAACAAGTAATAATATTCTTTTTTATAGCTTTTGATATCTAATCTTTTATTCGATTAATTCAAACCGGATATTACAAAGATTCATCTTAAGGACAATCCTCCCAACTCAATTTACTATATTCACACCACCATAGTTCAAACTTTTAGTCTTGTTTTATGAGATCTAATGTCTTATCATGTAAACCAATCGGTAGTTGGTAAGAAAATATCAATCTTCTTAATTTAATAAAATTATTATCATTTTTACATGAATGAAAAATAAATTATCTAGATTAAACTCATGACCTAATTTAAAATTGAATTAAAATAATATCCCTTATTTGCACACTAACTTGATTGATTTAATAAAAAACATTACCAATAAAAGTAAAAGGAATCCATAAAAATTATACAAGTGATTTGGGACATTTATGTCTTATTTGAAGAAATTTCATGCTGATTAAGACCTAAATAAATAGCAAGAATCAAGATGCCCAAGTTATTTGCATGTGAACAATAGAACTCGATTTGTTTTATTCTGATTTTTTATTATTTCCAACTTTTAATTAATAAATAATTTAATCGTAATGATAATAACAATAAGAAAAGCTCCATAGAGGTGGATTAGATTGGAAGATTTAATGATTATTTGCCTTTATTTTCCCCAAAGTCAAACGAAAATCATATTATTTTTAATTAATGCTTGAATAAATTATTATTATTATATTATTTATATACCAGATCCTCCGCCAACTCTCCATATACATTTCAACCCCAATACCATTACAAACAATTGAAATATATATCCCTTTTTTTTATTCTTAATTGTAATATTGTATATTTTCCTAATCAATATTATGTTTGGAGAACATGGAGCCGTGACATGATTAAGATAACTTTGATTAATTTGTGTTTAAGCATATACTATAATATTATTTAATCTCATTTTGTCAAAAAAAATAATAATTAGAGAATGAAAATTTTGTCTAGACTATACTTCTCTTTATACATGGTCAAATTATGGTTTTGGTTTCTCTACTATATTCAAAATTAGAATCTAGTACTTACATTTTAATTTTACACAATTCAATCATATTTTAAAAACATTACTAAATAATACAAATAGTTAACATGGCTAACTATTCCGATTAAAATGCAAAGGTAAATTTCAATTTAAAAACTTTCTCAACTTATCGAGTTGTCATTTTTTTAATAAAAAAAATCAGGTTGGTATTAGGGATAAGCAAAATAACCGAATAAATCAAAAATCAAATTAAAAATAATATTTGGATAATTGATGGTTCACAAATTTTTAAAAACAATAGTTATTCAAGATGAGTTATTTTTAATATAAAATCAGGCCATGTTTGGTAAGAGGGGTTTGAGCAAAAATTAGAGGTTTGAGACATAATTAAAGGTTTGATCAGTCAAATCTGCTAATATTGTTGAAAAAGCTCATAATAGGAGCTTTTTGAGATTAGATGTTTGATATTAGAGTTGTAAAGACTCTTTTACCCTTACCAGTTACCAAAAATCTCAAAATAACCTAAATTAAATATTTTTTCACCCTATTTATAAGCTAATCCTATTTACTTTTTTTATTATCACATATTTATATGTTTATTTAAATTTATTAATTAATTAAATTATATTAAAATAATTATATAAATAATAAATTAATATATAAATCATTTGAATATGTTTACAAAAGTTATATTAAAAATAATTTTATAGATCTAATTAATAATAATTAGATACAAAATATTGATAACTTATAAATTATTCAAACAAGTATTGAATATAATCATGTCCTTATATGTCATTTTGCTTGTTTAAATAATCTAACAGCTATCAGCTATCAGTTAATTTTACCAAACACTTTTATACAATCAGCTAATACAATCCGCTAGTCAAATCAGCTAATGCAATCGGTTATCGGCTATGTTTGGCAATTAGCGGATAGCTGATAGCGGATTATATTAGCTGATAGCTGATTGCATTAGTTGATTTGACTAGCGGATTGTATTAGCTGATTGTATAAAAGTGTTTGGTAAAATTAACTAATAGCTGATAGCTGTTTGATTATTTAAACAAGCAAAATGACATATAAGGACATGATTATATTCAATATTTGTTTGAATAATTTATCAGTTATGAATATTTTGTATCTAATAAATATTAATTAGATTTGTAAAAATTATTTTTAATATAAATTTTCTAAACATATTTGAAAGATTTATATATTAATTTATTATTTATATAATTATTAAAAAAATTTACATGCACATATAAATATGCGATAATAAAAAATAGAATTAACTTACAAATATCACCATATAAATTAGTAGTAACAACAAATAAGTCGAATATTTAATATGTTATTATTTATATTAAAAAATGTTATTATTTAATTTAAGTTATTTGGAGATTTTTGATAATTGTTAAGGGTAAAAGAGTCATTACAACTCTAATATCAAACCTCTAATCTCAAAAAGCTCATATTAGGAGCTTTTTCAAAATTAGCTTTTTCACCTCAATCCGCTCTTTCAATCCGCTATTTACCAAACATCAATATTAGCAAATTTGACTAGTCAAACCTCTAATTTTTGCCCAAACCGCTATTTACCAAACAGGGCCATCAGCTATAAGCTATTCGCTAATTGCCAAACAGGGCCTCGATATTTTATATCTCAAATAGTGAGAGTAACTTAAAAATATCTAAATTTTTATTTATCTAAAATTTATTTTTAAAAATATTTATGAAAAACGATTTTGAAATTTTATAAATTTTTATTTATTTAAAAATAAAAATCAATTGGTCTAGTGAGCGAGACATTAGAGCATTATTATATAAAAAAATCTTTTTAAAATAGTTATTTACGAAAATGACTCACAACCAATGTTATTAGAAAAATAACCCTCAAATTGTCCATGTAGGGTGAACTCGCTTTCGACAAAACACGAGTTCGAATATCGCTTTCTACAAAACGCGAGTTCCATGTTGAGTAAGTTGGTAAAAAGGAAAAAAATTAATTTCCCCTATTTTTTAACATGGAACTTGCTTTTTACAGAAAGCGATTTTTGAAACTCGTTTTTTCTAAAACGCGAAATTACCTTACGTGGACGATTTAGGATAATTTTTTAAATAACATTGGCTTAGGGTTATTTTCATAAATAACTATTTAAAAAGGTTTTTTTTATATAATAATGTCAGACATTAGATTTCTTATGTAACATCATAAGTTGGTTATGAATGGAGGAAATCGAGAATGGAACACTTGTGAGTGGGTGAGATATAAACTCCATTGCTTGGGGCATGACTCATGAGCAAGTTGTGTAAATGTTGAGCGCAACTACGGAGTTGCAGTCTGAGAGTCGAAATCACAAACAGGTGGGCGACAGCTTCCCTTGTTGACGAAGTAAAGCTCAAAACGAATGAAGACGCACCCAAAACTTGCATCAAAAAGAAGAAGACAAAAGTGATGCAACTTTGTCTTTGTATGATGTTCGTTGGATTTCTCGTGACGCAATCTAATGCAAGGTGAAGGTAGATTCGTTAATGGTGGTTGTTAAGTTGGTTAAAAAGCCACCTAATCAGCTGCATCAACTACCACATCTCATCAAAGTTATACCTGCATCATTACACGTTATTTATTGTTAATCAAACATCTGTATCATATTAATCAAGCTTTTTCATCCTCATAGCCCCTTCTAGGGGAAAAACTATGTTGATTATGGGAAGGCTTTGACCTTTTCTTTTATGCTTAAATTACCCTTTAAGCTCTTATTCATCTTAAATCGATGAAATAGGTCCCGGTCAATTATGAAATTAGTCAAATTAAATACTTCTCAAGTTTCTATAACTTTTGAAGTAAAGTAATTTCATCTTAATTCTGTCCCATATACTTTAAATATTAACTTTGATTAACGTGAAATATAATACACATATTCATATTATAAACATAAAACGTGTTTGAACTAATGTATTTATCACACAATTGATGAGTCAATCAAAATATTTTAAAATTTAAGGACTAATGGATGTAGTGTGCAACTATTACTAGACAAAAAAAAAAAAAATCAAAATCCAAGCAAACACAACTCAGCATAAATGTGCTACCAAACCCCCTCGGGCCCCTCCCCTCTGTTGGTCAAATAGTTTTGTTTTTTTAATGCAAAGCTGGTTTAAAAAGTGGGTAAAATTCATCACTAAACTTTAACTTCAATCTTGTTTTAAAATTTGCCTGATAAGACATTCATTTAGGTGAAAAATTAACCTAGCTACTTGGGTTTTTGCCAAATTAGAAATGAGCATTTATTCCAATCAAGATGGGATAAAAAATTAGAGTAGAATAAAAATAATTTTTTAAATCAAGTCGAATTTTGCTTATCCTTATCTGCAATGAGTCCACCTTAACTCAAATTTATATATATTATAATCATGATTACATGAAAGAATCATTTTCCTTTTTAATCTAAGAATTAAGAAAACATAAAATTATGATGTTTTAAATTAAGGAGGGAGTTGTAGACTTGTAGCAGGGATGGTTAGTGGACAAAGTGTAATTGTGATTGCAAACCATATAAGTATAGAGTTAGGCCAACCAACAATATATAATATGGTGTATTTAGTTATGTAGAAAAAAGAAGCATTAAATTTGTCAAGGCACATGGGCCATTCACCACCAACTCCATGTGCATGGCATGGAATATGGATAACCAACTGCCTTCCTACTAATTTTCTCTCTATTTAATTCGATTCCATTGAACATCATTGTATCTGGCACTGTCCTGAGATGCCGTGTCCCCTACTACCAATTAGCCCTGCAAATCCAATCAATTCCTTACACATAATAATCATTCTTGGTTAGGTTGGTTGGTCAATCATATTCATTTTCCTCCCACAATACCCCATTATGATGTTTTCCCCCTTTAATTACCCTAAACTTTATGCTTACTTTACCATGTACCTGGATTTGGAATCCCATAATAACATTCCTGTTAGATTAGATTCTTGATTTTCAATCCTAGAAACAAACTGAACACTACCTTCAGCTCAAAAATCACAAGTTAAACACTTGTTAGAACTCACAAAACATGAATTAGCCTACATACCCAACTCTGCAACCTACTATGGAGTTATGGAGTAGTCAAGCCAAACTTCAGTGCACCAAAACACTGGACATATGGCACCAGAACATATTGGATTGGTCAATTGGTTTCCCATCGCCGAGTCCAACCGAATTCCAGAATTTGCTCCTGTTCTACCTTCCTTCTTTTTGAATCCAGATGTTTGTTTCTTTGAAGAGATGTGTCTTGTTTTATGGTAGATTCTTTCCTGAGCAGTGATGGATGGATCTTTAGAGTAAACAAAAGAAGGCCGAAGATTACGAATCACTGACAATGAGCAAAAATTTATGATTTACCTCTTCTCTGGACCAACCATTTTAGATGCTCCATTTGGTAATTTAGAACCCATTTCCCCTGCATTAACCACAAAATTATAAATGACAGGATATTCCATAGACATGCAATTGGCTTTGAGCTGAGATGGTTTATAAATCAAACACCTGTAACTGCATTAAGAGATCTTATGCCTTGGGAGTGTCTATTTATTGTCACCTTATCTCCATTGCTGCTCATTCAAGTACATTTCAAACTGATCAGTTGATTCTCTTCTTTGTTATATCTCTAAATGGGCTTCTAGTTGCAGAAGAGATACAATTGTCAGTTGATGCTATCAGTTACGTACCTTAGTGCCCGTTTGAGTGCCTCCACGGACAGTAGTTTAATCGGCTTAGAGAGCTTTTTCGAGTTTGTTTCATCAGAACCAGGTAGAGGATCAACCATGTATATAC
This sequence comes from Hibiscus trionum, assembly GCA_030270665.1. Lineage (NCBI taxonomy): Eukaryota > Viridiplantae > Streptophyta > Magnoliopsida > Malvales > Malvaceae > Hibiscus > Hibiscus trionum. The sequence continues at coordinate 1,121,835 of BSYR01000050.1, forward strand.
CTTCTGATCTAGGAGGATTCCTAAATGCTGTTCTCAAGTTCCTGCAACAGGAATAAATGCCACTCATGAAAATTAGAAAAGGAATGGATTGAACAATTTAATTCGACAACACAAGGATACAAAAAGGAAATGGATCATTGATCACCTACCCTCCCATTAGCTCAGTTCGCTTTCTGGGATATTTTTTTGATGCTTTCTACATAACAACAGAAAAGAGTTATCTAGGGAAGATTTGCATCCTACTCCAGTGATGTTGGTAAAACAAGACAAAGATGAAAGTAATGTTGTGCCTACCGATTTGTGATATTGGCAGTATGCACCTTGACGTCTGAAACAACATAACACTTTAGAAGTAAATTTAGAAAGAGATAAATTACACAGACATACATACAGTGCAGAGAAAACTGGATAGCATGGAGCCTCGTAATCAAATGGTTAGAAAGTTGTTTAACAAGCTGCATGATAAAACATATGATGCCAAATTGCATTGGATGAACAAACATAAGAATGAAACTTCATGAAGCCACATCTAATTTTGTATCAAAGATTCTCAAGAACAACTTCTTTTCTTCTTGCTTAACTACATAATTCATCAATCCACATTGCAAACATTCAGCACAAACCAGACTCCCGTGCCATGAACCTATCGACAAAGTTTTTACATGTGTTAAGCATTTTCTGACATGACAGTTACCGTGAACTACAAGAAAACTGCAAACAAGGCAAAGACTAATATTGCACGCATAAGCAGAGCGATAGACCACAAATCCACAATCATTCATTCGGTAAGCCTATAGGCTATAACATCATTCAAATCACTTTTCCTTTAAAACATTTTCTGTGAAGCTCGTCACTATTATCAGTACAAAATAAATGTTTCTCTCAAACCCATTTCTAGATCAGGTATAGTATACGAGGTCCATTGTGCAAAGACAGTCAATATATCAAAAGAGCCTTAAGGAAGACATGTGCCATACTTATTTACGACGAGCGTGCAAACCATCCCATCCAGTCTTTTTCCGTTGCAAACTCCATAGTCAGCTGAAGTACCAATCTTTAGAATTCGGTTGGCTGCAGTAACACTCAAGGAAAATCCTGATCCCTACAAAATGATACAAAAAGTATTGCTTTCTTCATGAAGTGTACTCAACATAACCAATTGAAACATGACAAAGTTGATACCTTGGGGTTTTTGCGAACACTGCAACTGAACAATGCAAAAACTGTTCCAACCTGCTCCTCACAATTCTGCTCATAAGCATCACCAAACAAAAAAAGTGGAAGGGTACTTTCATCCAAGCACGCAATTTTCCATATGCTATAGCTCTGCCCAATGGAACTAGTCTTTGGAGTTCCCTTTTCAGCCAACAAATTCCTGTAAAACCCCCAAAAAATATCTAGTCATCTACCTCAGGAAGGGCACTTAGCATTCAAATACAAGAAAATATATAGCAATAAAAGCATAATTTACAAGCAGTGAAATTAGGTACTTTATAGTTGATAGACGAACAAAACGAATATCGGACAAACGCTCACTTAGGTCCGCAGGAGTGACCAATTGCTTCCTAACAGACAGAAGAAAATATATTGTCAGGGCTTTTCCACTTTGGCACTTAGTTCATGACTTTAATCAGAATAGTCATCGTCAGAACTTGGCTTTACCTTATACGCAAACCTGAAAACTTGTCAACTCGAATAGCATTTGAAGTCCGTGGCTTCGACTTGGCATGTTTCTCAACATCAAGGCAATCTTGGACAAAATTCTTAAAAACAGACAAGTCTGGTTTCCCTCTCTGCCTTGGCGATCCATCATCTGATAGGTACCCTACAAATTTGGCGCAAACAAACTTGTAAGAATAAACCCATTATCAGCAAGAAGAAAAATAACCAAAACCCATAGGTGAAAATTACAGTGGCAGAGGCAGATACCCAGAAGGGCATTTTAAAGAGAAAAGATGGGAAAATGTTGAGTGATGAGAAAGCGTGGATTTGTTTACCTGTATAATGAGGATGGGAAGCAGGAGGCGTTTCCAAAACGCTTTCTTGAAGAGAGAGGAGGAGACGGAGATCGTCTTCATGGCTTGTCATTGGTTGTATTGTTTAAAGTAAAACGGATTTAGACTACAGGGAAGCTCTCTCTTATCAAATTAAATGAGACGATTGGAAGATAAAAGAGGGGGAATGACAATCTATATAAGTTTAGGTAATATGGATGGAGGGAGACTTGAAACAAGTTTTGGAGGGAATAAAACAGGTTCGCGGCACTTTGGCTACCCCCACTGTTTACACGTTAATTTGATTTTAAGATATAATTTAATATTCAAATTTCTACACGTTAATCTGTTTATAAACCACGTAGACAAAACGATATGGATTCGTGTCTCTTGAATCCGCTTTTACCTTTTTCACTAAGACACTTGTTGGATTATGTAATTTAAGTATTGGTTTCATTTGTATTAAAAGCAATGTTAGATAAGCATATTTACATGTGTATTGAATTAAAATTTAAAACCCTGGTTGTTCGGAAGAAAGCAGATTTATGTGGAGAAAAAGTCGCAGAGCCAGTAGCGTTCAAAGGCTAGAAACAATTGACGTCGCATAACACCAACAATATAAATGGCTGACATTATGTTCGTGGTTAGATGAGCTTCTCCTCTTTCCAAGGCCAAGCTAAAGAGGCTCCCAATAAAGAGCTAGGCTCGTTAAGTTTCTAACATAACCCCCACCCCCACGTAGAAGAATAAAGCTTCTTCACCTGGCATAAGCCACAATGGTGAAACCCCTCTCCACATTCTTCCTCTCCACACTGCTGCTGGTCGCTTATTGCGTCGCAGACGAGGCGGAGAACGAAGACGATAACACTAAGGTTGACAGTCATGCGGCGAGTAAGAGCGTGACGTACGACGCAAGGTCCGTGATCATCAATGGCAAAAGGGAGCTTCTGTTTTCTGGAGCTATTCATTACCCCCGCAGCACCCCGGACATGTGGCCGCACCTGATTCAAAAGTCTAAGCGGGGAGGCATCAACACGATCGAGACGTACGTTTTCTGGAACGCACATGAACCGGTTCAGGGTCAGTTCAACTTTGAAGGACAATATGACTTGGTGAAGTTCATCAAGTTGATTCATCAACACAATATGTATGCAGTCCTTAGGCTGGGACCTTTCGTCCAGGCTGAATGGAACAACGGGTAATCATGATTCCAAGTTTCTAACCTTTTTCCCAATTTCTTTTTTTCAATCTTCTTATTGAAATGGATCTTCCTTTTTCACTCTGAAAAAACTCCAGAGGATTACCATATTGGCTAAGAGAGGTCCCCAACATTATATTCCGATCTGACAATGAACCTTACAAGGTACAAGAGCTTTTTCCCACGACAATATTAGTACAAGGTTTCGCAGCTGACGAGAATCTGAACTTGTGCAGGAACACATGCAAAGGTTTGTCACCATGATTGTCAAGAAAATGAAGGAGGAGAAGTTGTTTGCTCCACAAGGAGGGCCTATCGTTTTAGCACAAATAGAGAACGAATACAACACGATTCAGCTAGCATACAGAGAAAAAGGGGACAGCTACGTTCAGTGGGCTGCAAAAATGGCGCTTAGCTTGGATGTACAAATCCCATGGATCATGTGCAAGCAGAAGGATGCCCCAGATCCCGTTGTCAGTTCTGTTTTTTTTTTCAAGAACTGATAAAAAAGATGGAAAACAAAGTAGTAATACGTATACACTTGGTTCTGCAGATCAATACATGCAATGGAAGGCACTGTGGAGATACTTTCAGTGGTCCAAATAAGCCCAACAAGCCCTCATTGTGGACTGAGAACTGGACTACACAGTAAGTCAGTGTAGTTTATACCAACATATTTAAAGGGAGATTCGAGTCAGTCGGTGTGTATTGGCTAATGTTGTGGCTGTCTCTGGATTCAGGTTTAGAGTATTCGGGGATCCCCCATCCCAAAGGTCAGCTGAAGATTTGTCATACTCGGTCGCCCGCTTCTTCTCCAAGAACGGAAGCATGGTTAACTACTATATGTACCACGGTGGCACGAACTTTGGCAGAACGAGTTCTTCATTTACATCGACTCGCTACTATGACGAAGCGCCTCTCGACGAATACGGTAGGATTAAGAATATGTACATATATATATATGCAGCTAAACGAGGAGCCAACTCTCACATGTTCTTGCTGTAGGTCTTTTAAGGGAACCAAAGTGGGGTCATCTCAGGGATGTTCACAAGTCCTTAATTTTGGGCAAGAGGGCTCTGCTTTGGGGGACTCCTACTGTTGAAAAGTTGAGTCCAGAACTGGAGGTAAGCATGCGTTTATATAGACTAATCTAATGGATTTCTGGTCAGGGAAATCGAAATCAGTTTAATGTGCAATGCAGGCTATAGTGTGGCAGCAACCTGGAACTCCGGTGTGTACAGCTTTCTTGGCCAACAACAACACTCAGCAACCACAAGTTATGAATTTCAAGGGGCAGCAATATCTCCTGCCGCCTCGTTCCATTAGTATCCTCCCCGACTGCAAGACCGTGGTTTTCAACACTAACCAGGTAAACCGAACTCTATAAGCTCCAAACCTTTGGGCTTTACTTGCACTGCAAGTAACTTATCTTCCATGCTTGACACAGATCACAGCTCAACATAACTCGAGGAAATTCGTAAGATCAGAAATTGCAAACAAGAACTTCAACTGGGAGATGTACAGGGAAGTCCCTCCTACTGAAACAGCAATGAAGTCCCCCGGGCCATTGGAGCATTGGATATTAAGCAAAGATACAACCGACTATGTATGGTTCATGGCTCAACTTAAGCTGGAAGCGCGTGACTTGCCGATGAAGAAAGATGTTGTCCCGACTCTACGAGTTGCAAGTGAGGGACATGGAGTCTATGCGTTCATCAATGGTGAATACATCGGCACTGAACACGGAAGCAAAGTCGAGAAGAACTTTGTTTTCCAGAAACCTGCACCTTTCAAGGAAGGGAATAACTATATTGCTCTCTTCAGCTTCGTGGTCGGACTTCCCGACAGTGGAGCCTACATGGAACGCAGATATGCGGGGCCACGTTCTATCACCATCCTCGGTCTGAACACCGGTACACTCGACATAACGGATAACGGTTGGAGCCATCAGGTTGGAATTGTTGGAGAAAATAAGAAAGTATTTACCGAAGAAGGCTCCAAGTCTGTTAAGTGGAGCAAGGCTGAGCAAGGAGGACCCATCACATGGTACAAGGGAAGTTTTGATGCACCAGAAGGCAACAACCCGGTTCTCATTACAATGGATGGTATGGGGAAAGGTATGGTGTGGATCAATGGCAACAACATTGGCAGATATTGGGTGTCTTATCTCTCTCCTCTAAAAACCTCGACTCAACCCGAGTACGTAAACCCTGATCCGTTCACGGAACAGTCTCGACTAGACGGAAACTCAGGTTGTTTTGTTTTGTAATCTCAGGTACCATATCCCACGATCATTCCTGAAGCCAAAGGACAACCTGATTGTTATCTTCGAGGAAGAAAAAGGTATCCCTAAAGCTGTCTACATATCAACAGCTAACAGGGACACCATCTGCAGTGTCATGGGAGAACATTACCCGCCATCTCCGAGGTGGTTCGAGAACAAAGCCGGCATCGTCCGACCCCTGGTGAATGACTTGAAACCAAAGGTTGAACTGACATGTCCGGACCAGAAGAAGATCGCGGCAGTCGAGTTTGCCAGCTTCGGTGATCCTTTCGGAAGCTGCGGATCCTACGTTCAAGGGAACTGCACCGCTCCCGCATCCAAGCAAGTCGTTGAGAAGCTGTGCTTGGGGAAACCCACCTGCAAAATCCCGGTGGAGGCGGCAGAATTCGGTAACATGATTGGTGCTTGTGCTCCTAATGCACCCAAGACGTTGGCTGTCCAAGTGGTTTGTGGTAAATAAAAGGCTAGACATGAGTATAGTGAGAGAGCTTCAATGGAAGCTTGTGATTTTTTCCCTTCTTTTTCTTGAGCTAAAACATTGCTAGGATAAGCCAATGTATTGTTAGTGCTCTCAGCTATTTCTTAAATCTAATTTTGCAATTTCTAACCATAATTTACTCTAGTGTTACTATTTCGTTTCCCCCTATTTTCTTGCCTTCCATATATTAATAATCCTAAGAAATACACATACGGTCACTAAACTTTAGTAAAATATAAAATAGTAACCAACCTTTCAAATATCACGAAATGACAATTAAATTTTATATTTTAAAACAAAACGGTAAATGAGGCGTTAAACGAAAATATGATTGGATGTGTCACATCCCTACTCTATTTTCCACCTCATATCTAAAATAATAATAAAGCCCTATTTCACGTCAGTTTCCTGTCATCGTTTCCACTTCCATTTCTAAACTTTTTCTTTTATTTTTTCACAACAGCCATGGTTTTAAGTTCATACTTCAACTGGAAAATCGATTTTTAGAAACAAAACCCCTTTACTTATTTATCTAACCATCAACATTTTCATATGAAAAATTACAAATTGTTATAGAAAATTACCGGAAACGAGTTCATAAGTTGAAGGATTCCGAGCTGAGCTTGCAAGAACTTGATGTATTTGAAAGCAGATTGAAGCATTTCGGCCGTGTTCATCTTCGTCCCACCGGGGACAAGCTTTCCGAGCTCTTGAGTCTTCCTAGTTATCTTCCTCCTCCTCTCCCTCGCCGCGATGCTTTGCGCCTACACGTATTTTTCGTCGTCGTTCTTCTTACTGTTAACCTGATTTGTGCTTTGAATCTGATGATGATTGTCTTGGAGCAGCACCAGACATGAATTTAGATCAACCCCATCGAAGAAATCGAGCGTCAAACACTGATCTTTGATGAGTTTTTAGCGTTTAGGGCATGAAAAGGAGCTGAAGCTTTCATACGAGATGGTTTCCGGCGACAAATGAAGTAAAGGAATGTAGTTTTCGGGGTGAAGAAAATTGTTGCTCAGTTCAATGTAAGGATCAACGAAAGCAAAAGGTAGATCAAATGGATCCCAGTATTGCTGATCAGCTTGAACTAGAACTGTTTCAATCGGTTTCCTAGTTGGAGTATGAACTTAAAACCATGGCTGCTGTGGAAAAAATAGAAGAAAAAGTTCAGAAATGGAAATGGAAGCGATGACCGGAAACTGACGTGGAATAGGGTTTTGTTATTTTTTATATATGACGTGGAAAATAGGGTGGGGATGTGGCATATCCAATTAGATTTCTGTTAGGGGTTAACGGGGTTTAACGCCCCAGTGACCGTTTTGTTTTAAAATATAAAATTCAATTGCCATTTCGTGATTTTTGAAAGGTTGGTTACTATTTTATTTTTTTACCAAAGTTTAGTGACCGTCTGTGTACTTTACCCTAATAATAATTATAATAACAATAACAACAATAATAATATTTGCATAAAAATCAATTAAGATGCCAATCTTAGTCATTTATTATCATTTTATTTACGTTAAATATGGTTATATCTAATAATATTTTTTCATGTTATTTTTTCAAGGTGAATCTTCATTTTTTTTTGCATGTAGTTAAGGAGTGGGCAGTTACTTAAAAGTTACATTGAAATGAGTGATTATTTGATGAACCATGGATGATGTGGTGAGCCGGGTCAATCTAATAATTTCTTAACATGTAGGCACTGTTTGACAATTAACTGATACTTGATAACGGATTACATTAGCTGATAGCAGATCGCATAAATTAATTTGACTAGTAGATTGTATTAGCTGATTATATAAAAGTGTTTGATAAAATTAACTGATAGCTGATAGTTGTTTGGTTATTTGAACAAACAAAATGACATATAAAAATATGATTATATTCAATACTTGTTTGAATAGTTTATTAGTTATCATTGTGTCGTATCTATTAATATTAATTAGATTATGAAAATATTTTTTTAAATATAATATTACCAAGCATATCTGAAGGGTATATATATATATTAATTTCTTATTTGTATAATTATCTAAAATAATTTGGTTCATTATTAAATTTAAACGATATTTGAAGCATATGTTCTAATGTCATATATTTGAAGGAAAAACAATTATTTAAATTATATATAAGAATATATTTTACTTTAAAAGTATATTCGAATTATTTAAATACAATATAAATAAAAAAATATTAGCTTACAAATGTCACCAAATAAACTTAGGTTATTCGGATACTTTTTGTAATTATTAAAGATAAAAGAGTCTATACAACTCTTATGTCAAATCTTCAAACCCCAAAAGTTTATTTTATCATTTTTTTCTTCAAATTGAGAGGTTTCATTTAAACAATTTCTTGTTTACCAAACATTCAGACTAGCATATTTTAAATTGTCAAACCTCTAAAAATGGTCAAAACCTCTAATTTTAGCTCAAAATATTGTTTACCAAACAAGACATTAAACTCATTCTTAATTCTATTATTATGATTGTAATAATTCTCCGATACATTTATTTGTAACAACCACTCGTATATATTATCATTTGTGTTATATTTTGATATACAAGATGTGTAAAAAAAAATTTAGACAACCCTTCATATTTAAATTATAAAATCTAAAACTTAGATTCCTAACCTAAACACCCTGAAACTTAAATTCTAAACTCTAAACGATAATCATAAATATTAAATTCTACATCCTACAACCTAAACCCCTAAACCCTAATCTAAATTCTTAAATCTTAAAATTAAAAGTTTATATTTAGTTTACACAAACTTATGTATCAAAGTATCCTTATCATTTTATGTATAGATTAAACTCATAGTTATTTGCATTTAAAAAAAAAACTCCCTGTTATTTGTAACAATCACATCTAGAAAAGGAAATTTTTCATTAATGTCGATATGAAAACAATTATAGAAGATATGTAAAATCAACTTAATTTCTAACACTAATTTTTAATATCTATTTATAAAGATAATTATTTGAATACAAAGAAATTTGCGTCGTAATAAATATACTAAAATTAGGTTTCCTAAAAAAATCTATTAAAAATATGATTCTTTCCTAACTTTTTTTTTTCAGTTCGTCGTCCCTTTCAATTTCCAAAAAATCAAAACCAAAAAATGTTTTTTTAGTTATAGAAAATGAAAGTTAAAAAATTCTTTTTCCCACGTGCATTATGTTATTATAACTCATTTTAATAAATTTATTAAAATTACAAATTTAAACCAATAAATAGGAAAAGAGGATAATGTTCATCCTAAAAGATTTGAAATCAAAACGCTTTGTCTTCAAGTTGTATGTGCATTGTCAAAGGGTTAATAATATGTATGAACATATATAACTCAACAAGACATATTTTTTGAATGGAAATCTGTTAATTTTATTGAACGAAGATATATTCAAAATTACAATAAAAGTTTACATCTTAATAAACAATAACACATAATCCAAACATATTCTTATAACCATTAAAACATGAATCTAGTGTCTCGAAATTATAACAAGATCATACAAGGTCAATACACTAACAGAGGGGTATATTGATATGAGTAAAATGACTACTAGAAAATAGAGTTTTGGAAAAACAAAGGGGCATATTGATATGAGTAAAATGGGTATCGATACAGCCAACCAAATATCAATACACTAACAAGTGTATCAATACACCCGACCTGTTTTTGACACTTTTGCTATATAAAATCATTTTAAAAATGTCAAAAACTCTTTGAAAATCTTTCAAACATATCTTTTAAGTTGTTTGGACTATAATACAAATTTGTAAAATATTCAAACAAGTCTAAAATTATTTTTAAAATATTATATAAAAACCAATATCCTAACAAAAAAGAACAAGGTCAACATAAACAAGTCCCCCAAGCTGCCACAAAGGCATATCAAAAATCACCATCCACACTAGAGGGGAGGTAACATCCGAAAGGAAGAAAAAACATTACAACAAAGCAACATAACATAAAACCTAAGCAACAAGAAAGGAAACATAACAAGATTTTCTGAGCAAAGAACCGATTGACAACTCGAATAGGTGACACTTATGCAAGAGCTTTATCTGGAGGCAGACTCCTTATTTCGAAAGAAATAAGGTCTTGTCATTAAAAGTGTTATCTGAGTCAGACTGGAAACAAGAGAAACGTCAGGGGAGAAGCCATCACACATCGAAAAACTCTTAACCCTTAACACAAAAGCAAACGAAGACGATGAACACCACCGTCGAGCAAACAGGGGCACTAAAACACAGTGCCTAGGCAAAACGGGCAACTTGAAAGCAAGGAAACAAAGGGAGAAATGAGGCTTGCAAGGTGGCCGAGCTAGCCGAGAGTGACTCCGACAAGGAGGCTCAGTCATTGTTCTCAGACCCTCGAAACTTCCTATCCCCGAAAACATCGACCTTTCTCCGAACCACCACCAAAATTTCGTGGGGATCACCGTAAACCGTCAGGAAACCTGGTCTCCATCGAACGACCGTCGGGAACCGCCATCAGCAACCATGAGGGTGAACAGAGGTCCGTCTCCAAAGATATAAAATTTGAGAGGCTATGGGAGGCAATGGCCGACCAAAATCTGGGGACGTCGATGCCATCCCGCCGGAAGCTCCTCACAAGAGATATAAGAGAAAGGGGTGGGGCGCAAAAACAAGGGCTACTAGCGTTGGGAAAAATTAATCTATGGCTGTGTTTTGAAAGTTACGGCGGCTAGGGTTTTTCCTTAGGGATGTTGATTTTTTTACGGAAATAAACCTATGGTTGTTACACATTCTACCACGGGGGAGAAGAAAACTTCATGTTCATCATTTGTTTCAAGTTGGGGTTGTATTATCCAATTCACCAACATACAAAAAGTATGGCTCTAGTATCCAGGGTCTCCAGTCTTCACTATGCCTCTATAAAACGTCACGACCCCATATTCTCTTGTGCTTAAATGAAAAATCAACCCCTAAACTATACCCTTTGTTTACGTTTAGCCCTTAAACTATGTTTTGGTCAAAATAAGTTCTTAAATTATTATTTTTAGTCACTCTAAGTCCGATAGTTATCTAAGTTATAAAAATTATTTTGACCAATAAGATGTTGACACATCATATTTTTTTTTGACCAATAGATATTTTAGGGACTAAAATAAAAAAATAACATAGTTTAGGTACTTATTTTAACTAAAAAATAGGTTAAGGAATTAAAGTGACCAAAAATAATAATTTAAAAATTTATTTTTACTAAAAAATAGTTTAAAGGCTAAAAATAAACAAAAAAACATAGTTTAATGGCTGATTTTTCATTTAAGCCATTCTCTTGTAGCGTCCTCTCCATATTTGAATGGATATCCCCAGACTTTTGGTGTAATTGTTCATATTGGTGAGATTTGGCCCATGTTATAAATTCTTGTCATTTGCCCTTTCTCCCTTCGCATCATTCTCTTCAATTTACTTCCCTTTTACTATTTGGTTAGAGAAAAAAAATTAAATTATGAGTAAACTACACCATATATAATTCATGTTATCGATTTTAATATCTTAAAATTTAATGTTAAAATAATATTAATTTTTAGTTCAGTGATATAATTGATACTATACTTAAAGTTTAGTTGTATTGGTGTAGTTACCCTTAAATTATTTTTGATTACAAATAGGACTAAATTGATAGGTTGTGTAAATAACAAGAACTAAAATTATTGAATTTTTTGAACTATGACTAAATTAATTTAAAGTATAAATATGAATGATTAAATGTATTATTTTGGAGATGACATTATTAAGAGTGACAACCTCACATTTCGAACATAAACAGTAAGACGAATATGCATATTACAAAAAAATATATTATTATTACGAATTTTCTTAAATGTCATGTCACATTTTAATGGTTTAACGGTTTAGTAATTATTTTATAATAAAATTTAATAATTATTATATAATTTAGCGATTATTTTATAATTTTATAATTATTATATTTAAAAGTTAAATGATCGAAAAAAATATTTCAAAAATAATTTAGTACTAATACTTTACCTTGGTTTTTTTAGCATTAAGCCAACTTGTATTTGCCTGTATCTTGTTTCTTCTCTACTTTCATTTCTGATTTCAGAGTCTGCTATTCAAATCCCTCCTTTCCTTTCCAATATTCCCATTTTCCAAACCCTAATCCATCTAATATAAAGTTCCTAATCGGATGATTTTATTGTTCATTTTAATTTTGATTGGTCCTGTGTTTTCTTTTGTATTCCCGGTTAGTCTTCGGGCGGGTTTTTCTGTTCGATTAGGGTTTCGGTTTTGAAAAAAAGAGAGGAAGGTACGTTGGAAAGAAATGAGTAATCAAAAGAAAAGGAATTTTCAGATAGAAGCGTTCAAGCACCGGGTCGTGGTGGATCCGAAATACGCAGAGAAGACCTGGAGCGTTCTCGAACATGCAATCCATGAGATTTACAATCATAATGCTAGTGGCCTCAGTTTTGAAGAGCTTTACAGGTTTTGCTTCTTCTTTTATAATTAATTTATGAGACTTTACTACATGATTATCGCTTTGAATTATATTCATAAATTTTATCTAATTTGGGTCGTGTCTAGATGATTTGAAACTACGAAGACTTTCTTATATGTTAAACTGCGTTGTATATGGATTTTCGACACTATATTAAGGTCAAGAAGTTGCTGAACATACTTTGTAAACTTATTTGATGGTTAAGGTAGAGTGTATTTATTATTAGAGATAGGAAATAACTAGTGAATTTGTTGTAACCTCTCTAACAAACTTGCTGTAGAAAAGTGATTGCATAACTGCATCCTTGGCTGTTAAGAATGGCGCGCAGCTACCTGAGTCGTGCGTTAAGCTCGCTCTATATATTGCTTATTCTAGTAAGCTGTAAATGCAATTATATTGGTGAAATGAATTGAGTTTTATCTCAGATCTAGTTCATTAGGGTTTATTTCAATTCTTAACATTTATTCTGTTCTGATTGGCAGTAAATATTAGCTTGTGTTCAATTTTAGACTTTGTGTGATTATGAAAAGTTTAAAGTGCTTATCTATATGGTTCTTATCGCTTTGAATTAGGTTCGTAAAAGTGGTCATCAGCTTCTATGCTACAATCTTTGTATTTATTTTATGTGCTTGCAATAGATCTATCTCATTGCCATCTCTCCTAAGTGAATTTCAAACGAGAAAATTAAAGTTTAGGTCCTTTTTTCACATGTATTCAGGAATGCATACAACATGGTTTTGCATAAATTTGGTGAGAAACTGTACTCTGGGCTGGTTACAACTATGACTGCTCACCTCAAAGAAATATCAAAATCTATTGAAGCTGCTCAAGGTGGCTTGTTTCTTGAAGAGCTGAACAGGAAATGGAATGACCACAACAAGGCATTGCAAATGATTCGTGACATATTGATGTACATGGATAGGACTTACATTCCAAATACCCGTAAAACCCCTGTTCACGAGCTGGGACTTAACTTGTGGAGGGATAATGTTATACATTCCAGCAAGATACAGTCAAGGCTTTTGAGCATGCTTCTTGAACTAGTACACAGAGAGCGAACTGGTGAAGTTATAGACCGGGGGCTCATGAGGAATATAATCAAGATGCTTATGGATTTAGGTTCATCTGTTTACCAGGAGGACTTTGAGAAGCCATTTCTTGAAGTCTCCGCTGAGTTTTATATGGGTGAATCTCAGAAATTTATTGAGTGTTGTGACTGTGGGGACTATCTGAAGAAAGCTGAGATACGTCTGAATGAAGAAATTGAGAGGGTTACCCATTACTTGGATGTCAAGAGTGAAGTCAAGATAACTAATGTGGTGGAAAAGGAGATGATTGCTAACCACATGATGAGACTAGTCCACATGGAGAACACTGGCTTGGTAAATATGCTTCTTGATGACAAGTATGAAGACTTGGGGAGAATGTACAATTTATTTAGAAGAGTTCCTAATGGTCTCTCAACTATACGAGATGTGATGACTTCTCACCTCAGAGAAATAGGTAAACAACTGGTTACTGATGTCGAAAAGTTAAAAGATCCCGTGGAATTTGTCAAGCGTCTCTTGGATGAAAAGGACAAATATGATAATATCATTAGCCAAGCATTTTACAATGACAAGACGTTTCAGAATGCTCTGAATTCCTCTTTCGAATATTTCATTAACTTGAATAACCGTTCTCCTGAATTCATTTCCTTGTTTGTGGACGACAAGCTTCGTAAAGGTTTGAAAGGAGTCAGTGAGGAGGAAGTGGAGATAATTCTTGACAAAGTTATGATGCTGTTTCGCTATCTACAGGAGAAGGATGTATTTGAAAAGTACTACAAACAGCACTTAGCGAAGCGGCTTCTTTCTGGCAAAACTGTATCTGATGATGCAGAAAGAAGTCTGATAGTCAAGCTTAAGACAGAATGTGGGTATCAATTCACTTCAAAATTAGAAGGCATGTTTACTGACATGAAGACCTCCCAGGATACAATGCAAGGATTTTATGCAAGCCATTCCGAGCTAACTGATGGCCCTACCTTAGTTGTTCAGGTTCTAACAACAGGGTCTTGGCCTACTCAGCCCAGTATTACCTGCAACCTGCCTGCTGAACTGTCGACACTCTGTGAGAAGTTTCGGTCATATTATCTTGGAACACATACTGGTCGGAGGTTGTCCTGGCAAACTAACATGGGGACAGCAGATATAAAAGCAACTTTTGAGAAGGGTCAGAAGCATGAGTTGAATGTTTCAACTTACCAAATGTGTGTACTGATGCTCTTTAACAATGCTGATAGGCTTAGCTACAAGGAGATTGAGCAAGCCACTGGGATTCCTGCTTCAGACTTGAAAAGGTGTTTGCAATCAATGGCATGCGTGAAGGGAAAGAATGTTCTTAGGAAAGAACCTATGAGTAAAGACATTGGCGAGGAAGATGCACTTTTTGTCAATGATAAGTTCACCAGCAAATTCTACAAAGTGAAGATAGGAACTGTGGTTGCACAAAAGGAAACAGAACCTGAAAAGCAGGAGACGCGACAAAGAGTGGAGGAGGACCGGAAGCCGCAGATTGAAGCTGCAATAGTTAGGATCATGAAATCAAGGAGGGTGCTGGATCACAACAATATAATAGCTGAGGTTACAAAGCAGTTGCAGTCGCGGTTCCTAGCCAACCCAACAGAGATTAAAAAACGGATCGAGTCTCTCATTGAGCGGGATTTCTTGGAAAGGGACAACAACGATAGGAAATTGTATCGGTATCTAGCCTAAAGACACAGTCGTGAATAGATTTCGTGTTTCATTTGACAAATGAAAGTGTACCCCTAGTTGGCAAGCCATAATTTGTTTTACTTACTATGCAAGCTCCATTTGTTTTAATAGATATCAATTTGATTCTGGTTTTCCTATTTCTTACTCTGCTTCTTTTCCAATGAAAATAAACGGATGGAGTGTAGATGATTAAACCCTTGGGAATATGAGTTTTCCAGAATCATTTCAATGTGCGACGGTTAAGAAATAAATTAATTTTCTATATATCCAAACGAGTATATTTTGAATATTAAAACTACTCTTATTTGATTGTTTTCTAACTTTATCTATGTTTTTTTTTGTTTCTTCAATTTTCCTAAGTTCATTTTGATAACTGTAAAATTTTTGAAAATATACATGTATATTATATATTGGGGAGAGTTGTTTAAATTGGAACCAATAGTATTATAAATAATTATGATTAAATTTGAACAAAAATTTAAACAAATATATTTGATTAGACTTGAAAATATTCAAATAAAATTTAAATGATAAAATAGTATTCATCAACTCGATTAACTAGATTTTTTTCTTTTGACTGGATCAAATACTCACCCCTATGTTTGAAAAAGGACAAAAAAATTTCTATTCCCATATCGGTTCATATCCTCCAAAGACTCCATAACTCAGCAAGAACTAAAATCTTAAGTCTTAACAAACACTAAACCAGCAGACAGCTCAAAGCAAAAGAAGTAAAGAACGCATATCATAACAGGATACAACTTCATTAACATGCATCTAAACTGTAAAAACCTCAAACCAGGAAGTCACCGGCAATCTAACATGACCGGTATGTTCAGTTCATGTGAGGTAAACTTTTTTGCTGTGATTACAATATAAACACAAGATATTTGGTATGCATATCATGTTAGGAAACGCCGGTACACCCCATGGCGCAGCGGAAAAATTATCAGGCGATTACCTCCAGAGATTCATGTACGAGGAACGAATTCGGGGTGAAAAGGATGAAACGTTACCTTAATAAATCTGGAAATCCGCAAGGAGTATAGGAGAATCTAAATCGAATCCGAGTCGTCACAATCGCGTTCCGACCTCTACGCAGTCCATCCGAACGAAACGAACAATATTTTCTTATCTCTAACTGTTAGAGAAGTTTTTCGAAAAGCATATCTTTGGCGGCTAGACCTCATGACTTTATATAGCATTCAAAAACCTAATTTTAATTAAATATACATTATATTTATCCAAATATAATTAAATATGTAGAATCTGATTCTACTTCTATCAAGTTTCTTTAGGAATATATATATTTTAATTATCTAGTATTAAAATATGTAAACAAGATCTATAATTACAATAACCATGATAATTTCGGTTCTTACTTATTTCGTGCACAACAAGTTTGTACACATGCTATCTAGGCGATATTTGTTCGTTTCAATCATAGGGTGTGACCCTTGTAGGTTCATTTAACGTTAGCAATAATATCTAGAACAATTCTAATATTACAAGCAATGAGTGGCATCTAGCAATACATCATTGCTACCTAAGTTATATGAAGTGGTGATTCAACTTAATCTTCTTTCGCGATTAACTTCTTTTATGTATTACATGCTTTTGTCCTCATATCTAGATCGGACACAAGTCATGGATTAGTCACACTTATAGTCATCTAATACTTGTAACACCCCGAAAACTGGTGTAGTCGAAATTGGATACCAATGATCAGAGTATTGGTGTTAAAATATTCAAATATTGAATTTTTACTGTCTAACTATGAATTATATTCTAAATGACCCTAAATGAACATAACCTTAGTTAAGACTTCCCTGAAAATGATTAAAACGATAATTTTGAGCTAGGCGTTTCGGTACAGTCATGCCCGTACCAAAACGGCCTAGGTAAGGCGTTTCGAAACGTTTACAGGCGTTCCGATACGGCTATAACTATATTAACTAATTTTTGGACTTTTACTTAGCTGTTTCGATACGACTATATGCGTTTTGAAACGGGTCCCTTGTTTCGAATATGTTTAAAGGAAAAATTGAAAGGAAATGTTAAGGTGACGACTCACCTACTCCCTTGCCACCCTCAACGTGATTTTGGTCAGAAAAGATGACTAGAGGTCATCCATATGTTTAACATTGAAAAGAAATAAAAGATAAATAATATATATATAGCTTTCCCTTGGATGAAGGAAATCTTCTTATTGGACCTTGGTGAGGTGGATAATGATTAAGTTGTAATTCCCTTAAAATGAACAAAAAGAAAGCTCTCATATTTGTTTAGTTTCACCGAGACCCATTCCCATCTTTTATATTTGAGATATTAAGCACACACCTCCATTGTTATCTTCTCCACCAAGCTCAAGCATGCACCACTCTAATTGATCCTCTTAAGTTTAAGTTCCTCTTGCTTTAGGAACATGAATTCATAACTATCGATCGAGTAAGTGAAAGCCCTAAGTTAACCATCGATTCTCTTGGCTATTGAATGCTCAATTTCAAGCTTTAAGTTAAGCTTTGTCTAATAGCTAATGACTATTCAAGTATCGATATAGTCATATTGATTCTAATAATCCCTTATTGCTCTTCCTAACTCAAGAAGTGGAAAAGACTAATCTATCGTCTCCATCGAAAGCTAGGAATAAGGGAATCGCCATCCGAGAGCCTTAGGAGCTTCGGATTATCAAGGTGAGCGCAGTCGGACTCTCGAGAGTTGGCTAGGTGCCAAACTCGAATCATTGATTATTGATTATTGATTATTGATTATTGATTAATGCATCACTAACTCTCTATTGAAGGTCTTTGCATAATTCCCTTAAATGCATGTTTTGGTACTAAAGGTAAAAACCGGGTAAATGGATTCATATGACTTTAAAATTTGACATGCAAGTAGAACTTATGGTTATAATATTGTGTGTAAAGTTTCACTGCATTTGGACATTGTTTGATTAGTTAAATCGAATAAAAACCAGCAAAAATCTATCATTACAAGTCAGGCCGTATCGAAACGGGTGATGGCGTTTCGATATGGTTAAGCATAATTGAACTCAGGGAAACAGTGCGTATTGAAACAGTCTAAGTTCGTACCGAAACATTTTGCCACTGGAACCCATCGTTTCGATACGGGTTCATAGCGTATCAAAACTGGTCAAAGTCAAAGAAAGTCAACACATACCGATACAGGGCTTGCCCGTATCGATACGATCAAAGTGGAAAAGTCAATAGGGGTTGACCATCGTCCACCCGTATCGAAACAGACTTGAGTGTTTCGATACAAGGTTAGTTAATTTGGTTAAAAATGCATAATCTGAAGGTTTGCATTGTTTACAGTTTGGTCACTTTATTTTGAAAGATTTAATTGAATGAGTTAAAGGGCTCCAAATTGTATGAAATTTTACAGGCTAGTTAATGTTGTATTGAATTTTATTGTGGTATCACCTGTTGCATCGAAGGACCTCTAAGTTGTAAGATTTATATAATAGTCCTTAAAACTTGTAATAACTACGAACTGGTCCTAAATGGTTAATTGTGGCCTTTTTATGAATTAATTGGACTAAAATGTATGTTCAGTAATGTTTTGTTTATGTAATATTGATTAAGTGTTGGTAATAAAATGAAATTTTATCGCATTTGTCACCGTATCGTTCAACGGTAACACGCTCTGACCCTGTTCTCGACCAGGCCGGGAAGGGGGTGTTACATTTATGGTATCAGAGCTAGAGTTTAGTTGGTTCTGGACTAAACCTATGCAAGTTTGTATTGTTTATTGTGATACTTTGTCACCTAGGAGTTATTCAGTTGAGTATTGTGACTTGTCAACTAATCCGATCTCCTTGTAATATAAATATGTCTCAAACCAATGAAGCTCGTGATAATGAGCTTGCTACTGGCTCCCTGACTCATGGCGAGGAGATACGAGGAGGAAATCCTCCGAATCCATAGAACCCTCATGCTCAGGGTTTGGATCCTGAAGCACCTACGGCTTAGGCAGAGTGTTATCGGAACATGGCTGGCATGTTCCAGCAATTCATGAATGTGATAAGAACTAATCAAGTTGTGCAACCTACGCCACCTGTTGCTCATCCTCCTCGAGCCCCTATTGATAAGTTATCTCAATACCGAGCCTACACCTTCGTTGGGCAGGATGATGACAATCCTGAAATTGCTGAGTATTGGTTAGACAATACCTTAAGAATCTTGAATAAGAAATTACGGTGTTCGGATGAACATAAGCTTGAATGCGCCCTTGCGTTGCTTGCTGATGAAGCTCTTCAATGGTGGGAGACTACTATTTTTACTGTCTTTGAGGATACCATGAATTGGGAGTTCTTTATTAAAGAATTCCGTAAGAAATACATAAGTGAATTTTATCTTGCCGAGAGGCGAAACATCTTCCTTCATCTTAAACAAGGTGGGCGGCCGATCGAACAGTACATCCACGACTTTTGCAAGTACTGTAGATATGGTGCTAAATTTATCAAGAAAGAGGAAGAAAAGTGTCAGATGTTCATTGTTGGACTTAACGATGGGTTACGTCCTATGTTCACAGCATTGTGCATCACTAATTTCCAAGATCTTGTGAACAGAGTTAAAGCTACGGAAGGAGCACAAAGAACTTAGAGGACTAATGGATCCAACAGGTCTAAAAAGAGAAATCGAGATGAGTCTCATTTCTCTGGATCTTCCAAGAAAAGGAAGCATCATGGCTCGGAGCAGAATGTGTATTCACAACCGTCCCAGTTCGAGTATTTTGCCAAACCTCAAGCTGTAGTTCGTTCTCCTCCAGGTGTCAATCACGTTGAGAGCGTTGTTGGCTCTAGATAAGAGACAAGAAGTTCCAAGTGTAATTTATGTCAACGTCGACACCCTGAAGGGTAATGCCGTAAGAAATCCGGTGCTTGTTTCTTTTGTGGAGAGTTGGGTCACCTCATTCGAGAATGCCCCGAAAACCTAACAAGCATGTTTCTACATCGACTGATCCATCCCCTGCTCAATCTTTTCGTGGCAAGGATCCTTCGAAAAATCTGGAGGTTCATCTAAAGCATCGTACCGACCTGAATCCAAAGCTTCTACACAGATGTATCATGTAAGAGGCAGGGAACAAGCGGATGATCACGACATTTTTTCAGGTAAAAATTCGAGGACGAATTTTTCTTAGGGGGGGGGGGAGAATTGTAACACCCCGAAAACCGATCAAGTTAGAATTGGATTCCGATGATCAGAGTATTGGTGTTAAAATATTCAAATATTGAATTTTTACTGTCTAACTATGGATTATATTGTTAAGTGACCCTAAATGAACTCAACCTTATTTAAAACTTCCTTAAAAATGCTTAAAACGAAAATTTTGAGCTAGGCATTTCGATACAGTCAGACTCGTACCGAAACGGCCTAGGTAAGACGTTTTGAAACGTTTACAAGCGTTTCGATACGACTATAACTGTATTAACTATTTTTTGGACTTTTGCTTAGCTGTTTCGATACGGCTATATGCGTTTCGAAACGGGTCTCCTGTTTCGAATATGTTTAAAGGAAAAATTAAAAGGAAATGTTAAGGTGACGACTCACCTAATCCTTTGCCACCCTCCACGTGATTTTGGTTAGAAAAGATGACTAGAAGTCATCCATATGTTTAACATTGAAAAGATATAAAAGATAAATAATATATATATAGCTTTCCCTTGGATGAAGGAAATCTTCTTATTGGACCTTGGTGAGGTGGATAACGATTAAGTTGTAATTCCCTTAAAATGAACAAAAAGAAAGCTCTCATATTTGTTTAGCTTCACCGAGACCCATTCCCATCTTTTATCTTTGAGATATTAAGCACACACCTCCATTGTTATCTTCTCCACCAAGCTCAAGCATACACCTCTCTAATTGATCCTCTTAAGTTTAAGTTCCTCTTACTCTAGGAACATGAATTCATAGCTATCGATCGGGTAAGTGAAAGCCCTAAGTTAACCATCGATTCTCTTGGCTATTGAATGCTCAATTTCAAGATTTAAGTTAAGCTTTGTCTAATAGCTAATGGCTATTCAAGTATCGATATTGTCATATTGATTCTAATAATCCCTTATTGCTCTTCCTAGCTCAAGAAGTGGAAAAGACTAATCCATCGTCTCCATCGAAATCTAGGAATAAGGGAATTGCCATCCGAGAGCCTTAAGAGCTTCGGATTATCGAGGTGAGCGTAGTCGGACTCTCGAGAGTTAGCTAGGTGCCAAACTCGAATCATTGATTATTGATTAATGCATCAATAACTCTCTATTGAAGGTCTTTGCATAAAACCCTCATTGAAAGTCTTATTGGTAAGCATGAGTAAGTATGATATATTGAGCATTGAATATTAATTATCACATGTTGCTATTGAAACTTTGATATATGTCTATCGCTATTGAATTATTGTTATTGATATTGATGTGGAAATATTGATATTAAAATATCGTTGTTGAGCTATTGATTATTGAACCTTGGGATCGAAGTATTGGATACAATTGGCATGCCATAGAATTCATGAGCTCAGTATACGGGTGGACTACGGTCCTAGGGCTACGACCAATATTGATTTGGCGATGTCGACGGGATGTATTGTGTATTGGTCTTATTGGGGATGTCGACAGGTTGACCATTCATTGATTTGGTGAGGAGGTGGAATTCGTGTATCCATATACCGTGAATCGATCAAAGGGAACCATTGGTTATTGATATTGTCTTTCTATGAAATCATGATATTGCCATTGATGACATGATACTATACTTTTATTATGAATAAGGAGCATGCTATGTTTATTGCATAATTGATATCATGATTATCATCGAAGCATGATAAATGACATACCATGTTCATCCATTATTTTGTGACTAACTCACTAGGCAAAGTTTGCCTAATGCATTTCATTGCATCCATTTCAGGTTAGTCAAGTTTTGGACCGAGATCAAATGATTTGAAGCGTTGCACAAGTCACAATCAAGCTATAAGTAATGTATATTGACCATTTTGAACCTCTAGTAGGTGGCAAAGTCTATGTACAAGTTTATTAAGTCTCTTTTGATGTGCCTATGTTATGGTTAAGTGATATGAGAGTGATATGTTTAAGATGAGTCTTCTATATAGTGAGAAATGACCTTAAATGCATGTTTTGGTACTAAAGGTAAAAATCGGGTAAATGGATTCATATGGCTCTAAAATTTGACGTTCAAGTAGAACTTATGGTTATAATATTGTGTGTAAAGTTTCACTACATTTGGACATTGTTTGATTAGTTAAATCGAATAAAAACCAGCAAAAATTTGTCATTACAAGTTAGGCCGTATCGAAACGGGTGATGGCATTTCGATATGGTTAAGCATAATTGAACCTAGGGAAACAGGGCATATTGAAACATTCTAAGTTCGTTAACCGGTATAATCATTCATATAATAGGTTAATTAACCTAACTGTTAAGGTTAAACAGTTTCAGTTAACCGAACCGCTAAAAAAGACGGTTAATGGTTAACCTATAGGTACTTTATTTTAACTAAGTATAAAGTTTGTATTTAAATTTTTTATATTTAAGTTAATTCTTTTAAAAAATTTAATACAATATTTATCGTAGAGATATATTTATTTTTCTAAAAAAGAAATAATGAACATTTGAAAATAAAATCGAAATAGATTACATGTTAACCTGTAACCGATCCGTTCCTTAACAGTTACCCACTATAATGGTTAACCATTTAAAAAATTAACGGTTAACCATTTCTTAACGGTTAGTAACGGTTAAGTTACGAATAATAAACGCTATAACGATTAACCAACCGTTTAAGCTAAACGATACGGTTAACCTACCATGAACACCCCTACTCGTACCGATACAGTGCTTGCCCGTATCGATACAGTCAAAGGGGAAAAGTCAACAGGGGTTGACCATCGTCCACCCGTATCGAAATAGGATTGAGTGTTTCGATACAGGGTTAGTTAATTTGGTTAAAAAGGCATAATCTGAAGGTTTGCATTGTTTATAGTTTGGTCATTGTATTTTGAAAGATTAAATTGAATGAGTTAAAGGGATCCAAATTGTATGAAATTTTACAGGCTAGTTAATGTTGTATTGAATTTTATTGTGGCATCGCCTATTGCATCGAAGGACCTCTAAGTTGTATGATTTATAGAATAGTCCTTAAAACTTGTAATAACTACGAATTGGTTTTAAATGGTTAATTGTGGCCTTCTTATAAATGAATTGGACTAAAATGTATATCCGGTAATGTTTTGTTTGTGTAATATTGATTAAGTGTTGGTAATAAAATGAAATTTTATCGCATCTCTCACCGTATCGTTCATCGGTAACACGCTCCGACCTTGTTCTCGACTAGGCCAAGAAGGGGGTGTTACAATACTTCTTGATACCTTGAGTAGACTATTATAAACGAATAACTATGATATCCCATATTAATTTATTCGAGCATGGCCATGCATTTTCTAGTCTCACTCAATCAAGTGGCCTATGATATTACTCCTATTATGTAGGAGGGACAAATCCTATCTTGATCAACCATATTCCGCTACATAGATTGTGACATATCCAATATTAGTCTTTATAGTGTAGTTAATTACGACACATGTTGAGTGTGTAAAAGTTCTATATTTATCCCATATTTAACCCATATTTCTGTTGCATTCAAGCATAATTCATTGCATTTAGGTTAGATTTCAGTTACACATCACAAATATATCAAATGGCATAGTTTCTACTGAAATTGGTTGCTTTTGCAGGTAGCTGCTGTAGCAGATGGAGGGCAATAGAGAAGCAGACGGTGGGCAGTAAAGAAGCAGAGCTAGAACTGGATGCGCAGATGCTAGAGGACGATGCTGCCATGGCTGCTGTCGTAGCAGCTAAGGACGACAGCGATAGTGAAGGGAAGAAGTGAAGTGGGCCTCGATAGAAAGAGAAAATTAAGCCCATCTGTCATGGAGCACCCTTATATTTTTCCAAGCCCTAGATTAGAATGAAGGCCAAGCCCAAAGTTCAAGGAAGAAATTCCAAGCAAGAAGGAAGGACGAATTAAAGACTTATGCTCTAAAGATTTAGTCTTTAATAGAGTTGTACTTTAATTTAAACTTGTATTCTTGCCATATTAGAAAACTTGAACCCAAGGCCTATATAAAGGCATGTAATTCGACCTAGGAGAGGACATCTTACTCTCTAGCCTTCTTTTCTAAACCCTAGCCGTTTTCCCCTCCTCACCATGTTCTAAATTTCCCCTAGGGCTAAGGGTTGATTTGTAAAGTAGTTGCAAGGATTGCATTTGTTTTAGAAATTTTTCTGTTCAATAAAATAGACTTCAAGTTTGCTTATTCTGGTTTTCAACATCTTGCAAGAGTATCAGGAGAGCATTGTGAGATTACATATTTACTTAATATCGGGAGAGTTAAGTATACGAAAGGAATAAGTACAGGTTCTCCAGCTTATGGTTGAACTATCTCGGACCTAGGGATAGGACGAGGTTAAGTGGCTAAGGAAGAATTCAACATCGGTGTTCATCCTTCGATTCACGCCGGGAGGTATCATCAAAGACGTGTTCATCGACAAACTTGGACCTAGGGATAGGCCAAGGCATATCAGGGATTCTTGCCAAGCTTGAAGTATAGAGTTGTGTGTTCGCTGCCGCGACTAACAACAGACCGCTGCCGCGACAGGCGCAACGACAGAACATATATTCCTAGACTTTGCAACACCTACACTACTGAGCAATTCAATACCGGCCCATTCTCTCTATTTTGATTTCTCTACTCTTTTATTATCAGTATTATTTATTATCTCGTGACAACAATTTAAACTATTTCTTTTCTCTCTCGTGCAGTAATCTAAGGTGAAGCTATTAGCCCAGTCCCTGTGGAGACGATATCTGATACTTACGTATCACTTTACTACTTGCGTCGTGTACACTTGCACTACATTGCGATAGACACTTTTACACGCAACAAGTTTTTGGCGCCGTTGCCGGGGACTGACAACATATCTTTACCCTATCTTTTACTGCACTTCATTTATTTTTCTGTTTTACTTGGATTGTTCAACCTGTACCTTTCACAAGGTCTTTTGTTTGCGTATGCGCAGATCTCAACGAGGAAAAGAACCTGAGCACCAGTTAGATCCTGAAATCGAATGAACGTGCAATCTCAGGAAAAGATTCCGCCTCATCGTAGAAAGAAACGAATACCTGGAAGAAAAATTAGAAGCAATGGTGAATGAAAGGCACGAAGAAAAAAGGAACAACCAAGGGAATCCACAGGATAATGATAATCTTGCCGGAGATGGAAGGAACGGTCCACCTGCCGATCCTCTTGTCACTGCCGCACGCTGGTCATGCCGAGACTACATGCTCAATGATCATGTAGAACTAGAAACAACCCTGCCAGACGTAGACATTGACAATTTTGAGCTGAAACCTCTTATGTTCAGCATGATTAACAACGCTGGCCAATTTAGTGGTGCTGCTACAGAGGATGCTAGGGAGCATCTGAAAACGTTTCGGGAAATCTGTGGTTCGTTTAGACTACCAGGAGTTAATCCGGAGATACTGAGGCTTCGGTTATTCCCTCATTCATTAAGGGACAAGGCAAAAACTTGGTGGAATAAACTAACGCCGGGTTCAATACGAACTTGGGCAGATTTAACTCGTGAATTTTTATCTCGTTTTAATCCTTCATATTTATCTGAGCGATTACGTAACGAAATTGCTACTTTTCAACAGGAAGATGACGAGCCAATGCACGAGGCCTGTGACAGATTTACCACTCTTCTGAGGAACTGCCCGATGCATGGATTTCCCGTTTGGAACCAGGTAACTAAATTTTATAATGCTGCCAACTTACAAACTCGTATGAGAATTGATTCAGCAGCGAATGGATTGCTGTTGGACAAAGATCCAGAAGATGCAATGGCAGTATTGAAAAATCTGGCGAAGAATGAGGAACAGTTTCCTACAGCGAGAAGAGGGGGTAAAAGAGTACTAGCTGTGAAAGATTATGAGGCCGACAGTTCTCTAGAAACAAAGGTGGCATATCTCACTAAGGCAATGAAAAAGATCTTGAAAGAAGATTCACAACCTGCCTACTCTGCTGAAGAGGTATGCGAAACTTGCGATGGGAATCACAATTCGGAATATTGTCCGATACATTTAGAGGAAGGGATGTATGTTGGGAACTACAATAAACAAAACTATAATTCCAACAACTACAATCCCAACTGGAGAAAGGACCCCAAGTTCTCTTGGAGTAACCCTAATAATGCCTTGAATCCTCAAGCACAGAACGCAAATCAGGGAGGACCTAGACTACTGACTCGGCAGCAACCGCAGCAGCAGCAACAACAACCACCAGCTGCCACGACTAGTATACTGGAACAGACCTTGGCTACGTTTATGTCTCAAATAGGAACTTACATTGAAAATATGAATCACTTCGTCAAGAAGACTGAGACATTCATGGATAAAACAGAGACGCGGATGACCAATCATGAAGCTACTCTGAAATCACTGGAGACACAGATGGGTCAGGTTTCCCAGCATATTAAACCAAGGCAGAATGGAGGATTTCCTAGCGATACTGAAAACGCTAGACAACCCACACATGAGCAGTGTAAAGCCATCACTACTAGGAGTGAGAAGAAATTACCAGGGCCAAAGAAGGAAGCAGAACCAGTTAAAGAACCAGCCCTAGAGTCGACTGCCGAGAATGCTGCCCCGACAGGCAACAAACAGCCAGCTGCCGATGAACCTGTCCCGATAGCAGAAGGGACAGAGGAGAAAGAGGAAGCCCCAAAACCTCCTCAGATCCGAATGCAGTGGGAAGGATGTATTGCTGACTATCGTCCCCCACCTCCTTTTCCTCAGTGGTTACAGAAATTGATACAAGAATCCCATATTAAGAAATTTATGATATTTTTAAGCAGGTTCATATCAATATACCACTGTTAGATGCCGTTAGGGAAATGCCTGGTTATGCTAAATTTCTCAAGGATGCCATGTCAAAGAAATCCAAACTTGGGGAATTTGAAACGGTTAAAATGACAGAGGGATGCATGAGTATTCTACACAAGCATCCACCCTAGAAGAAAAAGGATCCTGAGAGCTTCATCATACCATGCATAATCGGAGATAAATTTGTGGGTAAGGCACTTTGTGATCTTGGTGCTAGTATAAATTTAATACCCGAATCTGTTTTTCAGAAATTAGGTATTGGAAAAGCTCGGCCCACAACAGTAGTACTGCAGCTGGCAGACCGCTCTTACGTTCATCCAGAAGGAAAAATTGAAGATATTCTGGTAAGAGTGGATAAATTTATTTTTCCTGCTGACTTTCTTGTCTTAGATTGTGAAGCAGATGAGAATGCACCAATCATCCTGGGGCGACCCTTCTTAGCCACATGAAGATCACTGATTGATGTAGAAAAGGGAGAACTCACTATGAGAGTAAATGATCAAGAAATCAAGCTGAATGTTCTCCAAGCAATTAAGCACGCTGATGTAGAGGAAGAATGCAAGGCTATCACTGAAGTTATCCTTGACCAACCCTGCATCAGGTCGGGCTGCCACGACATCAAATTTGGCCACTGCCTCAGCAGCCATTTAGATAACTGTCACGGCAGCGACGACGATAGCAGCTCCTCAGAATCTGATACTGAAGATCAAGAGGAGGTAAACTGGATAGACAATCGTCCAGGTAAGTTTTTGAGCCCTTAAACTATACCTCGAATGAACATATAGTCCAAAAGCCATCAACTGTAAAGCCACTTGTTCTAGATCTTAAGCCCCTGCCAGAGCAGCTAAAATATGTTTTCCTTGGTTTAAATGATACGTTGCCCGTAATCATCTCTTCCAAGTTGATGCAGGAACAGGAACAACAGCTGATAGGGATGTTGCAGCAGCACAAAAAGGCTATTGGATGGACGATAGCTGATATCCAAGGCATCAGTCCGGCACTATGCATGCATAAAATCCTCTTAGAGGATGATCATAAGCCGACCATTGATGCACATAGACGTCTGAACGATGCTATGCGAGAGGTGGTGCGTAAAGAGATCATAAAATGGCTAGATGCTGGAATAATCTATGCCATCTCGGATAACAAGTGGGTGAGCCCGGTGCAGTACGTTCCCAAGAAAGGAGGAATAACCGTGGTAACCAACGAAGAAAACGAGTTAATCCCATCCAGGACTGTGACCGGTTGGAGGGTTTGTATGGACTACCGGAAGCTTAACAAAGCTACCCGAAAGGACCACTTTCCCTTGCCTTTTATTGATCAAATGCTTGATAGATTAGCGGGAAAGCCTTACTATTGTTTTCTTGATGGATACTTAGGTTATAATCAAATAGTCATCGCACCGGAAGATCAAGAGAAGACGACGTTCACATGCCCATACGGTACGTACGCTTTTTGGAGGATGCCATTTGGACTCTGTAATGCACCAGCAACCTTTCAAAGGTGCATGATGGCAATATTCTCCGATATGGTGGAGGATTTCCTGGAGATATTCATGGATGGTTTCTCTGTCTTTGGAGACAATTTTGAAAGCTGCCTTGGCAACCTATAGAAAGTGCTCGAAAGATGTGAGAAAGCAAACTTGGTATTAAACTGGGAAAAATGTCACTTCATGATGGATGAAGGGATAGTCCTAGGCCATAAAGTGAGCTGCCGCGGCATAGAAGTCGACAGAGCTAAGATCGAGGTAATTGAAAAGCTGCCACCACCCACCACAGTCAAGGGAATCAGGAGTTTTTTAGGGCATGCTGGTTTTTATCGAAGGTTTATTGCAAATTTTTCGAAGATCACCAAACCTTTATGCCATCTTCTGGAGCAGAACCGTCCCTTCGACTTCAATACTGAATGTACTGAGGCATTCAAGGTTCTGAAAGAAAAGCTGGTAACTGCCCCAATAGTACAACCACCAGATTGGAAACTACCATTTGAGATTATGTGTGATGCTAGTGACTATGCTGTCGGGGTAGCACTTGGGCAGAGGAAAGACAAGCTCTTTCATGTAATATACTATGCCAGCAAAACACTGAATGACGCCAAAGTAAATTACACCACAACAGAGAAGGAATTGTTAGTTGTGGTGTTCTCTATTGACAAGTTCCATTCATATATACTTGGAACGAAGGTCATAGTCCACACAGACCACTCTGCATTGAAGTATCTGTTCACAAAAAAAGATGCAAAGCCTAGACTGATACGTTGGATTCTGCTACTGCAAGAATTCGACCTTGAGATCAAGGACAAAAAGGGGACATAGAACCAAGTTGCAGATCACTTGTCAAGGCTAGAGAAGGGAAAAATTCTCCCAGCAGACGAGACACACATACTGGAGACCTTCCCTGATGAGCAGCTGTTCGCTGTCACAAGCACTGCCGCGACATCCATGGCGGCAGGTAAGTTTTCTGAACTCCCTTGGTATGCTGATTTCGTTAATTATTTAGTTAGCGGAATAACTCCTCCTGACCTTAACTATCAAGCTAGGAAGAGGTTCCAAAATGATGTTAAGCATTATTATTGGGACGAACCTCTTCTTTTCAAATTTTGTGTAGATCAGGTTATTAGGAGATGTGTACCACGGGATGAACAAGAAGCTATACTACATCACTGCCATGCTTCACAATATGGAGGAAACTTGGGTGGTAACAAAACTGCTGCCAAGGTTTTGCAGTCAGGATTTTATTGGCCGTCACTGTTCAAAGATGCTCAGACATTCTACAAAAACTGTGACAGATGTCAACGGACTGGAAACATCTCAAGGAGACATGAGATGCCACTGCAAAACATTCTTGAAGTCGAAATCTTCGACGTTTGGGGGATTGATTTTATGGGACCATTCCCGACTTCATGTGGGAACTTATACATCCTCATGGCAGTAGATTATGTGTCCAAATGGGTTGAAGCGGTCGCTACTCAAAAGAACGATGCCAAGACGGTTCAGAGGTTTTTGCATAAAAACATTTTTTCCAGATTTGGCATCCCCAAGGCGATCATCAGTGATGAAGGGAGGCATTTCGATAATAGGGTTATAGCTGCTGCCTTGAAAAAGTATGGTGTCAAACATCGAATCGCAACAACATACCACCCTCAGACCAATGGACAAGCTGAAATATCCAACAGAGAGGTCAAGAACATTCTTGAAAAGATGGTTAAACCAACCCGGAAGGATTGGTCTCTACACCTCAATGATGCATTATGGGCCTACAAAACAGCATTCAAAACTCCATTGGGAATGTCACCCTACCGACTGATTTATGGGAAAACATGCCATCTACCTGTCGAGATTGAGCACAGAGCCTACTGGGCCATCAAGGCAGTGAATATGGACTTGGAAAAAGCAGGACAGAAAAGGCTACTTGATCTGAATGAGATTGAAGAAATTCGAGCAATGGCCTATGATAACACAAGAATCTATAAAGACAAGACAAAGAAGTGGCATGACAAGAAGTTGCTGCCACGACAGTTCTGCCCAGGGCAACTTGTGTTGTTATTCAACTCTAGGTTGAAACTCTTCCCAGGGAAGCTGAAATCTAGATGGTCTGGCCCATTCCAAGTGGTGCAGGTTTTTCCCCATGGTGCCATCACGATGAGATCTTTAAAAGACGGGCACCAATTTAAAGTCAATGGACAAAGATTTAAGCATTATCAGGGGACTGAAGCCCCAAGAATGCAGGAAGTGGTTACTTTAGGAGATGCCGCTCCTAGCATCCCTAATTTAACCTAATTTTTATTTTTGTTATTATTATTATTATTTATATATATTAGGTAATTAGAATTATTTTATTTTTAGGAACTCAAGTTTTTATTTTTATTATTTTCAGGAAATAAAGGAGACAAGGAGAAGAGGAGAAGTGAATCCAGCCCACCATCTTTCCATCGGCCCAAAAAGCCCAACTTAGGAGCCTGCCGTTACAGCTGCTGCGACAGACACGGAAAATCCAGCCTGTCAACACGCTGTCGCGGCAGACACGCAAACGCGTAACAGACGCGCAACAGACACGCAAACGCGTGACAGACGCGTCAGAAACCGCGTAACAGCTGGCCCCGTTATTCGCGCCTGCCGTTACAGCTCCAACGGGCAGCAAACTCCCCCTCTATATAAACCCCATTTTACTATTCATTTTTCACTCACTTTCACTCTCTCTACTTGTTCTCTCTAGAAATTTTACTTGCTTTCATTTTCTTTCCACAGTCCTTGCAACATGAGCACTAGAAATACCCGCCGAAGCTCTGCCTCAGGGTCTTCCTTGGCAGCATCCACTCCAAGCTCCTTCCAGATCCGTGATATGTGGGAGGAGAGAGGTTTCATTTACACTTCCAAAACGGGGAACCTGGGACTGCAGCTGTTCATAGCCCGCAAAATAAGAGCCCTGCAGTGGCAGATATTCGCAGAACAACCGGAGGAGATGAACGTGACTCTCGTCCGAGAATTTTATGCTGCCATCGGCAGCAGGAATGCGACAGCAGTTATAGTCCGAGGGAAAGAGGTATCTTTTGAGCCCGAATATATCAACACACTCTACGGATTCTATGTTGGCACAAAGGAAGATGGCCACCAAAGATTTCTCGAGAGTTTAGAGCCTGCCGACTATGATGCTGTGATGGCAGAACTCACCGAAGAGGGTACCGAGTGGAATACCGATTCGAAACATCCGAGAACGGTCAAAAGAGTCTAGCTCACCCCGGAGGCAAAACTTTGGAATGCGTTTATCAAGAAACGAATTATGCCCTCCTCGCACAACACGACAGTCGACCAACCAAGGTTAGCCCTCATTCATTCTATTTTACATGAGAGGCCAATTAACGTTGGTAGATACGTCCAGGAGGGTATACTGGACTGTGCTTACCGGCCGTCAGGACCACTCTTCTACCATTATCTCATCACTACCCTCTGCCGCGGCCACAATGTACCGGAAGCTGTCGAGGATTTAAGAGTTCAAGGGAAAGGCTGGAATGAAAGGAACATACTCAGCCTGATGGAACTAAAAGCTGCCACGCCCCTGTCATCTTTTGACCCTACTGCCACGGCAGCTGAGCTAACAAAGCCCACCGACACCGAGCCTGCTGCCACAGAACCCAGGCAGCCTACTGCAGCAGCTCCTCCAGCTAACACCTCATCACAAATCCTTGCTGCCATACAAAAAATGGAGGAATGACAGATTGGCCTCATGAGTTTCATCCGGGACTTCACCACCGCCACGGTACATTTCATCCACACTTCTCTTAATTTCCCCGATGCTCTGCTCCCCACCTTTCCCAATTATTATTTTGCTGCCCCCACCCCTGCCCATACCCTATCCCTGCTGCCACACCAAAAACGCCATTTGCCGCGTCCACTCCAACCCCTGCCACAACAGCTGCAGGCGGCAGCTGCACAACCGACACATCTGCCCGGGGAACCAAGAGAAAGGAGCCTGAAGAAGACCTCGATAGGTATATTGTTGGTTTCTCTTCCTCTGAAATCTGGGCGGCATCCGACAACGAGCCCTCTGTCAAGAGGAACTTGTCCAAGGAGTTCACACTAAAGAAACGACAGAAAACATGAGCAGATAAAGAAAAATCTGATAGCGGCAGTAGCGGCAGCATCGGCAGTGCAGCGAGAGCAGCAACAGCTCCGAGGTTCAGGTAGTGGAGAAACTACCTCATATCTCCCCTACCCGTCTTCAACCCCCACGGGAGGCCAAAACCAAGAATACTTCCGCCTCTCCCATCCGTCTGCCAACACTAGCCAAGAAGGTCACTGCTCGTCGGCAGATTCAACTCAGCAGCAGCAGCAGCAGAGGCGACGACAACGCCTGAAATTTTAAGTTCCTTATCTTATATTGCTGTCTGCCTTTTTATATTTTGTGATGTTGTTTTTCTTTTTCATCCATGTCATTTGCATTGAGGGCAATGCAACCCTCGAGTTTGGGGGTGGCATCCCTCCATTAATGCAGTCTTTTAAGTTTTAAAAAAATTGTATCTTTTACTTAGTTTATTTTTGCTTAAAAAATGAATGAAAATTTGGCTTAAGTCTTTGAACTGAACTTACCTGCCGTGACAGCCTCTGTCGTGGCAGTGCCTTTAGGATAGTTTTAGGAGCAGTTTAGAGCCTTACTATAGTTCTGAATCTTAAACACCATTTGTGACTTTTATACTGTCTAGAACTTTACTGGTAAACTAGAACAGGGAAAAACTTAACACTTGAGTAGCCCCTAGAGGTGCCTAACACTGGCTCTAGGAAAATAAGTTAAAGGAAAATAAACTCAATACACCTAGAGGTGCCCGAAACCGGCTCTAGGAAGTTAGCTAGAGGTGCCCAAAACCGGCTCTAGTCAAACTTAAAGCTAAGAAAAATCGAGTCTAAGCAAAAACTAAAGGAGCCCAAAAATTGCCTCCAAAAAGATGAAAGTTGGCATAAAAATTCAAGTTAGAAGTTTCAGCTATTCTAGTAAACTAAGTGAGTCTAGGCATATAATTGTTCACAAAGCATGCACACACTACACGAGAATTATAGCATGGTTCTGAATGAATCCTGAATTATCCAACGAGGTGTTGCTTACAATAGGGAATGAATGGTAGGTAATGAAAGGTTCATTGTTTTAAGCCAAACAAAAATTTTGTATTTCTTTTTTAGGCCTGAATTGCTTGAGGGCAAGCAAAAACTTGAGTTTGGGGGTGTGTTGACTGTGTAAACGTTCTATATTTTATCCCCTATTTAACCCATATTTCTGCTGCATTCAAGCATAATTCATTGCATTTAGGTTAGATTTCAGTTACACATCACAAATATATCAAATGGCACAGTTTCTACTGAAATTGGTTGCTTTTGCAGGTAGCTGCTGCAGCAGATGGAGGGCAGTAGAGAAGCAGACGCTGGGCAGTAAAGAAGCAGAGCTGGATGCAGATGCTAGAGGACGATGTTGCCATGGCCACTGCTGTAACAGCTAAGGACGACAACGATAATGAAGGGAAGAAGTGAAGTGGGCCTCGACAGAAAGAGAAAATTAAGCCCATCTGTTGTGGAGCACCCTTATATTTTTCCAAGCCCTAGATCAGAATGAAGGCTAAGCCCAAAGTTCAAGGAAGAAATTCCAAGCAAGAAGGAAGGACGAATTAAAGACTTATGCTCTGAAGATTTAGTCTTTAATAGAGTTGTACTTTAATTTAAACTTGTATTCTTGCCATATTAGAAAACTTGAACCCAAGACCTATATAAAGGCATGTAATTCGACCTAGGAGAGGATATATTACTCTCTAGCCTTCTTTTCTAAACCCTAGCCGTTTTCCCCTCCTCACCATGTTCTAAATTTCCCCTAGGGCTAAGGGTTGATTTGTAAAGTAGTTGCAAGGATTGCATTTGTTTTAGGAATTTTTCTATTCAATAAAATAGACTTCAAGTTTTCTTATTCTGGTTTTCAACATCTTGCAAGAGTATCGGGAGAGCATTGTGAGATTACATATTTACTTAATATCGGGAGAGTTAAATATACGAAAGGAATAAGTACGGGTTCTCCAGCTTATGGTTGAACTATCTCGGACCTAGGGATAGGACGAGGTTAAGTGGCTAAGGAAGAATTCAACAACATCGGTGTTCATCCTTCGATTCACGCCGGGAGGTATCATCAAAGACGTGTTCATCGACAGACTTGGACCTAGGGATATGCCAAGGCATAACAAGGATTCTTGCTAAGCTTGAAGTACAAAGTTGTGTGATCACTGCCGCGACTAACAACAGACCGCTGCCGCGACAGGCGCAACGACAGAACAAATATTCCTAGACTTTGCAACATTTACACTACTGAGCAATTCAATACCGGCCCATTCTCTCTATTTTGATTTCTCTACTATTTTATTATCATTATTCTTTATTATTTCGTGACAACAATTTAAACTATTTCTTTTCTCTCTCGTGCAGTAATCTAAGGTGAAGCTATTAGCCCAGTCCCTGTGGAGACGATATCCGATAATTACATATCACTTTACTACTTGCGTCGTGTACACTTGCACTACATTGCGATAGACACTTTTACACGCAACAACACACGTTTGACCGTATCAAAATATGCAACTCACGATGTTGGAATAATGATGATCTCAAGTCAGAGGATCATACATGTAGTTATCACCATGAGCAATGTTGTGACTGTCACATAATAATCCAAGAAACATGCTCATAGTGGGTCAGTCCAGTATATCGTTCTCTAACACATACTTATATATTGATTTTGACATCTCCATGTCAATGGCAATACTTTGTCATCAATCAACTACATATTAGTCTTGATATATTATTGTTCTTTATGCCCACAATAATACTTGACTAAGGACATTCAAGAATAACTATATTATTTTAAGGACTTTATTATAATTCAGTTTATTTATTGATGCACAGAATAAGACTGAAATAATAATAATAGCTTTATATTAATAAACAAGATAAAATAAGTATATCTTTTACAACCATCTCATAATTGGTCTTTGGGCATACTCCAACATATCACCCATAGTATTTTACATACAACAGGTTCACCTCGAAGTTTGTGTTAAATTTGAATCAGAGATGGTCAGTTAAAGTCATTTGATATGTAGCTTTACAAAGTGAAAGAGTTTGATTTCATGTCCGACTGTAGCAGCCATGCTTCTCTAAATTCCTTCCTGAAGCTGAAGCTAGAGGAGAAACCCCGGCAGTTTGCAATGAAGAAGAAGGGAGAGGGATCTGGGGCAGAAACAACAAAACGCTAATATTACTACTTACATTTATGCTGGTTTCACCAATAGAACCTTCCAATGCAATCAAAACCAATAGAGCAACCACAATCATAACAACTGCAATCCATGCATGCAACCTCCAGGCTCCAACCTTATCTATTCCAACATTATCTGCAAAAGGTTATGGATTTGGTGATGGTGGTCCACAAACCTTAACAAAACAAGTGGAAGCAACAAAGAAAACCTGAGAAGACAACTGATGAGACTGTTAATTAGTTAGATGATTAGTTAATTTTGGGCATAATGTCAAAACATACCCTAGCGTTTGATTGAATAGTCATTTTAGCCCCTATTCATTTTTGAAGTAATTTAACCCTCAGCATTTCATTTTACGTCAAAATGGTCTCTCTACAGATGAAAACTATTAGTCAACTAATAATAAATGATTTGAAATGACGTGACAAACCTACATGGTAGTGCACACCAGAATAGCAGTGCCATATAGACAAATATGTCAACTTTACAAAATGACACATGAGTCAAAAATAATTTTAAAATATTGTATAAAATTTAAAATATTTTTTCTTCTGATGTGTCATTCTATCAAGTAATTTCAAGTTGTTTATCGTCAGTTGACTAACAGTTTTCATCTGCAGAGGGAACATTTTTACCCAAAATGAAACATTAAGGGTTAATTTGCTTCAAAAAAAGAATAAGGGCCAAAATAATTATTCAGTCAAACGTTAAGTGCATTTTTTTGGCATTATGCCTTAATTTTGTAGTTAGTTAGCTTTGTTAGTTAGTTGATTAGTTCAGTTAGTTAGACCAAAGTTGTATATAAACACATTGTATATTCTAATAATACCATGATGTATACTTTATTTTTTTTGCCTCTTCCATTAATTCAACATGGTATTAGAGGCAAACCCATCATCTTTTGAGCTGTGACTCTATCATTCTCGTCCACTTTCTTTCTCTCTTTTTTTCTCTTTGCTATTTGGTCTTCGTTTTTCCCTCTTTCACTTTCTAGGGATTTTTTACTTTCATTCATCGTCACTTTCACTCCGATGGAGACCGATTCCAATCACCCACTGTTTATTCATCCGTCCGATACTCTTGGTGCTCTATTAATATCGCGTCAGCTTATTGGTATTGAAAATTATAGTGTTTGGCATCGTTCTTCTTGCTAAAAATAAATTGGGTTTTGTCGATGGTTCTTGTCGTCGTGATGGGTATGTTGCCGCATTACAACCCATGTAGGACCGCTGTAATGCTCTTGTACTCTCATGGATCCTGAATATTGTGAGCAAAGATTTATCCGCAAAATCATTTTCGCCTCTAGCGCCGCCTTAGTTTGGGCTAATTTGAAGAAGCGGTTTGATAAGGTTGACGGTTCACGTATCTACTTTCTTCATTACAAAATTGCTGGATTGACTCAAGGTGATTCAACTATCTCAGACTTATTTCACCCGTCTGAAGTTACTTTGGGATAAACATGAAGCTCTGGTTCCATTTTCCACCTGTAATTATGAGGTATCTCAAGCGAATTAGGCTCATCTTTTGCAGCAGAAACTATTCCAGTTTCTCATGGGTCTTAACGAATCATATTCCGCTATTAGGATTTAGATCCTTCTCATGAAGCTTTTGCCATTCATTAATCAAGTCTACTCGATGATTGCTTAGGAGGAATCC
Source organism: Hibiscus trionum (assembly GCA_030270665.1). Lineage (NCBI taxonomy): Eukaryota > Viridiplantae > Streptophyta > Magnoliopsida > Malvales > Malvaceae > Hibiscus > Hibiscus trionum. Next base: position 1,159,455 of record BSYR01000050.1, read on the forward strand.
CAGTATCTCCATCTCTCTGGTATTTCTTCTGATATGGACCCTACGGTTCTTTATTCGAATTCTTCCTCTCATCATCGTCTTTCCTGGGATTTGTGAACATTGCAAGCTTATTTGCCACAAGAAAGAAAACTATTATCGTTTAATCGATTTTCCCAATAACTTCAAGTTCACCAAGAAACGTGTTGTTTAGGCTGCGTTAACGGCAAAGGACACTCCCACTTCGGCTTCTATGACGGTTCCATCTCATGTTGCTCTTACGGCTCCACCATTGTCTCAAGAACAATACGATCAGATCATTGTTATGCTTCATTTGATGCCTCAAAGTCCATCTGTCAATATGGCAGGTATAAATCTCCATTCTAATTATGGTATTGTTAACAATTCGATGTCAATAAAGTTTGAGTAAAAAATAAAATTTGAATAAGTCGAATATTTTAAAAGTTTTAGTAATTAGTTGTTCAATTTTCAAATTTGAGTCAAGTCTTCAATTCTTCCCGATATATTATGTACATCGCATGTGAATATGTATATATACAAAGCCATTTAAATTAGAGTCAGCATGTATTATAACATATGAATAATTACAATTAAATTCTATAAAAACTGGAAATCTCAACTCAAATTTCATAAAATCAAATCAAAAACATTCAAACAGAATTCGAATCATAAAATAAAACTCGTAAAGTCGATTAACACGAAATTTTTTACTCGAATCAATCTAACGCTTAGCTCTGCCCACAATAATTAGTTAAGCAAGAACCATTCTTCCCCAAGTAATATGTATTATTTTTGTTTTAAAATAAGCGCATGATATTATTAGTCCTTAATCTTTCAAAGCCATGGAAGACTCCACAAGCAGGTTTATTGTTGGTTATATCTTTAATCTTGTTTCCAATCTGAAAATCAAAATTTATTTTTCTTTCACTGTTATCGTTCGCTTCTCATATCTATAGAAACATTTTTTTCACTTCCCTTTAATGATTTTTTTCATTTTTTACTGCAATTATTTAGTTCTCATACCCATAGAAATCAAATAGTTTGCTTCTCACACCTATAGGAATCGAAGAGTTGTCGAGGTTGAGGCTTACAACTCTTTTACTTATATTTTAGGGCTAACATTTTACAGTTTTTTAGTTTTGCTTTATGTTTTTATTAGAAGAAATTTTTTGAGATTATTAGTCTTGCAAATATAACTTGATTGTTGCAATTAAACTTAATATTTTCTTAATTTCGGATGATGGTTTTCTTTTAATCTGTATTTTTATATTTGAATTTGAAATTTGAAGCCTTCATTTTTAACTGTCAAATATATTTCTCCATCATTTTCACCATCAATGGTGTTTCATGAAATGAGTTACTAATGATGTTAATTATATGTTTGCTATCTTTGAGCAGTCATAGAAATTGCCTTGCCTAATTTACACATCCTTTTAAAATAAATATCTTTTTTATAGTTTTTGCTTTGTACACAAACTAAATTTCTAGGCTAGCTATTTGTGAAGAAATTTATATTCTCAACCTTTAAAAGTACTTTATAGCTTATGCTAGTGAGTTTTATGTAATCTGTATTACACCTTGTTGAATAATCAAAGCTTCTCGAGCTTTCCCAATTAATAAGTGAATTATAGGTAAAGTTAAAATCTACAAATGATGTGAAACTTTTAGAGCGAGAAAAGGTTGTGTTAGGCTTGATAGGCTCGATTTCCTTCAACCGATTTAGTTAACCAAGTGGTGGAGAAGTTTGATTTTTGGGTGATTTTGTGGGAGGTGAAAAATAGACAATGGACACAATGATTTATAGTGGTTCGGTCTTCTAACAAGCACCTACATCCACTACCTTAGCTTCCCACTAAGGATTTCACCAAATTCACTCTTGAATCTCTTCCCCTTTTCTAGGCTAAGGAGGCAACCTTTACACACTCAAAGCTTTCTAACCCAAAGCTTGAGTAAACCCTCTTTACAAGAGAAATTTGAGCAAACTTGAAATCCCTCACTAGGTATTTGCACTCTTAGGCTCACTCACCCAATCCTAAACACTTGAGCAAATATGACATTTTGGCTCACAAGTGTTTTTTATACAAAGAATTAACAATTAAGTCCCCAAGACAATTTTCTCATCATAATGTTGTTAACAATTGAAGCATTGGTATTTTCTTGATGCTTGGAGGTCCCTTTCATACTCCCAAATGAGTTTGTGGCCGTTACTAGCCGTTAGGAATGTTTTGGAGCCGTTGAGGTCTTTATTTCCCGCAATAAATGCAGTTATGCAACTACCCGTATCGAAACATGTGTCTCTGTTTTGAAATAATCTCAAAATAGAAACAACCGTTATGTGAAATAAGGAGACCGTATAGAAACGGGTGAAGCTGTATAGGAACGGCCGTATAGAAACGGGTGGGGCCGTATAGGAACGACCGTATAGAAACAGGTATGTCTGTATAGAAACGAGTATGGCCGTATAGGAACGAGTATGGCCGTATAGGAACGACCGTATAGAAACGGGTAGGACCATATAGGAACATATTTTGACAGTTTCAAAACGTATCGATACAGATTATTCCTGTATCGAAACGAGTACATTAAAAGCACTGGTTTGGCTACTTAAAAACGTTTCAAACATTGCCAAAACCTTTTTAAAATCCTCAAACTTATTTTGAAGTTGTTTGGACTTAAAGTATGTTTTAAATTCTTTTCAATTTAGTCCAAAACATTTTTCAATTACTATATCAAAACATTTAGTTCTACAATCTCCCCTTTTTTGATATAATAAAACCAACTTGAAAAATTGTTTAGGATTCTCCCCCTTAGCATTTAATTTTTTTGAATAAGATAAATTTTGAAAATTAAATAAAGTTGAAGCTCCCCCTTATTCAATTGAAACTTGAAACACTTGAAACTTGAAAAATCAATTTTCCAAACCAATTCTCCCTTTTTTTGTTATATCAAAAAGAATTTAAATAGCTTTAAGTTCAAAATAACTTAGGAGGTTTAAAAAAATTGACACAAATAAGAATTTTGGTTTTAAAATGGCTCCCCCTTACTCAAAGCATCATCAAATAATGTTAGTCCAACATATATGATAATCTAGTTGAAATAAAAAATAAATCAAATTAAACAAATAAAACAATTAGATTTTACCACACTTGAACTCAAGGGAGGATTTGAAGCCTTCCTTCTTCAAGTGTTTTTCCTTGTGTGTGTGGAGCTCCCCCTCAATATTTGACTAGTTGACCATTCTCCATCACACCTAAAATAAGACAATCACACAAATTTTGGTATCCAAATTGCTTTGGATCCATAAACGCTAGTAGCACAAAACTTAGTCCCCTTAGGAATCCATTTTTCAATTTCATCCTTTTTAGTTGAAGTACTTAGTCCTTTTGGGATCCAAATACTTCTAAAACATTTTTCATTTATAAGTCTAGGGGCACTAGATTGTATTTGGTAAAAGTTGATTTTCTAAAATTATTTTTCTTTTCAAGCTCTTTGGAAATCAAATCTTTTTCCTTCTTAAGATCATCTACCTCTCTTTGATGATCTTTTTTCAATCGTTTGAAGCAAATTTTGTAAGTCTAAAAGTTTAAGCTCAAAATCTTTAAGTTTTGCTTCAAACTCTAGATTTGTTTTGGAAAGCAAATCATTTTCCTTTTTCAATTTTGAAACCAACTTTTTGTTCTTTGAAAATGATGCCTTAAATTCCAAAAGAAAATCATCATAGGCATCTTGTAACTCATCAATAGTATATGTATTAGAAATAGATGAGTTAGTTACCTCCCCCTCATTGAGGGCCATGAAGCATAGGCGTGCTACCTCTTCATCGGTGGAGTCTTCATCACTCCATGTCGCCACATATGCTTTCTTTGAAGATGATCCCTTTTTGTTGGACTTGTGGGAATCCTTCATCTTCTTCTTCGATTCATGCTTAGAATTCTTCAACTCGCTCTTCATAAACCGTGTGAATTTCTTGAAAAGATGAACCATCTCTTCATCTTCACTTTCCTCCTCGCTCAAATAATCGTGTTGGCATGTGGAGGATTTGAGAGCAACGACACTCGCGTTGATGTCTAGCTGTATGATCTTCTTCTTCCCCATCTTTCTTATCTTTTCTTTCTTCTTCTCCTCCTCTTTGCCTTTCTTCATGATTTGGTGAGTGAGAAGTGACGACATGAGTTCATCTAGCTTCAAGGTCTTTAGATTTTTGGCTTCGATGATGGCGGTCTTCTTTAAGTCCCATGACTCAAGAAGAGAATAGAGAAGCTTTCGGACAAGCTTGTCTTATGGAATAATTTCTCCATAGCCTTTGAGTCCATTTGTGATGGTGGAGAATCTATCAAACATCTTTGTGATGTCTTCATTCGGTTCCATCTTGAAGTTCTCATACTCGTGGTTGAGGAGGACGATCTTGGTCTCCTTTACTTCGTTTGTTCCCTCGTATGTGAATTCAAGCTTATCCCATACATCTTTGGCATCTTCGTAAGAGGACATCTTCTCATAGATGTTAGGGCCAGATGCACAAAAGAGGATGTGCAAGGCCTTGCAATTTAGCTCTATCTTCTTGCGATCATTCGCACTCCATTCTGCCTTACTTTGTTGTGGCACATAAGAACCTTCTTCAACAATATCCCAAAGCTTGTAGTCTTTAGATTTGATGAAGAACTTCATTCTAATCTTCCAATGTGTGTAGTTGGTCCCGTCGAAGAAGGGTGACTTGTTGATGGATTGTGCCATTGAACCGGTTGATTGAAATATTGTTCGAGCTTGCCGGATCGCCTCAATAGGATGTTAATCCTCTTTAGTTGAGCCAAGCTCTGATACTAATTGTTAGGCTTGATAGGCTCGATTTTCTTCAACCGATTTAGTTAAACAAGTGGTGGAGAAGTTTGATTTTTGGGTCATTTTTTGGGAGGCAAAAAATAGACAATGGACACAAGGATTATAATGGTTTGACCTTCTAACAAGCATCTACATCCACTACCTTAGCTTCCCACTAAGGATTTCACCAAATTCACTCTTGAATCTCTTCCCCTTTTCTAGGCTAAGGAGGCAACCTTTACACACTCAAAGCTTTCTAACCCAAAGCTTGAGTAAACCCTCTTTACAAGAGAAATTTGAGCAAACTTGGAATCCCTTACTAGGTAGATAGTTTGCACTCTTAAGCTCACTCACCCAATCCTAAACACTTGAGCAAATATGACAATTTTGGCTCACAAGTGTTGTCTATACAAAAAATTAACAATTAAGTCCCTAAGACAATTTTCTCATCATAATGCTGTTGACAATTGAAGCATTGACCTTTTCTTGATGCTTGGAGGCCCCCTTTATACCCCCAAATGAGTTTGTGGTCGTTACTAGCCGTTAGGGATGTTTTGGAGTCGTTGGGGTCTTTATTTCCCGCAATAAATGCAATTCTGTAACTATCTGTATCGAAACATGTGTCCCTATTTCGAAACAGTCTCAAAATAGAAAGAGCCGTTATATGAAATAAGGAGACCGTATAGAAACGGGTGATGCCGTATAGAAACGGGTGGGGCTGTATAGGAACAGCCGTATAGAAACGGGTATGACTGTATAAGAACGACCCTATAGAAACGGGTAGGACCGAATAGGAACGGGTTTTGACAATTTCAAAACATATCGATACAGATTATGCTTGTATCGAAACGAGTACATTAAAAGCACTGGTTTGGCTACTTAAAAGCGTTTCAAACATTGCCAAAACCTTTTTAAACATCCTCAAACTTATTTTCAAGTTGTTTGGACTTAAAGTATGTTTTAAATTCTTTTCAATTTAGTCCAAAACATTTTTCAATTATTATATCAAAACATTTAGTTCTACAAATTGTTTAAACTTTGTCCTATATTCTGTGGAAATCAATGAAGCATGTTAACTTGTTTGCTTTTTCAACTAAGCGATTGTCCATGAAATGTTAGAAAAATTCGATAATTTTGGAGCTTTGAATGAGAAATTGATTCAGATTTTGTTGAAGAGAATGTGGAACCAATTGTTGGTTCGTAAATGTGCAGACGTGCACGACGTGGATAACGCAAATGTATGAAATGGTCTGGTCCTTCGTGCGCTTGCAGATATTTCGACCCAATTTTGAAATGAATTTTTCCTCAAATAAGAGCATATATTTTCCAAATTTTATCTTGGAATTAAAATGGTAAATATTGAAAGTTACCTTTAATTCAGGTAGCAATTTTAGAAATTGCTCTATAGAAGAATAAATTGATTCTCAATATTAAATGCTCCATTAGGTCAAATTTCCACTTATATCCTCATGGCACTCTTATAATTAGGGAGTAAACCTTTTAGGTTATACACAACTCAAAAAACCAGAGAATTTTTTTTATTGTTTTACTCTGTGAAATTTACAAGTGGTTTTCGGTGATAGGAGAAGGCGATGTTACAGTTCATTCAGAGCCGACCTTGGGGCAGGTCGAACCGGTCAACCGCCCAGGGCCTCATTTTTCCTAATTTTTACCACCTTAAAATTGTAATAGAAAAGAGCCTCAAAATTTAATTATAATATTAGAGAGAGGTGTTGAGTGCATAAAAGTTTTATATTTTAACCCTCATTTACCCACATTATTGATGCACTCAAGCATGTTTAGTTGCATTTTAGGATAGATTTTACATAAACATCACAAATAGAAAATACTGCACATATACTGCTGATTTTGGTCTACTCGTGCAGGTAACTGTCGTGGCAGTATCTAGGGCAGCAGAGGAACAGAAGATAATAGCAGTGCTGGAGTGAAGGATTGCAGGAGACGGCTTACTTCAACACTGTCGTGACATCTGTCGTGGCAGAAGAGGCGACCGTGAAGACTATGGTGATGGAAAATGCGAAGTGGAGTTCGATCGATAGAGCATTTAAAGCCTGATTTTTTAGGACCACTTGCATAACTGTCGGAGCCCAGAAGCACAAGGAAGGTCTTGCCCAAAGTTTGAAGAAAAATTCAAAGCAAGAAGATAAGGCGAATTAAAAGACATCTACTCAGAGATTTAGTCTTTAATAGAGTTGTACTTTAATTCAAAATATTATTCTTGGCCATTAAGAAAACTCAAACCCAAGGCCTATATATATGAATGTAATTCGACAAGGCAAAGGATATCTAGCTCCTAGTCGTCTTCCCCCAAAACCCTAGTTGTTTTTCTCTCTCCATCATGTTCTAAACTTCCCCTAGGGCTACGAGTTGATCTTGTAAGGTAGTTGTAAGGATTGTACTGTTTCTTAGGATTTTTTTCTGTTCAATTAATAAAAGCTTCAAGTTTATTTACTATGGTTTCAATATCTCATAAGAGTTTCGGGAGAGCATTGTGAGGTTATTCATTTACTTAATATCGGGAGAGTTAAGTATACGAAAGGAGTAAATACAAGTTTTCTTGTTTATGGTTAAACCATCTTGGCCTAGGGATAGGTTCAAGGTTAAGTGGCTAAAGAAGAATTCACAAACATCAGTGTTCATCCTTTGATTAACGCTGGGAGGTATCATCCAAGACGTGTTCATTGATAGAGCTTGGGCCTAGGGATAGGACGAGTCACAATAGGGATTCTTGCCAAACTTGAAGTACAGAGTTGTTGGCCGCTGCCGCGACAACAACAGACCGCTACTGCGACAGGTGCTGTCACGACAGGCGCAATGACAAAAGAAACAGAAGTTCCTCTGAACAATGCAATACCTGCACTACTGAGCAAATCAATACCAGCCTATTCTCTCAATCTGATTTCCTCATTTACTTTAGTTTATCTTCAAGTTTTCCAAAATCACTTTATTAAAATTATTTCTTTTCTTGTGCAGAGATTTAAGGATAGAAGTATTTCCAGTCCCCGTGGAGACGATATCTGATACTTCGTATCACTTTATTACTTGCGACGTGTATACTTGCACCTAATTGTGATAGACTCTTTTACACGCAACAAGTTTTTGGCGTTGTTGCCGGGGACTGGCAACATACCTTTACCTTTAATTTCTGCACCTTTTTATTTTTGTTTTTATTTCTTTTCTGTTTTTAGTTGTTTATTTCCCCTTTGCTTTTCACAAGGTTCTCCTATTTCTTATGCGTAGATCGAGACATGGTAAAGATCCTGAATACGAATTAGATCCAGAAATCGATTGGACATACCACCTTAGGAACCAAGCCCGACTCTTGATAGAAAGAAACAACTATCTTGAGGAAAGACTTGAAGAAATGATGAACGAGAGACAACGCAATGGGGCAGATAACAACAACAACAACAACAACCCTAGGGTTGATGTTTATCCTCCTATTGATGCCCAAAACGATCGGCAACCTCTTGCTGCCCCAGCAGCTCGACAGGCTTGTCGAGATTACATGGACAACGACCATGTTGAACTGCAAACTACACTACCATATGTGGAAGCTAAACACTTTGAACTTAAACCAGTGATGTTCAGTATGATAAACTCAGCTGGACAATTTGGTGGTTCTACTACAGAGGATGCGCGTGAACATCTAAAAACCTTCCAAGAGATATGTGGATCGTTTAGACAACCAGTAATAAGCCCGAAAGTACTGAGACTCCGACTATTTCCTCATTCATTGAAGGATAGAGCGAAAACCTGGTGGAACAAGTTAACGCCGGGTTCAATAAGTACTTGGGCGGATCTCTGTCGTGAATTTCTCTTTCATTTTAATTCCTTTCTTTTAACTGAAAGATTGCTACTTTTCAACAAGAAGATGACAAACCAATGCATGAGGCGTTGGACCGCTTTACAACTCTCTTACGAAACTTCCCAATGCATGGATTCCCTATATGGAATCAGGTTGCCAAATTCTATAATGCTGCCAATGCACACACACGAATGAGGATAGACTCAGCAGCAAACGGGTTGTTACTAGACAAGGAACCAGAAGATGCAATGCTGGTATTGAAAAAGTTAGCAAAGAACGATGAACAGTTCCCCATAGCTCGAAGAGGAGGGAGTCGAGGAGCATCTGTCAAGGAGTACGAATCTAACAATTCGGTAAAAACTCAGTTAGAATACATCACCAAGGTGGTTGAAAACCTGTAGAGAAAAGAATCTAAGGCTGTATTTTCTGCTGAGGAGGTGTGTGAAAATTGTAGTGGAAACCATAGTACAGAAGAGTGCCCCATACAACTGGAAGAAGGAATGTATGTTGGAAATTGCAACAAGAACAGAAGCTATGATTCCAACAACTACAACCCGAATTGGAGGAAGGATCCCAAATTTTCCCGGAGTAACCCAAACAATACATTGAATCCTCTAGTCCAGAATAACCAGAACCAAGGAGGTCCCAGAATTCTGTCACGACAACAACCACAACAGCAGCCGGCAGCCACCACAAGCATACTGGAACAGACCCTAGCAACCGTCATGTCTCAAACTGGAGCATATATGGCCAACATGGACCATTTTTTCAAGAAAACTGAAACCTTCATGGACAAGACAGGGATGAGAATGACAAACCATGAAGCTACCTTAAAATCTCTAGAGACACAGATGGGCCAGGTTTCACAGTTCACCAACACAAGGCAGAATGGAGGATTCCCTAGTGATACTGAGGTCACTAGAAAACCCACACATGAGCAGTGTAAGGCTATAACAACGAGGAGTGGGAAACAACTACAAGGGCCGATGATTAAAGAAACATCTAGTAAGGAATCGACCCTACAGACACCTGCCGCGAATACTGCCCTGGCAGAAAGGAAGCAACCTGCTGCCGTCACCCCTGCCACGACAGCAGAAGAAGTAGAGGAGGTGACAGAAGAAGCTGAAGATTGTGAGCCTTCTCAGATTCGATTCCCATGTGAAGGGCACCTCGAAGACTGCCGTCCTTCACCCCCTTTTCCACAGCGGTTGAAAAAACAAAAACATGAGTACCAGCTTAAAAAGATCTAAGATGTTTTTAAGCAAGTACACATCAACATACCGTTGTTGGAGGCCATTAAGCAGATGCCCGGTTATGCAAAATTCCTGAAAGATGCAATGTTCAGGAAATCCAGACTATGGGAGTTTGAAACTGTAATGATGACAGAAGGATGCATGACAATCCTTCATAAGCGTCCACCCCCAAAGAAGAAGGATCCTGGGAGTTTCATCATACCCTGCATAATTGGTGATAAGTTTGTGGGTAAGGCACTTTGTGATCTTGGTGCTAGTATTAATCTAATGCCCAAATCTGTTTTTCAGAAGCTAGGTATTGGACAAGCAAGACCCACAACAGTCATGCTGCAAATGGCGGACCACTCTTACGTACAACCAGAAGGAAAATTTGAAGATATTTTGGTAAGAGTGGATAAATTTATATTCTCTGTCGATTTTCTTGTTTTAGACTGTGAAGAAGATGAGAATGCACCGATCATCCTAGGGCGACCCTTCCTAGCCACAGGTAGAACGGTGATAGATGTAGAGAAAGGAGAACTGACTATGAGAGTCAATGACCAGAAGATAAAGCTCAATGTTCTCCAAGCCATAAAATAAGCTGATGCAGAGGAAGAATGTAAGGCAATATTAGAAGTAATCTTAGACCAACCCTGCATCAGAACAAGCTGTCACGACAGACAATTTGGTCACTGTCACCACAGTCACCTAGAAGACTGCCACGACAACGTTGACGAAGAAACTCCTCAGACAATAATACATTTGATACTGAAGGTCCTGAGGAGGTAAATTGGATAAGCACGCGTCCAGGTAAGTTCTTTGAACCATTAAACTATACCTCTAATGAACATGTGATTCAAAAGCCTTCCATAGATCAGCCACCTTCCTTAGATCTAAAACCCCTGCCAGGGCAACTTAAATACGTTTTTCTTGGTCTTAATGATATGTTGCCCGTAATCATCTCTTCTAAGTTGATGTAGGAACAGGAACAACAGCTGATCAGGATGCTACATCAGCATAAGAAGGCGATTGGATGGGCCATTGCCGACATCCAAGGCATCAGTCCGGCAATTTGTATGCATAAGATCCTCTTGGAGGATGACCATAAGCCAATGATTGATGCCCAAAGAAGACTAAACGAAGCTATGCGAGAGGTGGTAAGAAAAGAAATTATCAAATGGCTTGATGCTGGAATTATCTACGCCATCTCGGATAGCAAGTGGGTGAGCCCAGTGCAATGCGTACCCAAGAAGGGAGGCATAACTGTGGTGACCAATAAGGACAACGAGCTAATCCCAACCAGGACTGTGACCGGTTGGAGGGTTTGTATGTACTATCGGAAGCTTAATAAAGCTACCTGGAAGGACCACTTCCCCTTACCCTTTTATTGATCAAATGTTAGACAGATTAGCGGAGAAGCCTTATTATTGTTTCCTTGATGGTTACTCAGGTTATAATCAAATTGCAATTGCACTGGAGGATCAGGAGAAAACAACCTTCACATGCCCATACGGAACATACGCCTTTCGAAGAATGCCATTTGGATTATGCAATGCACCAACAACTTTTCAGCAGTGTATGATGGCAATATTCTCAGATATGGTGGAAGATTTCCTAGAGATCTTCATGGATGACTTTTCCGTCTTTGGAGACAGTTTCAACGATTGCCTAGGCAATTTGAAGAAGGTGCTTGAAAGATGTGAGGAGGCAAACCTTGTATTGAACTGGGAGAAATGCCACTTTATGGTCGATGAGGGCATAATGTTGGGACACAAGGTCTCCTGCCGCGGCATAGAAGTGGATAGAGCAAAAATCGAAGTTATTGAAAAACTGCCGCCACCCACCACAGTCAAGGGCATTAGAAGTTTCTTGGGACACGCATGGTTTTATCGTAGATTTATTGTCAATTTTTCTAAAATTACTAAACCACTGTGTCTCTTGTTGGAACATAATAGGGCCTTTGACTTCAATACTGAATGTACTGAAACATTCAAGACGCTGAAGGAGAAGCTGGTAACAACCCCAATAGTGCAACCACTAGACTGGAGTTTACCGTTCGAGATAATTTGTGACGCAGTGACTATACTGTCGGGGCAGAACTAGGGCATCAGAAGGAGGAACTCTTCCACGTTATATACTGTGCTAGGAAGACCCTAAATGATGCCCAGATAAACTACACCACAACAGACAAGGAGTTGCTAGCGGTGGTGTTTTCCTTTGACAAGTTCAGACCATACATACTTGGGACAAAAGTGGTGGTCCATACAAATCATTCACCACAAAAATATCTGTTCACCAAGAAGGATGCAAAACCACGATTGATACGTTGGATTCTGCTGCTGCAAGAATTCGATATAGATATCAAGGACAAAAAGGGGACAGAAAACCAAGTAGCTGACCACTTTTCAAGACTGGAGATGGGAAAGGATCAAGATAAAAACAAAGTTAACATACATGAGACTTTCCCAAACGAGCAGTTATTCACTGCCACCAGCATTGCTGCGACAACCATGGCGACATGTACACTTTCTGAGATCCCTTGGTATGCTGACATAGTAAATTACCTTGTTAGTGGTTTATTACCTCTTGAACTTAACTGCCAAGCAAGGAAGAGGTTCCAAAATGATGCAAAACATTATTATTGGGATGAACCTCTTCTATTTAAGCACTGTGCAGATCAGATCATCAGGAGATGCATACCACAGGAAGAACAGGAAGAAGTGCTCCACCACTGCCATGCTGCTCCTTATGGAGGACACTTTGGAGAAAACAAAATTGCTGCCAAAGTTCTACAATCTGGTTTCTTTTGGCCTACACTGTTCAATGATGCACAAGCCTTTTACAAGCGTTGTGACAAGTTCCAAAGGACTGGAAACATCTCTAGAAGGCATGAGATGCCCCTACAGAACATTCTCGAAGTCGAAATTTTCGATGTCTGGGGAATCGACTTCATGGGACCATTCCCAGCTTCTTGTGGGAACCTATACATACTATTGGCAGTAGACTACGTGTCCAAGTGGGTAGAAGCTATCGCCACACAAAACAATGATGCCAAGACCGTGCAAAGATTTCTCCACAAACATATCTTCACAAGGTTTGGCATCCCAAGGGCGATCATTAGTGATGAGGGTAGGCACTTTGACAATAGGGTAATTGCTAGTGCGTTGAAGAAGTATAGAGTTAAGCATAGGATCGCAACAACATATCACCCTCAAACCAATGGGCAGGCTGAAATCTCAAACAGATAAGTGAAGAGCATCCTAGAAAATGGTTAAACCAACTAGGAAGGACTGGTCTCTTCATTTGAATGATGCATTATGGGCTTACAGAACTGCATTTAAGACACTATAGGGAATGTCACCCTACTGCCTCATCTACGGAAAAACCTGCCACCTACCTGTCGAGATAGAACATAAAGCATATTGGGCTATCAAGACAGTTAACATAGACTGGGAAAAAGCAGGGCAGAAAAGGCTACTTGACTTAAATGAAATTGAAGAAATTTGAGCAATGGCCTACGACAACGCCAGAATTTATAAAGACAAAAAAAGAAGTGGCACGACAGAAAACTGCTACCACGACATTTCACACCAGGGCAGAAGGTGTTGTTGTTCAACTCTAGGTTGAAGCTCTTCCCAGTAAAGCTAAAGTCTAGGTGGTCTGGACCCTTCCAAGTAGTCCAGATTTTTTCTCATGGTGCCATCACAATCAGATCAATCAAAGACGTGCACCAATTCAAAGTCAATGGACAAAGACTAAAGCACTATCAAGGGACTGAAGCCCCAAGAGAGCAGGAACTAGTTACTTTAGGAGATGCCCCTCAAGGCATCCCTAATTTAACTTAGATTTATTTTATTTTATTTTTATTCATTTTTATTGTTTTAGGAAATAAGAATTTAATATTTTGTTTATTTTAGTTTTCAGGTAAATAACTGAAGTAGAGTAAAGAGAAAGAATGAACTAGCCCACCGCACACACAACAACCCAAGAAGCCCAATGGTAACAAGGTTGTCGTGACAGCCGGTCACCAGCTGTCGCGGCAGATGCTTAAATACAGCCTATCACAACGCTGTCGCGATAGACACGGAAATGCGTTACAGACGCGCAGTAGTCACGGAAACGCGTAACAGACGCGTCAGGAAACCACGTGACAGCTGGCTCCGTTTTTCACGCCACCCGTTACGGCTTCAATGGGCAGAACCCCGTTCTATATAAACCACCACCTCCATTTCATTTTTCATCTCATTCTCTTCTCTCTACTTTGTTTCCGAGCATATTTAGCTTTTCAAGTATTTTCTTTCATTTCTACAGTTCCTTACAGTGACGACGAGATCAACCAGAAGAAGTGCTGCCTCCACATCTGCCGCAGCAATCTCCACTCCTAGCCACAACAGAATTCATAGAAGGTTCGACTCGGCAGATTCAGAGAAAGGATACTATGAATCTTTTCAGAAATGGGAGATGTGGGAGGAAAGAGGCTTCACCTACACAAAGAAGACAGGAGATCTAGGGCTTGAAGGGTTCATTGCCAAACGGATCATTGCATTAAAGTGGCAGATGTTCGCAGCACAACCCGAGGAGATGAACGTTACAATTGTCCGCAAATTTTATGCTGCCGTCACATCCAAGGATGCCATGACAGTCACTATTAGGGGTAAGGAAATATCTCTCGAGCCAGCCTATATTAATACTTTATATGGCATATATGTGGGCAGGAAAGAGGATGCACACATCAGGTTCATCAGCAATTTGTCGCCGGCAGATTATGACGGTATCATGGCAGACCTGACTGAATAGGGCACCAAATGGAACGAAGATCCAAAACATAGATGGACGGTGCGAAGAACCCAACTCACACCTACTACCAAACTGTGGAACCACTTTGTGAAAAAGCGTCTTATGCCAACGTCTCACAACACAACAGTGGACCGACAGAGGCTTGCCCTCGTACACTCCATCATTAATGAACGACAGTTCAACGTAGGTAAATACATCCTCGATGGTATCCATGAGTGTAAATTAATAGGAATGGGCCCCCTTTTCTTCCCATACCTAATCACATCCCTCTACCGAGCCAACAATGTGCCCAAAATTGATGAAGACGTAAAGATCCAGGGCAAGGGGTGGACGCGGCAGAACATCTACAGTTTGATGGAACTGAAGGCAGCCACCCCAATAGCGTATGTTGATCCCTCTGCCGCGACAGAACCGGCGACAGAACCAGATTCCACAGAACCTGTCGCGGCAGAGCCCGAGCAGACAAAACCTACACAACCAGAAGCCACCTTCTCCAACCAAATAATTCAACTGCTAAAAAAGATTGAGGCACAACAACTGGGATTCATGGAGTACATGAGGGACTTCACCACTGCCACGGTAAACTTTATTAAAGTTGAGCTTAATTATCCAAACGTGCAGTTTTCCTCTTTTCCAGAAACCTTTTTTCTACCCCTACACCTGCTGCCAGCCCTAAGTCGCCCACACCGACAACTGCCTCCACTTCACCCTCTGCCACGACCGGAGACGGCGATAGACGGTCTGCCACTCCTCGAGGAACCAAGCGAAAGGAACCACTACCAGAAATAGACCCAAAATATTTCGAAGGTTTCTCCTCCTCCTCAGTCTAGCAAGATGACTTCGATTTTGAGTCCTCTGTCGTCCGGGAGATAGCTGTTGCGTGTAAAAGTGTATATCGCAATTGTAGTGCAAGTGTACACGACGCAAGTAGTAAAGTGATACTGGAGTATCGGATATCGTCTCCACAGGGATTGAGCCAATATCTTCACCTTGAATTACTGCACAAAAGTAAAGAAAATAGTTTAAGATGTTGTCACGAAAATAATAGAGAATACTGGAAAATAAGATTGAAATAATCAAGATAGAGAGAATGGGCTGGTATTGAATTGCTCAGTAGTGTAGGTATTGCTAAGTCTAGGAATATCAGCTCTGTCGTCGTCCCCGTCGCGGCAGCACCTGTCGCGGCGGCAGTCTGTTGCTTGTCGCGGCAGCGAACACTCAACTCCGTACTTCAAGTTTGGCAAGAATCCCTGCTGTGCCTTGGCCTATCCCTAGGTCCAAGTCTGTCGATGAACACGTCTTTGATGATACCTCCCGGCGTGAATCGAAGGATGAACACCGATATTGTTGAATTCTTCTTTAGCCACTTAACCTCGTCCTATCCCTAGGTCCGAGATAGTTCAACTATAAAATAGAGAACTCGCACTTATCCCTTTCGTATACTTAACTCTCCCGATATTAAGTAAATAAATAACCAGAATAAGAGAACTTGAAGTTTATTTTATTGAACTGAAAATTCCTAAAACAAAATCAACCCTTGCAACTACTTTACAAATCAACCCGTGGCCCTAGGGGGAATTTAGAATATGTTGAGAGAAGGAAAACGGCTAGGGTTTTGGGAAGAAGGCTAGAGATAGGTTATGTCCTCTCCTAGGTCGAATTACATGCCTTTATATAGGCCTTGGGTTCAAGTTTTATAATATGGAAGGAATACAACTTTAAATTAAAGTACAATTCTAATAAAGACTAAATCTTCAGAAAAACAG
This sequence comes from Hibiscus trionum, assembly GCA_030270665.1. Classification (NCBI taxonomy): domain Eukaryota; kingdom Viridiplantae; phylum Streptophyta; class Magnoliopsida; order Malvales; family Malvaceae; genus Hibiscus; species Hibiscus trionum. The sequence continues at coordinate 1,175,891 of BSYR01000050.1, forward strand.
TCTTTAATTTGTCCTTCCTTCTTTCTTGGGATATCTTCCTTGAACCTTGGGCTTGGCCTTCATTCTGATCTAGGGCTCGAAAAAATATAGTGGTATTACACGACAGACGGGCTGAATTTTCTCTTTTTGTCGAGGTCCACTTTGCTTCTTCTCCTCAAAACTGCAGTCGTCCTCTGTTGTCACGGCGGTAACCATGGCAGCACCGTCCTCTTTGACTGCTCGTCCAGTTCCAGCTCTGCTGCAATTCTGCCCAGCGCCTGCCTCTCCATCTGACACAGCAGCAACCTGCAAAAGCAACCAATTTCAGTAGAAAATGTGCCTTTTAATATATTTGTGACGTCTAACTGTAAATTGACCTAAATGCAATGAATTATGCTTGAATGCAGCAGAAATATAGGTTAAATAGGGGGTAAATAATAGAACTTTTACACACTCAACACACCCCCAAACTCAAGTTTTTGCTTGCCCTCAAGCAACTAAGACCTAAAAGAAAAATAAAATAATTTTGTTTTGGCTTAAAACAGTGAACTTTCTCTTACCCTCCATTCCTTCTCTGTGACGGCAGCACCCTGTTGGATACCTTAGGATTTGTCCGGAGTATCACTATAGTTCCCGTGCAGTGTGTGCATGCTTGTGAACAGTTATATGCCAAGACTCTCTTAGTTTCACTAGAATATTTCAGCCTCTAACTCGAATTTTTATGCCAAAGTTTATCTTTTTGAAGGCACTTCTTATGCTCTTTTGATTTTTTGTTTTGACTCGATTTCATTATTTCTTTAAGCTAAAGTTTTACTAGAGCCGGTTTCGGGCACCTCTAGGGCTGTTGAGTCTATTTTGCTAAACTTCTTTCCTAGAGCCAGTGTTAGGCACCTCTAGGGGCTATTCAAGTGCTAAGCTTCCTATTCTAGTTGACTAAAAGAGTTCTAAGCAGTATAACAGTCACAATGGTGTTTAAGTTTTCAGAACTATAGAAAGGCTCTAAACTTCTCCTAAAACTATCCTAAAGGCACTGCCACGACAGAGCTGTCACAGCAGGTAAGTTTAGTTCACAGACTTAAGCCAAAATTTTCAAATTTTTAAGAGAAAATAAACTAAGTAAAAGAAACAATTTTAAAACTAAATTAGACTCCATTAATGGAGGGATTCCACCCCCAAACTCGAGGGTTGCATTGCCCTCAATGCAGATGACAAATAAAAAGGAAAATGAAAAGTACATCACAAAATATATAAAGGCAGACATCAAAATAAGGTAAGAAACTCAAATTTTATGCGTTGTCGTCACTGCTGCTGCTGACTCGGATCTGGCGGCGGGAACGAGCCGTCGGAGCTGGCTGGCGGATGGGGAGGCAGATGTGTTCTTTGTTTTAGCCTCCCTCGGGGGTTGAATTCTGGTTGGGGAGATGTGAGGAGGTTTCTCCACAACCTGTACCTCTGAGCTGCTGCTGCTCTCATCTCCGTTGTCACTATCGTTGATGCTGCCACTGCCGCTATCCGACTTGTTTTTGTCTGACATCCTCTTCTGTCGTTTCATCGGTGTGAACTCTTTGGCTAGATTCCTCTTAACAGAGGGTTCGTTGTTGCTTTCCTGCCAAATGGAGGAAGAAGAGAAACCGGCGACAAATGCCTCAAGTTCTTCTGAGGTCATTCTTCTCTTTGTTCCACGGGCAGAAGTCTCAGCTGCAGGGTTGCTGCCGGCGGCTGTCGTGGCAGGGGTTGGTGTGGGTGTTGCAGAAGGTGTCCGTGGTGTGGCAGCAGGAGTTGGGGTGTGGGCAGGGGTTGGTACAGCAAAATAATGGGCAGGGAATGTAGGAAATATGACATCAGGGAAATTCAAAGAAGTTTGTATGAATTGTACCGTAGCAGCGGTGAAATCCCTGACGAAGGTCATAAGTCCGAGCTGTCATTCCTCCATCTTCTGGATAGCAGCAAGAATCTGGGAGGAGGAGTCAGTCGGGGCTGCTGCTGCTGGATGCTGCCTGGCTTCTGTTGCAGCAGGTTCAGTCTCCGTCGGTTCTGTCGTGGCAGCTGGATCAAATGAGGACAGAGGGGTGGCAATAGTCAGCTCCATTAAGCTGAGTATTTTCTTGTCCGTACATCCCTTCCCTTGGACTCTAAGGTCGGTGACAGCTTCAGGTACCCCATGGCCGCGGCAGAGGGCTGTGATGAGGTATGGAAGATAGAGCGGTCCCGTCGGCCGGTGTGCGCACTCCAGAATGCTCTCACGGATATAGCTGCCCACGTTAATGGGCCTCTCATGTAAAATGGAGTGAATTAAGGCTAACCTGGGCTGGAGACTTCCCCGGTTCGATCTCATCCGTTCGACGCGATCCCGATCCAACAGTTTAGAGGGGTGCGGCGTTGGGGCAAGAGAAGGGGCTTCTCTAGGGTTTCCTTGCATCTGTGTGATCTGGACCGTCAGATCTGGATCCTGAGAATGGGCTGCGCAAAACATTAGGAGAGTAGCAGATTAGGGTTTATTTTTTGGGCCTAAACGGGCCATGTACTCTGATATAATAATAATTTTTTGGGTTTTAATATATGTAAGTGGACTCTATTTTATTAAGGAAGACTTGGGCTTTTATTTAATTAAATATTGGGCTTTATTATATGTATCAGTTTTTTCTTTTTCCAGACTTAATGATAATAATAATAATAATAAATATGATACCAAATATAATAATAATAATAATAATAATAATAATAATAATATGTGATAATAATAGTATAATGGATGGTAATATAAAAATAATAGAATAAATAATACTAATAATAATATATATATATAGTATATGATAATAAGATAGGATAATAAAAGGTAAATAATAACATGATAGATGATAAGTATGGTAAGATATTATAATGATGATAATAAATATATAGCATTAATATATATATATTGTTTTTTTTCTTTTTTCTTTTTTCTTTTTTCCTTTTTTTTGTTTTTAATATTTACCACAACATATATAATTAACATAAATGTCAAAGCCCATTATTATAAAGAAAAGAAATCAGGTTTAACACCACGGACAAAATAGGTGATTACAATTGCCCCCCTTTGCTTATACTTGTGGAACAAGGATAAAGCAAAGGCCATAAACACCAATTTTGTCCGAGTTCCCTGTTTGGATCCCGAGTCACCATGCACTTGGACTACTGGCGGTTAGGAAGTCGGTACGGGAAAATGCAATGGTCGCGGAGGCTTGAAGCTGTCCTTCTCATTTCAACATTCTTCAACCCTTCGAGGTCCGAACACATAGACAATTATCAAAAGCTCCATTCTCAAAGTGCCCGAACGGATAGGCAGATTCTATTCTCCAAAAGCCCGAACGGATAGGCGGGTTCCATTCTCCAAAAGCCCGAATAGATAGGCGGGTTCTATTCTCCAAGAGCCTGAACGGATAGGCGGGTTCCATTCTCCAAGAGCCTGAACGTATAGGCGGATTCCATTCTCCAAAAGCCTGAACGGATAGGCGGGTTCTATTCTCCAAGAGCTTGAATAGATAGACGATTTCTATTCTCCAAGAGCCTGAATAGATAGGCGGGTTCCATTCTCCAAAAGCCCGAACGGATAGGCGAGTTCCCTTCTCTAAAAGCCCGAACGGATAGGCGGTTTCCATTCTCCAAAAGCCCGAATAGATAGGCAGGTTCCATTCTCCAAGGGCCTGAACGGATAGGCGGGTTCCATCCTCCAAGAGCCTGAATAGATAGGCGAGTTCCATTCTCCAAGAGCCTGAACGGATAGGCGGGTTCCATTCTCCAAGAGCCTGAACAGATAAGCGGGTTCCATTCTCCAAAATCCCGAATAGATAGGTGGGTTCTATTCTCCAAAAGCCTGAATAGTTAGGCGGGTTCCATTCTCCAAAAGCCTGAACGGATAGGCGGGTTCCATTCTCCAAAAGCCTGAACTGATAGGCGAGTTCTGAAAGATAAAAGTTCCATTCTCCAAGAGCCTGAACAGATAGGCGAGTTCTGAAAGATAAAAGTTACATTCTCCTTATGCCTGAACGGATATGCGAGCTTCCTTTTACGGGAAAAGCTTTAATACCTGTCAAAAATAGGTAAAAATGATATGATGTGAGTTAGCATGCCCCTAATTCTAGGGATGCCTAACTATAAATGATGCATGATTTATGACATCAAAATTGTTCGGACGCTTTCACTCTTTGGGTTGGTCCATCTTGGCCTTCTTCTTCTTCTTCTTAGTCTCTTTTGGCTTTCTCGTCTCTGCCAAATCTCAATCTCTCGTCTTTTCTCGAAGACGACTGCTGACTTCCACTGGTCAGACTGGACATAGCACTTCTCGTAGTGCTCGTTTTCAAAACATTGCCCCCTACTCAAACTGGGTGCTCAACTATTCTCTTCGTCTTAACTCAACGCGACGACTTTTCTCTTCTTCTCAACATTAGGGGAAGCACATGCCCCCAAGTCTCTGAACTTTTTCTGGAGTTCATTTTCTTAAGTGCTCGGACGCTTCCACTCTTCGGATCGGTCAATCTCGACCTTCTTCTTGTCTCTTCTTCTTCTCAATCTCTTCGGTCTTTCTCATCTTTGCCAAATCTTAATCTTTCGGTCTCTCCTCGAAAGACGACTGTTGACTCCCACTGGTCAGACTGGGTATAACACTCCTCGTCTTTTGAAGCAATCGAAGCATTTCGACAAAAATTCGCTTCAAGTCCCTGAACTATAGCATGTAGGAACTTATTACAATCTTCACCATAGCCACTGACAAGTTGTCATTTGTATTCATGGCATTGCATTCTAAACTTTATCCCCAAAGCAATGGGAATATTTTTGTGTTCAAAAAAGAATTTAAATTGCATCTTCTAATTTCAAAATGAGATGCGTTTTCAAAAACTAGACTTTCTCTTCAAATCATGGATATATCAAGTCGAATAAAATACTCCGAATATCAAGTGCACGAACGACACTACTATGACTTACCAAGGATTGCCTTAAGCATCATGTGTTTAGGAGACCTCGAAAGCTGAGCTGATGTATGAAAATGTGACATACTCTCCGAGTTATTTCGGTCTTTTAATCATTTAGGCTTATCTTCTATAGGCTTAGCCTTTATCAATTCTTTATGATTTTGGGGAAGTCAACTCATCACATTCCTTTGGCTCGAAATAAATGATGGAGCAAACAACAAAACCCCGAGCTACTCGGCATTGTCATGATTTGAAAATATTACCATCACTCATGTAGTTAAAGTGAATGGTGCATAGCAACCTTATTGGTCTTTTGCTATAGCGGAGTGCCCCAAAAATTCCACACTCGTATCCGAAGATGCCTATTACCAGGTTTCGAACATTGGAGTGCTTTTGTTACGCTTTCAGTATTCTCTCTCTTCTTTCTTTTCTTTTTCTCTTTTTTTCTTCTTTTTTTTCTTTTTCTCTCTTTTTCTTTTTCTCTTTTTTTCTTTTTTCTCTTTTTTAGCGTGGAAAGTTTCCGGTTATTCTCCCGAAGGCCCTAATTATATGTGTACTTAATTAGATCGAATTAACTTGGAGTGTAAGCCACATATTCATCATCTTCAAAGCTTTCAATTTCCACTAGACAAAGACAGCTCGAAGTCAACCTTTAGGGTCAAGGTCAATGTCCCTTGTGCAATTGATATACGGGGACTCAACGGAAAAATATATACATAAAAAGGAAACACAATTGAAACATAAAGCATCCTTTCATTGAAACTAAAAAAATGCAGCCAGGGGCCCTTACAAAAAGATCTTTGCTACCTTCGGGCAAAGGGTAGCAAAGTGGATTCCACACATCACTTCAAGGAAAAAAAGTGGAATGCAATGAAATGAAAGCAAACAAACTTGGATGCATAAAACTCTTGACTAAGTTGGTCGTCCATCCCAACCCTTAAGCTTCCTCGAGGAACTCAACCTCCTTATTGTCCATCAATTCCTGAACCAACTCTTTGAATCCTGGACAACTCTGAATCTCATGCCCCACAGTCTGATGGAACTCACAGAAGGATTCATGGCCATCATATGCCCCATTCAGACCCTTCTCGATCAAGTCTGCCTTGCACAGCTGTTCGTACACCCAACTCAGAGGTGACTTAATTTTTGAAACTCCCATCCTTACTTTCTTCGCATCTACCACTTCGAGGGCATTCACGCCTCAACCTCCATGGTTCGGAAGCGGATTGGTCGTCATATTAGGCTTATCTAACTCGAGGACCCCGGTGTTAATCATGTTTTGCACGAGCTTCTTGAATGCTGTGCAATTTTCTATCGTGTGTCCCGGTACTCCGCCGTGATACTCACAGTGTGCCTTCTCATCATACCATGAAGGGTAAGGCGGCTGGAAGGGAGTAACATGATACGGGCGAACTAGATCGGCCTCGTATAGGTGTTTGTATACCTCCTTGTACGGTATAGGTAGAGGGGTGAAGGTCATTCTCTCTTGTTCCTTCCTGGGAGCCCTATTCTCTCTTCGGTTTGAGCCTTGTGCATTCCCGATTGCGGCTTGAGGCGTTGAGACTGTGAAGTGCTTAGAAGCCTCGTAAGCATCGACGTTGTTTACCTCATGATCCTTCTTCTTGAACTGCTTCCGGGCATTCTCTCCTCCATCAATCCTACCACTCTTGATGGCTGCCTCGATGCGCTCACTAGTCATAACCATATCTGAGAAGTTACCGATAAGGTTGCTTATCATGTGGTCATAGAGGGTCCCTTTCAAGGTATCAACAAACATAGGGGAGATCTCATTCTCACGGAGCGGGGGTTGGACCTGTGCCGCCACATCACGCCAACGCTGGGCGTATTCACGGAGGCCTTCATTGTGCCTTTGCTCTAAACCTTGTAGCATGAGTCGGTTCGGAACCATGTCGGTTATGTGCCTATACTGATCGGTGAAAGCCTTGGCCAAATCCTTCAACGACCTAATCTGAGCACGAGTCAACTGATTGTACCACCTCACCGCGGGCCCCACTAAGCTGTCTTGGAAGCATTGAATTAGCAACTTCTCATTGTCGATGAAACCCGTCATCTTTCTACAGAACATGGTTATATGAGCAGTAGGGCAAGTCGTCCCGTCAAACTTCTCAAACTCCGGTGTCTTGAACTTGGGCGGGATTATTAGATCCAGAACCAAGCTGAGGTCTCTGGCATTCATCCCATATGCCCCCTCTTCTCCTTCTTTAGTTCGGAATTTCTCCTCGAGGTCCTTCCGGGTCTCCTCTAGCTGCTTTGAGAACTCGGCCTTGACCTTGTTCAAATTCTCGATCTCATCCAAGTCTGGGACACTATCCCCGACATTTTCCATATTAAAAACCAAACCCGATGGAGCATGGGTTGAGGCGCCCGCCTGATGTGATGTTGCCCCATCTCCTTGAGTGGCTGCTCCTTGCGAGGGCTTAGGGGTATTGGTAACAAAACCGGGAGAATACGAGGGGTCTCCCTTATCCTGACTAGGGTTTCCAACATCACTCTTTCCTTTCAAATTAGCTTGTAGCAACTGAGATATCTCGTTCATCATATCTTGTTGGGACTTGATAACGGTGTCCCTCAATTCTTGTTGGGCTCGCTCTAACTGGCCTCTCAAATCAGCTTTCAACTTAGCAAAGCTCTCCTCCATTTGCTTCATTTGGTGGCGAGTAAAGTGTGGGTGCGGAATCTTCGATAGTCACGAATGCTGCCATGACCCCGAACAATTAATTCCATGATTTAATGATGTAATGCATGAAATGTGTATGCATAACTGAAACAAATGATTGAAGGCAACAAATTAAAAACACAAAATCGAATGCAAGGAAATGTTGATTCGACGAACATCCTCATTAAACAACTTTCCATAACGAAGATCAAATCTTGTTGCAACGAGGTAATAAATACATAGGGTGCGATTTTCAACAAATTTTCTCGTCCCTTGCCTTTAAACTAGGGTTCCGGAAACTCCGTAGCTATGGACCCTTTCTCCCGTTGTGAAAGTTTTCAATTTTAGACTGTTCTCGAATCAACACCTCGTATGAGAATGCGATGAGTATGCAAAAATAAGCAAAAACAAGACAAGAAAGCAACTGGGTTAATATCAACAATAATGAATACTTGAATAAAAACAAGCAAAAGGAAACACATCAAGGTAAATTAACGATGCAAGACCTAATAGCATGAATTATAATTCTACGGTTATTCGCATGGCTCTATTCGGGGTGGGCTTCTTAAATTCTCACTCATGTGGTTCGGTTCTAACAAGGGTACCTGAACCTATTTTATCACCTACTAAGGTGACAAAAGCCCCAATTCTGGCCCATTACAAGCTTGCGAATTGGTTTCGGTTCGAGGGAAAGCACGACCTAGTGACGTGGAGGGCTGCTCACATGTCAAAGGCGTGGATTCCGGAAGTGAATTACCGACCTGTGGAGGGAGACTCACGTTGGTATGGGTGTTTCACTCCCACTTAAGGGACGAAGCTCGGGTATGGAGCTTAATGCGTGATGCAACACATGTCGGTGGTTCCCTTGAAATTAAATGAAAAATTAATTCAAGACCACCAATTATCAAAGCTCATGTAATTAAAGTCTTATTTTCAAGGAAGAACCACCTCGCTAAAGTCAAATTAAATTTCAAAAAATTTCATCATTAAAAGCAACAATTATTTCTTTGGCCTAACTCTCTTTTGTTTAAAAAAACAAAATTGTCCCCAGTGGAGTCGCCAGACTGTAACAAGGGTTTTTTTCCTTGCCACTAAAAGGGGTCCCCCGATTTTTGAAAGAAAACATTTAATTTAAAAGGGGGGATTTTAAAAATAATTTGGGTTTTGGAAAAAAAACCTTTTATGAAAATCTTTTTCTCTCGGTTGGAGTCGCCACCGGCCACTAAGGTATACCAGACACCGTAAAAACTAAACCAGAGATTTATTTGAAAGGGTTCGAGAGTTGGTTACGTGTTGGGAAGAGTTAGCACCCCCATCACGCCCGGAAATCGGTACCAAAACAATTGTTGCTTTTAATTGATGGAAATTATTCAAAATTTAAAACGACTTTAATCAGGGGTTGTTAATTGAAAACCGAACTTTAATTATACGAGCTTTATCCAAATTGGTAGTTTCGAATTAATTAAACATTTAATTAAAAAGGATGACGGTACACTGGACCAAAGACTAAACCGACATCATATAAGACTGACTGCCGTGTTAGTTTAGGGTTCGGATCCCGTACGTCACCTTTATGCATGATGCAAGCAATTAAAGAATGATGTCATGGTCTTGTCCGTTTTAATTACGGATTTACCTTCAAACGATTCGAATTAATCCGAATATTCGGGGAGTATCCAATAAGCTAGGCTAGTCGACCCGAATACGCGAATTAATAGGTATCTCCTTTTTATAATTAAAATTAATTAACATACATTTCAAAATGCTAAAAGTCACATGAATGACATGAAATGCATGCCACGAAAATATATTCGAACAACATTAAAACAACTAGGCATGCCACATAAAAAAACACATATGCACAAACCAACATAAACAATATGGCAAAATATATATTCGAGATAAACACGTATTCGATATAATAAGTAAGATGCATGAATAAAAAAATCATGATAAAATGCTGAATAATAGAAATAGCAAGCTGGCAGGGACCACAATAGAAATAAACCATTTACATAATTAATTAAAATACGAAAAAGGGCCAAATTGAAAGAATACGGGAAGCTACAGGGACCCAAATGGTAATTTTCCCCTTCAGAAACCGATTAAAACCAAGTTGGGGACCAAATTAAAAATGCCCAAAAAACTGGAGGGACTTCGGAAAGAAATTTAAAAAGCGGAAGCCCTCCCTTGCGCAATTAAAGTGACGCGGAGGGGCTTATAACGCGATTAGCCCTCTTTTAGAACTTTAAAACATTATATATACTAAACTGAAAACAAATTTTGTCTCTTTTGAAAACTCTAAAAAGCTGAGACCCCTCATCCTCTTATTCTCTGTATTCTTCTCCGGCGCCGCAAGAGTTCCGGTCGCCGTTGCCGACGTCGGAACCCTAAAAAGGAACTTTTCAACTTCTTTGAACCCCGAAAATAATCAGAAAACCTCTTCCGTTCTCCAAATCGTAACACAAAAAACCCTTTTTTTAGATTGAAACCCTAAACCAGAAAACCCCTTTTCCGTATTTGAAATCCCTACAAAAAAACTTTCGTGCTGCCGTTTTCGCCGACTCACCTTCCATGGCCCTAAAAGGGGCCGGAGAACTTATCGCCGGTGAAGGAGGGCAAAGATCGGGGATTACAGATCGATTCAGGGGTAAAATCCTAAAATGTTTCCTCTTTTTTTATATATTTAACGCTTCAAAACTGTAAATGAAAAGGAAAGAAACAAATACCTCTGAAACTGTTTTTCGCTTGTATTATCTCAATGTTTCCGATTACAACCTCTCTCTAAAATTCTCTCTGAAAACCTCTATAAAAAGAACCTTTAATGCTCTCTGAATTTCCGAATGGTATATCCCCTATTACAATGCTGGTTTCGGGTTTTTATAGCCCCGATTATCACATATTTTCCTTTTCTAAATTACATGTAATTGCTGGAAAATGTCGTTGGTTGTTGATTTCTGTTGGTATTCACCTCTTTTGTTTGTCATTTTGCTTCTGATTTTCTGTTGCTTTTGTTTTTTTGCTTCTGACGTTTTTGTTCGCTTTGTCTGCATGCGCTGCGGCTTCCGAGAGGCTCGTACGAGGGGGACCAGGGGAAAAGCTTGAGACGTCGACCCTGGGATCTGGAGAAGTGAGGATCTGGACGGTCTGGGGTCGAACAGACGCGCGTGGCCTCGACGCGGGTAGGGGAGCATCGTGCACGCGCGCGTATGAGACCCCGAGAGTCGCGCGTGGGCGCGTGGAGGTTCTGGAGACTTCCCTGGTTCGATCTCATCCGTTCGACGCGATCCCGATCCAACGGTTCAGAGGGGTGCAGCGCTGGGGCAAGAGAAAGGGCTTCTCTAGGGTTTCCTTGCATCTGTGTGATCTGGACCGTCAGATCTGGATCCTGAGAATGGGCTGCGCAAAACATTAGGAGATTAGCAGATTAGGGTTTATTTTTGGGCCTAAACTGGCCATGTACTCTGATATAATAATAATTTTTGGGGTTTTAGTATATGTAAGTGGACTCTATTTTATTAGGGAAGACTTGGGCTTTTATTTAATTAAATATTAGGCTTTATTATATGTATCAGTTTTTTCTTTTTCCAGACTTAATGATAATAATAATAATAATAATAATAATAATAATAATAATAATAATAATAAGGTAAACTACTGCAGGGGTCACTTTCGTTTCCCGTTTGTACAGATTTAGTCACCACTTTTGAAAAGTGCCAATAAGTGGTCATCTACGTTTTCGATGTGTAAAGACTTGGTCACTCAGACGTTATAATCCTTTAATCCCCTAACGGATTGCTGATGTGGCAGAATTAATTAAATGACAACATCCACGTGTATTCCCACGTGGATAATAACGCACTGCTCTCTCTTCCAGGCCGCATCACTTCCTCATGTGAGTCCTATATTGAATCCTGGCTACTCAAGATTGCAGGGTTCGATCACCCTTACAATGCTTTAGTAAAGGCAGATTGGACTAAAACAATGGTAAGTAATAAAGTCGAAAACATATTCTTTTTAATTTTTTCTCTCAAACTTGGTTCGATCTTGAACCATTCTGTTTGTTTGCAGGAAGGGGAAGAGAAAGCTGTATGTTCATGGGAGAAAAGAATGGCATTTGTCATCTGCAACCATGAAAAGGGTTGTATTTTCAAAGCATTGGAGGAATGCTTCAAAAAAAATTCCTTAAAAATGGCAAAATCATGCCTTGTGATTGCTACATGGTTCACTTACATGCTCTCGACACTTCCAGATACCGGAGTACGAGAGGCTGCTCGTGAATCGTTGCTCGAAGAATTTATAAATGTCCTACAATCATCTAAGAACTTGGAGGAGAAGATATTGGCGGGCCTTGCTTTGAAAACCTTCATAAATGATCCAAGTTAGTGATTTTACAATTGCAGTATCATGTTCATCTACGTATCAAATAATCATTAACATTGAATGTCATATTCTTAGCTGCCATTGAAGAACTGGGGAAGTATGCTAAATGCATATACAAAACTTTGAGAAAGCTCAAGAGGAATTCATTTGTAGCAGCCGATATACTAAAAGCTTTAATGAATTTATCATCTGTCAATGTAGTAAGTTCAAAATTCTTCACACCCTTCATCGTAGATACTACAAGAACATCAGATAACTGATTGTAGGTAATATATTCTGTTTATAGACAGAAATGTGGAGCTGTACTGATGTTGTCGAATTAGATTTGAGTGCCAATGGTGAGGTTCTATGTATGGTTTATCTTAAGGGTTGTTTGATAAGCAGTCACTCAGATGGAACCATAAAGTTTTGAGCTTAATTTACTCTTTTCCCTCAAACGATCAAGCTTACATTAACTCGATTCTTCTGATAACCACAGTTAATTTTCGTTTCCGATAGGTTTGGGATTCTGGGAGAAGAAGGTTAAGGCTGGTTCAAGAAGCTCATGAGCACATCAAAGCTGTTACATGCTTGTATGTTCCATCTTCAGGTGACAGATTATATAGTGGTTCCTTGGACAAAACAATTCGGGTAAATGATCTCATGTCCGATCCGATATCGGTTTCTTTTTACCTCTTGGTTTTAATGGTTCAATTACAAGCTTTTTATTTACAGGTATGGGCATTGAAAGCAGAAGAAATACAGTGTATTCAAGTTCATGATGTGAAAGAGGCAGTGCATGAATTGGTAGCAAATGCTAAATTTGCATGTTTTATTTCTCAAAGAAATGGAGTTAAGGTATGGAACATTGCCTTTGTGATTAAAAGTAACACAAAACAAGTAGTTTAGTTTATAAAATTATGGACTTTTTTTGCAGGTTTATAATTGGTCTGGGATTCCAAAGCATATAAATCTCAATAAAAATGTAAAGTGCTTAGCCATGAGAGGAGATAAGCTATATTGTGGTTGCTCTGGATACAACATACATGTTAGAACCCTTTTCCAACATAGCTCAGAATTTCTCAATTTTCATGATGAATAGGCTGAAGTAAGAAAAAATGTGGCAGGAGGTGGATTTGTGCATTAGTGCAGTGAACACATTCTGTGTAAGAACAAGAAAATTGCTGGGCAAACAAACTGTAAATTCTCTAAACATACATGGTGAGAATAATTTCAAGCAATTTCAAGCACTGCTGATTCACATTATTGTAGATTGCTTGAAGTACAAAGACATGACACAAAAGGTTTTAAACCGTTGATGATCTTCTCAACCGCAGCTTGCGATATCACGCTGGTCGGGGATGTAGCCACCACTGGCCGTGTGAACCTTTTGCCCCTTTGTGTTACATAATCATCCATGGCCTTGAAGTTTGAGAACTCCGATGTTTGGTTCGATAGGGACACCAATACAATTTCTTTCCCTAATGGGGAGCTAAATCTAGTCTTTGGTGTTTCGGAAAATGAAAGTTCCTGAGCAATATCAGGATGCTGCTCTTTCCAAGATGTTATTAGCCTCTTCAAAACATAGTTCGTCTTAGGTAGTGCATTCAAAGAGAGCGGTTGTCGAGTATTCCACAACGATAATTAGGTACTTGACATTCCACTTCCTTCTTCTTCTTCTTCTTCTTCTTCTTCTTTTTCTTCTCCTTCTTCTAATTTTACAGAGAAATTTTAGGGTTGAAGAAAGTGGGGATTCTATAATTTTACATATCCACGTGGGAATACACGTGGATATTGCCATTTAATTAATTCTGCCACATCAGCAATTCGTTAGGGGATTAACGGACTATAACGTCGAAGTGACCAAGTCTTTACACATCGAAAATGTAGATGACCACTTATTGGCACTTTTCAAAAGTGGTGACTAAATCTATACAAACGGGAAACGAAAGTGACCCCTGCAGTAGTTTACCCTAATAATAAATATGATACCAAATATGATAATAGTAATAATAGTAATAATAATAATAATGATGATATGTGATAATAATAGTATAATGGATGGTAATATAAAAATAATAGAATAAATAATACTAATAATAATAAAATATATAGTATATGATAATAAGATAGGATAATAATAGGTAAATAATAACATGATGGATGATAAGTATGGTAATATATTATAATGATGATAATAAATATATAGCATTAATATATATATATATATATATATATTGTTTTTTTTCTTTTTTCTTTTTTCTCTTTTCCTTCTTTTTTTGTTTTTAAATTTACCACAACATATATAATTAACATAAATGTCAAAGCCCATTATTATAAAGAAAAGAAATCGGGATTAACACCCCGGACAAAATAGGTGATTACAATGGCACAAGTGGATGGAAATCTCCAAGACAAATGGTTATAACCAAATCCATAATAGAATCTGAGTTTGTAGCTCTAGACAAGTCTAGAGAAGAAGTCGAATGGCTTCAAAAATTTCTTGGAGGATATTCCTGAACGGCCAAAGCCAGTGCCCATAATATGCATACATTGTGATGACCAAGCGAAAATTGGTGGAACATAGAGCTTTGTGTATAATGGTAAGTCGATACATATGTGTCGTTGACATAATACCGTTAAACAACTGATCTCAAATGAAGTTATCTCTATTGATTTTGTGAAATCAAAGAATAACGTTGCGGATCCACTAACCATAGGGTTAAATCGAGATCAAGTTGAGAAAATATCGAAAGGAATGAGACTAAAGCCCATAAAATATTTAAGGCGTTATGTGAAAGGAAGCCCTACCTAGTTGACTGGAGATCTCAAGATCTAGGTTCAAAGGGGCAACCTAATTGTATAGACCTGTGCGGTCACTGTAGGGGTTTTTATCCCCAAGTCCATTCCTATGATGTAAACAGTGATCAAAGTGGTTTAGGCTAAGCAATGCTTTTAATGACCATTGTGTGCTTTGGTGAGTCAAGAAACATAAGTCACCTATGTGAGAGTGAAGTGGGGCAGCTCCAAGGAGACAATTGGGGCATAGTTCTCTCAAACTCTTGTAGAACCAGGGAGATGTTCACGGCCATATGAACATAACCATGAGAACTAAAAACCTCGTCAGGGAGGTAGTTGTGTGAGGTATATCATTGTTTACACAAACGACAGACAGTTCAAGGATATCACGTCTAATGATCAGCTAGTAAAGTAAATGTAACGCCCCGATTTTGGGCCTAGGAGTCTTTAAGGTTGACTCGAGGTTCGTAGGTGCTAGATTAGAGATTCGGGTTAGTTCGAGAGTGGTTCATGGAAAATAAGGTTCGAGATATGCTAAAATTATGGGAAAATTTCCTAAATCTTCTATATATATATGAAGGTTTGGTGGATTCAATTTTGGAAAATGGCTTTTGGAAGTCGTACATTTCGATTTAGTGACTAAATTGTAAAAGTTGTAAAATCTGTTTTTAAAGACTATTTTGAAAGAGGGCTAAAACTTAGAATCTTTAGGGAGCTATTACACCAATATTTTATCATCCTTTCCCTTGATTTTATGTTTTTAAAGGATTTAATTAATTGATTTAATACGATAGTTTTATTAAAAGAGATTTTAAAAGGCTAAACATTTTCTTACGTAACTACTTTTATCCTAAACTTTTCTCCCAACTTTCCCATCAGCCAAACTATCTTTCCATCACTAAAATCTCCAGATATTTATCTATTTTCATCTACCTTTGATTTCTAAATGAATCTCTTGGATTTCTACATCAACTAGCTAAGGATTTCTTCTAAATCATTGCAAATCAAGGGGAAAGCTTGTGTTAGAGGTGATCTTTTTTCTCTCCTCAAATAAAGGCTATTTATTAAAATTTCAAAGTCTTCGGCTCTCTAATTTTGTTTAATAACAAAGTTTTATAATTTAATTGATGAAAATTGCTAAATTAAGCTTTGGAAGATGATTTTTCAAGATTTTCGTTATTGTACTGTTTTGATTGGTTTGAGGCTGATTTTAATCATGATTTGGATGTGAAATGATGTGGAAATAAAGGTTTTATAATAGTAATCCCAAAATGAGTTGGATCTCTAATTGTTAGATTGTTAGATTTTGGGTTTTTGTTGTGTTTGTGTGGAATCTGAGTTGCTGGAGGTATAAGGATGAAATTAGGTCAATTTTGGATGTAAATTGGTGTTAATAAATGGTTGGAAGTGTTAGGTTTTGGCTAGGTTGAGTTTATAGAGTTATCAGTGATGTTTTCGGTTGTTTTGGATGGGCGTTTTGGTGGTTTTAATCAAGGCAACGAGATAGGTTTGCTTGCTGGAGATTTTAATGCATGATGACGCATTAATCCTCTGTTCTTGTATGGTATAAACAAGGAAGAACTTATTGGAAGCAATCGGTAAAGGTTCATGAGTTTCAGTTGCTTGGATTTGCAACAGCAAGTTGGGTTTGCGCGTGTCGGTGAGTGGGAACGTGAATTTTAGTTTTGAAAGCTTTAAAAGGTGATTTGGGAACTTAGTGGTAAGCTTGAAATGCTTAACTAAGTTCGGAAGTAAGTGAAAGGAATTTCCTCTCTCGGTTGTGCTATTATGTGATGATTTATGCACTGTTTTGAATTAATAGTTTTACCTAATATTAAAGCATGTTTATATGAGTATGGTTACTGTTTTTAATGATGAAACGTTGAAGGATGCACAATGTAAGTGATCCTTGAAGTATATGATTTATACTTGTGATTTTAAGCGTGATTTAATGCTTGGAAATGTGATTTATTGATGATGCTTTAAAAATAGTGAGGTATTTGTTAAATGTGAATTATATTGGCAGGTGATGTTGCGAAATGTTTTTTAAATGAAATCGGATATAGTTAGTCGGCTATAGAATTGAGTGCACTATAAACAAGTTGCCTTGGATGTTGAGGGGTTTATATGGTGTATCGAATACTCCATCCAAGTACCCTAACGATTGAGGAAAGTGTATAGTGTCCCGTCTCTCGTTAGTGGGGTTATACATCTATCGATGAGTGGTGTTGAGGGGTTTATACGGTGTACCGAATACTCCACCACGGGTGTCCCAATGGTGGACGGTAGCTCCCGTGTGTGAACCTTGAGATGTCGGTGAGAATGTATGAAGTGTTGGGACAACACTTGTGAATCCGTGTATCCGATGTGGTTTTGAGAAATGAGCATGTTGACGATCACTTGTAAGCCAATATAATTGATAATGTGTTTTTATATGGTTTATGATGCATAAAATGAAAATGCATGTGCTCATGTTTAAGCTTTGCATATGGTAGCTATGCATGGGAAGGCTTAAGTTGAGTGTTAGCAATGAATTTGCTGTTGGATTCATAACAAATGTTGCATGATGTTTAACATGCTGATTTTGATTAAGGAAAGTGCATGATTTTGAAAAGGGTGTGATGGTTTTAACAAATTGAAATGAGATTTCAATGTGGACATGAAAATGGTTTTAATGCATTGATGGTGTTTTGCTTACGGGCCTCCTCACTAAGCCTTGTGTGCTTACGCTCTCATTTGTCTATCAATGCGGATAATTGAGGTTTTGGAGGCAGCAAGAGGCAAGGGGTTCCAAGAGACTTCGCTTAAGAAAGTATGTTTCAGATTAGACTAGAGTAATAAGGGCAACGGGGGATCCGTTGGATTGTTGAGAGATTTGTGTAAACTCCTTTTTTTGCAAGTTTGGTTTGCTGTTTTAGACTTGTAAATGGTCATTGATTATTGGTTTGTGCTTTGTTATGCATTTTGGTATCTTGCTTGGCTTGTCACTAGGTTGCATGCCTATAGTTTACCTTTGATGCAATCTTGCCATAATATGATGTTGAATATGCCATGAATAATTGAGGTTTGATGCTTGGATATGTTATATATATGTTGGAAGCATTCTTTAGTGGTTATGGGTGGATTAAAGTATGAAAAACCAGCAAAATATGTTATTACAGGTCCTTGGGTATCGGTACGGTAGTAAGGTTACCGATACGGGCCAAGTAAAATTGAAGGGGGTATCGATACACGAGGGTGTATCGATACGATTTTATGCTACTGGTTTTTGGTGTATCGGTACGATTCGGGAGGGTATCGATACGAGTCTTTTATCTTTAAATCTTGGTGATGTGTTGTCGTGGGTGTATCGATACTGACTCTAAGGGTATCAATACGGCCAGCTGGTAAGTTAGTTAAAAGCATCTTCCAATGTTCTGATTCTTTACGTTTAGTCCATGAATGTTGTGGATGCAATTAAATGAGTTTGGTTGATTATTTAGAGCTAATTTTTGACAGATTGGCATGTATTATGACTAGCTAAAGGATGGTAATCTAAAATTGGAGGAAACCTTTATAATTTATCAAATTTACAAAAATGGTCCCCAAAATGTGAATATGTGCAATTGAGTCCTTAATCGTTGTTTGAATGAGTCGCAAATGGTTCCGTTGCGTAATCTATCACCTAGGGTTATAATGAGCATCTAGAAAATATAAAACGAAAAATATGGTTGTTTATTGGAGTAAACCTCTCGGTTTACTTCAGTATTCCCCGTGTGACTCGTTCAATTCGGTCTATCGCCTAGGCCAGGTCGAGGGGGTTACATTTGGTGGTATCAGAGCCAGTTTATGAAAGAATGGGATGAAGGTAAGTTATTGGTAAGTTGACGTGATGTAATTCTAAGTGAATGATGATGTTTGCTTTAAACGGTGATTGTTATAATCATGTTTTTGGTGACTAAATGATATTGATGCCATGCACGATGGTTGTGATATATGTGTTAATTGTTATATATGTGTTGTGGTGGATTCAATCATGTTGATTGTTATGCATGGTGATCACTATATACATGTTGGTTGAGATATGATATATGGAGTAAGTCTTTGAAAGATCGGGATGTTGGTAAGCTGGTATGGTGATGTTGTGAAACGAAATATGTTGATTGTTATGCATGGTGTGTGGGATAAGTGCTATGATTGTTTCATGCTATGATTTGGGAAAGTCGGGATACTCATTGCCTTATTACTATAGCTAAAGTGTTTTAAATTGAGTTGGAAGTCTTAGATCCTTGCTAGAAGCTGGCCTGAATGTTTTGTTTTTGTTAGTTTATTATCATGCCTTAATATAATAGCACAATAAGCCGAGGAGAGAGTAGAAATCTGATATATGTGTTAATTGTTATATATGTGTTATGGTGGATTCAATCATGTTGATTGTTATGCATGGTGATCGCTATATACATGTTAGTTGAGATATGCTATATGGAGTAAGTCTTTGAAAGATCGGGATGTTGGTAAGCTGGTATGGTGATGTTGTGAAACAAAATTTGTTGATTGTTATGCACGTTGTGTGGGATAAGTGCTATGATTGTTTCATGCTATGATTGGGGAAAGTCGGGATACCCATTGCCTTATTACTATAGCTAAAGTGTTTTAAATTGAGTTGGAAGTCTTAGATCCTTGCTAGAAGCTGGCCTGAATGTTTTGTTTTTGTTAGTTTATTATCATGCCTTAATATAATAGCACAATAAACCGAGGAGAGAGTAGCAATCTTGTATGATTACTGTTGTCGTTAGGCAAGGAATAGAGGAGTGTGTAATGTCTCCTGGGACATATACGATGTCCGGAGCTTGAGAAGTTGTTAATGCTGGAGTGCATGAGACTACGCTAGCTATTGGAAGACGGCGAGCTATTGTTAGAACGTTTACGTAATTTGGAAGAAGTTGAGCTCGAGGATTGTCACCTGAGGTATCCATGGAGTTGATGGCTTGTACTAATAGGATTATGGAACAAATGAGGTGTAATGATGGCAATAGATTGAGGATGAGATGTATCTCAGTTGTGGAGAGATGTGTACAGTTGGTGGACAACTGCGGTTGTGGGCGTGGAACCTGATGATGTGACATGAGAGTTCTTTCGAGCTGTCTTTAAGAAGAAGTATATGAGGGTAGATACTTGGTTAACAATAAAAGTGAATTCATGGCTAGGGTTCAAGATTATGTGAATGTGGCCGAGTTTAAGACACAAATTATTAGTTGAGCAGGTATGCTCCTGGATTGGAATTGGAATTAGATGTGAGATGTTGATGTGACTGATTCTTTTATGGATTGGTGCATAATATTAGGCTATATATGTTGTTTTTATTGGCTACACCGTTTTTGACGTGTTGGTTGTACGGGCGAGGTACACTGAGCAGAACCTGGGTTTATTAATTCGTGTAAGAGGTTCTAGCTCTAGAAAGGGAGTTGCGGACTCTGGTTATAACGGTAGTCAGTGTAAGAATAGTAATGCTAAAAGGTATCGCTTGGGTTGAGGCGAGGTTGTCGTAATGTTGGGAAATGACCATATGGTCAGTGTGTAAGGGCTTGAGTAGCATTTGATACATATTAGGTATGTGGAACGTGTGACCACGTGAGGCGAGATTGTCCACATTTGATCGGTGGGGCATAGCTTTCTGCGCCTATTGTTGCTAATGTTTTTAGGAGCTGTGGCTTGAACGATTGTTTCAAAAGTGTTATATGGGAATGCAAGTAACTAGTTCCTTTGGTGAAATTGTTGTTACGAAAAGGTTGTATAGGAGATGTCATTTATCTGTTCAAGGTCATGTGTTTGCAGTTGATTTAATGGAGTTGCCTTTTATGGTTTTGATGTAAACCTTGGGATGGATTGGTTGACCGAGCATAGGGATATGGTCGATTTTGATGCTAAGCGGGCTACCTTGAAACTTGCTGGTGATTACAAAGTGGTAATCGTGGGCGAGAATGTAAAATTCTTGTCCAATGCAATTTCGGATCTTAAAGCGAGTCGTTTGATGGAGTTGGGTGGTGAAGCTTTCTTAGCTTACGTGATGAATCCAGGATCGAAGGAAGTGCGTGTACATGACATACATACGGTATGTGAGTTTTCGGTCATATTTCTGGAACATTTGCCTGGGTTGCCGCCGAGTAGAGAGGTTGAGTTTGGCATAGAGGTGTATGAAAATACTACTCCAGTGTTTATTGCTCCCTATCAAATGGCTCCAAAGGAGTTGAAGACGCAACTTTAGGAGTTGCTCGATCGAGGGTTTATTAGACCTAGTGTTTCACCCTAGGGTGCACCGGTTTTGTTTGTGAAGAAGAAAGATGGCACGATGAGGATGTGTATAGATTATCGTCAATTGAACAAATTGACGGTTAAGAACAAGTATCCTTTGCCAAGGATCGATGACTTGTTTGATCAGTTTCGAGGTGCATCGATGTTTTCTAAGATTGATCTGAGATCCGGGTATTACCAATTGAAGGTGAAGGATGTGGATGTGCCTAAGATAGCTTTTCGTACGAGGTACGGGCAATATGAGTTCTTGGTGATGTCGTTTGGTTTGACGAATGCACCGGCTACATTCATGGTTTTGATGAATCGTGTGTTTCATGAGTTTTTGGATCAGTTTGTGGTTGTTTTTATTGATGATATTCTCGTGTACTCTCGTACCGAGGGGGGTCATGATAAGTATTTGCGGATTGTGTTGCAAGTTTTGTTGGAAAGTCAGCTTTACGCCAAGTTGAGTAAGTGTGAATTTTGGATTAGAGAAGTTGTTTTTCTCGGACATGTGGTGTCGGCTAAAGGTATCCGGGTTGACCCACATAAGATTGAGGAGGTGATGAATTGGAAGACGCCTAAATCGATGACATAAGTTTGTAGTTTCCTTGGGTTTGTGGGATACTATCGAAGGTTTGTGGATGGTTTTTTTCTAAGATTGCTGCTCTGCTAACCAAGTTGTTGCAAAAGAATGTTCGTTTTGAGTAGACAGATGTTAGGCAACAAGCTTTCGAGAGGTTAAAGGAAGCTTTGACGCAAGCTCCTGTCTTGATTCAATCTGAATCGGGTAAGATGTTTGTAGTTTATAATGATGCATTGTATGTCGGTCTAGGTTGTGTGTTGATGTAAGGTGGGAAGGTTGTGGCATATGCATCTAGGCAATTGGAGGTGCATGAGCGCAACTATCCTACACATGATCTAGAGCTTGTTGCAGTTGTGTTTGCTTTAAAGATTTGGTGGCATTACCTTTATGGTGACAAGTGTGTGGTTTATACAGATCATAAGAGTTTGAAATATCTAATGTCTCTGAAGGAGTTGAATCTTAGGCAACGAAGATGGTTGGAGTTGCTTAAAGATTACGATTTGATGATAGAGTATCACCCTGGAAAGGCCAATGTTGTGGCCGATGCCTTGAGTAGGAAGGTGGCTGTAGAATTGAGAGCGGTGTTTGCTCGGGTGAGTATATCGCGTGATGATGGATTGATAGCTGAGTTACAAGAGAAACCTTCCTTAGTTCAATTGATTAAAGAAAAGTAGTTTCTTGATGATTCTTTGGTGCCTCATGTTTAGGATATAGCGGATGGTAATGCAACAAATTTCTATTTCAATGATGATGGTGTTTTGTGCTTTAGAAGTTGAGTAGTTGTGTCAGAGGATGTTGAGCTGAGGCGTACTATCTTGAATGAGGCTCATAGTAGTCCTTTTGTTACGCATCCTAGTAGTGCAAATATGTATCGTGGGTTGAAATACGAGTACTATTGAGTTAGGTTGAAAAATGATGTTGTTGATTTTGTGAGTAAGTGTATGGTTTGCCAGTGCGTGAAAGCTGAGCATCAATTACCTTTCGGACTGTTGCAACCTTTGAGAATACCATAATGGAAATAGGAAAAGGATTACGATGGATTTCGTGTCTAGTTTTCCTTTGAACCCGAAAAAGAAGAACTCTATTTGGGTAATTGTGGACCGTCTTACGAAGTGTGCGCATTTTATAGTTGTGCATACTACGTATACGTTGGATAAGTTGGTGGATTTGTACATTGCGGAAATTGTGAGGTTGCATGGTGTATCTAAATCCATAGTTTCGGATAGAGATCCAAGGTTTACAGCAAGATTTTGGGAGTGCCTACATCGAGCGTTGGGTACGCGTTTGAATTTCAGTACCTCGTATCATCCTCAGACGGATGGTCAGTCTGAGCGAGTTATCCAAGTGCTTGAGGATATGTTAAGGTGTTGTGTTATAGATTTCAAAGGTTCTTGGGAGAAACAATTGCCTTTCGTGGAGTTTGCTTATAATAATAGCTATCAAGCAAGTATACAAATGGCTCCGTATGAAGCCTTATATGGTATGAAGTGTAGGACGCGTCTTTGTTGGGCGGAAGTGGGACAAAAATTGGTTTCCTTGCCAGATTTGCTTAAGGGAATGATGGAGAAAGTAAAGCTTATTTGTGATCGGTTGAAAGCGGCATCAGGTCGTCAAAAGTCTTACGTGGATTTAAAGCGTAAGAAGATTGAGTTGCGGTTGGTGGTCGCGTGTTTTTGAAAGTATCACCTTTGCAAGAAGGTGATGAGGTTTGGACGTAAGGGTAAGCTTAGTCCAAGGTTTATTGGACCATGTGAAGTGTTGGAACGAGTTGGTCCTGTTGCAAATCGGTTGAGGTTGCCTCCCGAGTTGGAGAAAATTTATGATGTGTTTCATGTTTCGATGTTGCGAAGGTATAGGTCAGATCCATCTCGTGTTATACCAGTTGAGGAGATTGAATTGAATATGGATTTGTCTTATGATGAGGAACCTGTTGGGGTTCTTGATTCTAGTTGAAAAGTTCTTCGTGGTAAGACGATTGAACTTGTGAAGGTGTTGTGACGACATCGAGGAGTTGAGGAGGCCAAGTGGGAAAGCAAGACAAATATGATGAAGCAGTTTCCGCACCTTTTTCCTTTAAGAAAAATTTCGAGGACGAAATTTCCTAAGTGGGGAAGAGTTGTAATGCCCCGATTTTGGGCCTAGGAATCTTTAAGGTCGACTCGAGGTTCGTAGGTGCTAAATTAGAGATACAGGTTAGTTTGGGAGTGGTTCAGGGAAAACAAGGTTCGTGATATGCTAAAAATATGGGAAATTTTCCTAAAATCCTTTAAATATATATATATGTATTTATAAATATATAAGGTTTGGTGGAGTCTGTTTTGGAAAATGGCTTTTGGAAGACGTACATTTCCGTTTAGTGACTAAATTGTAAAAGTTGTAAAATCTATTTTTAAGGACTGTTTTGAAAGAGGGCCAAAACTTAGAATCTTTAGGAAGCTATTACACTAATGTGTTATTGTTGAGTGCATAAATGTTCTATATTTTAACCATCATTTACCCATATTATTGATGCACTCAAGCATGTTTAGTTGCATTTTAGGATAGATTTTTTCATAAACATCACAAATGAAAAATATTGCACAGATACTGTTGATTTTGGCCTATTCTTGCAGGTACATGTTGTGGCAGTATCCAAGGCAGCAGAGGAGCAAAAGAAAAAAGTAGAGCTAGAGTGAAGGATTGCAGGAGACAGCTATCTCAACACTATTGTCACGCCCCTAGAGCTTGACCAGCTTGGCGTGCGGCCATAGGCGACTTCCTACGAGTGTGGAGCCTAAGTAAGCCTTCTGTCCAAGGCGAGAATGCCTTAACCCGTGCGGAAACGAACGAAGAAAGGGATGGTGATGGCCGGGAAAGAATTTGGGGAAAAAGCCGGGCAAATGCCCGACACCTTTTATTAGAGTACTTTAACGAAAATAAGGCTCAATGCCAAAGAACAATTGAAAGATGAATAATGAGGTGGGGGTAAGCCTCTTTAAATAGCCCATCTAGTCCTAATCCTACTCTAGCTAGGATAAACTAATGCCCTACTCCCTCAGGAGAAGTATTCCTTGTCCCAAAAGGATTCGTGGCCCCTAACCTCAAGGAAGGCCTTGTTTGCGCAGAGACTAGGCCCAAGGCCCTGGTGCGGACCCTAGGGTGCGTCTGGCTGGCCCTGTCGTGCCCCTCCGTGCGCGTTGTCGTCGGGACCCTAGGGTGTGGCGTGATCGGCTAGCTCGGTCCTTGAGCGTCGGCCGCTGTCGGGACCCCAGGGTGCGGCGTGATCGGCTTGCCCGGTCCCTGGGAGTCGGCTGCTGTCGGGACCCTAGGGTGCAGCATGATCGGCTTGCCCGGTCCTTGAGCGTCGGCTGCTGTTGGGACCCTAGGGTGCGTCGGACTCGGTCTGCTCGGTTCCTCGGCACGAGCTGCTGTCGGCACCCTGGTGTGCGTATGCATCGGACCCTATGGTGCGGCCCTAGGCCCCCACGGTGTGCACCCTCGGTGCCGACCCTTTTAGGCCCCTCGGTGTGCACCTTTGGTGCCAGCCCTTAGGCCCCTCGGTGTGCACCCTTAGTGCTGGCCCTTAGGCCCCTCGGTGTGCACCCTTGGTGCTGGCCCTTAAGCCCCTTGGTGTGCACTTCTGTCGGACCCTTGGGGTGGGGCGGGCTCGCCTTACCCGGTTCCATGGCCCGTGTGTTTAGTCCCTTGGTCCGCACACCCAGCCCCGTGGGTTGCAGACGCTTCTCGTCGGTGTGGTGGAATGTACGCACGAGGGGTGGCTCTCTCGGTTTTCTCTGGGCTACGCTCCTCGGTTATCGTCCCTTGGTGAGCACACACTCGGCCCCTTGATGTGTTGCTCCGTCCCTTTGGTGAGCCCAGTGCCCTGGTGTGGCCTGGTGCTTCGGGTTTGGGGAGATGTTGGTTGGAATCGGACCCCTTTGCCCCTTGATGCGTGGCTTGATTGGGTCGAAAAAATTGGGACGTGACATCCTCCCCCACTGGAGTTAGCGACGTCCTCGTCGCTTGTTTAAGATGGCATCGGCTTACTTGTCTTTTGAACTGAAATACGACCTTGGCTGGTTCCCAACTCCCTTTACTATCGGGAAGTCCTTTCCATTGGACAAAGTACTCATACCACGGCTGTTGTCCCGATTGTTGTACGACTATTTCTGCTTGGATGTCTCTAATTTGGAATTTCATGTCCCTGCGCTTTTTGTTTGCCCGCTTCTTGGTTCGCCTATGTAAACAGGCTCGGGTGGGTGGCCTCGTCGTTTGCACAAGCTCGATCTTGTGCTCAACCTCTCGATTCGATAGGAAAGTCTTTGGTTGTTCGGGTGAAACTTGTCTCGTCTTTGTTGGGACTCCCTTAGACATGGTCGGCTTCTCATGTGCCCTTGTTTTCCGGGGCGTTGGCACTTTCTTACGTCCCTCTTCGTGGAACTGAATGGTTGACACCATCTTGGCCCTAACTTCGGGTTGTCGCTTAGTTTTCACCGCGCATGGGCGCTTAGGGTCAAGTATGTACAAGCAATTGCATAACGGAACAGGGAATGCCTTGATTCGGTCAAGGAAATCAATGTCAATTACTACATCAAAGTCGTCAAGGGAAATTACTTTGATGGTTTCTTTGCCCGACCAGTCGCCGATGTTGAGTTTTACTCCTTTCGCTATCCCGGTGATAGGAGTCGATGGGCAATTCACGGTTTTAATAAATCCTTTTGCCTTCTCAATTCGAAGGCCAAGTCCTTCGGCGGTGTGTTCCGACACAAATAATTCTGAGGCGCCTGTGTCTATTAGCGCGTTCAGTTCTTGGCCTGCCAAGGTGATGTCCACGAACATCAGTCACTTCTCTTTGGAACTCTTCATAGTCTCCATGGAACTGATAATGGCATTTATTTTAGTGGGTTCTGGTTCATCTTCGCTATCATCTCCTTGGATGGTTGCCGCTTTCTCGAGTTCGGGACAATCCTTTTTATGTGATTGCCTCCGCAATTGTAACAACTAAAGTTGTTGTTGTTTCTTACCCACGGCTTACGGAGTTTGAAATCTCCGTTTGATGGTTTCTTGGGTTCACCCTTGGGTTGTTCATCCCGATCATCCTCGTCGTTGTCTTCGTACTTCGACTTTTGCCTTGGCTTGTCTGACTTCTTGTGTTCGAATTCTACAAGGGACTCGGCTGCGTCTAATGCTTTGGAAAGATCCTGGATTCCCATTCGGTGTAACTCCATTTTTGCCCAACGTTGTAGCCCGCTTTTAAAGATAAAGAGAGCGTCGGCTTCACTCATGTTGTGAATTTGGAGCCTGAGTTCGGTGAATTTGTTGACGTACTCCCAGATTGAGCCGTCGTGTTTTAATCGATGGAGCTTCTCCCGAGCTTCTTCTTGAGCATTCTTTGGATAGAAGTGCTCTTTGAATTCGATATGAAATTCTTTCCATGTTTTGATGGGGATTGCCCCTCCTTTGGATTGGTAACACTTGTGTCACCACCATAGGAGAGCCAAATCAACTAAGTAAACGGAAGTGGTGTTTACCTTGGTGTCCTCGTCATCGATGCCGGAGAGTCGGAAGTAATTCTCCAAGTTCCAAACGAAGTTGTCCACTTCTTGAGCGTCCCTTGCTCCTTTGAACTCCTTCGGTTTCGACACGTCGATCCTGGGTTTTGTTCCTACTATTTGGCCCACCATGCCAGTTAGCACGGTATTCTTATAGAGGGATAATTCAGCACTGAGTTTCTTAATTTCCCCTAACAACTCTCCCCTCGTTGCCTCCATCGCAACTTGGAGGGAAATGTCTTGTCGGTTTAATCTTTCGTATGCCTCGTCGAGAAGTTTTTCCACCTCTTCTGCGACCTTATCTTTGAGGGGGCCGACTTTGGTTTCTAATTTTTCCAAGCGATCGTTGACAGCGTCGATGGATTCTATCGTCTCCTTTGCCCTGGTTTCGAGTCGTTCCATCTTGTCCTCAAGTGTTTTCAACCGATCCTTCAAAGCGGCCCTTTTCTTGTCAGTATTCTTATCGGTTGCCTTGTCGGTTACTTGGGCCTCTGTGCCCTTTGATGCTGCCCCGGTTTCGTCTTTCTTGGCCATCCCGAGCAAACTCATTTGCTCTGATACCACTTGTCACGCCCCTGGAGCTTGACCAGCTTGCCGTGCAGCCTTAGGCGACTTCCTACGAGTGTGGAGCCTAAGTAAGCCTTCTGTCCAAGGCGAGAATGCCTTGACCCGTGCGGAAACGAACGAAGAAAGGGATGGTGATGGCCGGGAAAGAATTTGGGGAAAAAGTCGGGCGAATGCCCGGCACCTTTTATTAGAGTACTTTAACGAAAATATGGCTCAAGGCCAAAGAACAATTGAAAGATGAATAATGAGGTGGGGGTAAGCCTCTTTAAATAGCCCCTCTAGTCCTAATCCTACTCTAGCTAGGATAAACTAATGCCCTACTCCCTCAAGGATAAGTATTCCTTGTCCCAAAAGGATTCGTGGCCCCTAACCTCAAGGAAGGCCTTGTTTGCGCGGAGACTAGGCCCAAGGCCCTGGTGCGGACCCTAGGGTGCGTCTGGCTGGCCCTGCCCTGCCCCTCCGTGCGCGTTGTCGTCGGGACCCTAGGGTGCGGCGTGATCGGCTTGCCTGGTCCCTGAGCGTCGGCCGTTGTCGGGACCCTAGGATGCAGCGTGGTCGGCTTACCCGGTCCTTGAGCGTCGGCTGCTGTCGGGACCCTAGGGTGCGTCGGACTCGGTCTGCTCGGTTCCTCAGCACGAGCTGTTGTCGGCACCCTGGTGCGTGTATGCATCGGACCCTATGGTGCGGCCCTAGGCCCCTACGGTGTGCACCCTTGGTGCCGACCCTTTTAGGCCCCTCGGTGTGCACCTTTGGTGCCGGCCCTTAGGCCCCTCGGTGTGCACCCTTAGTGCCAGCCCTTAGGCCCCTCGGTGTGCACCCTTGGTGCTGGCCCTTAGGCCCCTTGGTGTGCACTTCTGTCGGACCCTTGGGGTGGGGCGGGCTCCCCTTGCCCGGTTTCGTGGCCCGTGTGTTTAGTCCCTTGGTCCGCACACACAGCCCCGTGGGTTGTGGACGCTTCTCGTCGGTGTGGTGGAATGTACGCACGAAGGGTGGCCCTCTCGGTTTTCTCCGGGCTACGCTCCTCGGTTGTCGTCCCTTGGTGAGCACACATTCGGCCCCTTGATGTGTTGCTCCGTCCCTTTGGTGAGCCCAGTGCCCTGGTGTGGCCTGGTGCTTCGGGTTTGGGGAGATGTTGGTTGGAATCGGACCCCTTTGCCCCTTGATGCGTGGCTTGATTGGGTCGAAAAAATTGGGACGTGACACTATCGTGGCATCTGCCGTGGCAGAGGAGGCGACAGTGAAGACCATGGTGATGGAAAAGGCAAAGTGGAGTTTGGTCGATAGAGCTTTCAAAGCCTGATTTTTGTGGACCACTTGCATAACTGTCGGAGCCCAGAAGCATAAGGAAGGCTCTGCCCTAAGTTTGAGGAAAATGTCAAAGTAAGAAGATAGGGCGAATTAAAGACATCTACTCAGAGATTTAGTCTTTAATATAGTTTTACTTTAATTCAAACTTGTATTCTTGGCCATTAAGAAAACTTAAGACCAAGGCTTATATATATGCTTGTAATTCGACAAGGCAAAGGATATCTAGTTCCTAGCTGTCTTCCCCCAAAACCCTAGTCGTTTCTCTCTCTCCACCATGTTCTAAACTTCCCCTAGGGCAAAGGGTTGATCTTGTAACGTAGTCGTAAGGGTTGTACTGTTTTTTTAGGATTTTTCTGTTCAATTCAATAAATGCTTCAAGTTTATTTACTCTGGTTTCAACATCTCATAAGAGTTTCGGGAGAGCATTGTGAGGTTATCTCTTTACTTAATATTGGGAGAGTTAAGTATACGAAAGGAGTAAATACGAGTTTTCCAGTTTATGGTTAAACCATCTTGGCCTAGGGATAGGTACAAGGTTAAGCAGCTAAGGAAGAATTCACAAACATTGGTGTTCATCCTTCGATTCACGCCGGGAGGTATCATCTAAGACATGTTCATCGACAGAACTTAGACCTAGGGATAGGACGAGTCACAACAGGGATTCTTGCTGAACTTGAAGTACAGAGTTGTTGATCGCTGCCGCGACAGGCTCGACGACAGCCGCAACAGAAAGGCTTTGAATAGTGCAATACCTGCACTATTGAGCAAATCAATACCAGCCTATTTTATCAAACTGAATTCCTCTTTTATTTTAGTTTATTCTCAAGATTACTCAAAACATTTTATTAAACTTATTTTTTTCTTGTGCAGAAATTTAAGGATAGAAGTATTTCCAGTCCCTGTGGAGACGATATCCGATACTCAATATCACTTTATTACTTGCGACGTGTATACTTGCACCCAATTGCGATAGGCTATTTTACACGCAACAAGTTTTTGGCGCCGTTGCCGGGGACTGGCAACATACCTTTACCTTTAATTACTGCACCCTTTTGTTTTTGTTTATTTTCTGTTTTTAGTTGTTTTATTTTCCCCGTGCTTTTCACAAGGTTCTCTTATTGCTTATGCACAGATCGAGATATGGTAAAGAACATGAGTACGAATTAGACCCAGAAATCGATCGGACATACCATCTCAGGAACCAAGCACGACTCTTGATAGAAAGAAACAACTATCTCGAGGAAAGACTCGAAGCAATGGTGAACGAAAGATAACGCAATGGGGCAGATAACAACAACAACAACCCCAGGGTTGATGATGATCCTCCTATTGATGCCCAAGATAATCGGCAACCGCCTGCTGCCCCAGCAGCACGACAGACATGTCGGGAGTATATGGACAATGATCACGTTGAGCTGCAAACTACGCTGCCAGATGTGGAAGCTGAACACTTTGAATTAAAACATGTGATGTTCAGCATGATAAACTCTGCCGGATAATTTAGTGGCTCTGTTACAGAGGATGCGCGCGAACATATAAAAACCTTCCAGGAGATCTGTGGATCATTCAGACAACCAGGAATAAGCCCGAAAGTACTGAGACTCCGACTATTTCCTCATTCATTGAGGGATAGAGCGAAAACCTGGTGGAACAAGTTAACATCGGGTTCAATAAGAACTTGGGCGAATCTCTGTCGTGAATTTCTCTCTCGTTTTAATCCCTCTCTTTTAACTGAAAGATTGCGTAACGAGATTGCTACTTTTCAACAGGAAGATGAGGAACCAATGTACAAGGCGTGGGACTGCTTCACAACTCTCTTACGAAACTGCCCGATGCATGGATTCCCTGTATGGAATCATGTTGTCAAATTCTATAATATTGCCAATGCACACACTCGGATGAGGATAGATTCAGTGGCAAATGGCTTGTTATTAGACAAGGAACCAGAAGATGAAATGCTGGTGTTGAAAAAGTTAGTAAAGAACGATGAACAGTTCCTTACAACTCGAAGAGGAGGGAGACGAGGAGCATCTGTCAAGGAGTACGAATATGGAAACTCGGTAAAAACTCAAATTGCATACCTCACCAAGGTAGTTGAAAACCTGCAAAGGAAGGAATCTAAGGCAATATTTTTTGCCGAGGAGGTGTGTGAAAATTGTAGTGGAAACCATAGTACAGAAGAGTGCCCCATACAACTGGAAGAGGGAATGTATGTTGGATTTTACAACAAGAACAGAAGCTATGATTCCAACAACTACAACCCAAATTGGAGGAAGGACTCCAAATTTTCCTAGAGTAACCTAAACAATGCGTTGAATCCTCTTGTAACACCCCAAAATTACCCCCAATTTGTAAACCCTAGATTAGAAAATCCCTAATTAAAATTCCTAATGATTTGAGGATTTTGAGTAGAAAAAACTAATTAAATTATACGGACCTAATTGAGTTTAAATCGAAATTATGTTGCTAGATTGTGTGAATTCGGAATATTAGTGACCATTGTGAGATGAGGGTAAAATTTGGTTTCTCTTTTGTAAACCCTAGTTATTTTAAGGCCACGCCTTGTAATTTACCCTTTTGTCCCGAATATTTAAACCCCTCATACCCAATAGTAAACTCTTTCATCTGTCATATTTTTCCTTCTGTCGTTTGCTCCCAAAACCCTCTTTTTTATTTTCTTTCTTTCCTTCTAATCTCGTCATCAAAGCTCCATCCACGTTGTGTCGTCATCGCCATTCTTTACGTCTGCACCTAATTTGATTTTTTATATGTTGAACCCTCGCTTCTCATCGTCATTGTTGCTTTAAAACCAATGGTTCGTTTGTGAATTCACAACTCGATTTTGAAAAACCCTTGAATCACCGCCCTTTTGTGAGATATTCTTCTACTGTTTTTGTTTTGCTCCTTAAATCCCTTCAATGCAATTGATTTCTAATACAAGTATTATCATTAATATTTCAAACATCGTATTATATATATATATATATATATATATATATATATATATATATACACGGTTATTATTCTATTTTATAATAGTATATGTATATACATTTTATAATTCAGTTTTCAAAGATTCCATGTGGGTTTTCACGAACACACCATATGTCTATATTGCTTATGTTCATTAAAGCATTATATTTTTATTCTAATTATATTATCCTAGTTCAAATATTGTTTTCCAAAGAGAAGTAATTCTCTAAAACTATTGATTTATTTTCTGATCATGGATATGTATTTTATCTCATCGGACAATTCGAAATCTCAATATTTTGATGTGAACCAACCCATACTCGTAACCAATCTATTTGACTAGTCCGATCAGAACTTTTTGATTGATTTTGTTCGAACCGTCTCTGCTCGTACTACGAGGTTTACACGTACTGATACAGTGTGAAATATGTTGTTGCCATGTGATGTTTGACTGTAAAATATGTTGTGATCTGAGCTATGTGATATGCTATATGCCATTCTGTTAAGCATCATACATCGGAATCTGAATAATAATTATCGGACTAAATGCTCATGAATTTTCGGATTAAATGCTCATGCATTTTCGGACTAATGATGTTGCATTCGGATTGGAATCGGAACATTCATGTCATATCATTCGTGTGGGAAAATGTACGGCGGAAGTTCAGTGGTTTCATCCTTCGGGCTGAATTCCACTTCGGATCAGTGGTTCCACCCTTCGGGCTGAGTTCCACTTCGGATGGTGACGATGTAGAGAGTGGTTCAGGGGAACCTTACTCTTCGGACGGTGATGTAGATGGGTTCATGACATAGACTTAGGTGCATCGTGCTTTGCATATCTGTATATTCGATTGACTGTTGGAATGACTATGTTGACTATATGATTCTTTTGATTTTCTGTCTAATGCACCTTAGAGACACACTGAGCTTAATAGCTGACTCCCCCTTAGCTTCTATTTCAGATTCTCAGACATAGGAATTCGGTACTTGGAGGACCACTTTTTCTCAGATTATTTACAGTTTTCAGTATGAACATTTTAGATTTTCAGAATTACTTCGTTTTTATATCAGTTATTTTACTATTTGGGAATTTTATGTAAATCGGATACTTATATTTTGTTTTGGGATTTTTCAACTGTTTTAGCATGCATGAGAGTTTTAATTGGATATTTTGATGACTTATTTTGTGTTGTTTTTTTTATACGGCCGCGTTTTGAAAAGTGGAATTTAATGTGAAACGACACTGTTTTAATAAATAATTTAAGTATTTAATTTTCAAAACTTAATAATCATCTTACTTGAGGGACACATTTTCAACCTGACTTCCTAGATTCGGCCCATAACCCTTGAGTCGGGTTTAGGGGGTTACACCTCCAGTCTATAATAACCAGAACCAAGGAGGTCCCAGAATCCTGTCACGATAGCAACCACAGCAGCAGCCACAACAAGCACATTGGAACAGGCCCTAACAACCTTCATGTCTCAGACTGGAGCCTATATGGCCAACATGGACCATTTTGTCAAGAAAACTGAAACCTTCATGGATAAGACAGAGATGAGAATGACAAACCATGAAGCTACCTTAAAATCTCTAGAGACACAGATGGGTCAGGTTTCACAGTTCATCAACACAAGGCATAATGGAGGATTCCCTAGTGATATTGAGGTCACTAGAAAACCCACACATGAGTAGTGCAAGGTCATTACAACGAGAAGCGGGAAACAACTACAAGGGTCGATAATTAAAGAAACACCTGGTAAGGAATCAACCCTACAGACACCTGCCGAGAACACTGCCCCGGTAGAAGGGAAGAAACCTGTTGCCGTCACTCCTACCACGACAGCAGAAGAAGTAGATGAGGCGACAGAAGATGCTGAAGATTGTAAGCCTCCTCAGATTCGACTCCCATGTGAAGGACACCTCGAAGACTGTCGTTCTCCACCTTCTTTTCCACAGCGGTTACAGAAACAAAAACATGGTACCAGCTTAAAAAGATCTACGATGTTTTTAAGCAAGTACACATCAACATATCGTTGTTGGAGGCCATTAAGCATATGCATGGTTATGCAAAATTCCTGAAAGATGCAATGTCTAGGAAATCCAGACTAGGGGAATTTGAAACTGTAATGATGACGGAAGGATGCATGGCAATCCTTCATAAGCGTCCACCCCCAAAGAAGAAGGATCCTGGGAGTTTCATCATACCTTGCATAATTGGTGATAAGTTTGTGGGTAAGGCACTTTGTGATCTTGGTGCTAGTATTAATCTAATGCCCAGATCTGTTTTTCAGAAGCTAGGTATTAGACAAGCAAGACCCACAACAGTCATGCTGCAACTGGCAGACCCCTCTTACGTACAGCCGGAAGGAAAGATTGAGGATATTCTGGTAAGAGTGGATAAATTTATATTTCCTGATGACTTTCTTGTTTTAGACTGTGAAGCAGATGAGAACGCACCGATCATCCTAGGGTGACCCTTCCTAGCCACAGGTAGAACAGTGATCGATGTCGAGAAAAGAGAACTGACTATGAGAGTCAATGACCAGCAGATAAAGCTCAATGTTCTCCAAGCAATAAAACAAGCTGATGCAGAGGAAGAATGTAAGGCAATAGCAGAAGTAATCTTAGACCAACCCTGCATCAGAACAAGCTGTCACGACAGACAACTTGGTCACTGTCACCACAGTCACCTAGAAAACTGCCAGGACAACGACTCCTCGGACAATAATACATCTGATACTGAAGGTCCTGAAGAGGTAAATTGGATAGGTACGCGTCCATGTAAGTTCTTTGAACCATTGAACTATACCTCTAATGAACATGTGATTCAAAAGCCTTCCATAGATCAGCCACCTGCCTTAGATCTAAAACCCCTGCCATGGCAGCTTAAATATGTTTTTCTTGGTCTTAATGATACGTTGCCCGTAATCATCTCTTCTAAGTTGATGCAGGAACAGGAACAACAGTTGATCAGGATGTTACAGCAGCATAAGAAGGCGATTGGATGGAGCATTGCTGACATCCAAGGCATCAGTCCGGCAATTTGTATGCACAAGATCCTTTTGGAGGATGACCATAAGTCGACGATTGATGCCAAGAGAAGACTAAACGAAGCTATGCGGGAGGTGGTACGAAAAGAGATCATCAAGTGGCTTGATGCTGGAATTATCTACGCCATCTCGGATAGCAAGTGGGTGAGCCCAGTGCTATGCGTACCCAAGAAGGGAGGCATAATTGTGGTGACCAACAAGGACAATGAGCTAATCCCAACTGGGACTGTGACCATTTGGAGGGTTTGTATGGACTACCGGAAGCTTAATAAAGCTATCCGGAAGGACCACTTCCCCTTACCCTTTATTGATCAAATGTTAGATAGATTAGCAGGGAAGCCTTATTATTGTTTCCTTGATGGTTACTCAGGTTACAATCAAATTGAAATTGTACCGGAGGATCAGGAGAAAACAACCTTCACATGCCCATACGGAACATACGCCTTTCGAAGAATGCCATTTAGACTATGCAACGCACCAGCAACTTTCCAGCGGTGTATGATGGCAATATTCTCGAATATGGTGGAAGATTTCCTGGAAATCTTCATGGATGACTTTTCCGTCTTTGGAGACAATTTCAATGATTGCCTAAGCAATGTGAAGAAGGTGCTTGAAAGATGTGAGGAGGCAAACCTTGTATTGAACTGTGAGAAATGCCACTTTATGGTGGATGGGGCATAGTGCTGGGACATATGGTCTCCAACCGCGGCATAGAAGTGGACAGAGCAAAAATCGAAGTCTACGAAAAATTGCCTCCACCCACCACAGTCAAGGGCATTAGAAGTTTCTTGGGACACGCAGGGTTTTATCGTAGATTTATTGCCAATTTTTCTAAAATTACTAAACCTCTGTGTCTATTGTTGGAACATAATAGGGCCTTTGACTTTAATATTGAATGTACTGAAGCATTCAGGACACTGAAGGAGAAGCTGGTAACAGCCCCAATAGTGCAGCCACCAGAATGGAGTTTACCGTTCGAGATAATGTGTGACGCCAGTGACTATGCTATCGGGGCAGCACTAGGGTAGCGGAAGGAGAAACTCTTCCATGTTATATACTGTGCCAGCAAGACCCTAAATGATGCCCAGATAAACTACACCACAATAGAGAAGGAGTTGCTAGCGGTGGTGTTCGCCTTTGACAAGTTCAGACCATACATACTTGGAACAAAAGTGGTGGTCCATACAGATCATTCAGCACTAAAATATCTATTCACCAAGAAGGATGCAAAACCACGGTTGATACGTTGGATTCTGCTATTGCAAGAATTCGATATAGATATCAAGGACAAAAAGGGGACAGAAAACCAAGTAGTTGATCACTTGTCAAGACTGGAGATGGGAAAGGATCAAGACAAAAACAAAGTCAACATAGAGGAGACTTTTACAGACAAGAAGTTATTCACTGCCACCAGCACTACCACGACAGCCATGGCGGCAGGTAAGCTTCCTGAAATCCCTTGGTATGCTGACATAATAAATTACATTGTGAGCGGTTTATTACCTCCTGAACTTAATTACAAAGCAAGGAAGAGGTTCCAAAAAGATGCAAAACATTATTATTAGGATGAACCTCTTCTATTTAAGCACTATGCAGATCAGATCATCAGGAGACGCATACCACAGGAAGAACGGGAAGAAGTACTTCACCACTGCCATGCTGCTCCTTATGGAGGACACTTTGGAGGAAACAAAACTGCTGCCAAAGTTCTGCAATCTGGTTTCTTTTGGCCTACACTGTTCCATGATGCACAAGCCTTTTACAAGCATTGTGACAAATGCCAAAGGATTGGAAACATCTCTAGAAGGCATGAGATCCCCCTACAGAACATTCTTGAAGTCGAAATTTTTGATGTTTGGGGAATCGACTTCATGGGACCATTCCCAGCCTCTTGTGGGAATTTGTACATATTATTGGCAGTAGACTACGTGTCCAAGTGGGTAGAGTCTATCGCCACGCAAAAGAATGATGCCAAGACCGTGCAAAGATTTCTCCACAAACATATCTTTACAAGGTTTGGCATCTCAAGGGCGATCATTAGTGATGAGGGCAGGCACTTTGACAACAGGGTAATTGCAAGTGCGCTGAAGAAGTATGGAGTTAAGCACAAGATCGCAACAGAATATCACCCTCAAACTAATAGGCAGGTTGAAATCTCAAACAGAGAAGTGAATAACATCCTAGAAAAAATGGTTAAACCAACTAGAAAGGATTGGTCTCTTCACATGAATGATGCATTATGGGCCTACAGAACTGCATTTAAGACATCATTGGGAATGTTGCCCTACCGCCTCATCTACGGAAAAACCTGCCACCTACCTGTCGAGATAGAACATAAAGCATATTGGGCTATCAAGACAGTTAACATCGACTGGAACAAGGCAGGGCAGAAAAGGCTGCTGGACTTGAATGAAATTGAAGAAATTCGAGCCATGGCCTATGACAACGCCAGAATTTATTAAGACAAAACAAAGAAGTGGCACGATAGAAAACTACTGCCACGACAGTTTAGCCTAGGGTAGAAGGTGTTGTTATTCTAGGTTGAAGACTTTCCCAGGAAAGCTAAAATCTAGGTGGTTTGGACCCTTCCAAGTAGTCCAGGTTTTCCCTCATGGTGCCATCACAATCAGATCAATTAAGGACGAGCACCAATTCAAAGTGAATGGACAAAGGCTAAAGCACTATCAGGGGACTGAAGCCTCAAGAGCGCCAGAAGTAGTTACTTTAGGAGATGCCCCTCAAGGCATCCCTAATTTAACTTTATTTTATTTTATTACTTTAGGAAATAAGAATTTTATATTTATTTATTTTAATTTTTAAGTAAATAAAAGAAGCAGAGTAAGGAGAAAGAATGAACCAGCCCACCAAACTCACAACAGCCCAAGAAGCCCAATGGCAACAAGGCTATCGTGACAGTCGGTCACCAACTGTCGCAGCAGACGCGCAAAATACTGCATGTCACGAAGTTGTCGCGACAGACATGGAAACGCGTAACAGACGCGCAGTAGACACGGAAATACGTAACAGACACATCAGGAAACCGCGTGACAGCTGGCTCCGTTTTTCACGCCACCCGTTACGGCTTCAATGGGCAGAAAATCCCGTTCTATATAAACCCTTACCTCCATTTCATTTCTCACCTCATTCTTTTCTCTCTACTTTGTTTCTGAGCATTTTAGCTTTTCAAGTATTTTCTTTCATTTCTACAGTTTCCTTACAATGACGACGAGATCAACTAGAAGAAGTGTTGCCTCCACCTCTACCGCG
The DNA here is from genome assembly GCA_030270665.1 of Hibiscus trionum. Lineage (NCBI taxonomy): Eukaryota > Viridiplantae > Streptophyta > Magnoliopsida > Malvales > Malvaceae > Hibiscus > Hibiscus trionum. The sequence continues at coordinate 1,214,210 of BSYR01000050.1, forward strand.
GTAGTCTCCACTCCTAGCCACAGCAGAATCCATAAAAGGTTCGCCTCGACAGATTCAGAGAAAATATACTATGAATCTTTTCAGAAAAAAGGAGATGTGGGAGGAAAGAGGTTTCACCTACACGAAGAAAACATGAGATCTAAGGCTTGAAGGGTTCATTTCCAAACGGATCGTGGCATTAAAGTGGTAGATGTTCACGGCACAACCAGAGGAGATGAACGTTACACTAGTACGCGAATTTTATGCTACTGTCACATCCAAGGATGCCACGACAGTCACTATTATGGGTAAGGAAATCTCTCTCGAGCCAGCCTACATCAATACACTCTATGACATATATGTAGGCAGGAAAGAGGATGCACACAGCAGGTTTATCAGCAATCTGTCGCCAGCAGACTATGACGGCATCATGGCAGACCTGACTGAAAAGGGCACCAACTGGAACGATGATCTAAAACATAGATGGACGGTGCGAAGAACCCAACTCACACATACTACAAAGCTCTGGAACCACTTTGTAAAGAAGTGTCTCATGCCAACATCGCACAACACAACAGTGGACCGACAGAGGCTTGCCCTTGTACACTCCTTCATTAATGAGCGACAGATCAACGTTGGTAAATACATCCTCGATGGCATCCATGAGTGTGCATTAAGAGTAATGGGCCCCATCTTCTTCCCCTACTTAATCACATCCCTATGTCGAGCCAACAATGTGCCCGAAATAGATGAAGACGTGAAGATCCAAGGCAAGGGGTGGACGCAACATAACATTTACAGCTTGATGGAGCTGAAGGCAGCCACCCCAATGGCTTATGTTGATCCCTCTGCTGTAATAGAACCGGCGACAGAACCAGACTCCACAAAACTTGTCGCGGTAGAGCCCGAGCCGACAGAACCTGCACAACCAGAAGCCACCCCCTCCAACCAGATAATTCAACTGCTGAAGAAGATGGAGGCATGACAGCTGGGATTCATGGATTACATGAGGGACTTCACCACTGCCACAGTAAAATTTATAAAAGTTGAGTTAAATTATCCAAACATGCAGTTTCCCTCTTTTCCAGAAACCCTTCTCTCTGCCCCTACACCTATTGCCAGCCCTAAGACGCCCACACCAATAGTTGCCTCAACTACACCCTCTGCCACGGCCAGAGACGACGACAGACGATCTGCCACTCCCCGAGGAACCAAACGAAATGAACCACTGCTAGAGATAGACCCAAAATATTTCGAAGGTTTCTCCTCCTCCTCAGTCTGGCAGGATGACTCCGACTCCGAGCCCTCTTTCATCCGAGAGATAGCCAAGGATTTCCCTCCGATGAAGAAGAAAAGGCTTGGCATCGATGTTGAGGGATCCTACCGCGACAGATCAGACAATAGCAACAGCAGCAGCGACAGTGAACTCGAGGTCCTAGACAAGGCCCCAAAAATCTCACCTACTAGAGTCCAGCCACCTCGAGAGGCCAAGAAGAAGGTAGCCTCACCCTCTAAAAATCCAAAACCAGCCTCTGCCACCAAAGCAACTGCTCGCAGACAGCTCTGCATCAACAACAGTAGTGACAACAGCTCTTCAACTTAAGTTCTTTTACTCTTTCTGTCGTTTGTGTTTTTATTTGATATTTGTGACATTTTTTTATTATTTTCCTCTGTTTGTGTCATGCATTGAGGACAATGCAACCCTCGAGTTTGGGGGTAGACAGTCCTCATTTAATTAATGAACTTAATTTAATTTGTGTCTCATTTCTAGTTACTTTTTGTGTCAAAAAAATTGGTTAAGTCATTAAACTGCATTTACCTGCCACGGCATTCTCTATCGTGACAATATCTTTATGGTGTTAGGAATTATCTAGAGCCTTACTATAGTTTTGAACTTTAAAAAACACCTTTGTGACTTATATGTTGTCTAGACTACTGTTAGTAAACTTAGAATAGAAAGCTTAACCACTTGAGAAAAAAGAACTTAGACTCAGTTGCCCCTAGAGCCTAGAGGTGCCTAACACCGGCTCTAGGAAGATAGCTAGAGGTGCCCAAAACCGGCTCTAGTAGAAAAAAACTTTGGTCTAAGTTAGAAAAAACTAAAGGAGCCTAAGAACTGCCTCCAGTTAAAAATTAGTTTGAAATAAAACTCAAGTGAGTAGCATAACTATTCTAGTTACTAAGGAGTCTAGGCATATATATATGTTCACAAAACCCGCACACACTTGTACGAGAACTATAGCATTGTTCCGGATAAGTCCATAAACACCCGAAAAGGTACTGTTCTTGATAGTGAAGGTGATGTAGGTAATAGTTGTTCACTGAGTTAAGCCAAGCCAAAAAAGTTTCATTCTTAGTTAGGTTGCATTTGCTCAAGGACAAGCAATAACTTGAGTTTGGGGGTGTGTTGAGTGCATAAATGTTCTATATTTTAACCCTCATTTACTCATATTATTGATGCACTCAAGCATGTTTAGTTGCATTTTAGGATAGACTTTTCATAAACATCACAAATGAAAAATATTGCACAGATACTGTTGATTTTGGTCTATTCTTGCAGGTGCCTGTCATGGCAGTATCCAAGGCAGTAGAGGAGCAAAAGACAACAACAGATCTGGAGTGAAGGATTGCAGGAGATGGCCTATCTCAACACTGTCGTGGCATCTGCCGTGGCAGAGGAGGCGACAGTGAAGACTATGGTGATGGAAAATGCAAAGTGGAGTTCGATTGATAGAGCTTTCAAAGCCTGATTTTTGTGGACCACTTGCATAACTGTCGGAGCCCAGAAGCATAAGGAAGGCCCTGCCCTAAGTTTGAGGAAAAAGTCAAAGCAAGAAGATAGGGCGAATTAAAAGACATCTACTCAAAGATTTAATCTTTAATAGAGTTGTACTTTAATTCAAACTTGTATTCTTAGCCATTAAGAAAACTCAAGACCAAGGCTTATATATATGCTTGTAATTCGACAAGGCAAAGGATATCTAGCTCCTAGCTGTCTTCCCCCAAAACCCTAGTCGTTTCTCTCTCTCCACCATGTTCTAAACTTCCCCTAGGGCAAAGGGTTGATCTTGTAACGTAGTCGTAAGGGTTGTACTATTTTTTAAGATTTTTCTATTCAATTCAATAAAAGCTTCAAGTTTATTTACTCTGGTTTCAACATCTCATAAGAGTTTCAGGAGAGCATTGTGAGGTTATCTATTTACTTAATATCGGGAGAGTTAAGTATACGAAAGGAGTAAATACGATTTTTCCAGTTTATGGTTAAACCATCTTGGCCTAAGGATAGGTACAAGGTTAAGCAGCTAAGGAAGAATTCACAAACATCGGTGTTCATCCTTCGATTCACGCCGGGAGGTATCATCTAAGACGTGTTCATCGACAGAACTTGGACCTAGGGATAGGACGAGTCACAACATGGATGCTTACTTAACTTGAAGTACAGAGTTGTTGATTGCTTCTGCAACATCAACAGACCTCTGTCGCGACAGGTGTTGTCGCGACAGGCTCGACGACAGCCGCAACAGAAAGGCTTTGAATAGTGCAATACCTGCACTATTGAGCAAATCAATACCAGCCTATTTTATCAAACTGAATTCCTCTTTTATTTTAGTTTATTCTCAAGATTACTCAAAACATTTTATTAAACTTATTTTTTTCTTGTGCAGAAATTTAAGGATAGAAGTATTTCCAGTCCCTGTGGAGACGATATCCGATACTCAATATCACTTTATTACTTGCGACGTGTATACTTGGACCCAATTGCGATAGACTATTTTACACGCAACAGTTATCAGCCTTTTCCCTTGATTTTGTGTTTTTGAAGGATTTAATTAATTGATTTAAAAAGAGAGTTTTATTAAAGGAGATTTTAAAAGGCTAAACATTTTCTTACGTAACTACTTTTCTCCTAAACTTTTCTCTCAACTTTCACATCAGCCAAATTATCTTTCCATCACTAAATTCTCTAGAGATTTATCTCTTTTCATCCACCTTTAATTTCTAAATGAATCTCTTGGATTTCTGCATCAACTAACTAAGGATTTCTTCTAAATCATTGCAAATCAAGTGGAAAGCTTGTGTTAGAGGTGATCTTTTTTTCTCTCCCCTAATAAAGTTTCTTTATTGAAATTCCCAAGTCTTTGGCTCTCTAATTTTTTTAATAACAAGGTTTTATAATTTAATCGATGAAAATTGCTAAATTAAGCTTTAGAAGATGATTTTTCAAGATTTTCGTTATGATACTATTTTGATTTGTTTGAGGCTGATTTTAATCATGATTTGGATGTTAAATGATGTGGAAATAAACGTTTTATAATATTAATCCCAAAATGAGTTGGATCTCTCATTGTTAGATTGTTAGATTTTGGGTTTTTGTGGTGTTTGTGTGGAATCTGAGTTGCTGGAGGTATAATGATGAAATTAGGTCGATTTTGGATGTTAATTGGTGTTAATAAATGGTTGGAAGTGTTAGGTTTTGGCTGGGTTGAGTTTATAGAGTTATAGATGATGTTTTCGATTGTTTTAGATGGGCATTTTGGTGGTTTTAAACAAGGCAAGGAGATAGGTTTGCTTGTTGGAGATTTTAATGCATGATGATGCATTAATCCTCTGTTCTTGTGTGGTTTAAATAGGGGAGAACTTATCGGAAGCAATCGGTGAAGGTTCGTGAGTTTTGGTTGCTTGGATTTGCGTCGGCAAGTCGGGTTTGCGCGTGTCGGTGAGTGAGAACGTGAATTTCAGTTTTGAAAGCTTTAAAAGGTGATTTGGGAACTTAGTGGTAAGCTTGAAATGCTTAACTAAGTTCGGAAGTAAGTGAAAGGAATTACCTCTCTCGGTTGTGCTATTATGTGATGATTTATGCACTGTTTTGAATTAATGCTTTTACATAATGTTAAAGCATGTTTATATGAGTATGGTTACTGTTTTTAATGATGAAACATTGAAGGATGCACAAGGTAAGTGATCCTTGAAGTATACGATTTATACTTGTGATTTTAAGCATGGTTTAATGCTTTGAAATGTGATTTGTTGATGATGCTTTAAAAACAGTGAGGTATGTGTTAAATGTGAATTATATTGGCAAGTGATGTTGCGAAATGGTTTTTAAATGAAATCGGATATAGTTAGCCTGCTGTAGGATTGAGTGCATTATAAACAAGTCGCCTTGGATGTTGAGGGGTTTATATGGTGTATCGAATACTCCATCCAAGTATCCTAATGATTGAGGAAAGTGTATGGTGTCCCGTCTCTCGTTAGTGGGGTTATACATCTACCAATGAGTGGTGTTGAGGGGTTTATAAAGTGTACCGAATACTCCACCACGGGTGTCACAACGGTGGAGGGTAGCTCTCGTGTGTGAACCTTGAGATGCCGGTGAGAATGTATGAAGTGTTGGGACAACACTTGTGAATCTGTGTATCCGATGTGGTTTTGAGAAATGAGCATGTTGATGATCACTTGTAAGCCAATATAATTGATGATGTGTTATGATATGGTTTATGATGCATAAAATGAAAATGCATGTGTTACTATTTAAGCTTTGCATATGGTAGCTACGCATGGGAAGGCTTAAGTTGAGTGTTAGCAATGAATTTACTATTGGATTCATAACATATGTTGCAGAATGTTTAACATGCTGATCTTGATTAAGGAAAGTGCATGGTTTTGAAAAGGGCATGATGGTTTTCAAATGATGTTTTAGAAAATTGAAATGAGATTTCATTGTGGACATGAAAATAGTTTTAATGTATTGATGGTGTTTTGCTTACGAGCCTCCTCATTAAGCCTTGTGTGCTTACGGTCTCATTTGTCCATCAATGCATATAATTGAGGTTTTGGAGGTAGCAAGAGGCAAGGGATTCCAAGAGACTTCACTTAAGAAAGTATGTTTTGGATTAGACTAGAGTAATAAGGGCAATGAGGGGTCCGTTGGATTGTTGGGAGATTTGTGTAAACTCCATTTTGTTCAAGTTTGGTTTGCTGTTTTAGACTTGTAAATGGTCATTGATTATTGGTTTGTGCTTTGTTATGCATTTTGGTATCTTGCTTGGCTTGTCACTAGGTTGCATGCCTATAGTTTACCTTTGATGCAATCTTGCCATGATATGATGTTGAATATGCCATGAATAATTGAGGTTTGATGCTTGGATATGTTATATATATGTTGGAAGCATGCTTGAGTGGTTATGAATGGATTAAAGTATGAAAAACCAGCAAAATATGACATTACAAGTCCCTGGGTATCGGTACGGTAGTAGGGGTACCGATACGAACCAAGCAAAATTGAAGGGGCGTATCGATACACGGGGGCGTATCGATACGGTTTTATGCTACTGGTTTTTGGTGTATCGGTACAGTTCGAGGGGGTATCGATACGAGCCTTTTATCTTTAAATCTTGGTGATGTGTTGTTGTGGGCGTATCGATACTGACTCTAAGGGTATCGATACGGCCAGCTGGTAAGTTAGTTAAAAGAATCTTCGAATGTTCTAATTCTTTATGTTTTAGTCCCTAAATGTTGTGGATGCAATTAAATGAGTTTGGTTGATTGTTTAGAGTTGATTTTTGACAGAGTGGCATGCATTATGACTAGTGATGGTAATCTAAAATTGGATGAAACCTTTATAATTTATCAAATTTACAAAAATGGTCCCCAAAATATGAATGTGTGTAATTGAGTCCTTAATCATTGTTTGAATGAGTCGCAAATGGTTACGCTGCGTAGTCTTTCACCTAGGGTTATAATGAGCATCTAGAAAGATAAAATGAAAAAAATAAGGTCGTTTATTAGAGTAAAACTCCCGATTTACTTTAGTATTCCACGTGTGACTCGTTCGATTCGGTCTATCGCCTAAGTCGGGTCGAGGGGATTACAGTAAATATACTTTCACAAGGGAAGGTTCAAGGGTGGACACCTACCTATCCTATGCAGCTATCGATCGTAGAAGCTATCACCACATCGAGTCAAAATGTTTTTGATTAAATCAATTTCATTCATGTGGGGGATTGTTGGAAAAATTCGATAATTTTGGATCTTTGAATGAGAAATTGATTCAAATGTTGTTGAGGAAAATGTGGAACCAATTATTGTTTCGTAAATGTGCAAACGTGCACAATGTGGGTAACGTAAATGTCTGAACCAGTCTGGTCCTTTGTGGGCTTGTAGATATTTTGACCCAAATTTGAAATGAATTTTTCCTCAAATAAGAGCATATATTTACCAAATTTTATCTTGAAATTAAAAGGGTAAATATTGAAAGTTACCTTTAATTCAGATAGCAATTTTGGAAATTTCTCTATAGAAGAATCAATTGATTCTCAATATAAAATGCTCTATTAGGTCAAATTTCCACTTATACCCTCACGACACTCCTATAAATATGGAGTAAACCTTCTAGGTTTTACACAACTCAAAAAACCACAAAATTTTTTTATTGTTTTACTCTGTGGATTTTACAAGTGGTTTTCGGTGATAGGAGAAGACGAGGTTATGGTTCGTTGATCACTGCAGACGTGCTACTACTGTGCTCATTATGTTGTTTGTATCTTGGGAGATAGACGTCCGACTTTTCTCAAGCACCATAGGAACGGGCGAATCTATCTTAAGGAAATTGCGTTCGTGCAAGCCTCAACATGTTTCTTTGGTTTTTCGTTTCAAATTGGTTTGATTTGCATATTGTTGTATTGTCAGTAATTTTGTACCGTTCATTTAAATAATATTTTATCTTATTATTTATTCTTGGATTAACTCCATTTTTCTAACATGAAAAGGGAAAAGATCTATGTGGATTGACTCTTGGATACTTCTAAAACTCCTTTGATCTTCTCCGATTTAATTATAAGCATTTTTCGAATGACACATCTGATAAATGGTTCATCTGCTACCAAGGGCGGATCTAGAAATATAAATTTGGCAGTTCACTAACCGATAATTAATATAATAACATATAAGCCAAGAGTAAATTAAATAAGTCATCAAAAGCTACATTCTAAATTTATAAAAAATTTCAAATTACAAAGTACTAGTACATAAAAATGTCTACAATTGTTCACGATGAGTTCTCATATTTTGGTATCGTCGTACAATAGCATCCATGCTAACATCTACAAACAAGTCTTTTTCTATAAAAGTAACCAAACAATCATTTAATAGTTGATCTCCCATGCTATTACGCAATTTACTTTTCACGATTGTCATTGCTGAAAAAGCTCTTTCTACTGTCGAAGTTGCCACAGGAAGAAGTAATATTAACTTCAAAAGCAAGTAGACTCTAGAATTAATTTCATGCTTCTTTGTCTCAAAAAGTTTGATGGAGAGCTCATTTAGGTTCTTCACATCCCAAAATCTCTCATCATTCCAGATATCAACAATGAAATTTCCCAGTGAATATTCAAAAAACAATAATTCAGTTTCTGAAAATTATCTAGGATAGAATTGAGCAAGTCGTAGTAGTTTCTTTTTGTCAAAAGAAGAAAACCGATTAGAGGGATGAAAGCAAGACATACAAACAAGTAACTCCTTACTTACCTCACTAAATCGATTTTCAAGTTCTTGCAATTGTAAATCAATCACGCAAAGAAACACTTCAACCCGAAAATGGTGGAGATTTGTCACTTATGGTTTCTTACTTCCACGATAACGACTCCTCCCTCGGATAACATAATTTGCTTTCATATCAAGAATCTTCACTCCATGCTTAATCATAAATGAAGTAACTCTTTCCATGAGATCATTCCATCCATTATCTCTCAAATCTTGAAGATTCACTTTAGTTACATCAACCATAGACATCGCATTCACAATGTCTTGCTTCTTTCTTTGTAAAGCTAAATTTAGCTCATTTGTAATCCCAAATATAGATAACATCAAGTGTGCCACAAAAAATGAAATCAAATGACATCATTAAATGAGTAAGTGACTCAACTTTGTTCGTGTCATTCCAGTCAGAAACTTCTCCAATGGCATCAAGTGACTCAAGGATTGTAGGATACAAAGAAATCACATTCAAGATCGTTTTAAAATGCGACCCCCAACGAGTATCTCCAGGCCTACTCAAACCAAGCTCTTGATTTAAACCAGTTCCAGATTCTAATTGACCCAAAGATAATGCCTCCACAACATTTTCAGCTTGTTTTTCTCAGAGAAATTCTTTCCTTTTAGGTGAACCACCCACAAAATTCAACAAAGGTGCAAGAACATCACCAAATAGCCAAGAAACATCTCTATTCTTTTGAGCAATAGCAGCAAGTGTCAATTGAAGTTGATGGGTAAAACAATGAACATAATATGCACTTGGATATTCATTCAAGATTAAAGCTTTAAGACCATTAATTGAACCCCGCATGTTGCTAGCTCCATCATAACCTTGACCTCGAACACTAGAAAGACTTAAAGAGTGTTCCATAAGCAATGACTCAATTGCAGCTTTTAGAGTCAAAGAAGTAGTATTAGCAACATGCAAAATACCAAGAAAATGCTCTTGAACTTCTCCTTTTTTTTTGTTAACATACCGCAAACAAAGTGCCATTTGCTCCTTATCAGATATGTCTGCAGACTCATCAACAAAGATTGAAAAAAACCCATCACCAAGTTCTTCTATAATTGCTTTAGTTGTCTCCTTTGCACAAGCATTGACTATGTCCTTTTAAATTGAAGGAGCTATCAATTGGCAATTACCGGGAGCTTTTTTCAAAACTACTTTTTTATATTCAGGATTATGCACCGAAAGAAGTTACAAGAGTTCAAGAAAATTACCCTTATTCAACGATTTCTCACTTTCATCATGGCCATGAAAAGCCAACCCTTGAAGCAAAAGCCACTTCAAACATGTAATAGAAGCTTCTAATCGCAAACGATAAGCACTTGTTGATTCATCAGATTGTTTGGAGAAACCAGATGAAATTGAAGTCTTTTGATTCTTGAAATCATTCAACTTCCCTAATGCTTGATTGTGTGCACTCATATGTCCACCAACATGCTTAACAAATGCATCAATTCTATTCTAAGCTCTAAAACCTGAACCAACAAAAGCATTTCCCGCAGCTGTATTATCATCCTTGAATAAATAACACACAAAATAGAAAGTTGCATCCTTCTCAACACTATACTCAAGCCAAGATTCATGCTTTTGAAACCAATTAGGATTAAAACGACGATTTTTTCCTGATATATTTGTTTTAAGAAACTCATGATTACCAGGTTGACAAGGTTGTTTTTGGATATATTCTCTTCTAACTATATCTCTATCATCTGGATGGAAATCACTTATTTTTCTCCTTTTCCCCGGATCATGTGGAAGATTAATAACATCAAATTCACTCAATCTCTCATCATCAATTGATACTTCATCCATATGAACTGAACTAGCTTCAACATGTTTATCTTGATTTTGAGGGATATCTTGAGTCTCTCTATGTTCATCAGAAGAAGAATCATTGTTTGATGGAGAGGAAGCTTGCAAACTTGCTTGAGATGGTGAAAGATTTGGAGTAGAGACACTTCCGGTATCTTTTTGAAGTTTTTTTGTAAAAAAAACTTGAAATGTCTCTATGATTTGTTCTCTTCATTCTAAAATTAGATTATAAGAAAATTATTTTCAAAAAGAAATTTAAATAAACTTGAATAATAAAATAAATATGAGAAATACATGATAATGTGCATTTTGCCATTCTAAATATTATGTTCAAGGCTTTTTAATTGTTTCAATTTTTTTATCTTAAGTGTTTCTACCTACCTACCTATATACAAAATTATAAATCATTCTAAATATATATTTTAAACATTAAAGTATTACATAATTTTAGGGTTAAGTTTAAAACGATTAAGAAAACATGTAAGAAAATAGAAATAACAGAAAAATTAATTACTTATAAATTAGACGCACCTTTCCAAGGAGATAAATCCTTTCAACAACCTTGCCTTTTAATATTTATGAATTGTGAATACAAAGATCTTGCTTTACCTTCTATTTCTTCAATAATCAAATAGAAAAATAATTATGGGTAATCTTCACCAGTGGTCCCTTTCGTTTAGGGTGTGTTCTACTTTGGTCACCATAATTCAAAAAAGATTATTCTGGTCACTTACGTTTAGAATCGTTTCTAATTTGGTCCCTTAGCCGTTAGTCTCCGTTACTTTTAAAAAATAGTTTCTAATTTAACCCCCAAACTTTCAAAATTTTATTTTTCACCATCTTCCTCAAAAATTATAAAACTAAAACCCCATAAAATTAAATCAATGGCTATAACCCACAACTACAACCCATTCCCCCAAGATTAAAATGCATTCGGGGATATAAGCTGCAAGGAAGCAATGGAGGATATGAATAGCTTTGCATGCAAGGGGAATAGAACCTGTGTTGATTCGGATAATACTTATGGGTATCTCTGCAAGTGCTTCCATGGTTATAAAGGGAACCCTTACCTCTCTAATGGATGCCAAGGTGAATATACCAATTCTTTCTGCATGTTATTATTATTTTTATCGATGATTTCATTGCAGGAGTGACGATAATTAACGGATAATTGATTTGATATAACTTTCTTGTTAATTATTAAACATTTTATTCATTCCAACAATTAATACCAACTTTTTTGTTTACAATAATACAAATATAGACGAGTGTGAAATTTTACAGCCTTGCAACGGTACATGTCTTAATTTGCTGGGGAGTTATAATTGTTCGTGTCCGGAGGGATTTGTAGGCGACGGTTGGAAAAATGGAACTGCCTGCACTCGTCCTATCCATGACAAATCTCCCGTCAACTTTGCCCTAGGTTTCTGTTTTATATTTACAAATTACATACATATATAAATTAATTTAATTGTGAATAATACATGTGCTAGCTTGGTTTACAGGTATTGGATTTGCCTTCATTGCTCTCCTCTTGGGCATAGCATTGTTGCTTTTGATGCTCAGGCAAAGACAAATCGGCAAACTGAGGCAAAAATACTTTCTGCAAAATGCATTCGGGGCAAACAAGAAAATTAGCAGATAATTAGTATAAAATCTTAAACTAAATAAGGCACTGATAACTTCTTTTGCCAAAGTAACATCATGAAAATAGAGAAGCGAGATGTTAAAATTTATTATTGTACTAATAAAAAATGGCACTAACACTTCTCAATATTGGGTTGAAAAGAAAATCAAGCAACTAGAAGAACAGTAAACAATTGAAATGGAGAAGGCATCCTACTTGCAGTACCCATTATTATTTAACTGTGCCTATAATTGATGATACAAAAGCACCCCCCCCCAAAAAAGAATCTGTGGATGATATTTAACCTTGAATAACATTGTTATCTTGTTCAGTTTTTTCCAATGCAAGAATGCAAAATGCTGCCGTCTTTCCAGTTCCATTTTTGGCTCTAGCAAGAATATCACTTCCAGTTAAAGTAATGAAAATACTCTCTTCCTAAATAGGAGACGGTCTTTCAAAACCCTTCTCATATATTCCCATTAGAAGTACCCGTTTCAGAAAATAGTTTTCAAACTCATTTCCTTTTGTAGTTGTGTTTGAAACCCTGCTGCTAAAGAATTTCTCTTTAATATTCTTTTTAAATCTCATCAAAAGAAGCTAAAATTTTCAAAACTCCTGCTGCTAAAGCTTGGGAACTGGTACTTTTGAACCAAAAGTTGATACTTTTAATCACTCCCCTATATAAACCTCACCTCTCTTCAATTTTAAACACAACTCGAAATATTTTCTACTCTCGAAAACTGCATTGTGTTTTTGGTGATAGTTAAAGGCAAGGGTTTTGTTCGTGATCTCTTCAGAAGTGCTACTGTCAAAGATCATCTGTTGTTCTATCATGGGAGACTGACGGCCATACAACTCAAGCACAAAGGAGTGGCCAGAATCTATCTTAAGGAAACTGCTTTTGTGCATGCCTCAACAATATGTTTTTAGTTTATTTCAAATATGTTCAATTTCATTAAAATCATTTTATTATTTTCCTGTTTATGTTTAATTTTATTTCGAATTAACCTTAATTTTTCAAAACTTTTTTCCTTAATGAAGGAGGGCATCCTTTAGTATCAAATGTATCGGATCTTTTAAAGTGATACTATTATACAAAACATTATGACATTCAAGCATTCTGGAATCATCAATTGAAGTTGACTTTTAACCCTCGTTAACTATATCAATGGTTAAATTATCTAGTTCATCACACAATCTTTTTATACCACGAATGGCAAGATCATAATATTTTCTCGATCTTATTGCTTTTTCAGAAAGTCCCAATGAGTGTAACATAACATTGTTGAACCACAAAGTAGATGACTTACTCACTTTATCAACAATTTCATTTTGTATGATATTCAAATTGTCGTTTTTCTTTGCATATTTTGTACATGATATGAACCCGGTAATGTGACCCGAGTCATATAGATGTGCCCGATCGTGATTCTAGTAAGAAATATTCTTCGCTACGCTTTGAACTCTGAGATATCATAAAACATACATGTGAGATGAATAGCAATATAATAAAAAAATTAATGAAGAAAGGAATTGGATAGGTAATTTGGATAGTATGGTGGCTAAGGATGGAGGATGATAATCGTGGAAATGTGTAAATCAAAGAAGGAGTGATGGGAGATGCCAAAGGCGGCGTGGATTTGTATGGTTGGAAGGATAGCGAATTGTGACCCGCTAGCTATAACGAGCTAGGAACCAGCAATATACTTTGATGGAGTCGAGGTGGAGGAGTGTGGAACGTGACCCACAAGCTATAAGAGAGCTTGGAACCAACGCTATAGTAAAATGAAATGGATAGAAGACTACAAGCACAACTTGAAGCCGATAGAGTTCTCGCAAGAACAAGATGAAAGCAATCTTTCAAAGGTTTATATTCTCCAAAAAAAGTCCTTACAAATGAACCTAAGGTGCCTATTTATAGTGTGGCTAGGCACCATATGAAAAGTCACACAAAAGAGAGATGAATGCTCATCTAAATGCTATTGAATACAAATAAATGAAACGTTTCTTTCTTATCCTTTTGATGGATGAATTTTGCTTTAAATTGAGATGAATTTAGCCTTAAATTCGTCCAAAAGGAGTGTTGACTCTTGGGCTGCTTCATTTTGCTTGCAAATGGATAAAAGAGAATGAATGTGAACATATGATGAATGTAGACATCCCACACGTCCAAATCAACTTGTCTCTTTGAATTCTTTGCTGATTTTATCACTTAATTTGATGATTAAATGACATTAAACCAGCCTTCATTGCTTGCCCATTTGTGTAATATGATCAGCCTTCAAAAAATGATAAATAAAGGCCTTGAATGCATAATTTGAATGTTGATTATTGCATGTCCCTTCTCTTGAACGTGAATGGCCTTCATTGGTTCATAATTTCAACCTTGAATAGGTGAATTATGAAGCTTAAATGCTTTGTTACTCTAAGAAGATGAACAACCTTGAAAAGATGAAAAGAATTCAGCCTTGAATTGCCTTCAATTGCCTTGTTTGCATGAGTAAAGATGGTCATCAATGACTTGTTTCCAAGCTGAAGTTGAAAACTCTCTTCTTTAATTCACACGTCACATGAACCTAGACACACACAAAGGACTTATTCAAACTTAAAATAATAGATGCATAAAACAATTAAAGAGTTAGTTAATTGAGTAAACTAGTTAAATGAATGAACTAGTTTACTTAAAGAACTAACTTTATTGAATTTAACTAAATGCATGAATGAAGTAGTTTAACGAATGATTTAAGATACATAATTAAACCACTTCCCTAAATGAACTAAAACTATAAATGAAGTGCATGCTTTAATGACCAGCACACTTTATCAATGCAATGAAAGTTTGAAATACTTAAATTCTCATGCAAATGCATGCATGAGCAAGGTAAGGCATTCCTCCCTTATTATTTCTTCTTTCTCACGTTCATGGCTTGTTGTAAACAAGCTTTCTATGGCTGATTAAAACTCATTGGCCCGTACACGTGTAATGGGGCCACTTGGGTACTTCTCTGGGTCCTTGTTCTTGATGGTCATATCAGTACATCTACGTATGATGTACTGTAAAGACAATGACAATACCTTCTTCTTTATGAAAATTGACAAGACATGGCAGCATAAGATGCCATGAATTCAAATTTGTGGCAATTACAAATAGCAGTATTTAGTGATGCGTCAAAAGTTACTATGTACATTGATTTTTCTTTGTTAAACTCATGCACATTGTACACTTTTAAACCATCATTAACATCAGCTAGATTAGCAATATACTCTTGAACATGAACCGACTCATCTTGAAATATTCTGAATAACTTCCGAGTGTATACTAAAGAGGACTAGGCTTCCATAGGATATAATGTTTTCAGAATGGGTAAAATACCTAAATCATCACTCAATTTTTCTCTCTGACCTATTTTAGTCACTAAAATTTTAAAAGGATCAATTTACTCACTGAACTTTACTTTCTGACCTATTTTGGTCACTTTAAATTATTTTATTAATATTGTAGTATGATGTGTTATATTTTATCATTATTAAATATAAAAATAATTTAAAACAAAAATAAATTATATTTTATTTATTATTAAATAAAAAATAAAACTCAAACCCCAAACACTCCAAATCTCTCCCACCTTGCCTTCATCGGTCGCCTTCTTCTCTATGAATCAACATTTGTTTGCACAAGTAATCGACTATAAGCTTCACTGCAAACTCAGCTCTAAATTCCCATTCACTAAAAATTTCTTCTGGGCATCAAATACTGGTAATTGACGAGCTTGATGAAGCACTTGACGCGAGACTTCTTGATTCTTTTCTTGCCGAAATCCTTGCGAATAACCTTGTTGGAACATTTATTTATCCTTGAAATCAAACAATGGCCACAGAAATTAAGGGAATGAAGCTTTTGGTTAATGATGTTTTGGGAAGTTTATCAGCTTTGGTTAATAGAGGGACATGAATAGAAATTAAAAGTTCTTGTCAAGGGTAATTGCTCAACCAAACAACCAATTATATATCATCCTAAAAAGTAGCCACTTCTCAAAACCCTAATTCCTAATTCATATCTCTCTCATTTTTTTTTCTTGTCATTTTTTGCACCAATGATTGCTCGGCGATTGAAGAATTATTGGTGAAGTTGGGATTGTCGGTGAAGGTGAAAAAAAATGGGTTGAAGGTGAGAATTGTGACCGGTGGAGGTAAATGAAGTAGTCTTAGGGTTTGTGAGTGGGGATTAGATATGATTTGGGGTTTTATTTTTGATTTTATTATTTTAAATTACTTTTGTAGTTAATAATATTTTTATTCTAAATTATTTTTTATATTTAATAATAATAAAATATATTATGTCATACCAAAATATTAATAAAATAATTCAAAGTGATCAAAATAAGTCAGAAAGTAAAGTTCAGTAAGTAAATTGATCGTTTTGAAAGTTAAATGACCAAAATATGTTAGAAAGCAAAGTTGAGTGATGATTTAGGTATTTTACCCTTTCAGAATAGGCATTGAGTTCATAGTCTTGAATTTTTTTCTCTTTCTTTATTATATAAATCATTGAGAGCTTCTTCATATTTCAGAACAAACTTACTCACCGATGTACTTGCATTAACATAATCTTTAAAAATTTTATTCAAACTTTCAATTCTTTGCGTTGTTGACATTCCAACACAAAAAGTGTTATGTAAAAAAATGGGTATCCATTTCTTTCGAATAGATTAAATTTTTTCCAATCATAAATTGCCTTGTAAATTATATGTTTGAACAACTCTTTTCCAAGAATCTTCAAACTCATCAGGTGTGAGTGTATTATGAATGCAACTATTAAACTCTTTTTCAAGAGCATCATTCTGTTGATAAACATGACTCAAGGTTTCAAGAAATTTCTTCTCGATGTGCCACATGCAAATATAGTGAGTAGTCTTAGGAAAAACTTTTGCAATTGCATTTGAAATTACATCATCTTGATCTATAATGATTATTGTTGGCGGACATCCATACACAGCTTCGAGCCAAGTCCTCAACAACCAAATGAATGTTTCTTCAGACTTATCCCATAATAAAGCGCACCCAAATAAAATAGACTAATAATGACAATTTACACTAGTAAACGAAACATATGGCAATAGGTATTTATTTGTTAAATAAGTAAGATCAAATGTTACCACATCGCCAAAATGTTTATAAGTCATTCTAGATCTTGCTTCTATCCAAAAACAATTTGCAAGGCAACCATCAATATCAATATGAATAACATAAAAAAACTCGAATTCTTTGATTGACAGTCATGAAAATAATAAATATTATCCAAACATCTCCTTTCTCAAATTGCTTTTGCCTTTTACGATTTAAGTAATTTAAAACATCAGGATCAATCATATTCAAATTATCAAGTCCACTTAATTCATGAGATAAAATAGAAACTATCTTATTTAAACGAATGTCAGACTCATCAAGAACATTCATGAGATTTTTTTTTAAATTTTTGTCTTTATTCTATGTGAACGAATAAATTGTGTGCTCCTTGGTGATGCTAATACACGATTATGTTTTGCATGAAATCTAGAAATAACCCATCTTTCTTCTATCTTTGATATTTGAATCATCGTCTTACAACCTTCTTTTGTTTCATCCGGTGCTACATTAACTCTATCTTCTCTCTTTACATATTTGTTTGCCCTAAGACCTTTTTTGAACAAAAAAATTCCCAGGCAATCATTGTTTTATCTATTCTTGATATGAAAATATGATTCTTACGTGTTCCAATACCTTTGCCTCTCGCATAGTTGTTATAATATTGTTGTGCATCATCTGGTGTCTCGAATTCTATACCAATGTTGGTGTAACTTCAACCATTGATTGTTCGATAGCATACTCCACTACATCTTCTTCTCCAAATATATGATCTTTGTCTCGATTAAATCTTGTACCAACACGTCGTCCATTTGAATCCTTAAATAATAAAATAATTATTTAAATCTAATGTGATTAAATAAATAAAATTAAAAGAAATATTTAATTAAAGAAATCAAACATTTGAAGGAAAATTTCAATAAAAACACAGAAGCAAAATATCAATAATAGAAAATTTTGATACCTGCTCCTATAATGTCGACGGGTACGAAATCAGGTTGAAAGGAGTGACTTGTTCAGGCTGCTTAGTCGGAATTATATATGAAAGAAAAAGTGACTTTGATTGGTTGAAGTAAAAATTCATGAATATTTATTTTATAAGGATTAAGATGTGATACAAAAGGGAACATCTTGTCGTAAGAACAAAGAAAAAGAAATAAAAGTGTCAATTTTAATGACTAAACTGACTTTTGACTTTAACGTTTGCCTTAGGATGCAAGAAAAAAATATTTTTTCTTTTTAACGTTTGCCTTAAGGTGCGTGAAAAAAAAATCTAATAACATATAGACTTCTCAAAACCCTTAGGGGTGGTTTGGTTCACGGAATGTAAGATTACCTTTGGGAATGAGATTACCGAAATGTTACATTACTTAACATATTACCTGGAATGTTGTATTACCTTGTTTGATTTGTTTAGCAGGAATGTAAGATTACATTGTTTGGTTGAAGGAATATAAGATAGGAAAAATGCATGTTTTACCAAATTGTCCTTGAAATATATTTTCCTTTTTAACCAACTGAAGTTTTAAGATTAAAGTCAAAATATTTACATAAAAGTTCATAGAAAATATAAAAAATATAATATGAAAACCTTTTTATGAAAATTGATCCTAAATAATAAATGTAATAAAACACATATCAATAATAAAATTTGAATCAAACACATATATAAAAAAATGAAATAAAATAAAAATTTGATATATTTTTATTTTATATGCATCATATTATTTTATAATAAGTACTAAAACCCTAAACCACTAAAAAATAAAATAAATTTATACTTGTGTAATTATATACAAAAAGGAAAGATCATTTTAAAATAACTATATTTTTTAGGGGTATTCTTGTCCGAAGGGGAGGGAATTGTCTAATACCTAAGAAAAGGGAGGGAATGACATTCCTGGGAAAAGATCCAAAAATAGCTACTGTTGGGAATATTTCATTACCCCTGGGAGGGAATGCTCTTGAACCAAACGTGGGTATGTGATTCTGGAAAAGATTATTCCCCTTGGTAATGATCTTTTCCGCGAACCAAACGCCCCTTTAATTCAATGACAAAAGAACCACCAATGAAATGAAACAAGATGTGACTATTGTGGCACACCAAAAACTCAAAATATACAAAACAACCACTAATGAAATGAAGCAAGAAAAATAAACACGATTCGTTAGCACTACAATTGATGGCTCAAGCACTAGAGACATATTGCCCGAAGAACAAGGTGCAAAAGAAAACATTTGCCCTAGACAAGCACACTAAAATAATATATAATTATGACAATAACTTAAAACCATGTTTTGCCCTAGACAAGCACACTAAAATAGGCATTGATTATTTAACAAGGTATAAGACAAACTAGATAAAACTCACTAACATAAGCCATGAAGTACTTTTAAAGGTCAAGAATGAAAATTTATTCACAAATAGCTAGCCTAGAAATTTAGTTTGTGCACAAAGGAAAAAATATAAAAAGTTATTTATTTCAAAAGGTCGTGTAAATTAGGCCAAGGCAATTTCTATGACTG
Organism: Hibiscus trionum; assembly: GCA_030270665.1. Classification (NCBI taxonomy): domain Eukaryota; kingdom Viridiplantae; phylum Streptophyta; class Magnoliopsida; order Malvales; family Malvaceae; genus Hibiscus; species Hibiscus trionum. Next base: position 1,233,817 of record BSYR01000050.1, read on the forward strand.
TTCAAAGATAGCAAACATATAATTAACATCATTAGTAACTCATTCCATGAAACACTGTTGTTGGTAAAAATGATGGAAAAATATATTTTACAGTTCAAATTTTAATTTCAAATATAAAAAATACAAATTAAAAGAGAATCATTCATTCGAAATTAAGAAAATATTATGTTTAATTGTAGCAATCAAGTTATATTTGTAAGACTAATAATCTCAAAGATTTTCTACTGATAAAATATAAAGCAAAATTAAAAAAAAATTGCACCCTAAAACATAAGTAAAAGAATTACAAACCTCAACCTCGACAGCTATCTAATTCCTATGGGTGTGAGAAGTAAACTATTTGATTTCCATGAGTATGAGAACTAAACAATTGCAGTGAAAAAAAAATCATTAAAGAGAAGTGAAAATGTTTCTATAGATATGGGAAGCGAACAATAACAATGAAAGAGAAATAAATTTTAATTTTTAGATTGAAAACAAGATTATAAATAAAACCAACAAATCTGCTTGTAGAGTCTTCCATGGCTTTTGAAATCAGATGCAAATGAAGAAATTACTTAAGCTTTTACTTGAAAATACTACACAATAAAAATAAAAAAAACTCCAACGAATGAGAAAAACTTCCGTGTAAGAAAAGAAAAAAACAATTTATTTCTCATTTTAATTGTGTTTTTACTGAGACACATTATCATTATCATTTTAATTGTGTTTTTACTGAGACACATGTCACGTAAATAAATAGGCTTGTGTAGTGTTTAGACTCCACAATTTATGTATCAAAAATGCGAGACACTAAACCAATTATTTTAAAAGATTAATAAAATTGTAATTTAGAGGGTGTTGAATAAACAATACAAATGGACCTAATTGAGGTCCATGGGGCTGAGATATATTTTCTTCAAAGCCCGCTGGTAACTGATAGGAGTATGAAAAACATATAAAATATCTACTTTTCTCAATCCTCACTATTTATTTAGTCTCCAGCTTCAAGTCATCTTTAAAGTCACCCCCTTTTTCTCTCAGTTCTCATGCATTAGGGTTTGCCGATTGCATCCCCCCAAATTTCAACATCTATCGTTCTTTGTAATTTCCCATTATCCTTTCTTTCTTAATTCTTTTTATTATCCTATTTTCATTTAAATGATTATTGTTTTCTGCCCTTATATTTACGAAACGCAAAACATATTGAATTGTTTGTTTTATTGTTTCATTGACATTGTTTTGTATTTTCTTATTGCAGATTTATTTTAGTTTTGATGTATTCGTCCAGAGGGACGAATGCCTACGGGCAGCAGCCCTACGTTGGCCAATCCGGATATTCCCAAAATGTGAGTTTTTTCAATCCTATTTCGTGTTAAAGCTCCTCTTTTATAATTCGTTTCTAATGGATTTGTTTCCTATTATGATAGGATTGAATTGCACTGATTTTGAAACCTTTTTGTAAGGTTATACTGGTTGGTCTGGGTGTTTTTGTGAGAAAAACAGATAAATTTTACTTGCTTTGATATTGACCTCAGGTTTAACCTTTTTTGTTTTCAAATTATTATTCCAAATTCTCCATTGTAGCTGAACGTTTCAATGTGTAATACGAGTGAATATTGTATTTTTGAGGTCTTACAATGCGTCTAAATTCCTGGGTTTGCACTGGCAATAGCACTTTAGCATGTGTAATTCGAGAATTATCATGGGTCTGGTTTTGTTTACAATTTTTGGCAAAATTTTGTAGTTGGGTGCTGGTTATTCTGGCAGTTCTGTGGGAGGACCTGACGGGGGAGCTCAAATGTCCTTGTCTTCTCGGCATTCATCAATTTTAGGTAGTTCTCAAGATGCAGAAGCTGGTGGATACAGAGCCCTTCCCTCAGTTTCAGCTCATTATGGGGGGCAGTATAGCTCTATATATGGCACAGCTGCTTTGAGTGCTACTCAGCAGGTCAGTGGAATCTGTTATCTTTACACATGTGTTTGCTCCAGTAATTTCTAATTTTCATTTTTTTCTTTATTTGTTAAGCCTTAACATAGATATTTGGGGACAAGGTCGGTTTAAACTACTTTATGCTGTTTCTCATTTCCTTGGGAGTTTATGACATGTACAATATCCTTAATTTGGTGATGAATAATATTGTTAAATATGCATTTATTGAATTTTGAATTTGATTATTTTTTATATGTTCTAGGTTCCGGCTGCAAGTTCCAAAGGGGCTGGAGCATCAGCTTTGGAAGCTCGTAATGCTTATGCCTCTGCACTGACAGATTCACCAAAATTTGCATCTACTGACTATGTTTCATCATCAAATCATGGTTATAGTCACAAAGCTGATCAAATGTATCCAGAGAAGATTCCTGACTATCCTACTGTGGAGAGAAGACAATTTGGAGAACGACAAGGTGGTTATCTGGGGAGGGATTTGCCGAGTGATCCAACTGGAAGATATTCTGATTCCGCTATTTTTGGTCATCAGCATCAGGTCATGCAATTTCATAATGTTCCTTCCATCAGCGTCTTCTTTTAATCACACCCCTTTTCATGTTCTGTATATAAATCTGCTCTACTCTTCTCCTTTTTGTAATCTTGTTCCTTGTTCTCCTTTGGTTTTAATCATTAATATTTACCATCTTCTGGAACAGCCTGACATATATGATCGTCTTGATCAAGCTGTCTTGCTTCGACAAGAACAATTGCTCAAAGCTCAATCAGCCTCGCATGATAATAGTTCGAGGTATTTATTATTTTTGTAGAATATTTACTGTACAATTTCCAACAGAAGATGTTTGTGCATAATAGCAACAGGTCTTCACTTGTAGTAATTTTCTTGTGATATATGGCCGAGGTCAACCTTCTTATCCTTTATGGTGGTAGTCTGTTTACTGTTTGTTAGACAGTAATATAATGCTTACTAGACTGAGTAGCAACACATTTCTGGCAGACAAGCTGATTATCTTGCAGCAAGGAGTGCTGCTAGTCGTCATTCCACCCAAGATCTTCTGCCTTATGGAGGAAGATTAGATGCTGATCCCCGCATTTCATCATTGCTGAGCTCTTCTTCTTCTTATGGTGGACAAACCCCTTCGATATTAGGGGCAGGTCCAAGGAGAAATGTCGATGATCTCATGTATCCACCTACTTCTGCAAATCCTGGTTATGGCGTGAGCTTACCACCTGGTAGAGATTATGGAACAAAGGGGCTTCATGTTACAACCCTTGAGTCTGAATATCCTGATAGTACATTATCACGCAGTGGTCTTCCTAGGATTGATGAACGCAAGGACGACAGGGCTGGTTACCTTAGGGAGTTTGAGATGAGAGAGGAGGAGCGCCGTCGGGAGCATTTGCGTGAAAGAGAGAAAGATAGAGAGAGGGAAAGGGAGCGAGAACGAGAACGACTACGAGAACGTGATCGTGATCGTGAACGCGAGCGTTTGCGCATCTTGGAGCGACGGGAGAAGGAAAGAGAGCGGGAGAAGGAGAGAGAACGAGAGCGTAAGCGTGCACTTGAAGTTACGCGCGAAAGAACTCCGCCAAGAGTTTCTAGGGATCACCGTGGTCCATCTTTGACAAAAGAGGCTCGACCTAGACGAGAATCCCCACGTCGTGAAGTTTCACATAGGTGGATCTTGATGTTTTACATTCCGTCCTGCTCTAGTTCTGAATGTTTAGCTTCTTGTGTTTCCCAGTCTTCATAACTAACTTCATGTTCTCTATTGCTGAAGGCGTCTTTCACCTGTTAAAGAAAAAAGAAGAGAATATGTATGCAAGGTAAAAGGACAATGCAAGAGCATCCATTTGAAGATAGTTTGAACTTCTTCAAGAATTTGCTTTTTTTTTCCTTTTGGAATCTGATTTGTATTTTGAATCTACCTGTTATTGCTCTTTCATGGGCATTCAAACCTTTTGCTGCTTCCTGTTGGTATTTGCCTCATGGTCTGCGGGGCTCTTTGGTTGGTTCCTAAACCTAGAGAATTCTTCATGTGTTTATATGCCGTTGCTCGCTTATTTTGAGTGTGTTGTTTTGACCCTTTGTTTCCAGGGCAGATTTTTTGCTCAATTATTTCTTTGGTTGTTTTCTTTTCCACATCTTCCCATCCTTTTTCTTATCGAGTAAACACCATATTCCTTCTATGGAGACTATTTCAAAACTTTCAGAGCTTCCTGGGTTTATATCGGCAGACTGCTCCAAACTGCGGTGGCTCGTTGCAACTCATAGTTTTTCCAATTTATGAAAATTTACTCCTATACTAGAGAATTTATTGAATCTTTCTGAGTCGGGGATTTTTTTTCAATATATTTTCCTGTAATATTGTTCTGTATTCTTTTTTCTTTTCTTTCTGTATGTGCATGTCATTTGAAATGTTCTTAATCCTTTTAGCAATGTTCTACTTACCTGCAGGTATATTCATCCAACCTGACAGATGTAGAGAGAGGCTATCTATCCATCGATAAGCAGTATCCAAGACTTTTTGTATCTCCTGAATTTTCAAAGGTCTCTCCTCTCTAAATTCAGTTATGCATTAAATTTGCATTCTTAGGTATTCTGTTTTACTTAACATCTTCAACTGTTGTAGGTTGTTATAAACTGGCCAAAGGAGAATCTTAAGCTCTCCTTGCATACTCATGTCAGGTATCCTTCCTGGATGTCTTTGTTACTTGAATAGGCTTTTGACATCTCAACCAACATTGTATTCTTGGTTTGCTCTTTAAAGACTTAAGGGGTCTTGCCATTGTGGATGTAGAAATTTTATCTATGAACTGTTAATTTCTTAAACAATTAATTATTTTTAGTATGTGAAAATTGCTAATGCATTGTTTTCCATGAAGCTTGGACTTTTGCTTGTGAAATAACAAAACAATTGAGCCAAAGATCAGTTGTTGAAACTTAAGTAGTCGTGGAATCCAAATCAGCATCCTTACCCATTTTTGTTTCATCTTACTCATTTCTCCCTCATTAAATCAACCAATTGATTTTGCATCTTCATCTTATGCTTTTATGGAATTGTAATAGTTTAGTTTCTGTCGAGTGAAGCAGCTTTGAGCATGATTTCATTGAAGATAGTTTTGCTGAATCAAAGGAACTTTCCAGCAAGCTTGTGCCTGCTGAACCTGAAAAACCTGAACAGGGAAGTACAGTGTGGAATGCAAAGGTGGGTCATTTGTAAATGTAGCGTCTATGACCGAAGCTATAGTTTTATGTTTTTCTTTTTTCATTTTGTGGGAAGAAGTTTTTATCAACTGTGACTTGGTTATTTCATTTTTCTTCATTATGGGGTTGTCTTCAGCCATTTCAACATAATACCTGAATGATGGAACTGAGTTCTTGCTGATTAAAGCGTTTAAACTGTGAACGTGTCCTTTGATATTAATGTATTTTCCATTTCAGTAGTGGTTTTAAGAGTCTAGCTCTTCATTGAAGTAACGTGATACTTTGGATTGGAGTCACTTGAAATAATGTGCTACATTGGAAAAACAAGTTTCCTTTGTACAATTCATGTAAAAATAATTCATGCATGTTTCCCTTTGTATTTCGTTGATTGGAATATTGAAGATTTATATCAAATATGATGATATTAATCATACTTCAGTAATGTATTTGATTTTTTTCAGATGGTTTTGATGAGTGGATTAAGCAGGAGTGCTTTGGAAGAGCTGTCATCTGAAAAAGCTCCTGATGACCGTATACCTCATATTTGCAATATTATAAGGTTTGCTGTTCTTAAAAAGGATCATTCTTTCATGGCAATTGGTGGGCCTTGTGTTCCTGCTGATGGCAGTACTCCTGCTGGTGATGAATTCTCTCTAGTTCAAACAGCCCTTAGGTTTGTCCTGTCCACTGCTAGTGGAATGCTATGTATAGCTTGATTCATTTCTCATCAGGAGAATTATTTTACTTGAGCAGGTATGCAAAGGATGTTGTTAATCTTGATTTGCAGAAATGTCAGCATTGGAATCCTTTCCTTGAGGTATTCATTCTGATTATCACTATAAACCTTATTGGTTTTCGGAAGTGGCAAAACTGATAAAAGTTTTTCTGCTTTAGATCTGAATCTTTTTAATCAAAACATTCGTTGTGGTCCTCGTTTATTTTTTTTTTCTGAACCTATCGCATAAGCTTAATTGTAAAAATGTTCATTCTATTGGACTTGAAATCCTTTTACATTGTTATTTCTCAGCATCCATGATTTGGACTTGAAATCCTTTGACATCGTCATTTCTCTGCATCCATGACCAAACCTTTTATTGGTTTATGTATTTGTTATTTTTGGTCATGGTCTAGACCAGCCACTCATGGCGGTCAATGATGGCTAGTCTTTATTTTGGTTTCATCTTGTAAGTAATTTGGGGAGATTACTTAAATACATAAGGAAAGAAAGAGAAAGGTGCCATTTGCACTTATATATATTGTTTAGGGTCTAGTCTATTTGATCTTGGAAACTATATATGCTGGTAAAATGGTCGCCAAAACTTGAAATATGCAACTGTATATGCTGGCAAAGTGGTAGCCAAAACGTAAGGAAATTGTCTAAATTTTAGTTGGTTGATAGTGTTGAATTGGGTGGCAAGAATTCATTATCACATTTCCTATAAGATGAGCTTATGAGTTGTATTCATTTTTTTTCTTGTAGTATCTTAATTTTAATTTTGTTTCTTGGGGTACAAGAATCTAGTTTTGACTTTTGAGTTCTCTTGGTTATATGCAGATACATTATGACAGAATTGGTAAGGACGGGCTCTTTAGCCATAAAGAGGTCACTGTACTGTTTGTTCCAGATTTATCCGAATGCCTCCCTTCACTTGATACATGGCGAGCCCAATGGTTAGCTCACAGAAAAGCTGTTTCTGAGAGAGAGCGCCAGCTGTCTTTGAAAAGAGAGGTAGTTTCCTAATTTATTTTTTTCCAGCCTTTTCTGTTAGGTTTCTTGATACTCAATTGAATATCTGAAGAAATACATGTGTATATATGCAAGGGACTTGTTAAGAAGAAGTATATGCTTAGTCTATACATGTGAAATGTGAACCTTTGATGTATAAGCAGACACGTTGATCCACAGAACAGACGACAAGCTGGAAGTATTAAAACAGATTGCAAAATGTCAAAACCTTTGATGGGTTATGCTTTACTTAAATCATGCATGCTGAACATCTTGATCCCTAAATTGGTGTCAAATTTCTAAAGATTTTTCGCAAACAATAGCTTTGAGCATTGCACACAAGGAAACTGTCGATCCAAACAACTTGATATCAGTTTTGGGTTAAGATGGATATATTAGTGGCCCGTAGTTTATTACATCTTTCTCTGTATGTATTATATATTGTAATAAAATATGGAATAGTGAAGGTGTTACCTACTTCACTAATGGAAAATTTGTGTACTTTCAGAAATCAAAGGAGAGGAAGGAAGCATCAAAAGGTGAATTGATTAATTATAAATTTCATCTTCTTACGCATTTTCTTACATATATTATATGGGCAGATCAATTATGAATTGGATCAATAGCGTCTTCCCTTTACTTAGATTTTTCATTTTTGTTGACTAGACAAGGAAGCAGATACTACAAAACTAACTGAAAAAGGAAAATCAGGAAAAAAGATTCCGTCTGTGTCATCTAGTCCCGGAGTAATTGCTAACAAAAAGGAGAAAGATGGAAAATGTATTGAAGGAGGTGCAGCTGAAGGAAAGGTTACTGGGGGTGAAAATAAAGTTCAGGTAAAAGATGGCAGTGAAATAACTGTGGAAGGAGGTCCTGAGAAAAAAGAAAGTGGAGAAGCTCCTCCTGCTGCTGCTAAGACAGGTGCTGTGAAGTCCGTGAAGAAAAAGATTATAAAGAGGATTGTCAAACAGAAAGTTGCTAATAAGGCAGCTGTGGAAGTAAATACTGCTAGCAAACTGAGCAACGGGGTTGATGAAGAAGCTGGAGATCAGAAAAATAAATCAGAGATTGCCAGTCAACAGGAAGAATCATCTGTTGGTAGTGCCGGGATGAAAACTTCTGTACGGAAAAAAAATACGAAAAAGGAAGCTGTTGGTAAAAATGATCAGAGTGAAGATAATGGTGTTCCCCTTGAGACAAAAGTGGAGATTGGAACAGGATGCTCTGAAGATAAACCAAAGGATAATTCTGATGCCATTCCAGCAGCTGTAGAAAATGCCAGTGTGAAAACAACTATAAAGAAGAAAATTATTAAGAGGGTGCCTAAAAGAAAGGTTCCTGCTACACAAGCTAAGGATGAACTAGCTGAAATTAAGAATGAAGGGGATGAGGATGAGAAAAAGGTGGCTCAAGCTGGAGATGAGACCTCAAATATAGGTAAGCAAACAGGTTCAGAAAAACAAGGTAATGCTGCAAGTTCAAGTAAATCAGAAGTCAAGGCTGACAATGAGAATAAAAAGGATGAGAAGTTAATAACTAACACGGAGTCTCCGAATGACAAGAAAAAGGTTAACATGAAGGATACTTGTGGTGTCAAGGGGGCGAAATTGAAGGAGGTGGAAAAACCAAAAGATGACAAAGCTAGTAAAGATGAATCCCGAAGTAATTCTAGCAAAGAATCAAAAGTAAAGAGGAAGCCTGAAGAACCTTCTCTGAAGCATCCTGGATTGATTCTACATACAAAGTTGAGCAAGGATTCTAGAGTAAGTTAATGATATGTTTGAAGCACTGTGTTGCATGCTGAGCTGAACATTTGTGAAGGAAAATGTTTTTTTATACATAAACTATCTAATATTCTGTATTTGTCTAATTATGAGTTTTAATGCTGCAGTTGCGATCAGCATCACTTTCACTGGATTCACTTTTGGATTATACTGATAAGGACATTGAAGAATCGACATTTGAGGTTTCTTTTTCCTTATTACCTTTCTGCCTTAATATCTGCCATCCTATATATATTTTCATTTGTAACTTCATGTTATCTGAAGCAAATTTTATTTTTATTTTTTTGATTTACATCTAGTACATTCCATTTTTGCAGCTTTCATTATTTGCAGAGGTTATGTATGAAATGCTTCAGTATCAAATGGGTTGCCGTATTTTAACTTTTCTCCAGGTTGGTTTTGTGATGGTTATTGCTTATTTTACTTAATTCCCTATAAAAATCATCCTTTTTACTGTGTAGAAACTGCGAGTGAGATTTATGACAAAAAGAAATCAGCGTAAGAGGCAACGGGAAGAAATCCTTGATAAGGAAACCGAGAAAAAGTCGCCACCAAAAAAATCAAAAAGCAGTGAGCTCCCTGTGAAGGAAAATGAATCTGCTAAGGCAGACGCATCAAGTGCAGCTCAGCAAGCTCAGCAGGACGTTGAGATGACTGTGAAGGAAGAAACTACCGCTGATCATGTTGAGGACCCAAAGATGGAGGCAGGAAATAATGCCGATCGTGTTGAGGAGCCAAACGTAAAAGATGAAATGGATGACGAAGATCCGGAGGAGGATCCTGAAGAATATGAAGAGACGGATGATGCAAGTCCACAACCCAATTCCTCTAATGAGGTAGAGTTTCCTCCTTTTTGAACAGGGAAGCTGAAATGATTTTTTCCAAACATTATTTTCACCAAGAGTTTTTGGACATATCCCTTGAATTTCAATCATGTGGCTATCTGCTACTAATATTTTATGTTATCTTATGATCGACTTTCCATTTTACGGCTGGATTGCTCAAGGGTAATTTGTTTTGGTGAATTCATTTTCATATGATTAGTGTTATTTATCCTTATCAATGAAAGATTGTAACTCACAGAAAAATGAAGAGAAGGAACAAGCAGATGCTAAGCCTGACAAGGAGGTTGAGAAGGATGAAGTTGCGGCATCCACCAAATCAGAAATCACCACAAAAGCTGCTAGTATGGAGTGTGTGCCTGAGGGGGATATGTCTAGAAAGGAACAGCAGAAAGTTGATCCTAAGAAGAAGGTTCATGTTACCGATAAGGATTTGTTGCAGGTATTTTCCAATTCACTCTCATTCCCCATGCCTCAAATCTTTTCCTGTTTATGTAGTGTGGATTGTCTTTCTTGCCTTATTAATGGACGTCTCCTTTGTAAATAGGCTTTCAGGTTCTTTGACCGGAATCGTGCTGGCTACATTAGGGTGAGATAAAAACTTTTACTTGATTGGTATATATTCTTTCACACAAGTGATACTGACCATTTATTCTGCAGGTGGAAGACATGAGGTTGATTATTCACAGTTTGGGGAAGTTTCTTTCTCATAGGGATGTCAAAGTGAGACACGTGATTCATTTTGCGGTTGTTTGTCTTAATTTGGCTTTTATGTGGTACTCTTGCTCTATTGTTATTGATGGTTTTGTTTACCTGCATCAGGAACTAGTGCAAAGTGCACTGTTAGAGAGCAACACAGGGAGGGATGATCACATTCTTTACGACAAGCTGGTTCGAATGTCTGACATGTGAAAGCTTTCTGGGTGTGACTGGTCATATGTTATATTCCGGTATTGATGAACAGCCATCAAAGGTGTGATTCCTAGGATATTTGGTTTAAACTTGTCACTCTTTACAGTAAGCCATTCATAAAATGCTTGCTCATGGAATCCTGTGTGATGAGATTAGTTGTCATAGGTCTTAGCAAATGTTGGTAATCTACATGTTTTGTTTAATTGGGATTAGAAGTACTTTAGACGATAAATTGTTATTAATAAAACGAGAACTGGTGGTGGTAATCCATGTGATGGCAGAGGCAGAGCAGGAAAAAAGAGAATAGGATTAGTATAATTTTGTCTGTGTCATTGGAATGAGTATGCAACCAAAAAGGAGGAGTTGAGAGTTGTGTAAATGGCATTAATGGGAGTAGGTGAATAGTAAAATGTATGATTAAAGTAGAAAATGTTGGCAATTGCATTTGCTTGAGTAGAGGCCAACTGCTTTCATCATTCAATGCTTCTGTTTCAGCATTCGTCCTCTCCACCTCACCCATCATCTAGTTGAATATTCCTTCCCATATCAACAAAACATCCATCCCCCTTTCTTTGTCCAAAAAATGACAAAACCGCTTCTTTTGGGGTTGCTGTCTCCAATGCCTGTTGACCAAAACCTGGAAATTCAGCTGCCACCAAATGCCTAGGTGGGTAAAACGAAACGGGGTGTTGTGGCCGGTAAACGGGCGGTAGAGACAGCAACCAAAAATGCACAACAATCCTTAAATCAAATATGCATTGCTTTTTCGGCTTAATAGTCAAAAATGTGTTTTAACCTATACTCTTTGTTTTAGTTTGGTGCCTAATGTTTTTTTGGTTCAGTTTGGTGCCTAATATTTTATTTCGTAATTCATATTAGATTTTTCTGTCAATGGACATTAAATTTTTTTTGTTAACCAATTATAACATGACATGTGGCCTATTTTATATATTTATTTAATTTTTGAATTACTTAAAAATTTCAAAGTTTTAATTTCTTTCAAACAAATCATCATATTACATCTCCATCACCGTTCGACATCTCCACTCGTCAGCGGTTTACTGTTCACTTGAGCATTGGACACCTCACTGTTTAATATCCTCACCCTTTAGCCGTTGATTAGAAGCTCGGTCAGTCTTGTTTTCTTCATTTTTAGATGTTTGTCGATGGAACAATTAATGGTTTATTTGTCGATTTTTTACATAAAATCATGGAGCTTTCGGTCGTGGGGGGTCGACGAAGGCAAAGATGGTCAGTGGTGGTTGAATCGGTGGTGGGAGGGGAGAATTTTAAGGATCTATGGTTTAGATTTAGAGGTTTTAGAGAAATTAAAAAATTTTAAGTTTTTTTTTTTACAAAATTAAAGATTTTCTGATTTTTAAAAAAATAAAAATTAAAAAAAAATACTAAATGTCATGTGTCGTGTTTTTATTGGATAACAGAAAAATTTTAACGTCCGTTACAAAAAAAATCAATTTGAGTTATGGAATGAAACATTAGGCACTAAATTAAAACAAAAAGTATAAGTTGTACACCTTGGTGATTATTAAGCCTTGTTTTTTTAAGGGTGGGTGAGGGACTTGATTTCAAAGCACAATCACTAGCAGTCTACCATACGCGCCTGCCTTCACCAATCAACATTGATTTTGGTTAATCATCCTCTTAATTTCTACATTTATTTCATTTTTACCATAATAAATCTATTGGAACCCTCGAGCCAAGTCCAGGTCGGTGGACTGAATTTTATTCATCCCTCATCTCCCCTCATTAATGTTTTTTATAGCCTTTTCTGATTTTTCCTTTAATTATATGAACAAGAAACTGCAGACATTAAAAATCCAAATATCATATTTGTATGTGTACCTTTTTAACACTAATTTTTTTTAAAAATGGATCCTGTCTTTGTTTCAATATTCAAAACTTGGGGTGTCACATTTTCTTACCACCTTTTAATTTAGTTGTTCCCGGACTCTTTTATTGACTTATGGGTGGCACAATTCCTGGAAATTTCATCATTTATTATAAGTAGCTCCACAATTTTATTTCATCACTTTAAATGCAGAATTCATGAGCAATCTTGCTTAATTTATTGATCATCAATTTCTCAACAGTTTTACTAGAGTAAATTATTATGCATTCCATATGATACTTTGTATATATTCAAAGATTAATCGCATTTCTTTTAAATTTATCGTCTTAGAGCAAGCACATTTGGTCGGTTGGTCAACCTGTTTATCTTTGTTCCCTTGTATTCTCTTAGGTCATGAGTCCTAGACCCACTAGGAAACATTCTCCTTCCTTTCCATAGAGTCCCCTCTAGATAGGATTAGGATTAGATTTATGATTTGTCAAAAACAAATATCGTCTTATGTTATCTAGTGTTCAATGAAATTGATAAATTTTTGAACTAAAAATTGATTAATGCTTTTATTATATGATAACCTAAAGATTGTGGTTGTATGAACAAGCACAGTTGGCCGGATGGTCAAGTTGCTTATCTTTGTTCCCTTAAGTTATGAGTTCTAGACGACTAGACTCTCTAGGAGTACTCTTCTTTCTTCTCTTAGAGTCTCCCCTCTTATCCCTTTAAGATTAGAGTATATATATTTATAGATATAAGATTGTAGTTGAAATACTTGGTAAAACCGCATTATTGTAAGTCCATCAGATTTAGAAACACGGCGACATTTTGGTTAGCATAAAAACGTATGATAAATGAAACCAAGACACCATTATGTATATATATGCGTTGAATTAATTCGTAGCATTTTTTTAATCAAATATTTGGCCCAATTACTGTTGTTTTGATCCCATGGCCATGCTTTCAATTAATCACTCAAAAATAACACTTTTAAAGAAAATGTATAACCAAATTATATAACATTTTTTTCGGAAGAGAAATAACAAAATCCTTTTTACGAGTTATCAACTAGATTAAAACACAAAATCAAAAAATTTATATACATATTCTTTATAATTGAACAATTTTAAAAAAAAATTAATTTTTTTTAAATCAGACAGTGAAAGGAATACCAAGGAATGATATCTTTTACGAGAGAAATACAATACAGAACAAAACAACAAAATATAAAGGTGTGAAAGACGTTAAAATACCAAACCTAACACTCAAGAAGAAATCTTCTGAAATAAAAATGCAGAAAAATTATAACTTTGCCTTGAGTGCTCTTTGAATATAACAAAAATTATTTTGCTACTTGTTCTTGGCATGTCGGTACAACCACAAAAGGGGATCATAACATGTATAGAACGACATCTTTCGTTAAAAAGCGCTCATTGATACTCGTCACTCAAATACATAACTGTCAAAAGACAGACTACTGTCATGAAAACAAACAAAAATTACTAAAAAGTAGACGAAAAAACTGTCACTAAACAGATAAAAAAAGTGCCATAAAAGTAAGGATATAATGGTCATATAGCATTAACCATATTTAGAAGAGAAGCGCCTATATATTTGCAGTTGCAAAATGAAGAGAAGTTTAAACTACGTACACTGCATATTCTGCTCATACCATCTAGATCTGTAGGCAAAGTAAGGAAGCTAAGGCCTAAGAGACTAAGAGTGTATATATGGGGAGGTCTCCATGCTGCGAGAAGGTGGGGTTGAAGAAAGGGCCATGGACCCCTGAAGAAGATCAAAAGCTCTTGGCTTACATCGAACAACATGGGCATGGCAGCTGGCGTGCCTTGCCTCTCAAAGCTGGTCTTTATTTTTAGCTTTTTCTCTTGCATTTGCATTTTGGTTCTACTTTTGATGTATGATGTATATACATATACATGTAGGACTTGAAAGATGTGGAAAGAGTTGCAGACTTAGGTGGATTAACTACTTGAGACCTGATATCAAAAGAGGAAAGTTCAGTTTACAGGAAGAACAGACCATCATTCAACTCCATGCCCTTCTTGGAAACAGGTCTCATTTCAGCTCTTCCTCTTCATTTGATACTAATAATACAAACAATTCTAGCTAATATCCACACTCTCCACAGGTGGTCTGCCATAGCTACTCATTTGCCCAACAGAACAGACAACGAGATCAAGAACTACTGGAACACACATCTCAAGAAAAGACTCACCAACATGGGGATCGATCCCGTCACTCACAAGCCTAAAACCCACGCCCTCGCTTCCGCTGCTAACCTCAGCCACATGGCTCAATGGGAGAGTGCTCGCTTAGAAGCTGAAGCTAGATTAGTCCGACACTCCAAACAAGTCGTCCCCCAAAACCACCTCGCTGTCGCTGTAGCTGCACCCTCTTCCTCTTCCTCTTCTCTCACAACCAGACCGCAATGCCTCGACGTACTCAAAGCATGGCAAGGCGTCGTCTCGGGGTTGTTCACTTTCAACGCCGACACCCTGCAGTCTCCCACGTCAACGCTGCCAATGTTGAACCTGAACGACAACAACTTTGGTTGGAACTCATCGATTCCTTGTGAAAGTAGTGGAACATGTTTGGAGAAACCCAACCAAATGGCAGAGTTAAAGGAAAGATTGGATAATTCAATGGAATTGCATGAAATGGACTGCTCTTCGGAGAGTGCATGGTTTCAAGAATTATTCGGGTTTAATGCTTTGTGATTCTGACTCTGGAGAATTATCTGCAGACTGGAACCACTAGGTATTGTTTTTAGTAGTAATAATGATTAATGGCAATGATCTCCTATTGTTGGACTTGGACCCTTTTAAATATCTTTACATAATTAAAATATCAAGACTTCATTTTTATTTTTATTTTTCCTAACAACAGTTTGTCTTGAGCACCAAAAAAGTTGGTAAGATGGAAATCCATTGCTTTGGTGACACTTTAAACAATGATATTCGTTTAGAATGGCCATTTAATCGAGTTGAGTCGAGTTAAAATTTTTAGTTATTCAAGTTGACGAGTCATATTTTATGACTTAAACTTTATTTGAAATTTTTTCGATTCAAGTCGAGTTTATGAAATTCGAGTCTAGTCAAGTTGTCGAGTTTCTGTACAAATTTAATTATAATTATTCATAATATTATAGTATAGATTGATTCTAATTTAAATAACTTTCTCTAATCATACATATATATATATATATGGGTTTTATTTTGATGCACAAGCTGTGTAAATTTTTTTTACACAATCCTTTTATAAAATTTAAAATCTAAATCATAAACCCTAGCAACGTAAGCCCTAAACCCTAAGCCCTAAACCCTAAACTCTAAATTCTAACCATAAACCTTAAATTATATACCCTACATACTAAACCCCTAAACCTTAACATAAAACCCTAAACCCTAAACCCTAAAATTAAAGGGCTTGTGTAAACTAAAGTTTACACAGCTTGTGCATCAAACTATTTTCCTATATATATATATATATATATATATATATATAGAGAGAGAGAGAGAGAGAGAGATTTCTTCCTATTCTTTTTCACATGTGTGAGTAAGATTTGAAATATTATTTAATAAAAAATATCATCTAAATTCTAAATATATTTATAATATTATGTTTAAGGAAGGAACTTTTGAGGATAAAATATTGATAGAAGTATAAATGAGTCAAGGAATTGATGAGAATAAAGAATTTATAAAAAAATTACAGTTGAAAGACCAAATTGAATAAAATGCAAAGTTAAGAGACTAAATTGTAAAAAGTGTATTTTTTGTTAAAAATATGAATTGAAGTTACATAGATATTATATAGTGGTAGTGAAACATATGGTTTAAAATTCGTCAAAAGTGGACTTAAAACGAAGGAGGAATTAAAGAAGTGAGGAAATCATACAAAGTTGAAGGGTTAAATTGCAAAAATAAGAAATTTATTTTCAAACATATAAATTGAAGCCAAATAGGTATTCTACACTAGTTGGGATCATTAGGTTCAAATTTGGTCAAAATATACTTAAAATGGAGGAGAAATTAAAAAAATGAAGAAATAAAAAATTGAGGGACTAAATTGCAAAACAGAGAAAATTTATTTTCAAAAATATGAATTGAAGCTAAATAAGTATTCTATAGTAATTTTGGAGTATATTGTTCAAATTCGGTCTAAACGAACTTAAAATGAATGGTGAATTGAAGAAAAAAAAGGAAATCATGGACTATATCACAAAACTGTAAAGTTTTGTTTTACGAGTTGGGCGAACTCGAACTCAATTCGAACACGATTTTTTATAAGTTATTCAAATCAAACTGGATAATTAGATTTGAATAACTCGAAATTAATTTTTTTATTCTTTCAAGTCGTATCGAGTCAAATTTTACTTACCTTTATATATGTTCTACGTTGTTTTGGTCTAATTTGAAAATATTATGTTTTTAAAAGTTTGTTAAAAGGATTAGGTAAAATAAAAAATCTTTAAATTTAATATACGTTTAAGTATAAAAAAAATATAAATAAGATATTCAAATGTCAAAAATGACTTTAACATTTGAATAAATAGTCACTTTAGCTTCTTCTTCTTCTTCTTTTTTTCTGAACGACTTTAACTCTTAACATTTCATTTTAGGTTAAAATGACTTCTCCGTGAATAAAAACAGTTAGTCAACTAACGATAAACAACATCAAATGACTTGATAGAATGCCATGTTGAACATATGACACTGTTATATCAACACGTAAGTCATTTTAAACTATTTATATAAAGTTAGAGTGACCGGGATCTGTTATGAAATTCAGATTTGGGCAAGAAGACTGTCCCTTGTTAACGCAAGTTGGGAGCTTCATGGAAGTAATAGTGATAGTGATTTAGTTAAACCAAGATCTGAGCTTTTTGTTTTTATATTTCAACCAAGTTTGTGATAAATGAGGAGATTACAATTGTGGTATAGGCGCCCATATGGTTTTCATAAATCATACTAGTACATTTACTTCATTTCAGCCCCTCTTGATCTTCCAGGGATCGTTTACGCGCTTTGAGGTTCAGCTCCAGACTTTGAGGTAACGGAGGTGTTCTACCCCTGCGGAACAGAACCACAAGAGCCCTCACCGTCCGGCAAAGATCAAATACCTACACAACAGATTCCATCCATAAGAAAAAAGGTTTCATCGTAAACAGTAGGGTATCGAATTAACTAACCGATGAGGCTTCAATCTCTGCAACACCTTCACATCCTTTCCCTCCCCCCTGCATTAAGTCGCAATATTTTGCAGCTTCAATCTCATCTTCGAATACCTGTATGTCATGCTTCAACTTAATACCCGGAGATGAGTCCGGAAAAACAAAACACCAACAGCAATACCACTATGATTGAAGGGGATAAACCAACAGCAATACACTATGATTGAAGGGGAACACCAAACTCCAAGAAAGTTACCGGTCTGGGGAATTGAAGGCATACATCAATGGTACTACTACTAAGTTTTAAGCACAAAATGAATTGTAAAGCAGAGAGCATATTGAGAGAAAAAAGGGGTCTTGGAAGCCCTTGATTCATATCGGAAAGACTAAATCGACACTTACAAGTACTCCTTCCCTAACATCCTCCACCAGCATATCAAACTTAGTACCGGATCTAGGGTGTCCAGAACTCCGCTTTGCTCCTTTAGAAAACAATAACCCAAGTTCCGTTTCGACTTCACTGTTAGAAGAAAAGCATCCATGAGAATAATTCAAGAAAAGATTATACCAGGGTTTTGAAAATAAATTAGACCTGCGGTTTCTTCTAGTCTTCATTGTGCACAACTGGTTTTCCTTGTGAGTTAGTACGTATACTGGTTTCGAAGGATCTCTCCATGGATTTGCCTCCAACACTAAACAAAGATTAATTGCCCAAAACCATATACATATCCGGATATGAATACAAGTCTATGAAATAACAAGGATCTCTAGATGATTGGTTAATTTTTGAAGGGAACATCGATCATCCACTAGAAATAACAAGCTTTGCCTACCATTTCCAAGTTGTAAAAACTTGAACAAGATAAGATAAGCTAAAGAGAGTGGGAAAAATGCATAAAAATTTGCAGAGCTTTTACCATCATAACTGCTACTATCAAAAGTTTGCTGCAAATGCCTCCTCATATCATACGCCCGAGACGAAACCCGCTTCAGAAACTCGCCCGAAGTAGATGGAATCGTACCGTCCAAATGAAGCGCCCTTTCAACCTCCTCTTTCTCACCATCATCGTCTTCTTCTCTCGCATCCCCACCGTTAATTTTGCATTTACAATCAACAACTCGACTCGGTCTCATGCTAAAGAAAGACGACAAGCGAGGAAGACGGTTATTCGTTGATAAGGGAAAGACAGCAACTTGGGGACGCCGCCGCCGTTGCGTCGGCAAAGGGTTGGTCGGAGGTAGAACTATGGATGGAGAGACCGACGACAGGGAATCCATGGGTTTTTTTCGGCAGAGCTTGGGCTTCTCTGTAAGAAGATTTTCAGGGTAATTCGTGGGATTCAATTCAAAGGCTTAAAAGATGGGAACTTTGTTGCCGTGAACGTGTAAACTCGGTATAAGAGGGGAATGAGAAGTTGGCTTTTGTGAACCTCTTTCTCCGTATATGACCAATGAATCTGCCAGATTTTTTTCTGCGTAGGTGGGCCAACGCAAGGGGTCGGATGATAATGAGTCTACCGTTATTCAAAGTTTGGCTCAATTAAAGTTTCATTTGAGTGAGCTTAGTTCGAGACTTTAACAAGCCGATTTAAGCACAGCTAGAAGAGTTCGTGAACAAGCTCACCCAAAATAATTATATACATACCCCATATACACTTGCATGTTTCATTGTTGTTAACTTGTTATCATAGTTAAATACTTTAAATTCTAACTTCAAAAGTAAATATTATCTTTTTTTCAAACAGATTTTTAGATATTATTTTTTAAAACTTTAATAAAATATTTAAAAGTAATTTAAAAAAAAAACAACAAGCCGAACTGAGCTCGAGCACAAACTTAAAATTTTGAGCTCGAATTGAGCCTAATAATACTATTTCTGAGCCGAACCAGGCTGATTTCTGAGCCGAACCAGGCTGATTATCACCCCCAACTTGGGGTACCAAACTTGATCAAGTAATAATGTCGTGTCGTAAAACATAAAACATAAAACATGAAGCAAATTTACATTGTATATGAATATGATGATGAAGCAAGTTTGAGATATTGATTCATATAATTAATATTATTAAAATTGCAAAGAAGCTGAGGGAAAACTCTGAAATTTTAATCCACTGATATTCATGGCTCATTTTCTATGAACAAAGAAAGCATTTTCTGAAAATTCAGTCATAACGCACAAGTGAGAAAATTAATGGCTCATTCCCGTTTCAAGTAAACTCTTCTAACCCTATGCTTATATACATCAATGAGCAAAAGCAATACGAGGTCCGGATTTTTCTCCCCTCGACTAGTCGAAACAAACTGGATGAATCCTTCTCACTGCAAAAAGCCAGAAACACCATATGCAGACTAAGAACTAAGTAAAGTTTCCAAGGAATACCAATTTTTAAAACAACATTTTGGCAAGGCTCCTTGGAGACATAATGACCCTTGCCAAATCTAAAATAACAGGTAAAATTATAACTCAACAACTTAACCACGTTTCTATGGAAGGCTCACTCTCCATTTTACCATTTTGCATCCAATACCTCCAAACAGTACTAGGATTTGCGGATTCTTAGCAGCAGCACCTAACATGCCCTAATGCATCAATAAGGATCACCTCGAAAAATAGCAAGATATTGTGCGTGTAACTATGGCTGGCTATGACAAACCCTTCTCAAGCATCCAGCCGTACACAATGTTAACTTCCTGCACCAGCGCCTTCCGAGGTCGTTTCATTTGAAGGAACAGAAACTGTTTCACCGGACACTACATTACCAGCTTCACCATGCTTGAGCTCTGGATCCTGATCAGGGAAAACCTCTGACTGCAAAGAGGGCGCAATGTTATTCACGTGCAGCCATGTCAGTTCCCACAAGCTATCTCCACCTAGTGCACTTCTCTGCATGAGTACTCCCCTTGTCTTCATTACGAGCAAGATGTTCTTAAGAAGCTCAAGCACTAGCTCCTGAAGCTTCTCGCTTTTCTTACCTCGGACTTTTACTTTCATATATTTTTCCATTCGGCTGAGCACACCAAGCCATAGTTTGCAGAATGTAGTTAACTGTGAGAGCTCATGGAGTAACTGTAAGAACACTTTGGAAAGGAGCTTTGTGGCAAGAATAAGCGTCCCTTCCATGTTGCGGTAGTCTTTCTGGTGTCCTTGAGCAATTTCAAGCAAGTCATCAAGCATTGTGAAGATTACAAGATCGAAACACTGCAACCATAAACCGTGAGAAATGTGGATGCCATCCACTCCAGTCAAGCACTTCTGCAATGATAGAAGAGCATGGTTTCTGACATCTTCTCTCTGGTCCAAACAAACTTTTCTGAGTCCCTGCACAAGCCTCAACCATAAATCACCGATATCCTGAAACATCTTGCCAGCATCCTCCTCTCCCATCGCTTCCTTAGCCTCATGGGTCCACCTTGCCAAACAATCAACAGAATCGGACATAAGATCCAGTGCACGTACAGATCGCTCTGCCTGTCCAACACGAGACTCGGCAAACTGCCTAGCAGCATCTATGCAGAGAACATAATTGGCTGGGAGTAAGTGAGCCCCATCAGACATAATAAATAAAAGCGCTTCAAAACCTGCTTGAGATGCTTCTGGGTGTCGGGCTGTGATAGAAAGTAAAGATGTTATTGTACGCCACCCCATTTGAGATCTGATATGGGTAGCATTTGCCTTCACTAGGCGACTTACTTCCTGTGTAATCTGCTCACAGTACGCATCAGCCACTCGAGCATCGAGCTTCAAGACAAGTTGCAGGGACCTCAAGAGTTCATCAGCCAGGTTCTCTTTGTAAGGAAGCAACCTTTGGCAAATTCTAAGAAGCCCAAAAACAGCCTTCTCAACCAGGGCACAAGGCATAACAGTTGATTGGACAATATTAGCTATGTGCTCATAGACACCCTGCCATAGAAGCACAATCCTATCACGGTTGTTCAGGGTAATAGCAATAAGCAACTCCAGACAGAAAACAGCAGTATCTTCATCCTCAGGTGAGCTGCTTCCCTTCTGGGGCCGCCCTGCAGCCCAAATTAGGGCTCGTGCTAGCTGCAACAAAGATTCAGCTTGCAAAAACTTACTCTCAGTAAATATGCTGTCAATGTGGCATTTTTGAATTGTCTGAAGGGTGCGTTGATGAGCAGCAAGTTGTTGCTCAGTGGGCTGTGATCTTGGCTCCTCCGTATCAAGAGATAAAAGCTGACTGAACCGGCCCATCAATCCAGAGGATCTCCTGGGGGTTCCTATGGACTGTAAGTGAGCTGAAGACAAAGAATTTGTAATTGGCTTTCCATGACCAGGGTCTGCAGAGAGCTCTGACTCATCAGCTGCATCACTGGCTACACGAGCTGGAAGAAGCCCCAGCTTGTGCAGTCGTAAGATGCAATCCAGTATATTCCTCCAACCTGTGCGAATATAATCGCCATATCTATTTGCAATAGTAAAAACAGTTACAGTTGCCATCCTTGCTTTGGTGTCGTCACCAAAAGCTAACACTGGTTCCTCAACAGATGATGGATTCAAAAGGGTGGTAAATTTACAGAGAGACACAACTAGGTCATCCAGTACATCTTCAAGATGATGGCATGCTGAAATCTTAGCAACAGCTAAGAATCCATCAATACAGGTCTGGTAAACATCTTCATGTTCAGCATGATCAAATACAACAGAGATAGCAGCAATAGTCGGACCCGACATTATTGCAAACATATCATGGTCAAGGTATGCTCTAGAATCAGCTATAATAAACGGTGCAGTTTTCTTAGATTTGTGCATCAGATCTATCCACCGACTTGGGGTCATTTCAGGATAACCAAAGCCTTGCTCTGGAGTTGTGCGGATCTCATTCTTGCATATTGAGTGGTATAATTCCGACAGAAATTCTCGAGGTAGATCGTTGCCTCCATTTATATGCCGGTTATTCCGGATGAAATCCTCCTCTGTCATCTTTTTCTTTACTTGGACATTGTGCTGGTCAGTGTTGAGCATTATAAGTGAATATGATAACAACAAAGCAGC
Source organism: Hibiscus trionum (assembly GCA_030270665.1). NCBI lineage: Eukaryota > Viridiplantae > Streptophyta > Magnoliopsida > Malvales > Malvaceae > Hibiscus > Hibiscus trionum. The sequence goes on from BSYR01000050.1 coordinate 1,256,285, forward strand.
ATCCTTGTTAGCTAGAATCTGTGGTGATTGCTCATAGTACCTCTCAGAGAATGCTTCCAGCACCCTCTGTATCTTCTGTGATTCTCCAGGCAATCGAAAAGTTTCCAGGAACAGTCTTAGTGCAGTATCCAGATTCATATCTTGGAAATCAAATGTCCCAGCAAATTCATGAAGAACCTGAACACAGAACTCATCATGGTTTCCCAGGAAATCCCCAACAAGATTCTTATCTAATCCAGCAGTGTACCTGAAAAAGCAAGCCACACTTTGGGGGTCAAGTTTGTCAGGCAAAAGATGTGTTCCTTGGAGGAACTCTAACCCTTTTTTTGGATCACGGTTAAAGTGATCAGCTCCAATCATCAACCTTCTTTTGATGTATTTTCTCCGCCTGACAAATGGAACCCAATGAATTGGATCAGCATAGTTATCACACTTCACCATCCAGAATGGCAAATATTCCTCAAGAATAACTGGGGCCTGCTCTGAACTAACCGAACCATTCCCAATCCTCTCAGCCATTCCCTGGATAACAGCAATTAGACCATCCAAGGCAAGAATGTGCATCGCAGACAAAGGGCAGTTCACAGGGAATGCACTCTTTGACAACAAATTAGCAAGGTCTTCAAACACATTGCGGCAAGTAATATCACAATCTAAATTAGCATACATCTCCACCATAAATGTTTTCTGCCTACAGAAATCAACTAGAGCTTCCATGGCCACCTCCTGCTGCTGGTACGAAGCTCCATATTTGCCTTGAGCAAGCCTCAGAATTACACAGGAAAAGAAAGCCTCAAGCTGTAGTTTGAGTTCTGTACGGAGATGATGATAAAGATTTAGAACAATACTGCATACCATTGAAAGAATAAGTGGACTCATTGACAACCCAAATTGCATCAGATTACGAAATAATTCATCCTGAATCAAGCTCAATAGCCTTGGGTGACGACAGAAGGAAGGCCCACCCAATTCTATGGCAGAATTAATTAAGCCCAAGGCAAAAAGTGGAACATCTTCATCAAATGCGAGGGTATTTGAGCGCGGGTCCATTCCCACATGCTCAACAGCATTTAGTAAAGAACACAAGAAATGAAATATCTCCACCATGCAAGGGACGCCATATGGTTCTGTCATGAGGTGCAAATCATATGGCGCTGTCTCCTTTCCGTTACCAGCTACTACCATACTTTCTTCCCTCACAGTTCTTACCGGACCAGCAGAATTGGATGCAAAACTTCCAGAAGATGCTTGACCATCATACTCAGAGCCGTTTCCATTTTCAGCTTGTTTAGCCCCAAAGGCATAATCGTTATCTATCCCACCAAGCTGCAAAGCAGAAAAGTCAGATAAGATAATGTAGTAATAAAACCATAATCAGAAAAAACAAAACATAACTGAAGAACATCAATTGGCTTCTGGAAACAAGCTAAAGAAGAGGTTGAAACCAAAATTGAAAAAAAGAGAGAAACACTAGAGCAAGCACCAACCTCTAGTTTAGCAGTGCTACTTCTGTTAACCAAGGCATGCTTTGTGTTCTCAACATTTGAAAGGTGTGAAAATATACACCTAACAAGTTCATGCATTGTGTGGCGAGCTATCCGTTGTAACAACTCGCCTTTCTTCTCTGCTTGGTGAACTATTCGAAAGCAAGTGTTAACAATTGTGCAAACATGCTGATTGCTCAACATAACAGAGGCTTTACTTTTCATGCAAGCAAGAAGAACCTGCAGTATCTTCATCAGAACCACTTCTTCTGAGGCAGGATCTGTCACCTCAAATCGGCAGCTAGTCACAGAATCAACTACCAAACGCATAGCATCTTCAACATTTACAGTATTTTGATCAATTACATCAAGGGTTAAAATTTTGTGAACAGAAGATAGAGCAACACCAGTGATTTGTGCACCAGTTTCATCAGATTGAATCACATCTAAAAAAGGCTGGAGATACGCGGCAGGGTTGATGGTATGCCACTGATTCTGCCACAAGAAAATGTGCTTCCGTAATGCCTTCAATGACTGAATTAAAGAGTGTTCTAGCTGATCGTCACTTGACATGTATCGACCACCCCATCTTACATTTCTCCTCATGACAGCTAATACAGCACCTACTTCTGAATTAATCATGCATGCTAAAGTAGCTTTGTTAGAATATGTAATATCATAGTCCTCGGGTTCTTCCTCAATTGCCTTGATCCCAGATTGCAGCTTGAGACGCCCCATTTCTGAGTAATATCCTTCTGGAACCTAAGGCCTTTCTATATTTACCAACTGTTAGAAAGAAAGGCGCAGGGATCCCACCAGAGCATAACCTTCAAAAGTTACAAAGACGGCATTACAAACAAGTTCACTAACAATTTCATAAACTAAAGAATCAACTACTGCTCAACAACTAAAAGAAGATAAAAACATCTTAAACCAGCCTCAATAGCTACAACAAATACGCGGAAGACTAAATAAGCTAGCATGATAGCATGCATGTAGTAACACATGAAAGAAAATAGGTGCAGGTAAGCCTGTACATTCATATTGCAAAGCAAAGAGACAGGCTAAAGAAACATCTCAATACATAAGAAAAGCAAAAGAAAGGGGGGGGGGGGGGATACTTGAATCAAATACTCCCAATTCCAAACCACAGACCAAGGTAAGGCCAGCTTCTCCACTACAGATGCACAGAACCTCAAAAGTCTGGCTCCATGTATATAATACAGTTACTAGATACGAATCTCTGTGGTAAAAATCATCTTGCGTTTATGAAATAAACCTCGAGTATAAATAATGGTCTAACGAACATCCTTAAGTTTCTAAAACCAAGCTCCCAGCTGGAGCAGTTTCAAACCAGAATCCGCCTCCGAACCTTACTGTTTCCTCCCTTCAACCAACCCTTCCACCAGGAGATAATACCATCAGTTCGCTACATGGAAACTACAAACAACACTAAAATCGCATTATGTTTTTAATCCTAAATCTATTGCAAATCTAGGGTACCCTGAAAAAGGCAACGTTAAGGTTCCACAACCCATATATCAGTTTGAGCATATATGGGCAGCCCTAAAAGGAAATCAAATTGGAAACCATAGTCATCAAAAGAATTGAGCATTGAACCAACTATAAGAAGTCTAAAGTAAGACAATGCAGTTATAAAGAAGCTGCAGAATCACTACCAACCAAACAGAATCCAAATTTTAGTTTGAGTAAGTGAAAAAATATATAGCTAAATATATCTGCCTAAATTCTTTTCCACTTAGAACAACAGGAAACATCAGCAGTACCTATCACAAGTTAAGAGATGTAGCAAAATGAAAGAAAAAACTTCAGTTCACCAGATTTCAATCAACAAAGTGCAAAAATAAAACCACCAAATCACAGCTTAATCAACTAAAAACTAACATAGATCTGATACACAGGTTCAGAACTCATAAAATATGATAAAAAAATAAGGACAAGAAAAGAAACTTGAATTTCTAAATGCACAGACTTCGACTCATAGTTCGAGTTAACCTTCAAGATTCAAAATCGTTTTTCCTCTTCGTTTTTTTTAAGTTTCCGGCCTTCATTTCCTTTCCTCTACCTTATACTGCAGCTCAGCGCATATATAAAACTTACAACAAAAATTAGGGAAAACAAATAATTAAATCGTGGACGACGAAATTGAGATGAGATCGACGGGGGTAAACAAGTTACCTTAGTGAGATCCAACAATGAATTGAGAGGAAATGGAAAACGAGAAAAGCAAAGCAGTCTTGAGATCGACTGAAAATGAAAGTGAGATTTCCTAATTTACAAAAACAGCCCTTTAAATTATTTGTATTTTTTCTCTTTTTAAATTAATCATAGGAACCCGTAGAAAAAGGTTTGATCCATTTTTTTTCGATAAAAGAGCTGATGTTTCATATATCTCTATTTATTTAAGGATTAATATTTTGTGTGTTTTCAAATGAAAAATCAGCCCTTAAAATATTTTTTTTTATTTTTAGTTTTTAAATTATTTTCGATCAAAATTAGTCTAGACTATTATTTTTAGTCACTTTATGTCTTTAAACTATTTTTTGATCAAAATAAATATCTAAACTCTCTATTGGTTAAAAAAACTTTGTGATATGTCAATATTTTATTAGTCGAAGTAATTTTTCTTTTACTTAGATAATTATCGGACTTAAAGTGACAAAAAATAATAATTTAGAGACTTATTTTGAACAAAAAATAATTTAAGAACTAAAAACAAACATAGTTTAAGGGTTGATTTTTTTATTTAAGCCTTAAAATATCACTACAATGATAAGAGTAATTAATTGTTTAAGAAATTATAGAAGATTGTCAAAGGCTATTTTTCATCTAATTTCGAAAATTTATTTGATATAGACAATGGTCCAAAAAACACTCATTAGGACCAAATTTCATCTTTACCTTCCTTAGGTAGAAATTGTTAAAAAATAATGGAGAAAAAATAAAAAATAAGGTAATCTTCACTGGAGGTACCTTTTGTTTAGGGTGTGTTATATTTTGGTCACTCAAATTAAAAAAAATTATTTTGGTCACTTATGTTTTAAATTGTTATCGTTTTGGTTACCCGCGTGTTAGCCTTCGTTAACCCCGTTAATACGATGATGTGACACATTAATAAAAAAATTAATTTTAAATTTTACTCTCAAACTTTTAAAATTGTATTTTTTTACCATCTTCACACACAAAAAACTTCATTTTCTCTAAAAAAAAATCTTTAATCCAAACCCTAACCTCTCGGAGAGAGGAAGCAAGTGTAGGAGAATAGATAGGTGAAAGTTTATTGATTGCAGTTATGCAGGCATGAATATGATGGTAGAAAATGTAAGAGCATTTACAAATTACAAGCGGTATAAGATATTGTATTTGCACCCCGGGAGACTTGAGATCCACAACTGAATCTGAAACAATTCCTTAATTTGACAGCAGCGGCAACAACGCTGTAACATTTGTTGCTGTCCAATAATACAGATTACAGACATATCAGAATTCTTTGAAGCATCTTTCGGAATCTTCATTTGGCAATGTAACTCAAATATGTAATATAGGATAAATAAATAAATCCCCCGTGGCTGTAGTTTCGTTAGAATTAGAAACCACAATGTTAAGAGCAGCATGTGTGTATTCTTGTACTGTTCCAATATGTGTATGGCCATATGGGTAAGTCATTCTTACCGAATACATTTTAAGTCAAAATGGCCCATCTACGGATGAAAATTGTCAGTCAACTCACGGTAAATGGCTTGAAATGACGTAATAAATTTATACGGCAGTGCACACTGACATGACAATATCATATAGACAAATATGTTCACTTGAAAAATATTACATCAATCAAAAAATAATTTTATAAAATTATATAAAATATAAAACAATTTTTTTTGCTGACTTATCATTTTATCAAGTCTTTTTAAAATGTTTATTGTCAATTTTTTAACAATTTTCATTCGCAAAGGTGCCATTTTGACCTAAAATGAAACGTTGGGGTTGAATTGCTCCAAAAAACGAATAAGGGGCAAAGTGATTATTCAGTCAAACGTTTGGGGTATTTTTTAACTTTATGACAATAAAGTTTTAAAAGTTTTGAGAGTCAAATTTAAAATTAACCTTTTTATTAACGTTTCATGTCATTGCATTTGTAACGACCCAAATTTTCATGTCAACGATTGGTCGTTGACCCGGGTTATGAACTCTCGTGTTGGTTTGAAAAATTAGACTCATTAGGTTAAATTTGGACCTTTTGGATGAGAATTGAATTATTTAGGTTTAGTAAGTAGCCATTTTGTAAAATGTTTATGTTGTATTTGGGCCCATTCTTAATTAAGAGGTTGATTTCCTTTTTTAAAAGGCTTGTCTTCTCGTGTTGGGGGGGGGGGGGGACAAATATTGGGTTTGTGAGATCATCCTTTTTTTCATTTTTTCCTCTCTTTTTTTCTTCTTTAAAACCATGGCCATCAAAGTTTAACGATTAAATTCTTACCTTCCAAAGTCATATTTTGAAATTTATGAGTGAAGAAGAAATTAATCATCGTTCCAAGAACTTCGTAAAAATAGTCTTCTCTTCTCGAAAATGTAAATTTGTCATTTATAAATTTTTGGTGTTTAAGGCTTGTAAGAAGCTTTTCCTTAGTTTTAAGGTTATATATTCGTAGCTAAGCTTACCCCAAGTTGTTATCTTAAGTATTGTCTCATTTTTATGTTGTATGGTAAAAAGGAAGTGTTTGAGGGTTTTTCCAAGCTTGAGTTGAGAGAGAAGTTGTAGGGTTTTTGATTGGAAGGCTTGATTCGAGTTTCCAGTTAAAGGTCAGTACATCTTCGACTCCTACTCTTCTTGAAGATCATAAAGTGACTGATTTGCTTTATTTTGTGGTTTATGATTGCTAATAGGGGTTTTGGTAGCTTAAAGCTTTGTTAATGGTAAACTATGGATTAAATGTTAGTAAGGTGTAAAAAGGGTAGCAAACAACCCTAATTAACCTCCGTAAGATGTAAGATTGAGTTAAGGGGTTAAAAGGTTACGTTTTGAGAGCTTGGGAAGTGATTTCTTGAGCCTTGGAAACCATTTCTAGGCTTTGGTATCAGTACACGAGGAGCCCGTACCGATACCATGTGTTCTAAATGATGAACATAGGCGAAATTTAAAGGGAGTATCGGTACAGGCTTGAGCCGTATCGGTACCCCTGTTCCATTGATTTCTCTAGTAGCGAGGTTTCATACTAGTACGCTTCGGGGCATATTGGTACTAAAGGAGTATCGGTAAGCGGGGTTCGCGTATCGGTACGGGGTCAACGATCAACCCCTCCCCTGTGAAGTTGAGTATCGATACACATAGGGTGGTGTTGAGTGTGTAAAAGTTCTATATTTTACCCCCTATTTAACCCATATTTCTGCTGCATTCAAGCATAATTCATTGCATTTAGGTTAGATTTCAGTTTTACATCACAAATATATTAAATGGCACAGTTTCTACTGAAATTGGTTGCTTTTGCAGGTAGCTGCTGCAGCAGACGGAGGGCAGTGAAGAATTAGAGCTGGAACTGGAGATGCAGTCGAGGAGGATGATGCTGCCATGGCCGCTGCCGTGGCAGCCAAGGACGACATCGATAGTGAAGGGAAGAAAGTGAAGTGGACCTCGACAGAAAGAGAAAATTAAGCCCATCTGTCGTGGAGTACCCGTATATTTTTCCGAGACCTAGATCAGAATGAAGGCCAAGCCCAAAGTTCAAGGAAGAAATCCCAAGCAAGAAGCAAGGATGAATTAAAGACTGCTGCTTTGAAGATTTAGTCTTTATTAGAGTTTTACTTTAATTTAAAGTTGTATTCTTTCCATATTAGAAAACTTGAACCCAAGGCCTATATAAAGGCATGTAATTCGACCTAGGAGAGGACATCACCATTCTCTAGCCTTCTTCCCAAAACCCTAGCCGTTTACCTTCCTCACCATGTTCTAAACTTCCCCCTAGGGCTAAGGGTTGATTTGTAAAGTAGTTGCAAGGATTGCTTTGTTTTAGGATTTTCTTTGTTCAATAAAATTACTTCAAGTTCTCTTATTCTGGTTTTCAACATCTTGCAAGAGTTTCGGGAGAGCATTGTGAGATTATCTATTTGCTTAATATCGGGAGAGTTAAGTATATGAAAGGAATAAGTGCGAGTTCTCTACTTTATAGTTGAACTATCTTGGACCTAGGGATAGGACGAGGTTAAGTGGCTAAGGAAGAATTCAACAACATCGGTGTTCATCCTTCGATTCACGCCGGGAGGTATCATCAAAGCCGTTTTCATCGACAGACTTGGACCTAGGGATAGGCCAAGGCACAAAAGGGATTCTTGACAAGCTTGAAGTACTGAGTTGAGTAATCGTTTCCGCGATAACCAACGGACTGCTACCGCGACAGGTGCTGCCGCAGCAGGCGCGACGACATAACAAAGTTTCCTAGACTTTGCAACACCTACACTACTGAGCAATTCAATACCGGCCCATTCTCTCTATCTTGATTTCAATCCTCTTTATTTTCAAGTATTCTTTATATTTTCGTGACAACAATTTAAACTATTTCTTTTCCTCTCGTACAGTAAGTCAATGTGAAGCTATTGGCCCAGTCCCTGTGGAGACGATATCCGATACTTCAGTATCACTTTACTACTTGCGTCGTGTACACTTGCACTACATTGCGATAGACACTTTTACACGCAACAAGTTTTTGGCGCCGTTGCTGGGGACTGGCAACATATCTTTACCCTACCTTTCACTGCATTCGTTTTATCTTTCTGTTTTACTTGGATTGTTCAACCTATACCTTTCACAAGGTCTTTTTGTTTTCGTATGCGCAGATCTCAACGGGGGAAGGAACCGGAGCACCAGTTAGATCCTGAACCCGAACGAACGTTCAATCTCAAGAAAAGAGTATGTTACCTCGTTGAAAGAAACAAATACCTAGAGGAACAACTCATAGCAATAGAGAACGAAGGACGTGGAGAAAGAAGGGACAACCAAGGGAATCTCCAGGATAATAACAATCATGTCGGAGATGGAGTGAACGGCCAAGTTGTCGATCCTCCTGCCGCTGCTGCACGCCGGTCATGCCGAGACTACATGCTTAATGATCATGTAGAACTAGAAACAGCCCTGCCGGACGTAGATGTTGACAACTTTAAGCTGAAACCTGTTATGTTCAGCATGATCAACAACGCTGGTCAATTTAGTGGTGCCGCTACTGAGGACGCTAGGGAGCATCTGAAAACGTTCCAGGAAATCTGTGGTTCGTTTAGACTACCAGGAGTTAATCCGGAGATACTGAGGCTTCGGTTATTTCCTCATTCATTGAGTGACAGAGCAAAGACTTGGTGGAATAAACTAACGCCGGGTTCAATAAGAACTTGGGCATATTTAACTCATGAATTTTTATCTCGTTTTAATCCTTCACACTTATCTGAGCGATTACGTAACGAAATTGCTACTTTTCAACAGGAAGAAGACGAGCCGATGCACGAGGCCTGGGACATATTTACCACTCTCTTGAGGAATTGTCCAATGCATGGATTCCCCGTTTGGAACCAGGTAACAAAATTCTATAATGTTGCCAATTTACAAACTCGTATTAGAATTGATTCAGCAGCAAACGGATTACTGCTGGACAAAGACCCAAATGAAGCAATGGCAGTGTTGAAAAATCTAGCAAAGAACGAGGAACAGTTTTCTACGGCAAGAAGAGGGGGTAAAAGAGTTCTAGCTGTAAAGGATTATGAGGCCGACAATACGTTAAAATCACAGGTGGCATACCTCACAAAAGCGATGAAAAAGCTCTTAAAAGAAGATTCACAGCCTATCTATTCTGCTGAAGAGGTATGCGAAACTTGCGATGGAAATCACAGTTCAGAGGAGTGCCCGTTACAGTTAGAAGAAGGGATGTATGTTGGAAACTACAACAAGCAGAATTATAACTCCAACAATTACAATCCCAACTGGAGAAAGGATCCCAAGTTCTCTTGGAGCAATCCTAATATGCCCTGAATCCTCAAGCACAGAACACTCAGAATTAGGGAGGACCTAGATTGCTGACTCGGCAGTAACTGCAGCAGCAGCAGCAACAACCACCAGCTGCCTCAAATAGTATACTGGAACAGACTCTGGCTACATTTATGTCTCAAACAGGAACCTACATTGAGAACATGAATCACTTTGTCAAGAAGACGGAAACATTCATGGATAAAACAGAGATGCGGATGACCAATCATGAAGCTACTCTGAAATCATTGGAGACACAGATGTGTCAGATTTCCCAGCATGTTAAACCAAGGCAGAATGGCGGATTTCCTAGCAATACTGAAAATGCTAGACAGCCCACACATGAGCAATGTAAAGCCATCACTACTAGGAGTGGGAAGAAATTGCCAGGGCCAGAGAAGGAAGCTGAAACAGTTAAGAAACCAGCCTTGGAGTCTCCTGCCGAGGAAGCTGCCCCGGCAGACGACAAGCAGCCTACTGCCGATGAACCTGTCATGACATCAGAAGGGACAGAGGAGAAAGATGATGAGCCTAAACCTCCTCAGATCCGTATGCAGTGGGAAGGACGCATTGCGGATTATCTTCCCCCACCACCTTTCCCTCAGCGGCTACAGAAATTAAAACATGAATCACAGCTTAAGAAAATTTATGATATTTTTAAGGAGGTTCATATCAACATTCTGCTGTTAGATGCTGTAAGGAAAATACCTGGTTATGCCAAATTTCTCAAGGATGCCATGTCGAAGAAGTCCAGACTTGGGGAATTTGAAACGGTTAACATGACACATGGATGCATGAGTATTCTGCACAAGTATCCACCCCAGAAGAAGAAGGATCCTGGGAGCTTCATCATACCGTGCATAATCGGAGACAAATTTGTGGGTAAGGCACTTTGTGATCTTGGTGCTAGTATAAATTTAATGCCCAAATCTGTTTTTTAGAAATTAGATATTGGAAAAGCTCGGCCCACAACAGTAGTACTGCAGCTGGCAGACCGCTCTTACGTTCACCCAGAAGGAAAAATTGAAGATATTCTGGTAAGAGTGGATAAGTTTATTTTTCTGCTGACTTTCTTGTCTTAGATTGTGAAGCAGATGAGAATGCACCAATCATCCTGGGGCGACCCTTCTTATCCACAGGAAGATCACTGATTGATGTGGAAAAATGAGAACTCACTATGAGAGTGAATGATCAAGAAATCAAGTTGAACGTTCTCCAAGCAATGAAACATGTTGATGCAGAAGAAGAGTGCAAGGCCATCACAGCAATTACCTTTGACCAACCCTGCATCAGGTCGGGCTGCCACGACATCAAAATTGGCCACTGCCTCGGCAGCCATTTAGAAGACTGTCACGACAGCACCGATGACAGCAGCTCCTTAGAAAACGATACATCTGATACTGAAGAACAAGATGAGGTAAACTAGATAGGCAACCACCCAGGTAAGTTGTTCGAGCCCTTAAATTATACCTCGGATAACCATATAATTCAAAAGCCATCAACTGTTAAGCCTCCTGTTCTAGATCTGAAGCCCCTGCCAGGGCAGTTAAAATATGCTTTCCTTGGTTTAAATGATACGTTGCCTGTAATCATCTCTTCCAAGTTGATGCAGGAACAGGAACAACAGCTAATAGGGATGCTGCAGCAGCACAAAAAGGCGATTGGATGGACGATAGCTGATATCCAAGGCATCAGTCCGGCACTATGCATGCATAAAATCCTCCTAGAGGATGATCATAAGCCGACTATTGATGCACAGAGATGTCTGAATGATGCTATGCGAGAGGTGGTGCGTAAAGAGATAATAAAGTGGCTAGATGCTGGAATAATCTATGCCATCTCAGATAGCAAGTGGGTGAGCCCGTGTGCAGTGTGTTCCCAAGAAAGGAAGAATAACCGTGGTAACCAACGAAGACAATGAGCTAATCCCAACCAGGACTGTGACCGGTTGGAGGGTTTGTATGGACTATCGGAAGCTTAACAAAGCTACCCGAAATGACCACTTCCCCTTACCCTTTATAGATCAAATGCTTGATAGATTAGCGGGTAAGCCTTACTATTGTTTTCTTGATGGTTACTCAGGTTACAATCAAATAGCCATCGCACCGGAAGATCAAGAAAAGACGACATTCACATGCTCGTACGGTACATATGCTTTTTGGAGGATGCCATTTGGACTCTGTAATGCACCAGCCACCTTTCAAAGGTGCATGATGGCAATATTCTCCGATATGGTGGAGGACTTCCTAGAGATATTTATGGATGATTTTTCAGTCTTTGGAGACAACTTTGAAAGCTGCCTAGGCAACCTACAGAAAGTGCTCGAGAGATGTGAAAAGGCAAACTTAGTATTGAACTGGGAAAAATGTCACTTCATGGTAGATGAAGGGATAGTCCTCGGCCATAAAATTGGAATCAGAAGTTTCTTAGGGCATGCTGGTTTTTATCGGATGTTCATCGCGAATTTTTCAAAGATCACGAAGCCCTTATGCCATCTTCTGGAGCAGAACCGTCCCTTCGACTTCAACGCTGAATGTACTGAAACATTCAAGGTCCTGAAAGAAAAGCTGGTAACAACCCCAATAGTACATCCACCAGACTGGAAACCGTCGTTTGAAATCATGTGTGATGCTAGTGACTATGCTGTCGGGGCAGCACTTGGGCAGAGAAAAGACAAGCTTTTTCATGTCATATACTATGCCAGTAAAACACTGAATGACGCCCAAGCGAACTACACAACCACAGAAAATGAGCTATTAGCCGTGGTATTCTCTATTGACAAGTTTCGTTCTTATATACTTGGAACGAAGGTCATAGTCCATACAGACCACTCTGCATTGAAGTATCTATTCACCAAAAAGGATGCAAAGCCTAGACTGATACGTTGGATTCTGCTACTACAAGAATTCAACTTGGAAATGAAGGACAAAAAGGGGACAGAGAATCAGGTTGCAGATCACTTGTCAAGGTTAGAGAAGGGAAAAAGTCTCCCAGTAGACGAGACACACATACTGGAGACCTTCCCTGATAAGCAGCTGTTCGCTGCCACAATCACTGCCGCGACAGCCATGGCGGCAGGTAAGTTTTTTGAACTCCCCTGGTACGCCAATTTCGTTAATTTTTTAGTTAGCGAAATAATTCCTCCTGACCTTAATTATCAAGCTAGGAAAAGGTTCCAAAATGATGTTAAGCATTATTATTGGGACGAACCTCTTCTTTTCAAAATTTGTGCAGATCAAGTTATAAGGAGATGTGTACCACAGGATGAACATGAAGATATACTTCATCACTGTCATGCTTCACCGTATGGAGGACACTTGGGAGGCAACAAAACTGCTGCTGTTGCGTGTAAAATAGTCTATCGCAATTATAGTGCAAGTATACACGACGCAAGTAGTAAAGTGATACGAAGTATCGGATATCGTCTCCACAGGGATTGGGCTAATGACTTCACCTTGTTTACTGCACGAAAGCAAAGGAAATAATTAAGAGTTGTCACGAGAATAATAAGGTAAAAACGTAAAATAAAGGATTGAGAAATTAAGAAAGAGAGAATGAGCTGGTATTGAGTTGCTCAGTAGTGCAGGTATTGAGTTGCTTAGGATCTCCAGTTCTGTCGTCGCTCCCGTCGCCGACAGCACCTGTCGCGGCGTCTGTCCGTTGGCAGTCGCGGCAGCAGACACACCAACTCCGTACTTCAAGCTTGGCAAGAATCCCAGATCTGCCTTGCCCTATCCCTAGGCACAAGTCTGTCGATGGTCACGTCTTTGATGATACCTCCCGGCGTGAATCGAAGGATGAACACCGATGTGTATGAATTCTTCCTTAGCCACTTAACCTCGCCCTATCCCTAGGCACGAGATGGTTCAACTATGAACTAGAGAACGCGCTCTTATCTCTTTCGTATACTTAACTCTCCCGATGCTAAGTAAATGGATAACCTCACAATGCTCTCCTGATGCTCTTGCAAGATATTAAAACCAAGATAAAAGAAATTGAAGTTTATTTTATTGAACTTGAAAAATCCTAAAACAACGCAACCCTTACAACTACTTTACAAAACAACCCGTAGCCCTTGGGGGAAATTAGAACATATCGGTGACAGGTAAACGGCAGGGGGGTTTTGGTTGTCGGTTATGGGGTAGAATGAGGGATCCTTCCTCCTAGGTTAAATCTATGCCCTTATATAAGCTTTGGGCTCAAGTTATCTAAGGTAACAAGGATTACAACTTTAATTAGAAGTAAGATTCTAATAGAGACTTAATCTCTAAGTCTCCTACTTTGCAGCCGCCATCCTTGTTTCTAGGAATTTCCTCTCCTTGAGCTTTGGCTTGACATATCTTTTGATCCGGGGCTTGGAAAAATATTTGGCTTTCACACGACAGACGAGCAGATTTTTCTCTATCTATCGAGGTCCACTTGACTTTTCCTCTTCATAAATCTGCTGTCACCATGCTGTCACGACAGGTCCTTGACAGGTTCATCTCCTTTGGCTGCTTGTCCAGTTCCGCTCTCCTGCTTCTCTGTCCTGCGCCTGCCTTCAACATCTACTATGGCAGATACCTGCAAAATTAGCCATCTTTTAGTAGAATCCGTGCCTTTAGTCCATTTGTGATGTTTTACTAAAAACTAACCTAAATGCAATGCAATGATGCTTGAATGCAGCAGAAATATGGGTTAAAAAGGGTGTAAATAATAGAACTTTTACACACTCAACACACCCCCAAACTCAAGTTTTTGCTTGTCCTCAAGCAATTAAGACTTAAAAGAAAAAAAGAAAATTTTTGTGTTGGCCTTCAAACAGTGAACTGTCCCTTACCCGTCGCTTACTCTCTATGGCGGCAGCAACTTGTCGGAAAGGTTAGGATCTGTCCGGAATCTCCCTATAGCTCTCGTGCAGTGTGTGCATGCTTGTGAACAGTTATATGCTAAGACTCTCTTAGTTTCACTAGAATATTCAACTCCTTAACTCGAATTTTTATGCCAAGGTTTACTTTTTATAAGGCACCTTTTCATGCTTCTTTTTCTTCTATTTTCAAGCTAAATTTTTCTAGAGCCGGTTTCGGGCACCTCTAGTTAGCTTCCTAGAGCCGGTTTCGGGCACCTCTAGGTTTTTGTTTTTCTTTTGCTAAACCTCTTTTCTAGAGCCAGTGTTAGGCACCTCTAGGGGCTATTCAAGTTCTACGCATCCTATTCTAGTTTGGCTAAAAGAAGTCTAAGCAGTATAACAGTCACAAAAGTGTTTAAGTTTTCAGAACTATAGAAAGGCTCTAAACTTTTCCTTAACCTGTCCTAAAGATGCTGCCACGACAGAGCCGTCATGACAGGTAAGTTAACTTTACAGTTTTAAGCCAACAGTTTTGATTTTCTGTTTTTTTTTTTTTTTTTTTTTTTTTTTTTAAAAAAGACACACAATAATTAAAAGATGTGCTAAAGACTCCATTAATGATGGAGGGTTGCCACCCCCAAACTCAAGGGTTGCATTGCCCTCAATGCAAAATGACATAAAAAAAATACATCACAAAATATAAAGGCAGGCAGCAATAAGAGACAATAAATACTTAAATTTTCACGTGCTGCTCTCACTACTGCTGCTGACGCGGATCTGATGGCGGCGCCTGCGCTGAGGTGGTGGTTGGACAGGTTCAACGGCAGGTTGCTCAACAGGTTCATCGGTCTGTTGAGGGGCGGTTTCTTCCACTAGTCGAACATCGGAACTGCTGCTGCTGTCCCAGCTGTCGCTTGTGATGGCTTGGGACAGTCTTCTTTTGTCGGCCACATGCTTAATGCGTTTCACTCTTGTGAAGGCGCTGTCCAAATTCCTCCCGACAATAGGGCTGTCATCAGTGGCAGCTCGCTTTGTTCCTCGAGGTGAAGTGTCTGCCGAGGGGCTGCCGGCTGCCGTTGGGGATGGTGTGGAGGAGGCAGATTCTCCGTGGGGAGAGACAGGTGGTGTGGGAGTGGGGGAGGGTATATTGAAATAATGGGCGGGGAAGGTGGGGAAATTGACATCCGTATAATTCAAAGTATTGGTAATGAAATTTACCGTAGAATTGGAGAAGTCACGGATGAATGTCATTAAGCCCATCTGGCGCTCCTCTACCCTCAAGATGGCAGCAAGGATCTGGGCGTTCTGATCTGTCGGAGCGGTGTTGGTGGCAGCTTCGGGGGTAGGTTCGGTGGCCGGCTCATCATCAGACTCAGCAGGAGGGGCGTTTGGGTCGAAGGCGTTGATGGGAGATGCAGCTACGACCTCCATGAGGCTGGAGATGTTGCTGTCTGTCCAGCCGCTAACCTTCTTAATTTTGTCGGATGGCTCATCTGGTACGGCAGCACAACGGCAGAGGGCAGTGATGGTCGACGGTAGGCATAATCGCGAGTCCGAGCGGAATGCACAATCAAGGATGCTGTCCCTCATGTACCTGCCCACGTTAATGGGCCTGTCGTGCATGATAGAGTGGATGAGGGCCAACCGCTGCCTGTTGACTGTTGTGTGGTGAGATGAGGGCAGGATACGCTTTTTGATAAACGCGTTCCATAGTTTTGCCTCTGGGAGTAGCTGCCCTCTGTTGACAGAGTGGGGGTTCTTCTTACTGGTGCTCCATGTCGTGCCTGCTTCTGTCAATTCCCTCATGACAGCATCGTGGCCGGCAGCATCGAGGGTGTCCCAGAACTGTTGATGAGCATCATCGTTGGGGCCAAGGAAGAGGCCAAAGACATGGTTGATGCTGCTGGCGGTGAAAGGAACTGTCACTCCTCGAACGGTGACAGATGTCGCCGTCTTGCTGTCGATCGCCGCATAAAACTCCCTGACCAGGGTGTCATTAAGCTCTGCCGGCTGTTCGGCAAAATCCTCCCAAAGTTGTGCTGTTATGGCCCTCATTATGAACGGCCGAAGTCCCATATGGGGGGCATCTCTGTTGTAGATGAAGCTCCGCTCCTCCCATAGTTCCTTGTTAGCGAACGGGGCTGCTGCTGAAGAAGAAGCGGCAGCAGTGTTTTGACGGGTTTGGCGTGAAGACATTTTTGGTTGCAAGGGCTGCAAATGAAAGAAAAAGAGATAAAACTAGAGGAGAATAGCAAGAGAGAAAATCTGAAGTGATGAAAAGTGAAAGGGAGAAGGGGGTTTTATAGCTGTTTGGGAGCTGCCCGTTTAATGCCGCAACGGCAGGCGAGAATAACGGGGCGGCAGATTGAATATAGCGTGTCTGACGCGTCTGACACGTATTAATGCGTCTGCTGTGCGTCTGCCGCACGCTTCTCCGTCTGCCGTGTCAGTCTGTTGATAGCCTGTCTTGTCCGTCTGTTGCGGCAGCTGGAACGGCAGGCTTTAATGAATGGGTTTTAGTGGGCTTGATGGATGGGTGGTGGGCTTGGGCCACTTCTTCTTTTCTTCTTGACTCCTTTATTTCCTAAAAACTGAAATTATAAAAACCAAACATTATTTGAATAAAATAAACCTAATTTCCTAATAATAATAAAATAAAAATTAGGTTAAATTAGTGATGCCTTGTGGGGCATCATCTAAAGTAACCACTTCCTGTAGTCTTGGGGCTTCAGTCCCCTGATAGTGCTTGAGGCGTTGTCCATTGACTTTGAATTGGTGCCTATCTTTTAATGATTGAATTGTAATGGCACCATGGGGAAAAACTTGAACCACTTGGAACGGGCCAGACCATCTAGATTTTAGCTTCCCTGGAAAGAGTTTCAACCTAGAATTAAACAACAACACAAGCTGCCCTGGGCAGAACTGTCGTGGCAGCAACTTCTTGTCATGCCACTTCTTAGTTTTTTCCTTGTAGATCCTTGCATTGTCGTAAGCCATTGTCCGTAATTCTTCGATTTCGTTCAGATCCAATAACCTTTTCTGGCCGGCCTTATCCAAGTCCATGTTCACTGCCTTAATTGCCCAATATGCCTTGTGCTCGATCTCGACAGGCAGGTGGCAGGTTTTCCCGTAAATCAGTCGGAATGGAGACATGCCCAATGGAGTCTTGAAAGCTGTCCTGTATGCCCATAATGCATCATTCAGAAGTAAAGACCAATCTTTCCTAGTTGGTTTAACCATCTTTTCAAGGATGTTCTTCACTTCCCTATTTGATATCTCAGCCTGTCCATTGGTCTGTGGGTGGTATGCTGTCGCGATCTTGTGCTTGACACCATATTTTTTCAAAGCGGCAGCAATTACCCTATTATCGAAATGTCTCCCTTCATCACTGATAATCGCTCTAGGGATGCCAAATCTAGAAAAAATGTGTTTGTGCAAAAACTTTTGGACCGTCTTGGCATCATTTTTTTGCGTTGCGATTGCTTCTACCCACTTGGAGACATAGTCCACTGCTAGGAGGATGTAAAGGTTTCCACACGAGGATGGAAAAGGTCCCATAAAATCAATCCCCCAAACATCAAAGATTTCTACTTCTAAAATATTCTGCAGTGGCATCTCGTTTCTCCTTGAGATGTTACCTGTCCTCTGGCATCTGTCACAGTTTCTGTAAAATTCCTGTGCATCTTTATAAAGTGTCGGCCAGTAGAACCCTGACTGCAGCACCTTGGCAGCCGTTTTATTTCCTCCTAAGTGACCTCCATATTGTGAGGCATGACAGTGATGGAGAATGTCTTCTTGTTCTTCTTGTGGTACACACCTTCTTATAACCTGGTCTGCACACATTTTGAAAAGAAGAGGTTCGTCCCAATAATAATGTTTAACATCATTTTGGAACCTCTTCCTTGCTTGATGATTAAGATCAGAAGGTAATATTCCGCTAACTATATAATTAACGAAATCAGCATACCAGGGAAGGTTAGAAGACTTACCTGCCGTCATGGCTGTCGCGACAGCTACTGCGGCAGCGAAGAGTTGTTCATCTGGGAAGGTCTCAAGTATTTGTGTCTCATCTAAAGGTAGACTCTGTCCCATGTCCAACCTCGACAAGTGGTCTGCCACTTGATTTTCTGTCCCCTTCTTGTCTTTGATCTCAAGGTCGAATTCTTGTAATAGCAAGATCCATCGTATCAACCTAGGCTTTGCATCCTTCTTTGCAAACAAATACTTGAGGGCAGAATGATCGGTGTGTATTATAACCTTCGTTCCAAGTATGTAAGAACGAAACTTGTCGATGGAGAACACCACAGCTAACAGCTCCTTTTCTGTGGTGGTATAGTTCACTTGGGCTTCATTTAATGTTTTGCTGGCATAGTATATGACGTGAAACAGCCTGTCCTTGCGCTGCCCAAGTGCTGCCCCGACAGCATAGTCACTAGCATCACACATGATCTCGAATGGTTGTGTCCAGTCTGGTGGCTGTACTATGGGGGCTGTCACTAATTTTTCCTTCAGAACCTTGAATGCTTCAGTACATTCTTTGTTAAAGTCAAAGGGTCGGTTCTGCTCTAGGAGATGACATAGAGGCTTGGTGATTTTTGAGAAATTTGCAATGAATCTCCTGTAAAAACCAGCATGCCCTAAAAAACTCCTAATGCCCTTGACAGTTGTTGGTGGCGGCAGCTTTTCAATGACCTCTATTTTTGCCCTGTCGACTTCTATCCCACGGCAGCTAATCTTATGGCCTAGAACTATCCCTTCATCGACCATAAAGTGGCATTTTTCCCAATTAAGAACAAGATTAGCTTTTTCACATCTTTCAAGTACCTTTTGAAGGTTGCCGAGGCAGCTCTCAAAATCATCTCCAAAAACGGAAAAATCATCCATGAAAATCTCAAGGAAGTCCTCGACCATGTCGGAGAATATTGCCATCATGCACCTTTGAAAGGTGGCAGGTGCGTTACAGAGGCCGAATGGCATCCTCCTAAATGCGTATGTTCCGTAGGGGCATGTGAAAGTTGTTTTCTCTTGATCCTCCGGTGCAATAGCAATTTGGTTATAACCTGAATAACCATCAAGAAAACAATAATAAGAATTACCCGCTAATCTGTCAAGCATTTGATCAATAAAGGGTAAAGGAAAGTGGTCCTTTCGGGTAGCTTTGTTAAGCTTCCGATAGTCCATACAAACCCTCCAACCGGTCACAGTCCTGGTTGGGATTAGCTCATTGTTATCATTGGTTATCACTGTCATTCCTCCTTTCTTTGGAACACATTGCACCGGGCTTACCCATTTGCTGTCGGAGATGGCATAAATAATACCAGCGTCTAACCATTTAATTATCTCTTTACGCACTACCTCCTTCATCGCAAGGTTTAACCGCCTTTGGGCATCAATAGTCGGCTTATGGTCTTCCTCTAATAGAATTTTATGCATACAGATTGCCGGACTAATACCCTGAATGTCTGCTATCGTCCATCCAATTGCCTTTTTGTGCTGTCTTAACATGTCGACCAGCTGTCGTTCCTGTTCCTGCGGCAGCTTAGCAGAGATGATTACGGGCAGTGTTTTATCACAACCAAGATAAGCATATTTAAGCTGCCCTGGCAGGGGCTTAAGTTCTAAGACAGGTGGTTCAACAATAGATGGCTTTTGGATTAAATGATTACCCGAAGTGTAATTCAAGGGTTCGAATAACTTACCTGGACGATGGTCTAACCAGTCGACCTCCTCTTGACCTTCAGTGTCAGATGTATCAGATGTAGAGGAGTCACTGTCGTCGAAGCTGTCGTCGTTGCTGTCGTGACAGGTTTTTAAGTGGCTGTCGCAGCAGTGACCAAGTTTTATATCACGGCAGCCCGACCTGAAACAGGGGTAATCAAAGGTCACCTCAATGATGGCCTTGCACTCCTCGTCTAAATCAGCACGTTTCATTGATTGGAGAACATTCAACTTGATCTCTTGGTCGTTTACTCGCATGGTGAGTTCTCCTCTCTCCACATCAATCAGTGATCTTCCCGTGGCTAAAAAGGGTCGCCCAAGGATGACTGGTGCGTTTTCATCTGCCTCACAATCTAAAATAAGAAAGTCAGCAGGAAAAATAAACTTATCCACTCTTACCAAAATGTCTTCAATCTTTCCCTCTGGATGAACGTAAGAGCGGTCGGCTAACTGTAGGGTAACTGTCGTGGGCCGCGCCTTGCCAATACCTAGTTTCTGAAAAACAGATTTGGGCATTAGATTAACACTAGCACCTAGATCACAAAGTGCCTTACCCACAAATTTGTCACCGATTACACAAGGTATGAGGAAACTCCCTGGATCCTTCTTCTTCTGGGGTGGCTGTCGATGAAGAATACTCATACAACCATCTGCCATCCTTACCGTTTCAAACTCCCCAAGTTTGTATTTCTTGGACATGACATCCTTGAGAAATTTAGCATAACCGGGCATTTCCCTAACAGCATCTAACAACGGAATATTAATCTGAACCTGTTTAAAAATATCATAAATCTTTTTAAGTTGAGATTCTTGCTTAGCTTGCTTTATCCGTTGAGGAAAGGGTGGTGGGGGGCGGTAGTCAGCTACACGGCCTTCCCACTGCATACGAATCTGAGGACGATGTTCTTCATTTTTCTCCTCTGTCGCTTCTGCTGTCGTGGCAGGCTTATCGGCAGCAGTCTGTTTGTCACCTGTCGGGTCAGCTTCCTCGGCAGGTTTATCCAAGGCAGGTTCTTTTTCTGTTTCAGCTTCTTTTTCCGGCCCTGGTAACTTTTTCCCACTCCTAGTAGTAATCGCCTTACATTGCTCATGTGGGGGCGGTCTAGCATTTTCAGTATTGCTAGGGAAACCTCCATTTTGCCTCGGCTTAATGTGCTGTGACACCTGACCCATTTGTGTCTCTAGAGATTTCAAGGTAGCCTCATGATTTGTCATCCTCATCTTAGTTTCATCCATAAAGTTTTCCGTCTTTTTGACAAACTGATTAATATTCTCCATATATGTACCAGTCTGAGACATAAAAGTGGCCAGAGTCTGTTCCAATACACTGCTTGTGGCAGGTGGCGGCTGCTGTTGCTGCTGCGACGGCAGGTTCTGTGGCAGGTGTTGCGGCTGCTGTTGCTGTCGCGTCAACAATCGGGGACCCCCTTGATTCTGATTATGCACTTGCGGATTCAGCGCATTGTTAGGGTTACTCCAAGAAAATTTGGGATCTTTCCTCCAATTAGGATTGTAGTTGTTGGAATTATAGTTTGGCTTGTAATTTCCAACATATTTTCCCTCTTCTATATTTATAGGGCATTCATCCTTACTATGATTTCCCTCACAAGTAGTGCAAACTTCCTCGACAGCAAATCCTCGTATATCCTCTTCATTCAATAAATGTTTCATGGCTTTAGTAAGGAATGCTACCTGTGATTTCATAGTGCTGTCGGCCTCATAGTCCTTGACAGCTAGTACCCGTTTACCCCCTCTTCTAGCAGTCGGAAACTGCTCTTCATTCTTGGCCAGGTTTTTCAAAACTTGCAGGGCCTCATCCGGATCTTTATCCAATAATAACCCATTCGCTGCAGAATCAATTCGGATGCGAGTTTGTAGATTGGCAGCGTTATAGAACTTTGTAACCTGATTCCAGACGGGGAATCCATGCATAGGGCAGTTTCGAAGAAGAGTGGTAAACCTGTCCCAGGCCTCGTGCATTGGCTCGTCATCTTCCTGTTGAAAAGTAGCAATTTCATTACGTAATCGCTCAGATAAATGCGAAGGATTAAAACGAGATAAAAATTCACGAGTTAGATCTGCCCAAGTCATAATAGAACCCGGTGTAAGCTTATTCCACCAAGTTTTAGCTCTATCCCTTAATGAATGGGGGAATAACCGAAGCCTCAGTATCTCCGGACTAACTCCTGGCAGTCTAAACGAACCACAGATCTCCTGGAACGTTTTGAGATGCTCCCTAGCATCTTCTGTCGCAGAACCACTAAACTGTCCGGCGTTGTTGATCATACTAAACATGACAGGTTTAAGTTCGAAGTTGTCAACATCAATATCCGGTAGCGTGGTCTCCAGCTCTACATGATCATTCAGCATGTAGTCACGACATGACCGTCGTCCACCTGCTGCGGGCGGATTGGCGGCAGGTCCACCAGCAGGTTGGTTATGGGCCATCTTTTCTAGCTGTTCTTCGAGATATTCGTTTCTGTCTAAAAGTTGGCGAAGTTGTTTCTTGAGATTGAAGGAACGTTCGATCTCTGGATCTAATTTATATTCAGGATCTTCACCTCTTTTCGATCTGCGCATAAACAAGAAAACCTCGTGAAAAGCAAGAGTTGAAAACACAAAAGAAAAATTAAAGAAAAGAAAAAAAAAATAAAAACAAAAATAAAAATAAAAATAAAGAGTGCAATAAAAGAAAGATGTAGTTATGTTGCCAATCCCCGGCAACGGCGCCAAAAACTTGTTGCGTGTAAAATAGTCTATCGCAATTATAGTGCAAGTATACACGACGCAAGTAGTAAAGTGATACGAAGTATCGGATATCGTCTCCACAGGGATTGGGCTAATGACTTCACCTTGTTTACTGCACGAAAGCAAAGGAAATAATTAAGAGTTGTCACGAGAATAATAAGGTAAAAACGTAAAATAAAGGATTGAGAAATTAAGAAAGAGAGAATGAGCTGGTATTGAGTTGCTCAGTAGTGCAGGTATTGAGTTGCTTAGGATCTCCAGTTCTGTCGTCGCTCCCGTCGCCGACAGCACCTGTCGCGGCGTCTGTCCGTTGGCAGTCGCGGCAGCAGACACACCAACTCCGTACTTCAAGCTTGGCAAGAATCCCAGATCTGCCTTGCCCTATCCCTAGGCACAAGTCTGTCGATGGTCACGTCTTTGATGATACCTCCCGGCGTGAATCGAAGGATGAACACCGATGTGTATGAATTCTTCCTTAGCCACTTAACCTCGCCCTATCCCTAGGCACGAGATGGTTCAACTATGAACTAGAGAACGCGCTCTTATCTCTTTCGTATACTTAACTCTCCCGATGCTAAGTAAATGGATAACCTCACAATGCTCTCCTGATGCTCTTGCAAGATATTAAAACCAAGATAAAAGAACTTGAAGTTTATTTTATTGAACTTGAAAAATCCTAAAACAACGCAACCCTTACAACTACTTTACAAAACAACCCGTAGCCCTTGGGGGAAATTAGAACATATCGGTGACAGGTAAACGGCAGGGGGGTTTTGGTTGTCGGTTATGGGGTAGAATGAGGGATCCTTCCTCCTAGGTTAAATCTATGCCCTTATATAAGCTTTGGGCTCAAGTTATCTAAGGTAACAAGGATTACAACTTTAATTAGAAGTAAGATTCTAATAGAGACTTAATCTCTAAGTCTCCTACTTTGCAGCCGCCATCCTTGTTTCTAGGAATTTCCTCTCCTTGAGCTTTGGCTTGACATATCTTTTGATCCGGGGCTTGGAAAAATATTTGGCTTTCATACGACAGACGAGCAGATTTTTCTCTATCTATCGAGGTCCACTTGACTTTTCCTCTTCATAAATCTGCTGTCACCATGCTGTCACGACAGGTCCTTGACAGGTTCATCTCCTTTGGCTGCTTGTCCAGTTCCGCTCTCCTGCTTCTCTGTCCTGCGCCTGCCTTCAACATCTACTATGGCAGATACCTGCAAAATTAGCCATCTTTTAGTAGAATCCGTGCCTTTAGTCCATTTGTGATGTTTTACTAAAAACTAACCTAAATGCAATGCAATGATGCTTGAATGCAGCAGAAATATGGGTTAAAAAGGGTGTAAATAATAGAACTTTTACACACTCAACAGCTGCCAAGGTTTTGCAGTCAGGATTCTATTGGCCGTCACTGTATAAAGATGCTCAGATCTTCTATAAGAGCTGTGACAAGTGTCAACGGACGGGAAACATCTTAAGGAGACACAAAATGCCGCTGCAAAATATTCTTGAGGTCGAGATCTTCGACGTTTGGGGGATCAATTTCATGGGACCATTCCCATCTTCATGTGGGAACTTATACATCCTCCTGGCAGTAGATTATGTGTCCAAGTGGGTTGAAGCAATCGCCACTCAGAAAAATGATGCCAAGACGGTTCAAAGGTTTTTGCATAAAAACATTTTTTCCAGATTCGGCATACCTAAGGTGATCATCAGTGATGAAGGAAGGCATTTTGACAATAGGGTTATAGTTGCTGCCTTAAAAAAGTATGGTGTAAAACATTGGATTGCAACAGCATACCACCCTCAGACCAATGGACAGGCTGAAATATCCAACAGAGAGGTTAAGAACATTCTGGAAAAGATGGTTAAACCAACTAGGAAGGACTGGTCTTTACACCTCAATGATGCATTATGGGCCTACAGGACAACGTTCAAAACTCCATTGGGAATGTCTCTCTATAGGCTGATTTATGGGAAAACATGTCACTTACCTGTCGAGATTGAGCACAGAGCATACTGGGCCATCAAGGCAGTTAATATGGACTTGGAAAAGGCAGGACAGAAAAGGCTACTCGACTTGAACGAGATCGAAGAAATTCGAACAATGGCCTATGACAACACAAGAATATACAAAGACAAGACCAAGAAGTGGCATGACAAGAAGTTGCTGCCACGACAGTTCTGCCCAGGGCAGCTTGTGTTGTTGTTCAACTCTAGGTTGAAACTATTCCAGGGAAGCTGAAATCTAGATGGTCTGGCCCATTCCAAGTGGTACAGGGTTTTCCCCATGGTGCCATCACGATCAGATCTTTAAAAGACGGGCACCAATTCAAAGTGAATGGACAACGATTGAAGCATTATCAGGGGACTGAAGCCCCAAGAATGCATGAAGTGGTTACCTTAGGAGATGCCCCTCCCGGCATCCCTAATTTAACCTAATTTTATTTTTATTATTTTTATTATTTATATATTGTTGAGTGGATCAAATGATCGAAATGAACCAAGAGGAGGGTGAATTGGATTTTTAAAGGTTTAGGTGGTTGAAATTGCAAATTAAAAAGATATACAAGGAATTTTAGAGTGGTTCAAGTTCCAAATGAACTCTACATCCACTACCTTAGCTTCACTAAGGATTTGCAACAATTCCACTAATTGCTCTTCCCCTTTTCTAGGCTAAGGAGGTAACCCTTACAATTTTCGGTTAAATTTTCTACCCAAAATTTAACCCAATCCTCACACAATTAGAACAAAGATTTTGTTGGCTAAGAAAGTATCTCTCAATACAAATTGTAGCCCAATTACAAGCACTCAACCCAATTGAAAATGATAAGAATGAAAATTACAATTGGGGTTTCTAGACAATATTGGGATTTAGGCACAAATGCTTGGATTTGATGTTTTGATGTTTGGTTTTGGATCAATAGTTGTTGCTGGAGCTTTTAAAGGTCCCTTTTATACCTTCTCATTGATTTCTAGCCGTTGTGGTTGTTGCATTCATCAATAGAGCCGTTGGGAGTGTTATCTCACCTCCATAAATGCAGTCTGCAACCACCCGTTTCGAAACGCGAGACCCTGTTTCGAAACGGACCAAAATAGAAAGAGCCGTTGGGGTGCATTTAAGAGCCCATATCGAAACGGTTTTACCCGTTTCGAAACACTTTTGCCACTATCAAGGGTCGTTTCGAAACGAGTTCTGAAACGCCTTAACGGTTTCTGAAATATCAGTTAAAAACTTGCAACGGTCATATTTTTCAAATCAAATGAAGAACCGTTTCGAAACACTTGATGTCGTTTCGATACGGGTTCTCTATATTCTAAAGCCGTTTCAATACTTGTTTCGAAACATGGGTTGGCAGTGTTGAAAATGTTTCGATACCCGTTTCGAAACATGGGTTGACAATTTCAAAACCGTTTCGAAACGCCTTAGGCCGTTTCGAAACAGGGACTCGAAAAACACTATTTCGGCTTTAAGAACACTTAGAAAATATTTGGAAAGCTTAGTTTTTAACTTAGGCATATTCTTTAAATCATATGGGGATGTTTGAGGACTTAAAAATTCGTTTTGACTTTTTCAATTTAGTCCTTAGGTCCTTTAGTTATATCAAAATTAAAATATCGGTTTCACAATCTCCCCCTTTTTGATATAACAAAACCAAAGTTAGAATTTTTAAGAGTTTTGAAAATTTTGAATGCATTCTAACTCCCCCTCAATTTAAGATTGGTTTTTAAAGTTTTAAAAAGATTTAACTTTGAAATTCAAGGTTTAAAACTTAAAACACTTAAAACATTTAAAACGAATTTTTGGCTCTTAAATTTCATCTCCCCCTTTTTGTTAGATCAAAAACTAAACAAGGCTCATAGAGAAGAAATAGGGTTAGTAACAATAAGCATTAAGCAACAATAATATTAATTCATAAAATTAAAATATCCAAAACATAAATCAACAATAAGTTCAAAGCATAATCCCAAATAAAACTAAAAGCATAGGTTCATAAAACATAATGGAAATAAAGATGCAAACTTAATCCTAAAATGCTTAGATAATATGATATGGCATGAATATCCTAGGCCTCGTCATCACCATCATCATCTGAAGTCTCATCATCACTCTTCACTTGAGATTGACGAAATTTCATCCATTGGCCATAGAAGGTAGAGAAGGACATGTCCATGGTTGAGTGGGAATTCTCAAGGGATAGGAGTCGATCCTCTACATTTTGCAAGCGAGTGTTGATGGCACCAAAACCCGAAGCCATGTTAGTGTCCATGGCATTGAACCGCTTGGTAAGGAAAGCCGTGAGAGCTTCATTGTTTGCAACTTGAGCTTGAGGTTGAGGTTCAACGGGAGGAGGAGGAGGTGCTTCCCTATCAACACGTGCCCAAGAATTGTTCACATAGTGAAAATCGGACTTACGGAGAGAGGACTCACCAATTTTTGACTTGCGGGGTTCCGGAGAGTCGTAGGTACAATCGAGACCAAGCTTACTAAAGATGTGACTTAAGACCGTTCCATAAGTAAAAGATTTCAAGGCATCGGTGTCACGAAGCTTAATATTGTTAACAATCTCGGCAAATATGATCTTAGGGACATTAGAGCGCTCACCACGACGAAAACACTCAAGCCAAAAATAGTCAACTTGACGGATATGAGAATATTTACCTCCGGAGGGGCGAAGGAACCATGGGACCATCAAATGGAGGAAACGATCGTGCGCATCCAAAGTAAGCACTTGACCGGTGTGAGAACCAAAGTGACTCTCATTCTCAATTCCTACATCTTTAAGAGAAAATGTGGACTCCAAGAGAGGGACATTAACAACAAACTTTTTCCCCAAAATATAAGATTCAATCCCAACAACTTCGGAATTTGTTTCATCATTGATAAGGTGAGCATTGGAGTAAAAGAGAAGTACCACGTGTTTGTAGCAAATGTCTGGGATGCTCAACAAGCCAAGAAAATCCCATTCTTTCAAACGCTCGAGGTAACGGAAAAGAAATCGCTCGGAGTTAAGGAAGTTGAGATCAATCACACGCTCACGACGAATTTCGTACTCCTTGACATGTTTGAAACGTTCTCTCAACTCTGTGGTTCGAAGAGATTTTTGAAAGAGCAGGGCGAGATTTGGACGTATACTCGATTCAACGGTTTGAACGTACTTACGCTTTTTGTTAACATTCTCCGATATCCTAAAAATATAAGCAAGCAAGCGAAAAATTTAAGTGTATGCATAGATTTCGTGATTCAATCCAATGATAAATCCCACTTAGGTTTAAAAACAAGTTTTTAAAACAAATAAACAAAACAAAATAAAAAACAGAAATTTTAAGATAAAAAATAATAATAAAAAAATACGAGTAAAATTTTTTATATTCGAATCAGAAAATTGAAGATTTTGAATTTTTTTTACAAAATATGAAAAACCCAAGCATCAAAACATATAAACAATACAAAAATAAATTTTTATAACCTAAGATTCGAATAGAAATTGAAGGAAAAAGAAAAAGAGGAAAAATACCTTAGTTTGGGATTTTGGATGAATGAAAGAAAATCCTTTCACAATATTGTTGAATCTTGCTTAGACTTGAGTTTTAGAGAAAAACCCCTCAAGATTTGGTGAAAAACAAAGAGGTTTAGAGGGTTTTTATAGGGAAAAATCGGAACTAGGGTTTTTAGGGTTTGGGAGAGTTTTAATTAAAATGTAACTTTAACATTAAAAGCCCTTCTTAAAGCAGTCCGCGTAACCGTTTCGAAACGGGCTTAACCGTTTTGAAACGCGGGCACGAGAGTTTGACCGTTTTTAGAACTCCAGCTGACCGTTTCGATACAGGTTTGACCGTATCGGAACTCCGTTGACTCGTATCGAAACTTGTTTCAATACACCCCTTGGCAGTAGCCAAAACGTTTCGAAACCCTATTAAGGCGTTTCGAAACGCCCTTCCCACAAATATGAATTTGAAGCATCCGTATCGAAACATGTTGACCCGTTTCGATACACCTGGGCCTGGAAGTGCAGATGAGGCTCTAAAAGTGCAGAAAATTGGATTTTTCTAAGGCCTAACATGCATGAATGACATGAATGAGCAGGAAAAACATATGCAAACATAAACATACTCCCCCTAGCTATAGGCATGGATGAAATTAGGTGTAATAACACATAAACATGGCATTTCACAATATCAAGAAATTTAAGCACAAAAGAGGTCCTAAAAGGTCAAGATAGGCTAGCTAGACCTAACTCTCTCCTAAGGGACCAAAAACGCTCTTTGTCTAAAGGTTTTATAAATATGCCCGCTAATTGATTTAAGGTGTCTACATACTCTATAACCACATCTTCTTTAAGGACATGATCTCTAATGAAATGATGCCTTATTTCTATGTGTTTGGTTCTAGAGTGTTGGATGGGATTTTTTGTTAAACATATAGCACTAGTGTTGTCACATTTTAGGGGTATGGTTTCAACTTTAATTCCATAATCTAAGAGTTGTTGCTTCATCCAAAGGACTTGAGCACAATAACTCCCTAAGGATATGTACTCGGCTTCGGTGGTAGATAAGGCTACACTATTTTGTTTCTTAGAGAACCAAGATATGAGCATACTACCTAGGAATTGACAAGTTCCCGAAGTACTCTTCCTATCGATTTTGGAACCCCCATAATCCGCATCCGAATAAGCATGAAGGTTGAAGGTGGAGTCTCTAGGGTACCAAAGACCTAAACAAGGAGTATCTCTAAGGTACGTAAAGATTCTCTTAACGGCTATAAGGTGAGACTCTCTAGGACTAGCTTGAAACCTAGCACACAAGCAAACACTAAACAAGATATCCGGTCTACTTGCGGTAAGGTAAAGCAATGATCCAATCATAGAACGGTAAAGCTTAGAGTCAACACACTTACCTCCTTCATCTTTGTCAAGCTTTGTAGATGAGCTCATAGGTGTGGCTTGAGGCTTTGCATTCTCCAAGCCAAACTTCTTGAGCATATCCTTTATGTACTTTGCTTGATTGATGAAGGTGCCATCTTTCTTTTGCTTGATTTGGAGTCCCAAAAAGAATGAGAGCTCCCCCATCATGCTCATCTCGAATTCACCTTGCATTAGCTTAGCAAACTCTTGGCAATGACATTCATTAGTAGAACCAAAAATAATATCATCAACATAAATTTGAACTACCAAGATGTCATTTTTATACATTTTTATAAAGAGTGTAGTGTCCACCTTACCTTTTTCAAAACCCTTTTCAATTAAAAAGTTTGAAAGTCTTTCATACCAAGCTCTAGGAGCTTGTTTTAAACCATAAAGAGCTTTAGTGAGTTTGAAAACATGATTTGGAAATTTTGAGTCTTCAAAACCCGGTGGCTGTTCCACATACACTTCTTCATTTATAAAACCATTTAAAAACGCGCTTTTAACATCCATTTGAAAAAGCTTGAAATTATGATAACATGCATATGCAAGTAACATCCTAATGGCTTCCATTCTAGCTACGGGTGCATAGGTTTCATCAAAATCTATTCCCTCTTCTTGAGTGTAACCTTGTGCTACAAGTCTAGCTTTATTTCTCACAATGTTACAACTCTCATCTAGCTTGTTCCTAAAGACCCATTTAGTTCCTATGGTAGATTGATTACTAGGCCTATCAACTAATGTCCAAACGTTACTTCTCTCAAATTGATTTAACTCTTCTTGCATAGCCATAATCCAAAAATCATCTTTCAATGCTTCTTTTATATTCTTAGGCTCTATGCATGAGATAAATGCAACATGATTCATTAATCTAAGAGAAGATCGAGTGGTTACCCCCTTGGATGGATCACCCAAGATTTCACCATCTTTGACATAGTTGAACTCCCTTGGGTAGCTCACTTCCTTTTCCTCAAGAGCCAAGTCCTTCAAGGCTTCAAGAGGAGGATCTTGTGTGTCCTCTTCTTTTGTTGTTGGAATCTCATCCTCCTTTGAAGTTTGTCCTCCATCAAAGGCATTTATGATTCCTACACCATCATCATCACAAGAATCCTTCCTTGGAAGGAGGTTATCATCGAATACAACATGTATAGATTCTTCTACTACTAAAGTTCTTTTGTTAAATACTCGATAGGCTTTAGATGTCAAAGAGTATCCTATGAAAATAGCTTCATCACTTTTTGCATCAACTTTACCTAAGTTGTCTTTTCCATTATTTAAAACAAAACACTTGCAACCAAAAGGGTGAAAATAGCTAATGTTAGGCTTTTTAGATTTTAAAATCTCATAAGGTGTTTTCTTTAAAATTGGCCTAATCATTACTCGATTAACAATATAGCAAACGGTGTTTGTGGCTTCCGCCCAAAAATATTTAGGTAAATTATTTTCACAAAGCATAGTTCTAGCCATTTCTTGCAAAGTTCTATTTTTCCTATCAACTACCCCATTTTGTTGAGGAGTTCGAGGAGCCGAAAAATTGTGGCTAATACCATTTTCATTTAAAAAATCTTCAAACCCTAAATTTTGAAACTCGGTTCCATGATCACTTCTAATATGTGAAATTCTAAGTTCAAGGTCATTTTGGGTTAGTTTTGAAAATGTGATGAATTTTTCCAAAGCCTCATCTTTAGTACTTAAAAATAGAACCCAAGTAAATCTAGAAAAATCATCAACAAGTACAAATGCATAAGACTTACCACCCAAGCTCATAGTCCTAATTGGCCCAAATAAATCCATATGGATTAGTTGTAAATATCTACTTGTAGAAACATCATTAATGGATTTAAAAGAAGACTTATGTTGTTTACCCTTAGAGCATGCATCACAAATTTTATCATTTGAAAACTTTATCTTGGGTAAACCTCTAACTAGATCAAGGGAAACTAGTTTTTCTAAAACACTAATGCTAGCATTTCCTAGTTTCCTATGCCACAACCATGCATCATTTTCATTTTGTGCTACTAAGCATGCATGAGATGTATGAATGTCATCTAGATGCACCATGTATATGTTCCCTATGCGATGACCTATGAGCATAATATTATTAGATTTAATGTCAACAATTTTGCATCCATCTTTATCAAATAAAATATTAAATCATTTATCACACAATTGACTTATGCTCAATAAGTTATGTTTAAGACCATCGACATATAAGACATTTTCAATGAGAATAGTAGATTGATTACCTATGGAGCCAATACCTTTAATGTGGCCTTTGGAGTTGTCACCAAATGTCACCACTCCTCCACCTTTTGGCTTTAGATCCATGAATCTACTCTTGTCTTCGGTCATATGCCTTGAGCATCCACTATCAAGGTACCATGAGTTTTGACTTTGTGTTTTGGCCTTGTAGCAATGCTCCCCCTAGAAACAAAGATATTAAGCTTTTGTTTTTGGTACCCAAATCATTTTGGGTCCATGAGTGTTAGCTCCTAAAACCTTGGTTCCCTTAGGAATCCAAGATGACATAGCAATAATGTTATTAGATTTTACAAGTTCCTTAGGAACACATACACTTCTAATTCTTTTAGTTCTTCTATGTCTAGGAAGACTACCTTGTTTGTAGTTATTAGTCCTTTTCTTAAGTTGGTTTGTTTTAGAAGATTCTCCAATTTCATGCTTCACACTACCAACATTTTTAAAGGACTCTTGAGCTTGTTAAGCTCATCTAACACATTTTGGTGTTCACTATTACATTGAGATAAAAGATTATTAAGGTCAACATTTTCATCTTGAAAAAATTTTAGTTCATCTTTCAACCCTAATATCTTTTTCTCAAATTTTGAATTAGCTTGAGAGAGTAAGTCATTTTTCTCATTTAGTTCCAAAATGATTTTCTTATTCCTAATGACCGACTCCTTGTATTTCTCAACTAATTCATCATAGACCTTTTGCAACTCATCATATGCATCATTTAATTCATCATATGTAAAATCAAAGGATGATGAGTTAGAGGTTACCATAGAGGAATCTTCCTCAAGTGCCATGAGGCAAAGGTTGGCCACTTCTTGTTCGTCATCCTCCAATGACTCCTCATCATTCCAAGTAGCAAGCTTGGCTTTGAGCTTCTTCTTCTTCTCAAAGCCCTTCTTCTTGAGTTGAGGGCACTCCGAACGTATATGACCGAGTTTATTGCACTCGAAGCAAATGATTTGATCCCTTGATTCTTCTTTGTTCTTGCCTTTGAAGTCTATCTTCCTTTGAATTTTTCTTCCCCGGTTGGACCTCATAAAGCGTGAGAATTGTTTGGCTATCATAGCCAATTCTTCTAGCTCATCCTCCTCACTAGAAGAGCTCTCCTCAAGTAGTGAAGCTTTGAGAGCTATTCCTATCTTCTTCTTCTTTTCAACCTCTAGCTTTTCTACTCTCTTTTCTTCTTTCTTCTTCTCTTCTTCCCTTCCTTGCTTCATAATCCCATGTGTAAGGAGAGAACCCACTAGCTCATCAAGCTTTAAAGTCTTCAAATTCTTAGCTTCTATGATGGCGGTTCTCTTCTTATCCCATGATTCGGGAAGTGAATAGAGTAGCTTCCGGACAAGCTTGTCTTCCGGTATTGTCTCTCCAAATCCTTTGAGCCCATTGACTATGGTGGAGAACCGATCAAACATCTTGGACACCGTCTCATCGGGTTCCATCTTGAAATTTTCATAACTAAGATTGAGAATTCCAATCTTAGTTTCCTTGACGTCATTGGTTCCCTCATAGGTAGTCTCAAGAGTGTCCCACACTTCTTTGGCACAATCAATGGATGACACTTTGGAATAGATGTCCGGACCGAATGAACAAAAGAGCATGTGGAGAGCTTTGTCATTTATTTGAATCTTTCTCCTTTCTTCTTCACTCATCTCCACCTTTTTCTTCAAAACCATCTTGTCTTCACTATCTTGCTTCAATGGAATGTAGGGGCCATCTTCAATCACATCCCAAACCAAGTAGTCATTGGACTTGATGAAGAGCCTCATTCTATTCTTCTTAAACGGATAGTTGTCACCATTGAAGAAGGGATGTTTTGTAGTGGGTTGAGACTCATACATGCCCGAACCGGAGGTTGAAGCCATCTCTTGATTTTTGGATGACACACTCTTCCTAGGAACTCCTCTTGTGGTTGTTAATCCTCAAAGAGGTAGGCTCTGATACCAATTGTTGAGTGGATCGAATGATCGAAATGAAATAAGAGGGGGGTGAATTTGATTTTTAAAGGTTTAGGTGGTGGAAATTGCAAATTAAAAAGATAGACAAGGAATTGTAGTGGTTCAAGTTCCAAATGAACTATACATCCACTACCTTAGCTTCACTAAGAATTTGCAACAATTCCACTAATTGCTCTTCCCCTTTTCTAGGCTAAGGAGGTAACCCTTACAATTTTCGGTTAAATTTTTCTACCCAAAATTTAACCCAATCCTCACACAATTAGAACAAAGATTTTGTTGGCTAAGAAAGTATCTCTCAATACAAATTGTAGCCCAATTACAAGCACTCAACCCAATTGAAAATGATAAGAATGAAAATTACAATTGGGGTTTCTAGACAATATTAAGATTTCGGCACAAATGCTTGGATTTGATGTTTTGATGTTTGCTTTTGGATCAATAGTTGTTGCTGGAGCTTTTAGAGGTCCCTTTTATACCTTCTCATTGATTTCTAGCCGTTGTGGTTGTTGCATTCATCAATAGAGCCGTTGGGAGTGTTATCTCACCTCCATAAATGCAGTATGCAACCACCCGTTTCGAAACGCGAGACCCTGTTCCTCATTGCTTTTGCCACTGTCAAGGGTCGTTTCGAAACGAGTTCCGAAATGCCTTAACGGTTTTTGAAAAATCAGTTAAAAACTTGCAACGGTCATATTTTTCAAATCAAATGAAGAACCGTTTCGAAACACTTGATGTCGTTTCGATACGTGTTCTCTATGTTCTAAAGCCGTTTCGATACTTGTTTCGAAACATGGGTTGGCAGTGTTGAAAACGTTTCGATACCCGTTTCGAAACATGGGTTGACAGTTTCAAAACCGTTTCGAAACGCCTTAGGCCATTTCGAAACAAGGACTCGAAAAACACTGTTTCGGCTTTAAGAACACTTAGAAAATATTTGGAAAGCTTAGTTTTTAACTTAGGCATATTCTTTAAATCATATGGGGATGTTTGAGGACTTAAAAATTCGTTTTGACTTTTTCAATTTAGTCCTTAGGTCCTTTAATTATATCAAAATTAAAATATCGGTTTCACATATATTTATTAGGTAATTAGAGTTATTTTATTAAAGTTTTTAATTTTATTATTTTCAGGAAATAAAGGAAACAAGAAGAAGAGGAGAAGTGAATTCAGCCC
The DNA here is from genome assembly GCA_030270665.1 of Hibiscus trionum. NCBI lineage: Eukaryota > Viridiplantae > Streptophyta > Magnoliopsida > Malvales > Malvaceae > Hibiscus > Hibiscus trionum. The sequence continues at coordinate 1,291,371 of BSYR01000050.1, forward strand.
ACCATTTTCCATCAGCCCAAAAAGCCCAACTTTTGGTTGTTGTCGTTACAGCTGCCGCGACAGACGCGGAAAATACAGGCTGTCGACACGCTGTCGCGACAGACACACAAACGCGTAACAGACGCGCAGCAGACACAGAAACGCGTGACAGACGCGTCAGAAACCGCGTCACAGCTGGCCCCATTATTCGCGCCTGCCGTTACAGCTCCAACGGGCAGCAACTCTCCCCTATATATACCACGTTCATTTTTCATTTTTCACTCACTTCTACTCCTTCTACTTGCTTTCTCTAGAGTTTTTACTTGTTTTCATTTTCTTACACAATCCTTGCAACCATGTCTTCTAGAACAACCCGCAGGAGTGCTGCCTCAGGCTCCACCCCGACAACATCAACCCCACGATCCTTCCAGATAAGAGACATGTGGGAGGAGAAGGGCTTTATCTACACTTCCAAGGAAGGGAATTTGGGTCTACAGCTGTTCATCACCAGGAAAATCAAGGCCCCGCAGTGGCAGCTATTCGCAGAACAACCAGAGGAGATGAATGTGTCTCTGGTCCGAGATTTCTACGCTGCCATAGATAGCAGTCACGGTGAGAGGAAGAAAGGTGCCATTCGAACCAGAATACATCAACACTTTATATGGCTTCTATGTGGGCATCAATGAAGATGGTCACCAGCAATTTCTAGAGAGTTCAACTAACATCGGAGGCCAAGCTGTGGAACGCCTTCATTAAAAAGAGAATCATGCCCTCCTCGCACAATACAACCGTAGACCAACCCAGGTTAGCCCTCATTCATTCTATACTACATGAGCGGCCGATTAACGTGGGTAAATACATTCGGGAGAGCATACTAGAATGCGCACTCCGACCGACTGGACCACTCTACTTCCCCTACCTCATCACCGCCCTCTGCCGCGGCCATCATGTACCTGAAGCTGTCACCGATCTACGAGTCCAAGGGAAGGGCTGGACTGAGCGAAATCTCCTTAGCCTGATGGAACTAACTGCTGCCACCCCGCTGTCCTCTTTCGACCCCACTACCACAGCAGTAGAGACGACAGAACCGGCAGACACTGAACCTACTGCCACGGAAGCCAGGCAGCCCACAGCAGCATCAGCTCTAGCCGATACCTCCTCCCAGATTCTTGCTGCCATACAGAAGATGGAGGAACGACAGCTCGGCCTTATGAGCTTTATCATGGATTTCACCACAGCCACGGTACAATTCATCCACACTTCTCTTAATTTCCCTTATGCTGTATTTCCTGCCTTCCCTTCCCATTATTTTGCTGCAACCACCCCTGCCCATACCCCGACACCTGCTGCCACACCCAAGACACCGTATGCATCATCTACACTGACCCTTGCCACGACAGCTGCAGGCAGCAACCGCGCAGCTGATACCTCTGCCCGTAGAACCAAGAGAAGAATGCCATTCGACGAACTCGATGCATTCATAGCAGGCTTCTCCTCTTCTTCAGTTTGGGCAGCATCTGATGGCGAACCCTCCGTAAAGAGGAATCTGTCCAAAGAGTTCACACCCGTCAAGAGGCAGAAAACAATGGCAGACAAGAACAAGAAGGATAGCGGCAGTATCAGCGGCAGCAGCAGTGACAGCCACAGTAGCAGCAGTACCTCCGAGGTGCAGGTAGTGGAGAAACCTCCTCACATCTCCCCTACCCGTATTCAACCTCCAAGGGAAGCCAAAACGAAGAATACCTCTGCCTCCCCCAGCTGCCAGCCAGCACCGGTTAAGAAGGCCCCTGCCCGCCGACAAATCCGTCTCAGCAGCGACGACGACAACAACTAAATTTTAAGTTTCTTATCTTATTATTGTTGTCTGCCTCTTTTATATATTTTGTGATGTACTTTTCATTTTCTTTTTATCTGTCATTTTGCATTGAGGGCAATGCAACCCTCGAGTTTGGGGGTGGCATCCCTCCATTAATGGAGTCTTAATTTAGTTTAAAACTCGTATCTTTTACTTAGTTTATTTTTGTCAAAAAAATGAAAAAAATGTAAATTTTGGCTTAAGTCTTTTGAACTGAACTTACCTACCATGATAGCCTCTGTCGTGGCAGCACTTTTAGGATAGTTTTAGGAACAGTTTAGAGCCTTGCTATAGTTCTGAAACTTAAACACCATTTGTGACTCTTATACTGTCTAGAACTTTACTGGTAAAATAGAATAGGGAAAAGCTTAGTACTTGAATAGCCCCTAGAGGTGCCTAACACTGGCTCTAGGAAAAGAAGTTAAGAAAAATAGACTCTTACACCTAGAGGTGCCTGAAACCGGCTCTAGGAAGTTAGCTAGAGGTGCCCGAAACCGGCTCTAGTCAAACTTAAGCTTGAAAAATAGAATCGAGACTGAACTAAAGGAACCTAAAAATTTCCTCCAAAAGATGAAATTTGGCATAAAAATTCAAGTTAGAAGTTTCAGCTATTCTAGTAAGCCAAGTGAGTCTAGGCATATAATTGTTCACAAAGCATGCACACACTACACGAGAATTATAGCATGGTTCCGAAGTAATTCTGAATTATCCGACAAGGTGTTGCTTGCAATAGGGAATGAAATGGTAGGTAAGGGAAAGCTCATTGTTATAAGCCAAACAAAAAAAAATCTATTTTTCTTAGGTCTGAATTGCTTGAGGGCAAGCAAAAACTTGAGTTTTGGGGTGTGTTGAGTGTGTAAAAGTTCTATATTTTACCCCTATTTAACCCATATTTCTGCTGCATTCAAGCATAATTCATTGCATTTAGGTTAGATTTCAGTTTTACACCACAAATATATTAAATGGCACGGTTTCTACTGAAATTGGTTGCTTTTGCAGGTAGCTGCTGCAGTAGACGGAGGGCAGTGAAGAATTAGAGCTGGAATTGGAGAAGCACTCGAGGAGGACGATGCTGCCATGGCCGCTGCCGTGGCAGCCAAGGACGACGACGATAGTGAAGGGAAGAAAGTGAAGTGGATCTCGACAGAAAGAGAAAATTAAGCCCATCTGTCGTGGAGTACCCGTATATTTTTCCGAGCCCTAGATCAGAATGAAGGCCAAGCCCAAAGTTCAAGGAAGAAATCCCAAGCAAGAAGCAAGGACGAATTAAAGACTACTGCTTTGAAGATTTAGTCTTTATTAGAGTTGTACTTTAATTTAAAGTTGTATTCTTTCCATATTAGAAAACTTGAACCCAAGGCCTATATAAAGGCATGTAATTCGACCTAGGAGAGGACATCACCATTCTCTAGCCTTCTTCCTAAAACCCTAGCCGTTTACCTTCCTCACCATGTTCTAAACTTCCCCCTAGGGCTAAGGGTTGATTTGTAAAGTAGTTGCAAGGATTGCTTTGTTTTAGGATTTTCTTTGTTCAATAAAATTACTTCAAGTTCTCTTATTCTGGTTTTCAACATCTTGCAAGAGTTTCGGGAGAGCATTGTGAGATTATCTATTTGCTTAATATCATGAGAGTTAAGTATACGAAAGGAATAAGTGTGAGTTCTCTAGTTTATAGTTGAACTATCTTGGACCTAGGGATAGGACGAGGTTAAGTGGCTAAGGAAGAATTCAACAACATCGGTGTTCATCCTTTGATTCATGCCGGGAGGTATCATCAAAGACATGTTCATCGACAGACTTGGACCTAGGGATAGGCCAAGGCACAACATGGATTCTTGCCAAGCTTGAAGTACTGAGTTGAGTAATCGCTGCCGCGATAACCAACAGACTGCTGCCGCGACAGGTGCTGCTGCGGCAGGCGCGACGACATAACAAAGTTTCCTAGACTTTGCAACACCTACACTACTGAGCAATTCAATACAGGCCCATTCTCTCTATCTTGATTTCAATCCTCTTTATTTTCAAGTATTCTTTATATTTTCGTGACAACAATTTAAACTATTTCTTTTCCTCTCGTGCAGTAAGTCAAGGTGAAGCTATTGGCCTAGTCCTTGTGGAGACGATATCCGATACTTCATTATCACTTTACTACTTGTGTCGTGTTCACTTGCACTACATTGCGGTAGACATTTTTACACGCAACAGGTGGGTATCAGTACCTAGAGAAACGTATCGGTACTCGATGTTGGGTATAGGTATCCACTGAGCAATCTGCCTGTAAAAGTTGAAAATAAGTTGAGGGGTTGATAATTCTAGGACTACAACCCAATGAGCTTCTAATGTGATAAAATAAATTGTAAAACTGAGAAATCGAGATTTAACCCTCATGGATGAGTGTAACGTATAATAGCTTGGTAAGAGTGTTATGCCTTGGGGATTTGTTTGATAGCTTGGCTTGGTGCCACTTACCTCTTAGTGAGGTGTTCGAATGCTCAGGGAGCATGTGTTGCTTTATGATTAATGAAAATGAATCTGGATGTCCTAGAGTCAGTACTACGGTACTTGTATAAGAGGATGTGTACTTCGGGTTGAGTGAACAAGTACATCCAACGTACCCACGGGTTGAGTGATCTGGTGCGATTAGAAACCTATCAGTGGCTATGGTGACCTGAATAAGGTAATAAGCTCGATAGGCCTAGTGAGCTCGAGTAACTTGATAGGCTGAGTGACCTCGGGTAAGGACTACTTATGGCTAATGTGATCCAAGTATGTCTAGGATGCATTCGTGGCTATGGTGATTCGAGTATGGTCCATTTAAACCAATGACTGTGTGAACACGGGTAACTCGACGGTTGTGTGAGCACAGGTAAAGTGAGGCTTCATTCGCCATTATGTAGATGATGTATGGATTCATTTATGTACGTTGTATGGATGTTATGGATGATAACTTATGAATGTATTAACTTGATGGGCTGAGTGAGCTCGAGTATCCCGATAGGCTATGTGACCTCGAGAATGGCAAAGCTTTCTAGAACATGTAAGATTTCTTGTAGACTTGTTGATGCCTTGAGATAGGTGATCTAAGAACTCTAGCTAGTGTAGGCTAGACAGTAACTCATAGATAGTGAAGCTTTATCTATACTCTCTAAACTATATTCATGTTGCATGCTTGTTTTATGATAATCATGAATTGTAGTAGAGTAGAAATGTACTATTGAGCTTTGTAAATTCAGCGTTCGAAATTGTTGTTTTTGTTCGCGGGTTAATAGGTGGATCGTGGCCGATGAGCACATCAAGAAGGGATTTTTTAGCACCGCTTCGCTTCAGAGTTCAATAGTTGATATTTGGTTTGGGGCTATTTTATTCATAGGACCTTACAGTGGTTGAGTCTGTAAATTTTATTTAAAATATTATTTTGAGATATGGTGTTTTTAACTTGGAGCTCCTATTTTGTAAACTTATTTATAACACTTGCTTATTTACATGAATTTATGAATATCTTAATGTTTTGATATTGGCTAAACTTATGGTTTTAAATGGAAAATTGATTAGTCGAATTTTGGGTGACCCGAATGTAGCACTGCGGATCGGGATCAGGATCGGGGTGTTAAAGTATTAACGAGCTTAATAAAGGCTAACGCTCGGGTGAACAAAACGATAACGATCTAAAACATAAGTGATCAAAATATTGTTTTTAATTTAGATGACCAGAATAAAATACACCCTAAACAAAAAGATCACTAATGAAGATTACCCAAAAATATATTAACATCATCTTAAAAATAAATTACGACTTCAATATTGTTGAGTTGTATGGGGCTCGATTCGTTCAACCAATGTAGCTCACCAAGTGGTGGAGAGGTGGATTTTTAGGTGGAAGGGTTGTGGAAGCTAAAAAGATAATTGACACAATGATTTATAGTGATTCAACCTTCTAACCAAGGTCTACATCCACTACCTTAGCTTCCCACTAAGGATTTCCAATCAATCCACTATTGATTCGTCCCCTTTTCTAGGCTTAGGAGGAAACCCTTATACACGATCAAGCTTTCTACCCAAAGCCTTGATCAAAACCCTCTTTTACAAAGAGAAACAATAAGCAAACTTAAATCCCTCTAATAGGTATTTGTTTGCACAATTTAGCACTCACCCAAAACCTAAAACACTTGAGCAAATTTGACAATTTTGGCTCACTAGTGTTTGTCTATACAATAAATGACAATTTAGGCACTAAGACAATATTTGATCATTTGTTGATTTACAATATGAGCATTAGCCTTTACTTGATGCTTGGAGGTCTCTTTTATACTCCTTGATGAGTTTGTAGTCGTTACTAGCCGTTGGGATTGAATTGGAGCCGTTGAGGACTTTAATTCCCACCATAAATGCAGTTCTGCAGCTCCCCGTTTCGAAACGCTCGAACCCGTTTCGAAACACTCTTTAAGTAGAAAGAGCCGTTGCAGTCTGACGTGGACCCGTATCGAAACGCTTTTGTCCATTTCGAAACACCCGTTTCGAAACGTCTAGTCCCGTATCGAAACGACCTGCATTTAAATGTTAGTTGGGAAATAGCCGTTGGGGTTTATGACCGTTGTGGTCAGTGCCACGTAGGCGTATCGAAACGGCATAGCCCGTTTCGAAACGCTGGGCAAAAATCCTTATCCAGGGTAAGCCCGTTCGATACTTGTATCGAAACACTTTTGCTACTGGAATGCACCGTATCGAAACACCCTAAGGTGTTTCGAAACGCCTGGACAGTTTTGTGAAGTTTGGCTTTGAAAAACATGTAAAACCCTTTTAAAAACTTCCCTAAACATAATTTCAAGTTGTTTGGACTTTGGAAATGTTTTAAATACTTTTTAAATCAGTCCAAAACATTTTTCAATTATTATATCAAAACATTAGTTCTACAATCTCCCCCTTTTTGATATAATAAAACTCACTTGAAAATTTGTTTGGGATTCTCCCCCTTTAACTTTAAAAATGTGAATAAGAGATTGAAGATATGAAATCAAATAAAGCTACCCCTTATTCATTTGAAAATTCAAATTTTCAAACCATTTCTCCCCCTTTTTGTTATATCAAAAAGAATTTAAAACATTAAGTTCAAAATAACAATAGAGGTAAAAATTGACAAAAATAAGAATTTGGTTTTAAAATGGCTCCCCCTTACTCAAAGCATCATTAAAAATGTTAGTCCAACATATATGATCATCTAGTTGAATTAAATAAATTAAAACAAATAAATGCAAAAACAACTAGATATTACCACACTTGAACTCAAGGTAGGATGTGAAGCCTTCCTTCTTCAAGTGTTCTTCCTTGTGTGCATGGAGCTCCCCCTCAATCTTTGACTTGTTGAACATCTCCATCACACCTAGCAAAAAACAATCAAGTAATTTTTGGTATCCAAATTGCTTTGGATCCATGAACATTAGTAGCACAAATTTTAGTCCCCTTTGGAATCCATTTTTCAATGTCATCCTTTTTAATTGAAGTACTAAGTCCTTTTGGGACCCAAATACTTCTAAAACATTTTCCTTTTACAAATCTAGGGGCACTAAATTGTCTAACATAAAAATTTGATTTTCCAAAATTGTTTTTCTTTTCAAGTTCTTTGGAAATCAAATCATTTTCTTCTTGAACTTTTTCAAGCAATTTTTGTAAATCAAAACATTTTAGTTCAAACTCCTTGAGTTTTGCTTCAAGTTTAAGTTTGGTTTTAGAAATCAAATCATTTTGAATTTTCAACTTTGAAATCACTTTATTGTTTTTCAAAATGTGATTTTTAAAGTCTAAAACCAAATCATCATAGGCATCTTGTAATTCATCAAAAGAATAAGAGCATGAAGTAGATGAATTAGAAGTTATCCTTGAATCTTCTTCGATGGCCATAAGGCAAAGGTTGGCTTGTTCATCGTCGGTGGAGTCCTCATCACTCCAAGTAGCCACATGTGCCTTCTTCTTATGGCTTGAAGTGCTTGCCCTCTCCTTTTTCTTGGAATCTCGTTCAAGCTCTCTCAAGGCTTTCTTCATGAAAGGGGCACACTTCTTGAAGAGATGAACTATCTCTTCATCTTCATCTTCATCCTCCTCTTCACTTGAGTAGACATGATGGCAAGTGGAGGACTTGAGAGCCATGGCACTAGCATTGATGCCTAGCCCTTTGATTTTCTTCTCTCCCATAGCTCTAATTTCTTCCCTCTTCTTCTCATCCTCTTTATTCTTCTTCATGATTTGATGAGTAAGGAGTGACCCCATGAGTTCATCAAGCTTCAAAGTCTTCAAATTTTTGGCTTCGATGATGGTGGTCCTCTTTGAGTCCCAAGACTTGGGAAGTGAGTAGATGAACTTTTGAACAAGCTTTTCCTCCAGGATGACCTCTCCATAGCCTTTGAGACCATTGGTGATAGTGGAGAACCTATCAAACATCTTCTCGATGTTCTCTTCTGGATCCATTTTGAAGTTCTCATACTCTAAGGTTAGGAGCCCAATCTTGGTCTCCTTGACTTCATCGGTCCCCTCGTATGTGAATTCAAGCTTGTCCCATACCTCCTTGGCACTCTCACAAGAAGACATCTTCTCATAGATGGTTGGGCCAAAAGCACAAAACAAGATGTGCAAGGCTTTGCAATTAAGCTCCATCTTCTTGCGATCGTCGGCACTCCACTCCGCTTTGCTTCTTTGAGGCACGAACGTACCATCTTCAACTATACCCCATAGCTTGTAATCTCTAGATTTGATGAAGAACTTCATCTTTGTCTTCCGATGGGCATAGTGGGTTCCGTCAAAGAAAGGCGGTTTGTCGATTGATTGTGCCATTTGAGTCGGTTGATGAAAAAGTGATCGAGCTTGCCGGATCTTCTCAATAGGATGTGAATCCTCCTCAATTGAGCCAAGCTCTGGTACCAATTGTTGAGTTGTATGGGGCTCGATTCGTTCAACCAATGTAGCTCACCAAGTGGTGGAGAGGTGGATTTTTAGGTGGAAGGGTTGTGGAAGCTAAAAAGATAATTGACACAATGATTTATAGTGGTTCAATCTTCTAACCAAGGTCTACATCCACGACCTTAGCTCCCCGCTAAGGATTTCCAATCAATCCACTATTGATTCGTCCCCTTTTCTAGGCTTAGGAGGAAACCCTTATACACGATCAAGCTTTCTACCCAAAAGCCTTGATCAAAACCCTCTTTTACAAAGAAAAACAATAAGCAAACTTAAATCCCTCTAATAGGTATTTGTTTGCACAATTTAGCACTCACCCAAAACCTAAAACACTTGAGCAAATTTGACAATTTTGGCTCACTAGTGTTTGTCTATACAATAAATGACAATTTAGGCACTAAGACAATATTTGATCATTTGTTGATTTACAATATGAGCATTAGCCTTTACTTGATGCTTGGAGGTCCCTTTTATACTCCTTGATGAGTTTGTAGCCGTTACTAGCCGTTGGGATTGAATTGGAGCCGTTGAGGACTTTAATTCCCACCATAAATGCAGTTCTGCAGCTCCCCGTTTCGAAACACTCGAACCCGTTTCGAAACACCCTTTAAGTAGAAAGAGCCGTTGCAGTCTGACGTGGACCCGTATCGAAACGCTTTTGTCCGTTTCGAAACACCCGTTTCGAAACGTCTAGTCCCGTATCGAAACGACCTGCATTTAAATGTTAGTTGGGAAATAGCCGTTGGGGTTTATGACCGTTGTGGTCAGTGCCACGTAGGCGTATCGAAACGGCATAGCCCGTTTCGAAACGCTGGGCAAAAATCCTTATCCAGGGTAAGCCCGTTCGATACTTGTATCGAAACACTTTTGCTACTGGAATGCACCGTATCGAAACACCCTAAGGTGTTTCGAAACGCCTGGACAATTTTGTGAAGTTTGGCTTTGAAAAACATGTAAAAACCTTTTAAAAACTTCCCTAAACATAATTTCAAGTTGTTTGGACTTTGGAAATGTTTTAAATACTTTTTAAATCAGTCCAAAACATTTTTCAATTATTATATCAAAACATTAGTTCTACAAATATGGTATTGTTATTTAGGTTCAACCACATCTATTTCAAAATGACCGACCTACGTTATAATTTAAAAGAAAAAATTAAAGGATAACTATGAGAATAAAAAACAAACACATTTGGTCGGTTGGTTAAATTATTTATCTTTGTTCTCTCATTTCTTTTAGGTCATGAGTTTTAAACCTACTAGGAGCACCCCTTCATTTCTCTAGAGTCCCTCATCCCCGTCTCTCTGAATAGGATTATGATTAGATAGGATTTCTTTTAGGTCACGGGTTGGGTGCAATGATAAGTTACATTGCTCTCTCGAAGAAAAAATTCAAGTTCGATCTTTAGAGATGACATTATTAGGAGGGTGAGCCACAAATCTTAAACATGAGTCATAAAATGGACATATACTCAACTGTTGGGCTTGATAGGCTCGATTTACTTTAACCGTTATGGATTGCCAAGTGGTGGAGAAGTTGGATTTTATGGTGTTTGAGTTGGTGGCAAAAATTAAGAATCAAACACAAGGATTTATAGTGGTTCGACTTTCTAACCCAAAGCCTACATCCACTACCTTAGAACGCCGCCAAAGATTTCTCAAATTCACTAAGAATTTCGTCCCTTTTTTCGGCTTAGGAGGAAACTGTTACAACGATTAAGCTATCTACCCTTAGTTTAATCAAACACTCTCTTACAAGTGAAATTCAAAGCAAACAAGAAACCTCTCTAATAGATATGTGTTTGCAACTCTAAGCACTCACCCAAAACCTAAACACTTAGCAAATATAACAATTTTTGGCTCACATGTGTTTTGTCTATACAAGAAAATAACTAGTAAGCTCTAAAGACAATTTGACATCATAATTTTGTTATAATTGAAGCATTAACCATCTCTTGATGCTTAGAGATCCCTTTTATACTCCTAATTGAGTTTGTAGCCGTTGAGGACCATTGGAGTTGAATTAGAGCCGTTGGAGCCTTTATTTCCTACCATAACTGTAGTTCTGCAGCTTAGCGTATCGATACTCCTCAAATCGTATTGATACGAGCCGTTGAGCACTTTCAGCTAGTGCGTATCGATACACGTAGCAAGTGTATCGGTACAGTCCTGCAATTTAAAAGACCATTGGGAATTTAACCATTGGGGGTAGTTGGGCGTATCGGTACGCGATACAACCGTATTGGTACGTGAACTAGCCGTTGGGTATTTAAAGCAAACCGTATCGATACGGACAAAGCATATCGGTACAGGTTTTGGCTATTGGAATTTCACTGTAGTTGAAACTCTAAGGCGTATCGATACAGTACCAGACCGTATAAATGCGGTTACTTGAAAAACACTGGTTTGGTTATGGTTTGAAAATTTGATTTTTCAAGAGAATAAAGGGAGCTTTAATTTCAAAATTTTAAAATTCTCTTATTTAAATTTTTTAAATACTAAGGGCGAGAATGCCAAACAATTTTTCAAGTTGGTTTTATTATATCAAAAAGGGGATTGTAGAACTAAATGTTTTGATATAATAATTGAAAAATATTTTGGACAAAATTTAAAAGCATTTTAAGTCATTCTAAAGCCTTTAAAAAAAACCTTTAAACATATTTTCAAGTTGTTTTGACTAAAAGCTTGCTTTAAATTCTTTTCAATTTTGTCCAAAACATTTTTTAATTATTATATCAAAACATTTAGTTCTACATCAAAAAAAATTATGTGTTATTTTTTTATCTTTTAGTTTTAGTACATTATAATCTTGAACATGTATGTAGAGTTAAAACTTTTATTAAGGATAAAAAATCAAATATTATCATGTTTCATATAAAAAAATCGATTTTCCCAAAAATAATCAATATCTTTGTTTAGAAATCTAAGTTTATGTTTACAAATTCGAATAACATAAAACTAAATTCGGCCGGACTTGTACATGTAAAGAATTAGATTTATACATGTGAAATCTTTTACTATATCTTCTTTTAATCATATATTTGTTAATGATACTTTCACTACAAAGGAAAACAATCTCCCATCTGATAAAATATTTACATATTTATTCAAAATTTCAATAATTCCATGACTAACCAAAGTTCTTATGAATTGAGCTGGATATTACATTTCAGGAAATTAAGTTTTTCGTTTTATAATAATAATATCAAGTGGTTGGAACATTCTATCAAATTTTGTCAAACAATGAGTGCACAGGCAAGCTTGCATTCAGGGGAAGGACAATCCACAAACCCTTCAATTACACGATGAAGCTTCAAAAATAAACTGGAACATACTCATGTCAAACACTATCCGTTTCCAACATCCGAACCCAAATCCGGGGAACATAACAATCTAGCAAAACATTTAGCAAGGAGTAAAGCCAAGACTGTATGAATCATCTTCAAATGTTTAAATTCGCAGCAAAACACCATTAAGTCAAAACATTGAAACATGTAATAACTAGAAGGCACTTGTGTCACCAAACACCAGTTTGTTTCTGACTAGAAGCGAATAGCAGCCTACATATAAGAGTTGATATAATGGAACCCTATGCCATTATCTTAGCAGACCTCACATAGAGGCTATCGACAACCTTGCCAATGTTGGTGATGGTTTCCAATGTTGCGGGGTAGATGGCATCAGCCTTGGGATCATCAAATATGACGAGACATCCGGCACCCTGATCCAGAGTTCCCGCAAATTTCTTATCCAGAATCATCTGAGACAGTTTCTTCTCCACATGATCTACAGGCAATTCAATAAGTTCAGCAATATGGGAAATCTCAACCCTCGAGAAAGGCTCAATCAATCTGCAGAGGTTCTGCTCCAATAGAGTGTCATACAGGGAAGAAAGGTGCCTGTGAACGATAGGATCTTCCTCTAGTTGGGCCTTGAAATCACGAAGAGCAATCTCAAAGAGCTTCAGGGAACGTTTTGCGTGGGCATCAGCAACAGCTTTCATGGCATCAAGTTCAGGCCCCACGTATTGTAGACCTGCCTTGGAGGATATTATACTAGCAACATCATCAGCCTGGCTCACCATTATTTTGCACAACAACATATACTTGAGGCTAAATACTGCACGAGGATCTTCAAGAGCGTTGAAAGCTTCAAATGCTTCGAAGAAATAGCTATAAGCAGTTTTGTAATCTTTCTCCTCTGCATGGAGGATTCCACTCTGCAGATCTATATTACCCTGTTGAGCTGGCGGCACATAAATTGCATTTGCTGCTGTTCTTGCGGCAGTTAGAGATGCCTTGGCTTTAGGCAGGTTTCGGAGAGAGAAATGAAGCTTACTCTCCAACAAGTCTATGTCCACAAGAAGCAGCTTGTCATCCAACCGCCTGACCTCTTTGATTAAGCCAGAAAGGAGATTCAGTGCTTCTGAGTACTCCTTGTTCTCCATCAAAAGAGCTGCAAGCTTTGCTTCAACTCGTTGGCGCAGGAAAGTTCGCTTCTCAGCACGAGTCCACTGCACCACTTCTTTGCAAAGAGAAATCTGGAGATCTGAAGTTCCTGGTATTTTAGCTACATCATCAATTATACCACGGACAATTTTAGCAGTTTTTGCTTTGGGAATTAATGCAAAAAAGGGCCTCAATTGGGTCAGAAGACTTCGGAGCTCCTCTGCTCGGTTCTCTTGTCTAAGAAGATCAGAGAGATTTGTTATGGCCTGCTCTTTAATCCGCAGAGCATCAGGAGCAGATGAAGGATTTTCTAGTACACGATAAAGGATTGAGATGGCTTCAGATGGCGTTTTGGCTTCTAGGGCCTGAGCAATTGAATCAGTGGTTGCTGGGAGGTATGATGAAGACATTGTAAATACTTTGAAACTCTAATCCTGCAAAACCAACTATCATATTTGACATGATTGAACTTTCCCAAACAATCAAATTTTGCTACAAAGGGGCACAAAGTTAAACTAACCCAAGAAGTTACCGGCTACTTTGACAAAGGGACTCCAATTGAACCAACTTAAAGAATGCAAAAGTCAAATGAGATTTTAATATCAACTAATAAAATTATTTCATCACTCAAAAAGGCTAAGCATCATCAAACAACTCACTTTTTTTTACAAAACCACAAATATTCTTACAAAGCCAACTCCAACCGTCGTAGGCCATATAACCATTCATCCAAATTTTGAAACAAAAAACTTCGTTGTTCAGTTTCCTTTGAACATGTTTTGACAATATGCATGAAAATATATCAGATATACAGAAGAAGTAGTATAGAACTAGCAATCTCCGGACAATATACACTACATATCTGAACTACAAAGCATATTACTTGCTGCAGGTATCAACATACTGCAAAAGAACAATAATTATCTCCTTCTTTCACATGCCACTCAAGTTTCATTTCAGTAACCCTCAAATAACTATGGAAAGTCATTATAGTTTCTCGCGGAAGAAAGAGTCATGTATAATTAAATCCAAGTGCTAATGACGGTACCCTTAATAGAATATATAAACTTCTACAAGTTTCAATCAAATGACAACAATTTAGAAGTGTGAATATGAATGATATTTGAAATTCCAGTTATCGGTTATTCAATGTTTTTGTTTCTCGCTAAAATGGTAAACACAGAGCTAAGCCATGTAACAGTGTATTTAGAAGTAAAAAGGGGGTTAATATTTACTCAGCCAATGTTCACTATTTCCAAAGAAGGGGGGAGGGGGGCTGTTTCACTCAAAGAGTGGAGGTCAAACAAATTAGAAACCCCTCTTAATCACCCTGAAACTTCACTCATTTGTTAATGTCCCTCAAATCAAGAGAATATACAAGTAAACAGTGAAGTATTAACTACTTCACTTATCATTTTCTAACATTCAAAATTCAATTCTATTCTACCGATGGTCTTCAAATAAGGAATAGTGCATAAGCTCTATATTTCTAACCTCCAACTCTGGTATCATTTTCTTTCCTAAACAACACATTTCCAATATTGTCTATTATCAACGCAATTTAAATCCCATTACACAGCAACAGCCACCACAAGATATGGTCCGCATGGAAAATTAGTACTCACGTAGAATCTAAGAAGCTAACCAGCTGAAAATTATGAAGCTATGTGCCGAACATCAACAGGCTTCCATTCCCCAATCCCCATGTTTAATAAAAGAAACATAACATTCGTTTTATTTATTTGAAACAAAAAGCAAGTATAAAAGACCATAACACCGCCGATGAAAACGGCGGAAACCACCCAAGTATAAGTTAACAAAGCGGAGTACCCAAAAAAATCAAAATAGAACAGCAACAACATAACATTTCAAAGAAAACATAATAAAATGAAATGAAGAGCAAAAAATTCGACAGTAATAGGAAATTAGAAGAAATGTCATGAATCGGATGGAAATTTAAGAGGACAATAAAAGGAAGAAACAAGTCGCAGAAAATCAAATCCCTAAAGCCTTAAAGTAGAAACGTAAACTCAAAATTGGAGAAAACCGTACCTCTAATCAGAGAAGAAAATAGATGATTCGATCTGTTTGTTAATCACACTTGCCGCTTAAACTCAGATTGTGCCCATGGCCTTGTAGACTCCTTCACCTCTTTTCTTTGTTCGACTTAAGCAGCAAGAAACTTCAGGGACCATCGATTGAAATTTTGCCTTTTTAGAGTTTTGGGCTTTCATATTATATTCAGCTTCGGCCCAACCTTACCTCCGACTAGGACGGCCATGAGACTCGGATCCGACAAGTTCCGACCCGACTTTATAGGGCGTGTTTAAAAAAAAAAAAGGCAGAGTTAGGTCAGATAAAAAATTAATGAATGTTGAGTCGGATCATATTCGATTTTAGTGTGAAAAAAAATCTATCTAACCTGAGATGTGTGTATAACTTTTTTACATATTTAGGGATAGTTATTATAATTCTCATCTCTTTTTATATTTTTTCAATTAAATTTTTAATTTTATCAAATAAAAAATAAGAATAATTATTATAAATACTTCTTTATACTTTCTTACTATCATCCTCTCTTTATATTCATTAATATAGTTAAAGTGCATTGATGAATATGTTCGGATCTGGCTTCAATTATTGTCCTCATGATTAAGCCATTAAAATTATCGGGGTGAAATATATTCGGGCCTCTCCTTGGCCACTCCTTTTCTAGATGACAATTTGACCCGGACTCGACAGGTCTCAACACGACCCGATCCTATAAAGACGATATTTTTAATTCTTGGGTTCAAGGTTGGGCGGGTTTAGAAAAAAAACAAAGTCAGGGCAGGACAGATTCAGGTCTAGAGTGAAAAATTTCTGGCCTGATCCGACCCGACCCGACTCGATATATATATTTATATTTTTATTAATTTTTTTCGGGACGGGTGGGGTTTAGTTGGTTTTTTTATTTTATTAAAATTCTAAGGTCAGGTTATAATTTTATTAAGTCGGGTCGAGAATAAAATATATTAAAGTCGGGTCAGGATTAGAACGAGAGATTTAAATTTTGGCTCAGGGTCGGGGCGGGCTTTTCCTCTCCACTATATGACCGTACCACTTTACTCCATACAAAAAGGACTGAAGTATGACTTTATGCAAAGGATGAGTCTATCACGTTCGACAAACAACGCTAAATATCATTAACGATGAACATCGCTAAACACCATTAAATTAATTAATAAAGATTAAAAATCTCAAGGACTTAACATATAATTATAAATTATTAAAAATAAAATTTTAATTAAATTAGTTTCTATATATATTATATATTTTAATTTTTTAAAATAATTAAATCAAATATCAACTTTAATCAATTTAAAAAATAAAATTCTTAAACTCTAAACCCTTAAACTAAAATCCTAAACCCTAAACTTAAAACTATTAACTTGAACATCAAAACATGAAACCCTAAACTTAAACCATAAACAAGAAACCTTAACTATAATGTTTGAATTTAAGATTTTGAGTTTAGTGTTTCATGTTTCAAGTTTAGGGTTTATGATTTAAGGTTTGGGGACTAGGTTGTTACAAGTTTTGAATTTGCCGTTGTCGACTTCTTCCCTTTGAAGACGAAGCTTTGCGATGATTAACACAGAGGCGACAAGATACAAAGCTTTTAAAGCAATGATCGGTACAACAACGATCCAGTTAGATAAAATGTTGGATTTCCAACGAATTTAGGTGAAAAAAATAAATTTAAATTTATTTGTTGAAACGTTGGACAATTTTACTTATTTGTAAAAGTTTATGGTTTATGATTTTAAATTTAGAGTTTAGAGTTTCGAATTTTGGGTTTTTATTTTTTTTAAAATTGAATAGGGTTCAGGGTTTTATTTTTAAAATTATCTAAGGTTGGTATTTGATCTAATTATTAAAAAAATTAAAAATATAGTATATATAGAAAATAATTTAATTAAAATTTTACTTTAAATAATTTATAAGTCCTTAGAATTTTTAATCTTTATTAATCAATTTAATGGTGTTCAACAATGTTCGTCGTTAGTAGTGTTCAGCAACGTTCGTCAACCATGGTAGAATTTTCCTTATGCAAATCCGGCAAATTAATTTTATGTGTTTGGATAAATATGGTGTTTTATTATCCAAAAGAAGTAGATAACTGATATAATCCAACAAAACAAATGTCCATTTACTATACAATTAACCCCAAATACGTATCTGGCTTCTAAATTGTCGACATATACGTTTTTTGAATAGGGTAAAATACAAAAATAATGACTCAACTTTTGTCTCTCTCCTATTTTACTCACTCATCTTTAAATTGAGTCAATTTAATGACTCAACTTTTAACATTGAGTTTTTATCATCACCCAACCGTTATATTATGGATGCCGTTAATGATGTGACATTTTTTATTGATTTGGCCGCCACGTAAGCACACACACATGTTAAAAAACCAAACCAAAACGACATTACCACGACCAAACCCAAATCAATGGAAGTTAAACGCCGAACCGCTCGGAATCTGGTACCCAAACTCAGCTCAGTTTCCGAACAAACCCGAACCGAAGCTCTGTGCGAGTTACGCCTAATCTCCAAACATGATCCCGAAAGCCGACCCTTAATTGCCGATGCCGGAGCCGTTCCTTACCTCTCTGAAACGCTTTATGGTTCTTCTCCAACCATTCAAGAAAACGCCGCTTCCACTCTGTTGAATCTCTCCATTACTTCGCGCGCTTCTCTCATGTCCACTCGCGGCTTCCTCGACGCGTTATCCCACGCTCTCAGTAATTCACCTTCTCCTTCTGTTGAATCGGGCCAGTTTGGTGGGTCTCGGTGCGGTTCCCGCTTTGGTGGCGTTGATCGTCAGGGATGCGAGGACGGGGATCGTGGAAGACGCCACGGCGGTGCTGGCGCAGATTGCGGGGTGTGAAGAGAGTGAAGAAGCAATGAAGAAGGCGGGTGGGATCAGGGTATTGGGTGATTTGTTGGATGAAGGGACTGGAGCCAGTGAAAGAACAAGAAAAAACGCAGTGGCGGCTCTTCTGAACCTGGCTCGCTGCGGCGGCGAGAAAGGGAGGAAAGAAGTTAGTGATATGGGAGGTAAAGTTATCGAAGGGATTACTGACTTGAGGAAGAATGAAAGTGCTAAAGGGAAGGCTAAACGTGTGTGCGCTTACGTGGCGGCCAAATTAATAAAAAATGCCACATCATTAACGGCATTTATAATATAACGGTTGGGTGATGATAAAAACCTAATGTTAAAAGTTGAGTCATTAAATCGGCTCAATTTAAAGATGAATGAGTAAAATAAGAGAGATACAAAAGTTGAGTCATTATTTTTGTATTTTACCCTTTTGAATAAGATAAATGCTATTTTCACAATAAACACTAATAATGAGTTATCCTTCAAAGTTGAAAGTGCCCAAGATTGCTTGTATCAACACAAAGCATATAGTCTAAGCATAAGCTCCCATAATCAGATGGAAAGGAGACAATTGAAAAAGAGGTCAAAGTCGAACCACACAAAAAGCAAACACTATCAACATATATTTTCATTTGGAGTAGTTTATCTCCCAAGTAAAGCCTACCAACATGTTTAAGAATATGCAAGCAACTGTGAGAGACTTCAAGCGGAACTCATCTGCTAATTTACTTTAGTCCCACTCGTAAAACAGTTCTGATCTTTTCAAAAGAATCTACTACAAAGCTACTCAACAGTCTTTGAAAGAATAAATTGGAGATGCTAAACAGAGCCTGTCCAATAAGTTGTAGCCTGCCTATTTTCCAGGTGGCCTAGACATATACTTATATATATATTGCCCACTAAACTAGTTTACATACAACACTGAACCCTAATCATATGAAACAGCATAGAATCCTTGTACAAAAGAATGCATGGAATAAGAGAATTATATATACATATATATTGCTCACTAAACTAGTTTACATACAACACTGAACCCTAATCAATCTAAATCTGACCTTTCGTATGTTGTCGCCTGTTCTCTTGAATATCGCATATCAGCTGTCCTTTGAGTGAATTTCCTGAAGTATGACAAATTTTCCATGCTTGTTTCTCCTCCATAGTTGCAATTCAAAGATATTATGTTACATGCTCTTCTTTTAACCGTAAACGTGCTACTGGTTGTCGTCTGCTGTTCGCACGGTTATTTACACCATGGTTGTCGGTTGCTATATCCTGTGTTCTTCCTTGTGATGTGTTAGTGTTAGCCGTGTTGTGGCTGCTAGTTTTGGCAGCTGGTACATCGTGAGTATGTTTTCCCTCGTATGTTGTTATAACAGCCTTGGGATCGGTTGCAGCCCTCTCGACATGCTTACGGACATTGCATCCCGGTGTTGTACATTTATAGTAACTCCTGTAGAACCATGAAAATGCATTAGCAATAGCCCAAATAATCAAACACAGTAAAAGAGCAGAACACAACATAAAATGTAACATTCAAGTGTCTCTCTTCACCATGATTAAAACAAAAAGGTAAGTCTTACGTTTGTTCGAAGAGCTATCACCGGGTGTACAGATAAACAATTACCTTGGATAAGGATTGCCTTTGACAACTTTCTGTCCGTACTTGCGCCACCTATAGCCATCATCCAATAGATCAACTTTGCTTCTCGTCTGCACAATGATTCTAGATTCTGTGACAGTCTTATGTGAGGAAGATGGCTCTAAAACTCTAATTTCTGTATTTCTGCATATAAAGAAACACATTTTGTTGGATAGGGACTTTATCACTGATTCAATGGATCATAGAAATGAATATAGAAATATTTGCATACTGTCTTTTGCTGTCAGGTTCATCTTCATCTTTTTCATCAGCACCGGTTTCATTATCACCTGCTTCATCACTATCACTTGTCCTGGAAATACGTTCAGCTGTAGCTAGGCTAGACTCCTGGTCCTTCTTGGACATTGAATAATCAGATGTCCCTTCTTTGATTATGCGCAAGTTGCCACTCTGAAGTTGGGAATTTGATTCAGAATTTCCCTGATTATTCAAAGTCCCGCTTAAGCTTCTACTACCTTTTGCACGCTTATTCGACTGAGGAGGCTGATGGTTGTGCTGCCCTTTGTAGATGATTTCAGTGACCTGACCATCTAGTGATCTCTCAACCTTCTTCTTGACAGGACAACCAGGATGCGTGCACTTATAATAACTCCTTGGAAACTCGCTGCCTTTTACCTGTTTCTGGCCATACTTTCGCCAGTTGTAGCCATCACTGGCAGGCTTATCAACGATCAACGAAGCAGGTTGGGATCTCTGATCAGACTGAGTACCGTCTGATGGTTGCTTCGTTGTAACACTAGAGGCTTGCAATGAGGTCGGCACATCCCGATCAGTATTGGCAGTAAAAGAAGAAACTTGCGCAAAAGATGGAGGTGTTGATGAAGATTCGGCATGGATTTGCATATGCGAATGAGCTTGTGCAGCCTGGGCAGTGACCTGTGCTAGAGCCTGCTGGTGTGTCATTCCAAAAGGTCCCTATACATTTCATAAATAGCAGAAATTGGTTAAAATGATTGAATATAAAGGAAAAGGGCAAGGTAATGCATTTTCTCTTTGCTTTTTTTTTTTTTTTTATCTTTCCATATTACCAAGTAAAGCCTAATTGCCGCCATGAAGAATGACACCCCACATTGCCACATGCAGTAATTCTAGACTTGAGATACGAGTATGTATCTAATATTTGATACGATCAGATTTCATAAATATTTTCTATGTATTTGGAGGATTGTCAAAAACTCATATTTACTTGGAATTAACAAACTCTCCTTTCCCATCTTAAGAGCACAAATTCTAGACCAGAGACCAATTATTCATTCTCTCAAACAAACCAACAATTCACAATCAAATTTAACCATAAATTAACATGTACTAGTAAATAAATTAAAATTAAAATCCATCCTTTAATTGAAAATTAAACTTGCTAATATTACCTGGGCACCAGGAGAAAACACACTAAACCCAGGAGACTCCAATAAGCTGGCAGGGCTCAACAACCCCTGCGGCATCGCAAAAAACGGTTGTGGATGCGTTATCACCAAACCGGCCGGCTTATTCTGTCTGAACCGCGACCCGTCGTCAGCTCCACCTTCAGCGCGGTTAACATCACCCTGCTCCTCGGTCGTAGTAGGAAGAGGAAAGTCCAGCGTTCGAGGGGAGGCTGCTGCCGGCGACGCCATGGCACCAGCAAGCAGCTGAGAAAAGGATTTGAAATCGTCGGTGGCGGAGAAGTAGTTAGAAACAAGCGTCATGGGACCTGGACTGAAGGCCATGAATCCTGGGCCAGCGTTGAAAAAGGCCTCCGTGAAGGGCCGTGGCGGTGGAGTAATCACCGGCCGTTTAGACGGCTTCTGGTCTTGGTTCTCATCATCAGCCATCAAAACGAGTGGTTTGGGTTCTGAAACTGTAAGCTTTTTTGTGTGTTTTGGATCTGAAATTGTAAAGCAGTGGCAAAAAAGTCCACGCCTCAGATACGTAAAAGCTTTTCCTTTTTTCTTTTTTTAAGGAAGGATGATGACCAGTGAGTCCACCCATCTAATCTCATCGGCGGATTTTTATTTTTATTTATTTTAGGAATTCAATTACTAGGATTATTATCAAATAGATAATACAAAATATTTCAATTCATTTTCGAATATATAATTTATTAACGATTGAATTAAAATTACTTTATAATTATACTATGCTTGTATGTTTATAAAAAATAAAATAAATATGATTTCTTAAATATTCTAATTTTATCATACACAAAACCAATTTAAAATTTAAATACAAAGAGATAAATTTTAAAAATATAAAAATTAAAGGTTAAATTTAAAAAAAGAAATTTGATTGGTAGAAACTATAAAAACCAAAAAGTCACTTCATTTTAATGTAAATAGACATAAAAAGGTAGAATACATTAGAGATCATTTAGTTATATGTTTTAAGGTAAACTACACAGTTGACCACCGAACTATAGGGTTGGTGTTAAAATGACCACTATATTATTTTTCGTCGTAAATGCACCACACAACTATTTAAATGGTGCCACGTTAGCCATACGCCGTTAAACAAACGAACTGTTAAAAAAATTGGTATAATTACACATTTGGTCATCTATATTTATACAATATATCAATTTAGTCCTAATTTTAATCTAATAAAATAAATTAATTATTCAATAAGATGGTGACACAGGTGGTGACACGTGTCACCTAATTGGAGGTGGAAAAATGAAAGGAACAAAATCGCCCCTACCAGGATTCGAACTCAGGACCTTTGGGTATAGAGGCTGTGTGCTTGCCACTGAACCAAGCACACTTTCATTCTATAGGGTCATTAATATATGTATTTAATGATTGTTAATGCCCAGAAAAATTAAAGAGAAGAAAATGTAATTGCAAGGATTCAAACCAAGGACCTCATGATCGAAAGCACATGTGCTTGCCACTGCACCAAGTGTATTTCTTGTGATATAAAGTACAACATTTAATATATGTCTTATATAGATTTTAATGCTTGAGAAAAGGAATGAAATGTGGTTTTAAGAAATTCGAATGTAATATTTTTATGATCCATAAAAAAATCTAACCCAATTAAATAAATCTAATAACTAAATTAAAGTTAACATTATTTTGTATATATTTTAAACTATAGTTAGTGCACGATTTAAAATAATAAAAAATTAATATTATTTTCAATATAAATATCATTTTAAAATTTTTATATTTTAAACTAAAATTAATATATTTTTCAATTTTAGATTTATTTTTATAATTCCATGTATATAATCGTTTGAATTGATTTTTTTTACTTAATTAATAATTTTAATATTTATTAAAAATTAAATTAAATTATTATATATAATTATCTTAAACTACTCCAAATTATATTAAATTTATTTAGCGAATTCAAACTCACAAACACAATTTAATAATGTTAACTTTAATTTAGTTATTAGATTTATTTAATTGGGTTAGATTTTTTTATGGATCATAAAAATATTACATTCGAATTTCTTAAAACCACATTTCATTCCTTTTTTCAAGCATTAAAATCTATATAAGACATATATTAAATGTTGTACTTTATATCACAAGAAATACATGTGGTGTGGTGGCAAGCACATGTGCTTTAGACCATGAGGTCCTTGGTTTGAATCTTTGCAATTGCATTTTCTTCTCTTTAATTTTCTCGGCATTAACAATCATTAAATACATATATTAATGACCCTATAGCACGAAAGTGTGATTGGTTTAGTGGCAAGCACACAGCCTCTCTACCCAGAGGTCCTGAGTTCGAATCCTGGTAGGATGATTTTGTTCCTTTCATTTTTCCACCTCCAATTGTGTGACACGTGTCACCACCTGATTGGAGGTGGAAAATTAATTAAATAAAAATAATTAACGACTTCCAATAAGGTGGTGACACGTGTCACCATCTTATTGAATAATTAATTTATTTTATTAGATTAAAATTGGGACTAAATTAATATATTGTATAAATATAGAGGACCAAATGTGTAATTATACCAATTTTTTTAACAGTTCCGTCAACTTTTTCGTTTTTTAACGGCGTGTGGCTAACGTGGCACCATTTAAATAGTTGTGTGGTGCATTTGCGACGAAAAATAATATAATGGTCATTTTGACACCAACCCCATAGTTCGGTGGTCAACTGTGTAGTTTACCCTATGTTTTAAAACAAACATCTCAAATCACTCAATCATAGGTTTAGAAATAAACAAGTCACTTCTTACTTTTAAAAATAATTATTTAATCACTCAATTAGAGGTTTAAGAACATGTTAATTAAAAATTTATAACATAGACTAGTCAATATGTCATTAAAATTAGGGTAAACTACACGAGTGACCACCCAACTATGAGTTTGACCTGTTTTGACCATCGAACTATAAAAATTCAAAATTTGACCACCTAATTATTTAATTAGACCTATTTTGACCACCGGCCGTTAAGATTTAACAGATGGGTGACGTGGTTTTTAATAAAAATTTGTAGCAAGTTACATATTCTATCAATTTGATCCTAATTTTAATTTAATTAATTATCTTTCATTTAATGATTTTATTTTCCTCCTTCAATCAGGTAGTGACACGTGTCACCTGATTGGATGAAGAAAATAAAACTACAAGAGTTTGCCTTTGATGGGTTTCAAACCTAAGACTTCTTAAAAAAGACAGCACAAGTCAACCACTAAACCAAGTGGTGAATTGTGATATAAAATACACAATGTAATATATGTTTTAGTTCGTTGTTAATGTAAGGAAAATGAAATAAATATGGATTAAGAGGACTCGAATATGACACGCTTAAGAAGCATAAAAACATTTAAACCACTGTATAAATATAATATTTAAATTAAAGTTGACATAAAAATTATATTCGAGTCAACTTTAATTTTGTTGTGAATCTTATATTTCCTTTTTCATGGTATTAACTTTAATTTAATTATTATATTTTTATTTTCAAGAAAATTTAATTTAATTAAATAAAAATTTTAAAATTATATTAAAAATTCATTTAACGAAACCAAACTTATCTTATGATTAGAGTTATATCTGTGAGTTTGAATTCGTTAAATAAATTTTTAATATAATTTTAAAATTTTTATTTTAAATCATTAATTAACTATATTTAATATATATCCGTGAGAAAAAATGATTTTTTTTCTCGTTGTGTTTGCTTTTAGTGATTTCTTAACTGACATGTTTGACGAGTATGGGCTGCGTGGTGGGTACTTAGCTGAGTAGTTGGTGCGGGGTGGGTTTGGGAATGTACTCACGTGGGCTGATGTGGATTTAAAAAGTATATTCGTTGTGGGTGGTGGATATAAAAATTGTTAGGAGTGACAATCGATCGAATAAAACCAAAAGAGGGTGAATTGAATTTTTAAAGATTGGTGGACACTAATTGTGTTAAGTGTGTAAAAGTTCTATAATTTCACCATTTTTCTATGACAATTATTGCTAAATCTACACCTATTTGAGTCACATTGTAGCCCTCCATGCATCAATCACATTGATATCATCTTTATTATGCTTGATCATTATTTTTGATTTATTTGGTGGAAAATATATTGTTTTAGTGTGTGTTTGGTGCAGGTGCAGATTTCGTTACTCACTGCCCGGACAAGCATTATCGCGATAGTGAAGGAAAGGAAGGAATGGTACAGAACCATCTCTCGACGGTCCAGATCAAGCCATCCGTGGATGTCAGTTTCTACTGAAGGAAGTTGAACCATGAGATAGAGCCCTGTTGAGCGGCAGAGACAGACAGACCATTGGCGAGGCAATAGCCAAGCCACTGGCGAGGCAATGTCCTAACACAGTTGATAAGGGAGCAAATATGCAAAGTGGCTTGTGTTTTGAAGAGCATGAAAAGCTGAATTTTTCTATGTACTTTGCATGAAGATCGGACTGCGGAAAGATCATGAAAACGTCGAAGAAAGGTAAAGAGAAGATTCCACGCAAGTGGGAGGATTTTAAGAAAGAATGATATAATACTTAAAAGATCTTTTCTTTTAATGTATTTAATTCTAACTTGACTTTCTCCTCAAGAAAGACTTGACCTAGACCTCCTCTATATATAAGAAGTCAAAGCCGACCATTGATACATCACGAGGTCTTAGAGAGATTTTGTAGGGAGCTTACATCTACATCATGTTCTAATTTCTTCTTAGGGTTTAGATTGTATTGTTTAGTAGTTGTGAGAAAACGGTTGGATTTTGTTTAAGTTTTTGTTAATGCAATTTTAGTTCAATGTTTTCTTATTCTTGGTTTTTAATCTTGTTTGCGAGTGACTTGGGAGAGGATATCGTTAACTACCTATTTGTCTAATATCGAGAGAGTTAGACTCACAAAACGGATAAGCATGGTTTTCATCCCAATCGGTGAAAACTAACTCAACTTAGGGATAAGTTCGAGTTTCAACAGCTAAAAGAAGCGTAAGTTTGTTTGGTGTTCATCCTTGGTTCACGCTTGGAGGTATTATCAAGGCCTGCACATCAGCACTGTTTCGACTAAGGGATAAGGAGGAGCCACTGAATGACGCTTTGCCGAACCTTGACGTTGTTCGTTGTTGCCCAAGCAAGGGATTGCCGAGGCAGTTACTTAAACCGTTGCCGCAGCAGTAGCTTTGGTCATTGCCAAGGCAAACCGGTGTTCGTTGCATTCAAAAACCGAGACAGTTCCAATTGGTTTCCACACAATGTAACCCCCTTAGCCCGGCCTAGACGGTTGACCCGAACTACGAAGATTACACGGGGAAAACCAAAGTCAACCCGAAAGTCAACCTTGATTAACAACCTTTTTTTTCTTTTTAATCTTGTCTAGATGCATATTAACCCTACGCGTAGCCTTGAGAAAAACATACTTGAAAAGCACAGCGATCAGAAAACGTTAAGGGACTCAATTGCACAAATTACAACATTTAGGGACTAAAATGTAAATTCTGGAAATTTAGAGGAATTAAATGATTTTTAAGTTGCCATTTTGAAATTAATCATATTACATGCTTCCCTGCCAAATTTCACCTTAAACGGACATCTCGAACTCAAGAAATTGCATATACGAAAATCAGGACCAAAACGTAAAGCTTGCAAACCTTAAACCATTCAAATCAGTGCCCAACGGTCACCTGTTTCGGAACGGGGGTTGACCGTTCCGAAACGCGAGTTTGTTTCGAGACCTGTTTCAAAACATGGCTTGACAGTGGCAAATCCGTTTCGAAACGCCCTCTACCCGTTTCGATACACGAAGGCCATTATAGGCCCCCGTTTCGAAACGGTAGTGCCCGTTCCGATACGGACTCCCTAGAAAGTGCAGATTTTGCTGGTTTAACATACAATTAACCACTCAAATACAACCTAATGACCTCCTAATCATGCCAACAAGTCATCATGCATATAAGGAACATATTTGCATCACCAAAACACATTCATGGCATCAATTAGGAAAAACCACAAGTCTATAGGCATGCATCCTAATAATGGAAACCAACCAATCATCAAATCACCAAAGCAAACACCAAATGGCCAATTACAAGTCCAAAACATCATAGGCATCATGCGAAACTCAGGGAGTCCAAAACATCTCCCAAAAACACAACCTAGGTTCCCATTGCCAAATACCAAAAGCTAATAATGTTGTAAAAATAGTTACCATACATGAGCTTAGCCTTCCCTTGGATTCTTAGCCTCCTTGCTGCCCTTAAAGCACTTCAATTCTCTGCATTATTGGTTCAAGAAAGAGAGCGTAAGCACATTTGCTTAGTGAGGCATGCTCTAAAGAAACAACACAATAATGCACTTTATAAAACATCTTTCAAAGGCCTTTAAATTTATAAACATCATTTCTCATGCAACAATGCATACAACACAAGCATCTCATGCTTCATTAACATTAACATGTCATATTGGCTTCCAAGTGATACTATAACCATTTTCAACATAAAACACAATCGGATACACGGATTACAAGCGTTGTTCCATACGCTTCATACACACTACCGAACACACAAGGTGGAGTTTACCGGTACAATCACAACCCCTCAACACCCGTGATGGAGTTTAACGGTACAATTACAACCCCTCCACATCACTCATCGGTAGTTGTATAACATCACTAACGAGAACACGGGACACACAACACAAGATCCTCACATGGCATTTTAACCACCATTATGATCTTAGACATCTCGTTAGTGTACTTGGATGGAGTTTACGGTACCATTACAACCCCTCAACATCCAAGGCGACTTTATTCACGGTGCACCCAATCCTATAGCCGGCTAACTATATCCGATTCAAGTACTTTAAAACCAACACATCACTTGCCAATATACATCAATTATCATCAACAATCCACTGTTTTAAAGCATTAGTCAAAGCCATTAAACCATCATACATCTCCATGCATCAAAACCACATTTATCAATATCAAACCAAGGATCTCTTACCTTGAGCATCCTTCAACACATGGCTTTCAAAACCAGCATTAATCATGCTAAAACATGCTTTCAAAACAGAATTTAAACATGCAAATTAAACACATTGCATCCAACCATCTCATGGTTCATCAAAGAGAGAGTTTCTCCTAAAACTTACTCTTGAGCTTAGTTAAGTTGCTTAGACTTAAACTAAGCTCCCAAAACTTTCAAACATTGGTTTCAAAGCTGAAAACCAAACTTCACTCACCAATTCCGTTTCGTAAGCTTGCCGAAACGCCGTTCAAGCCTCCGGATCAACACCACAAGGATCCGAATGTGTCTCCCCTGTTTTAAACACATCAAAGCAGAGGATTAATGCATCATCATGCATTAAAATCTTCAGCCATTACACCTAAACTCGCTGCTCACATCAAATCTAACATTTCGGCTACCAAACACAACCGAAATCACTTCCAAACTCATCCACAACATTACCCAGCCAAGATCCATCACTTCTAAACATTCTTAAACATCAATTAACATCCAAAAAGGATCTAAACTCGTCCTTATAGCTCCAGCTATAATAGAACACCAAGATCACCCCAAAAACCACCATTTTCACAAGTAAAAACTTAGGAAAATCAACCTATTCGGGATTGCATTGATTAGACCTCAATTACACATCATTAAACATCCAAAATACTTTAAAAAGACATCTCAAAACAGAGCCCAAACATTCATTACGAATTTCTTCAAGATTTAATCCAAATCTTGAGTTTTAAGCCAAAATCAAGATCACAACATCAAAAACTTTTATAAAACTTAATTTAAGGATTGAGAACTTGGGAATTTCAATAAAGAACTGAATATTTAGAGGAGAAGAACATCCTTACCTCTAAATGTAGATTTCTCCTTGTTTAGAGCCAAAATCCTTGAAAATCTAATAAGCAAATGAAGAGGATTTGATGTAGTAAAGCTTAGGAATCAATTGATGATTGAAACCTCATCATTTAGAGTGAAAATCAAAAGAAAAGCTGCTGTGGAATTGTGTTTGGCTGAGGGAATTTTGAGAGAAAATGAAATGAGAAAGTTTTAACAAAAGTTGGTTATGAAAACTAAAATATGGTTTCCCTCTTTTCTTTTAATTAATTAAACATTAAATGAGTCATTAAAATTAAGAAAAATCTGGAGAAATCCTTCCTTGGGTAAATTAGCTCCTTAAAGATTCAAAGTTTCAATCCTTACAAAACAGTCACCACTGAACTTTTCAAAAATTACATTTTAGTCACTATTTCGAAATGTCACACTTCCAAACCTTATTTTGTAAAATTGATTTCACCACTCTCTTATATATATTAAAATAGGATTTTTAGATATTTTTCCATATTTTTAATGCATCCCGAACTAGGCTTTCCTTAAAACCACCTTTTATATTCGAACCAAAAATCAGACCGGTCCGGTTCAGACCCTAAACTTCCAAGCCCAAAATTGGGGTGTTACACACAACGACACAATATAACCTGTCCCATTCTCTCATCTTGATTACTCAACTATTTAATTTACTCGCTTATTTTATTTTCTGTTTACTAGATTATTCTAAAACCCCAATCAATCACTTGTGTTCTTTACTTTTATTTCCTTTTCAGTTCGAGACGATAACATTGAAGGTTACACCAATCTCTGTGGAGACGATACTCAATACTCATCACTTTATTACTTGAGACGTGTATACTTGCACAATTGCGGGGCACTTTACACACGCAATAAGTTTTTGGCGCCGTTGACGGGGATTGGCAATAGCAACTTTTAATTTTATTCTCTTACACCTTTATTTTTATTCAGTTTTTCATGGTCTAACAATATTTGATTTTGCATTCGTATATGACCAGGGCAAATCCAAAGAATCCAGTAATCCCCCTTGATCCAAAAATCGAACGTGCTTGTCAAAGACTCAAACAAGGGATAAAAGCAATGACACATATAGCCGGCAATCGGAATGCCAATGACAATCAGAACCCCGACGACAATCAGAATGTCGCGGAGGGAGACAGAGGAATTCGGCCACCTTCAATTTCTCAAGTGAGAAACCTCACTGTCCGAGATTACTTAGAAGAAGATCTCAACGGATTGAATCTAGGAGTTGTCACACCTGCGATAGAAGCTTCCCACTTTGAACTAAAGCCCGTAATGTTCAACATGATTAATACCATGGGACAATTTGGCGACTCAACAACTGAAGATGCTAGACAACACCTCAAATCCTTCTTGAAGATTTGTAATTCATTCAAAATACAAGAAGTCCACGAGGATATTTTGAGGCTGAAATTGTTTCCCTATTCACTGAGGGATAGGGAAAAAACCTGGTTAAATAGCATTCCAGCTGGATCTATAGAATCCTGGAGTGACTTATGCGCGATTTCCTTGCTAGATTTAATCCTACAAATTTAACTGATAAATTACGTACTGAAATCACTTTTTTTCGGCAGGCTGATGATGAATCCATGTACGAGGCCTGGGAGCGATACAGAGAGCTGTTACATAAATGCCCCTTACACGGATTCCCATTGTGGACACAGGTGACAAATTTATACAATGTTGTAAACACGCCAACGAGGATGATGCTTGATGCCTCGGTAAATGGCATACTCCTAGACAAGCAACCAGAGAAAGCAATGAAGATTCTAAATCGGCTTGCCAAGAACGACTATCAGTTTCCAACATCTAGAAGAGGAGGAATCAGACGCAAACCCACAGTAAATGAACTGGAGTCCTCAGACTCGATTTCAGCCCAAATAGCCACCTTGACCAAGTTGGTCATGAACATGCAAAAGCAAAATAATCACAAGGAGGTCAAGGTGATGGGTCTATTTTGTGAAAACTGTGGGGGTAACCATGTTTCTTCTGAATGCCCACAGAATCCAGAGTCGAGCTTTTATGTTGGAAACTACAACCGCAACAACAATGTGATGACCAACACGTCAACATATACAACCTCGCCTGGAGAAAACACCCCAACTTCTCATGGAGCAACCTTAACAATGCCCTGAATCAGAACGATCAGAATGCTCCAGCACAGGGATTCTGATAGAACATGTCGCGGCAACAAATGCCTCAACAACAAATGCAGCAACAAATGCCGCAGCAACAAACCATGCCATATAGTTCCTTGGAACAGTCCTTAAATGCTTTCATGTCTCAAACTAGTGCATATATGGCTAGTAATGATAGATTTATAAAGAAAACTGATGCTTTTATGGACAGGACCGAGATGAGAATGCAGAACTATAAAGTAACCCTAAAGTCATTAGAGACCCAAGTGGGGCAATCATCCCATATCCTGAACACCATACCAATGGGAGGGTTTTCAAGCGATACTAAAGTCGCCAAGGGAGCAACTCATGAACAATGCAAAGCAATCAGTACAAGGAGTGTAAGCAACTCAAGGAACCCCAGGCTAATGAGAAGGAGGAGACCAAACCGAAGGAGCCCATTGTCGTGGCAACGCTTGATAACATTGCCTCGGCAATGTTTAGCCATGATGCCTCGGAAATGTTTAGCCATGATGCCTCGGCAATACCCGACATACTGTCGCGGTAGAGCCTGGAAAAGATGCTAAGGAAAACCAGAACGCTGCTGAACAACCAGATTCCATACCCCATATCAACTTTCCATGTAAAGAACGGATCGAAGACATTCGACTTCCACCACCGCTCCCACAAAGGCTGAAACAATAGAAGCAAGAGTACCAATTCAAGAAGTTCCTGGACATCTTGAAGCAAGTCCATATCAACTTGCCCTTGGTAGAAGTAGTTGAGCAAATGCCGAATTATGCCAAGTTCCTGAAAGACATTATCTTTAAGCGAACAAGGATTAGAGAATTTGAAATTGTTGTCGTGAAAGAAGGATGTATGGCCATGCCACACAACCGAACACCACCTAAACTTAAGGATCATGGGAGCTTTACGATACCATGTGCAATACGGAATCATTATGTTGGGAAGGCGTTGTGTGACTTAGAAGCGAGCATTAACTTGATGCCCAAATCTGTTTTCCAGAAATTGGGAATTGGAAAGGCTAGACCCACCAAAGTCATGCTCCAGCTGGCCAATCGTTCATATGTGCATCTAGAAGGAAAAATCGAAGACATATTGGTAAGAGTAGATAAGTTTATTTTTCCTGCTGACTTCCTTGTTTTGGATTGTGAAGCAGATGAACATGCACCTATCATACTCGAGAGACCATTCCTAGCCACGGGAAGGACTTTGATCGACGTGGAAAAAGGAAAGCTAACCATGAGAGTCAATGATCAACAAGTCAAGCTCAATGTTTTTCAGACCCTAAAACGTGCAGACGATCAAGAAGAATGTCAAATGATTCAAGCAACCACTGAATTCAACTTTGACATAGATGCACCGTGCCTAGGAAAACATTGCCTCGACAATGATTCTGGTTATTGCCTCGACAATCACTTGGACCATTACCCTGATGACTGCCTCGACAATGACTTGTCAGATTCTGAAGAAGTTGAAGAGATAAAGATTGGGGAACAAGAGGAAGCCAACTGGATAGCATCCCAGCCAGGTAAGTATTTCGAACCCCTCAATTACTCGGGAGAGGAAAGAAAGATTGAAAAAACCCTCTATCGAGCAACCACCAGTCCTTGAGATGAAACCATTGCCAGGGCAATTAAAATATGTTTATTTAGGACATAACGATACATTGCCCATAATTTTTCCCTCTAAGCTGCAGCATGAGCAGGAACAAAGATTGATCGACATGCTTAAGCTACACAAGAAGGTAATAGGGTGTACAATTGCCGACTTGAAGGGAATAAGCCCAACGGTATGCATGCACAAAATCCTTTTGGAGAACGATCACAAACCTATTGTTGAGGCTCAACGAAGGCTTAACCATGCTATGAGGAAGGTAGTGAGAAAAGAAATCATCAAATGGCTTGATGCCGACATTATCTACCCTATATCTGACAGCACATGGGTAAGCCCAGTACAATGTGTACCAAAGAAAGGTGGAATGACCGTGATAACCAATGAAGACAACGAATTAATCCTAACCAGGACTGTGACCAGTTGGAGGGTGTAACACCCCGAAAACCGGTCTAGTCAGAATTGGATTCCGATAATCGGAGTATTGATATTAAAATATTGAAATATCGTATCCTTGCTATAGATTATATTGTTAAAGGACCCTAATCGAACTAAGTTCTTAGTTAAGACTTCCTTGAAAATGCCTAATATGATATTTTTGAGCTAGGCGTTTCGATACGATCAGACTCGTATCGAAATGGCCTAGGTAAGGCGTTTCGAAACAGTTATGGGGCGTTCCAATACAGTGTAACTGTATTAACTAACTTTTGGACCTTTGCTCAACCGTTTCGATATGGTTTCACTCGTTTCGAAATAGGTCCCCTGTTTTGAATATGTTTAAAGGGAAAATTGAAAGAAAATATGGTGGTGATGACTTACCTGCATATGGCTGCTCTTCCCACGTGATTATCATCAGAAAAGTTGACTAGAGGTTATCTACATGACTAGTTTTGAAAAGGATAAAGAAAAGATAGAAACTATTATTATATAGCTTACCCTTGGTTGAGGGAAACCTTCTCATTGGTCATAGGTGGGGTGGGAAATGATTAAAGACCATGGTTTATTAAAAGAAAAGCTCTTATTCTTGTTTTGAGTTCTACCGAGACCAAACTCATCTTTTGCTAAAAAGAGATAAGCTCACACCTCCATTGTTATCCTCTCCACCAAGCTCAAGCATACACCTCCCTAGTTGAACTTCATGAGCTTAAGCGTTCCTTGATTTAAGAACATCAATTCATAGCTATCGATTGGTTCAAGAAGTGGAAAAGATTAATCCATCATCTCCATCGAAAGCTAGGAATAAAGGGATAGTCATCCGGGAGCCTTAGGAGCTTCGGATTGTCAAGGTTAAAGAAAGTATCGGATCGAGATCGGGATTAGTTGGAGGTTCGACAAGTCACCACAAGCTTAGAGTAATGTATTTTGTCCCTTTGAACTCCTAGAATGGTGGCAAAGTAGTTAAAGTAGTTGGTATTGATGTTTTGTCTATGTGTATAAAGGCAATGCGTTATATGTGGATAAAGTGCCTTAAATGACTTGTTTAGTTTGCTTGAAAATGACTTAATATGCATATTTGGCTTATAAAGGTGAAAACGTAGTAAACGTATTTGAATGATGATAAAATTTGGCATGTCAGTAGTTTATAACATTGGAATATTGTGCGTAAAGTTTCACTACATTTGTACACTACTTGATAAGTTAAAACGATTAAAAACCAGCAAGAATCTATCATTACAGGTCAGGCCGTATCGAAACGGGTGGTGGCGTTTCGATAGGGGTAAGCATAGTTGAGCCTAAGGGACAAGGCGTACCGAAACAGACTAGGGCCGTACCGAAACATTTTGCTACTGGAATCTCCTGTTTCGATACAGATCTATATTATATCGAAACGGGTCAAGGTCAAATGAGAGTCAGCTCGTACTGATACGAGTACAATACAGGGCTTGCCCGTATCGATACAGTAGAAAGGAAAAGTCAACTTATGTTGACCATCATCTACCTGTATCGAAACAGCCTTGAGCGTTTTGATACATGGTTAGTTAAGTTGGTTAAGGCATAATCTGAAGGTTTGCATTGTTTACAGTTTGGTCACTATATTTTGGATGAATAAATAGAATGAGTAAAAGATCACAGTTTTGCATGAAATTCTACAGGCTAGCTAATATTGCATAGAATTTCATTGTTGTATAATCCATTGCATCGAAGGACCTCTAATTTATCAGATTTACAAATTAGCCCCTAAAACTTGTAATAACTACAAATTGGTCCCAATTGGTTAATTCCTGTTTTCCAATGAGTAAATTGGACCAAGATTTATATCTGGTAAAGTTTTGTTGGTGTAATATTGTTTAAGTGTTGAAAATGGAATGAAATTTTATCGCACCGAACACCGCATTATTCACCGGTAGTACGCTCCGACCCGGTTCTCTACCAGGCCGGGAAGGGGGTGTTACAGAGGGTTTGTATGGATTATCGAAAGTTGAATAAAGCTACTAGGAAGGATCATTTTCCTTTACCCTTTATTGACCAAATGCTTGATCGACTTGCAGGTAAACTATTTTATTGCTTTCTTGATGGTTATTCAGGTTACAATCAGATTGCCATAGCACCGGACGACCAGACGAAGACCACCTTTACATGTCCATACGGCACATATGCATTTAGAAGGACGCCATTCAGATTGTGCAATGCCCGACAACCTTCCAACGATGCATAACGGCAATTTTCTCCGACATGGTGGAGGATTTCCTGGAAATCTTCATGGACGATTTCTTAGTATTCGACGATAACTTTGACAATTACCTCGACAATTTGGAAAGAGTATTCAAATGATGCGAGGAATCCAATCTAGTCCTAAACTGGGAGAAGTGCCATTTTATGGTGGATGAAGGCATAGTTCTCGGCCACAAGATCTCATCAAAGGGCATTGAAGTGGACAAAGCAAAAATAGATGTGATCGAGAAACTACCTCCACCAACTACAGTCAAAGGAATCCGAAGCTTATTGGGACACACAACTTTTTATAGGAGATTTATTGCAAATTTTTATAAGATCACTAAACCTTTGTGTCACTTGCTTGAACTGGATAAGGCCTTTGACTTCAATGCCGCATGCACTGAAGCATTCGAGACATTGAAGCAAAAACTTGTGACCGCACCCATTGTAGTCCTACCAGATTGGACATTGCCCTTTGAACTCATGTACGACGCAAGTGACTATGTCGTCAGAGCAGTCCTTGGACAAAGGCAAGGCAAAATCTTCCATGTGATCTACTATGCTAGTAAAACACTCAACGAAGCCCAAGTCAACAATACTACTACTGAAAAGGAGTTACTAGCAATAGTATTTGCCTTCAAAAAGTTTCGATCATACCTAATCGGAACCAGGGTGACTTTTCATACAGACCACTCGGCGATCAAATACTTGTTTTCCAAAAAAGATGGAAAGCCTAGATTGATTCAATGGATTCTTCTACTACTAGAATTCGATGTCGACATCAAGGACAGAAAAGGAACAGAAAATCAAGTTTCCGACCACCTGTCACGACTGGAACAAGGAAGAGAAGACACCACAGACACCGAAATACAAGATGCATTCCCAGATGAGTAGCTCTTAATTGCCTTGGCAGTGACTGACGCTACTGCCTCGGCAACGACTGATTTTAGATTGTATTGCCTCGGCAATACCCTTGACAGTGATGTCCGCCTCACAAACACCCTGGTATGTTGATCTTGTCAATTTTTTAGTTAGTGGTGTATTACCTTATAACCTTAACCATCAAGGAAAGAAGAGGTTCCAACATGATGCCAAGCATTATTTTGGGATAACCTCTTTTGTTTAAGCAATGTGTAGATCAGGTTATAAGGAGATGTTTCCCTGAAGAAGAACAAGGATAGGTACTTCAACAATGTCATTCTTCACCATATGGAGGACACTTTGGAGGAACCATAACCGCGACCAAGGTACTACAGTCAGGATTATATTGGCCTACGCTTTACAAAGACGCTCGAGCTTTCTATAAGCAATGTAACCGATGTTAGCGGACCGGAAATATTTCGAGACGAAACGAGATGCCCTTGCAAAACATCCTTAATTTGATTTGTTCGATGTTTGGGGAATTAATTTCATGGGACCTTTTCCATCCTCCTGTGGGAATCTATACATACTTCTGGCCGTTGACTATGTATCCAAGTGGGTCGAAGCCATTGCCTCTCCAAACAATGACTCCAAAACCGTACATAAATTCTTGCAAAAAAATTTATTTACACGGTTTGGAGTACCCCGAGCTATCATCAGTGGCGAGGGCAAACACTTCGACAATAAGCACATTGCCGCGGCATTTAAGAAATTTGGTGTCACACATAAGATTGCCCCGACATATCACCCGCAGACCAATGGGCAGGCTGAGATATCAAACAGATAGTTGAAAAACATTCTTGAAAAGGTGGTTAACCCATCTCGAAAGGATTGGTCCCTTCGACTCGATGATGCACTATGGACATATCGAATAGCAGTCAAAACCCCATTGGGAATGTCCCCATATTGACTTGTGTATAGAAAAACATGTCATCTACTAGTTGAGATCGAGCACAATGCATACTAGGCAATTAAGACAGTGAATATAGATTGGGAAAATGCTGGACAAAAACGACTCATAGACCTCAACGATTTAGCAGAGTTCCAAGCCTTGGCGTACGACAACTCGAGAATCTACAAAGAGAAAATGAAGTGATGGCATGACAGCAAGCTACTGCCGCGAAAATTCTTGCCCGGGCAGTTGGCGCTCCTCTTCAATTCTAGACTAAGGTTATTCCCATGAAAACTCCGATCAAGATGGTTTGGACCGTTTGAAGTTGTCAAAGTATCTCCCCATGGTGCCGTGACAATCAAATCAACCAAGGATGGGCATGAATTCAAGGTTAACGGGAAGAGACTCACTACAAAAAAATGTACATATACCGACGCCCGGGTATACCGACGGACAAATTGCGTCACTATAGATACTATATACCAACGGAAATTAACACTGTCGGTAAAAGTCCTAATGTATACCGACGGATACATAATTTGTAGGTATAGATGTAGTATATACCGACGGTAACTAAAAATGCGTCGGTATATATTACATCTATACCGACGATTTATTTGGACCGTCGGTATAAGTGAACCATAGTCCGACGAGTTTTTGTGTTTGTTGGTATAGGTGTAGTTTATACCGACGGTTATTAGGACTATCGGTATAGGTTAGCCTGCCCGCCGGTATAGCTAAACTTGTGTGACGGTATAGGTTAAATATATACCAACGGTATTTCTAGCCGTCGGTATAGGCAAGTTAATTTTTTTTTGGGTTTTATTTTTTTTATTAATTTAATAAAACTCATCGTTTAATTTATCCAAATCAAACCTTTACCCAAACTCATCGATATTTCCAGCCGTCGCCTCCCAATCATCTCCGTCGGCTGTAGATCGTTTCAATTGCTCGCCGGCGATATTCTGATGCATCCTCCCTGCAATTTGCTGGTCTCAGTCGGTATAGGTTAGTTTCTCTCTATCTCTCTATCTGCAATTTGCTGGTCTCTATCTATTTGGGCGAAATTGTTGTTTTACCCTAAACCAAAGGATAAAGGCACAACCTCGACCTGTTCAAGTAGACGAAAACCAAGTGAATTTCGATGTGTTCTTATGTCAAAACATCTTAAAAACTTGTAACTGGAAATGAGAAATTCATACGCTAACTGGACAAAATTAGAAATTCGGATGCGATAGTAAAAATGCTCCACTCGATGGTTGATTGGTTGATTTTTTGCGACTATAATTTAAGTTAGATTTGCATTTGCATTTGCATTTAGAGGATGGGTAATTTCTTGTGAGGGTTTTCATATTATTTGAACCTGGACATATGTTTTCTCACATCGCAGAAGACAAGACACAACACTGTCTTGTACAAGAAAAAAATGATTATGATTTGTTCAATTATATGTTAGTTTGAGAATTCAAAGATGAAAATGATTATG
Organism: Hibiscus trionum; assembly: GCA_030270665.1. Taxonomy (NCBI): domain Eukaryota; kingdom Viridiplantae; phylum Streptophyta; class Magnoliopsida; order Malvales; family Malvaceae; genus Hibiscus; species Hibiscus trionum. Next base: position 1,330,173 of record BSYR01000050.1, read on the forward strand.
TTAGTTTGAGAATTGAGAGTGACTTGTCAAGAAAAAAATGAAGTTACGAGGATCTTTCTTCAATTGTATGATTTGATCTCCCTTTGATTATGGTAAAGCTCTTCCTTTTCACCTCAATTTCACCATCTTCTTTCTTCATTTATTCTTGGATTTTGGCATGCTGCTTTAAAACCATAACAATTACTACTAATCCTTTGTGTTTTGCAAATAATGAACATGTCGTTTTCCTTTAGTTTTTGTTCTGTTTTGTTGTTGTGACATTATGTTCCACGCTTTAATGTAACATTTGCAGCTCTTTTCAGCTAAAAGGGTATCATAAATGAAAACTAATGCCATGAATAGGATTATTACATACATTGTAGTTGTTGTAAGAACTCTGTCCTTGAAGAATAATGTTCAATTTCTTTCTGTGATAATTGGTTTTATTTTTTTCTATAGTTCAGAAAAAAAGTATGTGAGTTGCAGAATGAAGACTTTTTGGCTGGTTTTAATAATGGACCATCATAGATGAAAATTCTGGGTGCATTTTGTTTTTCAAGATAAAATTGGAAACTTTTTTGTAAATTGGTTGTACTATGTAAGAGTGTGCTTTATCTTTGTAAAACTCTATTCATTTTCATTAGCCAAATGCTTTGCAGCTGTTGTTAATCAACAATAGTTTGACAGACAAGCTTTTCTATCATTAAAAGCTTGTCGTTAAGATTATTTCTAATGTTAATCTTATGTACAAGTGATGAAAACCTGTCTTGATCTTATGTACAAGCATTTGGCTCATCAATAAAGCATGTCGGAATATTGATTTTGATCTGCTGCTTTTTATTAGTTTTGATTTACCTGTCTTGATCTGAATTACTTGAACCCATGTTTAAACCTCTCTTTATTGATAGGCAAGATATCCCTTTTATCTTCAGCTTGTTGTACTATCCTTTTAGTTGGCTTAAGATCAATTGTGAAACTGATCCATGCAGGTCTGTGATTTTGGGAATTAATGTACAACTATGCATGTTGTAATTGCTTGGGAATTGAAAACTAACATTTTCATTCCAAGGAAAAGAATAAGAATTGAAGTGTGACTACTACTGTGAAATACACCCTCTGATCAATTGTGAAACTGATCCATGCAGGTCTGTGATTTTGGGTTGTCACGACTGAAGCATAATACCTTTCTATCATCAAAATCAACAGCAGGAACAGTCAGTATCTTGGCCTATGTCACAGTATATTATAAATTTTAAATATATAGATTACTTCTGTTATGTAGATGTTTTTTTCTTCTAGATATCTCTGATTTAGTTGCGTTTTATGTTTAAGCCTGAGTGGATGGCACCGGAAGTACTTCGCAATGAGCCCTCAAATGAGAAGTGAGTTTTTTCTCTTTGATCACTATCATTTAATCATATGTTTTTTTCCTCTCTCTCTCTCTAAATTAGAAGATTGCCTGGTTCACTAATATTCCATTGTGGTTGCTTAATTTTACCATTGCAATTTAATTACCTATCTTTCTAGCAGTTCGGAACTCATGTCAAGAGTTGTTGGTGCCACCTTCATATAATTGCATTTCTTTTTTAGTTTCTATGCAAAAAGATTTTTGTAGTTACAAATCACTGTTATTGAGAACTATGATTAAAAGCGAGTGCATTTTGCTGACAGAAACTCATGGATTTTGAAGCTACTGAATTGGTAAAATAACCAAAGCATAAAACTCACATGCTTATTTTGTTGCATGTATAGATGCGATGTTTATAGTTTTGGAGTCATTCTTTGGGAACTTGCTACTCAGAGATTGCCTTGGAGCTGCATGAATCCAATTGCTACTCATGTTTATAGTCAGCAGCAATCAATAGTACCAGTCAATCCTTGCCTTCAACAAATCAACAGAATACAAATGCAAATGATCCAAGCACACAATAGAGGAGGATCATCAATTATTTCTAGCTTTTATTATGTAAGTTATTAAGAAAAAAATATTTGCTTGCATATTTCTTTCGACTGTACTAGACTTGTAGGTACATGTTTTATTGATTATGTATGACATACTTTTTTATTTGAACATTAAATCGAATATTTTATCTTTAAATCGAATATTTCCCCTTTAATAAATGAAATATTATTTGTTATAATAGTTATAGTAATTTTAATATTTAAAATAAAAAATATTAAATAAAAAAAATAGAATTATTAATAATTTATTAATATTTAATAAACAAATACATACCAATTACACCTATACCGACGGACAACACTGTCGGTATAAATATTATATATAGATCTTACATGATACATATACCGACGCAAAAACAATTGTCAGTAAAAGCTATACCGACGGATAATCCATTAGTAAATACCGTAGTATATACCGACGGACAAACCGTCCGTACAAATAAAGGCTATACTGACGGACAAACCGTCGGTACAGATAAAGGCTATACCGACGGACAAACCGTCGGTAAAAGCCGTAATATATACCAACGGACAATATTCCGTCGGAATAGATCCCCTAATTTGTCGGGGTAGTCCATACCTATGCCGACGGTTTTGTCCTTCGATATAAGGTCAGTACATCTATACCAACGGTTTTGTCCGTCGGTATAAATGTATACCGACAAGCGTATTACCGACGGTACGTTGTCTGTCAGAATTTCCCTTTTGTCCGTCGGTAAAAGGGCTTAGACCCTATACCGACGGATTTTTGATGTTTTACTGACAGATTTTTGTGCGTCGGTATATGTCCTTTTTTTTGTAGTGACTGAAGCACTACAATGAAACCCATGTCGTGAGAGACAAGAAAGTGATCACTCTAGGAGATGCATCCCTATGCACTCCTTTAGTGTTTTAAAATTTTCCTTTTCTTTTTTTTTTTTATTTTCAATTTCTGCACATTATTTTTAGGATTAAGATTTTTTTATTATTATTTTTGCTCTAGTAATTTTTTTCTTTTTATTTTTTAGGAGGGAGCCCAAAGATGAGAATAAGATGGACTAAGTCCTACAACCCAACCAAAACCCTAGAGCACATTCATTGCCCAAATGCCAACAAGCCGCTAACGACTAGTGGGAGGAGTTTCATGCCGTTACGCAAAATATGTCCAACGGCTACTTCAACGGGATTTCATGCCGTTGCTGCATTTAATGCCCCAACAACTATCTCATATCAACCACCTATTTAAACCTCATCCCCTAAACCATCACTCACAATCTCCTTCATTATCTTTGCATCCCAAGAATTCTTAATCTTCAATTTGTGTTAGTTCCCGTTTCTTACAACCCTTCAACAACTTAACCATGGCCCTAAAAATCAAGAGAGGAGAAAGCTCAAAACCAACCGAGGAACCGACATTCAAAACGTTCGCACCACCGGAGGTTGAACGACGATTCAACAAGCACTTCATCGGATGAAAAGTTTGGGAGGAACAAGGCTTCCAATATTCCGACTTCCAAACCGATTTTGGCATTGACAACTTCATCTTTGAAAAGATTGCTCATCAAAAGTGACAAATTCTTTGCCATCAACCAGAACCGGCCAACGTGACATGGGTGAGGGACTTTTATGTCTATTCTCCGAATCCAAACAACCTATTCGTGCACGTTCAGGCGAAGCAATCCCCTTGACCTCAAGACAATCAACCTCTATTACGACATACATGTAGCACGAGATGAGCACAAAGAGTTCGTAGACAAACTCACAGCTGATGACTACGAGGACATCAAGCAGGAGCCGTGCAATGCCGACACGGTATAGAATGTCGGGGCACACAAAGGAACGATAAACCACCGAAGGCTTCGACCCGAGGCAAAACTTTGGAATATCTTTGTGAAACACTACTTAATGCCTACCTCTCATAATAGTACTGTTGATAAACCTAGGCTTGCACTCATACACTATATAATGCACAAACGAATAATTAATGTGGGTGAAATAATTTGCAATGAGATGTATCAATGCAGCCAAAAAGAGAAAGGCCGCCTCTACTTTCTGATGCTCATCACCGGCCTTTGCAAATAAAAGAAGGTCCCCACCGATTCAGCCAACGAATACACGCCCAAGAGGAAAAGATGGGACAAGGAGGCGTACTACAAGCTCATGCAAATCATAGAAGCCGAGCCAAAATCTACGTCGGTGCAAGGTACTGCCGCCGCGGCATCCTCGAGCCACACCCCAGAAACTTCACAGCCCTCTACCTCGGCTGTAACCCTTTAGCACATTGCCCAAATATTGGAAGAGATGGACAAACGACAACGACTGTTCATGACCTTCACAAGGGACTTCAGCAAATTCATCGTACAACTCATCCAAGAGAAGTTCTCCGATAGCACTGTGCCATTCCCACCATTCCCTGTCGACCTCACTGCCTCGGTCGCACCAGACCCCTCTACCGCGACAATGCCAACCTTCTCTACCTCGGCAACACATGCATACTCTGCCTCAACATTTCCTGATCCTCCAGCTGCCACCGCCACACACCGAGAAGGCAAAGCTTCTGTAGATGAGCCGATCCGCACTAAATCCTTGTCTGGTTGGTCCAACACCGTTCGATCCATCATCAAGAAGTTTGATGAAGCCGCATCTCAATCACTCAAGTGCAAGGCAACCACCACTAAAGAAATTTACCTTGACACGGATGAGAAAGATAAAGTGACCAATAAAGCAGCGCCGACTCCTCCGACTTGCACCCAACCACCGAGAGCCACCAAATGGGTCAAGCACATGGCAACGAGAAGATTGATCATCCAAAGTGACGACGACTCCTCCGAGTCCCCGCCAATCTAGTTTTCTTCTCTTGCATTATATTTTGCTTTTATATTTTGTGCTTTGTGTTGATGCATTGAGGGCAATGCTCGATTCGAGTTTGGGGGTGTAGCCACTGTCAATGCAGTTATTGCCGTATCATATCATGTTCTAAAGCAATGCATTTTTTTCTTTACTGTTTAGTACTTGTCAAGTTTTTAATCTGACTTAGAATTTCCTAGAATTGCAAAAACTCTTCCAGTGATGAAACTACCTTAGCACTTCAAAATACACTTTAAAGCCTAGGATGACTATTAGGAAACACTTAGAATCATACTATGGAGGCTGAAAACGAAAATACACTTTTGTTACTTGTATGAATTAAGGAGCTCTAGGACACTTAAGACATTTACTTGCTTAGAAAGAAAATTATGGGTAAAAAAGTTAGAGGTGCCTAAAACCGGCTCTAGCTTAAGAAAACACTAGAGGTGCCCGAAACTAACTCTGGGCAAATCACTAGAGGTGCCCGAAATTGGCTCTAGTCGATTAGATTGCTTAAAAAAATTTACCCAAGGAAAGTAGGTTAATGCTTAAGTGTTTACTTAGAACTCGAAAAATCATCTTGTTCAAAACCATGCATACACGCACAAGCAATTTCTATGAATATTAAGGACTTTGGCAAGTAATTATATTTTTACTAGTTGTATTGCTTGAGGACAAGCAATAGTTCGAGTTTGGGGCGTGTTAAGTGTGTAAAAGTTCTATAATTTCACCCTTTTTCTATGACAATTATTGCTAAATCTACACCCATTTGAGTCACATTGTAGCCCTCCATACATCAATCACATTGATCTCATCTTTATTATGCTTGATCATTATTTTTTATTTATTTGGTGGAAAAGGTACTGTTTTAGTGTGTGTTTGGTGCAGATTTCATTACTCACTACCCGGGAAAGCACTGCCGCGACAGTGAAGGAAAGGAAAGAACGGTGCAGAACCATCTTTCGACGGTCTAGATCAGGCCAGCTGTTGATGTCAGTTTCTACTGAAGGAAGCTGAACCATGAGATAGAGCCCTGTTGAGCGGCAGAGACAGACAGACCATTGTCGAGGAAATAGCCAAACCACTGTCGAGGCAATGCCCTGACACAGTTGACAAGGGAGAAAATATGCAAAGTGGTATGCGTTTTGAAGAGTATGAAAAGATGAATTTTTCTATGTACTTTGCATGAAGATCGGACTGCGGGAAGATCATGAAAACGTCGAAGGAAGGTCAAGAGAAGATTCCACGCAAGTGGGAGGATTTTAAGAAAGAATGATATAATACTTAAAAGAAGATCTTTTCTTTTAATTTATTTAACTCTAACTTGTCTTTCTCCTCAAGAATGACTTGACCCAGACCTTCTCTATATATAAGAAACCAAAGCCGGCCGTTAAGACATAACGAGATCTTAGAGAGACTTTGTAGCGAGCTTACATCTACATCATGTTCTAATTTCTTCTTATGGTTTACATTGTATTGTTTAGTAGTTTTGAGAAAAAGGTTGGATTTTGTTTAAGTTTTTTGTTAATGCAGTTTTAGTTCAAGGTTTGCTTATTCTTGGTTTTTAATCTTTTTTACGAGTGACTTGGGAGAGGATCTCGTTAACTACCTATTTTTCTAATATCGGGAGAGTTAGACTCACAAAACGGACAAGTATGGTTTTCATCCCAATCGGTGAAAACTAACTCAGCTTAGGGATAAGTTCGAGTTTTAACGGCTAAAAGAAGCGTAAGATTGGTTGGTGTTCATCCTTGTTTTACGCTGGGAGGTATTATCAAGGCTTGCACATCATCACAGTTTCCATTTAGGGATAAGGAGAAGCCACTGAAGAACGCTTTGCCGAACCTTGATGTTGTTCGTTGTTGCCCAAGCAAGGGATTGCCGAGGTTGTTACTTAACCCGTTTCCGCGACCATAGCTTTGGTCATTGCCGAGGCAATCCGATAATTGTTGCATTCCAAAACAGAGACAGTTCCAATTGGTTTCCACACTACGACACAATATAATATGACCTATTCTCTCATCTTGATTACTTAACTCTTTAATTTACTTGCTTATTTTATTTTTTGTTTATTAGATTATTCTAAAACCCTAATCAATCATATGTATTCTTTACTTTTATTTTCTTTTCAGTGCGAGACGATAACATTGATAGTTACACCAATCCCTGTGGAGACGATACTCAATACTTATCTATTTATTACTTGAGACGTGCATACTTTACACACGCAACAAATTGAAAAGGTAGAAATTACAAGGTGATTTAGAGTGGTTCAACTCCATTAATGGAGTCTACATCCACTACCTTAGTGACCACACTAAAGATTTTCCACAAATCCACTAATTTGTCTTTCTTTTAAGGATAAGGAGTAACCTTACACAATTCAATAGACTTATACCCCAAAGTCTATTGAATCCTTTCCCCAAAATAAATACAAAGAAGAAAACTAGGAAATCCTCACAAGGAAGGTGTTTGCACAATATAAGCTCTCTCACACACCCAAAGAAACACTAGCAAATGAATTACAATGAAGAACACTCTAGTGTTTACAAGAAAGATGGAAAATTAAGCACTAATTGGATTCTTGATTGCTTGAATGTTTTGATAAACTGTCTTGTTGTTGCTGAGATGGTTTTGCCTTGTTTTTGTATCCTCTCTATCAATACTAGCCGTTTGGAGCCGTTGGGGATGACATCAAGCCGTCACCTACCAAAAAACAGAGCATTTATAACACGAGGGATCGATCCTTTTATAAAGGGATCGATCTTTTTTCATAAAATATGACTGTTGCAACAAAGAGATCGATTACACCAGTGGATCGATCCTTTTGCACTTTGAGACTAGAAACAAAATATAAGTGAAATTATCCATAAAGGGATCGATCCCTTTCATTAGGGGATCGATCCTTTTTGCCTTGGAGTCTGGAAAATAGTTTTTGTAGTGCAAAAACGAATCATACTTGTTTTGAAACAGATCGACTAAGTTGGAAAATATTCGAAACGAATTTTTCAAGTTTGTTTGGACTTTGAATTTTTTTGAAAGATTTAATATATTCGATTAAGTCCAAAAACAATTTTTTTTTTAAATTTGTTATATCAAAATATTAGTTCAATAATCTCCCCCTTTTTGATATTACAAAACTCTTTGAAAATTTGTTTTTGACAAAAGCTCCCCCTTAGGAAAATAATTTTTGAGTTGATAAATGATTTCAAAAATTTGTTTTAAATCACAACTATTTAAGCTCCAATTTTATTTAAAAACTCATTTTTCATTCTTCGCTCATATTTCTCTCCTTTTATTATATCAAAAATAATTCAAGAAAATTGTTAGCACAACATAAAAAAGGAGAATAATCACAATAAAGGCTAGAATAAAAATGATAAATAACAACAATAAAACATTAATATTCATAGGTACTTAAAACAAAATTCATAAAGCATCTATAAGTACGAAAATAAAATAGCAACATAGCATCAAAGTTCTAAGGCAACATCCAACAAGGAGTCATAAAAAGTATGTAGCAAAGTCTTAAAGCAAATATAAAACTAAGAAAAATATGATATGATTTCCATGCATGCATGTATCTAAGATGAATATGGTGGCAGTGGGAAAGAGTAGCCATCAAGCTTGCGCTGGAGAGCGCTAAAAGCATCACCCAAGGAAGCCTGATGTGTCTCAAGAGAATTGAGTCTAGAATCCACGTGAGACCTAAGAGATTCGATGGATGAGTCCACGTGAAGAATGAGAGACTCGTGAAGCTCCCTTAAAGACATGTCATGAGGTATAGCACCGGTGGAGGCTCCGGGAACGTCATCCTCATGTTCTTCATCTCTCTCTTCATGGTGTTCCGGTTCAAGAACTTCACCTTTCTTCTTCACCCAATTTATAGAGAATTCGGGTTCATCTTTGTATCTCAAACGATCCATAGAATGACAACTGATGATGTTGTCGGTGGGAGGATCGATGTCGGACTTAAAAGATGTATCAATTTCGAGCAAGGCAAAAATATGGCTAAGATACATACCATAGGCTAAGGTTTTGACCTTCTTAGCCTTGATGATTTTACCATATCCTCGAAGATGAAGGCGGCAAGGTGGGGTTGAATTCCACTACGAATGCAATGAAGCCACTAATAATCGGACTCTCGAACCGAAGAATACTTCGTCCCACGAGGACGAATAACATGAGAAAGAATGAGGTGCAAGAGACGATCATGAAGCGGAAAGAAAGTGGCTTGGTTATTCATGACACGAGAATTAGAAGGATAAGATCCTTTTTCATTTTCATTACCCTCATCGGGAAGACCAAAAGCATTTGCAAGAAAATCGGCAGTGAGAGTGACATGCTTACCCAAAACATAGGATTTAATTGTTCGAACAATGGTGGCATCCCGTTGTTTTAAATAAGAAACGGTGGCATTAGAATAAAATACTCGAACAAGAGTAGGGTAAATTGGCCCCTTAAATTTCAAAAACTCCATCCATTTAAATTCCATAAACCTTTTCAAGTAAGCAAAATCAAGTTTGGTTAGGAAATCAAAATCAATGGAACGAGTTTCCTTAACCAGTGCGGATGCGAAAAGATTTCGGAAACGTTCACTTTTCCTAGGGCTTCTAAAACAAGATTCTAAAGAATTTGAAGGTGGAGGAAGGTTGTATGAAATCCCCTTCCCCTTAGAAGCCATAGATTTTCACTTAGACATTTTCAAATCAAAACTAAATTTTGATTATAAGAGGATGTAAAAAGATGTTTAGGGAAGTTAAAAGTGAATTTTTAAGGAATTAAAAGCACGAGATTAGCTTAAAAACAAGGTTTGGCCGAAATGGGTAGAGGGTAAAATTTTGGTTGAGGTTTTTTCATAAACACTTGTTGTGAAAGTGTTGAAAATAGAGGTTTTGGGTGATTTTAGACAATGAGTAAACCTCCTGCAAAGAAATCAACAAGTATAACGAAATTTAAGTTCACTAAAGTCATCTAATTCAACCAATAAACCCAAATTTTCAAATAAAATTCGAATGGAAAAAGTTAGGGTTTTAGAACTTACCCAAAAGAGATTTTTGAAGAACCACAACTCAAGAACAAGGGCCAAATCCGATTTTGAGATGACTAATGGAAGAAATCCGTGTTGATAAACTTGAAAAACAACTTGGAAGGAAGATTTTTAGGGGTTTTTCGAAAGGGAGCTAATTTGAGAGTGTTTTGGGATAATTTGGTCGAGCAAGGGTTTTAAAACAAGAGGGTGGCATTTATGGCATTTTTTAAAAATGCCAAGCCCTTATGCCTAAAGGGATCGATCCCTCGGGTTTAGGTGATCGATCATTTTAGTGTAAAACTGAGGATCGAAAATAAGGAGCTTACTGCCAGCTACAGGATCGATCCCTTCTCTTGGGGGATCGTTCCTTTTTCTGGATTTTTATATTTTAAGCACATGGATCATTAAAGAAGGAATTCTAAATTTAGTTGAGGCAACATTTGTTATATGAGTGATATGAATGAGCTTAAATGCCTTATAAATTATCTAGGAACATGCATGTCAACATGAAACAATAAGATATGTAATTTACATCATATATCAAATTTTAGTCCTCTAATTGCACACTATCAAGTTTATTTCAAGTCACAAACACTTAAAGGCTCTATAGGGTCCTAAGCATGCATTTTTGATAAAAATTGCTACAAGACACATCACATTCTCAAAAAATAATCTATCATACAACATCAGATTAGTATAAAGAGAACATGATTTCACAAAATCAATCAAATATTGCAAATTTAAGGCCAAAAACATAATTATAAGCCTATTAAGCCATAAATGTGCAACTCATGCATTCTTGACTCCCCTTACTAATAGCATGATATCATCATATGGGGACCCTCAAACATGCCTTAGAATATATGAAAACACATAAAGCAACATGTTGAGATTTAATGTGCTCGATTCCTTCAACCGATCTTGCTCACCAAATTGTGGAGAGGTGGAATTTTGGGTGGATGTGGTGTGGAAGCTAAAAGATAAATGACACAATGATTTTAGAGTGGTTCAACCTTCTAACCAAGGTCTACATCCACTACCTTAGCTTCCCACTAAGGATTTCCAATCAATGCACTATTGATTCGTCCCATTTTCTAGGCTTAGGAGGAAACCCTTATACACAAATCAAGCTTTCTACCCAAAGCCTTGATCAAACCCTCTTTACAAAGAGAAATGATAAGAAAACTTAAATCCCTCTAATAGGTATTTGTTTGCACAATTTTTCACAAACCCAAAACCTAAAACACTTGAGCAAATTTGACAATTTTGGCTCACTAGTGTTTGTCTATACAAAGAAATTAAAATTTAAGTACAAAGACAATTCTTGATCATTTGTTGATTGACAACTGAATCATTAACCATATCTTGATGCTTGGAGGTCTCTTTTATACTCCTTAATGAGTTTATAGCCGTTACTAGCCGTTGGGGTTGAATTAGAGCCGTTGGAGACATAATTTCCCACTATAAATGTTGTTCTACTGCTAACTGTATCGAAACGCTCGAACCCGTTTCGATACGCTCTTCAAGTAGAAAGAGCTGTTGCAGTCTGATGCCGCACTCGTATCGAAACGCTCTTGGCCGTTTCGGAACACCCGTATCGAAACACCTTTCACCGTATCGAAACGATCTGCATTTAAATGTTAGTTGGGAAATAGCCGTTGGGGTTTATGACCGTTGTGGTCGATTCCACGTAGGCGTATCGAAACGGCATAGCCCGTATCGAAACGCTAGGCAAAATCTTCATCCAGAAAAGACCCGTTTCGAAACGTTTTGACACTGGAAGACCCCGTATCGAAACGCCTAAGGGTGTTTCGATACACCTGGATGATTTTGTTTAGTTTGGCTTTGAAAACATGTAAAAACCTTTGAAAACTTCCCCTAAACATAGTTTCAAGTTATTTGGACTTTTAAAAATAGTTTTGAATTCTTTTTAAATTAGTCCAAAACATTTTTCAATTATTATATCAAAACATTAGTTCTACAATCTCCCCCTTTTTGATATAATAAAACTAACTTGAAAATTTGTTTGGGATTCTCCCCATTTAAGTTTAAAAATGTGAATAAGAGATTAAAGATATGAAATCAAATAAAGCTCCCCCTTATTCATTTGAAAATTCAATTTTTCAAATCATTTCTCCCCTTTTTGTTATATCAAAAAGAATTCAAAATACTTTTAAGTTCAAAATAACAATAAGGTAAAAAAAAAACAAAAACAAAAACAAGAATTTGGTTTTAAAATGGCTCCACCTTACTCAAAGCATCATAAAAAGTGTTAGTCCAACATACATTCTCATCTAGTTGACATAAATAAAAATAAATCAAATAAAAACAAAAGCAACTAGATTTTACCACACTTGAACTCAAGGGAGGATGTGAAGCCTTCCTTCTTCAAGTGTTCTTCCTTGTGTTCATGGAGCTCCCCCTCAAAGTTTGACTTGTTGATCACTCTCCATCACACCTAGCAAAAGACAATCAAGTAATTTTTGGTATCCAAATTGCTTTGGATCCATATATGTTAGTGGCACAAACTTTAGTCCCCTTAGGAATCCATTTTTCAATTTCATCCTTTTTAATTGAAGTACTAAGTCCTTTTGGGACCCAAATACTTCTAAAACATTTTCCTTTTACAAATCTAGGGGCACTAGATTGTCTCACATAAAAATTTGATTTTCCAAAATTGTTTTTCTTTTCTAGCTCTTTGGAAATCAAAATTTTTTCTTCTTGAACTTTATGAAGCAAGTTTTGTAAATCAAAACATTTTTGTTCAAACTCTTCGAGTTTTTCTTCAAGTTCAAGTTTGGTTTTAGAAATCAAATCATTTTGAATTTTCAACTTTGGAATCAATTTATTGTTTTTCAAAATGTGATTTTTAAACTCTAAAACCAAATCATCATAGGCATCTTGTAATTCATCAAAAGAGTAAGAACATGAAGTAGATGAATTAGAAGTTACCCTTGAATCTTCTTCGATGGCCATAAGGAAAAGGTTGGCTTGTTCATCGTCGGTGGAGTCCTCATCACTCCAAGTAGCCACATGTGCCTTCTTCTTATGGCTTGAAATGCTTGCCCTCTCATTTTTTATGGATTCTCATTCAAGATCTCTCAAGGCTTTCTTCATGAATGAGGCACACTTCTTGAAGAGATGAGCTATCTCCTCTTCTTCATCCTCCTATTCACTTGAATCAACATGATGGAAAGTGGAGGACTTGAGAGCAATGGCATTTGTGTTGATGTCAAGCCCTTTGAGTTTCTTCTCCCCCATAGCTCTAATTTCTTCCCTCTTCTTCTCATCTTTTTTGTTTTTCTTCATGATTTGATGAGTGAGGAGTGACCCCATGAGTTCATCAAGCTTCAAGGTCTTCAAATTTTTTGCTTCGATGATGGCGATCCTCTTTGAGTCCGTTGACTCGGGAAGTGAGTAGATGAGCTTTTGGACAAGCTTTTCCTCCGGGATAGCTTCTCCATAGCCTTTGAGGCCATTGGTGATAGTGGAGAACCTATCAAACATCTTCTCGATGTTCTCTTCCGGATCCATTTTGAAGTTCTCATACTCTAAGGTGAGGAGCTCAATCTTGGTCTCCTTAACTTCATCGGTTCCCTCGTATGTGACTTCAAGCTTGTCTCATACCTCCTTGGCACTCTCACAAGAAGACATCTTCTTGCAATTTAGCTCCATCTTCTTGCGATCGTCGGCACTCCACTCCGCTTTGCTTCGTTGAGGCATAAACGAACCATCTTCAACTATGTCTCATAGTTTGTAGTCTCTTGACTTAATGAAGAAATTCATCTTTATCTTCCAATGGGCATAGTGGGTTCCGTCGAAGAAGGGCGGTTATTCGATGGATTGCGCCATTGAGCCGATTGTGTGAAATCATGATCGAGCTTGCTGGATCTTCTCATTAGGATGTTAATCCTCTTCGATTGAGCCAAGCTCTAATACCAATTTTTGAGATTTAAGGTGCTCGATTCCTTCAACCGATCTTGCTCACCAAGTGGTGGAGAGGTGGAATATTGGGTGGATGTGATGTGGAAGCTAAAAGATAAATGACACAATGATTTTAGAGTGGTTCAACCTTCTAACCAAGGTCTACATCCACTACCTTAGCTTCCCACTAAGGATTTCCAATCAATCCACTATTGATTCGTCCCCTTTTCTAGGCTTAGGAGGAAACCCTTTTACACAGATCAAGCTTTCTACCCAAAGCCTTGATCAAACCCTCTTTACAAAGAGAAAAGATAAGAAAACTTAAATTCCTCTAATAGGTATTTGTTTGCACAGTTTTGCACTCACCCAAAACCTAAAACACTTGAGCAAATTTGACAATTTTGGCTCACTAATGTTTGTCTATACAAAGAAATGACAATTTAAGTACAAAGACAATTCTTGATCATTTGTTGATTGACAATTGAAGCATTAACCATATCTTGATGCTTGGAGGTCTCTTTCATACTCCTTAATGAGTTTATAGCCGTTACTAGCCGTTGGGGTTGAATTGGAGCCGTTGGAGACATAATTTCCCACTATAAATGTTGTTCTACTGCTAACTGTATCGAAACGCTCGAACCCGTTTCGATACGCTCTTCAAGTAGAAAGAGTTGTTGCAGTCTGATGCTGCACTCGTATCGAAACGCTCTTGGCCGTTTCGGAACACCCGTATCAAAACGCCTTTCACCGTATCGAAACGATATGCATTTAAATGTTAGTTGGGAAATAGCCGTTGGGGTTTATGACCGTTGTGGTCGATGCCACGTAGGCGTATCGAAACGGCATAGCCCGTATCGAAACGATAGGCAAAATCCTCATCCAGAAAAAGACCCGTTTTGAAACGTTTTGACACTGGAAGACCCCGTATCGAAACGCCTAAGGGTGTTTCGATGCACCTGGATGATTTTGTTTAGTTTGGCTTTGAAAACATGTAAAAACCTTTGAAAACTTCCCCTAAACATAGTTTCAAGTTATTTGGACTTTTAGAAATAGTTTTGAATTCTTTTTAAATTAGTCCAAAACATTTTTCAATTATTATATCAAAACATTAGTTCTACAATCTCCCCCTTTTTGATATAATAAAACTAACTTAAAAAATTGTTTGGGATTCTCCCCCTTTAAGTTTAAAAATGTGAATAAGAGATTAAAGATATGAAATCAAATAAAGCTCCCCCTTATTCATTTGAAAATTCAATTTTTCAAATCATTTCTCCCCTTTTTGTTATATCAAAAAGAATTCAAAATACTTTTAAGTTCAAAATAACAATAAGGTAAAAAAAAATAACAAAAATAAGAATTTGGTTTTAAAATGGCTCCCACTTACTCAAAGCATCATAAAAAGTGTTAGTCCAACATACATGCTCATCTAGTTGGCATAAATAAAAATAAATCAAATAAAAACAAAAGCAACTAGATTTTACCACACTAGATTTAAGGTGCTCGATTCCTTCAACCGATCTTGCTCACCAAGTGGTGGAGAGGTGGAATATTGGGTGGATGTGGTGTGGAAGCTAAAAGATAAATGACACAATGATTTTAGAGTGGTTCAACCTTCTAACCAAGGTCTACATCCACTACCTTAGCTTCCCACTAAGGATTTCCAATCAATCCACTATTGATTCGTCCCCTTTTTTAGGCTTAAGAGGAAACCCTTATACACTGATCAAGCTTTCTACCCAAAGCCTTGATCAAACCCTCTTTACAAAGAGAAAATATAAGCAAACTTAAATCCCTCTAATAGGTATTTGTTTGCACAATTTTGCACTCACCCAAAACCTAAAACACTTGAGCAAATTTGACAATTTTGGCTCACTAGTGTTTGTCTATACAAAGAAATGACAATTTAAGTACAAAGACAATTCTTGATCATTTGTTGATTGACAATTGAAGCATTAACCATATCTTGATGCTTGGAGGTCTCTTTTATACTCCTTAATGAGTTTATAGCCGTTTCTAGCCGTTGGAGACATAATTTCCCACCATAAATGATGTTCTGCTTCTAATCGTATCGAAACGCTCGAACCCGTTTCGATACGCTCTTCAAGTAGAAAGAGTCGTTGCAGTCTGATGCAGCACTCGTATCGAAATGCTCTTGGTCGTATCGGAACACCCGTATCGAAACGCCTTTCACCGTATCGAAACGATCTGCATTTAAATGTTAGTTGGGAAATAGCCGTTGGGGTTTATGACCGTTGTGGTCGATGCCACGTAGGCGTATCGAAACGGCATAGCTCGTATCGAAACGCTAGGCAAAATCCTCATCCAGAAAAAGACCTGTTTCGAAACTCGTTTCAAAACGTTTTGACACTGGAAGACCCCGTATCGAAACGCCTAGGGGTGTTTCGATACACCTGGATGGTTTTGTTTAGTTTAGCTTTGAAAACATGTAAAAACCTTTGAAAACATCCCCTAAACATAGTTTCAAGTTATTTGGACTTTTGGAAATAGTTTTGAATTCTTTTTAAATTAGTCCAAAACATTTTTCAATTATTATATCAAAACATTAGTTCTACACAACATGAATGAGTAAAGATTGCATGTAAATAAAAATGTTACCACTTGAACCAAGATAGGTTGATTAGGCCTCATCTTCTTCAAGTGTTCATCCTTCTAGTGTGTCTAGAGCTTTCAAATTTCTTTATTTTGCTCACCATGGCTCCAACACACCTACAATAAGGAACTATGCATGTTTTGGTACCCAAATTCTTTTGGGTCCATAAGAGTTAGTTCCTACAATTTTAGTCCCTTTTGGAATCCAGTTAGACAAAAAATCACATTCTTTGTTAGCAATGAGTCCTTTAGGAACCCAAATGCTTTTGACTATCTTTCTATTATATGATCTTTGGGAACCTCTATAAGTGTTTTCATTAAAGTTCTTTCTAACATAGTTGGATTCTGAATTTTCACCTTTTTCAAAACGTTTTGTCCCAACTTTGTTAAAAGAAGCTTTAAGATCATCAAGTTCCTTTTGATGATCATCATGGACCTTTGAAAGTAAGTTGTGCAAGTCTTGATTTTTCTTTTCAATTTCTTTTATTTCAACTTGCATTTCCTCAACTTTACTTTCAAATTCCTTATTAGATTTGGAAAGAGAGCCATTTTCATTTTTCAATTTTAAAATGATTTTTGTATTTTTCAAAATTGACTCTTCAAATTCCAAAGCTAATTCATCATAAGCTTCTTGCAATTCATCAAAAGTATAATCAAATGAAATAGATGAATTAGAGGTTACCATAGAGTCATCCTCAATTGCCATGAGACACAAGTTGGCTACTTCATTCTCGTCCTCGTCGGATGATTCATCATCGCTCCAAGTAGCTACATGAGCCTTGTGCTTCTTTTTCTCAAAGCTATTCTTCTTCAATTGGGGACAATTGAACTTGATATGTCCCAGCTTTTTGCACTCATAGAAAATGATTTGATCTTTCTCTTTGATATCATTTTTGAAGCCCTCTTCTCTTTGGAATCTTCTTCTTTTGTTGGACCTCATGAATCTTTTGAATCTCTTGGCAAACATAGCCATCTCTTTATCTTTATCTTCTCCACTAAAATCGATCTCTTCTTATAATACTTTGAGAGCAACTCCAAATTTCTTTTTCTCTACTTCTTTCTTCTTTTCTTCCTTCCCTTTTGACATCATCTCATGTGTAAGCAAGGAACCAATGAGCTCATTCAACTTGAGAGTCTTGAGGTCCTTTGCTTCTATGATCGTCATTTTCTTTGAGTCTCATGAATCGGGAAGAGAGTAGATCATTTTCCTTACAAATTTATCTTCCGAGATCACTTTTCCATAGCCCTTGAATCCATTAACGATCACAGAGAATCAATCAGATATGGTCTTGATGTCTTATTCGGGGTTCATCTTGAAGTTCTCATAATTGAGATTGAGAAGCCCGATTTTGGTCTCCTTCACTTGGTTGGTTCCTTTATGAGTTACTTCAAGTTTGTCCCAAATTTCTTTGGCATTGGAATATGATAACACCCTTCCATATTCGTCTGGGCCAAGAGCACAAAAAATGAGATGCATGACCTTTGCATTTGTGGAGAATTTCTTGTTCTCATCATTGCTCCATGTCTCCATGCCACTAGTTGGTGCGGTGTAACAACTCATGATGATTTTCCAAGCTTCAAGATCAAAAGCTTGAATGAATAACTTCATGTGGTTCTTCCAATAAGCATAATTAACTCTATTGAAGTAGGGAGGCTTGTTGGTGGGTTGAGAATCGCCCCAAGCTTCAATGGTGGAGGAGGAAGCCATGGATGACCTTGAGATGATTGCACACTTCTTGGATCTTCTCAAGAGGTTGTAAGATCTTCTAATGAGCCAAGCTCTGATACCAATTGTTGGGAGTGACAATCAATCGAATAAAAATAAGAGGGGGTGAATTGGATTTTTAAAGATTGGTGAACACTAATTGCAAAGATAGAAATTGCAAGGTGATTGAGTGGTCCAGCTCCCTTAATGGAGTCTACATCCACTACCTTAGTGACCACACTAAGGATTTTCCACAAATCCACTAATTTGTCTTTCCTTTAAGGATAATGAGTAACCTTACACAATTCAATAGACTTATACCCCAAAGTCTATTGAATCTTTTCCCCAAAACAAATACAAAGAAACAAACTAGGAAATCATCACAAGGAAGGTGTTTGCAAAATATAAGCTCTCTCACACACCCAAAGAAACACTAGCAAATGAATTACAATGAAGAACACTCTAGTGTTTACAAGAAAGATGGAAAATTAAGCACCAATTGGATTCTTGATTGCTTGAATGTTTTGATAAACTTTCTTGTTGTTAATGAGATGGTTTTACCTTGTTTTTGTATTCTCTCTATCAATACTAGCTGTTTGGAGCCGTTGGAGATGACATCAAGCCGTCACCTACAAAAAAACAGAGCATTTATAACATGAGGGATCGATCATTTTTCATAAAATATGACCGTTGCAATAAAGGGATTGATCCCATAAACCAGGGGTCGATCCTTTTGCCCTTGGAGACTGGAAACAAAAATATAAGTGAAATTGTCCATAAAGGGATCAATCACTTTCATTAGGGGATCGATCCTTTTTGCCTTGGAGTCTGGAAAACAGTTTTTGTAGTGCAAAAACGGATCATACTTGTTTTGAAACAAATAAGCTAAGTTGGAAAATATTCGAAACGAATTTTTCAAGTTTGTTTGGACTTTGAATTGTTTTTAAAAGATTTAATATATTAGATTAAGTCCAAAAATATTTTTCTTTTAATTTGTTATATCAAAATATTAGTTTAACAAAAATTTTAGGTGGATATAAGTATGAGTATGGGAAAAGGGTGGATATGAAAATTTTAGGTGGGTATAGGTATTGGTATGAGGCATCTGCACATGCATGTCAATCATTCCACTAATGAAATTTTTAAATATGAATGATTAAGTTTATTGAATTAGGACCAAATTAAACAATGCATAAGTTTTAAGGACTAAAATTATTTATACCAAGCCCTTATTTTAATTTTAATGACAAAGTGACTTATTTATCACAAAATTTTAATCGAATGACTTGTTTGTTCTTAAACCTATAACTAAGTGATTTGTGATGTAATTTATCTAAATAAAAAATGGACACAAGCAAAGTGGATTACAATTTACAATGCGTTCAAGTTCAAGTGAGACCCTAATCACGATCTAAAGCAAACATCCCATTGATTAGGGGTTGGGTGATTGTGGTCCACAATCTTAAACCATTAATTTAAAGGACAAAGCAGTTAAACTTAAAGGAGAGGCAACTCCCCAATACCAATATGGCAAGCCTTAGCCAATAGGCAATAGCCACTTGCACAACTTAAAAGCAAGATCACTCCAGATTTCACACAACACTTGCAAATTGCAACACTCAGAAGATTTCAAGCTTCATCATATAAGCTCAAAAACAGAAGCTATCGCCTCTTCATTTCCTAGAAAATGGTTGACAACTTTTACTTTTGAATCTGGAACTGGTAAAAAATTACTTGTCTTTACACTAAAACCTCTTGCATTATGATGAAACAAACCAAGGTTATACCCAAAACTTTCTCATTTAGAGAGAAAACCCATCATGCCATGCCAGCAGCAAGATTCAAGCTTTTGGAGGCTTCCAATCTATTGTATCTTCCTCAACAGGAGCTGGAAGGTTAAGATCAAATAGATTTGGCAATGGCAATGGCAATGGCATCTCTGGTGTTATTTCCTCAGAACCACCAACAGAATGAGACCTCTTGTGACCCCCTAAAGCCTGGCCTGACTTGAAAACTCTGAAGCATAATGGACACTCATGTCTCTTTGATCCCAATCTCCTCTCAACATTGCCAACTCTGCTGTCAATCACTGCAACAGAATCGAATTCCACCTTAAGATCCTTCAATTCAACAGTCTTGAACCCATTTCCAAACTCACCATCATTAGAACTAGAAGCACGTTTCTTCAAGCCATTCTTGATAGTGATCCTAACATCAATAGATGGCGATTTAGCTTCCAAAACCACACAACTGTTGTCTGAAGAACCACAACCCCTTGAAAGCATCATCAAACACAAAGCCACCTCTCTTTCTTCTTCTTCCTCCATGTCCATCTCGGCCAATGAAACCGACTTCTTTGTGTAAACACCAATTGTTTCTGAATCTGACTGACTATTTTCACAGCCTCTCTCTTTGTCTGAATGACAAGCCATGTGACCACAAAGAGCTTTCAATGATGAAAACCCCTTGCCACATTCTTTACAAATCATGTCTTTGAGCAAACAAGCGTTACCTGGATCCCAAAACTTGTTGGTTTTCTTGGGGTTATCCCTTAAACCATAACGAGATTGACCATCACCATCTTCACCCTCGGCAGCTCGCTTCATGTTTCTTGCAGTATTTCTTGATACAAGCTTGTTAATGGAGATTTTTGCAGAATTCTCATTGTTCATATGAATCCTTATGTGACCTCCCAAGGACTTCCCACATGGGTATCTCTTGTTGCAAAACTTGCAGACAAACTTCTTCTCCTCACTTTTTCCCATTACAAATCATATAATAAAAAAACAGAATCAATAATTCATTCCTCACCTCAAATCAAAATCTCTGCTGTGACCAAGAGAAATCAAAATCCAGATCACAAAGTTTCTTCCTTTTTTTTGTTTCAGTGGAGATGATGTGATAGTTCTTCGCTTTTAAAGTATAACAAAGAGATCCAAAACCAGACTCTTCAAATCCCAATTTTGGAATGAAAAAAATAATCAAAACTTTACAGTAGGTGATGAACAACAAGGCCTATAAGAAGAACACAATCGAAGCAAAGAACCCAAAGACTCTTTCTTTCTCTCTCTGTCCCCTCTTTGTTTTTGTGTTGCAGTTGAAGTGGAATACCATGCATGGAAGCAAATGCTTAAAAAGGGTAGGAAAGATAGAGAGCACGTGTCATCAATCGAGAACAATCCGGTGATTGATTGAACGGTCGAGATTTCTGGGATCCCAACCGAGTGAGGACTCAATGAGTAGTTGATAAAAGAAGTAGCAAAGTGCACTAGTGCAGTTTAGCTCACATAAGTTGAAGGTCAGAATCTACAATCCCTTTATTTTGCTTTCAGCTTCCTCCACTTGCTTTCCCAACATTAAAAGGGATCCTTCATATGTAAGAATTAATTTTTCATTAAATTTCTTCATTTTTTTAATTTATGTTTTAAAAATACAGGTATATAAAATATGCCCCCATCCAAAATCAAGTCAATGTCCCACTTTTGTTGATCTCTAATGTGATGTGGCAATCCATTTCAACTTGATTATTCTAGCCACTTTGATTAAGAAGCTCATAAAATTCCCACAAGAATGTGGAAACTAATACACAAGTTGGTTATCAAAAGACTTTGACATAATGGAGAGCAAAACAGAGTTGATTTATTCATAAAATATGCATTAAACATAGAAATTACATACGATTATACTTTTGTACCGAGTGGATGCAAAAGAAGTAGAATTATTTAATGAAGTTCTTCACCGGTGAAATCATAACAATGATGTTCTCAGTTGCCTTTGTCTGAGCTCCATTCTTGGAAATTATGAAGACTACCTGCAAAGTCTGTGAACAATCCATCCACCTTAATCTTGTTTATCCACAAATCATACTCTTCATATGGATCCTGATTGAAGTTGAAGTTCAAGAACAAGTATTCGTTTCGGAACGTGTATGGATGAACCTGAAATCGATAGAAAAACAATCAGAAAACAGAGTTTTAACTAAACAGAATAAGCACTCAATTGTTACCTGGAGGCCATGAGCATGCGCTCTGGCTACAAGATCAGTGGCACCAGTTTCACTCAAGTGATTATCTATGGAGGGTAGAATTGTGTCCTTCCAAGGTCCAATTCCAACCACATACTTCTTTATGAAATTGAAGTAACTGTTTGAAGTAATCTCAAAGAACGACTGCAAAAACATGTTTATATCAGAGTCGAACACATATCTGTATTAGACGCTAACATTAGTTACAGGTAACATTAGCTGAATGGTGGATGTGCATAAACCTGGTTAGTATCCTCTGTTCTTGTTGTCGGATCAGCAATTAACAAAACTTTTGGCAGGTCTGTGAAGTTTGCAATATATGTGAGAGAAGTTGGGGCAAATGACTGGATAAATATGGGTTGCTTGAGCCATTCTTTAGACATGTAAGACCCTTTATATCCATATTTCTTCAGTGTCTCCATGAATTTGTCCTCAAACTTCTTTCCATCTGACCATTTCACCTGTTCGAATATGTGTCGAGAACCGATGTCAAATACGTATATTTCAAGAAAAATGAGAGTCCGGTAATGGTTAACGGCTACTAACATGTTGATTGATAAAAACTGGATTCTTGATCTCTGGATAGATTCCAACAACTCTTTTAGCATGCAGTGCAACCGAGATGAACTCTTCGAAAGTAATTAATGAGAATTTCCCTGCATAAGCAAACCAGACATTATCCATAGCTAATTCATAAGTTGGCAATGCATGTTCATGTATAGGTGAAAACAATGGTGAACAAATCAACATGAATGGAATAAAATTGGAAAACAGACCATTGTATTGTTGATCCCGAAATCCGAAGCGTTGCTTGACTCGTAATAGTTTCAGTTCCTCCCATGTGAAATCAACTGCAGATTATAGTAGTCATTGTCAACAAAATGGCAGAATGAGTAACCTAGTGTGCTTCTGTAATAAAATGCAAACATAAAAGAGAAGGGGTTGTTTGAATGTACCCACAAACCAGCCAGTGATGTTTAGACCTTGGACTTGATATGATCTTTTACGATTAGCAAATTGCTTATGATTAGCAACGTCGGTGGTATTATCGAGTGTTAAATCATGGAGGCATATCAAGACACCATCTTTAGAGGCAAGGATATCAGATTCAATGAAATCTGCACCCTCTTCAACAGCTCTCTGCAAGAAACACCCAGAGTTCCAAACATGAAAACTATATGTATGTTACTCAAACTAGCAGGTCTATTTTCTTTCAAGTTAGATACGAGAGTCAGACACGGGCATGAATAATGAAATGAAGTGCATGATATATTCAAGAATGAGAAGAGAGAAAAGGATGCCTTGTAGGCAGCAATAGTTTCTTCAGGAAGCTCCCCATTAGAGCCTCGATGAGCAATATTATAGGGCCGAATTGTTTGCAGGGGCTTTCGAATATGTGTATCGGCTACTTCAGCAGGTCCAGGAGAAGAGTGGAGCAGTGGCCTTCCAACACAGCCCCCAATCAGTGAAACAGCTATAAACGGGAGAATGATGCCTGCTAAGACAAAACAGCATCATGCACCCAAGCTCAATGAATCCAATGTTAAATGCAGAAAACAAAGGCATTTACCGATCCAATTCATTGTTTCGTGCTACGCTGTAGACTTGTATCCAATTGTTTCCTCCGTAATCCTCATCAAAACTATTCATAGCGGGTGAAGAGTTGACTTCATTATTGTTTATATTTTTAAAAAACTATTATCGATTTGTATACCATTTTTTATGGCTGCTAAAGAGTTGACTGCTTTGTTTATACGATAATGTTACAAATTATTATTATTTTTCTTAGAAAGAATTAGTATCGATCTGTAATTCCGTATACCATCCTTTTCTATAGCTGATCAAGAGTTGACTGCTTTGCTTTGTTGATAATCAAAAAATTTTAAGAAAATGGTAAACTACATAAATGATCACCAAATTTTTAGGATGCTTTTATTTTGGTCACCGAAATTTTAAAACTTGCAATATAGTCACCAACTTTTAGTTTATTTTCATTTTAGTCACCGAACTTTTAGAACGCTTTCAGTATGGTCCCACCCGTTAGAAGCTTATCATGTGGCACGTTAGTTTTCTTTTTCACTATATAAAATTGTGGATAAACTACACCATTCATCATCCAACTTTCTTCTAACTTCTATGTTGCTCACTAGAGTTTAAAAATTTTCAATTTAATAACTCAACTTACGAATTGTTCGTATTTTGATTAATTGCTTAAAATTGTAAATCGTAACCAAATTGAAATAATTTATTTAAGAAAATTTGCACCGTAATCGACTTCGATTAATCATTAAAAATTATTTTGATTAAGTATTAAATTCAGATTATTCAATTCTCAATATTATATTTTACCAATTAAATCGGATAATTGATTAATCATCTAACTTGAATATTTGATTCGAGTAATGAATTATTTTACTTTGCTTATTAAAATATCAAATATGATACTATTGTAAATTTAATAATTGTTCGATTATGATAAGTGCAAAAATAACTAGAATCACTAGACTATAAGATATTTTAATGCACAAAATTTACAAATATTGTATATAATTGATCATATTGGTTAATCAATTTTTCTTAAAATTGTGAACCGTAATCGAATCGAAATATTGTTTTAAAGAAAATATACACAATAATCGGGTTCGATTAATTCTTCAAAATTATTTTGATTTATTGGTAAATTCGAATTATTCAATTCTCGATCTTATATTGTACCAATTAAATTGGATAATTAATTGACTGGTTAACTGAAATATTTGATTTCCGTAATGATTTTTTACTTTGCTTATTAAAATATCAAATATGATAATATGATAAATTTAATAATTGTTAGGTTGTGATAAGTGTAAAAATAACTAGAATCACTAAACTATAAGATATTTTAATGCATAAAATTCTAAATATTATATATAACTCCTTAGATTGATTAATCAATTTTACTTAAAATTGTGAATTATATTCAAATCAAAATAATTTTTTAAGAAAATTCATATAGTAATCGGGTTCGATTAATCTTTGAAAAAATATTTTGACTTATTGGTAAATTTAGATTATTCAATTCTCGATCTTATATTATATCAATTAAATCAGATAATCGATTGACCAGTTAACTAAAATATTTGATTCACGTAAATATTTTTTTACTTTGCTTATCAAAATATCAAATATGATATATTTAATAATTGTTCGGTTGTGATAAATCAGAACCAAATCTGATCAATTATATTGTAACGACCCATATTTCAGAATCTGTGGGTCGATTTAACCCGAACTATGTGTCTTGCATTTTGGGCTCATTGATTGCTCAAGAGAGCTTTGGTGAGCTAACTTAGATGTTGAGCTAGATTTTTGATCTTGTGGGTGCGGTAGAAAGAAGGTGGAAGGGTATTGAATAATTTACCTCATTTTGCAAAGAAGAAAAGGTTTGTTTGTTAGTTTGAGGTAAAATCTCTTGTGTTCTATTACTTTCCCGCATCTCTTTCTTTTTCCTTTCACCATACACCCCAAGAAAAAGGCTTAATCTTTGTTAGTTTGAGGCAAAATCTCAAAATCTAGGTTTGAAGTAAATTTTTTAACATCCAATGATTTACAAAAAAAAAAGTTAGATTTATCAAAAAAAATGATGGAGAGTTGAGGAAATAGGTTTTTGATGGAGGTTAAGAAAGATGGATGAGAATGGAAGATTTAACCCCATTTCTTGTTGTTAATTAAACTCTTCCTTTATCACTCTTAATTTCTTTTGTAATTTGTTTTATAACATTTGGTTGTAGTGAAAGAGGTGGGAAAATCTTTTAAAGAGCTTGAAAAGAAAAAAAACTTGAGAAGCTTAGCTAGAGACCTCTTTTCTAGTAGTGAAATCAAGGTTAGTACACTACTAACTCCCTTGTTTCATGCGTATCCTAAGGATGATGCTTTATTTACTTAAGTTGATGTGATTGGTTGTTTTGGGTGTTTGAATGCTAGAAACCATCTTTACCGACAAAACTAGGGATGGCAACGGGGCGGGGCGGGTTTTTGGCCGCCCTGAACCCGCCCCGATCTATAATGTATTAAACCCGACCCCGCCCCGAATTAAAATATTAATTTACCCGCCCCGCCCCGACCCGATACAATAACCCTTAAACCCGACCCCGCCCCAAAAAATTTAAATTATTTTAATCTTCGTCGACGATAAATGTTAGATTCGACCAATATTCTACCACAATCACAAATTATGGTTTCAAGGGACATCAAACTTATATAAAAATAAAATAAAATCAATTTTAAATTATCCACATGTTAAATTGCATATTTAAAAGAATAAACTTGAATCATTGACCGTTAGAATCAAATATATTAAAACTTGAACAAAATCTAACAAAATTTTACGATAAGCACGAACCAAACCAAAAACAAAAAATAGCTTAAAACTCATAAAAATGTTTATATATAGTGATATTTTTTATAAATATAATAAAAATATATAAAAATATAAAAATATACCGGGGCGGGGCGGGGCGGGGAATTTCTAGCAAATACCCGAACCCGCCCCGCCCCGATCCCTGAAATTTTAGCAAAAATACCCGGTCGGGTCGGGGCACCCTGGGTCGGGTCGGGGCCATGTATTTTTTCCATCCCTAGACAAAACTAAAGTTTGATGTTAATCATGGGCAAAACTGGTAGTAAATCATCATAAGTAACTCTCATAAGATGTATGATCGAGCTAAGGGGTTGGTATGAGTGTTTTGGGGGCTTTGGGATGATTTCTTGAGCATAGAAAGCCATTTCTAGGCTTCGGTACCGGTACACGGGGAGCTCGTACCAATACTCTAATGTTCTGGGTTGAAGAACACTATTCTATTGATATGAACCGTTGGAGGGGTACTGGTACGGTGATTAACCTGTACTAGTACACCATACAGAGGTGTATCGATATGGGTCGAGTTGTACCGGTATTGTAACGCTCGGGTTTGGGGCTCGGGAGATATCCGGGTTAGATAGGCCGGTTCAGGTTAAGTAATTTTGGGGAAACAATTTAAAATTACCAATTTTAAAATCTTTAGAGGAAAAGAAAAATTTTAAAAAAAGGGTCTTTTGGTAAAATGAGAAAAATAGGTTTTTGAGATAATTTTGAATTAAAATAAAATAATGTAATTCAAAAGGTTATCATCTTTTTCTTTTTCCCCATTCCAAAGCCCTTTTTCACGTTAAAACTCTCACAAGCCATAGCCACCAACCTTTTTCATCAATCTTCACCATTTTTGGAGGTTTCAAGAGGTAAGCAACTTGGTTTTATTCTTCTTTTCCTTCCAATCTTGTTTTTAGCATTATTCTTTCGAGTTTTGAAGATTTTTCTCAAGTTTCAACATTTTGGTAAAAATGGGGTTTTTGAAGGGTTTAAGCTTTTTGGTGAAAAGAATGTTTTGGGTTAGTTGTAAATCATATTTTGGTGTTGATAAAGTGTTGAAATGAGGTTTTAATTAATCAAACCCGAAACTATACTTGAGAGTGGTGTTTGGAATGAAATTTCTTAAGTTTTCGATTTATCTATGTGGGGAAATGAGAGCTGATGGGTTCTCAGCTTCGATTTGATTCTTTTAGGTATATTTAGGAGTGTTTTGGATGTTTAAATTGATGGGTTATTTTTGGGCTTTGCTTAAGAACGAATTTGATGGTATTTTGGTGGATTTCGGCTTTGAATCGTTGAGAGAATGTTGTAGATTTGTGAACTGATGTTTGACAGTGAATTTATGGATGAAAAGGGGAGTAATACTCTGTTTTTGGTTGGTTAGAAACATGGGAAATCAATTTGGGAGTTCCGGATGAGAATCCGTGAAGTTTCGAAAGCTTGAAGGAGGACCGTTAGCTTGTTTGGGGTTTTTGAGTTGGTGAGTGGAAATTGTTTGAAGCTTTATAATGTTCGAGAAAGGTTTCTTGGGGTTTGGGTGGAACCTTAGGGGCCAACCTAAACCCAAGTGTAAGTGTAGTTGTTTTCTTGCCTTGTTTCGTTAAGTTTCGATGAATGTGTTTATACACGTTGTTGGTTGAAGTGCAATTTGCTTTTATCACCTTTTAATGTTGTTGTGTTGTCGTAGTTATTGTCGAGCCTCACATGATGGTTAGTTGTTGTTGAATACGGTGATGTGTAGTCCCACCGGAAGTGACTAGTAGATGAGTACGGTGATGTGTAGTCCCACCAGAAATATGCTAGTTGTTGTGTACGGAGATGTGTAGTCCCACCAAAATTGGTTATGCTTGTGTATACCATGTTTTGTCTATGTTTCCATTTATCGTACTTCATCCTTAAATGGTTTTTTCTTTAAAACTATATATATATATATATATATATGTTTTGAACTGCATTGTTGTTGTTGTGTTTTAGAGCTCCGCTCACTAAGCTTTTAAGCTTACGCTCTCTTTTTCCAACAATGCAGATCGTTAGTGGCATCGGAAGGCAAGCGGCAAGGGAGGAGTCTTGGAGTTCTTTCCTAAGCTTAAAGTATGGTTTTATGGTTGTAATAATATTTAGGCAATGGGAATGCTAGACTTACATGTTGTGGAGTTGGTGTCCAAACTCCTATGTTTTTTTTATTGTTATTGTCGTTACTATGTTTAAAGTGTTTGTAACCCCCGGGGATAACCGAGGCGAAACCCGTTAAGGCTCTACTTCGGTTAACAACCTGAGAAAACTTTTTCATTTATTTATCTTGTCTAGATGGGTTTAATTAAGCCTATGTGAGAAGCGACAGCGGAAAACAAGACTCGCAAGAAGACTAACATCAAACCGAGCCTAAGCCCAACACTTGTGAACCTTTAGAGATGTCAAAAGCCCACTTTTCAGGCATGTGTTTCGAAATAGGCTAGCCCATTTCGAAACACGGGCTCAGTTTAAAAAGCCAATCACTCGTACTGATACGCATCCACCCCGTTTCGGTACAGGGGACCATTTCGCCTAGCCGTTCCAAAACACGTTCCGAAATAGGCAATCACAGTAGCCAAAACGTTCTGAAACTCGTATCGAAACAGGGGTTCACAATAGCCAAACCGTACCGGAACGCATTCCGATATGGGTGTCCCTGGAGCCATACCCGTTCCGAAACAACCTTATCTGTTCCGAAACGCCTGCAGTCTGTGAGTTTCCAAAACCATATTTAAACATCTCTAAACGATCCCAAACGACCCCAACGACTTCAAGAAGCAAGACACAACATGCAAACACAACTCTAGAGGCATACACCCTACTACAAGCATGCTCAAAACACATAACATACAAGATAGGGGCATACATTTAAGGAACCAAGCATTCACCATAAGAGATACATACATTGCATTTTAAGGTTTCATGCCTTAGAAACAAAACACATAAGCATTCATGACATGCAACATAAGCATGATTTACAATCCAAAATAAGGCATCAACAAGCCATACCAAAACACCAACATATCAAAGGAGTCTAAACAAGCTCCTAACACAAACAACAACACAAATCCCCATTGCTTTACTATTACATCCTTAGCTTAAAAGTTCATACTTGATGATTAAGATAGCACACTTGGAGGCCTTCTCCTTGCACAAGAAACCAACGAACTAAGGATCTGCATTGTCGAACAGAAGAGAGCGTAAGCGTAAAGCTTAGTGAGGGTAAGCTCATAAAACAAACCTCGACAATGCAGGGTCCAAGCACAAGCAACACAACCAAGGAAGAATGCATGTGTTCTTACCTTCGAAGCCACAAGAGTCAATTACAAAATGCATGAACATATCATCAATTATCATGCCATGCTCAACATGTCCATAAACACAATCATATGGAAACACATTTAACAATACGTATTGGCACCTAGCTATGACCCGAATACGCGGATAACAGCCGTTGGATCTCACATCTAATAACTCAACCATTACCTTACGGTGGGATTACACTCATCATCGTTTCACATGGAGGGGATTCCACTCATCCTCACGCCCCGTCGATGGGATTCCACTCATCACCGACTAACATATAAAAGAAGATTTTCGGGCGTACCCGTACTCCATCTTGATGACTACCATAACCAAGACCACACGCGCATTTCGACTCTCTTGTGCACACTAAACATCCTAATGATCGATCATTTGTACCCAAGCATACTAGTGCCAATACTAACTCATTTCATAATCTTTCATAACACAAATTTCTTACCATTTCCCGTGCCTAGCACACAACCACCATGATTTACAATCATGTACTCACATTACATCAACCACATGCATATCACAATGCATAAACAAATCACCATGCCTCAATAACCCACATAGCCATAATGTGCATAGCAACAATAATCACAATTAACATGTGAGGCATAAACACAACATTCAAAGTTCAACCAAAGGTCTCTAACTAAAGCTTGAGATTAGACTACCAATCTAATCCCAACTCTATGTGGGTTTACCAAGCCCGACCTAGGTCCACATGCTCGAACCAACGTTTGAAAACCAATTTAAAAACGTAGAACCACTCACCGGACTTTCTTACCAAGCATACTAGTGCCAATACTAACTCATTTCACAATCTTTCATAACACAAATTTCTTACCATTTCCCGTGCCTAGCACACAACCACCATGATTTACAATCATGTACTCACATTACATCAACCACATGCATATCACAATGCATAAACAAATCATCATGCCTCAATAACCCACATAGCCACAATGTGCATAGCAACAATAATCACAATTAACATGTGAGGCATAAACACAACATTCAAAGTTCAACCAAAGGTCTCTAACTAGAGCTTGAGATTAGACTACCAATTTAATCCCAACTCTAGGTGGGTTTACCAAGCCCGACCTAGGTCCACATGCTCGAACCAACGTTTGAAAACCAATTTAAAAATGTAGAACCACTCACCGGACTTTCCAAACACAAGCAAACAACCGATCAAGCTCCCAACGGTTCCGGATTCAAATGCGAGGCTTCACCAACACAATTCCTTGTCTCTAGACAATCAAACACACTCTATTAATCACCAAAACAAACACAAACCACTGTTGTAAACTCAGAGCACCAATCAAGCATCAAAATCAAGCCAAGAACACCCACAAAACACCATTTTCGAGCAACCCACAAACTCAGCAAAGAACCAATGTTTCCAACACTTTTAACACACTTAATAGCTTCCAAAATGACCCCTAAACATCATACAACCATCAGCCATCAATTCCCAACACTAAACAGCCCCAAAACTTATCTTTAAACCCTTCTAAAACCTCCAACAAACCCATATCCGAAATTCTTAACAAAACCAAGTAAAAATCACATATGTTGGACCATTTGGGTTGCTAATAACATAAATAATGATAAGGAATCAAAAGCTTTAACAATGGACAATAAAGTTTGGATTTTTAACTTAGAACTTGAAAAACTCAAAACTCAAATCAATGGGTTTTAATGAAAACTAAAGGTATAGACATGAAGAGAACGATGAGGACAACTCAAAAATGTGTTTACCTTTCAAAAACCTTCAAAGATGAAGCAAGGATGTGATGGAATAGTAACCTTGAGAGGAAGGTGAAGTTTTGTCGTGGAAATTTTGAAGGAGGGGGGGAGAAGATGATGAAATGGGTGTTTTAATTGTTTTGTTTTAATTTAAAAGTCAAAGACCTTTTTACCCTTAATGAAATGAGGTATTCACAATAGCATGAAATCCATGGCTATTTGGGGTTAAATTTTAAAACAAGCCCAACATAAAATTATTTGTTTTGAAAATACGAGGCCCAAAATAATATTTTAATTTCACTCGACCCCCAAACACGGGTGTTACAACTCTCCCCCACTTAAGGAATTTCGTCCCCAAAATTACCTGACGGAAACAAGTACGGAAACTGCTCAAGTATATCCGCTTTCCTCTCCCACGTGGCCTCTTCCACGCCTCTATGTCTCCACAACACCTTGACCAACTCTATGGTCTTGCCACGCAACACCTTGCTATCCGAAGCAAGTATCTCAACTGGTTCTTCATTGTAAGACAAATCTGGATTCAGTTCTATCTCATCAACGGACATAACATGAGACAGATCTGATCTATATCTCCTAAGCATCGACACATTGAAAACATCGTAGATCTTCTCTAACTCTTAAGGAAATCTCAAATGGTAAGCTACTGGCCCAATCTGCTCAACTATCTCGTACGGACCGATAAACCTCGGACTCAACTTGCCTTTCCGGCCAAAACGCATTACCTTCTTCCACGAAGATACTTTCAGAAACACTTTCTCACCCACTGAGAACTCAATCTCTTTTCTCTTCAAATCTACGTATGATTTCTGACGATCGGAAGCTGCCTTCAAACGGTCACAAATCAACTTCACTTTATCAGTAGTCCCCTTAAGCAAATCTGGCATAGGTAACAATTTCTGACCCGTTTCGGCCCAACAGATCGAAGTCCTACATCATCTACTATACAATGCCTCATAAGGAGCCATTTGTATACTAGCCTGGTAACTGTTGTTGTAAGCAAACTCGAACAAGGGTAAATGCTTCTCCCAAGAACCCTGGAAGTCAATCACACAACAACGGAGCATATCCTCTAATACTTGTATCACTCGCTCTGACTGACCATCTGACTGCGGATGATACGAAGTACTGAAATGCAAACGACTACCTAGAGCACTATGCAAACAACCCCAGAACCTCGCTGTGAATCTCGGATCTCTGTCTGATACAATAGACTTCGGAACTCCATGAAGTCTCACAATCTCGTGAATGTACAAGTCTGCCAACTTGTCTAAAGAATCTATAGTGTTCACTGCTAAGAAATGGGCACACTTAGTGAATCTATCAACTATCACCCAAACATAATTCTTCTTCGAAGGAGACAACGGTAACCCTGACACAAAATCCATAGTGATCATCTCCCACTTCCATTCCAGAATTTTCAAAGGCTGTAACAAACCTGAAGGAACCTGGTGTTCTGCCTTTACTCTCTGACAAACCATGCAACGGCTCACATACTCGGCTACATCCTTCTTCAAACCAACCCAGAAATAATCATTCTTCAGATCTCGGTACATCTTAGTACTGCCCGGATGCATAGAAAAAGGACTCGAATGTGCTTCGCTCAGAATCATACGTCTCAACTCAACATCTTCAGGTACTACAACTCTGTCTCTGAAACACAACACATTCTCATCACTGAAACGGTACTCTGTCAGTCTACCTTCTGTAATGTCCTAAACATGTGAAGCTAAAGATACGTCTTGCAATTGTTTCTCTCTGATCATTTGAATCAACGAAGGCTTCACTTGCAACTCGGTAATCAAACCACCATCCCCTGATACACTCAGTCTAGAAAACATAGCTCGCAACTCAACTGCAACTTTTCTGCTCAACGCATCGGCCACTACATTTACCTTACCCGGATGGTACTCGATAGTCAAATCATAATCTTTCAACAGTTCAAGCCACCTTCTATGTCTCAAGTTCAGCTCTCTCTGAGTCATCAGATACTTCAAGCTTTTATGATCAGTGTAAACCGTGCACTTCTCACCATACAAGTAGTGACGCCAAATCTTCAACGCAAACACAACTGCTGCTAACTCAATGTCGTGCGTAGGGTAGTTCTTCTCGTGCACCTTCAACTGTCTCGAAGCATAAGCAAAAACTCTCTTTTCTTGCATCAGAACACAACCTAAACCTACGTAGGAAGCATCGCTATAGATCACGAACTCTTTCCCTGAAACTGGTTCTACTAACACTGGAGCATTCGTCAAAGCCTCTTTCAACTTCTCAAAAGCACTTTGTCTCGCATCTGACCACTCAAACTTAACTCCTTTTTGCAACAATTTAGTCAATGGAGCAGCTACTCTAGAGAACCCATCAACGAACCTCCTACAGTAACCAGCTAGTCCTAGGAAACTCCTAATCTCAGTCACTGACTTAGGTCGTTTCCACTCAACAATGGCTTCAATCTTCATCGGAACTCCATGAAGTCTCACAATCTCGCGAATGTACAAGTCTGCTAACTTGTCTAAAGAATCTGTGGTGTTCACTGCTAAGAAATGGGCACACTTAGTGAATCTATCAACTATCACCCAAACATAATTCTTCTTCGAAGGAGACAACGGCAACCCTGACACAAAATCCATAGTGATCCTCTCCCACTTCTATTCTGGAATTTTCAAAGGCTGTAACAAACCATGCAACGGCTCACATACTCGGCTACATCCTTCTTCAAACCAACCCAGAAATAATCATTCTTCAGATCTCGGTACATCTTAGTACTGCCCGAATGCATAGAAAAAGGACTCGAATGTGCTTCGCTTAGAATCATACGTCTCAACTCAACATCTTCAGGTACTACAACTCTGTCTCTGAAACACAACACATTCTCATCACTGAAACGGTACTCTGTCAGTCTACCTTCTATAATGTCCTAAACATGTGAAGCTAAAGATACATCTTGCAATTGTTTCTCTCTGATCATTTGAATCAACGAAGGCTTCACTTGCAACTCGGTAATTAAACCACCATCCCCTGATACACTCAGTCTAGCAAACATATCTCGCAACTCAACTGCAACTTTTCTGCTCAACGCATCGGCCACTACATTTGCCTTACCCGGATGGTACTCGATAGTCAAATCATAATCTTTCAACAGTTCAAGCCACCTTCTCTGTCTCAAGTTCAGCTCTCTCTGAGTCATCAGATACTTCAAGCTTTTATGATCAGTGTAAACCGTGCACTTCTCACCATACAAGTAGTGACGCCAAATCTTCAACGCAAACATAACTACTGCTAACTCAATGTCGTGCGTAGGGTAGTTCTTCTCGTGCACCTTCAACTGTCTTGAAGCATAAGCAACAACTCTATTTTCTTGCATCAGAACACAACCTAAACCTACGTAGGAAGCATCGCTATAGATCACAAACTCTTTCCCTGAAACTGGTTGTACTAACACTGGAGCATTCGTCAAAGCCTCTTTCAACTTCTCAAAAGCACTTTGTCTTGCATCTGACCACTCAAACTTAACTCCTTTTTGCAACAATTTAGTCAACGGAGCAGCTACTCTAGAGAACCCATCAACGAACCTCCTACAGTAACCAGCTAGTCCTAGGAAACTCCTAATCTCAGTCACTGACTTAGGTCGTTTCCACTCAACAATGGCTTCAATCTTCATCGGATCAACACGGATACCTTCAGCTGACACAACATGGCCAAGAAACACAACCTCTCTAATCCAGAACTCACATTTACTCAGTTTAGTATTAAACTGATTAGTCATCAATCTCTGCAAAACAAGTCTCAAGTGCTCATCATGTTCTTCTTCTGATCTTGAGTACGCAAGGATGTCTTTTATGAAAACAACTACAAACTGGTCTAGATAGTCTCGGAAAACTCTGTTCATCATGTCCATGAAAGCTTCTGGTGCATTCGTGAGTCCAAACGGCATCACAAGGAACTCATAATGACCGTATCTAGTCCTAAAGGTTGTCTTCGAAACATCACATTCTTTTACCTTCAACTGATAGTACCCCGATCTCAAATCTATCTTCGAAAACACTGAGGCACCCCTCAACTGATCGAACAAATCATCTATACGAGGCAACGATAACTTGTTCTTCACTCTCAACTGGTTCAAGTGCCTGTAGTCGATACACATTCTTATACTGCAATCCTTCTTCTTCACAAACAACACGGGAGCACCCCAAGGCGAACTACTAGGCCTAATTAAACCTCGGTCTAACAACTCCTGAAGCTGACTTTTCAACTCCTTCAACTCTTTCGGAGCTATACGGTACGGAGCAATAGAAACTGGAGTAGACCCTGAAACAGTCTCAATCACAAACTCTACATCTCTGTCAGGAGGCAAACCCGGTAACTCTTCTGGAAACACATCCGGATAATCACAATCTGTCATGATATCTTTCGGTCTAACCTCACTCCTATTCGAATTCACCACATACGCTAGATAAGGCCCACAACCGGAGTCCATCAACCTATGAGCCTCTAAAGCTGACACAACGTTCGACAAGAACTTAACGTTCTCGCCTACTACCACTACCTCGTAGCTATCGGAAAGCTTCAACGAAATTCTCTTTGTCTCAAAATCTACACTAGCTCTGTACTCAACCAACCAATCCATACCCAAAATGATATCAAAACCGTAGAACGGAAGCTCCATCATATCAACAGGAAACACATGACCCTGAATCTTTAACGGACACCTCCTATACATCCGTCTAACTACAACTGTCTCACCAAAGAAACTAGTGACATGCATCCCTACGTCTAGAATCTCAACATGTATGTCTAACTTCTTTGCATGCTCACTCAAAATGTAAGAATGCGTGGAACCCGAATCAACTAAGGAAAGAAAAGACATGGACTGTAACTCAAAATTACCTGCTATCACTTATGTGTCATTCCCTGCCTCTCTCTGTGCGTAGACTCTAGCTGGTCCATCGGCTTTTGGCTGAACTGCCACTACATGAGCAAGATTCCTCGGTGCCTCTATCCTAGGTGCATCAGCCCTCGGCTGGAAGTAACCACGACCGCGCCCACGACCTTTCTGATAGTCAATCGCTCTCGCAGGAGCCTGTGTCTGAATCGGTGCCTGTGCCGCCTGATGTGGGCACTCTCTCCTGAAGTGGTCTCTCGATCCACAGTTCCAGCAAGCATGATAGTTTCCCCAACACTCTCCTGAATGATGTCTCCCACATCGGGCACACTCGGGCAAACGCCCTCCATCTCTCTGGCCCTGGTGGCCTCTACCGTGGTGGTCACCGCCACGTCTATGATCAAACTGCTGTCCACTGCCCCGATGCCTCTTGGCATCACCACGATCAAAGTTGTTGTGCCTCTTCCCTGAACTGGATCCTCCCGAACGCTTGGTCAGCCCCAAGCTATGCTCGATGTTCTTGGCCCTAGCGACCAAGACATCAAAATCAAAATAATCAGTAGCCAAGGTGCACCTCTTGATTTCCTCATGAAGTCCATACCTGAACCGATCACAACAGTCCCTCTTGACTTCCTCATGAAGTCCATACCTGAACCAACTCCGGAGCATACTGGCTCAGTCGGACATAGCGGATCTCATAATCTGTCACTGAGGTGTCTCCCTGAACAAGAGCCATGAACTCCCGCTTCTTCTCATCTAAATATCTCATGCCCAAATACCTCTTTCTGAAAGCAGTCTCAAAGAAATTCCAATTGATCTCGGCCTCAGGCACGCCGGTAGTAATGGTGACCCACCAGGTGTAGGCATCACCCTGAAGCAACGAAACTACACAGCCCAACTTATGAGCCCCAACACATCCCATCTGAGCTAAAATACGGACCGTCTTCTCCAGCCACAACTCTGATCTCTCAGGCGTAGATCCCCTGAATTCATCTGCTCCGAGGCTACGGAGCCTCTCTAAAGGTAAGCTAGCATCATCCCCTCTCGGCTGAGCTGCAGCCTGAGCTCCAGCAACTGCAACCTGAAACGCTCCCGCTATAGCTTGAACTAGCGGAGCCATATCTATCCCTGCAGGACCTTGGCCACCCTGGCCAACCTGAGGTCCCGCTCCCTCAGCTCCACATCAGGCTGGGGAGGTGGTGGTGGTGGAGGAGCTCCGACTCCAACAGCAGGCTCTTCCACAGGAGCCTCTACTCTAACCACCGGCTCATTAACAGGAGTCGTAACACGGGGTTCCTGACGAACCAACCTCGGTCTACCTCTATGCCTCGACATAACCATTCACATATAACAACTGCAACAACAACACACCAAAAATAGGGTTAGCAAGGCCAAGGGTCCAAGTGGCTCAAGTATGTTTCCCTCACTTAAAAATCCTTGTTCCGATGTAATAGAAGCAATGAGACTCTACTCAACATGCTTCAAACAACACACACCAACGATCAATTAAGAAAACATCAGGCATACTTGATAAACAAGCAAACATGCTTACATGGAAAGCAAACACCGTGCAATTGCAATACAAGAATTTAACTTACCTCACTTACCTGCCCGAGGTCTCGGAAACCTCAGGCTTTGATATCAACAAGTGTAACCGGTCCGAGTGGGCTACACAGGGATAACCGAGGCGAAACCCGTTAAGGCTCCACTTCGGTTAACAACCCGAGAAAACTTTTTCATTTATTTATCTTGTCTAGATGGGTTTAATTAAGCCTATGTGAGAAGCGAAAGCGGAAAACAAGACTCGCAAGAAGACTAACATCAAACCGGGCCTAAGCCCAACACTTGAGAACCTTTAGAGATGTCAAAAGCCCACTTTTCAAGCCTGTGTTTCGAAACTGGCTAGCCCGTTTCGAAACACGGGCTCAGTTTAAAAAGCCAATCACTCGTACCGATACACATCCAACCCGTTTCGGTACAAGGAACCATTTCGCCTAGCCGTTCCGAAACACGTTCTGGAACAGGCAATCACAGTAGCCAAAGCGTTCTGAAACTCGTATCGGAACAGGGGTTCATAGTAGCCAAACCGTACCGGAACGCGTTCCGATACGGGTGTCCCTGAAGCCACACCCGTTCCGAAACAACCTTACCCGTTCCGAAACGCCTGCAGTCTGTGAGTCTCCAAAACTAGATTTAAACATCTCTAAACGATCCCAAACGACCCCAACGACTTCAAGAAGCAAGACACAACATGCAAACACAACTCTAGAGGCATACACCCTACTACAAGCATGCTCAAAAGACATAACATACAAGAGAGGGGCATACATTTAAGGAACCAAGAATTCACCATAAGAGAGACATACATTGCATTTTAAGGTTTCATGCCTTAGAAACAAAACACATAAGCATTCATGACATGCAACATAAGCATGATTTACAATCCAAAATAAGGCATCAACAAGCCATACCAAAACACCAACATATCAAAGGAGTCTAAACAAGCTTCTAACCCAAACAACAACACAAATCCCCATTGCTTTACTATTACATCCTTAGCTTAAAAGTTCATACTTGATGATTAAGATAGCACTCTTGGAGGCCTTCTCCTTGCACAAGCAACCCACAAACTAAGGATCTGCATTATCGAACAGAAGAGATCGTAAGCGTAAAGCTTAGTGAGGGTAAGCTCGTAAAACAAACCTCGACAATGCAGGGTCCAAGCACGAGCAACACAACCAAGGAAGAATGCATGTTTTCTTACCTTCGAAGCCACAATAGTCAATTACAAAATGCACGAACATATCATCAATTATCATGCCATGCTCAACATGTCTATAAACACAATCATATGGAAACACATTTAACAATACGTATTGGCACCTAGCTATGACCCGAATACGCGGATAACAACCGTTGGAACTCACATCCAACAACTCAACCATTACCTTACGGTAGGATTACACTCATCACCATTTCACGCGGAGGGGATTCCACTCATCCTCATGCCCCGTCGATGGGATTCCACTCATCACCGACTAACATATAAAAGAAGATTTTCGGGCGTACTCGTACTCCATCTTGATGACTGCCATCACTAAGACCACATGCGCATTTCGACTCTCGTGTGCACACTAAACATCCTAATGATCGATCATTTGTACCCAAGCATACTAGTGCCAATACTAACTCATTTCACAATCTTTCATAACACAAATTTCTTACCATTTCCCGTGCCTAGCACGCAACCACCATGATTTACAATCATGTACTCACATTACATCAACCACATGTATATCACAATGCATAAACAAATCATCATGCCTCAATAACCCACATAGCCACAATGTGCATAGCAACAATAATCACAATTAACATGTGAGGCATAAACACAACATTCAAAGTTCAACCAAAGGTCTCTAACTAAAGCTTGAGATTAGACTACCAATCTAATCCCAAATCTAAGTGGGTT
The DNA here is from genome assembly GCA_030270665.1 of Hibiscus trionum. Lineage (NCBI taxonomy): Eukaryota > Viridiplantae > Streptophyta > Magnoliopsida > Malvales > Malvaceae > Hibiscus > Hibiscus trionum. The sequence goes on from BSYR01000050.1 coordinate 1,370,070, forward strand.
TACCAAGCCCGACCTAGGTCCACATGCTCGAACAAACTTTTGAAAACCAATTTAAAAACGTAGAACCACTCTCCGGACTTTCCAAACACAAGCAAACAAACGATCAAGCTCCCAACGGTTCCGGATTCGAATGCGAGGCTTCACCAACACAATTCCTTGTCTCTAGACAATCAAACACACTATTAATCACCAAAACAAACACAAACCACTGTTGTAAACTCAGAGCACCAATCAAGCATCAAAATCAAGCCAAGAACACCCACAAAACACCATTTTCGAGCAACCCACAAACTCAGCAAAGAACCAATGTTTCCAACACTTTTAACACACCTAATAGCTTCCAAAATAACCCCTAAACATCATACAACCATCAGCCATCAATTCCCAACACTAAACAGCCCCAAAACTTATCTTTAAACACTTCTAAAACCCCCCAACAAACCCATATCCGAAATTCTTAACAAAACCAAGTAAAAATCATATATGTTGGACCATTTTGGTTGCTAATAACATAAATAATAATAAGGAATCAAAAGCTTTAACAATGGGCAGTAAAGTTCAGATTTTTAACTTAGAACTTGAAAAACTCAAAACTCAAAACAATGGGTTTTATTGAAAACTAAAGGTATAGACATGAAGAGAACGATGAGGACAACTCAAAAACGTGTTTACCTTTCAAAAACCTTCAAAGATGAAGCAAGGATGTGATGGAATAGTAACCTTGAGGGGAAGGGGAAGTTTTATCGTGGAAATTTTGAAGGAGGGGGAAGAAGATGATGAAATGGGTGTTTTAATTGTTTTGTTTTAATTTAAAAGCCAAAGACCTTTTTACCCTTAATGAAATGAGGTATTCACAATAGCATGAAATCCATGGCTATTTGGGGTTAAATTTTAAAACAAACCCAACATAAATTTATTTGTTTTGAAAATACGAGGCCCAAAATAATATTTTAATTTCACCCGATCCCCAAACCCGGGTTTTACAATGTTGAAGCATGTTTTGGTAAGCTTTTGACCCATTGAGAATGTTAAGCATGCTTGATTGAACTTGTTAAACCTTGTTGGGTGAATTGAGCCTTGATGTATGTTTGATTGCTTTAAATGAGTGTTTCTTGATTGCTCTAAGTTGGCTCGTGTATGTATGCATGTTTAGAGGCCTTAAGTTGGTGTTATGGTGTTGCTTTTTGGCTTAAACCAGCAAATCTCTGCATTGTCGAGTCAGGGGTATCAATACAGTTGGGGTCGTATCGATATGGTCTTCATACTTTAAGCCAAGCGTATTGATACACGGGAAGGCGTACCGATACCATCTTTGCTACTGGAAATCTGAGAAATTGACGAGAAATTAGGTTATCGATACGGGCCTCAGGCGTAATGATACGGTCTTGGGGGTTGACTTTGAGAATATGACCGTTGGGTGCGTATCTTTGAGAATATGACCGTTGGGTGCGTATCTATACCAGCTTGTAGGGTATCGGTACAGACTCTCAAAGTTGACTTTGAGGAAGGTTGACCAATGAAGGCGTATCGATATGGTCCCTTGGAGTATCGATACGACCTGAGGTAAATGGCTAAAACTTGTCTTTCATTGTCTGATCTATTTGGTTCGTATTCTTGTTGCTCTTCCGCTGTTTGCTTTTCTCACATAGGGTCGAATGAAGCATATAGACAAGATAAAAAATAGGACTGCTAATCGAAGTGAGATCCTAACGGGTTTCGCTTCGGTTTTTCCCGTGTGACCCATTCGGTTCGGTCTGTTGGCTAGACCGAGACAAGGGGGTTACAGGTATGCAAAGGTCAAGAAAATTTCAGTGAGCTAAATTGGTATCAGCATGCATGTGAGTAACGGTACCTAGGGGTACCGTACCGATACGCAAGAGTCTGTACTGGTACCAACTGGCATTCTGCCCCAAAAATATTGAAATGGAGCCCAATGGATTAAAAAATTATGGAGCATGGTTTAATGGGTTCCTATTAAGATAAAGCGAGCTATAAAACTGAGAATCGGAATTTTACTTCTATATACGAGCATAATATGTAATAACTTGGTAAAACCTTGTGTGACTTGTTGTAGTAGCAACCATAGGAGATCCTTGGTGGATCGTGTGGTGTTATGTGCCAAGTAAGGGCACTTGATTAGTTGGTTGAGTCACTTTGTGTGTTGGGATCCGGATACTCAGAGAGCGTGTTGCGATACCATGAGACAAGAAACCGAATGTATAATCCTAAGGATGTGTGACACTAGACCTCATTCGAAGATACTCGAGGAGAGATGCTGAGTATGAGTGTACGTTCCCGAGGCTGTGTGATATCGAGCCTTGTAGAACCCGTATTTTGTCCGGGTATACGTATATATATAATAAATAAAGCTCGAATAGTATGAAATAAATAAAGTGGTCCAAAAGTCTAAAAATCCAATAAATAGTCCAATGTCCATTTACATATATAAATCCCCTTTACAAAACAAAAAGCCCAAAATCCCGATCCATTCTCGTTTCCCGCCCAAATTCGATTAAAAATGGACACGTGGCAGTCACTGGTTGATCCATTTCAGTATCACATGGATCTGTGTTTTCTCTCCCAATAGATGGCGCCATCTAGCTTGTGACGTCATCCTCGACGTCATCTTTGACTCTCCTATAAATAGGATGAGAGAGAAATGTCAGGATAATAATTACCTCATAATTACCTATCATAAATAATAATAACAATAATTAAATATAATAAATGAAGAGGAGAGAGAGAGAACTCACCTCGGGAGACCAATCGACGTCTGAAGCCGAACCGCCAAGAGTCAGAGTGTCATCGGAAGGCTGCATCATTGCCGGAAAGGCCGCGTCGCCGTCAAAAACTTTACCGAAGTCACTAAAATCGAGGAAGAAGTTAGTCTGAATCCAAGAAAATGATTTTTCGTCAGTATAGCTTTGGAAATATGAATGATTTGGTGGTTAGAGTGGACAAGCTTGAAGAATGCCAAGAACAATTAATTCATATTCAGAAAGAAATGATGAAGTATATGAAGAAGTTCTAAGATGAAACAAAGGGGCAGATTAATGAGCTGATGAGTATGATAATTACCACAACCAAAGGAAAGGGTTTGGCAGAAGATTCTTTCATGCAAAAGGACATTGGAGATACAAGTGACAATTGGAACAAAGACTTCGTAGCAGAAGAGACTTTAACTGATGAAGACCAAGCTATTATAAGTCAATATGAGATAGTTTACACTGCCCCAGAATGTCCTACTGAACTGGAATTGGATAAAACTAAGGATTCTCCCATGAAAATCTACTTTTCCCCTGTTAACAAAGATTTGGATAAAATGGAGCTGCAAGTTAGGGAAAATGAATAATGCAACAAGAAGATGAAGATGTCAATTGCTTTGAAGTCTGAATCGTCACCTCACTCAACACAAGATAAACCTTTGATGTCAACAATTTCAAAACCTCATCAGTTACTGGTTGATCAAGCTTCTGGTTCTCAAAAGAAGAAAGATAAATTGAGGGACTTCCAATTTAGTCCTACTCCTTTCACATATCAGGAATTGTTCTCCAAGTTGCTACAAGCCCGACCAGTTGCACCATGCTTTGTTAAACCACCATTGCCCCCATATCCAAGATGGTTTAAGGAGGAGGATCATTGTGACTTTCATGCTGGTATCCAAGGACATTCCATTGAGAAATGTATAAGTTTTAGGCGCAAAATTCAGTATCTCTTAGATCTCAAAGTAATAGAGTTTGAAATGGCAGTTCCAGATCTGAAGATTAATTATCCAAGTACAACCAGTCTTGTGAAATTAAACAATGACCATAATAACGAGGACAAGAAGAAGACGAGTCTTCCCAATGGGGTCAGTGAGATGAAAATTCTGGATTTGAAGATCAATTATCTTGCTATAATTAGTCCTGTGAAGGCAGACAAGGATCGAAGTAATAAGAACAAAGAAAAGGCGAGTCTTTCCAAGGGGCTAGACGTTGAGCGAGGTTAGCCGAAAGGAAGCATTTACAACAAGAAAAGCTTCAGAAGGAAACACATATCGAAGTTTTCCAAGTGTCTATCTCAATCTTACTTCCCTATCTGATACAGGGATAATGCCTCGACCCTAAGCCGATGGAGGAAATGTCAGATCCATTTCTTTTTAATTACAATTTGGATAGGATTTGTGATTTTCATATAGGAGCAGTGGGGCACCCTACTAGAATATGTTGGGCCTTAAAGGAGAAAATAGAGAAGTTGGTTGCTAACGGAACATTGACGCAAGAAATGGTGAAGTAATGGGTTGAAAAATGATTGGGTCAGCTGCCGCAACCGTTGAAGAGTCATAAAAGACGGATTTGCATTCCTAGGATGGCCTAAAGTGTGGATGCACAAAATCCTTCGCTTGTCCATAGTTGGCTGGTTCAAATTTTCTCGCATTCTATGTTTTCTTCTAGAAACGATACATGGAAATAATTTTTCTACTTATGGCCCGAAAGTAGTAAAGACCATATTCTAGGGATATATGTCATGTTTGATGGTTTTCATTTCAATGAAGGGATGTTTTAATCAATGAATATATGTATATTCTCTTCTCACCCTCGTAGGCCCCTGGATGTCAATTTCAAGGTGCGATACTGATTCTGGTGTGAAGAACGATTGGATGTTGTGAAGACACTGAAGTGAGATTTATTTCCTTGTCTACTTAGGTCAGCAAAGTAAGAAAAGGCTAGATTACAGCACTTTTGATGATGTTCAATGACGAATCCTTGAAGTTCATAAACAGTGAAGCAGACTAGGCGATTTTAACCGAGTAGAGTTGCTTGAAATTGAAGTTCTAAGTGTAGTCTTCTATACCTTAAAAGAAACAATAAGAGCGAGAAAGAAAATGAGAGAAAGAGAAAAGATAAAAAAAATTGAAAAAAAAGAAAAAGAAAATGAAAAAAAAGGAAAAGTGAAAAAAGAAAAATGAAAAAGAAAAAAGTGAAAAAAGAAAATAAAAAACATGAAAGAAAGGAAGGTTTTGTGTGTGTGTGTGGATTAAATTGAAAAAAACGAAAAACAATGAATGATTTTGGGGTGAGTAGGTGTGTTTGATCTGTAACACCCGAGTTTGGGGGTCGGGTGAAAATAATATTTAAATGATATTTTGAGTTTCGGTTTTATAATTAAAATATTAAAATAATTCAAATGGCTTCGGGTTTGAAAAATAATTAAAGTCTATGTTGGGCCTATCTTCTAAGTCAAAATTCCATGGACTTTAGGAGATGAGGGTTTTAGCCATTCATTAATGGCATAATAGTAATTATGATTTTTGGTGAATAAAAAAACAAAACAAAAACAAAGATGAAGACATGTGCTCATCTTCTTCCTCACTTCCAATTTTCAAAACTAACGACAAGGAGAGCTCTCATCTCCATTTCACTATTCCATCTCCTTTCTTCTTCATTTTTGGTCGGTTTTGAAAGGTAATTATATCCCCATTTTACTCTCATCTTCCTCTCTTCAAAAGTACCATTAGATTTCATTTTCATCATTGTTTTAGAAATTTGGTTTTCCATGGAAAATGTTAAAGGTTGCTACTTTATGGATTTTGATTTAAGTTTTTGATTTGTTAATGTTCGATATGATCTTAGAAACCAAAAAGGTCCAACATATCTTAATTTTGGATGAATTTAAGCTAATTTTCAGAAATGGGTTTTGTTGGGGTTTTAGAGTTGGTTTAAGGGCTATTTTAAGTGGGAAAATGTTTGGTTATGATAATATGGTATATGAGGATCGTTTTGGGTGTGTTTGACGTTCGTTTGGTTGTTTGAAATGGAAGATTTCAGTGGGTATAAAGGACTGCTCGGGAATTCGGTTTTTGAGCATGATCTTGGTTGCTAAATTGCTTGGAATGTTAATCCGGGTTGTTTCGAAGACTAGTATTTGATTGCGGTGTTTTGTTTGTGTTTGGACTTGGTTAGAATCAAGGTTTGGCATCGGTGAGACATCAGGAGTGAATCCGGAAGCTTGAAGGTCTTGGCTGCTTGGTTGTTGAGCTTGGAAGTGAAGGTGAGTGGTTAAATGCTTTTAAATGGTTTTAAAGAGTTGGTTCAAACATGTGGACTAGGTTGGGCTTGGTAGACCCACCTAGAGTTGGGATTAGAGTGGTAGCCTAATCCTAAGCTTTAGTTAGAGACCTTGGTTGAACTCTAATGTTTGTTTATGCCTCATGATTAATTGTGATTATGGTGTTATGTATATGGTGTTATACATGTATGTTGAGGCATGTATTGATGCATTGTTATATGCATGTGGAATGTGCATGATGTTAATCATGGTGAGTACGTGCTAAGCACGGAATTGGATATGAAATGATGTTGTGAAAGGTTGTGGATTGTGTTTAATATTGGCACTAGTATGCTTGGGTACAAATGATCGATCATTATGATGTTAGTGTGCACACGTGAGTTAAATGCACGCGTGGTCTTGATGATGGTAGTCATCAAGATGGAGTACGGGTTCGCCCGGAAAACCTTCTTATATATATGTTAGTCGATGATGAGTGTAATCCCATCGACGGGGCGTGAGGATGAGTGGAATCCCCTCCGCGTGAACGATGATGAGTGTAATCCCACCGTAAGGTAATGGTTGTGTTGGACGTGAGTTCCAACGTGTTATCCGCGTATTCGAGTCATAGCTAGGTGCCAATATGTGATGGTATGTGTACCAATATGAAATTATATGTGTTGCCTTATGGACTATTATATGTGTTTACATATGATGTGGATTTGAGCTTGTTGAGCATGGCATAATATTGAATATATGTTCATGCATCATGTGTATTTTGGCTCATGTGGATCGAAGGTAAGATCATGCATTCTACCCTGGTTGTGCTCGTGCTTGGACCCTGCATTGTCGAGGTTTGTTTTAATGAGCTTACCCTCACTAAGCTTTATGCTTACGCTCTCTTTTGTTCGACATTGCAGATCCGTAGTTCGTGGGTAGCTTGTGCAAGGAGAGGGCCTCCAAGTGTGCTTTTTGGTGCTATCTTAGCTTTCAAGTATGGACTTTTAGTTATATGGTGTAATAGTCAAGCAATGGGACATGTATTTGTTGTTTGAGCCTTTGAAGTATGTTGGTTGTTTAGGAGCATGTTAGACTCCTCTTTATGTTATGTTGTTTTGGCTTTTGGATGCCATGTTTGGATTGTAAACCATGTTTGAATTGCCTACCTCGAATGCCTAAGTGTATGCCTTGTTGAAGCATGTTATCTTTAATGCTTTGTATGAATCTTATGATTGTTTTGATTGTCCTTGAATGTATGGTCTTAATATGTTTGAAGTGTGTTAAGCATGCTTGTAATGTTTGGTTTGTCTTAGTGTTGTTGTATGTGTGTTAAGAGAGGTTTTAGTGGGGTTTAGGGACATCCTTGTGCCATAAACCAGCTAAAACTAATATGCACACAGAGGGCGTTTCGAAACGGTTGAACCCGTTTCGGTACGGTCCCTTTGTTTTGGGCCAGGAGTTTCGGTACGCTAGGGGCCGTTTCGATACGATTTTGCTACTGGAAATCTGAGAATTTGACGAGAAATTAATGTATTGAAACATGATTTAGTGTTTCGGAACGGTCTTCGTATCGTTGACCACGAGAAGTTGACCGTTGAGGTCGTTTCGATACGGGCCACCCCTGTTTTGAAACGGTCTCACCAGGTTGACTTTGGCCAGTTGACCTAGTCAAGGCGTATCGAAACACCCTATGGGCATTCCGATACGGCCTGCTGTTTAAGATAAAAATGGGTTGTTTTAAATACGTGTTGGTTGTTTCGCCTCGCTTGTTGTCTTTCGTTGTTGCCTTTTTCACATAGGGTTTAATATCTCATCTAGAAAAGATAATTTATTTGAAAAGTTTTCCTTGGGTCGGTAACCGAAGTGGAGCCTTAACGGGTTTCGCCTCGGTTATCCCCGTGTAGCTCACTCGGATCGGTCAAGCGTCCGGACCGGGACGAGGGGGTTACACTTGTTGGTATCAGAGCCTAAGGTTACCGAGACCTTGGGCAGGTAAGTGAGGTAAGTTGAGTTTTTGTATTGATATGCACGGTGTTTGCTTTCCATGTAAGCATGTTTGCTTGTTTATCAAGTATGCCTCATTGTATGCTTGGTTGAGCATGTATGTGTGTTGTTTTGAGTGAAGCATGTTGTTTAGAGTCCCATTGCTTCTATTACATCAGAAAAAGGATTTTTAAAGTGAGGGAACATACTTGAGCCACTTGGAACCCTTGCCTTGCTAACCCAATCTTGTATGTTTTTGTTGTTGTGGTTGTAGTTGTTATATGTGAGCGCGTATGTCGAAGCCTATGGGTAGACCGATGGTGGTCTGTCAGGAACCACGTGTTGCGGCTCCTGTTAATGAGCCAGTGGTTGGATTTGAGGCTCATGTAGGAGAGCCTGCTGCTGGAGTTGAAGCTCCTCCACCACCATCACCTCCTCAGCCTGGAGTTGGAGGCGAGGCTGGAGCTGAGGGAGAGGGACCTCAGGTTGGCCAAGGTGGCCAAGGTCCTGCCGGAATAGATATGGCTTCGCTTGTACAAGCTATAGCGGGAGCGTTTCAGGCCGCAGTTGCCGGAGCACAGGCTGCAGCTCAGCCTAGAGGTGATGATACCAGTTTACTGTTAGAGAGGCTCCGTAGCCTAGGGGCTGAAGAGTTCAGAGGGTCTACACCTGAGAGATCTGAGTTGTGGTTGGAGAAGACTGTCCGCATCTTAGCTCATATGGGTTGCGTTGGTGCTCGCAAATTGGGCTGTGTGATTTCTTTACTTCAGGGTGATGCCTACACCTGGTGGGTCACCATTACTACTGGGGTTCCTGAGGCGGAGATTGGATGGGATTTCTTTGAGTCTGCTTTCAGGAAGAGGTACTTGGGACCGAGATATCTCGATGAGAAGAAGCGAGAGTTTATGGCTCTTGTTCAGGGAGAGGCTTCTGTGACTGACTACGAGATCCATTTTGTTCGTTTGAGTCAGTATGCACCAGAGTTGGTTCCTACTGAGAGGGACCGTTGTAACCGTTTCAAATATGGGCTTCATGAGGAAGTTAAGAGGTATACCTTAGCTTCAGATTACTCAGATTTTGATGTCTTGGTTGCTAGAGCCAAGGACATTGAGCATAGCTTGGGGCTGACCAAGCGTTCTGGAGGATCTAGTTCTAGTAAGAGACATAACAACTTTGACCGTGGAGATGCCAAGAGGCATAGAGGCGGTGGGCAGCAGTTTGACCATAGGCGTGGCGGTGGCCATCATGGTAGAGGCCACCAGGGCCATAGAGTTGGAGGGCGTTTGCCCGAGTGTACACGTTGTGGGAGACAACATTCTGGAGAGTGTTGGGGTAACTTCCATGCTTGTTGGAACTGTGGTTCGAGGGACCACTTCAGGAGGGAGTGTCCGCATCAGGCGGCACAGGCACCGAACCTTGCTCAGGCTCCTACGAGGGCCATTGATTATCAGAGAGGCCGTGGGCGCGGTCGTGGCTACTTCCAGCCTAGGGCTGATGCACCTAGGAAAAATGCTAAGAGGAACCATGCTCATGTTGTGGCAGTACATCCAGAGGCAGGTGGACCAGCGAGAGTCTATGCTCAGAGAGAGGCCGAGAACGACAATGATGTGATAGTAGGTAATTTTGAGTTACAGTTTATGTTTTTGCTTTCTTTGGTTGATTCGGGTTCCAAGCATTCCTATATTTTGAGTGAGCATGCAAAGAAGTTAGACGTACCTGTTGAGATCTTAGATGTAGGTATGCATGTGTGTAAAACCTATGTTTGATTTTGATATAATTAAATCTTTAAGGATCAAATTGAAAAACTTAAAATTGTTTTTTAAGTCCCTTAATAAGTTTTAAATCACCAACTCTTTAAAACTGATTTGAAAAACTCAAACTCAAAATATTTTCTAAGTGTTCCAAGGCCAAACCATTGAAAAACGTCCAAGTGTATCGATACCCTTCCAAGCGTATCGATACCTTTTTACCAAAGTTGGCTACTGTCGGAACACGTATCGATACGACAAACCCTCGTATCGATACGCCCCTGTGTTAAAATCTAAAGAGTTTGAATGGCGTACCGATACGGCAAACCCTCGTATCGATACGGCCTTAATAAATTTTAAAGTATAAGTTTGTTTAAAAAATATGACCGTTGGTGTCAGTTGGTTGGTAACCAAACTTTAAAAGGTCGTTGACCCGTATCGATACGCGTAACCCCCGTACCAATACAGATATCGACAGTGAGCTAAGTTGAGAAAAAGGTATCGATACGGCAAACCCCCGTTTCGATGCCCAGTACCGATACGCTTACGTGCGTATCGATACCCCCTATTTATTGCACACAACGGCTCTTTCTTTTCTGAGACAGGTATCGATACTCCTTCCCGCGTACCGATACGCATAGCTGCAGAAGTGCATTTATAGTGGTAAGAGAGGGTTCCAACGGCTCCATTTATGTTCCCAACCACCCAAACGGCTAGAAATCAATGAGGAGGTATAAAAGAGACATCTAAAAGCATCAGCAACAACTATTGATCTTCAAGAAAACATCTATTCATCAAATCCAAGCAATTGTGCAAAAATCCATATTGTCTAGAAACCCAAATTGTATTTTTCATTCCTATCTTGTTCAATTGGGTTGAGTGCTTGTAATTGGGCTATCATTTGTATTGAGAGATACTCTATTAGCCAACAAATTTCTTTGTTATCTTGTTGTGAGGATTGGGTTGAATTTTGGGTAGAAAATTCAACCGAAATTGTAAGGGTTGCCTCCTTAGCCTAGAAAAGGGGAATAACAATTAGTGGAATTGTTGCAAATCCTTAGTGAAGCTAAGGTAGTGGATGTAGAGTTCATTTGGAACTTGAACCACTCTAAAATCCCTTGTCTATCTTTTTTAATTTGCAATTTCCACCAAAAAAACTTTAAAAATCCAATTCACCCCCCTCTTGGCTTATATCGATCTTTCGATCCACTCAACAATGTGACTAGTTCCTTTGGTGAGACAATTGTAGTTAGAAGAATGTATAGGAGGTGTCCGCTGAAGATTCAGGGTCATGTGTTTCCTGTTGATATGATGGAGCTTCTGTTCTATGGTTTTGATATTATTCTGGGTATGGATTGGTTAGTTGAGCACAGAGCTAGTGTAGACTTTGAGACGAAGAGAATTTCTTTGAAGCTTTCTGATGACTACGAGATGTAGTAGTAGTAGGCGAGAACATTAAGTTCTTGTCTAATGTTGTGTCAGCTTTAGAGGCTCATAGGTTGATGGATTCTGGTTGTGGGGCTTACTTAGCTTATGTGATGAATCCGAATATGAGTGAGGTCAGACCGAAGGATATTAGAACAGTTTGTGATTTTTCAGATGTGTTTCCAGAAGAGTTACCAGGTTTGCCTCCTGACAGAGATGTAGAGTTTGTGATTGAGACTGTTTTAGGGTCTACTTCAGTTTCTATAGCTCTGTACCGTATGGTTCCGAAAGAGTTGATTGAAGAGTCAACTTCAAGAGTTGTTAGACTGTGGTTTCATTAGGCCTAGTAGTTCGCCTTGGGGTGCTCATGTGTTGTTTGTAAAGAAGAAAGATGGCAGTATGTGAATGTGTATTGACTACAGGCAGTTGAATCCGTTGACCGTGAAGAACAAGTATCTGTTGCCTCGTATAGATGATCTATTTGATTAGTTGAGGGGTGCTTCAGTGTTCTTGAAGATAGACTTGAGATCAGGGTACTATCAGTTGAAAGTAAAAGAGTGTGATGTTCCGAAGACATCTTTTAGGACTAGATATGGTCACTATGAGTTCCTTGTGATGCCGTTTGGGCTCACGAATGCACCTGCAGCATTCATGGATATGATGAACAGAGTTTTTAGAGACTATCTAGAACATTTTGTAGTTGTTTTCATAGATGATATTCTTGTGTACTCAAGATCAGAAGAAGAGCATGATGAGCACTTGAGATTTGTTTTACAAAGATTGATGAGCAATCAGTTGTATGCGAAGCTTAGTAAATGTGAGTTTTGGATTCGAGAAGTTGTGTTTCTTGGCCATGTTGTATCGGCTGAAGGTATCCGCGTTGATCCGTCGAAGATTGAGGCTATTGTTGAGTGGAAACAACCTAAGTCTGTGACTGAGATTAGGAGTTTCCTAGGATTAGCCGGTTACTATAGGAGATTCGTTGATGGTTTCTCTAGAGTAGCTGCTCTTTTGACTAAATTGTTGCAAAAGGGAGTTAAGTTTGAATGGTCAGATGCGAGACAGAAGGCTTTTGAGAAATTAAAAGAAGCTTTGACAAATGCTCCAGTGTTGGTACAACCAGTTTCAGGTAAAGAATTTATGATCTATAGTAATGCCTCTTACATAGGTTTAGGGTGTGTTCTGATGCAAGAAAGAAGAGTCGTTGCCTATGCTTCGAGACAGTTGAAAGTGCATGAGAAGAACTATCCTACTCACGATATTGAGTTAGCCGTAGTTGTGTTTGCATTGAAGATTTGGCGCCATTACTTGTATGGTGAGAAGTGTATAGTCTACACCGATCATAAGAGCTTGAAGTATTTGATGACACACAGAGAGTTGAACTCGAGACAGAGAAGATGGCTTGAGCTGTTGAAAGATTATGATTTGACCATGGAGTACCATTCGGGTAAGGCAAATGTAGTAGCCGATGCTTTGAGTAGAAAAGTTGCAGTTGAGTTGCGAGCTATGTTTGCTAGATTGAGTGTATCCGGTGATGGTGGTTTGATCACATAGTTGCAAGTGAAACCTTCTTTGATTCAGTTGATTAGAGAGAAGTAGTTGCAAGATGTATCTTTAGTCCCTCATGTTCAGGACATAGCCGAAGGTAAACCGACCGAGTATAGTTTTAATGGTGAAAATGTGTTGTGTTTTAGAGACAGAGTTGTAGTACCTGGAGATGTTGAGTTGAGATGTACGATTTTGAGCGAAGTACATTCGAGTCCTTTTTCGATGCATCTGGGTAGTACTAAGATGTACCGTGACTTGAAGAATGATTATTTCTGGGTTGGTTTGAAGAAGGATGTAGCCGAGTATGTGAGTCGTTGCATGGTTTGTCAAAGAGTGAAGGCAGAACATCAGGTTCCTTCAGGTTTGTTACAGCCTTTGAAGATTCCGGAATGGAAATGGGAGAGGATCACCATGGACTTTGTGTCGGGGTTACCGTTGTCTCCTTCGAAGAAGAATTCTGTTTGGGTAATAGTTGATAGATTCACTAAGTGTGCTCACTTCTTAGCAGTGAACACTACAGATTCTTTAGACAAGTTGGCGAATTTGTACATTCGCGAGATTGTGAGACTTCATAGAGTTTCGAAGTCTATTGTTTCAGATAGAGATCCGAGATTCACTTCGAGGTTCTGGGGTTGTTTGCATAGTGCCCTAGGTAGCCGTTTGCATTTCAGTACTTCTTATCATCCGCAGTCCGATGGACAGTCAGAGCGAGTGATACAAATATTAGAGGATATGCTTTGTTGTTGTGTGATTGACTTCCAGGGTTCTTGGGAGAAGCATTTGCCCTTAGTTGAGTTTGCTTACAACAACAATTACCAGGCTAGTAAATAGGTGGCTCCCTATGAGGCTTTGTATGGTAGACGATGTAGGACTCCGATTTGTTGGGCTGAAACATGTCAGAGATTGTTACCTATGCCGGATTTGCTCAAGGGAACTATTGATAAAGTGAAGTTGATATGCGATCGTTTGAAAGCAGCTTCCGATCGTCAGAAGTCTTATTCAGATTTGAAGAGAAAAGAGATTGAGTTCTCCGTGGGCGAGAAAGTGTTTTTGAAAGTGTCTCCGTGGAAGAAGGTAATGAGATTTGGCCGGAAAGGCAAGTTGAGTCCGAGGTTTATTGGTCCGTATGAGATAGTTGAGCGGATTGGGCCTGTAGCTTACCATTTGAGATTGCCTTCTGAGTTAGAGAAGATCCTTGATGTTTTTCATGTATCGATGCTTAGGAGATATAGATCAGATCCATCTCATGTTATGCCTGTTGAGGAGATAGAGTTGAATCCGGATTTGTCTTATAATGAAGAACCAGTTGAGATACTTGCTTCTGATAGCAAGGTGTTGCGTGGCAAGACCATAGAGTTGGTCAAGGTGTTGTGGAGACATAGAGGTGTGAAAGAGGCCACGTGGGAAAGGAAAGCTGATATGCTTGAGCAGTTCCCGTACTTGTTTCCGTCAGGTAATTTCGAGGATGAAATTCCTTAAGTGAGGGAGAGTTGTAACACCTGGGTTTGGGGGTCGGGTGAAAATAATATTTAAATGATATTTTGAGTTTCAGTTTTATAATTAAAATAATAAAATATTTCAATGGGCTTCGGGTTTGCAAAATAATTAAAGTCTATGTTGGGCCTATCTTCTAAGTCCAAATTCCATGGACTTTAGGAGATGAGGGTTTTAGCCATTCATTAATGGCATAATAGTAATTATGATTTTTGGTGAATAAAAAAATAAAACAAAAACAAAGATGAAGACATGTGCTCATCTTCTTCCTCACTTCTAATTTTCAAAACTAACGACAAGGAGAGCTCTCATCTCCATTTCACTATTCCATCTCCTTCCTTCTTCATTTTTGGTCGGTTTTAAAAGGTAATTATATTCCCATTTTACTCTCATCTTCCTCTCTTCAAAAGTACCATTAGATTTCATTTTCATCATTGCTTTAGAAATTTGGTTTTCCATGAAAAATGTTAAAGGTTGCTACTTTATGGGTTTTGATTTAAGTTTTTGATTTGTTAATGTCCGATATGATCTTAGAAACCAAAAAGGTCCAACATATCTTAATTTTGGATGAATTTAAGCTAATTTTCGGAAATGGGTTTTGTTGGGGTTTTAGAGTTGGTTTAAGGGATATTTTAAGTGGGAAATTGTTTGGTTATGATAGTATGGTATATGAGGATCGTTTTGGGTGTGTTTGATGATCGTTTGGTTGTTTGAAATGGAAGATTTCAGTGGGTATAGAGGGCTGCTCGGGAATTCGTTTTTTGAGCATGATCTTGGTTGCTAAATTGCTTGGAATGTTAATCCGGGTTGTTCCGACGACTAGTATTTGATTGCGGTGTTTTCTTTGTGTTTGGACTTGGTTAGAATCAAGGTTTGGCATTGGTGAGACATCGGGAGTGAATCCGGAAGCTTGAAGGTCTTGGTTGCTTGGTTGTTGAGCTTGGAAGTGAAGATGAGTGGTTAAATGCTTTTAAATGGTTTTAAAGTGTTGGTTCAAACATGTGGACTAGGTTGGGCTTGGTAGACCCACCTAGAGTTGGGATTAGAGTGGTAGCCTAATCCTAAGCTTTAGTTAGAGACCTTGGTTGAACTCTAATGGTTGTTTATGCCTCATGATTAATTGTGATTATGGTGTTATGTATATGGTGTTATACATGTATGTTGAGGCATGGATTGATGCATTGTTATATGCATGTGGAATGTGCATGATGTTAATCATGGTGAGTACGTGCTAAGCACGGAATTGGATATGAAATGATGTTGTGAAAGGTTGTGGATTGTGTTTAATATTGGCACTAGTATGCTTGGGTACAAATGATCGATCATTAGGATGTTAGTGTGCATACGTGAGTCAAATGCGCGCGTGGTCTTGATGATGGTAGTCATCAAGATGGAGTACGGGTTCACCCGGAAAACCTTCTTATATATATGTTAGTCGATGATGTGTGTAATCCCATCGACGGGGCGTGAGGATGAGTGGAATCCCCTCCGCGTGAACGATGATGAGTGTAATCCCACCGTAAGGTAATGGTTGTGTTGGACGTGAGTTCCAACGTGTTATCCGCGTATTCGAGTCATAGCTAGGTGCTAATATGTGATGGTATGTGTACCAATATGAGATTATATGTGTTGCCTTATGGACAATTTTATGTGTTTACATATGATGTGGATTTGAGCTTGTTGAGCATGGCATAATATTGAATATATGTTCATCCATCATGTGTATTTTGGCTCATGTGGATCGAAGGTAAGATCATGCATTCTACCCTGGTTGTGCTCGTGCTTGGACCCTGCATTGTCGAGGTTTGTTTTAATGAGCTTACCCTCATTAAGCTTTATGCTTACGCTCTCTTTTGTTCGACATTGCAGATCCGTAGTTCGTGGGTAGCTTGTGCAAGGAGAAGGCCTCCAAGTGTGCTTTGTGGTGCTATCTTAGCTTTCAAGTATGGACTTTTAGTTATATGGTGTAATAGTCAAGCAATGGGACATGTATTTGTTGTTTGAGCCTTTGAAGTATGTTGGTTGTTTAGGAGCATGTTAGACTCCTCTTTATGTTATGTTGTTTTGGCTTTTGGATGCCATGTTTGGATTGTAAACCATGTTTGAATTGCCTACCTTGAATGCCTAAAGTGTATGCCTTGTTGAAGCATGTTATCTTTAATGCTTTGTATGAATCTTATGATTGTTTTGATGGTCCTTGAATGTATGGTCTTAATATGTTTGAAGTGTGTTAAGCATGCTTGTAATGTTTGGTTTGTCTTAGTATTGTTGTATGTGTGTTAAGAGAAGTTTTAGTGGGGTTTAGGGACATCTTTGTGCCATAAACCAGCTAAAACTAATCTGCAGACAGAGGGCGTTTCGAAACGGTTGGTCCCGTTTTGATACGGTCCCTTTGTTTCGGGCCAGGCGTTTCGGTACGCTAGGGGCCGTTTCGATACGATTTTGCTACTGGAAATCTGAGAATTTGACGAGAAATTAATGTATCGAAACGGGCTTTAGTGTTTCGGAACGGTCTTCGTATCGTTGACCATGAGAAGTTGACCGTTGAGGTCGTTTCGATACGGGCCACCCCTGTTTCGAAACGGTCTCACCAGGTTGACTTTGGCCAGTTGACCTAGTCAAGGCGTATCGTAACACCCTATGGGTGTTCCGATACGGCCTGCTATTTAAGATAAAAATGGGCTGTTTTAAATACGTGTTGGTTGTTTCACCTCGCTTGTTGTCTTCCGTTGTTGCCTTTTTCACATAGGGTTTAATGTCTCATCTAGAAAAGATAATTTAATTGAAAAGTTTTCCTTGGGTCGGTAAACGAAGTGTAGCTTTAACAGGTTTTGCCTCGGTTATCCCCGTGTAGCCCACTCGGATCGGTCAAGCGTCCGGACCGGGACGAGGGGGTTACATGATCCGAAATAAACAAGATTTTGGGAGGATTAGGTGTTTATTTGGATCAACCGAAGAAAAATGAAGAATGGTGATGTTTTGGGGTAAGAACTTGGGGTTTTGATCCATTTGGATCATGAAATCTGGATTTTTTAGGTGTTTGTTGAGAGAGAATGGAGCGAGGGGGTGAGGAGAGAGAGAGGATTTGGTTGAAATGAGGGAGAGAGTTCGAAATTAGGCTTTTATATCCCTACCCAAACTGCACCGTTTTGGTGACGGGTTTGGAAAAATATGCGGAGGCCAGACGAACCAGGTTCAGGATCCGCGAGATCCATTTCGGGTCAGGCCATGTATTCTTGGGCCACCGGTTGAGTTGGGTGATTTGGGTCTGGGATGATTGTAAGTGTTTGGGTTGAGTTTATAATGGTATGGGCTACATATATTAATAAGTTGGGTCTATTTTGTAATAATATCAACACTTTATACCCTTAACTTCTGTTTTAATTCAATTCGGTCCCTTTTACAGCTTTCATTTATTTTATTTTATTGTTTTATTTAATTATTCAATTAATTTACATGCTTGCATATTTTAAAATATCATATCATATATTGCTTGGAGAATTAAATTACATGTTTGAAAAATAGGATTAGAGCCATTAGTGTAGTTTACTTAATCATAATTAAATAGGGGAGATCAATGTAGAAAATAAGTGGATATTTAAAACAATGTTAGAATACTCAATATTGGCTAGTGAAAATGGAAATAATTCAACAATTAGGTAAATTTTAAATTTAAAATAGGATTAAAGATTAGAGACATCTTAATTAGGAATGCTACTTGTTAAAGAAAGTGTCCAATATTATTTTGGGTGTTTTCTTTTATGTCCAAAATCAATAACATTCATAGACTTTTAATTAAATTAATTAATGGAGCCTTATTAGAGTTTACTTAAAAATAGCAAGACAATAATTAATCATGCATCAAACCTTTTGTGTTGAAATACATATTTTTAATATAAGTTGAAGTGTCCTAATGCAATTGGATGTTTCATAATTATATTCGGTCGAAATGTATTTTCTTACAAAAGGATATTCTCATTCGGAATAAAATTTATTTTACAGTAAAAAGATTTAATTAAATTCAGATTAATGTTCTAAATGCCAAAATGTCGCGTGTAATTAATAAGGTACCGATAAAGGGCATTCGTATGGGTGCTAACCCTTCCCTACAAGTAACCGACTCCCGAACTCGAACTTTTCAAAAAGAATCTCTAGTGCGTTTTTATGGTGTCCGACCTACCAAAGTGGCCGGTGGCGACTCCAAAACGATTTTCAAGCAAATAAAGGGGGTTTTGACTAAAAATGGAAAATTAATTAATTATAAGATAAAATTGGTCAAAACCCATCATTTTCCAGATTTCAATCGTCAAGCTGTTTTTTTATTCTCAAATAAAAAGCAGATTTTCAAAAAAACGGTTGCGACAAACCTCACTCAGAGTGTACGTTCCCGGGGCTCACTCCAGGTTTGTGTGGTATGATGCATATGTTTGCTTTGTGATATTAGTGCATCTATTGTTGATTGTTATGTGTTTAAGCGGCTAGAGGTAGCACCATTTGTTGTTATGTTTTCATCTCTAGCTACATACTCATATTTATGATTTGTATGAAGCATGGTAGAGTGAAAGTGTATCCATTGAGCTTTGTTAGCTCAACATTCGAAATTGTCATTTTCGTTCGCAGGTTAGTAGGTTGGCCCGTTGCATTGGAGTCGGAGGAACACCATCGAAGTAAGATTTTAGCATCGACTTGTTTAAAGTACAATACTTAGATTTGTTTGGGCTATGTATTTGTAGGACCCTATGATTTTTTTATTGTAACTCGTACTTTAGATTTATAACATGAGTCGGATGCTTTTATAATTATAATTTAAATGGAGCTCCCTTGTAAAGATTTTTAACCACTTAACTATGCTTAAAGTATTTGAACTCAATAGATTTTAAAGAAATGATTGTCATTGGGCGAAACTGGGTCGAAATTTTATGGTAGCGGTTTGGCCTTGAGACCCAAATGTGACATCCAGTTTGAGGGTGTTATAGATATACAATATTTGTAAATTTTAGAAATAAAATATCTTATAGTCTAGTGATTCTAGTTGTTTTTACACTTATCACATCTAAACAATTATTAAATTTACTATATTATCATATTTGATATTTTAATAAGCAAAGTAAAAAAATTCATTACCCGAATCAAATATTTTGGTTAACTGGTCAATATAAGATCGAGAATTGAATAATCCGAATTTACCAATTAATCAAAATAATTTTTAAGGATTAATTGAACTTGATTACGGTGTAGATTTTCTTAAATAAATTATTTTGATTCAATTTCGGTTCACAATTTTATTAAATAGGAACAATTTGTAAGTTGAGTTATTAAATTGAACATTTTGAAACTCTAGTGATCAAAATAGGAGTTAGAAGAAAGTTGGGTGATGAATGATGTAGTTTATCCATTATTTTATTCAGGGAAAAAGAAAACTAACGTGCCACATCATCATCTACTAATGGGAGGGACCATACTGAAAGTGGCCTAAAAGTTTGGTGACCAAAATAAAATGAACTAAAAGTTTGGTGACTATATCGCAAATATTAAAAATTCGGTGACCAAAATGAAAATGCCGTAAAAGTTCGGTGGCCAAAATGAAAGCACCCTAAAAGTTCAGTGACCGTTTTTATAGTTTATCCTTAAAAAACTATAAAAGTTCCCACCAATCAAAATTTTGCTTGAATTATTGGGCAAAATATTAACCTAAAAATTGTTTAAAAAGCATATATACATATATATATCATTAGATCTTTAAAAAAAAACTTTTCAAGAATCATGAAATTGAGATTTATGTTAGAAATACCCACATTCTGATCGTTGAATATGAACATCAGATTTGATCGAAAATTTGATGGTGGCTTATCTTCGCCATTAAAATATATTTCGACCATTCTAATTTGTCAAAATCTACCTTATTGAGAAGTGGAAATTGGGGAAACAACGGTGTGAGAGATACGACACCGTATCTTGATCTTGAGTAATGAAGAAGTGAAACGATACCGTTTCTTTATTCTTTTATTATGAATGAAAGAATACAAAGTTTACTAACAGTGAATGCAAAATACAAACTTTAGGTACATTAGGAAATTAGAATACATTTGTTTATATAGTAACAAAGATTCAAGAACCTATCACATAACTAACTAACTAACTAATTGCCAACTAATATCCTCTAATAGCCCCCCTCAAGTTGGAGCATATATGTTATGTATGCCCGACTTGAAGATGAGATTCTGAAATATAGAAGGAGTAAGAGGCTTAGTAAAGCAATCTGCAAGTTGATTAGTGGTAGAAACAGGAAGAATTCTGATCAATCGATGCTGCAACTTCTCACGAACAATGTGACAATCGATCTCTATATGCTTTGTACGCTCATGCTGAACTGGGTTTTCTGCAATTTTAATTGCAGACAGATTATCACAAAAAATATTTGTAGGTTGTAAAACAAAATGTAAATCAGATAGTAAATAAATGAGCCATTGAATTTCACAAGTTACTGAAGCCAATGCACGATATTCAGCTTCACTTGAAGATCTTGAAATTGTCTGTTGTTTCTTAGATTTCCATGAAATCAAAGCAGTGCCTAAGAAAACACAAAAACCTGTAGTGGACTTTCTTGAATCTGGACATGATGCCCAGTCTGAGTCAGAGAAAGCATTAATTTGTATAGGATTGTTAACAGGAAAGAAAAGCCCTTGACCAACAGTCCCTTTAAGATATCTAAGAACCCTATGTAAAGCAGATAAATGAATATCAGTGGGGGCTGACACATACTGAGAAAGCTGTTGAACAGCATAAGCAAGAACAGGTCTGGTGTTAGTAAGGTAAAGAAGCTTTCTTATAATTTTCCTGTACATGGTAATATCTTCTAGAGGTGTTCCATTATGTCTAGAAAGCTTAGTCCTAGGAACCATAGGTGTAGGAACAGGTTTTGAATCTAGAAAACTTGTTTCTTCTAACAACTCAATTGCATATTTCCTTTGACAAAGATTAACACCTTTAGAAGACCTAGCCACCTCAAAACCTAAAAAATATTCCAATTCTCCTAAGTCCTTTATTTTAAAAGTATCATGTAAAAAGGTTTTGATTTTATTAATTTCGGTGATATATGGACTAGCCAAGACTATATCATCTACATAAACAACCAAGGCAATAAAAGAAGAATCATGTCCTTTAGTAAACAATGAGGTATCTGCTGAGGACTGTTTAAAATCTTGGTCTAGCAAGACAGTGGTTAACCTTTCATTCCACTGTCTGCTAGCCTGCTTTACACCATAGAGACTCTTGTTAAGCTTACAAACCAATTTAGGATTAGAATTAGAAAAACCAGGAGGAGGAATCATATAAACTTCTTCATGAAGAAAACCATGTAAAAAGGCATTGTTTATGTCTAATTGTTGCAAAAACCAATTCTTAGAAGCAGAGATAGCTATTAAAGTCCTAACAGTGGTCAACTTAGCAACAGGACTAAAAGTAGTAAGAAAATCTACCACATTCTGTTGAGTATACCCTTTTGCTACCAACCTAGCTTTATATCTTTCCAAAGATCCATCAGATTTAAGTTTTATTTTATAAACCCATTTGCATCCTATGGTTTGCTTACCAGGAGGAAGTTCTACTAAAGACCAGGTATTGTTATTTTCTAAGGCTGGGATTTCTTCCTCCATGGCTGTTTTCCATTCTTTATGCATAATGGCTTCTTTTAAAACAGAAACATTATTGATATAAGCTAGATGACCAGCAGAGACATTTTGATAAGAAATAACATTAGCAAGAGAGTGAGGAGATGTTTGAACAGAATTGCTTCTAGAACTTTGTTTGGGCAAAGACACTTGGTAATCACTATATTTCTGAGGCAACTTAGAAACCCTAGATGATCTTGTAGGCTTAACAAGAGTAAATGAATTAGGTATGACAACACCAGTAGAATCATTATTATTAGTAGAAATATGATCATTAGTAATAGGTAGATCAGAGATACTATCAGAATGTTCAGCAGCATAATCATTAGTAGATGAATGTTCAGGACTGATATTACCAGAATCAGTAGATTTATTAGAAGTTTGAGACAAAGGAGATTGAGTGTGAGGATTATCAACAAAAGAATCCTGAAAAAGCTTAATATTTTCATATCTTGGCAAAACAATGTTTTCAAAAGACTTACTAGATGTATCCTGAAAAGGAAAAGTATTTTCAACAAACTTAACATCTCTGGATACAAAGAAGCTTTTAGTATCCAAATTAAAAAGTCTATATCCTTTTACAGCTTTAGGAAAGCCAACAAATATACATCTAGTAGTCCTAGGATGAAGCTTACTAGCAGCTTTAGGAAGAACACTAGCATATACTAAACATCCAAACACTTTCAAATTATCAATGGCAGGCTTAGAACCAAAAAGGATTTCAAAAGGAGACTTTTGAGCTAAAACAGGAGTGGGAGTGATGTTGATAAGATAAACAGCATGAATTACACAATCAAGCCAGAAATTCAAGGGCAAGGAAGCTTGAATTCTTAAAGACCTAGCTACCATAAGGATATGCTGGTGTTTTCTTTCTACTACACTGTTTTGCTGAGGAGTATAACTACATGAGTTTTGATGTACTATACCAGTAGAATTATAAAACTCAAGCATCTCAAATTCCTTGGCATTATCTGTTCTAATACACTTAGGAGTTCTAGAAAACTGAGTTTTAACCATAGAACAAAAATTGATTATGTGTTTATTAACTTCAGACTTAAATTGCATAGGGAAAACCCATGTGAATCTACTCTTATCATCAACTATGGTAAGAAAATAAGAAAAACCATGAATAGACTTAATACGAAATGGTCCCCAGACATCCATATGAAGCAGATCAAAAATATCATCACTAACAGAAGAACTAACAGGAAAAGCTAGTCTTTTCTGTTTTGCTAGATGGCAAACATCACAATCAGACAGCATCCCATTAGGTATATCATGATATAAATCAGCAAAAGAACTCATCCTCCCTTGAGAAGGGTGTCCTAATCTAGCATGCCATTGCAGGAATGAAAACTTAGAAGAGATAGAAGAACATACAGTATGAGGCTTGCTTGAATTATCCACATTAAAGAAATACAGCCCATTAGCTTGCTTAGCTAAACCAATCATCCTCCAATGGATGATATCTTGTATAACACAAAATTCAGCATTAAAAATGACAGAAATATTATCATCTTTAGCTAACTGGGAGACAAAAATTAAATTGAATCCAAAATCAGGAATATGAAAGACATTATGAAGGACTAAGCTATCATTAAGCCTAACAGTACCAATATGATTTACTTGCACCAAATGATTATTTGGCAACCTGACAAACTTACCAGACACCTTTTTAAAATCCAGAAAACAATCAATATTTTTCACTATGTGATCAGTGGCCCCTGAATCTAAGATCCAGGGAACTAAATTATGATCAACATATGAACCAGTAGAAAAAACAGAAGGAATTATACTTGTATTACCTGTCTGTGTAACACCATGATCTTGAGAATCAACAGAAGACAAAAGCATATTGACAGTAGAATCTTTGAGAGGCTGGGCAGTAGAACTAGCAACTCTAGACTTGTCACTGATCAAGCTTAATATATTTTCATAATGCTCCTTAGTAAACTGAATAGGATTGTCTTCTCTGAAATTATCCTTACTACTATGATTACCAGAATCAAGATGATCAAGATGACTACTAGAAGCCACCTGATTAGTTCTATTCTGATTAAAGTTTTTGGACTTATAACTCGGTGGATAACCATGCTTTTTATAGCATTTCTCTATACTATGCCCATACATCCCACAATAGGTACATAGAGGTTTCTTACTACCAGGAAAATTTCTTTTAGGAGCAACAGATCTCTCTTGTCTAGAGGAATAACTATCCAAGTTTCTTGCCAAGAAGGCACTGGACTCAACAGAAACAACAGCATTTAAAGACCGTTCTTGTTAAATAACTATTGAAAAAAACTTCATTAATTTTGGGCAAAGGTTTCATCATGAGGATCTATGACTTTTGAACAGAATAATTGTCATTCAATCCACGCAAGAAACGTATAACGAAATCTTGCTTCCTATATTCTATCGCAGAACAATTACAAGCCATCAGAGGACGCAGATTACATATCTCATCCCAAATTGTTTTCAACTGAGTATGAAAAGTGGTGACAGATAAGGTACCTTGTTGAAGAGAATAGAAATCTTGGAGTAAATCCGAGATTCGTAAGACATCACCTTGATTAAAACGATCGAACAGATCCGTCCAGAGTTCTGAAGCGCTATCAATCCATATAACACTCTGCGCAATCTCTGGGCTTAGGGCACGCTGAATCCAGGACAACACAAGGTTGTTACACTTCGTCCAGGTGTCAAATCGTGGAGCATCGGATCGGGGTTGCGAGATCGAACCATCGACGAACCCTAATTTGTTCTTCGAGATTAGGCTCATCTTCATAGATCGCGCCCATGGATGGTAATTAGAACTAGTCAACAGCACCGATGTAAGAACCAACGCCGGATTTTCACCGGGGTGAATATAGTAAGGATCCGTGGGATCATCGTTCTTGAATCCCCTCGAACCTTCAAGAGCGGAAGAGACTTCTCGAGAATCTGATACTATATTGAGAAGTGGAAATTGGGGAAACAACGGTGTGAGAGATACGACACCGTATCTTGATCTTGAGTAATGAAGAAGTGAAACGATACCGTTTCTTTGTTCTTTTATTATGAATGAAAGAATACAAAGTTTACTAACAGTGAATGCAAAATACAAACTTTAGGTACATTAGGAAACTAGAATACATTTGTTTATATAGTAACAAAGAATCAAGAACCTATCACATAACTAACTAACTAATTGCCAACTAATATCCTCTAATATACCTCGAATCCTTTTTTTTTGTTCAAAGCATAACTTTCCATTAAAATAAAAACAACCATACACTGCAACAAAAGTCACAAACAACAAAAGCACGTGAGAGGCATGTAAACCAGTTATGCATCCACGCTAAGGCCATGCAAGGCCGACACCAAAACCCATGAAGCGTAAACAACTCTGACCAGTCACCATAAAAACAACCAGTAATCTAGCAAGAGGAAAACACAGACCTATTCCGAACAAACGACAAGAGACCCTTAAACAAGGCCTAACTCTAAACCTAAAAGGCTTAATTAAAAGCCGACTCGCCAGCAACCATGGCACAAGCAACAACAACAAACAATGGATATAAGCAGACCAAGCAGAAAAACTTCCAAGCCAGAGCGAGAGATGAGCTGGGTCATCCAGATAGACACTTCCATCGATCAAAACGTGGATAGTGTTTTTAAAAACGATACCACCAGGACGATACTGGAGAAGACGATGAAGCCATAAACTCTTCCCGGGATGAAGGACAATATTCGTGCCTGAGAGCTCTATCCAAAGGCAGGCTTCCAACGCGGAAATGTTGGCCCTTATCAAGGCATCACCTATTGTATCCCAGATGTGAAGAATGTATGAGTTCACTGATCTTCCTCCCAATCCTGGTTCATCGAAACCGTAGTCGCCCAACCGGGCTAAGAAGAAAAACCGACAAGATTTTAGCCACTGATCATCTGAAGTCGATAGAGAAACTGATAGAAGATAAAACCGGGACTTGAGAAAATTAAAGGGACCTCCTGGATCCCATCTAAGCCTTATGTCAATTGCTTTTCTTAAATCGCCAGATCTCGGCAAACTCGACAAGATATAGCTTAAAAAAGAAAGTAGTGGGTTGAATCCCACCAAAACCGGATATGATGTGCTGAAAAAGGAAATAAACTTGACAGGGGAAGGACAGTTCATCGGTGTCAGGTCTAGTCAAGATGGTAAAATACCATCTTGCCCTTACCAAAGTCACCACTTTTCCGCAGGCACTAAGGAACCTTGTCATTGTACCGTCGTCCCGATTTCCGACGAGCCGACGAGCTCCGTAACGAGACTCAGTTACCAACCCCAAACCTGGCCAGTAACTCAAGCGTGCATAGAAACCCAGCACCACCACGTCACCGATGAAAATAAGACCATCGCTGAGAATTCCCCTGGGGCCTTTCCATCCAGCGGAGAGATGGGCTTCTCGCTCTCTCTATTGACAACCCACTTCAGTCGCGGCGGCTATGTACAAGCACCAAACTTCCCGCACCGACGCCGGCAAAGGTGGCCCAGGCAAAGGGGAGAACTTGTGAGCCTCACGCCACCAAAACAGCAGAACACGAAACCCATGTCCAGATCCGGTGAAGCGAAAACCAATACGACTCGTTGAAGCCACGGCTCCGGTAGCTGGGAGCCGTCGCATAAACCATGTCCGGGATAGGCCCCTCACTCTCACTCTCTTTCTCCCGCGTCTCAGCTCCCCTAAACGAACCTCCAGCTGCCGTCGTTCTCTCCGATTCTGGTAATCGATGATCAGAACGGAGGCATATCCGCCCACCCCCTGCTCATTCAACAAACAGGAATGAGGTGAACACCAGAACGTCTGAGGCTTAAGGCCATCGAAGACGGAAAAAAAAAGATGGAAAAGGGGGCTCGTAGCCGCGCGTTCAATCATCTTTAGCAAGGTGCATGTTTTTAGGACAAGGGTCACCTCGAATCCTTTCAATTGGTTGAAATAAGAAGAAAACAATGACGAGACAGAATCGTGAAAAAAATAGTTTATGTAAAATATTCAATTGAATTATGTCATGCGTTGGGAGAACCACATTTTTATAACGTTGTAAAAGACACAAAAGGGCACTTTTAAAAAAATTACTTTGTAATTAACTTTAAACTATTAAAAAAATATAAATATAATCATGTTATTACTAAATCGTATCATTTATTAAGATTATTTATTAATATAACATCAATTCTCAATTATTTATTAAAATGACACTCATTTTTTACAGTTAGTTAAATGTGTATTCTGTTAGTCGCGTTTTTTGAAGGATACATTTGATAGATAGTATTTTTTTTTCCTGCGTGATAGTCCATTTCGTATATTTTAGAAACTTTTTTATTTACGTGAAAGGTTGGCTTTGTCAATTACATCTTTAGAAGTTTGAAAAAATAAATATTTTGGTGAAGCAATGTATTTAAAAAATAAATCATATTTACAAAATTTTAGAAGACAATAACTTTATGTTTGAATATCTATGATATTTTTAAATACAAATAACTTTTTGAGATATACGCTATAACAATGGACCAAAGACGACTTGCCGTTTTCATCCCAAAGACTTAAATTTCAAATTTTTAACCAAACTATATTATTATTTATAAGAATTTGATACTTGTTATTTTATTTTGCATTTTAAAAGAAATTTATTTTTGATCTTTTTTACTTTTAATTTGATCATTGTAATTTCGAGAAAAAGGTTGGGTATGATTTTTTTTTCTTTTTAAACTATTAAAAGGGGAAATTAACGAAATGTACATTTCATGTAAATCGATAAATTTTCTAAAATTTATTGATCGGACAAATACGTATGATAAAAATACATTTTTTTTGTTAAATATATCTTTAAAAAGACATAATTATATGATTAAAAAATGTATGAACAAATACTACTATACCATGTATGGCAACCGAAAAATGGTCCCATTTTGGAAATTAAAATAGGCATACTGTCATTTTCGTAATTTTCTTTTCGGTATATTCGGGTAAAATTGCCAGGAATAGTCATTTTCAATTCTTCTATATATAAAAGAAAAACCGCTCTTCTTTCACTGCTCCTCCACTTTCTCTCCTTCTCCAGATCTGATCTCAATTTTTTCAGGTAATTTCAAAACCCTAACGTTAGATCTCCGTTTCTTCTTCTTCTTCTTGATGTTTAGTGTTTCATTCACTGAGTTCACTCATTTATTTCTAATTAAAATCTTTTCATTTACTGTATCAGATTTGATATTGTTCACTTTGGTTGCGCATTTTTATTTGTTTTTTATGTGGAATAGAGAACCTATCGTTTTTTTTTATTGCGCTGTCTTTATCGATTTCTGTAATCATATTATTTGGTTTTTTTAATGTGTTGGAAATTATTGCGTTTTTTCGTTTCATATTTTTTATCATATGATTAATTACGTGGGACAATCTGATAAATTATGATTTGTATGGTCTGTTGATGTTGTTTTATCTTCAAAAGTTAATTTTAGTTTATGATTAAAGTAGATAATTCTTCATTGCTGTTGTTGAAAACATCAATAGTGAAGTTAGGAAATTTACGGAACAGATATTGAATTAGATCGAGTTGTGCAGGAGCTTCTTTGTTGGGTTTTATTTGATTTGTTTCAGCTAGTATATGAGGTTCCTTTCGTTTCATCAAACGGAACACATTTTTCCTATCGACTTGTAAGAAAGGTAACTCTACATTTTTCTTCTAAAATGCAAATGATGTCTTGGTTTTTAACTTTGTTGGAGTAGTGGGGTTTCTTGTAATACAGTTACAGTAGCTATGACGGATTTTCTGCTATTGAATATTCGATTATGAGTGAAGAATGTCTTATACTCAAGTCAAATGATGAAAAGGCAAGGAGACGATTTAAAAACAAGAACCAATGTGATATAATGAACAAATGTTAATGTGACCTTATAATATTTGATATTATGCTTCATGGCTAAGCATTAGGGCATTTCGTTGTCTGACCTGCGGTTTCTAGAAATAACATCGATGAAATATTCTTCATCAAGAATCGTAATGAAAGTTCTTTCAGTATGCTTTTTTTGCTTCCTTTTTAGTTCTGCTTGTACTGAACAATGTTGTTTAAAATGTCCTTTAGTTGTATAATGTGATTGGTTTATATATTTTTCCATCTTCCTCGGCTCCCACCGCTTTTTTACTTTATGAAATCAGGTTATAGATTCTTACTTTGCGCTATTTGTTTCCTCCCTCCCTGCGTGATAGGCTTTTAACTTCATTTGCTTGTAAGTTGGAAAAGATGGGCCGTGGAGTTAGCTGTGGTGGTGGGCAGAGCTCATTGGGCTATCTGTTTGGGAGTGGAGAAGCTCCAAAACCTGCTGCAAACAATTCCCAAGCTGCTTCTACAGAAGCACCAGCTGCCCCTGCTCCTGCACCTGTTCCTGCCCCTGAACCTGCACCTGCTCCTGCTGCTCAACCAGAAAATACAACCAAGCAGATTCCTGCTGGTATTAACAGTACCTCCTCAAACAATTATCTCCGTGCTGATGGTCAGAACACTGGCAATTTCATTACGGTATAACTTATTTAACGATCCTTAAATTTGTATGATACTTCAAAGCTTGCCCTTTTGATGTTTTGAAGTTGCTATACTTCATTTAATTGCATGGCATTTTCTATTTGTTTTTCCATCAATCTTTCATTGATCAATAGGAAACATGACAAAAATATGGTTGCAGAATAGGTGTTCAGGTAGTTAAGAAAGAGCTAGTTGTGTACCTTTTGTAAATGCCTTGAAAATATGATTTATACTTATTCAAACCTGGAATTTCCTTGAGGAGAAACTAGTAGTGAGGAATCTCTGTGCTTGGTTGCATCTTTAAGTAATGTGTATAAAGTTCCTGGAATTAGATTGGAAGCTTTGGATTATTTATAGGTTAATTGTTGTTTGGGATTTGTTATTTTTACATTTTCCGGTAGTTACTGTTAGAAGATAGCTGAAATCTATAATGTTTTGTTCCAAGTGTCCATCTCTCCTTCCTCGAACATACTGATAACTGACTGAACAACTTTGTAGTGTTAAACGTTTTTGAAGAGAAGTTGGCTTTGAAAATAGATAATGGGATATACAGAGAGGATGCCATTCCACTCTTGTTGGAAGCTTCAAAGCACTTACATTATGCTCGTAAAACTTGCTGTAAGAGCAAATTACTTGCTTTGGTGGTGTCATTGAAACTGTTTTTCGATGGATGCAGGATCGACCTTCGACCAAGGTTCATGCAGCCCCCGGAGGTGGATCGTCTCTGAACTACCTCTTCGGTGGGGGACCTGGGGATAGTAAATGAGATCGTGTCTTCATATATCTCGATTACTGGAGTATGGTTTGTTGATTCTTGGGGAAGCCATAGATTCTAAATGATGCTGTTTTCTGATCTTTTAATATAAGCAGCGGAAACTTGCTGCGGCCGTGTGTGTAATATGCAGTGCTTGTTTGGTTTTATTTCAATCAAGAGTTCTCCAGATTAGATGCGTAAACATCTATTGCAGAGCTCAGTTACCCTTAAAAAACAATCTTATATTTCTTATTCTTAGTTCTCTCATGTTATCAAGCCCCGTTCAATTCTAAATTTAAGTTAAATAAAATTATTGAATGAATCTATTTAAAAAAAATATAATTGTAAAATTATTTAAATTTGTTAAGAAATTAGATATATGAATTTGTTATAAAGCAAACTTGCAATAACTAGGCTGATATAGTAAAAAATAATTTAATTTGCAGGTGTGACAAGGATATTAAACCAAATTAGATTCGTAAGAAGTTTCCGTTGCCTAAACTGCTTCGGGTCGTAGTCTGAAATTTATAATTTGTTAATGAAGGTTGAGACTATATTTCATTATTCTGAATAAATGTTAAATTTTAAATTTAAATAAAAATAATTAAATTGTTGAGAGATTTGATAGCATTTGAAATCTATTAATGTTATTGCTTTAGCAAACAACAATAATTAGGGGAAGATAATGGCATGAATCATGGCTTGAAGTCACTGAAAATAAATAAATTAAAATGTTTGGATATGATTTTGCAATGTACAAGTGTCAGCAGCTAGATTTCTTGCAAATATAAACATTTAGTATTTAAAATGATAATTAATTTCATAAATGAATGACGGAGTCTTTTAACTCTATAAACGAAGTTAAGAATTCTCATATTTTTAATTTATATTTTAAAAAATAAATACGTTATAACGTTTTTAGCCCATATGGAGAGTTAAAAAATCCCACCAATAATATAATATTATTAAATTGAAACAATAATTTAGAAGTATCAAGAGTCGAAATTTAAGAGCAATGTTGTGGTGTTGGGAGGCAATGAAATCTTGCTCTAAACCTGCCTATACGTTTGGTTTTTAGTTAGGGTTCTCAGCTCCACAAAGATTTGGTCTATCATTCCATCATCTTAGAGCCTTCATTTTATCTATTTCTTTATTAGTTTTTTTAATTATTTGATATGATTATAAGATAGTATATGTTCGTTAATTTTAGCTCTTTAGTAAGGGACATACTCCGTGTAAAAAAAACTGCTCGAACTGTTAGATTGCACATCAAACCAAGAGAATGTTAAAACTTTGATTTAAGTTTTATCGATTTCTAGAAAAATCAAATTAAATAGTAGAAAGAGGAGGGAAAGAGAAATATTTTGGTACCATTTACGTTGTAAAACGACAACGGGCAACTGTCGAATGGTGGTGGAGAAAGTTTTCAGTCATGGAGAAGAAAAAAGCTAAAATATTAGGACTCCATAATTTTAAAAGTTAATAAAATAATTAATGATGTATACCAGAGCATATGATTAGTGGTACATATGGGGAATACTTTTACTCTAGACTTTTCTTTGTAAGCATTTTTTGCTTATAGATTGTGTGTATATATATTCATCCATTTGTTGCTTCTCGACCAGCAGCATCTTCTCTGTAAGCACTAAGCATTCTTCCATTTTCTTGTTTGCTCTTATTTGTTGCAAGTAACAAAACTGTACATTCTCCTTTGATCAGAGCTTTGTTCTTGTACGAGTCTTGGAAAAACATGAAATTTGTTAAAAGTTTTGGTTTTTCTTCATCTCTAGATTGTGTTGAGCATACCCTTTTCTTGGATTAGCAATTTAAACTCTTTCCAAGTGATGGTTTCTTTTTATTTTTCATTAGAATTGGTCAAACTGTGAAAGCCATGGCACATTCTGGGGTTAATAACGATAGAGGAGAACTGAGAATCCATGAAAATTTGGATGAACTAAAGACAGATTTAGCTGACTACATTGCTGAGGTATCAGAGGCAGCAGTGAAGGAAAGGGGAGTGTTTGCTGTTGCATTGTCTGGAGGTTCTCTCATTAGTTTAATGGGGTATCAATGCATTCTTTTCTTGTCAATTCATGTTTATTTGATCTCTGTTATTTTGGTGTTCTAAGTGTTTGCTGTTTAAACTCACAGAAAACTATGTGAAGCTCCTTATAACAAGACTGTGGACTGGTCTAAATGGCATATATTTTGGGCTGATGAACGTCTTGTGCCTAAAAACCATTCTGACAGCAATTATAAGCTTGCAAAAGATGGCCTTTTTTCCAAGGTTCGGATGTTGATTCGTACTACTTTTTTTTTCGATATTTTCCTTTTCATTTATGTTTTCTGAGAACCTAGTGAAGGGAAAGTATTGATATCTTAGTAGGATATGTTCTTTTTTATCTCAAAAGAATAGATTACTATTAGTTCTTTCATTCTTCACTAATCTGACTGGTCTGCACTTAGGATCTCGAAACATTGGCATTTGTTACAAGGTACTTAAGCTTTTTCTGAGATTGGGAGGTGCCTATTTTAACTGCTACTATTAGTTCACCTATAATATCCCAGCATTCATTAATCGAATTCGACATTAGAACGTGTTTACCAGCACGAAAGAAAACCTTGTTTGAGCTCGGGTTTGTTTAGATAAGTTTATTGGATTATGCCTGGTATTTGCAGGTGCCAATTGTTCCCAGCCATGTTCATTCAATCAATGATTCGGTTTCAGCAGAGGAGGCTGCTGACGGGTACATGTTTGTTATCCGGCAGCTAGTAAAAACAAGATTGGTCAGCGTTTCCGACGTTAGCGACTGCCCCAAGTTCGATCTTATCCTTCTCGGGATGGGCCCTGATGGTCATGTTGCCTCACTATTTCCTAACCATTCAGCACTGAAGGAGACAAACGAATGGATAAGTTTGATCACAGATTCCTCCACACCACCACCTGAGAGGATAACTTTCACATTGCCAGTCATCAATTCAGCATCCAACGTAGCAATAGTTGCGACAGGCGAGATCAAAGCCGAAGCTGTGCATTTAGCGATCAATAATGTCGAACCCGACCGCCCATCACTGCCTGCACAGTTAGTCCAACCAGCACAAGGGAAGCTAGTATGGTTTTTGGACAAGCAGGCAGCATCGAAACTCGACGGTTTTCGAATTTCCGAGTAGGGTAAAGTGTATGTTTTGTATGTAGCGGAGGGTTTTTGAAACCCCTGTTGATCCTCATCCTAAATTACTTCATGTTCTTTGTTATTTTCCTTCCTCCCTCTTTTGTAGTCAACATGGCAAGTGTGAAATCTGTTTTTGTAAGAAAGAATAAAAAATAGTAGTTGAATTCCCCCGCTAATCATTGATGCAAAGGGTTTCTACCCGAACCCGATCTTCTAATAAAGTTGTAACTTGACATAGAAGAAAAGGACTGTAATTATACGTGTAAATTCAAGTGAATAATTTCTGATCATATTCAAACCAAATCTCTTTACTGTAAGAGGAGTAGTTCTGTTGTGAGGCAGATTAAAAAAAACCGAACCGGTTGTATCCATATTTGGCTCTAACATAAATTCTTACAAGGCGGTAATGTAAATGCTTATAGTAACTGTAAGAAAAATAATAGTTATATAAATGCTTGTCAGAGTAAGAAATTATGTGATAACCTAGACGGTTACCCGATAACATTAATTCTTACAAAACGCAAAAAATTTTGAGTTGCTACATAAATTTTTACAAAACATATTTAAACTCTTACAGAAATTGCTAGAAAAAATGTTATAACACAAATTCTAACTTAAGATCACCAAATTCAAAACTCTTTCGACTTATGGTAAGAAATTGTGTTATAACCTAAACTCTTAGGGGGCGTTTGTTTCGCGGAAAAGATTATTACTAAGGGAGTGTTTGGATCATGAAAAAGAAAATTACTTGGGGGAATTTTTTCCCCAAAATTTAATACTCACATTTGGATTAAAAAGATTCCCACAAAAGAGTAGTACAATTTTACCAACAATAGCATGTTTTTGAGTTTAAAGTGGGAATGTCAATCCCTTTAATTTCTTAGGTATTATAGGATTCTCATCATTTTGGACTCTAATGTCCCTTTCACATGGATCCTTCCTAGAACTGATTCTGCTAACGTTTATAAGATCCATTGAAAAGAAAATTTTTCGTTGTCTATTATTCTTATTCTTCTCATCTTTGATTTTTTTTTTTGTATTTAATTTAAATTTAAACTGAGATTTAAGATTTTGATGTCAATTTTTTTAGGATAAATTGAAGAAGATGGAAATTGAAGAGCAAAGACAGATTTTATTTGGTTCTACTCTAAGCGTCTGTTAGGTAATGAATTAGTAACTTTTTGTGTATGCATTTACTTGAGATTTTAGTTTCAAAATGAAAATTTTTTATAGAAATTTCATGGGTTTCATTACCTAATAACTAAGAGTGTATTTTAGAAAACAATTGAAGAGAAGAGCAAGAATTTTTGGTGTTATTGGTTCGGCTGGATGAAAATTTTTAACTCTTTTTCATCCAATTGCTAGAAAAAGGTAAGAGCAACTCAGTCTTTTTCTTTTTAATGTAGGATTGAGATACATTTCTTAAAAATGTTTGATATATAAGATGAATTTTGTTAATTCTTGTTAAATGAGATTATATCAATTATTAAAATTTTGTGATTTTTGGTAATGCGGATCCTACTTTCTTTATTTCTATTAATCGGGTCCATTCGGTTCGGGTCTATTCGGTTCGGGTCTATTCGGTTCAACTAAATTTGGTTCAGTTTCGGTTCGGTTTATTTCGGGTTTCGGATCAGATTTCGGGTTGATTTTCGGTTTCGGTTCAGGTAATTCGGTTCAGATTTCGGGTCTCGGGTCAAGTTTTTCAGGTCTACCCACCATAAATGCACTTCTGCAACTACCCGTTTCGAAATACTTGTACTTGTTTCGAAACAAACCAAAAAAGAAATAGTTGTTGGGGTGTAATTAAGAGACCGTATCGAAACGGATACGATCGTTTCGATACACTAAGAGTCGTTCTGAAACGTCCTAGATTCCGTTTCGAAACATTTTGCCACTGCCAAAACCCGTATCGAAACGACTTAAATCGTTTCGATACACCTTAACCGTTTTCTAAAAATCAGTTATAAAATTGCAACAATTACATTTTTGAATCCAAGTTTGAAAATCGTTTCAAAACTTTTGAGGTCGTTTCGATAATGTCATATCGAAACGGATCAACCCGTTCCGTTGTTCTTCATCCGTTTCGAAACATAAGGACTTGTTTCGATACACCCGTATCGAAACGGGAAGGCTAGTTCCGAAACACATGTTAACAGTTTCAAAACGTTTCGAAACGCCTAAGGTCCGTTTCGAAACGGTGACTCGAAAGTGATTGTTTTGACTTGGAAAACACTTAGAAACATTTGTATAAACATTAGGTTTTGACTTGACCATTTTGCTTAAAGGTTTTGGGAAGTTTTTAGGACTTAAAAATTTATTTTCTAATTTCAATTTAGTCCTTAAATCCTTTGTTATATCAAAATCAATTCTTTAGTTTTACAATCTCTCCCTTTTGATACAATAAAACCAAGTATAATTTTTTAAGTGTTTTGAAAAAATTTAAAAAACTTTTAACTTCCCTTCAGTTTAAGATAGGTTTTAAAGTTTTGAAAAATTAAAATTGAAAGCACTTGAAACTCAAAACCAACTTAAAAACACTTAGGCTCTTAGGTATTACTTCTCCCCCTTTTTGTTAGATCAAAAATATATAATCAAGGCTATTATGAGAATAAAAGAGACATAAGGCATAAACCAAACAACATAATATTATAGATAGCATTTAAGTTCAAGAAACAACATCAAAAACATAAACATCAAGCTCAATCCTAAAAACATAAAATCAAAGCACAAGTCTTAAAAACAAAAACATAAATAGGTGCAAACTTAATCATAATATGACATAGTAATATGATATGCAATAATCCTAGGGTGCCTCATCACCATCATCGTTTCCAATGTCATCCAAGAACTCATCCTTATCCTTTGCTTGATCATTTTGGAAACGCCTCCAATCACCATAGAAGGTTGAGAATGATAGATCCATGGACGATTGTTGATTTTTAAGAGCGGTAAGACGATTCTCGTTTCCAAGAACACGATCCTCCAAGGATTGCAAACGAGTGTTGATAGCACCAAAATCCGAAGCCATGTTCATGTCCATTGTGTTGAACCTCTCGGTAAGGAAGGTCATAAGAGCATCATTGTTGGGAGCCACAACAGGAGTCTGAGCTTGAGGTTGAGGCTCAACTTGAGGTGCTTGAGCTCTTCTATCAACACGAACCCATTCACCAAGGGTGTAATGAAATCCGGATCTCACAAGATAAGATTCACCAAGCTTTTGCTTTTGTGGTTCTGGAAAATCATATGAGCAATCAAGACCAATGCGAACAAAGATGTAGCTCAACACTGTCCCATAGGTGAAGGAGGTGATGGAGTCAGATAGACGATGTCTCACTTGATGGACCATCTCGGCAAACATGATCTTCACCAAGTTAGGTTGTTGGGCTTGACGGAAACACTCGAGCCAAAAAATTATCAACTTGGCGGATGTGGGCAAATTTACCTTCGGATAGGCGAATGAACCATGAGATGATCAAGTGCAAGAAACGGCAATGAGCATCCAAGGTAAGAACCGATCTGGTATGAGCTCCAAAGTGATTTTCATCCTCAATTCCCTCATCTTTTAGCCCAAGGATGTTCACTAAGACGGATGGATCGATACGAAACTTCTTGCCCAATAAGTAAGACTCAATCGCAATGACTTCGGAGCGATCCTCATTGTTGATAAGAACGACATTGGAGTAAAAGAGCAAAACCATATTTTTGTCGACGATGTCGGGAATGCTCAAGAAAATTAGAAAACTCCATTCCGTTAAAAGAGGTAGGTATCGGAAGAGAAAACGCTCGGAATCGAGGAAAGTCATATCCACAATTCGCTCTCTTCAAACAACGGCATCTTGGAGAATTTTAAAGTGAGTCGTAGCATCTTGATTTCTAAGACTCTTGGAATAGAGAAGGGTAAGATTTGGACAGATATTGTCCTTCGAACCTTCACCCCTTCAGTTTTTCGTTTCTTAGAATCCATTGGAAAACACATAAAAATAAAGAAGAAAAAATTTAAGTGTATGCATTGAAATTCTAATTCGATCAAATAAAAATCCCATTAAGGTTTTAAAAACGCTTTAAACATATATACATATATGAAGAAATTTTTTGATAAAAACAAATTTGAAAAACTGTGTAAGAAAAATACGAATAAAATAAAATATATTCGAATCAAAAGATTTGAAATTTTGAAAGAAAAAAAATTACAAGATTTTGAAAACCCATAATATAAAACAAGTATACCATGTAAAAAAATTCTAACATAAGATTCGAACGAAATCAAAAGAAAAAGATAAAAATACCTCAAATATGGAAATTTTGGAAGAATTAGTGGGTCAAATTGCACCAAATTGATGAAGCTTGCTTAAATTTTTGTTTAGAAGTAAAAACCCTCAAGTTTTGATGAAAAACAAAGAGGTTTTGAGGGTTTTTATAGAGGAAATCGATTTAGGGTTTTTAGGGTTTTAAGTTTGATTAAAAGAGCATTTGAGCATTTAAAACCCTTTAAAACAGGCTTTTTTGGATACGCATTTTGAAATAGGATAAATCGTTTCGAAACAGACGTACCGAAACGTCTATGAACGTTCTGAAACATGTTAACCATTTCGATACAGGTTTGACTGTATCGAAGCCCAAGAGATTACATGTATCGAAACGCATAGGGGCTGTTTCGATACATGTTCTGGCATAACCAAATCATTTCGAAACTCTTTTGGGCGTTTCGAAACACCTAGGTCCATTTGTGTTCTTCGAAGGCACCCGTATCGAAACATGGTGACCCGTTTCGATACTATATGGCCTGAAACTGTAGATGAGGCTCTAAATTGTAGAAAAGTTGAATTTAAATTTATCCTAGATGCACGAATGAGATGTATGAGCAAGTTTAACATAACAAAACATAAACATACTCCCTCCAACTATAAGCAAGGATGAAATTAGGATAAAAAACACATAAGCATGACATATAACAAGAATTCAAGCAATTTAAGCACAAAAAGGTCCTAAAAGGTCAAGCTAGGCTAGTTAGACCTAACTCTCTCCTAAGGAACCAAAAACGCTCTTTATCTAGAGGTTTAGTAAGGATGTCCGCTAATTGATTTAAGGTGTCTACATACTCTAAAACAACATCTTCCTTAAGGACATGATCTCTAATGAAATGATGCCTTATTTCTATGTGTTTGGTTCTAGAGTGTTGGATGGGATTTTTGGTAAGACATATGGCACTAGTGTTATCACACTTAAGGGGTATGGTGTCTACCTCTATTCTATAGTCTAAGAGTTGTTGTTTCATCTAAAGGACTTGAGCACAAAAACTCCCTAATAATATGTACTCACCTTCGGTGGTAGATAAAGCTACACTATTTTGTTTCTTAGAGAAGCGAGATATGAGCATACTACCTAGGAATTGGCAAGTGCCGGAAGTAAGTTTCCTATCTATTTTACAACCCCCGTAATCCGCATCCGAATAAGCATAAAGGTTAAAGGTTGAGTCTCTAGGGTACTAAAGACCTAAACAATGAGTATCTTTAAGATACCTAAAGATCCTTTTAACAGCTATAAGGTGAGACTCTCTAGGACTAGCTTGGAACCTAGCACACAAGCAAACACTAAACAATATATCTGATCTACTTGCGGTAAGGTAAAGCAAAGATCCAATCATAGAGCGATAAAGCTTAGAGTCAACACACTTACCTCTATCTTTTTCAAGCTTTGTAGATGAACTCATTGGTGTAGCTTGAGGCTTTGTTTGCTCCAAGCCAAACTTATTGAGCATATCTTTGATGTACTTAGCTTGATTGATGAAGATGTCATCCTTCATTTGTTTGATTTGAAGTCCCAAGAAAAATGAGAGCTCCCCTATCATGCTCATTTCCACCTTGCATCAACTTAGAAAAATCTTGACAAAGCAATTCATTAGTAGAACCAAAATGATATCATCAACATAAATTTGAACTACTAAGATATCCTTGCCATTGTTTTTAATAAAGAGTGTTGTGCCCATATTTCCTTTTTCAAAACCTTTTCCAACCAGAAAACTTGATAATCTTTCATACCAAGCTCTAGGAGCTTGTTTTAAACCATATAAAGCTTTTGACAATTTAAAAAATGTTTTGGAAAAATAGGATCTTCAAAACCTGGTGGTTGTTCCATATACACTTTTTCGTTTATAAAACCATTTAAAAACGCACTTTTGACATCCATTTGAAAAGGCTAGAAGTCATGATAACATGCAAATGCAAGTAGCATCCTAATTGCTTCCATTCTAGCTACGAGTGCATAGGTTTCATCAAAATCAATTCCCTCTTCTTGAGTGTAACCTTGAGCAACAAGCCTATCATTGTTTCTCACTATGTTATCACTCTCATCTAGTTTGTTTCTAAAGACTCATTTAGTTC
The DNA here is from genome assembly GCA_030270665.1 of Hibiscus trionum. Classification (NCBI taxonomy): domain Eukaryota; kingdom Viridiplantae; phylum Streptophyta; class Magnoliopsida; order Malvales; family Malvaceae; genus Hibiscus; species Hibiscus trionum. The sequence goes on from BSYR01000050.1 coordinate 1,409,812, forward strand.
CTATAGTAGATTTGTTTCTAGGCCTATCAACTAATGTCCACATTTTACTTCTCTCAAATTGATTTAACTCATCTTGCATGGCCATAATCCAAAAGTCATCTTTTAATGCTTCTTTAACATTCTTAGGCTCAATGCATGAGATAAAAGCAACATGATTAAGCATTTTAAGAGAAGAACGAATAGTTACCCCCTTGGATGGATCACCCAAGATCTCACCACCCTTGACATAGTTGTACTCCCTTGGGTAGCTCACTTCCTTTTCCTCAAGAGACATGTCTTGCAATGCTTCTAGAGGCGGTTCTTGTGTTTCTTCCTCTTTAGTTGAAATCTCATTCACCTTTGATGATTCTTCACCATCATTAGCTTCAATGATCCCTACATCATCATCATCACAAGAATCCTTCCTCGGAATGAGGTTATCATCGAAAATCACATGAATAGATTCCTCTACAACTAAAGTTTTTTTAAACACACGATATGCTTTAGATTTTAAAGAGTAACCTAGAAAAATAGCTTCATCACTATTTGCATCAAATTTACCTAAATTATCTTTACCATTGTTTAAAACAAAACACTTGCAACCAAAAAGATGAAAATAGTTAATGTTAGGCCTAATCATTACACGGTTTATAATGTAGCAAGCGGTGTTAGTGGCTTCTGCCAAAAAATACTTAGGTAAATTGTTTTCACAAAGCATAGTCCTAGCCATTTCTTCTAAAGTTCAATTTTTCCTCTCAACTACCCTTTTTGTTTAGGAGTTCGAGGAGCCGAAAAATTATGACTAATTTCATTCTTATTACAAAAGACATCAAAACCCATATTTTGAAATTCGGTTCCATAATCACTTCTAATATGTGAAATTTTAAGTTCAAGATCATTCTGGGTTATTTTTTGTAAATGTGATAAAGTTTTCTAAAGCCTTGTCTTTAGTGCTTAAAAAGAGAACCCAAGTATATCTAGAGTAATCATCAACAAGCACAAATGCATATGATTTTCCACCCAAGCTAGTAGTCCTAATTGGCCCAAAGAGATCCATATGGATCAATTGCAAATACCTACTTGTAGAAACATCATTAATGGACTTAAAAGAGGCTCTATGTTGTTTAATTTTAGCACGTGCATCACAAATTTTATCTAATGAGAACTTGAGCTTAGGTAGGCCTCTAACTAGATTAAGAGAAACTAATTTTTCCAAAACACTAATGTTAGCATGTCCTAGTTTCCTATGCCATAACCATGCATCATTTTTATTTTGTGCAACTAAGAATGCTTGGGATGTATGAATGTCATCTAGAAGCACCATATATATATTGCATATGCGATGACCAATGAGCATTGTTTTGTTAGATTTAATGTCTATTATTCTACATCCATTTACATCAAACATGACATTAAACCCTTTATCACATATTTGACTTATGCTCAACAAGTTATGTTTTAGACCATTGACATACAAAACATTTTCAATAAGTATAGAAGAGTGATTACCTATGGAGCCATTACCTTCAATGTGGCCTTTGGAGTTGTCACCAAAAGTTACTACTCCTCCACCTTTTGGCTTTAATTCCATGAATGAACTCTTGTCTCCGGTCATGTGTCTCGAGCATCCACTATCAAGGTACCATGAATTTTGACTTTGTGCTTTGGCCTTGTAGCAATGCCTACAAACAAAGAGTTAAACTTTGATTTTTGGTACCCAAATCATTTTGGGTCCATGAGTGTAAGCTCCCAAAAGCTTGGTTCCCTTAGAAATCTAGGGTGACATGGCAATAATATTGCTAGATTTTACAAGTTCCTTAGGAACCCATACACTTCTAATCTTTTTAGTTCTATTATGCCTATAGGAGCCACTTTGTTTGTAGTTAAAATTCTTTCTTTTTACAAAGTTAGTTTTTGAAGATTCACCCTTTTTCAAGTTTAGAAGAATTAACACTTTCCAAAGAATTTTTGAGCTCATTTAGCTCATTCACCAACTTTTGGTGTTCATCATTACAATGAGAAAGAAGGTTATTTAAATCAATATTTTTCTTGTTCAAAGAATTTTAAATCATCTTGTAAGCTTAAAACTTTTTTCTCAAAATTTGAGTTAGCTTTAGAGAGTAAATCGTTTTGAGCTTTTAAATCCGAAATGAACTTTTTGTTTTTCAAAATAGACTCCTTATATTTCTCTACTAACTCATCATACACCTCTTGTAACTCATCATATGCATCATGTAATTCATCAAATGTAAAATCAAAGTAAGATGAGTTAGAGGTTACCATAGAATCCTCCTCAAGAGCCATGAGGCAAAGGTTGGCCACTTCATGTTCCTCATCCTCGGATGACTCCTCATCACTCCAAGTAGCAAGCTTGGCTTTGAGCTTCTTCTTCTTCTTCTCAAAACCCTTCTTCTTGAGTTGAGGGCAATCGGAATGTATGTGACCCGGCTTCTTGCACTCAAAGCATATGATCAGATCCTTTTCTTCTTCTTTGCTTTTGTTCTTGAAGTTCATCTTTCTTTGAAATTTCTTCCCTCGGTTGGACTTCATGAACTGTGAGAATCATTTGGCTATCATTGCCAACTCCTCAAAGTCTTCCTCCTCACTAGAAGAGCTCTCCTCTTGTAGAGAGGTTTTGAGAGCAACTCCTAGCTTCTTCTTCTTTTCCACCTCATGCTTCTCTATTCTTCTCTCTTCTTTCTTCTTTTCTTCTTCTCTTTCTTGTTTCATAATCTCATGTGTAAGAAGAGAACCAACGAGCTCATCAAGCTTTAAGGTCTTCAAATTCTTAGCTTCAATGATGGTCGTTCTTTTACCATCCCAAGACTCCGTGAAAGAATATAGAAGTTTCTTTACTAGCTTATCTTTGGGAATCACTTCACCGAATCCTTTAAGACCGTTGACGATGATTGAAAATCGATCAAACATCTTGGAGACGCTCTCATCGGGGTCCATCTTGAAATTTTCATAGCTCAAATTTAATAACCCGATTTTCGTCTCCTTCACATCGCTAGTACCTTCATAAGTCGTCTCTAAAGTGTCTCACGCTTTTTTTGCGCTCTCGATAGATGAAACATTCGAGTAGATGTCCGCACCAAGTGCACAAAATATAATGTGTAGAGCTTTGTCGTTGACTTGCATCCTTCGTCTATCTTCCTCGGTCATCTCCGACTTCACCTTCGGGACAAGTCTTCCTTTATCGTTTCTTTTTACCGGAATGTAAGACCCTTCTTCCACTACATCCCAAACCATATAATTCATGGACTTGATGAAGAGACGCATCCTATTCTTCCAATATGGGTAGTTGTCCCCATTGAAGAATGGTGGTTTAGTGGTGGATTGAGACTCGTAAAGGTTGAAGGTTGAGGTAAATGTCATGGCTTGACTTTAGACTTGATCACACTCTCCTAGGAATTCCTCTTGTGGTTGTTAATCCTTCAAAAGAGGTAGGCTCTGATACCAATTGTTGAGTGGATCGTTAAATCGATTTAAGCCAAGAGAGGGTGAATTGGATTTTTAAGATATTTGGTAGTGAAGTGGTAAAATAAATATAGTTGTTGATGGTTGATTTGAGACTACCTTTTATACATTCTCATTCAATTCTAGCCATTGGGGTTGTTGCCATCATAAATATAGCCGTTGGGATGCAATCTTCCCACCATAAATGCACTTCTGCAACTACTCGTTTCGAAATACATGTACTTGTTTCGAAACAGACCAAAAAAGAAATAGCCGTTGAGGTGTAATTAAGAGACCGTATCGAAATGGATACGATCGTTTCGATACACTAAGAGCCGTTCCGAAACGTCCGAGATTCCATTTCGAAACATTTTGCCACTGCCAAAACCCGTATCGAAACGACTTAAATCATTTCGATACACCTTAACCATTTTCTGAAAATCAGTTATAAAATTGCAATGGTCATATATTTTAATCCAAGTTTGAAAATCGTTTCGAAACATTTGAGGTCGTTTCGATACTGCTGTATCGAAACAGATCAACCTGTTTCATTGTTCTTCATCCATTTCGAAACATAATGACCTGTTTTGATACACCCGTATCGAAACGGGAAGGTTAGTTCCGAAACACATGTTAACAGTTTCAAAACGTTCCGAAACGCCTAAGGGCCGTTTCGAAACAGTGACTCGAAAGTCATTGTTTTGACTTGGAAAATACTTAGAAATATTTGTATAAACATTAGGTTTTGACTTGACCATTTTGCTTAAAGATTTTGGAAAGTCCTTAAATCCTTTGTTATATCAAAATCAATTCTTTATTTTTACATACTTCAGCTGAATTGTTACCAATCAATGAAGCTTTGTCGCTCTTCGTTGTATCTAGTTGGGTGTCACGTGCTAAACTTGTGATAGAATCAGATTGTAACAGTGTAGTAACATGGTTACAACAGCCAAATACAACCCATTTGCATTCAAAGATATTATTTTGGAATGTTTGAATGTTTATAGGATTTTTCATGGCAGATTGTTTTTGTAGGAAGAATGCAAAATAGTGATGCAGATGGTCTTGCAAAAGCTGAAATTGGTAGTGTTTAATGTCTAGTTTGTTATTGCTTTCAACACTCTTTTTTTGGTGGAATATGTTTCTAATTGTCATAGACTGTTAGAATACTATTCTTGGGGATTTAGGATGTAAAAGTTTAGTTTAACAGTGTGTTGGGTAGTGTTTTTGTGTTGAAAATGTCACTCAATTTGGATAAGCTAGCTAAAGGTAAAATTACTTGTTGAATATTTGGTTGTGGTTGAACTGGTTTGATCTGTTTGCTTGTTTTCTTTTTCTTTTTTTTTTGTCTTTGTTTCAGAATTTCTCAGACCTCGAGAGGTTATTGGAGTGTGAAATTTCGTTGTATCTAGCGAAAGTACCATGCACTATTTTTTTCTCCACCTAAAATTTAAGAAAGTTTTTTTAACAAGGTCGGTGTTTTTGTGCTCTGTTATTAATAAAATCTTTACTTTTCAAAAAAAATGTGATTAATTTCACCAATTCTTTTATATTTTTTTATCAAAATTTGGAGGAGAAAACTGGGGATTATTTTAGTTGGTGAATGAAATTAAATGTATTAGTTAATAAAAAATTGATTAAAATAGAGAATTGATAGTTTGATATTAGCTCAAGTCATAAGTTAAAAGATAAGATAAAATGATTTTAATAAATAATTGATGTAGAAAGTTGGTTTAAATGAGTTTGATGGATACCTAGACTAAATGCTAGAGAGTGATGTTATTTATAATTGTTTTGAAGGATTAGAAGCTGAAGTCGCTAGATTTAAGAGATAGCAATTACTCAAGTAAGAAATTTAGAGAGATTACTATTCAAAAATTGGTTATTAGCATTAAATTGTGATATGGAGAATTTAATTGGTGGAGTAAATTGAGATTGGAGTAAGGTTGGATTCAATTTTAATTATAAAAAAGGAGAAAATGTTTCATGCTAGCTTATTTGCTTCATTTTAATTTTAATTTTAATAGATATTATATGCAATGAATGTTGTTATTTGGTTTTGTATTTCATCTTCATTATATGTTTATTCTTTTTAGCGGTTGGCACCAAGTTTATTGATCTTGATTTGCATGATAAATCAATACCAATATGTTGTGATGTTTAGATAACTCATTTTTGTGATGGTAAAAAAAATTGACATATTTTCTAGTTAGGTCAGATAAATTTTCAACCTTAAGTTATAGTATTTGTAAATATACTCAAACGAATGTGATTTTATTGAAGAATTAGTGCAAATGGAGTTGGAAAAATGAAGAAATGGTAAGTTGTAGTCAGTAGTTTATGGAGAAATGAGATGTTTGATTGTCCTGCTTGTTTGTTTTTTGTTGGAATCGTTAGAGAAAAGCTTCTTGGGTGTATGCATTGTTATTTACTTAGTCGAATGCTATATTGTGTTTAGGACAAGTTTATCCTTTCTCTTATGCTGCTAACAGAGATTTTTTAAAATTATTTTTTGGTGTTTTCTGACTTCTCTAGAGACTACAAAATTATTGTGTTTCAGGGGATTACAATTTTCAGTGAAGCCTTTTGTTTTGATAATGTTATACTCCTATATTGTGATTTTGGTGGGGAAGAAAGTGGATCATTTGTTATCAAATGCTTTGAGGAGGTTGACTTTTTTTCAGTACTGCCTAATTAGGGTCTTAGGTGTTGAGTGTATATATTTTAGAAAGTTTGTTCAATCTTTAAGTGTTCAATTCCTTGGTCATTAATTATGAATTAGTTATTGATTGTTGGATGGGAAAATTTTTATTTTGATAATTGATTTGTACTACAAAGGAATAATGATCATATCAATCTATTTTTCTATAGTTTTTGAGTGGATATATGGCATTGGTTATGGTCTTTATAAGTGGTATTTGTAATTGCATATGTAAGTAGTATCATGTGTCATTTTTTATTTTCATCATGTGTTGTTGTGTTGGTTGCCTTTTTATTGCCGTAATGAACCTAAGTAGTTGAGTATGGATTATTTTTGGGTAATTAATATGTTCAAGTTGTAACATGGCTTAGTGGCCTATAATTTAGATCTCGTTAATGGGGTCTTTTATTTTATTAATAGAATTTTAATATTGACGAGCAAAAAAATATTCATCATTTTTTGTACAACTATGGTTTAATTAATAAAATAAAAGATTAAAAGTTAGTTAATTTAACGAAAAGTCAATTCACCAAAAACTAAAATTAGAAAGATAAACAAGAAAAACACAAAAACTTACTTTGTTGAAAAGAAAATAAAAGTAAAAGATTGTAAAGTTTTTTTTATTTTTGATACAATACCTACAATTACTAATAATTAAATTGTCAAATGTGTTTGAATTTAATAATTCTTGAATTTTGATGGATGTAACAATAATTATATTAATTAAATTCTTTATCAATGATTGCAAAGTTTATAATAAAAAAAACCCTAAACCTTATTATTATAGTAAGTTTCGCATAATATGTATCTTAATCTTTTAATAAAAACCCTAAACCTTATTATTTTAATTATATCATTTTCATAAATTAATTTTATTGTTCATAACTCACCAAAATTTCAATGGCAAAGTTTATCATAAATAATGATCTCCTTTTATAATTTTTAGTACAAAAATTTTCACTATATAGTTTTATTTTTATCATTTTCATAAATTTAATTTATACTTTTAGTAAAATATATCACAATAATAAAAGAATTTAACTTAAGAAAGAAAATATATTACAAGGGTAAGTTGGTCAAATATACATTCATGTAATCTTATATTCCCTCAACCAAACACTGTTCTCTTACATTCCTGCTAAATAAACTAAACAATGTAATGTAACATTCCCAGTAATATTACATGCAATATATCATTCCAAGAATCCAATTCCCAAAGATAATATTACATTCCGTGAACCAAACGCACCCTAAAAGTAATAATCTTTTCCAAAATGACATTCCATTGTTTGGTTTAAGAGTATTCCTCCTATGGGGTAATAATCTTTTCTCAATAGTGTTACTTTTCCTCCTAAATAGTGGGAATGTCACTCCCACCAATTTATTAGGTATTTGTCAATTCTCATCTTTTGGACTATATTTTCCCTAAGTTAATGAATTTTGTTCATATTGATCCTTTATTTGAATTTTTAATTAGATGATTAATTATTTGTGGTGTAAATTAATTAAATATTTTTGCTCAATATTAATTTAATATTTAAATGGTGTTAGACTTATTTAAATATTGTTTTAGTGTTTAATATATTTGTATTAATATTATATTTATGATGTTTATAGATTATATGTTGGATTGCATATTGCGTGAGAATTAATAAGTTTGTAGTTGATATTTTTACTTTTATTCCTTGATTTATAAGATGTTTATCATATTATAAAATATTTTAGTAGGTTAAATTTATGATCTATATTTTTATCACTATTTAAAAATTTTATATTTATTTTAATTTATTTGACAATTTATTATAAAAAATTAAGAAATTAAACATATTAAACGTTTACAATTGAAAATTCACAAAATTATTTTAACAGAGTAACGAAGATATGCAAATATAAAAAATAGTATATTTAATTTTTTTAATCTAATAATTATATTAATAGCATGAAAATATATAGTTTATGCAAATTTTAGATAATATAACAAAAATAGTTCTATAACTTTTTATGTAGATATTTTTAATTTAGTATTGAAAGTTTAACATGTTAAAAAGAAAATATAACATGTGGATAATTTGGTAAATTTTACTTTTAGGTAATCTTATATTTCTCCAACCAAACACAATAATCTTGCATTCCTGTCAAATAAACCAAATAAGGTAATGTAACATTTCCAAGGTAATGTTACATTCTAGAAATCTCATTTCAAAGGTAATCTTACATTTCATAAATCAAACGTGCCCTTAGAGGATAACATTATTTCTTACCCAACTCATTAGATTTTGGGCAAATACAAATTCTTCAGTAACCAACATAAACCCCTACACAAATGGTAGTAAAATATGTGATAACACAAATTCTTACCCGTAAGAAATTGTGTTATGACATAAAATTGTAGAAGATAACATTCTTTGTTACTAAACTCATAAGAAGCAAGGTAGTTACACACATTGTTACAACACCTACATCATTTATTATAGAACTGGTAAGAAAAAAAAGTAATAACACAAATTCCTACCCTATATCACCAAATCTAAAGCCAGCGAAACTTATGGTAGGAAATTGTGTTATAACATAAACTTTTGAATGATAACTTTATATCTTACCAAACTCATAAGAAATGGGGCACCTGCACAAATTTTTACGAAACCTACATATATTTTTTATAGAACCGATAAGTAAAAAAAAAGGTAATAACACAAAACCTTGCCCCATATAACCAGATCTAAAACTAACGAAACTAATGTTAGAAAATTGTGTTATAACATAAACCTTAAAGTTAAAGGATAACTTTATATCTTACCAAACTCATAAGAAATAAGAAACCTACACAAATTGTTATGAAACCTACATAAATTATTATACCGATAAAAAAAGTTATAACACAACTTCTTACCCCATATCGCCAAATCTAAAATCAACCAAACTTATAGTAAGAAACTATGTCATAACATAAACTCTTGAAGGATAACCATATATCTTACCAAATTCATAAGAAATAGAGTACATACACAAATTGTTGCCGAACATACATAAACTATTAGAGAAATCGTAAGAAAAAAAGGTAATAACCAAATCTAAAACCAACCAAACTTATGGTAAGAAATTGTATTATAACATAAAATCTTAAAGCATAACTTTTTTTGAGGAACTTAAAGCATAACTTTATATCTTACCAAAATCATAAGAAATATGGTACTTACATACAGTTTTACGAAACTTACATAAATTATTGTAGAACCGGTAAGTAAAAAAAGTAACACAAATTCTTACCCTATGTCACTAAATCTAAAACCAACAGAACTTATAGTAAGAAATTGTATTATAACATAAACTCTTAAATGATAACTTTATATCTTACCAAACTCATAAGAAAGAGGATACTTACCTACGCAAATTATTATGAAACCTACATAAATTATTACAGAAATGATAATAAAAAAGGTATAACGCAAATTCTTACCCTATATCACCAAATTTAAAATCAACCCAATTTTTGGTACGAAATTGTGTTATAACATAAAATCTTAAAGGATAACTCTATATCTTATTAAACTCATAAGAAACAGGTACATACACAGATTGTTACGTAACCTACAGAAATTATTATAAAAATGATACGAAAAATGGTAATAACACAAAATCTTACCCTATATCACCAAATACTAGGGAAACTTATTGTACGAAATTATATTATAACATAAACTCTTAAAGGATAACTTTATATCTTATCAAACTCATAAGAAATAGAGTACCTACACAAATTGTTACCGAACTTACATAAGCTATTACAGGAACAATAAGGAAAAAGGTAATAACACAAATTATTACTTCATATCACCAAATCTAAAACCATCCACCCAAACTTATGCTAAGAAATTGTGTTATAACGTAAAATCTTAAAAGATAACTCTATTTGTTACCAAACTCATAAGAAATAGGGTATCTACACAAATTGTTACAAAATCTACATAATTTTTTTATACAACCAGTAAGAAAAAAAGGTAATAACACAAATGCTTACCTCATATCACCAAATCCAAAACCCTTCAAACGAACGGTAAGAATTTATGCTATAACCCGTTTTCTTATATTTTCGGTAAGAATTTATGTTGGTCTCGGTACGAATTTATGTAGGAGCATAAAATCTTATGAGTTTGATAAGAAATAATATTTTTGGGTAAGATTTTAGGTTATAACATAAATTCTTACCATGTGTTTGAAGAGTTTTAGATTTGATTAACTATGTAAGAATTTATGTTGTAATATTTTTTTCTTACATTTTGTGTTATATTTCGTGTTATAACCGGGTAATGCTTTGTTTTATAGTAACTTGTTAACTTATTAACCTTTTACTACTTCTTTTCTTAAATCCAACGGTCCAACTTATTTTTACCGGATCAAACGGTCATATCAATACTGTTTTTTAGTCGTTTTTAACGTGTTTTCTTTTAGACTCTCCCTTGCAAGAGGGGAGTATGACTTATAATCATACTCCAATAAACTCCCATCAAGATTGTGTCACCTATGACTTCACTTTTGATTATAAAATAAAAAGATTGTCAAGTTACAAGCATAAGTATAAAAAACCATATCTCTTACTATATATTCAAAAGATATTAAACACTAACATCCAAATAAAATGCTTTAAAAAGAGGAGTTGTGATTCTTAAATAAGATTCCTATGGGAATTATGGTTTCATTCTGTATCTTTTGGAACTTTCGAGTTATTTACAGCTCAGTGGCCAAGTTTGATGGGTGTATGAAGTGGCAAACCACTTAGTTTAGTCCTAAAGCTACATGTAGTCAAAACTCCAACACTTTTGGGATAATTCCAAACACTTAAATTAATCTCAACCAGCAACAAAGGTGCAGAAATATATTATTCAAAGATATGCATTTCTAAATAAAAAAGACATTAGTTTAGTGCTACATGATTCCATTCTGAACTTTTTACAACCCTCTTATTCCTTGGTTTGTCCCTTTCAACTTGCCCCTTCACTGCTCCCAAATGATGATATTCATTTTTCTTAAACTGTATTTGGCACAAATTCAGACAGATGTATGGGGCTTCCAACTCCTTTGTTGCTCCATGTGTTGACAGTTGAAGCAAATCAACAGTGACTCGAAACACCCGAACCTCGGAAATATCCATCCGGTACTACTTCAATATTAACAGCATCAGAGACCACAGCAGGCCCTGCTTGGCCAACTCCCATAGGGTTCATTCCACATGAATAAAAGACATTGTCTTTTCCCAAACAACATAGGGGATGGCAAGCTTGATTGATAAAGGGCTTCGCCATTCGAATTCCGGTCGCATGGCTAGACAAGTCCCGTGATTGAGCTGACAGAAGAGAGAGAGCACAATCCGAGTGCGAAACACCAGATAACTCTTTAACTGTTGATGCTGCATCAGGAGCATTGAAATGCCATTGTTTCTCATTGCCATTCATATGAAAGAAATATTTTGGTAGCAACTGGCCACTATAAACTGGTTTCTCTTCGGATTTAACCCGATTCGCATGTTCGTATCTTTCTTGATAAATAACAAAGTCACCTTCTAATGCGTTTGAGGTAACAAAAGGCGTTGCTTTCGGTACAGAGGTCCTCATTAACTTGGTACCTGAGGCCACATAGTTGACAATTTGTTAAATTTTTACAGGTAAGTTACTAACTGTGCCAATGAAAAGGAGACTAAAGTCCGGGACACTGCAACCAAATTGTCGATCGAATTACATGATCAAAGAGGTTGTTCATACCTTGATACGACTGCAGCAACTTATGTGATTTTCTGGAAAGGGTACCGAAATGAAACTTCCTTCTGCGCTCATTATGCCCAACTAGCCGTTTACGACAACTGCGCTTACGGTCATCGAATTCAGCAAGTAAATGGAACCTGATGGAGGAATATGATTTACATTCAATACAAGAAATAATGTCAAAACATGGAATACATATAAGCAGATCAAATTGAAGGGAAAAAAGAGAGAAAGCAAATAAAAACCAACCAAACCTGCTACATTGCTGACAAAATCTCATTTCAGTTCCATTGACAATAACTTTTGCTGTCTTAGAGTGAGCCTCACAAACTTTATTCCTCTTGTAGTAATCTTTTGATGAGCTAAGATCCGTATTACAACCATAAACTTGGCAGTGATGAGCATGAGAATACGAGCTTGTTGTCGGAGCTTTCTTCGACATCGAAACCGGAGAATCTATAGAAGTTCCCTTCAAAAATTTGCAACCCTTTGAATCTCTACAAAAATCAATGAGTGAAGAAGATTCTGGACTGTTGGACTCCATTAAAGAAGTTGAATGCTTGCTAGTACCAAATTGTTCTTCACCATGATATGAACTAGTGGTAACATTACAATCAGAAGAAACAAGCCTTTTAGCTGAATTATTATTACCAAATTCATCACCAAAAGTTCCCAGATTTGTGTTACCAAAAAAGGGTTTCTTTTTCATATCAGCAAAGCCAAAATCCATGAATTCCATGCCTTGCTCAACAGCTTCAAAATCATTTGAAGGCTTTAGGCCCCATTCATCAGTGAAAAGCAGGCCTTTCCCTTCACAGTCATAGCTCCATGAATCCATCAGGTGGAGATAGAGTAAATGCCTACACACAATTTATTAAAAGAAAAGAAAAGAAAATGAATCATAAAATAAAAAAGGAAAACTAGGACACAAATAATTCACATGGGTTGGTTTAGTCTAGTGTCTAGTCCCTGTTAAAAACTATAGCAGAAGAAACTTGGGGTGTTGCAAGATTCCTCTCCTTTTTCCTACAGTTTTCTCGGAAACCAAACAAAAACAAAAACAAAAATACAGCCAGGAAATGAATCATGGTTTGGCTTACCAGGGAAAAGAAGAGAGCAATGTTAAAGGAAGATGAAAACAGAGATGGCTATATAGAATTATAGATAGCAGATGGAGTGTGATTTCCACTACAAACAACTATGTTATGTATTGTGTCTGAAAAGTATGTATGTCCAATTCTCCATGTCTTTTGTCGCTTTCAAGGGGTGTTTGTTTCTATCTCGAGATTCCATTCTTGACCCTTCTTACACTAATTAATCTAAAAGTCGAAACAACATAAAAGAAAATAAATGAAATTTTCTAACAACCTGAAAATGTCTAGTTTCATAGAGCACCATTATCCATGTGTAGTTTCATGCACAGGCAAACCACTTGAGTAGCCGTAGCCATAGTTTTGCAACTGGAACACATGAGAGCTTCCATGGTTTAAACCTTCAATTTGATGGAGACAGCAATGATGTTTAAACATTATCATATTGCTCGGAACTTGAACAATTTCTTGAATCACAAGATTTAAGGTTTAGAATTTAAGACAAAATAGGAAAAGGTAGTTGGATCCTTGAAGTATGTTGGAAGGAGTTGAATCCAACACTGTTTTTCAAAATCTCAATCCAAAGACCCATCCAAGGCCCAATGAAGACCCCACGACAAATGACCAAATATTGTGTTTAAGCAAAAGACAATGTAAGGTAAGGGTGTGCATTTTCGGATCTCGGATCGGATTCGGTCCGAAATATCGGATATTCAAAAATTAAGAACAATAAAATAACAATCGGTATCTGATCTAAGAAAATCTAATATTCGAATATTTAGATATCCGATTATTTAAATGTATATTTTGGTTTAAGTATTTTTTTGAATTTGGCGATAGTATCTACGAAAATTTTAGGTTTTCGAATGTAACAAGCAACAAATTGTCAAATATAACAAGATTTGTATCTATAGGAGGTCTTTTTCCAATTTCCGGATATAACAAACATCAAATTTCTAAATATAATAAGACTCATATCCATGAAATTTTAAAATTTTCGGACTTTTTGGATTTTCGAATAATCCAAAACTTGAAATATTGCAATCCGTATCTGATCCCGAAAAAATAAAAAAAATCAGATTAAATATTCGATCCGAAAATAAAAATTAGATCAAATATCTAAATTTTTTAATCAAATCAACAAATAATCGGATCACTCGGATCAAATGTTTTTGCACACACTAAACCGTAAGGAATTCAACTCTATTTAAATTGTGTACTAACCTCGGTTAATGTAGTACTGTCCGTTTGATCAAGAAAAATGTATGACTGTCCAAGAATGTTTCCACTTGTTGGAATATTGCAATCATGCCTTTTATCGACTAGCAGATAAGAGTTCATTCGAACTCGTAAAATAATTTTAATAATTCAACCGTTAAATTTATCAATATAATTATATATGTACACTACAATCTTTGAAAGTAGTTTTAAAGAGCAAGCGTTCCCTGTCAAATATGGAGAGGCAAAGTGGAAAACTTAGAAATGGTAGCTTAGCTCTCATAAATTTCTTTCCAGTCAATCCAAAAGAACAAATGCTTTCGGCTTTTGCAGATCTTTTTTATTTTATGGCACATGCATAGCAGAGGCCTGCTGCTGCTATATAAAGTTTGAAAATCAGTCCATATATATTCCAACCATACAAAAATGCCATATACGACACTTGATCCGACTCGGTGGTGGGTCGATTTTGTTTCCGACGGGTTGTTACCGAAGTGAACGATGATATCGGCTATTGTTATCGGATCCGACACACCAATCTTTAAAACCTTGATACGGTGATTGACGTATGACGATATGGTTTGTATTTGTGATGTTGGTGGAAAGAAATATTAATGGAATCTTCTCTTTCCGGAAAAGAATAGAATCATGGGTTTTGGACCACTACTCACTTCCACATCCACATTTTATACAAGAATAAGGATTTAAAGGCATAAATATCTACCAAAGCTACCACTGTCCTATAATTCGAATATAATAAATTATATTATACATTTTACTACCATATAATCACACCAACATATTTAAAATTTAAAAATTAAAAATATAAACACTAAACTCTAAATACATGAAATTCAGATCAACCCATATCAATTTCCCCCTCTCATTTTGGCATTCTAAGTCACTTCCCACTCTTGTCCCCTTCCCAACAAAACATGTGGGGTACATAAAATAAAGTTAATAGATTACAAAAGAAAAGAAAGGCTATGGAGTAGGAAATGACTTATTATTGCACTTTTAGACTAACACCAACATTCAAGATCCAACCTTTGATTTCAATCCCCCTTTTCTCATTAATTTTCTTCATGTTCGGTTCCATTCCACTTTAGTATTTTTAGTGGTTTGGTTTATCTAGTCATGGAATTTATAAATATTTACACAATATCAAAACTTTCTGTGTATTAACTTGAAATTTAATAATTTTTGTAAGGACTTATACATAATTTTACTATTGTAGAGGGTTCAAAGCCCTCACCTATCCCCTCTAGCTCCCCCTGTTTGTTATTGAAAGTTTCAAATATTGATAAAAAAAAACAAATATTTATATCTTTAAATTTTTATTTATAATGTAATGGATATATAATATTTGAAAATCATATCATTAAATCAAATATATTATTTATTAATTAGCAACTGTATTTAATATGACTATTTAGATTGCATGAGGAAAGCAATGCTACTATTTTTTAATATTATTACAGTATCCATAAACTTTGGAGTTTGGTCATAAAAATCCTGGTTCATAGTTGTGAAGTCGACAGGTGTTAGTGCTAACGGTCATTTTAAAGCTTTCTTTTTCTTACTTTTTGATTCTTCACTATTAAACAACTCTTTATTGTCGAGCCTAGTGATTTCATTCCTCTCTTTTTTAATTGGTTTAATTATTTCCGTACAACTGCGGATTTAGTATTAGTTAGTTTCATCATATTTAAATAATTTCAATTAAATCATTGAAAAATCTTACTATGCCACTCAAAACTTTTGTTATAAGTTTTTTTAAGTTTTTTAGTTGGTTTAATTATATGCCACCCAAAACGTTTGTTATATTAGGAGAGACGGACTTATAAAATTTTAAGAGAGGCGGAAATTAATTTTTAATAAAAAATATATAAAATTTTCCTTAATCTTTTTAAACATATGTGAATTTCAAACTTTTAAGCTCCAACCCCTTTAGGTACATTCATACTGGAAACTATTTTACAAAGATTCATAATCATAACAGATTGTTTTCATGTTTTACTTTTTCATATAAAATATATGGTATGAATCCTAAGAAGAAAAGTGAAGTTGGATCAGAAGTTCTGAGCAATGGTAGACAGACACGTGTCCTACAATAGTAGTCCCTGTGGTTTTGATCGTGACTGCATGCTTTTATTATTTCCAGTTCAACGTTGGTACATGTAGTGACTCACATTATCACCTTTGCTTGCACCCAAAAGAAAAAGAGTGGTGCCAATGCCATGAATCTTGCTGTCCAAATTAAATGCATACTTCCCCAATCACCCGTCTTGACTCTTGATGGACAACTTTCGGGGTTTGCTCGATTGGGCTCGATGTCGATTCTAAACTCGATTTAATAAATCTATTGTCGTTAAATTTAAATCAGTAGTGAAATTTAATAAAAGAGTTTGTAGGGACCAACTTTCAAATTCGTAGACTATTATAAAAACTGTTCAAACAGTGCAATCAGATAATGTTCCGACAATACTCGGAATATAAATAAACATCATCATGTTATAAATCAGATATAAATCTCAGCTTAAAAGTTAGATTTAGACATAAAAAAGGAAGTACATAAAAAAGATGAGATTTGGCTACCTTGCTTTTGTGCTTTCGACTTGTATTCTTTGACATTTTCAGAACCAAATTCCTGATTCTTTGCACGAATTTACACTTCTATCCCCTACTCCTTCAAAGCATTGTCGATGGAAGATAGGGATATAATTGTCCAAACAAAACCAGTGTTTCTAATGTTTGCCAAGTTGTTTCGACACGTGGATTCACTTAAAAGTTTGGAATATTAATTAAGATCGATGTAACGATGTTTACGTCATGTAGTCAACTCAAACTAGAATTCACAAAAAAAAAGTAATTTCATTTTTATTTAGGAAATGTGATTATCATGGCTAATTTGTCCAAATATTCTCCATTGGGAAATTATCTGGAAAAATATCCCCGTTTAACTAGGGGTGAGCAAAACTCGACTCGACTCGAAAAAATCGAATAACTCGACTCGACTCGAGGCAAAAATACTCGACTCGTCTTGACTCGACTCGAAATTTCATAAACTCGAATAACTCGAAAAAATTTCAAATAAAGTTTGAGTTGTGAAATGGAAATTCGAATAACTCGAATAACTCGAAATTTTTAGTAATTAGTGGATTTATTTTTAAGTTCGAGACGAGTCCCTCTATTTTTTATGATATTTACATACTGATATATAAAAATATGAAGAAATATTGTCACATGTGAAAAAATATATATGTGCATATCTTATATGATTAGAGAAAGTAGTTTAAATTGGAATCAAACCCTACTATAACATGATAAATAATTATAATTAAATTTTTATAGAAACTCGAAAACTCGACTCGACTCGAATTTCTTAAACTCGACTCGAATCGAAAAAATTTCAAATAAAGTTTGAGTTATAAAATATGACTCGTCAACTCGAATAACTCAAAATTTTTTGACTCGACTCGACTCGACTCGATCGAACGCTCACCCCTACATTTAACCCACGTCAGGGTAGATCGTGTCCTGCAGGGCGTGATATCTAAAGTCCTGTAGGACGCGTCTTGCAGTCTGATGTGGATATACTGCGACTTTATTTTATTTTTAAAAATTAAATACCGAATAATATAATTTATATTGGACTGAAGTCGCTCCATGTACAACGCGATTTTAGATATCACGCCCAACGGGACATGATTTACCTTGACGTGTTCCGAATGAAGGTATTTTTCCAAATGTCCCCAAAAGATATTTTCCAAATAATTCCCAAAAAAATATCAAGACAAATTAGTCTATTATCATCATAAAATAAATAATTATTACATTAATAGGATTACTCTTAATTCCAGGCTCATAGCTGAGAAAGAAGGGGAAAAGATGAAGAGAAAATATAAAATTGATTTAAATTGAAATCTTAATTTTTATTTTGATTCGATTTTATTGAATTTAATTTTTTAATCAAATAATTATTAAATATATTTGATTCAGTTAATAAAATTATAATTTTTGTAATAGAACTGAAATATAATTTTTAAGTTAAACTATGTCAGGCACCACTAAACAATAGGGGGTGACATGTTTTTACTATTAACCTTTCAATTGGTCCAAACTTACCATCAAACTTTATTTTTTGACTCGTTTATACCACCCTATCGTTAACTCCGTGTTTTGGTGCTGTTATTTTAATACTAAATGACCCAAAACGACGACGTTTTGCTAGAGAAAAATATGTAAAGTTGTGCACTCAATGAGATATGAACCTAAGACCTTAATTTTTTAATTTTTATTCAGCTCCCAATAGCGTGGGTGAAGTGTTGCAGGCCGATTCGGTTGATGTTGTTGGTTTACCTGGCGATTAGATGTTTAGCATGGCATACGCTAGTTGGCTAATCATGTTCTTAGGTTGTTTGTTTTTGTTTTTCCGTATGGCTTTAGATCTTTCGGTGTTACTTTTAGTTTTAGGGTTTTTTAACTTCTATCTTGTAATATAATTATGGGTATTTTTTTTCTCCATTTAAGTTTAGGAAGATTTTTAATGAGGCTCATGTGTATATCTCATTTTACCAACAACGACGGAATTCCCTTCTATTAGGTGTGCTACGTATAATATTTGATTCGTTATTGGGCTTTTTATAATAGCCACTACATTTTCATTAAAACTATAGAAAATATCACAATTACAACGTATATAGGAAGAAGAATAATAGGACTAATCCACCAAAATCTCTTACAACTCCAAAACAAAGAAAAGTGAATACTTCTATAGAGATAAGCATGCATACCATCAAAATCCATAAGCTTTCCTAAATTTTCTTATCTCTATCCAATCGAAACACATAACAGGTGAAAAAGGAGAGGTGAGCGACCCAAACTATTAGGTAGAATGTTCCGCTACCCAAGACTGATTAAATCAACAAACAACCATCAACCGAGTGGGGATCTAACTTTCCATGACCACTGACAAAACCATAATCAGAAACTAGTGTCTTTAAAATCTCTGTGCAAGCAACAAACGACCGCTAGGGTATGCTGAATTATGCCACAAGGACAGATGAAACGAACCACAAAATAAAGAAAAACATGTCACAATGACAGAGGAAAATGTGTGTCACAAGGACAGAGAAAACATGGGCCACAAAAGCAGAAATTTTTATTAAAATATGAAAAAATAAAAAAAAAACAAAAAAAAAACAATAAATCTGGTGGTCTACAACCAATACTAAGAAATTGATTCGTTATTTGTTTAGTTTAAAAGAATAAAAATATAAAACATTTTTCCAAAACCGAACCATTAACACCCTAACTATACAAAACTGTGTATACTTTATAGAAAATTATTCAATATTGTGTAGACTAAAGAATACCCTAAGTATTTATGTTTTAGGAGTTAAAAGATTTAATTTAAGGTTTAAAATTTAGATATTTATTTTGTGTGCTTAGGGCACAAGATTAAAGATTTATATTTTATTTTTTAAAAGGTAAATATGTAGACTTTTTTTTTGAAAGAAAATGGACCTTCGGAGATATCTCGTAAATATGTAGACTTGTATTATTTTTTGTACATGTATATAATAATACTCATATTTTATATATTTGTATATATATTTAAAAGATCAAATTATTATATTTATATTGGATTACATATAATATACTAATGTTTAAGTCTAGTGATAAGAAGTTTGATGTCCTCTAAATAAAATCTGGAGTTAAGAATATTGTAAATAAAAAAAAGCTAAAAAAAAAAGATTTGACCATTTTCAAAATATCTAATTTAACCCGGCTTCTGAATTACAACTATTACCCATTTCAGGTTTTAGACAAAAGAACAATTAAATAGGTAGATTTTTATAATGTTTTTATACAACATATGTATAAAAATACTTATATTTTATATTTTTTTACATATTTAAAAGATCAAAATGCTATATCTATATTTGATTATATATAATAAATAATGTTTATTAAGTTTAGTTATAAGAAGTTGATGTACTTTAAATATAATCTCAAGATAAGAGTGTTGTGAATGAATAAAATAACTTTTTTTTAAAAAAATATTTGACTATTATTTAAAAATCTAAGATATCTCAACATTGAACTCATTGAGTAGTTTTAGTAGTAAACATATATATTATTCTTCTAAAGTAATTTGAGTTCGAACAATGTAGTCTGACTAAGTGCGCGACTATTACCCATTTGTGGTTTTAGAGAAAAGAATAATCAGATATGGAGTAATAAATTTGTGAGATATTTTTAGGAAATAAAAACAAAATCATGGTTGTCTTGCTTTTTCAATTGAAAGAAGAATGAAGACCTAACAGCTAGGTGATATAGATATAGTACATTAGTACCCTAGCTAATCTATACCACTGGTCATAAAAGCACAACACCTTAGTTCTTACCCTAAGAGAATAAACAAAAACTGGTTTCTCAAAACAACATAAGTTGTCTTGTTTTTAAAGAAAGAATTTCTCTTTTGTTATTTCTGGCAATATTAAAAAGAAAGAGTGTGTGATATGGGAAGAGGAAAGGTTGAGTTGAAGAGGATCGAAAACAAGATAAATCGACAGGTAACCTTTGCTAAGAGAAGGAATGGACTGCTGAAGAAGGCTTATGAGCTTTCCATTCTGTGTGATGCTGAGGTTGCTCTCATCGTTTTCTCTAGCCGTGGCAAACTCTATGAATTCTCCAGCTCTAACAGGTAATTACTACTCCTTTTTTCTTTCAAATTCTGAATCTGAGTTTTTCTTTTGTTTTTTTGGTTGATTTTGAGTGATGGGTTTGGATTTTCTGGGGTTTCTACAGATCTATTCAAATCACTGGAAAGCTTTAAAATTGTGTATATATCATGAGAACAAGTTTGTGTCACTTATATTAACAAAGAAGATGTTGTTATCTCTATTTTTGGGATGACTCTTAACATTTTATTCATCTTTGATTTTTCCCAAGTTTTGAAAACCCTAAAACATGGTGTTTCTCGGAGACAGACCAAAAACGTTATGTTAGGGGACGAACCTATAAATTTTTAGGGGCGAACTTATCAAAGTTTAGGAGGGGAGGAAAAAAATAGATTTTTAATAAAAATACATAAAAAATCTAAATAATATTTATATGTATTTCAAATTTTTAGGGACGAACTCTAGCCCCCCGTTCCATGCTTGGTGTTATTGTTTCTCAACATTTTTGTTTGTTCATAAAAAATATCTTGGGAGTTAAACTAGCTTAGTGATTTTAGAGTTGATTATAATATATTTTAAAAAATTGCATTTAAAGCATTTTTTTTATTAAAAATGCACTAATTGCAAAAAAATTCAATAATTATCAAATTATATATTTTCTTTCATGTGTATGTTAAATTTCATAGAGCTTAAATTAATTAATTAATTAATTATGGTGTTGCAAAAAAGTAAATGTTGCCATTAATGTCAATGTTTTTAGCTCAATTTGCATAAGCAAAGCAATGTATGTACATTTCTTTAAAATGTTATAATCCATGGCAGGTTTCAAGTATGTTATCAATTGACATGCACATGTTGCTTATATATGCATGAACTAATCAATCTTTGACCAATCAACTAATTGTCTTGTGACTGAATTTTTCATATATATATATATATATATATATATATATATATATATACTGTTTACAACTCAATGTTCAGCTTTCTTTAAAAGCTTACTGCAAAATTTGTGCTATTATTAGGGTAGCCTCTTAGGGCCTCCTCTCTCATATCTTTCATTCATCCATGCTATAATATATCATATATCATATATGTGTACACTTTATATTTTATCCTTTATATATTAAGATAAAAATTAATAATTTCATAAACCTGCACTCTATAATTCACAGCTCTTTTATTTTTTTCCCTATTTTCTTTGCAATTTCCTCCATTTTTTCATCTATTTCCCCTTTTTGATGAATGATTGATGAGCTTTCATGTGGAACTGCATTCAAGCTTAATTTTTTTTATATCTATTAAACATTTGGTTGAGTTAGTAAAATAAGTTAAATCGAGAGTCAACTTAGTTCGAAAAAAATTGGAAAAAATCATTTTAAATGGTAATAAATATTATTATTATTATGGTGTTTTTTTTTATCTCTTCGTACTTTAATATGATCTTTAAATAGAGAACAAAAAAACCTAATACTTAAATGATAAAGTGTCCAAGAATCAAACACTCGACTTTGATTGGAATTTATACAAATCCAATGGCCTTATGTTAGATAGAAACATATTTGATAAATATTGATAACTCTTACATGGAGTATTAGAATAGAAAAATTAATTAGATAATGAATTATTTGATTCAATATTTTAAAGTTTAGCATGATGAGTTAAACACTTTAATTTGGTAGATTACAAACAGGGCAGTTCAAAGATTTTGGAGGTATTGTGTAATTTATTAAAATGTGGCCTTTAATTTATAATTAGTAAGAGATATAAGTTTTTTTCTTAAAAAATTACTTTAATAGAAAAAATATTATTAGGTTATCCTCTCCAGCAACAAAAAATTAACTTATAAACATCTAAAAACCAAACATTTTCACTTAAAAAGTGTCTTTCTTTTTGCATGTTTTAAGTTTTAGATAATTGTTATATATATACACATAATATATAAATTTATAATTTTTTATAAATATTTAATTTAATTAAGTTCTCTATTTTTGGACCCCTCTCTCTCTCGGGGCCCTGTGCGATCGCTCTTATCGCGCATGTTTGAAACCCACTAATTAAAAAAATCAAAATTAGAAAAGAAAAATAAGGGTATGTATGACTATTTAATTTGATAAATGCATAACGATAATTTAGTCCCTAATGTTTATTCCGTTTGACACTTTGACCTTCAATCTTCTAAATTTTGTGAAATTTATTGTTTTTAGATGTTTTAATGCATTACCCATTAAAACTTTCTTTATTTTTTATAAATAAAAAATATTTTGACTAATCGTTAGAATAAATATAAGATTAAACTCGTACTCTGGTAAGACTTTGAGAGAGATGGGACATCAAAGTATCTAAAGCTTAGTTTTATCAGTAACCCAAAGTCTCATCTGCGTTTCCTATAAAAACTTAGTTAAGGTATTGTTTAATAAATTGTTGGAAAAAAATATAATCAACTAAAAATTACTAATATTTTCAGCTACTTAATTTTTTTAAATGCATTTGATAGTCCAAAATGAAAATCATTTTTATGAAAATGTATAAAAACTTCACTTAATGGAGAATATATACAATGCAATTTATTTTATTGTTCTTTCTTTTAAGCATATTATCCTTTAATATTTACATTTATCAATCAATCTAAATATATCCTTATTAATTAAGCAAAAGTTTATATAGTTTTATAAATATCATCTTTGCATTACTTTTTGAAAATACATATTTATATTGAAATATAAATTGTTTTTAAGATTATCGAAAGTAATTTGAATAACATAAATTTCATCATCCTAGTATTTCAATTCCTGACTTTTTTTTTTCTTTTTTACTTTTGTATGCAGCATTGCTAAGACACTTGACAGGTACAACAGGTGCACCTATGGAGCACTGGAACCTGGTCAAACAGAAATGGACTCTCAGGTTATTTATTTGTTTATTTATGATTCACAATATGTAGGAAAACAAGCTTCAAATCCATGCATTAATCTCTATTTATTTTCTAAATTAGCAGTGTTAAACACCTGTTTAAATATGAATATGAGTATGGTTCGGGTAATGATAAAATTATATTTTGGTCCTAAAAACATATATTTTATATTGTTCCCCCTAAATTTAGAAAAATTTAAATGGCTCCCAGCTCCCTCAATAAATAACGTTGAGTCCAACATTGAGTATGGTTTTTTAAATCTACATACATTTTTTTAATTGTCATCAAGCAGAGCAACTACCAGGAATATTTGAAGCTGAAAGCAAAAGTTGAGGTCCTTCAACGTTCACAGAGGTAATATCAACAAAACTCTTTCCCTATACATATACGTATACGTTCCCGATACTCATGAGTATACACGTATACGTACTTTGTATTTTGTAGACATTTTCTGGGAGAAGATTTAGCAGACTTGGGGTCTAAGGAACTGGAGCAGCTTGAGCACCAGATGGACTTCTCATTGAAGAAAATCAGGTCAACAAAGGTATTTAAAACTAATTATTGTATATTCAGTTTTTTCGGATGTAAATATGTGTCCTACACAAACATGTTCAATTTTCATTTTAATAGAATCACTTGTATTTAGACTAATATTGCTGATCTGTATATTTTTCCAATCTATGCAGACGGAAATTATGCTTGAGCAACTTTCTCAACTTCAAAGAAAGGTTTATAATATTAATATCTCTAGGGTTCTTTTTTATTGCATATAGTATAGTGGTGTTCATATGTATAAGTGTGTGTATATATGTATATCAACAGGAAGAAATGCTACTGGAAAATAACCGAGACCTGAGAAGGAAGGTAAAAAAATAAGATACATTTGATTTGACATGAATCTTGAATAAATAAATTCTTAATTTTGTTTTTAAATCACTAAGTAGTGTTGTTTCGGTTGGTCCAGTTGGATGAAAATACTTCAACATGGGAAACTGGGGAGCAAAGTGTTGCATACAGCCACCAACCTCCTCAGTCACATGGATTTCTTCAGCCTTTACAATGCGCCACTTCTCTCAACATTGGGTAACTTCTCCTAAACCTTGTTTCTTCTTCACTGATTCCACGAGTTCGAATACGAGTGTCAGACATGGATATATATATCCATGTGTCTTAAACGTGTATATTCAATTTTTCATAATATGCGTCGTTAAGTTATCCAGATTTTGGAGGATATTCGTCATCAAACAGAAATGTATATATACTTACAGAGAAATGAGCCTGAGATTATGTATATATTCTCATTTTCCGACTTCTTTTTTGTGGTTGCTGCAGTTACAATATCCAAGCTTTGACAGATCAGGCCGCTGCTACAACTTCAGCACAAAATGGATTTGTCCCTGATTGGATGCTTTGATTTGTTTTAAAACTTTACTCCATAAATAAATAATCCACTTAAAAATGGAAAAAATAAGCAAACTCTAACATATGTTTTTGCTGTATTTAAGTGTTTATTATTATGAGTGCTTGGGGTGAAGCTCCATTGTAATAACATGGATTGACAATATTGTTAAGAACCCTATAAGTTACTTATAATATGTATATGCTATCATTTATGTTATATATTTTACTTACTTTAACAGCTACGACCGATAATTTTTTTATATGAATCACGTGATGTGTGTCTCTTATTTATCTAATGATTTAAGTACAGACTAGATACAAAAACGACAACATTCTCCCATCAAATATTTAATGTTGTTTCATTTCAAAGTTTTGAATCAAAAACCTTATATTAAAATGGAACAATCGCATATCGATTAATTCAAATATTTGACAACAACGAATTACCAATTTAATTTCATCTTAGAAGAGATAATCAAATAAACAACATACTAATCTACTAGAGAGTCTGATGGCGAAAAAAGAACTCAGAAACAATCAAAGGCCAAAGACGACCAACCCCGAACATAATCAAGGAAAGTGTAAATAAAATGGACACAAATGAAATTATATTCTGACTGCGAATTAGAAATCTTTCAGAAGGGAAAGAGGAATAGTAGATAGGATTATACATTTTTATATCCATTCTACAGATTTTTCGGATTGTAAGATTATGGCTGACAGAGAAATTGAAAGAAAGGAATTCAAGAAGGAAGGGACTAAGAAAGAATGAATTCAAGAGAGAAAGTGTGTATTATTATTCCAGTCAAAAGACGTACATACAAGAGTTCACAAATCCTTCTTATATAGAGAGAGGATTCTTGAAGAGATCTTGAGATAAAATTAACTCCTAACTGTACATAGCTGTTGAAACTAAATGCAACTAATTAAGCAACTAATTATCCAACTGACAAATAACAGAAAGGAGCTCTTAGCTTTAACATTCTTCATATTTTCTCTTCTTCTTCTTCTTGCTTTGATTCTTCAACATGCTTCAGGTTCTTTTCTTTTCCTTTCCTAGACAAATACAAGCTTTGTGTTTCTCAAACTTTAGTCAGCAGACATTGGGGATAGGTTTCTTGCAATCGAAGTTTTTTGGGGTAAAAAACTTTCAGTTGATGTCGTAGATGTAGAAAAAATGCAGAGGAAAGAGGTTTAGTTAAGACATCTGCTACTTTATCAGCAGCAGGTACATAGTTTATTTGAATTGATCCTTCAGTGACTTTTTCTCTTACAAAGCTGAGATCAAGCTCAACATGCTTAAGTTTAGCATGATAGACATGATTGGAGAAGTGTGATATAGCACTGGTATTGTCGCACCAGACTGTTGGTGTTGAGACTAAGGAAATTTTGAGTTCAGTAACGAGAGACTTAACCCAAGTTACTTCACAAATTGCATCAGCTAAACTTCGAAACTCGGCTTCAGTCGATGATCTTGAAACAACACTTTGTTTCTTAGAACTCCAGGCTACAAGATTTCCTCCTAAGACAATACAATATCCTCCAGTAGATCGTTTATCATCAACACAGGTTCCCCAATCTGAATCTACATATCCAACCAAGTTCAAGGGCGATGAACCACGGCTGAAAAACAAACCATGACTCAAGGTACCCTTGAGATATCTTACAATCCTTTTTACAGCCTTCCAGTGTTTGTCTAATGGATTTTGCATGAACTGACTCACTTTATTCACCGAGAATTGTATATCAGGCCTAGTAGTGCATATATGTTGCAGTGTACCTACTGCTTGTCTATACAAAGTGCTATCAAGAAAGGGTTCTCCATCAGTAGAGGAAAGTGGAGGTGATGTTACCATGGGTGTTGGAGTAGGCACAACATCTATTATCTTCAGTTTTTCCAATAACTTCATGATGTGTTTCTTTTGATTGAGAATAACTTCGTTCTTAACAATTTCAATATTCATTCTAAGAAAAAAAGTCAGTTGCCCCAAGTCTTTCAAAGAAAAGGTCAGATTTATGTCATGAATAACACGATCAACTTCTACTGGATCATTCCCTGTTGCGACAATGTCATCCACATAGACCATTATATACACTTTGATGCCTTGCTTTTCCCTGAAATAGAGTGAAGAATCAGCCAATGATGCTGTGAATCCAAGACCATGAATCAAGTGATCTCTAAACTTCTCAAACCAGACTCGTGGAGCCTGTTTTAGCCCATAGAGTGATTTTTTTAAACGACACATTAAAAGATTTCTAGCTTCATCTTCTTGTTCAAAACCTGGAGGTTGTTGCATGTAAACTTCTTCAGACAAGTCTCCCTTTAAAAAGGCGTTGTTTATGTCGATCTGTCGAAGAACCCAGCCATTGCCTAAAGCTAAGCTTAACAAAATTCTAACTGTCACAACCTTAAAAATAGGACTAAATGTCTCTGAGTGGTCAAAGCCAGCCTTCTGTGAAAATCCCTTTGCAACTAGCCTGGCTTTGTACCTAGCTACACTGCCGTCTGAATTTCGTTTCACTTTAAAAAGCCACTTGCATCCAATAGGGATTCGATTGAGAGGCAGAGATGTAAGTTCCCATGTATCTTTTTGAATTAGGGCATCAAGTTCTTTTTGGACAGCATCTTTCCAAACATCTAAAGACATTGCTTGGTGTATGTAACCCCCTAAACCCGACCCGGAAGAACTGGGTCGAATATAAGGAGTCAAGCTCAAAGCTTGTCCCTCACGCAAGCAACCTGGTTCAAAATTTTAATTCCAAAATAGACAGTAATAATAATACAAATTACATATTGATAAAATATTCCTGAAAATATTAAATATTCGAAATGTACATGCATGATAAAACGTAATAACCCCAAATAAAACATCCGAAATCTGAAATTATATACCATTTGATAAAACATATAATTTAAATAGGTCCAAGTATCATACTGATAATAATAAATAAATAAATAAATAAAGCTAGAAAACGAGGTCCTCCAAGTACCGTAGCCTAGACCTGAGTATCTGAAAATAGAAACTAAGGGGGAGTCAGCGAAAACGCTCAGTGTGTTTCTACAGTGCAAACAGAACTAACAATATCATCATATCAACAGAGTACATCAGACATTATCAGAATACAATTTCCCATCATGAATCAATTCAAGCACATAAACAAATACGAATGAATATGCAACACAATATGACATGCACCCAACTACATCACCATCCGAAGAGTAAGGTTCCCCAGAACCACTCTCTACCTCGTCACCATCCGAAGTGGAATCTAGCCCGCAGGGCGAAACCACTGATTCGAAGTAGACATCATCCCGAAGGATGAAGATACTGAACTTCCCCGTATAGAATCCCAACCATAATGAGATGACATAAAATCCGAGCTCTGAATCTGAATGCATTATTTAGCAACAGAAATGCATAATCATATAACCCGATATACAATAATCTGAATCTGAATGTATATACAAATATTGCATAACGTTACAGAATGCTGAACAAGTCAAACATCACAGATCAATAGAATATAATCATCATACATCATCGGACCACATCATGTATACATTTCAGCAAATCATCATATTTACATACAGAGCACTGTAAACAGACAACACAGAAGAGAACACACCTCAAGTAGCTAACACTCAACGTCGACGGTGACGTCTCCCACGCTCAGCTCTATCTCTAGGTCGGTCAGAGTCAGCTCCTATAACAATTAAATACACCATCAAAGATACTCCTACTATGCCAATACACTGATAATATAAATATCAAATATATTAACAATTAAACTCATGAGCGGATCCCGATGTCTGAGCAACAGGAGGTCGTCCAGGTGGAGGAGGAGGAAGGATCTCAGTATCCGAGTCAATGTCGTCTGCAAATACGAATAATTCAAATTAGTTTTTTCGATATTCAAATCTTTAAATACAAGAATAATCGAATAAAAGTGGTCAAAACGATCTTTCGGGTTCGAATTTGGTGAAACGAGCAGTGGAATCAGAATCAGGACGTCGAAAAACATAAAATAGGCATTTTCCTGAAAAAGTCAACTATCAACGAGTCAACGGTCAACGCTGACGTCATCGCACCCGTCAGCCGGTTCGATTCTGGTGAATGGTCCGGTTCGGTTCTGTTGCAGTTAACCCTTTGGACTGGTTCGGTTCGGTTCATTGATCTCTCAACCCAGCCCATTCACAGATTGGGTTTAACCTGGATCTTGGGCTCTCACCAACCCACTCGGTTCAGCCCACTCTCACCCCTCTTTGGTTTAACTCAAACCCAACACACACATTTCAAGCCCAAAACCCCACACTCAACAACACCCACCAAAACTAAAACCCTAAGAACAACACCCATGACGACGCCGGACGCCGGCAACGCTTCGTTGACCTCCCATGGTCATTTTTCCGACCAAAACACCCAAATCAACCCACATACAACGCGCGAAACAATACGCAAACCAAACGCTCACTTACAAACCCAAACGAACGCAACAACGGTGACACGGTAGAATACCGAACGATTTTCGAACCGTTTCCGGCGAAAAACGACGACGAGGGAGCAAACCCGGGACTGGGTTTCGATCGCGCAGCCACGAAAAGTCGAACGGTGGTGTCGAACCGTCGAACGGACGGCGTTTGGCCCTTGGCCGGAGTAACGACGGTAGTCCCTTTCCTTGTGTTTGCACGAGAGAGACAGGGGAAACAGATGAAGTGAATGACGCAAAAGGGTCTCATAAATGAGAAAACATGTATTTAAATCACCCAAAATGGGTAAATTACAAGACAAGCCATCACAATTTTTAGGGTTCATGAAACATCACCGAATCTTTGCTTCCTATGCAATTTGATCACTGAAATTTAATTAGGTTTCAAATTAAAAATTCCCAATTATTAGGGTTTTTAATTTAGGAATCTCACTAATTTAGGTTTTCAAATTAGGCGAAAATTGGGGTGTTAGAACTCTTCCCCCGTTAAAAGAAATTTCGGCCTCGAAATTTTACCTGGAGCAAAAAGATGCAGATACTGAGCTCGGATGACAGTCTTGGGCTCCCACGTAGCCTCAACATGACTACGACCACGCCACAGAACTTTGACTATCTTAATGGTCTTCTTTCTGAGAACCTTTTTATCTTGAACAAGAATCTCAATAGGCTCCTCCTTAAAGCACAAATTAGGACGGACCTCAATATCCTCAACAGGCATAACATGTGACGGATCAGGATGATAACGTCTCAACACTGGAATATGAAAGACATCGTGAATACGTTGAAGCTCTAGTGGTAGCTTTAGCTGATAGGCAACTGGTCCGACTCGACGAATAATCCGATAAGAGCCAATGTAACGAGGACTCAGCTTGCCCTTCCGACTAAACCAAAGTACCTTCCTCCAAGGAGATACTTTCAAGAAAACCTCATCACCCACCTCAAACTCAAGATCTCGATGTCTCAAATCGACGTAAGACTTCTGTCTGTCAAAAGCAGCCTTAAGCCGATCCTGAATCAATCTGACAGTCTGCTCAGCCTCGTGCACAATCTTCGGTCCCAACAATCTGTGCTCATTCAACTCAGTCCAACCAATAGGTGTACGACACCTACGCCCATATAGAGCCTCATACGGTGCCATCTTGATACTGACCTGATAACTATTATTATAAGCAAACTCTACAAGCGGCATGAAATCCTCCCAACTGCCTCTGAAATCAAGAATACAGCCCCTCAATATATCCTCAAGAATCTGGATCACACGCTCAGACTAGCCATCTGTTTGCGGATGATAAGATGTATTGAAGTTCAACCGAATACCCAAAGCAGAATGAAGAGACCCCCAAAATTTTGCAGTGAACCTCGGATCTCTGTTAGAAATAATAGATAATGGTACCCCGTGAAGTCGAACGATCTCAGAAATATAAAACCGAGCTAACTTACTCAAAGAATAGTCAACTCGAACAAGAACAAAATGCGCGGACTTCGTCAGACGATCAACAATAACCCAGATGGAATCCTTCTTCGACGGAGTCAAAGGAAGTCCACTAACAAAGTCCATAGTCACGCGCTCCCACTTCCACTGAGGAATCTCAATATGCTGTAGTAACCCAGACGGACGTTGATGCTCTGCTTTGACTTTCTGACAAGTCAAGCACCTCGATAAAAATCCGACGACGTCTCGCTTGAGACCTTTCCACCAGTACCTCTCACGAAGATTCTTATACATCTTGTCACCACCAGGATGCATAGAATAAGGACTGTCATAGGCCTCACGGAGAATAACCTGTTTTAACCCAGATTTCCTAGGAATACAATACCGGCCACGGAAACATAATACCCCATCCTGATCAATAGAGAAATCCCGAGATGTACCCTCATGTACCTCCCTGATATGATGCATAAAAAATGGATCACTAGGCTGCTCAGCTCGAATATCAAAAATCAATGTAGGAATAACCCGAAGTTCTGCCAACAAACTGCCATCGTCGTACAAACTCATCCGAGCAAACAAAGCTCTCAGAACTGAAATGGCGTTACGACTCAATGCATCAGCAACGGCATTAGCTTTACCCGGATGATACTCAATCTCACAATCATAATCCTTGAGAAGCTCTAACCAGCGACGTTGTCTCGGATTAAGCTCTTTCTGAGTGAGGAGGTATTTCAGACTCTTATGGTCTGTATAGATATAACACTTCTCTCCGTAGAGATAGTGTCTCCAGATCTTAAGTGCAAAAATAACAGCAGCAAGCTCTAGGTCTTGGGTAGGATAGTTACACTCATGTGGTTTCAGCTGTCGGGACGCATAAGCCACTACCTTCTCGTCCTGCATCAGAACACACCCCAATCCGGTGTACGAAGCATCACTAAAAACTGTATAAGCCTTACCAGGCTCAGGCTGAATCAAAACGGGTGCTTCAGTCAACACAGACTTAAGCTTCTCGAAACTAGACTGCTGAGCATCAGTCCAAATGAAGGGAACATCCTTCCTCAGAAGCTTAGTCAACGGAGCTGCAATAGAAGAGAAACCCTTAACGAATCTCCGATAATAACCAGCTAAACCCAAGAAGCTTCGAACCTCAGGAACATTCTTGGGCTGCTTCCAATTCATAATAGCCTCGACCTTCATCGGATCAACCTGAATACCCTGAGCTGAAACTATATGACCCAGAAACATAACCTCAGAAAGCCAGAACTCACACTTACTGAATTTTGCATACAACTGTTTCTCTCGCAGAATCTGTAATACAATCCGAAGATACTCCTCATGCTCTGCCTCATATCTAGAATATACCAGTATATCATCAATAAATACCACAACAAACTGGTCAAGATAGGGTTGAAACACCCTATTCATCATATCCATGAAAGCGGCATGGGGGTTAGTCAACCCAAAAGGCATCACAAGGAACTCATAATGACCATATCGTGTTCGGAAAGCTGTTTTGAAAACATTAGAATCCTTAACCTTGAGTTGGTAATAACTAGATCTTAGGTTTATCTTAGAGAATATCGTAGCTCTCCAGAACTTGTCAAACAAATCATCAATACGAGGAAGAGGATATTTGTTCTTGATCGTCAGCTTGTTCAGCTTTCGATAATCTATACAGAGTCGAAGTGTCCCATCCTTCTTCTTAACAAACAGAACATGAGCTCCCCAAGGAGAAACACTGGGTCGAATGAAACCTCGATCCAACAGTTCTTGCAACTGAATCTTCAACTCTTTAAGTTCTTTCGGTGCCATCCGATAAGGTGCCATAGACACAGGAGCTGTACCCGGATAAACCTCGATGCCAAACTCAACCTCATCCCGTTTTGGCGGTACCCCAGGTAATTCTTCCAAAAAACGTCTGGAAAGTCTTTCACAACTCGAATCTTATATAATCCAGAATCAGAATGTCTCAGATCAAGGATATAGGCAAGATAAGAGATAGATCCTTTCCTGATCATTTTCTCAGCTTTGAGAGCTGAAACAATATTACATAGGAACCCTCTGCGTTCACCAATCAGAATCACCTCACGGTCATCAAGAGTTATCAGTGTAGCCCTTTTCTTTTCACAGTCCAAAGTAACACGATGTGCAGACAACCAATCCATGCCCAGAATAAGATCGAACTCCCCAAAGAGTAACTCCATCAAATCAGCTGGAAAGATCTCCCCTTGAATCTCAAGAAGACAATTCTTGTATACTTTAGTAACCTCAACTGGATTACCCACTGGACTGTGTACAGTAACAGCACTAACAGTATCCTCGACAGAAATCTCAAGACCCCCAGACACAGAACTCGCAACATATGAATGAGTCAAACCATTATCTAGCAGAGAAAAATACAGAATAGAATGGATAGAGAATGTACCGGCAATAACATCTGGCTCATCACGGTCCTCGTGCCTCCTAGTAGAATAAACTAACCCCGGTTGTCTGGCCCCTGATCCTGCTGATCCTCTACTCAGAGCTGGTCTACCTCTACTAGCAGAACCTGAAGTAATAGATCTGACCAGACCTCTTCCCCTAGCGGGAGTCTGTACTAATGCCTAAGACTGAGTAGTAGTAAAAGCTGAGGGAGGTGGAACCGGAAAATCTCTGAAACGGTGCTCAAATGAACCACATCTGAAACAAGCTCCATTCTGCCTCTTGCACTTGCCCGAATGCCACTTCTTACAAAAAGGACACTGTGGCACCCCTCGAGTACCAATCGAACCACCAGCACTAACAGTCGGAACATAATGAGTCACTGGTCTAGCTCTCGAATAACTCTGATAGTCTGACTCATCTCTGGCCCTCTTCCTAGACTGATTCCCCTAACTATGCTGAACTGGCACTAACACTGGTCTCTTCCCTCTATCAGATCCATGTAACTCAAGCTGTCTCAACTATACCTCATTACGCTCAGTTGTCCTAGCTCGTCGAGTAATGTCTTTGTATTCCTGGTCCATATGTAAAGCAACACCGGCCTTTATCGTATGACGCAATCCCTTCAGAAACCAATCACACTTGTCTTTTTCTGTGGTCACTAACCCTGGGACATACTGAATCAATCTCATAAACTCGATCTCATAGTCATTAACAGTCATATCATTCTGTCTCAGATTCATGAAATCATCTATGCACTTAGCTATATAATCAGCTCCGACATATCGGTCACAGAAAGCCTGTCTAAAATGATCCCAAGTAACCGTACTAGCTGGAGTAACAAGCTCCTCAGCCTCCCACCAATTCTAGGCTTCACCCTGCAGTAGTGAAACGGCAACCCTGAGTTTCTAATTGATAGGATAATCTATCTCAACAAATAATCGCTGAAGCTTCTTCAGCCAGCACTCTTCATCTTCTGGGTCTGTACCCGTCTTTCCATCTAACATAGTCATCCCGGCAGTGAGAAACTCTGTGGATATGGGTCTCCGAAAACTCTCAGACTGACGAAGATATCTCAATAGCTCTCTCTGAACAGTAATAGCATTCGTGCCCACTGTCTCACTATCCCCTAAATCACGATGACCACTACTCTAAGCAGGCTGAACATGTGGGTCTCCTCCACCAGTCTGATGAGCTCCTGTCTGGTCCACATGTTGTTCCTCCACATTCGCACCCTGGACCTCATCCTGATTTTGTATCAAACCCTCAGGAGGTGGAACGTCACTATTTGTTGTCGCGGTAGGACCTCGTCCTCGGCCACGACCTCGACCGGCCGCTACTCTAGAACTTCTCCGAGGTGGCATAGTAGTATATCTAGAAAAGACAGAATCCTAAGATTAGAATCGGTACTTGGAGACCTTATTCAGAATATGTATAAATATTATTCATAACATGTAACACCCACATTTCCGTCTTAGAATTTAAAGCCGTAGAATTTAATTACTTTATTTATTCTTAGAAGCAATTGAGCTTGCAAATTTTTGAACTTTGCAATTTGGTCCCTAAAGTTCTCAATTGGGCAATTAGTGCACCAATTCGGATTAGAAAGAAAATTAGATTTGAATTAAGTAGTTTAGCCGATTGGTAAATTAATGAAATTGAGTTAGTGATATCAAGATCTAAAGTGTGGAATTAAAAGAATACAAAAAGAAATTAAATAACATTATACTACTTGAAAATCGGATGAAATTGATAAAATTCAATAAAGCATGTAACAAGGCAATTTGATGATCAAATTAAAAGGTTTATAAATAGTAAAAATTGCATGTTAAGGATAAAATATCCTTGGGGCTGCCCTTAGTAAATTAAAAGTAAAAGAGTTAGACAAAAGGGCTCATGGGTAATTTAGGGAGCTACCAAATCACCTAAATGATGGATGCTTGTCTTCCTTCCTCATTTCCTCTCCTTTGCCGTGAAGAAAAGAAAAAAAATGGGGGATGAGAGAAGCTCAAACGTCAGCCATTTTTGAGAGCTAAAAATAGTGAGATTTTCGGTTGCATGGTGGAGGATTAAGCTAGGAAATTGAAGAAGGTAGCTAATGTTGTCAAGAAATTAAAGAAAGTAAGTTTCCTACTCTTTGTAGTTTTCGGTTGAGTTAAAAACCATGCATGCAAACCTAAAACTTATATGAACATGAGAATATATGAATCTTGAATGAAATAACAAGATGAAATATGGAAATAAGTGAAAGCTTATTAAGAAAATATGAATAGAATAAAAAGAGGACTGTTTTGAAAGAAATTGTAAAAATCTTGAACATTTGGAAAGTTTCTTAGGGATTAAAATCTGAAAATTTTCACTAGGTGAAATTTGTGAAGGAATGAATATTTTGTCATAAAAGATTCTTGGTTGCTGGAAAAATGAGTTAAAAAGATGTTATTTTGATTAGAACTAAAAATGGTCATGTAATCGAAAGTTTGGAGATTAGGGACTGATTTGGAGAAATCGGTAAATTGAATACTTAAATGTTGAAATTGAAAGTTTACATGGACTGTAAAATATCATGGAAAAATAGTATAAGTCATACCATGAAGGAATTTTAGATTCAAGTATGTGATTAAGGGTATTTTTAAGCTAAAGTATAAGTTAAGAAAACTGTCCAGTGGTGTTCAATGTAAAAACAATAACTTTGGAAATTCACCAAAAATCTGATATAAGGTATTTAAAGCTGAAATTTATACTGTATAAATTTTGACATGTCTAGAATCATTGAGAGAAAACGGAACTCAATTTCAGTATGTAAATCAAAAGATATGAATTTTTAAAGTTGGGCAGTGCATGCTGTCCAAATTTACCGAAATGAGTGTAATTAAACAATAAACTGTATCGATTCGAATAAGATAAAAATATGAGGTTAACATGTCTGTAAAATTGAGTTCAATACCTTTCCAACGGTATATGATAAGTTAATTTTGGATTAGTAGTTAAAAAGTTATGAATAAAATGCTAACTAGTCCTCCAACTAGTTTAATGAAAAGTCAGAATTGAAATTAGGAGTTCATGCTTGAAATTGTGAAGTAGTTATAGTTGAATTGCTTCCTAATATAGTGTGTATTTGTTTAATTTTGAGAGTTAAGATCGGAATAGCGAAGAAATTTCGGAGGAAGCTAGGATCGATCGTTCGAAAGGAAGAAGCAAAGGCATCTCAATTCGAGATCAAGCGTAAGGATCGTGAGTGTAACTTTCGTGAGTGTAATTTTGTCTTAGGGTTGGGACTAGTGTCCGAACCACTTTATTTTCTGTAATTTATGTTTTATATGCATGAAATTGGACTAAATGATAATCGGTAATGTGTTTAGTAAGGGAAGGAGATATAAAGGAAATTGGATGCATGATTTGAAGCTTGTGAATTATGTTTGATTGTGTGCAATATGTGGGATGTTTTATATGATGTTAATTGCCATGAATTATATGTTCGATTTGGATTTTGATAATTGTTTGAGTATGTGCAAATGTGGACTGCCCATGTGGTTAATTGTATGATGAAAAAGCATGAAATGGATTCTTGATAATACTTGTAACCCCCTAGACCAGCCTATGCGGATAGACCAAGTCTAGTAAGGCACATTAAACTTTAAAACGCAAATAGAAAACATGACTTCAAAATAAACATTTATTTCGACAGCATATAGGCAGATTTTAGGGAAAATCATCAAGTCAAATAAACATGTTTAACACGTCAAACAGTAATATTTTTTCAAAATCATTCCATCATAGACTTTATAGATAAAATCATACATAACAAAATATAGGCACATGTCATCCTGAAAGTACAAACGATTGATAGAAACATTACATTCAGAGACAAATACCAAACGTGTCGATCCTCCTAGTATCGGTTACGGGATGGCCTGACCAAAATATCTGAAAGGGAAAAGAATTTGGGGCGTGAGCTAGAAAGCTCCGTGTGTTCCAAAAGTGCAAGTTAAAATATGAACAACAACAGAAAAATATACTTTTCTAGTTCAGAAACATAAAATTCAAGTAACGGTGCGGTCCGGTTTAATCTTTTCTCTACCCTCCAACCATACTCCAAGAGGCAGTTTCCCAAACTGCATCATAGGCATTAACCAGTGCACATTTGGCATCAGTGCCAACCTAAGGGAATACCTTAGGAACGGTACGGTACGGTATGGTAGGTATTACCCTAGCCGAAACATAGGAACCTGTAACGGTAAAGGAATTACCAGCTGGATCAGAGCTGAACCTACGGTCACTTCTAATTCAATCCCAAATAGCCCAGTAATATCCTATACAATAGTTCTGTTTTTGATAATAACTGAAAATTCGGTAAATATAAAATAAACATGTATTTTCAGAAGAACAGTAATCAGAGACATATTCAATCAAAATTTTGATGTATCACACATATAGTATAGTCATGTAAAACAATATTAAAACGATTATCTGTAGCACACAAGGAAACACACCTTCAAAGATGAGATCGGTCAGTCAACAGGTCTAACGGGCACTGGGATCACGCTCCGCTACAGTATTTGAGCCTATATGAACATTGATTATAGTTACAATCTAATTTACATCTTAATTCGTATTCAAAACTAGGTTTGAAGTCATACGAGTGACGATCGGATCACGAGGAGGTATAGATCGGGACGGGCCTGGCTGGGCGTAGGTACGATCGAAAGGTTCACTAGTACCTATTAGATCAACAAGTTAATATCAGTCCTTAATCATAAATATCCTCCTGAAAACATAGCTTATACATATGTATATTCGAGTTCAACTTTCAAATTGGGGGCTTTCGGGTTTGAATTTCAAGAAACGGGCTTCAAAAATGGACTCAGGACGTCGAAAAACATAAAATAGGGCTTTTTGGAAAATTTGACTTTTTGGTCAACGGTCAACGGTCAAAGTCAACGGTCAAAGTCAACGCTGACGTCATGCTGACGTCACTGTTGACCGGGTCGGGTCAACGGGTCGGTCAACGGGTCGGGTCAACGGGTCGGGTCAACGGGTCGGGTCAACGGGTCGGGTCAACGGGTCGGTCAACGGGTCGGGTCGGTTCGGTAAACGGGTCGGACGATGACGTCATGCTGACGTCACTGTTAATCGGGTCGGGTCAACGGGTCGGTTCGGTTCGGTAAACGGGTCGGACGATGACGTCATGCTGA
This sequence comes from Hibiscus trionum, assembly GCA_030270665.1. NCBI lineage: Eukaryota > Viridiplantae > Streptophyta > Magnoliopsida > Malvales > Malvaceae > Hibiscus > Hibiscus trionum. The sequence goes on from BSYR01000050.1 coordinate 1,448,553, forward strand.
CGTCACGCTGACGCGGCGGGTCTGGTTCGGGCGGTTCAATTCGTGACCAGACCGGTCTGAACTGACCGGTTCACTGCCACCGTCCAGGGTGGCCGGAAATCGCCCTGGACGGCGCGTGAAGCCCACGCGCGGCGCCGGACGGCGCGTGAAGCCCACGCGCCGCCGTGGACGGCGGAGCAAAATTTTGAAAAAAAACAGAATTCTCCAAATTTGATTTTCTATCACCCCAAACGCGTATTTAAGTCGAAAACTTACCGGATTTTCGCCGATTTGAGAAAAACCCCTTTTTGTTCGAAACCTTCAACGGCAAATTAACGGCAAACGGAGCGGCGGTTTGACGCGTGAAAAGGAGCGTTTTGTTCGGGTCGTCAAGACGGTTCGGATGGTGGTGGCGGTGAACGAAACGGCACAACTCGGCAATAGACGGTTGTTGGTGGCGTACGATTGTGGGTGGTGTTGAGAGGAAAATAAACTTAAAATTTTTGGGGGAAAGTGATCTGCAGAGATGAGGATAAATGATAATAATTGAGGGGGAGGGGATAACATAATTGGGGGGACAAAATGAGAGGGAGTGGGTAGGATATTATAATATTATAATATATATATATATTTTTTAATAGTGTTACAATTCTCCCACCCTTAAGAAAATTTCGTCCTCGAAATTTGCCTTAATGGAATAAATGCGGAAACTGCTCTTTCATCGACTCAAGGGTTTCCCAGGTAGCCTCTTCAGGGCCTCGATTTCTCCATTGTACCTTAACCATAGGAATACATCGATTCCTTAGAACCCTCTCGTCTTGATCCAAGATCTGAACAGGTTCCTCCTCATAAGACAAATCTGGTCTCAACTCCACATCCTGTACCTGGATAATATGGCTCGGATCTGGGTGGTACTGTCTCAACATAGATACATGGAACACATCATGAATTCGGCTAAGCTGGGGAGGTAATTCAAGCTGATAGGCAACAGGCCCGACTCTCTTCCGAATACGGTACGGTCCGATAAATCTTGGGCTCAATTTACCTTTGCGCCCAAATCTCAGAACTTTCTTCCATGGTGATACCTTTAGAAAAACCTGGTCACCAACCTCAAACTCTATATCCTTTCTCCTCCGATCAGCATAAGACTTCTGTCTGTCAAACGCCTCCTTTAAACGACTACGAATCAGTCTGACAGTCTCTTCAGTCTCTTGGATCAACTCAGGACCCAAAGTCTTCTTATCATATAATTCAGTCCAGCAGATTGGAGTTCGACAGTTGCGACCATACAAAGCTTCGTAAGGTGCCATGCGAATACTAGCCTGGTAACTGTTATTATAAGCAAATTCGGCCAATGCTAAGAAATCTTCCCAACTACCATGGAAATCTATCACGCACCCTCTCAACATATCTTCAAGAACCTGAATTACTCTCTCAGATTGGCCATCGGTCTGTGGATGGAAAGATGTACTGAAATTCAGACGGGTACCTAAAGCACTGTGCAACGCCACCCAGAATCGAGAAGTGAATCTCAGATCCCGATCAGAGATGATAGATAAAGGTACCCCATGTAGTCTGACGATTTCAGAAATGTATAGTTTTGCCAGCTTTTCCAGTGAATAATTTACTCGAACTGGTATAAAATGGGCTGATTTAGTGAGTCGATCAACAATAACCCAGACAGAATCCTTTTTAGAAGGAGTTAGAGGCAACCCAGTAACGAAATCCATCGTTATTCGTTCCCATTTCCACTCGGGAATCTTAATAGGCTGCAACAAACCAGAAGGATGCTGGTGCTCTGCCTTAACCTGTTGACAAGTCAAACACCGGGATACATAATCTGAAATGTCTTTCTTCATACCCTCCCATCGGTACCTTTGCCTCAGATTCTGGTACATCTTGTCTCCTCCAGGATGCATAGCATAAGGGCTACTATGAGCTTCTCTGAGTATGGCTCGCTTCAGGTCAGCATCATCGGGAACACAATAACGACCCTTAAAGCATAAAATACCATCCTGATCGAAGGAATAAACAGATGTGGATCCCTGCTCAACTTGTTGCATGACTGGAAGTAGGGAACTATCCAAGAGTTGTTTGGCCTTAATCTCATCGGCCAAAGTCGGTTTAACCTGCAGCTCAGCTAGTAGACTTCCATCTTTGTATAAACTCATTCTGGCAAACATGGATCTCAAGTCTGATATAGCCTTACGACTCAAAGCGTCAGCAACGACATTAGCCTTCCCTGGGTGGTACTCAAACACACAGTCATAATCCTTAAGAAGCTCAATCCAACGACGTTGTCTAAGATTAAGCTCTTTCTGTGTAAGAATGTACTTCAGGCTTTTGTGATCTGTATAAATATAACACTTCTCTCCGTAGAGATAGTGTCTCCAAATCTTCAAGGCAAAGATTACAGCGGCCAATTCTAGATCATGGGTAGGATAATTACACTCATGAGGTCTCAACTGACGAGACGCATAAGCTATTACCTTCCCATCCTGCATTAGAACGCAACCAAGTCCAGAGCGCGATGCATCACTATAAACTGTAAAATCCTTCCCAGACTCGGGCTGCGTCAAAACTGGAGCTTGCGTTAAGGCCGTCTTCAACTTCTCAAAACTATCACGTTGAGCATCTGTCCATATGAATGGAACATCCTTCCTCAACAGCTTCGTCAAGGGAGAGGCAATAATAGAAAAACCCTCAACGAAACGCTTGTAATATCCAGCTAAACCCAAGAAGCTGCGGATCTCAGAAACATTCTTGGGTTGCTTCCAACTTACAATGGCTTCTATCTTGCTCGGATCAACCTGAATACCCCGAGCCGATACTACATGCCCCAGAAATGTCACCTCACTGAGCCAAAATTCACATTTGCTCAATTTGGCATACAATTTGTGCTCTCTAAGAGTCTGTAGTACAATCCTCAAATGCTCAGCATGATCTGTTTCAGTCCGGGAGTAGACTAGGATGTCATCAATGAACACCACTACAAATTGATCCACATACGGCCGGAACACACGATTCATTAGATCCATAAAAGCAGCAGGAGCATTAGTCAGACCAAACGGCATAACCAAAAACTCGTAGTGCCCATATCTGGTGCGAATGGCCGTCTTTGCTACATCAGATCCCTTAATTTTTAGTTGATAGTACCCTGAACGAAGATCAATCTTTGAGAAAATCGTGGCTCCTTGCAACTGATCGAACAAGTCATCTATCCTGGGCAATGGATACCTGTTCTTGATGGTTAACTTGTTCAGTTTACGGTAATCAATACATAGCCTGAGAGACCCATCTTTCTTTTTTACAAACAAAACAGGAGCTCCCCAGGGTGAAGAGCTGGGTCGAATAAATCCTCGGTCGAGGAGTTCCTGCAATTGAATCTTTAGCTCCTTAAGCTCCTTAGGAGCCATACGGTAGGGGTTCATCGAGACTGGTGCAGAGCCCGGATAAATCTCAATCTCAAACTCGACATCTCTATCCGGGGGTAGCCCAGGTAATTCTTCGGGAAAGACATCAGGAAACTCGCTAACAGTGCGAATTTCCTCAATCTTTGACAAAGAACCCTTGGTATTCAAGATACAAGCGATGAAAGTCTGGTATCCTTTCCGGATCATTCTGTCAGCAGCCAAAGCAGATATTACATTTGACAGATACCCTCGACGATCACCGGTGAGAATCACAGTACGATCATCAGAAGTCCTTAAAAATGCTCTCTTGGACTCACAATCTAGGTTAACTCGGTGTTCAGTCAACCAATCCATGCCAAGAATTATATCAAACTCTTCTAAAGGTAGCTCTATAAGATCGGCTAGAAAGATTTCCCCTTGCACTTCTAGGGGACATCGTCTGAAAACCTTATTTACAACTACAGACTGACCCACTGGGCTCATAACGGTAATTGTATTCTCAGTGGTCTCATTAGGAATCTGGAGGTCTCGGGACACGGATCTCGATACATATGAATGGGTAGAACCATTGTCGAGCAGTACAAAATATGGAATAGAAAACATGGTAAATGTACCTGCAATGACGTCTGGCTCATCTCTGTCATCTCGACGTCTGGAGGCATAAACAAGTGGAGGCTGTCTAGCATCAGTCATAGCCGGTCCCCCGCTCTGATAGGACCGGCCTCTACTTTCCGATCTAATAGCAGACCCAGAAGCTCTACCCTGATTACGATTTCTTGTCGAAGTCGGAACAGATGTCTGTGAGCGAGCCGGTGTCTGGGTACGAGCAGGAGTCTGAGTGGATATCCCCGTGGAAGGTGGACGTGGGCAATCCTTAAGGAAATGATCCATAGACCCACACCGGAAGCATGCACCAATCATCTTCCAACAATCTCCCCCGTGTTTCCTACCACAGTGCTCACATGCAGGCATAGATGAAAAACTCAAAGAATCACCTCGACTGGCAGTTGGGACAGAAGATGCTGAAGGCCTAGAACTCATTTTACTCTTCTGAGAATCAACTGTGCGGGTTCTCTTGTCCGGACGTCTGTAAGGCTCACCCTGTCTAGGTTTCCTAGATCGATCCCAATCTCGACCTCGATCTCGTCCTCGATCTCGACCTCGATCTCAGTCTCTATCTCTGTCACCCTGACTAGCCGCCAAAATCTCCATTTGTTCTGCAGTCTTAGCCCGATCTACTAAATCCTCAAATACCTCATCATGATGTGCAGCCACTCTGTCACGTATCCCAATACGGAGGCCCTCTGCGAATTTTTCACATCTGTCCTTCTCAGTAGAAACCAAACCAGGACCGTACTTTTGTAGCTCCAAGAACTGTATCTCGTACTCAGCCACTGTCATAGAACCCTGCACCAAATCCTTGAATGCCTGACGTCTCTCCCTCAAGAATCGCTCGCTCAGATAACGGTTCCTAAAACGCTCTTTAAAGAAATCCCATGTCAACCGATCAGAGGGAACGCTACTCATAATAGATTCCCACCAAGTGCGGGCACTTCCGTTCAGCATAGATACAGCACCCAAGTATTTCTTCGATGGCTCAAAACCCATCTCTGTCATACGTCGCTCGATATCATACAACCACTCCTCAGCCTCAGTCGGTGTTCCACTAAGAGATCCAGAAAAAGTCTTGATCCCATTAGCAAACAAAGTCTGGGAAATAGGGACTTCTGGAACGACACCTGATGCACTAACTACACCCTGAATCATCTGAAAAAACTGTCTACTCAAACTCTCATTAGTAGACTCAGCCGTAGGCTCGGGCCTAGAGAACGTTGCTCCACTAACCGGAGTGGCCACATCAACATCAAGAGTGGATGATGGAGCAGACAGGGCAGATATCGGAGCAGCTGAGGTGGTCGGAACTGAATGACCACTAGGGGCAGAAGGCTCGGTAAAAGGTAGAGGATTTACGGGGGTAGAGGTATCTACATGAGCAGATGGAGCGATCGGTGGGTCGTCCATCAAATCAGCAAATCTGACGGGTCGACCCCGTCTACGAGCAGGTCGTCTACCCCTGCTAGTGCTCATCTCGGAGAATCTATTAAAAAAAAAAATAAACTTAAGATCAGTTTATGACACCGGAGGATCGAACACAATTAAGCATGTAAAATAGTGTGACATGGCCTCTTTTCACAATAATTTGTAAAACACTTTTAAAACAGTATTTTATAAGGGCTTTTTCACAGTCCGAGGGTTTAAAACCAAAAGCTCTGATACCAATAAATGTAACCCCCTAGACCAGCCTATGCGGATAGACCAAGTCTAGTAAGGCACATTAAACTTTAAAACGCAAATAGAAAACATGACTTCAAAATAAACATTTATTTCGACAGCATATAGGCAGATTTTAGGGAAAATCATCAAGTCAAATAAACATGTTTAACACGTCAAACAGTAATATTTTTTCAAAATCATTCCATCATAGACTTTATAGATAAAATCATACATAACAAAATATAGGCACATGTCATCCTGAAAGTACAAACGATTGATAGAAACATTACATTCAGAGACAAATACCAAACGTGTCGATCCTCCTAGTATCGGTTACGGGATGGCCTGACCAAAATATCTGAAAGGGAAAAGAATTTGGGGCGTGAGCTAGAAAGCTCCGTGTGTTCCAAAAGTGCAAGTTAAAATATGAACAACAACAGAAAAATATACTTTTCTAGTTCAGAAACATAAAATTCAAGTAACGGTGCGGTCCGGTTTAATCTTTTCTCTACCCTCCAACCATACTCCAAGAGGCAGTTTCCCAAACTGCATCATAGGCATTAACCAGTGCACATTTGGCATCAGTGCCAACCTAAGGGAATACCTTAGGAACGGTACGGTACGGTATGGTAGGTATTACCCTAGCCGAAACATAGGAACCTGTAACGGTAAAGGAATTACCAGCTGGATCAGAGCTGAACCTACGGTCACTTCTAATTCAATCCCAAATAGCCCAGTAATATCCTATACAATAGTTCGGTTTTTGATAATAACTGAAAATTCGGTAAATATAAAATAAACATGTATTTTCAGAAGAACAGTAATCAGAGACATATTCAATCAAAATTTTGATGTATCACACATATAGTATAGTCATGTAAAACAATATTAAAACGATTATCTGTAGCACACAAGGAAACACACCTTCAAAGATGAGATCGGTCAGTCAACAGGTCTAACGGGCACTGGGATCACGCTCCGCTACAGTATTTGAGCCTATATGAACATTGATTATAGTTACAATCTAATTTACATCTTAATTCGTATTCAAAACTAGGTTTGAAGTCATACGAGTGACGATCGGATCATGAGGAGGTATAGATCGGGACGGGCCTGGCTGGGCGTAGGTACGATCTAAAGGTTCACTAGTACCTATTAGATCAACAAGTTAATATCAGTCCTTAATCATAAATATCCTCCTGAAAACATAGCTTATACATATGTATATTCGAGTTCAACTTTCAAATTGGGGGCTTTCGGGTTTGAATTTCAAGAAACGGGCTTCAAAAATGGACTCAGGACGTCGAAAAACATAAAATAGGGCTTTTTGGAAAATTTGACTTTTTGGTCAACGGTCAACGGTCAACGGTCAACGGTCAAAGTCAACGCTGACGTCATGCTGACGTCACTGTTGACCGGGTCGGGTCAACGGGTCGGTCAACGGGTCGGGTCAACGGGTCGGTCAACGGGTCGGGTCAACGGGTCGGTCAACGGGTCGGTCAACGGGTCGGGTCGGTTCGGTAAACGGGTCGGACGATGACGTCATGCTGACGTCACTGTTAATCGGGTCGGGTCAACGGGTCGGTCAACGGGTCGGGTCGGTTCGGTAAACGGGTCGGACGATGACGTCATGCTGACGTCACGCTGACGCGGCGGGTCTGGTTCGGGCGGTTCAATTCGTGACCAGACCGGTCTGAACTGACCGGTTCACTGCCACCGTCCAGGGTGGCCGGAAATCGCCCTGGACGGCGCGTGAAGCCCACGCGCCGCCGTGGACGGCGGAGCAAAATTTTGAAAAAAAACAGAATTCTCCAAATTTGATTTTCTATCACCCCAAACGCGTATTTAAGTCGAAAACTTACCGGATTTTCGCCGATTTGAGAAAAACCCCTTTTTGTTCGAAACCTTCAACGGCAAATTAACGGCAAACGGAGCGGCGGTTTGACGCGTGAAAAGGAGCGTTTTGTTCGGGTCGTCAAGACGGTTCGGATGGTGGTGGCGGTGAACGAAACGGCACAACTCGGCAATAGACGGTTGTTGGTGGCGTACGATTGTGGGTGGTGTTGAGAGGAAAATAAACTTAAAATTTTTGGGGGAAAGTGATCTGCAGAGATGAGGATAAATGATAATAATTGAGGGGGAGGGGATAACATAATTGGGGGGACAAAATGAGAGGGAGTGGGTAGGATATTATAATATTATAATATATATATATATTTTTTTTAATAGTGTTACAATACTTGATAAAATGGATATGTGGACTGCCCTATGGTATGATTATGCTATGCGTGAAAATGCATATGATTATGTATGAATGATGTTGCTTCCATGCATGATGTTATGATCGAATGAGCATGCAAAGTAAATTCTAAAAAATGTACATGTTAAATGAATTAATGAACTAATCACTTAACAAGATTACGCCCTTGGTCGATTGGACGTTCTAGATAAGAACGGCATGCCTAGAGTCTGAGCTCACCGTTTGATATTGCTTTGTGCAATCTTTGATAGTACTTTGTGTACTCTTGATAAGATGTGTGTTCTTGATTGTTGTTCGAGACACATGATGCTATGGGCATCCCCTTTGATGTTGTTTTGTGCAATACTTGATGTTGCCGCGGGCAACTATATGCGTTACATGTTACCCTTCCGATGGCTCGAATTTCTGTTACGACTATTCTACCATGGGCAAAGACATTAAATAAAATGCTTGGGCTATGAAACCAAATTAAAGGAATGAAATGAATTACAATGTGACATGAATTACATGAATTAAATGGAACTTGCTAAGTTAAATAAGCTTATGAAGTAGATAAAAGATTGTGTGACTTAGCATGATATGATATGATATGAATTGCTATGCTATGTGGACATTGATCCTTTTCGATTATGATACGAAATGTTATGATATGTGGACGTTGGTCCTTTCCGATTCTGATATGAAGCATATGAATTGCTTATAAGTCTGATTATGTGAAATTTGGGTAATGACCCTATTCGAATACATGTAATTAAGAAATAAGAAATTCTGATTTTTGAATGATAATTTGAGATCATTCGAATGACATGTTATGGTGAATTTGTGAATTCGATTTGATAAGTTAAAAATGCTATGTATGAATTAGCATGAGATCTTGATTAATTCAATTGCTAAGCATGAGATTGAGTATGCTGAAAATGGATTGTATTATGCTATTGATCAAATTATGTGCAAGCATGTGATAAATTATTGTGATATGTTATGTATTCGAGCATGTGCTATGAATGTTGATATGACATGTATTATGCTATGTGTATGAATTTTACATGAGCTTAGTTGGGTGCAATTGAATTGTTAATAAACCTAGCTAAGTAACCTTAATGCTTGATCACATTAAAGCTCAAGAATGAATTAGTTTTAGCATTACCTCGCTAAGTACTTTTTGTACTTATCGCTCCGTTGTTTTCTTCTTCCCAACCTTAGCAGGATAGCTCGGACCTTAAAGCTAGCTTTCGTTGGATCAAAGTTATCAAGTCCTCGAGATCACAGTTTATGAAATATGTACGATCTAAGTCTTATCTTTAGACTCCTAGATGGTGGCTTTGAAGCCTGTTTAAGGATTCGTTTTGTCGTGTTTGGTCGTAACTTAAGTTCGAAATGGTGTTTGAAATTATATGTTCCGTGATGCTTGGTTAGAAGGCTAGAATCATGTTTTGTATTTAAGTAGGTAGCCTCATTATTTTGTGTATAAAAATGTAAGTCAAGCTAGTGGTTGTGTCGATTCTTTTTGTTGTCCATAGTCGATAGCTTGACATGTTTAGGGGCATATAAATCATGATGTTTTGTAAGGTCCTAAGTAAAGGAAATCAAATGCCATGAAATTGGAATCTGTTATGTCTTGTATGAAAATTGAACTGGTTAATTATTGGTAATTTAGATTAAATCGGAAATCACCTAGACCATTTAGTTAAGTTTTCGAATGGCATGTAATTGATCAATTAAGAATTCGACATTATGACCTATTTGTAATGGTAATATGAAAATGATAATAAAAGTTTTAAATTGGCTCGTAATTTGGTAACATGAATAAAAGTAATTGTGTCTAAGTTCAGAAAGTTTTTGTTAGCCCATCTTCCGCGTGCGCATTAATAAGAATTACTGATTAAAATAATATCATGTTTTCCGAAATGCTTCCGCTTTTGTCTGATAAGTTCCGTTTGTCCGCTTTTTCTGTTTTCGGCAACACCCCCGGCTCCCGGCCCGGGTTGGGGGTGTTACATAACAGATCATTACTTTTTCCAAAATTCCCGTTTTACCCGAAAACATTTGATAATGCATGCAAAAATTTATTTTCGATTTAAAATTGATTTAAATCACCCAAGCCGAGTGTTGAACATGGCTCTGATACCACTAAATGTAACCCCCTAAACCCGACCCGGAAGAACTTGGTCGAATATAAGGAGTCAAGCTCAAAGTTTGTGTCTCACGCAAGCAACTTGGTTCAAAACTTTAATTCCAAAATAGATAGTAATAATAATACATAATACATATTGATAAAAATATTCCTGAAAATATTAAATATTCGAAATGTACATGCATGATAAAACGTAAATAACCCCAAATAAAACATTCGAAATCTGAAATTATATACCATTTGATAAAACATATAATACAAATAGGTCCAAGTATCATACTGATAGTAATAAATAAATAAAGCTGAAAAATGAGGTCCTTCAAGTACTGTAGCCTAGACTTGAGTATATGAAAATATAAACTAAGGGGGAGTCAGCGAAAACGCTCAGTGTGTCTCTATAGTGTAAACAGAACTAACAGTATCATCATATCAACAGAGTACATCAGACATTATCAGAATACAATTTTCCATCATGAATCAATTCAAGCACATCAACAAATACGAATGAATATGCAACACAATATGACATGCACCCAAGTACATCACCATCCGAAGAGTAAGGTTCCCCAGAACCACTCTCTACCTCATCACCATCCGAAGTAGAATCCAGCCCGTAGGGCGAAACCACTAATCTGAAGTAGACATCATCTCGAAGGATGAAGCTACTGAACTTCCCTGTACAGAATCCCAACCATAATGAGATGACATAAAATCCGAGCTCTGAATCTGAATGCATTATTTAGCAACAAATATGCATAATCATATAATCCGATATACAATAATCCGAATCTGAATGTATATACAAATATTGCATAACGTTACAGAATGTTGAACAAGTCAAACATCACAGATCAATAGAATATAATCATCATACATCATCAGACCACATCATGTATACATTTCAGCAAATCATCACATTTACATACAGAGCACTGTAAACAGGCAGCACATAAGAGAACACACCTCAAGTAGCTAACACTCAATGTCGACGGTGACGTTTCCCACGCTCAGCTCTATCTCTAGGTCGGTTAGAGTCAGCTCCTATAACAATTAAATACACCATCAAAGATACTACTACTATGCCAAGACACTGATAATATAAATATCGAATATATTAACAATTAAACTCACGAGCGGATCCCGATGTCTGAGCAACAGGAGGTCGTCCAGGTGGAGGAGGAGGAAAGATCTCAGTATCCGAGTCAATGTCGTTTGCAAATACGAATAATTCCAATTACTTTTTCCGATATGCAAATCTTTAAATACAAGAATAATCTAATAAAAGTGGTCAAAACGGTCTTTCAGGTTCGAATTTGGTGAAACGGTCAGCAAAATCATAATCAGGATATCGAAAAACATAAAATAGGCCATTTCTGAAAAAGTCAACGGTCAATGGTCAACGGTCAACACTGACGTCATTGCTGACATCATCGCACCCGTTAGCCAGTTCGGTTCTGGTGAATGGTCAGGTTCGGTTATGTTGTAGTTAACCCTTTGGACTAGTTCGGTTCGGTTCATTAATCTCTCAACCCAGCCTATTCACAGATTAGGTTTAACCCGGATCTTGGGCTCTCACCAACCCACTAGGTTCAGCCCACTCTCACACCCCTTTGGTTTAACTCAAACCCAACACACACACTTCAAGCCCAAAACCCCACACTCAACAACACCCACCAAAACTAAAACCCTAAGAACAATACCCATGACGGCGCTGGCCGCTGGCGACGCTCTGTTGACCTCCCATGGTCATTTTTCCGACCAAAACACCCAAATCAACCCGCATACAACGCAAGAAACAACACACAAACCAAACGTTTACCTACAAACCCAAACGGATGCAACAACAGTGACGCGGTAGAATACTGAACGGTTTTCGAACTGTTTCCGACGAAAAATGACGACGAGGGAGCAAACCCGGGATTGGGTTTCGATCGCGCAGCCACGGAAATTCAAACGGTGGTGTCAGACCATCTAATGGATGGCGTTTGGCCCTTGGCCGGAGTAACGACGATAGTCCATTTCCTTGTGTTTGTAAGAGAGAGAAAGGGGGAAACAGATGAAGTGAACGGCGCAAAAGGGTCTCAGAAATGAGAAAACATGTATTTAAATCACCCAAAATGGGTAAATTACAAGACAAGCCATCACAATTTTTAGGGTTCATGATACAGCACCGAAACTTTGCTTCCTATGCAAATTGATCACTAAAATTTAATTAGGTTTCAAATTAAAAATTCCCAATTATTAGGGTTTTTAATTTAGGAATCTCACTAATTTAGGTTTTCAAATTAGGCGAAAATTGGGGTGTTACAGTGTATTTCTTTAGGTAACTCTGCCACTTCTTCAGTAAGAAAAACCTTGGGTTTAAATATCCCTGCTCTAGACCTAGTGACCATAGGGTGTCTAGTAGAAACTTGTGCATTACTCAACTCATGCTGACTAATAGAGTTTGAATCTCGATCTTCAGAATGTGCATGCTGACTTAAAATTGGAGAATTATCATGCTGGGCAGGAGTTTCTGAATTATCACCTCGAGCTTCTGAATTATCATGCTGAACCAAGACTTGAGGGGCATGAGTTTGTTCATCACATGAATCTGAATTTTCATGTTGGGCAGCTTCTCCATTGACTGAAATTTGAGGATGAGCAGCTGGTTTATTGACTGGAGCTTGTTGTACAGCAGGGAACAAGGGCTCATTGTAGGGACCATGCTCTTGTTCATTGGAAGACCATGAGAAGCTGGAACAAGTAGTGAAAGGCATGCTACTAGAATCTGATACAACTGAAGTGCCATGGGACAATCCCTGTGTGGTAGGTATTGGACCAGAGTATTTAGCCTTATGTAGACTTGAACCCTCAGATGTATCTTTTCTACTGCAAGCAACCTGCAAAAATGGAAAACATTTTTCATTAAATTGTACATGAAGAGACACATAGACCTTACCATCATCACTAAGGCACTTATAGCCATGTTGTACTGAGCAGTAACCAAGAAAGGTACAGGGCTTGGAGCGAAACTGAAGCTTGTGTTGGTTGTAGGCCCTGGTTAATGGAAAACATTGGCAACCAAAAATTTTAAGGAACATGTAATCAGGTAACTTATGGAAGAGATTTTGATAAGGTGATAAATCACCTAAAATTTTCGTAGGCAACTTGTTTATAAGGTATGTTGAACAGTAAAAAGCATCAGACCAAAATTTGAAAGGAACTCCACTTTGAGCTAAAGGGGTTAGACCTAACTCAACTATATGTCGATGTTTTTGCTCAACCCTACCATTTTGTTCAGATGTATATGGACAAGTGCGACGAAACTCAATATCATGTTGCAAAAAATAACCTTCTAATGTTTTAAATTCAGTTCCACAATCTGATTGAATACTCTTTAGCTTAAAATCCAACTGTCGTTCAGCCATCTTATGAAAAATTAATAACAACATTCCTCACATCAGATTTCCAAAACACAAAGTAGATCCATGTGTAGCGTGTTGCAGCATCAAGAAAACTAAAATAGTAAGAAAAATTATTAGAAAGTAATGGTGCAGGACCCCAGACATCAACATAAACAAGTTGCAAAGGAGTATCATACACAGTGAGAGATTTCTGAAACTGCAATTTATGACTTTTGTCAAGTTTACATGCTTCACAGAAAAAGGATTCTTTATTAATATCAGAAATATTACATGTAGTGGACAACTTAGGTAGAGTCTCAAGAGAAGGGTGTCCAAGCCTTCTATGCCACAAATCAACACTAGAAACAGAAAAACAACTAACATTCTCTTCATGTGTAGAAACCAGATTACAACTTTGAATTTTAGAAGAGCTATTAGCAACAATATCAGAACTAATATCAGCAGCAAAATCATCAGAAGGAGAACCAATATCAGCAGAATCAGAATTAAAAAACATGGATGAATCAACAACATGTAAATCAGCAGCATGTAAAGGCATATCATCTGAAGAGACAAATTTGTAGAGACCATCACTTTGCAAACCTCGTAGAATCAGTTGTTGTGTCTCCAAATCCTTAACAACACAAGAGTCGAGAAAAAACTCAATAGAAACGTTGTTATCTTTCGTAAATTTAGATACTGACAGGAGATTTTTTTAATTAGGGGAACATGTAACAAATTACTTAAAATTAAAGGTCTAGACTTAGATGACAGTTTTGAAAAACCTATCCTAGAAATAGGAACCTTAGAATCGTCTGCAACTAATATCTTACCAGAACCAGAATAAGGGACAGAGGACACAATGTTACCTGCATCAGAAGTAAGGTGAGACGTGGCTCCAAAATCAGGGTACCACACTGCATCCCCATAGCTGAAATCTTCAGCAACAGCAGCGAATGTAGCCACCACCGCATCAGAACCGGTGTTTGGAGAGGAATTGACAAAGGCTTGAGACTCTTGAAGCTCCTCATTAAAGCCTTCAGAATAGGAGACTTGATTGACGAGGGAGTTACCACCAACACATTCGAAGGCTTGGTTGAAACGATAGAAACAATGCCCGGCTAAGTGTCCAAGTTTACCGTAAATCTAACATTGCGGGCGCAAACGGCCGCCATAGAACCTTCCACCACGACCTCTGGACGATGTGCCTCGAGACGGATGATACATAGGGGCTGTCGAACGAAACCCTACAGACGGCCACTGAGAATTCAGGTTGTGAGAATAACCAATGTTAGGGTTACTAGTCTCAACAAACGGGCTTGAAAATGGGCCTTGATGGGTTTCACGAGTCAAATTAACCAGAGAATTTTGACTCAATAATTCTATATACCGTGACTCTGTATCAAGAAGGACATTCACAACTCTATCAAGCTTATACGGCTGCTGACTGGACGTAATAACGGCCACCACCGATTCATACTTCGGCGGTAGACCAGAACGAATGGCTGATATATGCATTTTTTCCGTGAGAGGATTACCGCAAGCAGCAAGATTATCACAAATCCCTTGGATTTGAGCGAGATACTCTTTCATGGATTGATCACGCTTTCGGATATTCTTCAAACAACAGTGAAGGTGCATCAACTGGTAGTAGAAGTGACGGAAAAGATATGTTTAACCTTCTCCCAGATATCTAACGCGTTCTTGCAATTGACAAGAGATGGAAGAATAGAAAAACCGATCGATGAGAGAAACCAAGAACAGAGAGCATTGTCTTCTTGTTTGTACTTGACGAACTCTGGGTTAACAGTGCGAGCACCACCTTCACCAACATATTGAGTAGGCACAGTCATAGATCCATCAATGTGATCTACAAGTGCTAGACTCTCGATGGCGAACAAGACATGTTGTTTCCAAAGGAGATAGTTTGTATCATTAAGACGAATAGAAATCGTCTTGTTGGTGAAAGGTTTAGAACTATTATTAGCCATGGAAGAAATCTCTGATACCATGTGAGATTATGGCTGACAGAGGGATTGAAAGAAAGGAATTCAAGAAGGAAGGGACTAAGAAAAAATGAATTCAAGAGAGAAAGTGTGTATTATTATTCCAGTCAAAAGACGTGCATACAAGAGTTCACAAATCCTTCTTATATAGAGAGAGGATTCTTGAAGAGATCTTGAGATAAAACTAACTCCTAGCTGTACATAGTTGTTGAAACTAAATGCAACTAATTAAGCAACTGATTATCCAACTGACAAATAATAGAAATGAGCTCATAGCTCTAACACGGACTCTATCTCCCACGGTAATGCCCGCTAACAAGGAAAACATGTTAGACTATATTACTGAAGATGGAGCGGCAAAAGACATGGATAAAAGCATTGATTTGCAAACCTCATAGTTCTGTCATAAGGAGATATGTTTTTCGAAAAATTCATATTTTACAGAATTATTATACATTCACCAAGAATTCAACAAAGCAACTTTTTGGTAAGACATTCTTTTTCTGTCATGAGTATAGCCTTATTAAATTGATAGAGTTTGGATCCAAGAGGGTATTTTCCACAATATTCTTACCCTTCACAAATATAGTTTGATTGAGAAAAATCGTGTTAGGGAAGAAAGTAGTCAGTCTGTTAACCAGGTTGTGAGTGATAGTTTTGTAGATCATGAAGTAGAAGACTTAGGCACAAAACAAGAGCAAGGGCATTAATAGCAGGTGTAAAGTGTTCATAAGTTCTATATTTTGTGCGCATTCCATCTCATATTATTGATGTTCTTAAGTACAATTTAGGCAAAATTAGGTTCATGCATTGTATATTACAATATTATTTACTTTTCCATGCTTTTATTGATTATCTTTTATTTGGTAAGGAAAAGATGATGTTTTAGTTTAGTTTTAGTTTCAGGTACTAGAAGCTGGCAGAAGAAGAGAGGAGCCGAGGAGCTGATGCTAAGGCAGCAGATCAGAGAGCTGTACTGATGTAGTTCTAAGTAGAGAAAGCCACTGTCGAGTATCCGTCGCCGCCATACCTGCCGCTTAGAGCAGCAAGATGAGAAATTGGAGAATTGTAGTGCAATCTGTAGAGCAGAAAATCTTGATTCCAATGATGCCATTCACTCAATTTTTCTGATGCCTGGAACAGCGGACAGAGCCGCCGAAGGAGGAGATCAAGATAATTTACAGTGCAAGGTAACGAGAAGAAGTCCACATTCAACTCAAAGAAGTCAGAATTAAAGGTTTCATTTAATGCAAAAGCTAGTTTGAAGACTTCTACTCCAAGGAGGACTTGACCTAGCTAATGCTTATATATACTTGACATATTTTGTAATTGTAGACAACTTAGGTTTTCCCTTAGGCATAGTTTAGGTTTTCTTGCCGCCGATTATGTTCCAAATTCTCTTTTGGGTTTGGGTTATGTTGTAAACTAGTGTGAGAAAGGTTGTTTAGGAATTAAGTTTGTTTTTTGCAATAAAACTTCAAGGTTTGCTTATTCCATGCTCTTCATAGTTTTCAATTAAGTTCGAAAGATTAGTTGTTAACTATCTATCTGTTCGGTATCGAGAGAGTCAAACTCACGAAAGGGATAAGTACGATCCTCACTCTAATCAGGTGTTGATCAATCCAGCCTAGACATAGGTTAGGGTTTAAGGCGGCTAAAAGAGGACGAACCAAGGTTGTTGTCTTTGCAAGATTCACGTCGTGACGGGTATTATATGCAGTGGGAAACAACAGTATTCTGGCTTAGACATAAGCGGTTCAATATCGAAGCGTTCTACCGAGCCTTGAAGGACTGCCGAGTTTGCCGTCGAGCCATCCGTCCATTCCACTGCCGAGGCAGTGAAAGAGTCAAAGCAACCAATCTGTCATCTTTCGTCGAGGCAGCAAAGTCTGGCAGCGCAGAGCAACTTAACCTATTCAATGCAGTTTCACACTACGAAGCAACATAACCTGACCCATTTTATCAATCTGATCTCTTCTATCAATTACTTGTGTTTTATTTACTTTTAATTCTTTTATAAACTAAACTTATTTGTGCATTTAATTTTCATTGCGCAGGAATTACAATTCGAGTAAGCTGTCCAATCCTTGTGGGAGACGATATCTTTTATACTGTAACTTAACAAGAGTGTGCACTTGTGCTCATATCTAGAGAACACCCTAACGCTTTACAGCAGGCAACGATGAAGAAGTAGCAAAAAATAATTTAATTGCTGAAGTGAAATCAACTCCAACTATAAACCATACATATTTAAAAAATTGGAGGTAAACCCATCTAGCCCAAGGGCCTTATCACCCCCTTCACAAAAAAAAGCAATCTTAATTTCCTCATTAGAAACATCCCTATCCAAAATTTCATTTTGGCCATTGATATTTTTTATAAACATGTTACTAAAGTATTATAACTAATATTAGTCTGGTACTATTAAAAAACAATATTAGTATGGTGGATGTTGATATTATTATAACTAATATAAAAATTTCAAGAAAATACCTAAATGTATTCACAAATAATTCCAAAGTTTATTCAACTCTAAAAATCTATTCATCATATTATTTGTTTGAAACAAATGTTCATTTAATAATTTTCATAACATATTATATGTTATTAAGCTAATAAAGTAAAAAATAATCAAAGAAAAATAGATTATATACAATTTGAATTGTGTTGCTTACAAATAAACGAATACTTTATATGCCATTAATGTAATTATCAACTCCAGCTCAACCTAAAATTTTTAGGTCTATTTAAATATAATTTTTAGCCTAAACTAAGTACATTGTCATTATAAGATAGTTGGCTTAATGTTTGAAGTTTTAAAAAGAACACGTGTTACTGTGTAATTTTAGGATTTTAAAAGTTCTAAAGTAAAATTTTTCTCTACCCTCTCTCCTCAACCCTGCTAGGATTTAATACTCATTTTCATGTTGGGATGGCGCGGCTCGGCTTGCCGTGAGCGGTAGCCACCTCTTTTTTTTTTCGTTTTTTCCTCTCTTTTCCTCCACCCTCCTTCTCTAGATCCTTCTTTATTTTGGTTCTCGTTCTACCCTAACCTTTTGTGGTCCCTCCGATTGGCTCGTTGAGGGTTTTTGTCCCCCGAAACCGGCTGTGTCTTCCCCATGGGTCGGCCATCGAGGCTGAGTTTGATTTTTTCCTCTAGGTGGTGGGGTGGTGGGTTTTTTTGTTGAGGGCTCTCCCTCGGTTTTTCCCTTTTATTAGCTCTTTTGGAGTTTTTTTTATTTTTTTCTTCTTTCTTTGCATGTGACGGTTTGAAAGGGGTCTCGGTCTCCTTCTTCGCTCCATTTCATCAGCGGTGGTTGTGGGATGTGCTTTTGCCTCTCCTTCAGACTACAACGACTCCAGATATGGTCTGATGGAAGTTCACTCTACATTACAAGTAACAGTTCTCGTCCTTCAGTGCTCCTCGGAACGACATGCAACTAGTGACCATGGATCTGCTGGTTTAGTGCTCGTCATGGCTTTGGCCGATGGTGTTTCTCTCTGCTTGTTTTTGTCTCGGTCGCTCTTCGATCGTTCTTTTGTTTCTTGTCTTGTCTCGTGTCTGTTTTTCTTGGTCTTTGGTTCGTTTGTTCGTATGTTTCTTTGTTTTTTGCCTTTTGTTTATGTTTGTCAAGTTGTTCATGTTTTTTTTATGTCTCTTTGTATATTTTCTTTGTTTAATGAAGCTAGTTGGTTCTATTGTTCAAAAAGAACATGTGTTAGAATCACAAGACAAGAGCTACTATTTTTCCGCTAGCCATCAAATTACATATATATATATATATATATATATAATTTTTTTGAACAATGACATCTGGATTTTACAACACACTATGATAAATACTATGCATCAAAAAGAGAAAAAATGGACTAGTCCACTAAAAATCTCATACAAATGTGCAAAGAGAAGCAAACACTTCTATAGCATACCATCAAAACATATAAACTTTCATGAATCTCCTTATCTCTAGCCAAACGAGACGCTTTACAGGATGAAAAAGGAGTGGTGAGCGAACCAAACTATCAGTTAGATTGCTCCACTACACAGTTCTGATTACATCGGCTAACAAACCATCAAACGAGTGGAGATCAATATTTTCTATGATCATCAACAAAATCAAATCAGAAAACTAGAGACGTGAGGAACTTTATACAAGCACCAAACGACAACAAATATATGTTGAAATCGTGCCAAAGGACATATGGAATGAACCACAAAAGCTAATGAAAAGCGTCCCACAAAGACAAAGAAAATGCATGCCACAAGAGCAGAGATTCTTATTAAAATTGAGAAAACAAAACATGAAAGAGCGAGAAAATAGTGAACATCGGTGGTCGACAACCAATACTAAGACTAATTGCTGGTCGCCGGCCAGGGAATCAAAAGGAGGGAAAGCCGCATCGTAAGGATTTTTAGAGAACAGAAAAATTATATATATAGTTATCATACAATGATATATGCCACCAACATAATTTATTTAGACAACTAAAATAAAAAACTTAAGGGGTGTAAGAAGTTCTTGAACTTTTAAAAAAAAATCAATTAAGTCTATATACTTTTTTGCACTCAATTAAGCCATTGAGCAAATAAATTTAGTCAATTAAACTCTTTGACTAACATTGGTTGCTGAATCTAACATGTTTTTTGTAACGCCCCGGTTTAGGGCCCGGGAGTTTATCGATTTTGATCTAGGATTAGTTCGGGTTAAATGGGATTTAAAATGATGATTTTATAAAAGTTACTTTTATTTACAAAAAATGCCATTAATAAAAATGGAAGATGGGATTTTAAGTAAAATGAAATGTTTTGAAGCTATCTTCTTCTTCCTCCTTCAAACAAATATCATGACACTAAAACCTCCCCAACCCCAAAACATTGTTCCATTCATTTCTCATCAATTTCAAGAGCATTCATCAAGGTAAATATGTTTTTGACTTCTCCTCATCTTTCTAAACATTTCTATGGTTTTAGTATTTAATTAACTCCATTTTTGTGACATTTCAAGTATTCAAATTTTAGGGAAAAGGTGGAAGCTATAATGGGTTTTTGTTAGGTTTTTGATTTGTAAAGATAATATATGTTTTATTCTTGCTCTTAAGTGTATTATATGTTAAAATGATGGTGTTTTATGGAAATCTCGAAATAGGTATAAAAATGAGATTTTTAGGTTGAAAAAGTTGGGTTTTTGGGATGGTTTTAGGTTGAAATGTGGCTGGTGATTCCTTTGATGATGAGGGATGTTTCTAGATGTTTTTGGGTGTGTTTTGATGGTTGGGATGGATGATTTCAGTGTGGGGTTTGTTTAGAACGAAAATGGTGAAGTTTGGATGAAATTTGGATTCGAATTGATGTGTTTTGATTGCAAGAGTGAGTTTCCGGGTTGCTACTGGGTTACAAGTGTATTAGTGTCCTAATAGTATGATTTGGATTGCTTTAAACATAGGAATCGGGTTCGGGTGCTTTGGGTGCGATACCGGGTGCTACGGAGGCTTGAGATCGATGTTTCGGCTTCCGTTTGGGTTCATCGGTGAGTGGATACTATTTTGGAATCTTATTTATGTTCAATGAAGGTTTGGGGGTTTGGGTGGAGTCTTAGAGACTAACCTAGACCCAAGAGTAAGTTCATCTAACCTCGTTGTTGGTTGATTTTCGACTCTCGTGAATATGTGTGTTGTAGTGATACTTTTGGATTGCTTTTACTCTTGTCAATGTTGTTGTGTAGTCGTTGTTGGTATCAAGCCTCACATGATGGTTGTCGTTACTACGGTGATGTGTAGTCCCACCGGTAGTGACTAATAGGAGAGTACGGTGATGTGTAGTCCCATCGAAAAACTATTAGTCGAACGGTGATGTGTAGTCCCAACGGGTTTTGGTTATGCATGTGCATACCTTGTATTGTGATGACTGTGATTCATTACGTCTTTCCTTAAATGATTTTGCTTAAATCTAAGTTTATGTTTTAAAAACTGCATTGTTGTTGTGTTTTAGAGCTCCGCTCACTAAGCTTCTAGCTTACGCTCTCTTTTCTTCAACAATGCGGATCGTTAGAGGTTTCAGGAGGCAAGTGGGCAAGGGAGGAAACTCTTGGAGTTCTCATTAAGCTCAAAGTATGGTTTATGTTGTGTAATAAGGCTTAGACAATGGGAATGCTAGTTTTGTATGTTATGGAGTTGGTGTCCAAACTCATTTACTATGGTTTTTTTATGTTCAAACACGTTTAAAATGGTGATGCTATGTTATGCTGAGGTCTAATGTTGCCTTGTATGAATTGCTTGGTGTTTTGGTATGCTAGTGCTTTTGTATCTAAGGTTGCATGTGAACTTAGAGCTTGAAATCTAAATTGTTGCCTTAATGCATGTCGAATGATGTGACTAGGATTCCTTGCTTCTAAAACATATGCATGATATGTTGCTTTATGGTTTTGATGATTTGGGACACATTTGGAAACCTTTGGAAGTGTCTAAGTATGTTTTGGGGGCAATCTGGGTGCATGTGTTTCGAAACGCTCAAGAGGGTTTCGAAACGGGTGTAGCTCCAAGAATACTCGTATCGGAACGGGGGTGGTGTCATTTCGATACGATTTGACACTATTAGCCCTCGTTTTGGAACTCGTTTTGATACATTTCGAGACTGTGAACCCCCGTTTCAGAACCCGTTCCGATACATTTTGTTACTGTAGACCCCCGTGCCGGAACAAAATGGACCGTATCGGTACGGCCTGGTCTAGCTTTTAAACTAGAGCCCGCGTTTCGGAACGGGCAAGCTTGTTTCCAAATGCAGGCCTGTAAATTGGCTTTTTGGCATCTTCGAAGGTTCTCGGATGTTGTGTTTTAGTCCTGATTGTTTGTAAGCTTCCTTGTTAGGTTTGTGTGTATCTTTTATGTGTGGTTCTGGTTTTGTAAGCATGCAATTGGCTAACCTAATGTTTTCTTGTGTGTTATGTGTTTGTTGTTTTAGATTTTATCTTCGGTATGGTGAGACCGAAGGGACGACCTAGAGCGGGTGACCAAGCACCCGTGAATGAGCCTCATGTTCCTTCTACTCTCGATGGTAATGGAGTGGGTGGCGAAGGTAATGTGCCTCAGGCTGGTGCGCAAGTCGGAGGTGATGGTAATGGGCCTCAGGCCGGTGCAAAGGTTGGGGGTAATGGAGCCCAAGCGGGTCAGGGTCAGGTAGGTGCGGACATGACCCATTTGATTCAGACCATAGCTGGAGCTTTTCAGACAGCTTTGGTCGGTATGCAAGCTGTAGCACCACCTCAGGGTGCGGGGACTGGTTTACCACTTGAGAGGCTCCGTAGTTTGGGAGGAGTTGAGTTTCGTGGTTTGACTCCCGAGGGTTCAGAGGCCTGACTAGAGAGTACTACACGCATCTTGGGTCAGATAGGGTGCTTAGACATTCGTAAGTTGGGTTGCATCGTCTCCTTACTTCAGGGGACGCATACACTTGGTGGACCATTGTTACTTCGGGTATGGCCGAAGCGGATGTTACGTGGGAGTTCTTTAGAAACTCCTTTAAGATGAAGTATCTCGGAGTCCGATATCTGGATAAGAAGAAGAGAGAGTTTATTGCCTTGGTTCAGGGTAGCAAGATAGTGTCCGAATACGAGGTTCAGTTTGTGAGGTTAAGCCAGTATGCACCCGAGTTGGTTCCCAGTGAGAGGGAACGGTGTGAGCGCTTTCGATATGGGTTGACTAGAGATGTGAAGACTTACATGCTTGCCTCTAACTACATCGAGTTTGATGTTTTGGTCTCTAGGGCCAAGGATATTTAGTAGAACTTAGGCTCCAGTGCTCGTGCTAGTGGGTCCGATTCCGGGAAGAGACACGCGGATTGGGATAGAGATCATGCCAAGAGGTATAGGGATAGGAGGTATCAGCTCGATTCGAGTCATAGGGGTGGTAACTATGGATGGGGCCATCAGGGCCAAAGAGCTGTTGTACACACTCCGGAGTGCACTAGATGCGGGAGACGCCATTAGGGTGAGTGTATGGGTGCCTATGGGGTGTGTTGGAACTGTGGTTCCCGAGATCAATTGAGCCGTAACTATCCACACCCGGCTAGGGGTGGACTGGCTCTAGCTAGGGGTTTTGAGCATCAGAGAGGCCGTGGGCGCGACCGTGGTAACTTTCATCCGAGGAATGATGGTCAGAGGAACTTAGCTCATGTAGTGGCAGTTCAGCCCGAGGGTGGAGGACCGGCTAGGGTGTATACACAACGAGAGGCTGGGAATGACACGAATGTCATTGCAGGTAATTTCTCGTTACAGTCTTTGAGTTTGCTTTCTTTGATAGATTCGGGGTCGACACATTCGTATATTTTGGGTGAACACGCAAGGTCTCTAGGTTTACCGTATGAGTGGTTAGAGGTAGGTGTAAATGTTACTAGTTCATTCGGTGATACCGTAATAGTTAGGAAAATGTATAGGAGGTGTCCCTTGAGGATTCAGGGCCACGTGTTTTCGGTTAACATGATGGAGTTGTTGTTCTACGATTTTGATGTGATTTTGGGTATGGATTGGCTTATAGAGCATAGACCTAGGGTTGACTTTGAGACCAAGAGAGTCTCCTTGAAGCTTACAGATGACTTTGAGGTTGTGGTAGTTGGCGAGAACGTTAGGTTCTTGTCCAATGTTGTTTCTGCTTTGGAAGCTCAGAGGTTGATGGATTCGGGTTGCCAGGCTTACTTGGTTTATGTGATGAATTCGAATATGAGTGAGGTTAGGCCGCAAGACATCAGGACAATTTGTGATTTTCCGAGTGTTTTTTCGGAAGAGTTGCCGGGTTTGCCTCCAGACAGAGAAGTTGAGTTTGCTATTGAGACGTATTCTGATTCTGCACCCGTGTCTATTACTCCGTATAGAATAGCACCGAAAGAATTGAAAGAGTTGAAGACACAGCTTCAGGAGTTGTCAGATAGGGGTTTCATTAGGCCTAGTATTTCTCTGTGGGGTGCTCCGGTCTTGTTTGTGAAGAAGAAGGACGGTAGTATGAGGATGTGTATAGATTATAGGCAGTAGGACATGGTAACAGTGAAGAACAAGTACCCTTTACCTAGTATATGTGACTTGCTTGATCAATTGAGAGGTGCTTCAGTGTTTTTGAAGATTGATTTGAGATCCGGTTACTACCAGTTGAAGGTGAAATATGTGTACATACCGGAGACAGCTTTCCGTACACGTTATGGGCACTATGAGTTCTTGGTAATGCCTTTTGGTTTGACTAATGCTCCAGTTGCATTTATGGACATGATGAACCGAGTGTTTCACGAGTTTTTGGGCAGGTTTATGGTAGTGTTCATAGATGACATCTTGGTGTACTCTAGGACCGAGGAAGAGCATGATGAGCACTGGCGGTTAGTGCTTCAGACCTTGCTTGAGAATCAGTTGTATGCCAAGTTGAGTATGTGCGAGTTTTAGATTAAGGAGGTAGTCTTCCTAGGTCACGTGATCTCGACCAATGGGATTAGTGTGGACCCCAAGAAGATAAAAGCCATAGTGAGTTGGAAACAACCGAAGTCAGTGATGGAAATCCGTAGCTTCCTAGGCTTTGCGGGTTATTATCGAAGATTTGTCGAGGGATTTTCAAAGATAACGGCTCCTCTAACCAAGTTGCTTCAGAAGAATGTTCTGTATGAGTGGTCGGATGCAAGACAACAAGCGTTCGAGAAGTTGAAGAAAGCCTTGACCGAAGCTCCCATCTTGATTCAGCCTGAACTGGGAAAAGAGTTTGTGATTTACAGTGATGCATCGTATGTAGGTTTAGGTTGTGTGCTTATGCAAGAAGGTAATGTTGTAGCTTATGCTTCGAGACAGTTGAAGGTTCACGAGAAGAACTATCCCACTCATGATATTGTGTTAGCCGTAGTAGTGTTTGCTTTGAAGATCTGGAGACACCATCTTTATGGTGAGAAGTGCACCATTTATACCGACCACAAGAGTTTAAAGTACTTGATGTCTCAAAGGGAGTTGAACCTTAGACAACGTAGGTGGTTAGAGCTCCTTAAGGATTATGACCTCACGATAGAGTACCATCCGGGTAAGGCAAACGTAGTGGCCGATGCTTTGAGTAGAAAAGTGACAGTTGAGTTACGAGCTATGTTTGCGAGATTGAGTGTGTCACAGAATGGTGGTTCGATAGTCGAGTTTCAAGTTAAACCGTCGTTGGCTCAGTTGATCCGAGAGAAACAGTTGCAAGATGAGTCATTGGCACCTCACGTGCAAGATATAGCCGAGGGTAGACCCACATATTTCTGTTTTGGTGAGAATGGGATCCTATGTTTCAAGGATAGGATAGTAGTTTCGGAAAATGCCGAGTTAAGGCGTATCATCTTAAACGAAGCACATAACAGTCCTTTTTTTATGCATCCGGGTAGTACGAAAAAGTATTGTGGGTTGAAAGAAGAGTACTACTGGGTTGGGTTGAAGAAAGATGTGGTCGAGTTTGTGAGTAAGTGTATGGTATGTTAGAGAGTTAAAGTCGAGCATCAATTTCCTTTAGGTTTGTTACAGCCGTTGAAGATTCCGGAATGGAAGTGGGAACGTATCACCATGGACTTTGTGTCAGGTTTACCGTTGACTCCTTCGAAGAAAAATTCAGTGTGGTTTATAGTCGATAGATTTACTAAGTGTGCTCACTTCATACCTGTTCATACTACCTACACCTTAGATAAGTTGGTCGATCTGTATATCAGTGAGATAGTGAGGTTGCATGGGGTACCGAAATCTATTGTGTCAAACCGAGATCCGAGGTTCACAGCTAGATTTTGGGAGTGTTTGCATCGTGCTTTAGGCACTTGGTTGAACTTTAGTACTTCGTATCATCCGCAGTTAGATGGTCAGTCAGAGAGGGTGATTCAGGTGTTGGAGGACATGTTGAGGTGTTGTATTATCGACTTTTAGGGGTCTTGGGAGAAGCATCTACCGTTAGTAGAGTTTGCGTACAACAACAGTTATCAGGCTAGTATCTAGATGGCACAGTATGAAGCTCTGTATGGTAGGTGTAACACCTCGAATTTACCCTTAATTCAAAAACCCTAATTTTGAAAATCCCTAAAATTTAAACCCTAGAATTTGGGAATCAAGTTAAAACCCTAAATTAATTTGGAAATTTCTTTAATGAAATCCTAATTTCAATTGATGGGCTTATTAGGTTATAAATCTTATTTCAGTGGCTAAAATGAATAAATGAGAACCCTTGTGGCTGTTGTGTAATAAGAAGAATATCGGGAGACCTTTCCCATGCGTTTTACTCCTTGTGTAGTGTATTTGATTATGTTTTTAACCCTAAAAGTCTCTTCAACTTCTATTTTGGAAACTTGCCAGTCGCTCTCCCTCACCCTCTCCCTCTCGACATCTCCCTCTCCTCTAACCATTACGGTCCGACAAAGCTCCGATCAGCCACCATCTGCCGTCTGTTTCACGTTTTGTCACCACCGTTCGACTCTCTTTCCTTTCGCGAACCAACCTCGGTCCTCGTTTTTCCTTCATCGGCCTCCATTTGCGATTTAACAGTGAGAAACTCTTCGGTTTCTCTTTGGTTCCGACCTTCACCACCGCGTGCTCCTCCACTCGTCTCTTCCGTTTGGATTTGGGTAAGTGTTTGAGTAAGCCATTGTTGACTGCCTCTTTTAGATTTGTACCTTTTATGTTATGTTTGTGAATTCTGAAATCTTTGCATTCTCTTCGTGGTTGTGTTCGCGCCACCGAGCACGTCCAAGAGTGGTGTCGCCGTCGTTGATGTGTAACCATGGCCGCCGCTGTCATCGCATTATCTCCAGCAAGTTACGTCACCACCGTTCGTACATTTGTACTGTCGTCGCACAATGAACCACTAATGCCGCCACCCTTGTTGATCTGCCGCCGTCGTTGGGTTAGGTTGCACCGTCAAGGGGTTCTGTGAACCCTAGCCATATCTGGTGGAAAGGGGTGATGATGATGGGCTTTGGGAGTGGGGGTGTAGTTTGGGTCTGGTGTTCGGCCCGTGAGTTGTGTGTGTGCATGGCTGGGTTTGAACCATATCATGAGGCCCAGATTGTGTGTGTGTGTGTTTAAGTGTTGAACCAAAAATTAAAGGACCCAATAAACTGAACCGGTAATGTGAACCGATCGAACCATGGACCAGTGAACCGGATATGACCTTTTTGATAATTTTTTACTAGAGTTGACCGAAACAGTTTGACTTTTGATAGTTTGACCCTTTGACCAGTATCAGTTTGACCGAGTTGACTTTGACCAGTCCAGTCAACATTGACCGTTGACCTTGGACAGTTGCCTTTGACCGTTAGAGTTGACAACTTTGACCAGAGTTGACTTTTCAGAAAGCGTTTATCTTAACCTTTTCTCGACGTCTTAAGTCCGTATCCACTGCCCGTTTTGCCTAATTAGTTTCCGAAAGCTAAGTTTTGCTCATTTTAAGTATTGTTATTGGAATCTGATAAGTTATGGATTTCAGAATCTAATTCAGAATATTCTCGTGTTCAAGTACTGACCTTGAGACCGTTGGGTTACCTCCAGTTGTTCAGACCAACCGTACACATTCTTCGAGATCTTCATGTGAGTATATCATCAGTTCGATTTTTAGTGTTTTAGTTGGTGGCTTTAGTGATAGAAATAAATGCTAATATAGAATTCATACCTCGTAGGTCTTGATTCGGTGAGATCCGAGTGTGAGGCTCGCCCTTCTCGAGATTAGAGCTTCTGTGGCTAAGGTGTGTTTCTTGGGGTGTTTTCAGTAAATGTTTTATTCTTGCTTGATTTATTATTTGATTAATTATGGTTTGAGACTATTTGAAACATCATGCATAACATAATGAAATGTGTTTTAAATCAAGCATCTGATTATCAGAAAATATGATACTCGTAAGAGTTTGGATTTATGATTTTACAAATCATATCATGTATCATTTGTTCGGAATTGTCTTTAGAAAAAGTGAGAGAAATCTCCACTCTGGCGAGGGAAACCTCCACTCTGGCGAGGGCAACCTCCACTCTGTATGATATTGGATATTCGAGTATTGCATCATGCATCGGACATCATAACATTTATGATTTTGATTTATCGGATACACTCTATTTTCGGAAATGAATTTATCAGAAAATGAAATATTGTTTTGATTCTGTGTTTTGTTTATACAAAATGACACACTAAGCTCTTTAGCTTACACCCCTTAGTTTTTACTTTCAGATACTCAGACTTATTAGGCGACTCGGTACTTGGAGCATCTCTTGTTTATTCGGATATATTAATATTTAGTATGAACTCTTTTGACTACTTTGATTTACTATTTTAATATTATTTGGAATATTCGTGTAATATGGACATTGAGAATGTTTATAATTTGGGATTATTGGATGCATGCATTTACGAACTTGTTTTTAGATATTTTAATTAATTATCATAATCATATTAATTATTGGGTTTCTAATTATTCAATTGATTATTATGAATTTTATTATATTTAACCTAAGTTGTTTCTTGTGGGACAAGTTTTCAAACCTAACTTCCTAAATTTGACTTTTTCTTCTAAGTCGGGTTTAGGGGTTACAGTAGGAGGTGTTGAACACCTATCTATTGGGTTGAGGCCGGACAGAAGCTTGTACCGATGCCCGAATTGCTTAAGGGCATTACCGAGAAGGTAAAGTTGATATGTGATTGCTTGAAGGCAGCTTCAGACCGACAAAAGTCGTATGTCGGTTTGAAAAGAACAGAAATAGAGTATGCTGTGGGCGAGAAGGTGTTTTTGAAAGTCTCACCTTGGAAGAAGGTGATGAGGTTTGGTAGGAAGGGTAAGTTGAGTCCGAGGTTCATTGGACCTTACGAGGTGGTTGAGAGGATCGGTCCTGTTGCGTATAGATTGAGACTCCCGACCGAGTTAGAAAAGATTCACGATGTGTTTCATGTATCGATGCTCCGAAAGTATAGATCAGATCTGTCTCATGTAATGCCAGTGGAAGAGATTGAGTTGAACCCCGACTTGTCGTATGATGAAGAGTCGGTTGAGATTCTTGCTACGGACAAGAAAGGAAGACATGGAAAGACAGTTTCTGTATCTCTTCCCGTCATGTAATTTCGGGGACGAAATTCCTTAAGTGGGGGAGAGTTGTAACGCCCCGATTTAGGGCCCAGGAGTTTATCGATTTTGATCTAGGATTAGTTCGGGTTAAATGGGATTTGAAATGATGATTTTATGAAAGTTGCTTTTATTTACAAAAATGCCATTAATGAAAATGGAAGATGGGATTTTAAGTAAAATGAAATGTTTTGAAGCTATTTTCTTCTTCCTCCTTCAAACAAATATCACGACACTAAAACCTCCCCAACCCCAAAACATTGTTCTATCCATTTCTTCATCGATTTCAAGAGCTTTCATCAAGGTAAATGTGTTTTTGACTTCTCCTCATCTTTCTAAACGTTTTTATGGTTTTAGTTTTTAGTAAACTCCATTTTTGTGACATTTCAAGCATTCAAATTTTATGGAAAAGATGGAAGCTTTAATGGGTTTTTGTTAGGTTTTTGATTTGTAAAGATAATATATGTTTTAGTCTTACTCTTAAGTGTATTATATGTTAAAATGGTGGTGTTTTATGGAAATCCCGAAATGGGTATAAAAATGAGATTTTTAGGTTGAAAAGGTTGGATTTTAGGTTGGTTTTAGGTTGAAAACGTAGATGGTGGTTCTTTTGATGATAGGGGATGTTTCTAGATGTTTTTGGGTGTATTTTGATGGTTGGGATGGATGATTTCAGTGTGGGGTTTGTTTAGAACGAAAATGGTGAAGTTTGGATGAAATTTGGATTTGAATTGATGTGTTTTGGTTGCAAGAGTGAGTTTACGAGTTGCTACTGGGTTACAAGTGTATTAGTGTCCTAATAGTATGATTTGGATTGCTTTAAACAGAGGAATCGGGTTCGGGTGCTTCGGGTGCGATACTGGGTGCTATAGAGGCTTGAGATCGGTGTTTCGACTTCCGTTTGGGTTCATCGGTGAATGGATACTGTTTTGGAATCTTATTTATGTTCAATGAAGGTTTGGGGGTTTGGGTGGAGTCTTAGAGACTAACCTAGACCCAAGAGTAAGTTCATCTAACCTCGTTGTTGGTTGATTTTCGACTCCCGTGAATATATGTGTTGTAGTGATGCTTTTGGATTGCTTTTACTCTTGTCAATGTTGTTGTATAGTCGTTGTTGGTGTTGAGCCTCACATGATGGTTGTCGTTACTACGATGATGTGTAGTCCCACCGGTAGTGACTAATAGGAGAGTACGGTGATGTGTAGTCCCATCGAAAAACTATTAGTCGAACGGTGATGTGTAGTCCCACCGGGTTTTGGTTATGCATGTGCATACCTTTTATTGTGATGATTGTGATTCATTACGTCTTTCCTTAAATGGTTTATGTTGTGTAATAAGGGAGGAAACTCTTGGAGTTCTCATTAAGCTCAAAGTATGGTTTATGTTGTTTAATAAGGCTTAGGCAATGGGAATGCTAGTTTTGTATGTTATGGAGTTAGTGTCCAAACTCCTTTACTATGGTTTGTTTATATTCAAACACGTTTAAAATGGTGATGCTATGTTATGCTGAGGTCTAATGTTGCCTTGTATGAATTGCTTGGTGTTTTGGTATGCTTAGGGATGGGCACGGTTCGGGTCGGGTTGGGTTTTTGGCCCACCCGAACTCGACCCGAAACTAATAATCCTAAAACCGAACCCGACCCGATTCAATTATTTAAAAAACTTGACCCGACCCGACCTGAAAATAAATATTCTAAACCCGACCCCGACCCGAGCTATAGAAAAAAATTAATTTTAGGGACATAATTGTAAAAAAATAATAAATTTAGGGGCTAAATTGTAAATAAAAACTAATTTTAAGGACCAAATTATAAAATATATATATAAAGGGGTATTATTACAAATATCCCTAAAAATTTAGGGGAAAATTACATTATTAATCCCGGGTCGGGTCGGGTCAAATTTATTCACCCTAAAACCCGACCCGACCCGACCTCACCATACACAAAAACCCGACCCGACCCGAACCCGATTTTTTCATAAAAATATTCGACCCGATCGGGCCGGGTCGGAACCCGTCGGGCCCGGGTGAAATGCCTATCCCTAGGTATGCTAGTGCTTTTGTATCTAAGGTTGCATGTGAGCTTAGAGCTTGAAATCTAAATTGTTGCCTTAATGCATGTCGAATGATGTGACTAGGATTCCTTGCATCTAGAACGTATACATGATATGTTGCTTTATGGTTTTTATGATTTGGGACACATTTGGAAACCTTTGAAAGTGTCTAAGTATGTTTTGGGGCCAATCTGGGTGCAGGTGTTTTGAAACGCTCGAGAGGGTTTCGAAACGGGTGTAGCTCCAGGGATACTCGTATCGGAACGAGGGTGGTGCTGTTTCGATACGATTTGACACTATGAGCCCCCGTTTCGGAACTCGTTTCGATACATTTCGAGACTGTGAACCCCCGTTTCAGAACTCGTTCCGATACATTTTGTTACTGTAGACCCCCGTGCCGGAACGAAATGGACTGTATCGGTACGACCTGGTCTAGCTTTTAAACTAGAGCCCGCGTTTCGGAACGGGCAAGCCTGTTTCCAAATGCAGGCCTGTAAATTGGCTTTTTGGCATCTTCGAAGGTTCTCGGATGTTGTGTTTTAGTCCCGATTGTTTGTAAGCTTCCTTGTTAGGTTTGTGTGTATCTTTTATGTATGGTTTTGGTTTCGTAAGCATGCAATTGGACTAATATGTCACTTGGTAAATTTAAGATTGCCTCGTGTCCCGTTTGGACCGTTAGTTGTCGTTTTCTGCTATCGCCTTCGCCCATAGGATTTAATGTGATATCTAGATAAGATAATATAATTTGAAAAAAATAGGGTTGTTAATCGGAGTGAGGCCTTAGCGGGTTTCGCTTCGGTTTTCCCCGTGTAACCCGTTCGGATCGGTCTGTTGACTAGACTGGGACGAGGGGGTTACATTTTTTAGACCAGTTGGTACAACGTGTTGTGTCACAATATTTACACTTGAAATTTTCCAAAAAAATTATTTTATTTATAAAATTCCTAAAAATTTAATATATATATATATATATGTATAACATTTTAAAAAAAATCTGTAAATGTCACGTTATAGGACTGTATTATATCATGTGACAATGATATCTAAAGAAAAAAACTGTCAAAATTTAGTGGTCAATGTTGGTCAAAGGGTTTAATTGATTAAATTTATTTGTTAAAGGGCTTAATTAGGTAAAAAAATTTAGGAGCTTAATTAATTTTTTTTCCAGAAGTTCAAGGGCGTCTTACACCCTTAAGCCTAAAAATATTAGTTGAATGACAAATGAAAATAAAAGCTAAC
The DNA here is from genome assembly GCA_030270665.1 of Hibiscus trionum. Lineage (NCBI taxonomy): Eukaryota > Viridiplantae > Streptophyta > Magnoliopsida > Malvales > Malvaceae > Hibiscus > Hibiscus trionum. Next base: position 1,481,370 of record BSYR01000050.1, read on the forward strand.
TTTAGACATTTATTTACAATTTTTTTAGTGATTAAAATGACATTTTTAATAGTTGATGACCAATTGTATAGTTTACCAAAAAAATAATCAAATTAAGAAACCATATAATTAATAATATATATTTAAACCAACAACGAGTTGGTCAGATGAAATGATACACTAATTCTCTTAAGTAAGATCAAACGTTTGAATCATGACGTTGTGAGTAAAACAAATTAGGTTGAGAATATTTTCATCGTAATGAATCTTTTGAGTACCCAATCAAGATTAATCAATCAACAAATTAAATATCAATTATTATAAAAAAATATGTGTTATGATCCACTTGCACAATGTAAAATTTAATTACTTTATATCTTTTTTAGACCATTAGATAAATGTAATAAATGACCAATATCATTTCCTTATCTCTTTCTTTTACTGTGATAATATAGAAAATGACTAGACTTATATATATATAACGAGCGACGCACACCGTTGAACACCACTAACGCAATGTACTATTGAACACTATTAATTTTTTAAATGACTTTTAAATAATTATTAAAAATCTCTTAGGCTCGAGATGCAATTAGTCATATTTTAAAATAAAATTAGAAGAAAGTATTCCATGAACTATTCTCACAAAAGAGAAGCATCATTTGATCGACTTTCGATCATCGTCGTCAACATATGTCGAAAAGGAACAACAACAACAAAAAAGAACAATCTAGAAGAGAACGACAAAAAACTAAAAAAAATTAGAGAAACCTCCTTTAAATCTCCAACGGGCACTTTGGTTGCAGGAGGACTCTAACCCACTACACAAAATGTCCTCGAACATGAAACAAAAATATCGTAAAATTCACACGACAACCTCAAAAAAAAGCATAAAGCCTGCATCGTATTGCAAAAAAAAGAAGAGGAAGTGCTTTGGGATAAAACGACAAAAATTAGGGGAGGGAAGAAAGAGGGTTAAGAAGGTAAACGTTGTCCGACGAAATTTGACAATGCCAAAGCCGTTGTTAGAATGAACCTCGTAATTAAAAATAATTAAAAAAAAGAAAGAGAAAAAATTTTAAGAAAGAGACTTTTGGTTTCAATGGTATATTGGGCTTAAAGACAAATTTAGGACCAATAGGTCCTATTTTTGCCAAAGTAAGATCCAAAATTTTATATTTTTCGAACTAGCATCATTACAGTGAACTCGTCGTAGAAACACGGCGAGTTCGAATAAGAATTATTTTTTCAATTTTTTTGAAACTCGTCGTAGAACCGTGAAAGTTCCAAATTTTTTTTTCGTGTTTTAACTTAATTAAGCGCATTAATAGATTATTAGCAAATCCTAATTGGAAATCGCCCTGTATGTAGAGCGAGTTTCAATTAAATTTTTTAAAATCAAACTTTTTTACTAAAGGACGAAAATGAAAAAAATTAAACTCGCCTAGCATGCACGGCGAGTTCCTATTAGGATTTGCAAATCATCCGTTAATGTGATTAATTAAGTTAAAACACGAAAAAATTATTTTTTTTAGAACTTGCCGTGGTTCTACGACGAGTTTCAATTTTTTTTAAAAACAATATTTTATTCGAACTTGCACGGCCAATTTACTGTAATTGTACTAGTTCGAAAAATATAAAATTTTGAGTGCCAGTCTAATAATATTAGGATGTAATAATGTTAGTTTTGTCCTTGTGACGGTATATTGTAGGGTATTAGCATCCATTACCCCATATGACAAGGAAACAAAACACCCTTATCTTTCAGAAAAGCAAAATATATATATATATATTTTGTGGTTCCAAACATCAGTAACGACTACACAGCAATCTGAACCAATGGCAAACCGACAGCACATCCATGTAAAACCACTCTGGTTTCCCCACTCTCCATTTTCCGTAAAACCACCACATTTGCTTCATTTCCCATTCTATATATGTTTACACTCTCTGCAAACACTTCATATTTAGCAAAATCATAAGAAGCTGAAACATAAAAAGGGTTCCCCAACTTAGGTTTCCTTCACTTTCTTGTATCGTTTTTAAGAATCTGGGTTTTGCTTGTTTTTTCCAGATATTAAAAGTATGGGAAGAGGTAGGGTTGAGTTGAAAAGGATAGAAAACAAGATCAACAGACAAGTTACTTTCTCCAAAAGGAGAGGTGGTTTGTTGAAGAAAGCTCATGAGATCTCTGTTCTGTGTGATGCTGAAGTTGCTTTGATTGTCTTCTCTCACAAGGGAAAACTTTTTGAGTACTCCACTGATTCCTGGTAAAACAACTCAACCATTTCTGGGTTTTCTTTTTATGCAAATTGCAAGGTTAACAGGTGAAAAATTCAAGGTATATATGTATACCAGTTTAGCTAAAAGAAGATAGATGTTCTAACAAAGAAACTGTGTCATTTCAGGGTTCCTGAAAAGTAGTGAAAGAAAGGAAATTTTGGGGATTATGGACCAATGGAAGAACAATAAATTTTCCCCCTTTTGAAAACTTTGTTTTCATTTCCAATGCTCTAACTTTCTTAATTAGGTGAAAATACAAAAAGAAACTAAACTGTAAATCAAATGAAATACTTGAAACCCTATTTTCCTTTCTTTTATTATGTTTTGGGTTTGTGATTATATATCAGCAGCTCTTGAAAACCTAAACCCTTCCTGGTTTTTCAACAACTACTCCCAAATCTAAACAAAAAAAAAACCCTAAAAGATAAAATTTATATTTTTTTTATAGTTTGAAGGAAAAAGGGAGGAATTTTACACCCCAAAAAAATTATTTATAAATCTTGAATATTCAATACTTGCTAATTACCAGGAAAAATAACAACTAGTTTAGCTTTTACCTGCTCTAAATTAAAATGAAACAACTTACTTATATATTATACAAAAAGTCCTTATATTTACCTCAAATTTTATATACATATATATTTTTTAAAATTACAGTTAATGGATTAGTAATTTTTACAAATACAAGCGAAGTAGCCAAAACAAATTATGCATTTTGAAGGTTGTTTGATTTATGCATATTATATAGGTTCCTTTCTTTCGAATAACAACTTTCTTTAAAAAAATCTATAGCCTTTAGGGTTAAAGATGTTTGCATCTCTAGAGTTTAAAGGTATCTGTTGTAATTAATTGATTTTAATTTATAATAATTTATCATTGAAAAAGTTTTTTTTATTAATTATTACTACTTTTCATTAAGCATATAATTTAGTTTTAGTAACATGTTATTTAAAAAAATCAAGATTTGGCTCACTTCAGTAATAAAACCTAGCAAGTCTTTCCCTCTTTTAGAGAATTAAGTTTAATTCTCGTTAGCATCTTATAAATAAGTTAATAATGAATTTGGATATTTTTCAATTGTATATATATACATGGAAAGAGTATATATCTAAATATATTTTTATAATCATGGGTGAAATTATGGGAGAGTTCAAGTTGTTTATTTTTTAAACTAATAAGGTTGTAAAAGAGAATTAAACCATAAGAAAACATAGGGTTGATGCTTAATTTTACTAATTCAAAATTGTATGTCTTAAAAATTAATTAAACCAAAAAGAATAGGAGAAAGACTTAATTTCATTTACTCTAAGTTTGACAGGTAATTAAAAGATAATTAAATCAAATATTTTTGGTGAGGGGCCAAAACTTAATTTTAATGATTTCAAATTTTTAGGGATTTAAAATACAAATAAACCACAAAAGCGGGGTGAACCATGAATAAGTAAATTTGACATTTAATGGTTTCTTTACTTATTAATCCCATGACAATTTTGGAACTCAATTTTTTACAAATTTCAACTATTTTTTATTTAATTTTATGACATTAGTTGATTAAAAGAAGCGAATAATTTCCTTTAATATTGACATTTGTGTCTTATGCATGTTACTCAGCATGGAGAAGATACTTGAGCGCTATGAAAGGTATTCTTATGCTGAGAGGCAGCTTGTTGGTATAGAGACTCAACCTCAGGTATATATAATTATATATGTATATGTATATGTATATGTATATATGGTAAATAGCATAAAAGAAGGTGACAATGTTCTGGCAACTGATCTGCAGGGCAACTGGTCCATGGAGTATAACAGACTTAAGGCTAGGGTTGAGCTCCTGCAGAAAAATCACAGGTACTACTTAAACTTATATATCATGTTATCCAAACTCGAGCGAGTGTTGGATTCGAATATGCGTTCAGCATAAAATTATTCAACTTACTTGTATGTTTTTTCCCCATATATTTTGTAGAATGTATCTTGTTTAAATTATTGTATAAACAAGGATATGAGACACTAATATTTAAAAAATAAATAAAATAATAAACCCTAGTAACATAGGTATGAAATATGATGTTATTCGAATTTGAATGAGTGCCGGACATGATTATATGTTGAACATAAAATGTATTCACCATTCATCTCAATTGTTAAACATTCCAGGCACTATATGGGAGAAGATTTAGACTCACTGAGTCCCAAGGAGCTGCAGAACTTGGAACAGCAGCTTGATGCTGCTATTAAACACATTCGATCTAGAAAAGTACGCTTTTCAACAGCTTTTATCTTCTTGTTTTTTCATTCACCCTTCAATTGGAACTGTATTGTTGTTGTTTTAATGATGGAATTATGGTTTTTGCAGAACCAACTCATCTACGAGTCAATCTCTGAGCTTCAGAGAAAGGTAAGTAAAGCCTCTCAAAACATATGATTTGCTTGTCAGTCATGGATATATACATATGTATCTATGTATATACACGTTCATATATATATATATATATTCATTAACTTGTATATATCATTACAAAAAAAAACTTCATTACAGGAGAAGGCGATGCAGGAGCAAAACGCCATGCTAGCAAAGCAGGTGAATTTCATCTTCTTGGTCTCATACTATGTATTCAAATCCGGAAAACATAATTTCCTTATGTTTTGCCAAGTCATAAGTTTTGTTACTAATTTCCGAAAGATACAAAACTGTATATATTTAAGAGCAGATAAAAATAAAGAGCTTGTCTTGGCATCTGCAGATCAAGGAGAAGGAGAAGACAGTGGCGCAGCAGCCGCAATGGGGGCAGCAAGAACATGGCTTTAACACATCATCTTTTCTGCTGCCGCATCCCTGTTTGAATGTCGGGTAACATTTCTTCTTGCTCTTCTATCAGATGAGGGTATGCCGTTAATGTTTTCTTTCGAAAAAAGTTGAAAAAAAATGAAAAGTTGGAGTAACATAGATTGGAATATAAAAGATGGTGATCATAACTTGGTTCCACAATTTGTGATGCAGTAGCACGTACCGGGAAGAAGAAACTGAAGTGAGGGGGAATGAACTTGACCTTACCCTTGAACCTATTTACCATCTCGGATATTTTGCTGCATGAAATTGATACCTACATATCTAAATATGATATGTATGAATGCTTTGTTTTACCAGCTAATTATGAAGTTTTGGATTGTGTGAATAGGGACAGTAATGGATTTGCATTATTATGGTAAAAAAGCATGAGAATTTGTTTGAAAGTCATGCTTTTATCTGTATGTTCCTATTTTGACATGTATATGTATATATAATTATGTGTCTATGACAATTGAAAATTGTATAATATATATCTATGAATTTACTGTTATTAATCATGATGAGTTGTTGAATTTAAGGAGTGATTTCAGTGGTAAAGGGTGGCGCTTTCTATTTAGGTGACCCGGGTTTGAGAAAACTTAGTGTATAAGTGTGCGTAAGTTTACCCAAATTTAAAACCGGTCATTGATATTACCTTATACTCGAATAGGATGTAGATGAAATTAAAACATTCAAAAGTTTTGAGATTAATTTAGAATTAAGATTATAGTTTAAGAATGAAACTGAAATATTCAAAATTTTAGAGACCGATATAGAATGAAGATTATAGTTTATGGATTTGTTAAAATTTGATCTTTCTTTATAAAAAATAGTCGAACTGTGGATAAACATGTAAACTTGAACGAGTGATTTTGCTTTTATATTGCATATATATGGGTAAAAATCTCATGCCTCTAACCATGCCTCCTTCTATGCCCCCAGCCTAAAAATACTTAAAAATTAAATTTTTCCCAATAACCCTAATTTTCATATCTTAAACCCCAAATCCTAAACCCTAAAAAATACACCCTACCCCTAATTCCCTACACCCTAACCCTAAGCTCTAACCTTAAACTCCAAACTCTAAACCCTAAACTTACTATTTTAAAGTGGGAGCACAAATGGGGCATACTTTGGGGCAGATGATTTCCATCCCATATATATAAACTACTTAACTATTGAATTTTTCTCTCTAATTTAGTGTATATAAAGTGTTGAATTGTTGATTTTTCAAACTAAAATTCTAACCGCAAAATTTAAAAGTTTTACTCAATTGTTTTTATAAAGTTCAAAGGGTAAATTGTGACAAATTAAATTAGATAGAGTAATTTATTAACATTCATATAGTAAAAGGATGAAATTCTGAATTAGACCAAATAAAAAGTGGACTGATACCATAAACCCCCTTCTTACAAAACCCAAAACCCTGTCTTTGTTTCTCGATTCCCGCTGCCATCGAAATCCCACCGCCGACCAAAGTACGCAGGCGGAGCTATGGCTAAGCATTCAAGTGCCGAAGCCAAAACCAAGAAGAAAGCCACCAAAAAGTCCGGTCCAGATGCTATCTCCATGAAGCTAAAGGCTCCGAAAGCCAACCCTTTCGAGACCATTTGGTCCCGCCGCAAGTTCGACATACTCGGCAAGAAACGCAAAGGTGAAGAACGCCGCATCGGCCTTGCTCGTTCCCTATCCATCCAAAAGGTAAGAACTCTACCCCCGAAATCCAGCTTTTTTTTATTTGCCCAATATTTGTTTACCTGTGTGTTACATGTTTTAATGTGATTTCTTGGGTTTGTTTCAGAGGAAGAAAACGTTGTTGAAAGAGTACGAGCAAAGTACAAAGTCTTCTGTTTTTGTTGATAAGCGAATTGGGGAACAAAATGATGACTTGGGAGAGTTTGAAAAGGGTATCTTGCGGTCTCAACGTGAGCGTCAGGTTGTTTCCTCTTTTAAATGTTAATTTTAATGTCTTTTTAACTGCTTTGGTTCAAATGTAATGCACCGGATCCCGTCAGAACTCCGCAGTTATGACAGTTAAAAAAAACTGGTTGCATATGTGCGTGCGTATGTGTATGTTTTTGTGTGTGTTAGACATTTCACTTTAGTTACCGAGGCTTATTAAAGTTTGTGTCTTTTTGCTTTCTACTTGGTTAAATATTGAAGCCTTTTGTTTATTATGGTTTTGCTATCGGTTCCCATTTTGGTAATGCATCCCCATTAAATTAAGGTGGTCCTGCTGAAACCGGAATCGAACCCCTGAACTTCATGGGAGAGTGGAAGCTGGAATATTCCTTTATTGATAAAAGAATTACCCCCTCCCTCTAAATAATGCACCGAATGAACCTTGTTAGTACTTGAGTATACTGACTTTATCCTTCATTTTGTTAGTGTTTCCTGTGCTTTCTTGGTTACTACTATAGCATAATTGTGAAAAAAAAATAGCTGTTGAGGTTAAGTTTATATAATTCTGATATTTCATTTTGTTCTGTAGTTGAAATTGGGCAACAAGAGCAAGTTCAATTTATCAGATGGAGAAGAAGATGAGTTTGATTCTCCAGATTTTGGTTCCCTTCCAGAGAGGGATGATTTTGAGGACGAAATGCTGTCTGATGATGATAATGAAGCTGATGAAAGTAAGATTTGACTTTTGCTTTCATTATGATGATAGTTCCTGCTTTTTGTCTGCAAGACTTCAGCCTACAGCAAAAACTTTGTATTCTTCTTTATGTGCTTACCATGTACTTCAATAAATAAAACAAGAAAAATGCTCTTAATGATGCAGGCAAGCACATTAATCTAACTTAGCATAAGCTTCAACATAGCTTTGTGTTGTAATTTCTGTGTATTCTGGTGGATGTTCCATTGTTATTTATTCACATTCAAATCTTTTATTCTTTATATGAGCCAACCAAGCTTATCTTCAAATTTTTATCTTCCCTGCAGTTTTTTCTTCCATGTTTTTGATTGATTCATGATGCTATGTTAATGGTACTGATGATTTGTTCCTCCTTTGTAGAACGTCCGGCCATCTTAAAGCAACTTAATGAACATGGTGCACAGAATCTGTCAGAAGGGGGTTTGATGGACGGAGAAGAAAATGTAAGACCTAACTTTCATTAAGAGACACTTGTTTGTAGTCGTGTTTTATGGTCAGCGTATCAAACTTTTATGAATAAGCTTGTTATAATTCTTTGCATCTTTGATCATGATTATGGTATATTTGTCATACGAGGCAGATGCAAATGCCACTTCATTTCCATTCTAAAATCCTTGCTTAGCTGTTTGATCAAGCATTAACCTTTAATTATTGACTCTGGCATGTTGAAAAATACATGATTGGTGCTTTATCTGTCCAAAATGATATTACTTGGGGCCTTTGGTCTTTATCTTCTCTAGGGTTATCTACAACAATCCAATTTTATTCAGTTTCTTGCAAAGTGATATTTAAGCTACATCAACCTTTCTCGCTAAAGTATCATGTTTCCTATATCTTTCAATATGCACATTCTGAAATAATATTTGTTGTAATATGATATGAAAAGCTTGATTTGTTTGTAGAATTTTCCCTTTCATAATAAGTGTGGTTTCAGTTTTTAGTGGCTGAGCTCTCAGAAGTGATTTATTTCGATCTTTGCCGTGTTAAAACTTAGTTTAGATTGATGGTTTTCATTCTACAGAAGCACAAATCGAAGAAGGAAATAATGGAGGAGGTTATTTTGAAGAGCAAGTTTTTCAAGGTAAAAATTCAGATGCATCATAAAGGTTATTCTATTGTTTCCCGATTGTTCTTGAGTCTTTACTTCTGCCCTTCTGGTTTCTGATTTTCTATTCGTCTTGTTTCATACCAGGCACAAAAGGCAAGAGATAAAGAAGAAAATGAGCAGCTGATGGAAGAATTAGATGAGAACTTCACATCCTTAGTGCAGTCCAAGGTCTTATTGTCCCTCACAGAGCCAGGCAAGATGAATGCCTTGAAAGCTCTTGTGAACAAGAGTGTTCCAGATGAGCATGTGAAAAAGGAAGAGTTACCCGTTGCACAGAGAGCTGAAACTTCTAAGCAGGTGTGGAGTTATGGTTCTAGGTTTGGTCTTATTAAAGTAAAATAGCCATGCTGGATGAGTGGTCTTGCCCATACAAATTTCGCTGTTCATTTATTTGCTATTGTTTTCTGAAATCTTACTTTAGCATGCCATATTTCTTCACTTCTTAAGAAATACAATGACAATTACACAACTACAATTAATATATTTTTGCTTTTAGACTTTGCTTGGTAGAGTGAAAAGAAAATTGGAAGGATGGAAAATTAAAGGGGTAGAAAAGATGGAAAATTAATATTTTCTTTCCGTTGATGTGCTTTGGTAGGATGGAAAAATTGATAGAAAATGCACTTTTCTTTCCATTCATATCTTGGAAGAGTTGAAAATGAGAGGAAAGAAAGTTAAGCTTTGAAAAATACATATCTTGAACTACCTCACATCTCTCTCACATTTTCTCTCATCTTTTCCTTCCAAATTGGAGTGATTTGTTTTTACACATAAGAATGAAAATGATCACCCCTCTCATTTTTTATTTCTTATCAAGCACACTCAAAATTATTTTCTTTCCATTCCTTCCTTCTATTTTTCCACTCAACCAAGCAAAGCCTTAGTTTGAGGAAAAGGAAGCTTTATGGATGGCATATTTGGATGTAGAATCAAAATCAAGCATTAATATAGGAGTAATGTTTTTCTTCCTTACACTGACAGGAACAACCTGATTCATATGATAAACTTGTCAATGAGATGGTATTGGATATGCGCGCTCGGCCATCAGACAGGACAAAGACACCTGAGGAGATTGCTCAAGAGGAGAGGGAACGACTAGAGCGATTAGAGGTATCTCTGGTCAAGGCTCCACTGCTTTTTTATTGTATTTGCTTTTGCATGCTATAATTTTATTGGGAGAGCTATTCACAGGCTGTTACAGAGGATAGAGTTTTTCTTAATACTTGTTTATATATGTTAGATTCAATGTTACCAATGTTTGCTTAATAGTTTTTATGGGATTCCACAAATTCCAGGAAGAGCGTCAAAAGAGGATGTTAGCAATGGATTACTCTAGTGATGAAGATGGTGAAAATGCAGGGGAATATTCCGCCCAGAGGCCCAGGGCTATCTCGGGAGATGATCTTGGTGACTCCTTTGCACTTGATGAGGAGCCCGGTAGTAAAAAGGGTTGGGTTGATGAGATTCTTGAAAGAGAAGATGCAGATGATTCTGAGAATGAAGATGGGTCTGCTTCTGAAGATACAGAAGGGGATGAAGATACTGATGAAGATAAAGGTTCTGAAGAAGACGACAAAAATCAGCGTGAAAAGACTCTCTCTCTGAAGGACTGGGAGCAGAGTGATGATGATGATGTTGGTACAGATTTGGATGTGGATGAAGAGAATGAAGAACATGATGAGGCCATTGGTGATGAAGATGCAGAGAAAAGAGGCCATAACAAATCAAACAAAAGTGAACATGTGAAAGAAGATAAGTCTGTGGATGCAAAAAGAATAAAGTCTGGTGTCAAACATACTTCAACTAAACCGGACATTCCCTTTATAATTGAAGCTCCAAAGAGCTTAGATGAACTGTCTTCTTTATTATCGAACTGTTCTAATGACGATGTTATTGTGATTATCAACCGAATTCGGGCAAGCAATGCAATTAAGCTTGCTGCAGAAAATCGGAAGAAAATGCAAGTAAGCTTGCTTCAACCTCTCTGTGTGTGTATGTTTGTGTGTGCATACTTGCGCATGTTTGGAAACTTTTGTTATTATTATTATTGTTGTTGTTTTTTATTTCCTAAAACCTAAGTTTACAGTATTAACCTTAACTTCTGAGTAGTTATAGGGTATTCTGATATGTTACTAATATGGTGGTTGGTATCATTCATTTAAAACTGACACATCTTCTATTTACCAGGTATTTTATGGTGTTCTTTTGCAATATTTTGCTGTGTTAGCAAATAAAAAGCCCATGAATTTTGAGTTATCGAATTTGCTTGTCAAGCCACTAATGGAGATGAGTATGGAGATTCCATTTTTCTCTGCCATATGTGCTCGTGAACGAATTTTACGAACGCGTATGCAATTTTGTGAGGCTCTCAAGAACCAAGGTTTGTGATAGCTTGATTCTTTGTCACTGTCATAACTTTATTATCTCTACCTTAAGTCTTTTGCATATTTCCTTAACTGATATGTATACACATATATTGCAGAAAATGGATGCTGGCCTACCTTGAAAACGTTGTTTCTCCTGAGGTTATGGTCCATGATTTTCCCGTGCTCTGACTATCGTCACGTAGTCATGACTCCAGCACTGTTACTAATGTGCGAGTATTTGATGCGTTGTCCCGTAAAGACGGGTCGAGATGTCGCTGTTGGTTCATTTTTATGTTCCATGATTCTCATGGTATGCACATGTTTATCATTTTCCTTCTATTCTCGAACTTGTAGGAGAATGGTTTCCTATGTTTTAATATTCATGATTCATTCTCCATATAGTGATTTATTGGAGGAGTTACAAAGTTTCTTCTCAGATGCACCTTATGACATCCTAGATAATGATGAACACTTTTTGTTTTTTGAACTCTTGAAAACCGGTTACTCTAAAAGAGCATGCTGCTATTATAATTTTGTGTGCTACGATTGACATTTTTCATACTATTTATATAAATTTATTGGTCCTATCCGTCACTTATTTTCTTAAAAAACCCAAACTTGTAAAGCCAGATTTGAACCAGGTGATTGCAACAACTATAGTATTTGCAGTTATGAAATGATATTTTTTTGGCATTTTGTAGTTCACCAAGCAATCTTGAAAGTTCTGTCCGGAAGCTATAATGTTCCTCCGAACTCTGTTGATGGCTGCGACAGACAAAAAACAAGCATCCGAGCTAGATTCACAGGTTAACATCATGATATAATAATAATAATAGCAACAAAATTAGACACCAGTTTTTTTCCTTCTAATAAATATGCTTGCTCATGCAACTTATTGGACTAAGTTATATTTGTCTACATTTCTTTGTTATCAGTTTTACCATCTTATGGAGCTGAAAGCACTCAGGCCCCTGTTACACATACGTGATGGTGTGGATGATATTAATCCTCTGAATATCCTCATGGTAATGGAAATGCCAGATGATTCGTCATTTTTCAGCTCAGATAATTTCAGGTCTGCAATCTTTGCTGTTTTTCATTGTTGTTTTGATGAATGATGATGAGACAACCTCAATTTGTTGTTTTCTTTGCCCATTTCATTAATTTGCTGTATTACATGGAATTTTCCCTTTGTCTGGTTTTTTGATACAATTGAATGCCGGCTGAATTTTCATGTTCAGGGCTAGTGCACTGGTGACTATTATTGAAACTTTGCGAGGATTTGTTGAGATCTATGATGGGTTGAGTTCCTTCCCTGAAATGTTCTTGCCGATTGCAACATTGGTACTAGAAATTTCACGGCAAAAACACGTGCCGGATGCAATGAAAGATAAATTTAATGATGTTTCTCAACTCATTAAGGAGAAAGCCGAGGAAACTCATACGCTGCGAAGACCACTTCAGCTGCGCAAGCAGAAGCCTGTGCCTATCAAATTAGTTAATCCGAAATTTGAGGAGAAGTAAGTCACATTTTTTCTTCTTCTTTTTCATGTTTAACTTGATTTCTTTTACTGTCTCGTATACATTGGTGCTATTTAGAGTCTGGATGAGTGACTACATCTAATGGTCTTACCATGTTACGCTGCAGCTTTGTTAAGGGTAGAGACTATGATCCGGATCGAGAACGAGCTGAGAGAAAGAAGTTACGAAAACTGGTTAACCGTGAAGCTAAAGGTGCAGTTCGAGAGTTGCGTAAGGACAACTATTTCTTGTACGAAGTAAAGCAAAGAGACAAGGAATTACTGGAACAGGAAAGAGCAGCCAAATACGGAAAGGCCATAGCTTTTCTCCAAGAACAAGAACACGCCTTCAAATCTGGACAATTAGGTAAAGGTAGTGGGAAGAGAAAGAGATGAAGCTATAGGTTAACTTCTTATGCCTAGTGTTGCTTGAATTTTCTCATCAAATTTATAGATCTGTAGCATAGAATTTGATGGTTATTTAGTGGAATTTAGCAATTCCATGTAATTGTGCTGTGTTGGTATATTTATGCAGTTTTGTTAAGCTGATGATTCATTAAACTTTTCCTATCCCATATCCATATTCGAGTGTTGAATACATCCACCATGGCAATCCTCAATCTTTATTCATTTAATCCATGGAAGGTGGTTGAAAGATTATGAGCAACATAAAACAGCAACCTAGGTATAGGTTTTGGAATCGGCAAGACATGAATGCAAACCTGTCAACGTCCTGTCGGAACAATGATCTCTGAAAACTCGACACCTGGGGTTGGATCCGAATTACCAGTGGGTAGCAATCTTTGACCATCTATAGTTGTAGGCAAATTAACCCCAAAACATACGTTGGCCCTTCCATGAGTCCTATTGGCTTCCACCATTGAACTCCTCAGCTCCTGTTGCCATGCTAGCTCCAAGTCGCACAATACCTCCCCCATGCTCGGCCTCTCGCTTCCCTTGTCTGCCAAACACCTCGTTGCTATAGCTGTAAATGTCTTGAAACATTCATGGTTGATCTTCCCCTGTAGGAAAGTGTCGATGTTCTGATCCAGGGTCCTCGTTTGTTAACAGTTCAGAGCCCAATCAGCCAAACTCACCTTGCTGTTCTCTTCTTCATTCTCGACCCTTTGTAACACTGCAGGTCTAGCGAATAAAACTTCAAACAGCACAACTCCAAACGAGTACACATCGGATTTTTCAGTCAGTTTTCGTCGGCGATAATACTCAGGATCTAGATACCCGAAGCTGCCTTTCACCAATGTACTTACATGAGTTTCAGATTCAGTCATCATCATATTCGGTCCGATTTTCGATAGTCCGAAATCTGAAACCTTGGCCTCCCAATTTTCATCTAATAGAATGTTTGTAGTTTTCACATCACGGTGAATGATACATCGCATCCCTGAAGTGTGGAGGTAATGGAGTCCCCGAGCTGCACCGACGCAAATCTTGAGCCTCTTCTTCCATGGAAGTGGTGATTCCTTGGTCTTATAAAGGTGGTCTGCTAAAGTACCCTTTTCCATAAAACTGTAGACGAGGATCATTTCATTAGCTTCCATGCAACAGCCGATCAAGGAGACTAAATGACAGTGCCGAAGCTTCGAAAGTATGGCGATTTCGGTTTGGAATTCATTGATTCCTTGGTGTGATTTGGGATTCGAACGCTTTATAGCAGCGGCGGTGAACGTATTTCCATCAATAATGCACCCCTTGTACACCTTCCCGAACCCTCCCGAGCCAAGTAATAAAGCGCCCGAGAAGTTCTCGGTCGCCAACTTCATCTCAGCAAGAGTGAAGTGTGGGCAGTCTTTTGACGATGGTAAGTATTTAGTTGTTCCTATTTTCCCTTTTAAGTAAGATTGCCATCGTAACTGTAAAGATAAAACGACCCACCCACCGTCCATTACAGACAATATTAATCCACCCCCTGTTAAAAGTATGTAGAAAACAATCCAAAGGATATTAGGATGACTTGCAGATGAAGGTACCTTTCTTGCTTTGAATGGATTAGGTCCCGCGAGAGAGTTGTTTCCATCAGATAGTTTGAAGATTTCTAACCCATTCAAGACTGGCACACTATAACCTGAACCCATATTTTGTTTCATGGAAATAAAGAGAGAAACTTCCCCAATCCCCTGGTGTTCCCTTGAGAGACTGAGATTCACAAGAAAATCTCTATACACGGGAATTCCCATCTCCTGAATTAAGCTGGTTTCTGCATGAAAGGCACCGGAGTTGGTATAAGTATGAACAACGATTTGATTTTCGTGGTCGAAATTCATACTTCTATGCATGTATAAATGAAACCTAATGAGATAACTGAACCCAGAATCTACAGGGAGTGACCAGGTTATGTAATCTTTAATAACCAATGACTGTCTAGCTGTGGTATAAACTTCCTTAGGGGCAGCGTATGTTTGCAGCACCTCGGAACCCTCGTTAATGTCCGCATTCTTGAAGTGAACAACTTGCGTGTTAGGAAACAGACCATTGCCTTGATCCCCGGACCAGGACCGAGACATGCCACTGTCATGAACAGCTGAGATGGCCGAACCGCCGACGTTCACACGATACAAAGTCTCGAGAACTGTATGGTTCATCGAGAAAAATTGGTTCATCTGTCCAATGATCGGCAATCGCAAATCTCCTAGATAAAGCTTCGGAGGCACGGAAACAACCTCGATCATGTTGACGAATCCATAGGCATCAGAATAATCAGAAGATGGGGTGAACAATATATTCAACGTATAGCCATCCACAACAACACAGTATTCCTTGATGATCTCAACACCAGAAACAATATTATCGTAGGAAGACATGGAAATAGACAGAAGAGTGAAGCTGCCGATGCTAACATTAAACAATGCTTTCGATCTGCTTAAGCCTGGATAAGAGATGGGATAAAAATGAAGCCTTACGAATTTGGGACCAGGTGAGACAGTAAATGAGCAATTGGATTGTGTCTTAAATATGCAGGCAGACGTTTCCGAAAATTCAAGTTCAGTAGGGTTGGACATTGACACCCGAGAAAAACTTGGTTTGGAACTGATTTCGGATCCCTTTTTAAGGCTCCATGCTTGGGTATTAGGAGTCGGCATAGTTGTGGACGAAGCACAACTTAGGATCTCAGAGAAGCCGGAGACAAGGAGATGCCACAGGAAGATGAGTCTGAGTAACATATTACAAAGACAAAAGTGCATTTTCAGTGTCTGTTTTGAGAATACCAAAGGTTGAAGATGGAACATTAATTAGAAAGGAAAGCAACTCAAGAAAGAAAGAACAAAAAAGTTGACTTCCATACCGTGTGGATCCCTAATAGAAATGAACGAGCAGTTAGGACTTAGGGCTGGGGAAGAAGAAAACGAAGTTTTGAATTTATGCAACCGTGTGGATCCTACCAATGGCAGTGAGTGTTTTGAGTGCACAGATTGAGGATAACGTTTGCTACACTGCATGGTAAGATACAAGGGGGGTCTGGAAATGGACATCACGTACGTTTGGGTTATACGCCGTTTACCGTTTGTGTGTCTAATGGTTCCTTAAAGATCTGTCATCAGAAAGTTTGTTTTTCGGATGGTAAAACTTTGGATTCCAGGAGAGATGACTAACTCTGGTGACTGCTAAGCAACATGAAGATGCTCAAAATTGTTAGTAAGTTCCGATAAACAATTTAAAATATTTGATAGAACCACACATTAGTAGAAACAATAATTTTGTATTTTATATATAATTTTAATTTTAGGAATTTGGGGACTATTTAAAAATTTTAGGATATTACAAAAGATTTAATTTATTTTTTTAACGGACAGTCCCGACGAGCACCTATTTGAGTAACGTTTAGGATTAAGGTGTAGGGAATTAAGGATATGATACTTTTTAGAATTTAAAATTTATGGTTAGCGCTTAGAATTTAAATTTTTAGTGTTGGAGTATAGAAAAGGGGCATCGAAAAGGGCAGAAGATTTTTGTTCGTGTGGAATAGAAGTCTTCTACTCTTTTCGGCACCCTATTTATGCCACACACTAAAAAATAGATTTAGAGTTAGAGTTTAGGGTTGAGGTGTATGAAATTATGGGTAGTGTATATTTTTAGGGTTTAGAACTTAGGGTTAAGGCTTAAAAACTAATTCTTATAGGGTTGGGGCAAAGAATTTTTGTTCGCGAGGAATAAAAATCCTTGCCCATTTTGATGCCCCTATTTATGCCCCATACTAAAAAATATGTTTACGGTTATGATTTAGGATTAGGGTTTAGGATCAAGGTGTATGGAATTGGGTGTGTGATATATTTTTAGGGTATGAAATTTAGGGTTAGGGCTTAGAATTTATAATGTTGGAGCATTGAAATGGTCATTGTAGACTCTCGGTGTGGATGATTAATTGCTGGCAATAGGGCGTAAAAGATATTGGAAATGTGTTAATGCAGTGCCAAAAAAATCTATTGTGTGCAAGTATACACGGTCTGCAAGTAATACAACAATTAAGCTGAGCCGCAAGGATTGCGATCAATGGCTTAATTGCTTGGCCAAGTACTTGCTTGGTGAAAAGATTGTTTTGATTGGAAGTGGTTTTGAAATGACTGACAAGAAATGAAATGAAATAAAATAAGTTGAAGGGAAGGAAAGTGTCTTAGCAAATGACGAGCGTTGGCAAGTAATGTCTGGTTTTCACGCTGTTTGTGCTATGTCAGCCTTTAATAAATCCTGTCTTAGTATTGTTTGCCGAGCAGATTCAAAGGTAGCAATGCCTCTTTCTATGACATTGCCCTAAATTAATTATGGAAAAATCTCTATATGTCTATAGTGCATGTTTTTACATAAATCAATTCGATTAAGTTCTAATCTTTACTCTTGAGGGGTAGATTTCACTCCCGAAGTAAGTTCACCTACTTGAACATCTTCTTTCGAAGCATCTCTCCTTAGTATCTAGCAATAGATCGTTGCCACCGAAATTGGGGGTTTAGGGATTTGGGTACTATTAATAAATTTTAGGATATTTCACTAATTTAATTTATTTTTTAAAAATAATATTTAATACTATCACATGTCATATTTTTTTATTGGCTAACATGATTTTTTTAACGGACAATCTCGACGGGCACCTATTTGAGTAACGTTGAAAACGTTAGACACCTATTTAGCTCAAAAAATACTTTAGACACACCTATATAAAAAAGAGTATAGTTTAGACACTTATTTTCTAGCCTTTTATTTATGTAAAAGATAAATATATTGTTTTATATATTACGTGTGAACTTTTAAGAAATTATATGAACAATTGAAGGGTGTAAAATTACATCAATAGTAAACAACAAAAATAAAATTTGGATAAATGATGAGTTGTAAAGTGACTTCAAAATATTGGCAATGCAAGTAAAAACAAGAAAAATAAATTCACAATATTCAAAGTGAGTCAAGAATAGAATTCTCTCCTTTTTTGTGTGCCCAATTTATGTTCTACATCAAAAATAAAATAATTTAATTTTTAAGATATAAAGTTTATGATTTAAGATTTAGAATTTATGATTATGACACATAATTTAATTTTTTTAGTGTTGGGGCATAAAAATAAGGACCAAAAAGGGGCATAAGGTTTTTTGTTCACAAAGAATAGAAATCTCATGCCCCTTTCGGTGCCCCTACTTATGCCTCCACACTAGAAAATTAGCTTTAGGGTTTATGGTTTAAGATAAGGGTGTAAGGAATTGAGTGTATGATATATTTTTAGGGTTTAGGATATAAAAATTAGGGTTATGGCTTAAAATTGAACTTTTTAATGTTTGGGACATAAAAATGGGCCGAAAAGGGCCATGGGATTTTCTGCCCCTTTTTGGTGCCCTCTTTGTGCCCCCACATTAAAAATTAGGTTAAGGGTTAATGTTTAAGTTTATTGTTTAAGATTAGGGTGTAGAGAATTAGGGGTAAGGTACATTTTTGGGTTTATGATTTATGATTAGGGATTATAATTAATTTTTTAGTATTGTGGCATAGAAAGGGGCATCAAAAAGGGGCAGATGATTTTTTGTTCGTAAGGAATAGAAATTTTCTACCCTTTTGGTGCCCCTATTTATATATCTACACTAAAAATTTGGTTTAAGGTTTATAATTTAGGGTTAGAGTTAGGTTTTAGGATTACGGTTTAGGGAATCAATGGAATTGTATAATTTTCAGGGTTTATGATTTAGGATTCAAAATTTAAGGTTAGATCGTAGAATTTAATTTTTTTAGTGTTGGGGTGAAAAGAGAACTAAAAAGGGGTTGACGATCTTTGTTAGTGAGGAATAGAAACCCTTTGCCCCTTTTAGTACCTTATTTATTCTCTCACACTAAAAAAGTTAGGTTTAGGGTTTAGGATTAAGGTGTAGGGAATTAAGGATAGAATACTTTTTAGAATTTAGAATTTATGGTTAGCGCTTAGAATTTAAATTTTTAGTGTTGGAGTATAGAAAGGAGGCATCGAAAAGGGCAAAAGATTTTTGTTCGTGTGGAATAGAAGTCCTCTACTCTTTTCGGCACCCTATTTATGACACACACTAAAAATTTAGATTTAGAGTTAGATTTTTGGATTGAGGTGTATGAAATTATGGGTAATGTATATTTTTAGGGTTTAGAACTTAGGGTTGAGGCTTAGAATCTAATTATTTTAGTGTTGGGGCAAAGAATTTTTGTTCGCTAGGAATAAAAATCCCCTGCCCATTTTGATCCCCCTATTTATGCCCCATACTAAAAAAATGCGTTTACGATTATGATTTAGGATTAGGGTTTAGGATCAAAGTTTATGGAATTGGGTGTGTGATATATTTTTAGTGTCTGGAATTTATTGTTAGGGCTTAGAATTTATAATGTTGGAGCATTGAAATGGTCACTGTAGACTCTCGGCGTGAATGATTAATTGCTGGCAATAGGGCGTAAAAGATATTGGAAAAGTGTTAACGCAGTGCCAAGAAAATCTATTGTGTGCAAGTATACACGGTCTGCAAGTAATACAACGGTTAAGCTGAGTGACGATCCCACAAGGATTGCGATCAATGGCTTAATTGCTTGGCCAAGTACTTGCTTGATGAAAAGATTGTTTTAATTGGAAGTGGTTTTGAAATGACTGAGAAGAAAACAAATGAAATAAAATAAGTTGAAGGCAAGGAAACTGCCTTAGAAAATGACGAGCATTGTCAAGTAGTGCCTAATTTTCACGCTATTTGTGCTATGTCGGCCTTTAATAAATCCTATCTTGGTATTGTTTGCCGAGCAGATTCAAAGGTAGCAATGCCTCTTTCTATGACATTGCTCTAGATCAATTATGGAAAAACCCCTATATGTCTATGGTGCAAGTTTTTATATAAATCAATTCGATTAAGTTTCAATCTTTAATCCTAAGGGGTAGATTTCACTCCCGAAGTAAGTTCATCTACTTGAACATCTTCTTTCGAAGCATCTCTCCTTAGTATCTAGCAATCGATCGTTTCCACCCAAGTCAGTTATGATATTGAGTAGCAATAAGCCAACTATGCCAGCAGTCGCTTGGCATAATATTTAAAAAGATAGTGTCAGTTGTCGCTTGGTAACATACTTAAAAATAAAGAACATGCCTGATAGAAAAAAACAGTGCTGAGGCAGTGTTGATTTATTAAAAACTAAACATTAAAGAGAAAACAACATTCAAACACCCATCACCAACTATAAAATCAGTTCATGGTGACGGTAACAACAAAAAACCATAATCGTTTTTAACATCCATCATCATTAAAACTAAAAAAATAACAACAAAGATGATGAGCTAAAAGACGGTCTGTCGATGTAGCTCTTCACGGCCAGGCTCGAATGTTGCACCCTTATCTCCGATCACACCCCTTGGTTCTTCCTCTCTTCTCTCGTTTTGCTTTAATCGGGGTTAAATAGGAATTCATGGATAGCCAAAGATAATCTTGGAATTGAATTTGAACGCGCATGAATAAGGAAGGTGATCATCTTATCCGACGTTTGAATCTTAAGTCTGATCAAGTTAGGGCTGACGTCATTGTGCCATTTCTCATCCGGCGTCACAGCTTGGCATGGTTCTGCCAACCGTGATTAGCACTGCTCGTCCCTTATTTTCCCGAAGATTGATCTGATCCTTATTTTCTCGCAACCTGATCTGGTTCTATTTTTTCGGGGTCAACATCTTCTTGGCCTGACATCAAATGTTCTTCTCTGCCGACCGGTACTTGGCAATAAAGGACCTTCTGCGCCAACGTCAACTCGGCATCCTCCTTGGTGTCGTCTCTTGCTCCTGCTCTGCCAGCTACTATGCCATCAACTATGCCTACCTACAAAAAGGTGCCAAAAACAACCCCTTCACACTGACATAACATCAAACCCTAACTCTTGATGCAATGCATGATTTTATAACCTAAATGCATCTAAATGCACTTAAAAGACAAGAAATAGTATGTGAAATAGGCATAAAATTTATTATTTTTGGAGCATCAACAATCACCGAGAAGTGTCAGATGATTTTTATTCGTAAGGAATAGAAATTCTTTACCATTTTATGCCCCTATTTGTGCCCCACACTAGAAAATTAGGTTTATGGTTTAGGGTTAGAGGGTAGGGAATTAGGGTAGGTTATATTTTTAGTTTTTAGGGTTTATGATTTAGAACCTCTTTTGATGCTTCTATTTATTCTCCATATAAAAAAGTTAAGTCTAGGGGTTAGGGTTTATTATTTAGGTGTATGGTATATTTTTAGTGTTTATGGCTTATGATTTATAATTTAAAATTTGGGGTTATAGTTTAGAAATTAATTTTTAGTGTTGGAGCATAGAGGTGCACCAAAAAGGGCTAGATGAATTTAGTTCATGAGGAATAGAAATCATCTGTCCATTTTTAGTGCCCTATTTATGCCCACCATTAAAAAATTATGTTTATGGTTTAGAGTTAAGGATTTGGGTGTAGGGAATTGGGGTTAGGATATATTTTAGGGTTTATGATTTAAAATTTAGAATTTATGGTTCGAGCTTAGAATTTAATTTTTTAGTGTTGGGGCACTGAAAAATGGTAAAAGATTTTTATTCGTGAGGAATAGAAATCATCTACCTTTTTGGTGCACTATTTATACCCCACAATAAGGTATATTTTTAGGGTTTAAGATTTATAATTTAGTGTTATAGTTTAAAATTTATTTTTTTTAGTGTTGAGGCATAAAAAAGAGCATGAGATTTTTTCCCGTGAAGAATAGAAATCGCATTGCCATTTTTGGTGCCCTATTTATGCCTCATTCTAAAAATAAGTGAATAGTTAAGGCTTAGGCTTCAGGTTTAGGTTTAAGTTTACGGTGTATGAAATTGGGATATTGTATATTTTTAAGGTTTAAAATTTAAAAATTAAAGTTAAAATTTAGAATTTAATTTTTGTTTTCATTCCACCTCCTTCCAACATTTACTACTCAAATTTGATAGCTTTCCCCAGTAAATACATGAGGTGATGAAAGAGAGAAACTACATTTGTTCCAAGTTGAAGAACGAGGATGTAACTTTCAAACACAGTTTGTGTGCAACTGGTTCCTTAAGACTGAAGCTCTTGATAGCTAAAACCAGCTCAAGAATTTTTCTCTCCTAAAAACCGAGACAGAAATAAGAAAAACAAAGGAAACTGAAGCTGTAAAGTCAGATATTAACAACAAAAAAGATAAGGGAAAACTACTCCAGTGACCACCCAACTATGGGTCGCGACCTGTTTTGACCACCCAACTAAAATAATTTAAAATTCGACCATCCAACTATTTAAATAGACCTATTTTGACCACCGACCGTTAAAATTTAATAGAAATGTGACATGACTGTTAAAGTAAAATTTTTATAATTACACATTTGGTCCTTATTAGTTACCTATTATACCAATTTAGTCCTGATTTTAATAGAAAGGTGACGTGTCGTCACCGGGTGAAAGGAAAATTAAAATTTCAACCTTCGCTTGGCATAGGGTTTGATCCCATGACATTATCGGTGAAAAGTGAAAACCCATGCCTTTACCACCACACCAACTCACTCTTTTTGAAAGGGATTGTACTATTTTGTATTTGTCTACTATCTTCTTCTTATTGTTGTCACTCTTTGTGAAATGATTATTCCCCTTCTTGTGGAAGTGCTGAGATCTGGAACTATTCAAACTAGGAGCAATGCAGCTGCAGCCCTTTTCACTCTATTCGCTCTTGATTCGAACAAGGCACTCATCGGTAAATTCGATGTCATAAGCCTCTCATTGACCTTCTAGACGAGGCTCATCCGTTAGCAATGAAAGATGTTGCTTCTGCAATCTTTAACTTATGCATTTTCCACGAGAATAAGGCAAGAGCTGTCAGGGATGATGCAATAAGGGTCATTTTAAAGAAGATTATGGATGATGTTCATGTCGATGAATTATTGGCTATCCTTGCAATGCTTTCGACTCATCAAAGGGTCGTTGAAGAAATGGGGGAGCTTGGAGTTTTTCCTTGCTTGCTTCGTATTATCAGGGAGAGCAATTGTGAACAGAATAAGAAAAATTGCATCGCAATCTTGCACACTGTCTGTCTTAACGATCGAACCAAGTGGAAGGTACTAAAGGAAGAAGAAGTTACCTATGGAACAATATCTAAGCTTGCTCAAGACGGAACATCTAGAACCAAGAGAAAGGCTAACATCATTCTCGAAAGACTAAGAAGGGCCATTAATATTACCCATACCGCATGAAGACAAATACAAAATGGTACAATCCATTTCACAAAGAGTGGATTGATGTGGTGGTAAAGGCATGGGTTTTTAGCCATAATGTCATGGGATCAAACCCCATGCCAAGTAAAGGTTGAAATTTTAATTTTCCTTTCACCACTTGGTTGGAGGAAAAATTAAGCGTTAACTACTGGGATAGTCACTTATGTTTCCCCATACAGAGTTAGTTTTGGTCACTCTGCCGTTTGGAGCCGTTAGACGTTAACGGAAATCTGATCTGGCAGCTGAAAAAAATAAAAATCTTTCCACATTTATTCCACGTAGGTTTAAGTTAAATTATTAATATAAAGATGCCCCCCAAAGTGACCATCTCCCTTTTCTTAACCCTAAAAATTGCTCTATAGAAAAAGAAAAGAAAAAAAGGAAGAAGAAGTTGAAGTTGAAGTTGAAGAAGAAGATGGAAGAAAAGAGTGAAGTACCCATTTGTCGTTGTAGACAACCAGCTAATCTGGTCACTTCTTGGACCGATGAAAACCCAGGTAGGATGTAACACCCGTGTTTTGGGGTTGGGAGTTAGACGTATGTGTTTGGTTCGAGTCGTCAAAATCGGTTTAATTTAATTAGACCTTAATTTTAATCTAAATGAGATCAAAATTTAAGTAATGACAATCTTGTAATTAAGTCAAAAAAAAAGAAGACAAGCTTTTTGAATCAAAAAGAAAAACAAAAAAAAGTTATCTTCTCCCTTTTTTTTGCTTTTCACGTTGGAAAGAACCCAAACCCTTCCAAAATCCCAATATACTATTTCATCCATTATCTCCATCAATTCAAGAGCTTTTTCGAAGGTAATTTCATATTTGAGTTCTCCTCATCATCACAAGCATTTCCATGGTTTTAGATTTCAAAACCATCATCTTTTTAAATTTCCAAGTTTTTCAAGTTTGATGAAAGTTTGGATTTTTAATGGGTTTTTCATTTGTTTTTGGTTTGTTGAGTTAGGTTTTGAGTTAATCTCACTTAAATACACCTAATATCTTAAAATGAAAGGATTTTGGGAAAAATCTCGAAGTGGGTCTTTGGGGCATTTTTCAAAAGGTCAAAACTTGAATTTTTAGTGTGTTTTTGTGTTGGGTTGAAGGGCTGATGGTATAGGGTTATTAGGAAGGTGTTTTGGAAGCCTTTAGATGCCATTTGGGTGTTGGAAATTGTGGTTTTCAGCTGAGTATTTGGGGAGCACGAAAATGTGAGTTTTGTGGTTAGTTTGGGTTTGAAAATTGTGAAGTTTGGCTTGTGTTTGTGAGTTGGGTTTGTGACTGAGTTTAGCATTGATTTGGTGAGTAATACTTGTGTTTTGATTGGCTAGAAGCAAAATGAAACATCGGGGAAGGATCGGGATCGAATCCGGAAATTGTGGAGGCTTGACTAGCTTCGCTTGGTTTGCTAAGGAAGGGTAGTGAGTGAAACTTTCAAATTTGGTTTAAATTGGTTCAAGTGTGTGTAGTGGAGATGTTGGAATGAGCTTGGTAGGCCATTCCAAGGTAGAAGTTAAATTGGTAGTTTAACTTCTTGTGTGTTAATAAGCTTTGGTTGTTTATGCTTAAATTGATCTTGTGAGGCATGAATTGATTATGTATGTATATGCATTGATGTGTGTGATGTTGGATGTGTGCTATAAATGATGGATATGTGATGTGGTTTAAAAGTAATTGGCACTAGTTAACTTACCGGGTATAAATGATCGATCATTAGGATTAGTGTACACACGGTTGAGTCAAATTCACGCGTGGCCTTGGTGGCGTTAAGTCATCAAGGAGGAGTACGGTGATGTAATATTCCACCGAAAATTATTTATATTATACGTGATGATGAGTGGAATCACATCTGTAGGGCATGTGATGATGAGTGGAATCCCATCCATGCAAGGTCCGGTGATGAGTGTAATCCCACCGAGGTAATGTTGTTGAGAGTAAATCCGCGTATCCGAGTAAACTAATAGTGGCCAATGTACTTACTCTTGTGGTTATTATGTTGAGTTAAACACTTTATATTGTTGAGCTTAATATGAAGTAAGATGCCATATTATTGACTCTTGTGATGCTAGCTAGTTTGCTATGTTGATGCATATGTATGTTGTGTGTGATGCTAAGGATTATATGCTTGAACCCTGCATTGTCGTTGTTTTTGGTTTTAGAGCATCCTCACTAAGCTTCTAGCTTACGCTCTCGATTTTCGACAATGCAGATCATTAGCGTGGTGTTAGCAAGGAGCAAGGCGATGAGACATTCCAAGCTTGTAGTTGCTCAAGTATGATTTAGTAAATAAAGTAGTAGTTTAGCAATGGGGCTGCTATGTGTTTGTATGAGCGTTGTATGACTCATATATGTTGAATGTTGTTTATGCTTGGCTTGGATTTGTAAACCATGTTATGTTTTGTTAAATGCTTGTGATGAGAGGTCATGCCTTGGATGTTTATGTTGCTTTTGGTTGAGCATGTAAACCTTATATGTGAAGACATGTGCCATTTGGCCTTTTAAGTTTTTAAGTATGCCTTTTTATGCAATATCTACCCTTTACATGAATGCCTTGATGTAATGCCTTGTTGATCATCTAAATCGTTCTTCATGCTAGTTCTTGGTCGTGCAATGTTGTATGAATGCTTGAATGTGGGTAGGGGAGTCTTAAAATGCTTTTAGGGTTGAGTTTTGTGTTGTTTTGCTGCAATTTAGTGTCTTGCAGTGCAGGGCGTATCGATACACCTACGGGCCGTATCGATACGGTCCTACACTTTGGGACACAAAATTGGCAAGGGGTACCGATACTCGGGGGTGTATCGATACGCCCAAAGCTCACTGGAATTCTGAGATTTTCAGGAGACTTTGACGTATCGGTACGGGTTCTTAGCGTATCGGTACGGTTTCATCTCGTTGACCGCGAGATGTTGACCGAGAAGGGCGTATCGATACGCTCAAGGGCTGTATCGATACGGTCTTCCTGTGTTGACTGAAGGCTGTTGACTTGGTCAAGGCGTATCGATACCCTTGATTGGTGTATCGATACAGCCCGCTCTATAAGTGTAAAATGGAATGTTTAACATGCTATTTTGGGTTCGGTTGTGTTTCTTTCTTGACGTTTTCTGCTGTCGTGATCACTTAGGAAATAAAATTCCTTTAGACAAGATTTAATTAAAAGAAATTTTCTAGGGTTGCTAACCGAGGTGGGACCTTCACGGGTTTCGCATCGGTTTTCCCCGTGTAGCCTACTCGAACCGGTCAGCCGACTAGACCGGGGCGAGGGGGTTACATTTGTTGGTATCAGAGCCTGAGGTTACCGAGACCTCGGGCAGGTAAGTGAGGTAAGTTTGATGTGTTAAGCAAATGTCATGTTTCGGTGTATTCTATGCTATGTATTCTTGTTGTTTGATCATTCATATGATGTTGGAAGCATGATTGTTGCGTTTGGTGTAGTGTCGAGTTCCCATTGCTACTATTACTTAATTTGAAAATGTTTTGTAAAGGAAAATACTTGAGCACAGTTGGACCCTTGCCTTTTCTAACTTAATCCTTCTATGTTTGTTTGTTGTAGTTATTATCTTGCTAGCTGTAACATGAGACCACGGTGGAGGCCTAGGATGGTGCAACCGGAACCACAGGCACAAGCTCCGGGAGTTGAGCAGATTGGTGGGGCGCAAGCTCCTCAACCTCCTCATTCTCCTCCTCACCAAGAGGGAGGTGAGGCGGCAGCCGAGGGCGTAGGACCTCAAGTTGGCCAAGGACCAGCCGGAATAGATTTAGCTCCCTTAGTTCAAGTGATAGTCGGGGTTTTTCAGGCTGCTGTAGCTGGGGGTCAGGCAGTGGCACAACCCCAGGGAGAGGGTACTGGTTTGCCATTAGAGAGACTCCGCAGTTTGGGAGGTGAAGAGTTTAGAGGGTCGACACCCGAGAGGTCTGAGATGTGGTTTGAGAAGACCATCCGTATTTTGGCGCAGATGGGATGTACCGGGGAACGTAAGCTAGGGTGTGTTATATCTCTACTTCAGGGTGATGCCTACACTTGGTGGGTCACCATCACTATGGGTATGGAAGAGGCTGAGATCACTTGGGAGTTTTTCGAGTCAGCTTTCCGTAAGAAATATCTGGGTCCTCGATATCTCGATGAGAAGAAGAGGGAATTTATGGCTTTGCTTCAGGGGAGTATGACTGTGACAGACTATGAGATCAGATTTGTCAGGCTGAGTCAGTATGCGTCTGAGCTTGTTTCTACTGAAGTGGAACGTTGTAACCGTTTCCGCTATGGGTTGAATGAAGAGATCAAGAGATACATTTTGGCTTCCGACTACACAAATTTTGATATCTTGGTCGCCAGGGCCAAGGACTTAGAGCACAGTTTGGGCTTGACCAAACGATCTGGGGTTCTAGTTCTGGTAAGAGATCTAGTGACTTTGATAGAGGTGATGCCAAGAGGCATCGAGACAACAGACATCACTTTGACCATAGATGTGGTGGAGGTAACCACGGTAGGGGCCATCAGGGCCAGAGGACTGGTGGGAGGTTGCCCACGTATGCTAGTTGCAGGAGGAACCACACCGGTGAGTGTTGGGGAAATTTCCACTCGTGTTGGGGTTGCGGAGCTAGGGATCATATTAGGCGTGACTGTCCACATCAGGTGGGACAGGCACCGGCTCAGGCTCCTGCTAGAGCCAATGACTTCCAGAGAGGCCGCGGGCGCGGTAGAGGTAACTTCTAGCCGAGGAATGATGGCCAGAGGAACATAGCGCATGTTGTTGCAGTATAGCCAGAGGGCGGAGGCCAGGCCAGAGTTTACGCTCAGCGTGGGGATCAGCATGACACAGATGTGATTGCAGGTAACTTCTCGATACAGTATTTGGGTTTGCTTTCTTTGATTGACTCCGGGTCTACACATTCTTATATTCTGAGTGAGCATGCAAAGTTGTTGAAATTGCCTTGTGAAATATTAGAGGTAGGAGTTAGTGTTACTAGTTCTTTCGGGGATACGGTAATAGTTAGAAGGATGTACAGAAGATGTCTGCTTATGGTTCAGGGACATGTGTTTCCAGTGGACATGATGGAGCTACCATTTTATGGATTTGATGTGATTTTGGGTATGGACTGACTCACTGAGCATAGAGCTAGGATAGACTTTGAGACTGAGAGGATTTCTTTGAGACTCGTGGATGATTATGAGATAGTGGTGGTAGGTGAGAACGTGAAGTTCCTATCGAATGTAGTTTCAGTTCTAGAGGCTAAGAGGTTAGTTGAGATGGGTTGCGAGGCGTATTTGGCCTATGTGATGAATCCAAACATGAGTGAGGTTAGACCTCAAGACATCCGGACAGTGTGTGACTTTCCTAGTGTGTTTCCGTAAGAGTTTCCGGGTTTACCACCGGATAGAGAGGTAGAGTTTGCGATAGAGACTTATTCAGATTCAACTCCTGTTTCGATTGCTCCGTATCGTATGGCACCGAAAGAATTGAATGAGTTGAAGACTCAGTTGCAAGAGTTGACCGATAGAGGCTTTATTCGATCTAGTTCTTCGCCTTGGGGCGCTCCAGTTTTGTTTGTAAAGAAGAAAGAAGGAAGCATGAGAATGTGTATAGATTACAGACAGTTGAATCAGTTAACAGTGAAGAACAAGTATCCATTGCCAAGAATTGATGATTTGTTTGACCAGTTGAGAGGGGCGTCAGTCTTTTCGAAGATTGACTTGAGATCCGGTTACTACCAATTGAAGGTAAGAGAGGTTGATGTACCGAAGACGACCTTTAGAACTAGATATGGTCACTATGAGTTTCTAGTCATGCCTTTTGGGTTGACTAACGCACCGGCTGCTTTCATGGATATGATGAATAGGATCTTCCATCAGTACCTAGATCAGTTTGTAGTTGTGTTCATAGATGACATTTTAGTGTATTCGCGTACCGAGGAAGACCACGACCGACACTTGAGACTAGTTTTACAAACTTTGTTAGATAATCAGTTGTATGCGAAGTTGAGCAAGTGTGAGTTCTGGATCTAAGAGGTAGTCTTCCTAGGGCACGCAGTGTCAGCCGACGGGATTAGAGTTGATCCGAAGAAAATAGAGGCCATTGTTGAGTGGAAAAAACCGAAGTCAGTAACAGAGGTTCGTAGCTTTCTAGGCCTAGCTGGATATTATAGAAGATTCGTAGAAGGTTTCTCGAAGTTAGCCGCTCTATTGACACAGTTACTTCAGAAGAGTGTTCAGTTTGAGTGGTCAGATGCAAGACAGTGAGCCTTTGAGAAGTTGAAAGAAGCTTTGACCCAAGCACCGATTTTGATTCAGCCAGAGTCAGGGAAAGACTATGTGGTTTACAGTGATGCTTCATATGTAGGCCTAGGTTGTGTTCTCATGCAAGACAAGAGAGTAGTGGCTTATGCCTCAAGACAGTTGAAGACTCACGAGCGTAACTATTCGACCCATGATATAGAGTTAGCTGCAGTTGTGTTTTCTCTGAATATTTGGAGACATTATTTGTACGGTGAGAAATGCACAGTGTACACAGATCACAAGAGTTTGAAGTATATCATGACTCAGCGAGATTTGAATCTCAGACAACATAGGTGGTTAGAGTTGCTAAAAGACTATAATCTTACGATTGAGTACCATCCGGGTAAGGCCAATGTAGTGGCCGATGCTTTGAGTAGGAAGGTAGCTGTAGATTTGAGAGCCATGTTTGCTAGATTGAGTTTGTCCGGAGATGGTGGCTTGGTGGCCGAGCTTCAGGTTAGACCTACTCTAGGTCAGTTGATTAGGGAGAAGCAACTCTTAGATAAATCTTTGGCACCTCACGTGCAAGACATAGCCGAGGGTAGATCTTCATATTACAGTTTCAGTACCGATGGGGTCTTGTGTTTCAGAAATATGATAGTTTTGCCAGAAGATAGTGACTTGAGACATACGATCTTGACTGAAGCGTACAGTAGTCCGTTTGCTATGCGTCCAGGAAGTACGAAGATGTACCGTGATTTGAAGAATGAGTAATTTTGGGTTGGTTTGAAGAGAGATGTAGCCGACTTTGTGAGTAAGTGTATGGTGTGTCAGAGAGTGAAGGCGGAACATCAGGTTCCCTCAGGTTTGTTGCAACCGTTGCGAATTCCGGAATGGAAATGGGAGAATATCACCATGGATTTTGTTTCGGGCTTGCCTTTGACTCCTACGAAGAAGAACTCAGTTTGGGTTATAGTAGACCGTTTCACGAAGTGTGCTCACTTTTTAGCAGTCAATACGACTTATACCTTAGATAGGTTGGTCGATTTGTATATTGGTGAGATTGTTAGACTGCATGGTGTGCCGAAGTCTATTGTATCCGATAGATATCCGAGGTTTACAGCTCGATTTTGGGAGTGTCTACATACAGCTTTGGGTACCTGTTTGAATTTCAGCACGTCTTATCATCCTTAGACAGATGGTCAGTCAGAGAGGGTTATACAAATTTTAGAGATTATGTTGCGTTGTTGCATCATTGATTTTCAGGGTACGTGGGAGAAGCACTTGCCTCTAGTTGAGTTTGCTTACAATAATAGTTTTCAGTCAAGCATTCAGATGGCTCCGTATGAGGCTTTGTATGGTAGAAAGTGTAGAACTCCATTTTGTTGGGCCGAAGTGGGACAGAAGTTGTTACATATGCCCGACTTGCTTAAGGGGACAACCGATAAGGTGAAATTGATTTGCGATCGCTTGAAGGCTGCTTCGGATAGGCAGAAGTCCTATGCCAACTTGAAGAGGAAGGAAGTTGAGTTCTCAGTGGGTGAGAAGGTGTTCTTAAAAGTGTCTCCGTGGAAGAAAGTAATGAGGTTTGGCCGAAAAGGGAAGTTAAATCCGAGGTACATAGGACCGTATGAGATTGTGAAGAGGGTTGGCCCAGTTGCTTATCAGTTGCGTTTGCCATCCGAGCTAGAGAAGATACACGATGTATTTCATGTTTCGATGCTCTGTAAGTATAGGTCAGATCCATCACATGTTATGCCCGTAGAAGAGATTGAATTGAATCCGGATTTGACTTATGAAGAAGAACCAGTTGAGAACTTAGCTTCTGACAGTAAGGTGTTGCGGGGTAGATCGATTGAGTTAGTAAAAGTGCGGTGGCAACGTCGAGGGGTGGATGAGGCCACTTGGGAGAGGAAGGAGGATATGGAAAGGTAGTTTCCTTATCTCTTTCAGTCAGGTAATTTCGGGGACGAAATTCCTTAAGTGGGAGAGAGTTGTAACACCCGTGTTTTGGGGTTGGGAGTTAGACGTATGTGTTTGGTTCGAGTCATCAAAATCGGTTTAATTTAATTAGACCTTAGTTTTAATCTAAATGAGATCAAAATTTAAGTAATGGCAATCTTGTAATTAAGTCAAAACAAAAAGAAGACAAGCTTTTTGAATCAAAAAGAAAAACAAAAAAATAACACTCGTGTTTTGGGGTTGGGAGTTAGACGTATGTGTTTGGTTCGAGTCGTCAAAATCGGTTTAATTTAATTAGACCTTAGTTTTAATCTAAATGAGATCAAAATTTAAGTAATGGCAATCTTGTAATTAAGTCAAAACAAAAAGAAGACAAGCTTTTTGAATCAAAAAGAAAAACAAAAAAAATAACACTCGTGTTTTGGGGTTGGGAGTTAGACGTATGTGTTTGGTTCGAGTCGTCAAAATCGGTTTAATTTAATTAGACCTTAATTTTAATCTAAATGAGATCAAAATTTAAGTAATGGCAATCTTGTAATTAAGTCAAAAAAACGAAGAAGACAAGCTTTTTGAATCAAAAAAAAAACAAAAAAAAGTTATCTTCTCCCTTTTTTTTGCTTTTCACGTTGGAAAGAACCCAAACCCTTCCAAAATCCCAATATACTATTTCATCCATTATCTCCATCAATTCAAGAGCTTTTTCGAAGGTAATTTCATATTTGAGTTCTCCTCATCATCACAAGCATTTCCATGGTTTTAGATTTCAAAACCATCATCTTTTTAAATTTCCAAGTTTTTCAAGTTTGATGAAAGTTTGGATTTTTAATGGGTTTTTCATTTGTTTTTGGTTTGTTGAGTTAGGTTTTGAGTTAATCTCACTTAAATACACCTAATATCTTAAAATGAAAGGATTTTGGGAAAAATCTCAAAGTGGGTCTTTGGGGCATTTTTCAAAAGATCAAAACTTGAATTTTTAGTGTGTTTTTGTGTTGGGTTGAAGGGCTGATGGTATAGGGTTATTAGGAAGGTGTTTTGGAAGCCTTTAGATGCCATTTGGGTGTTGGAAATTGTGGTTTTCAGCTGGGTATTTGGGGAGCACGAAAATGTGAGTTTTGTGGTTAGTTTGGGTTTGAAAATTTTGAAGTTTGGCTTGTGTTTGTGAGTTGGGTTTGTGACTGAGTTTAGCATTTATTTGGTGAGTAATACTTGTGTTTTTATTGGTTAGAAGCAAAAGGAAACATCGGGGAAGGATCGGGATCGAATCCGGAAATTGTGGAGGCTTGACTAGCTTCGTTTGGTTTGCTAAGGAAGGGTGGTGAGTGAAACTTTCAAATTTGATTTAAATTGGTTCAAGTGTGTGTAGTTTAACTTTTAAATTGGTTCAAGGTAGAAGTTAAATTGGTAGTTTAACTTCTTGTGTGTTAATAAGCTTTGGTTGTTTATGCTTAAATTGATCTTGTGAGGCATGAATTGATTATGTATGTATATGCATTGATGTGTGTGATGTTGGATGTGTGCTATAAATGATGGATATGTGATGTGGTTTAAAAGTAATTGGCACTAGTTAACTTACCGGGTATAAATGATCGATCATTAGGATTAGTGTGCACACGGTTGAGTCAAATTCGCGCGTGGCCTTGGTGGCGTTAAGTCATCTAGGAGGAGTACGATGATGTAATATTCCACCGGAAATTATTTATATTATACGTGATGATGAGTGGAATCCCATCCGTAGGGCATGTGATGATGAGTGGAATCCCATCCATGCAAGGTCCGGTGATGAGTGTAATCCCACCGAGGTAATGTTGTTGTTGAGAGTAAATCCGCGTATCCGAGTAAACTAATAGTGGCCAATGTACTTACTCTTGTAGTTATTATGTTGAGTTAAACGCTTTATATTGTTGAGCTTAATATGAAGTAAGATGCCATATTATTGACTCTTGTGATGCTAGCTACAGTGGCGAAACACAAGCATAGTTAGTGTGGTCCATGGCCCCCCCCTAAAATTTAAAAAATTGTCAAATAACCCTTAAATTTTAAATTATTTTTATTTATCCTCTTCAAATTTTTAGAAATTCATATTAAATTTTAATTTTTAAAATATTTTTTGTTAAATTTCCTATTATAATTTTTAAAATTCTTATTAAATCACTCAAAATTATTAAAAAATTTAGTCAAAACCCTAGTTTTTCTGAAATTTTTAGTTTAAATCTTTAATTTTTTTTAAAAAAAATTAAATTTGTCCCCCTCAAATACTTATTCCAAGTTCCGCCACTGGCTAGCTAGTTTGCTATGTTGATGCCTATGTATGTTGTGTGTGATGCTAAGGATTATATGCTTGAACTCTGCATTGTCGTTGTTTTTGGTTTTAGAGCATCCTCACTAAGCTTCTAGCTTACGCTCTCGATTTTCGACAATGTAGATCATTAGCGTGGTGTTAGCAAGGAGCAAGGCGATGGGCCATTCCAAGCTTGTAGTTGCTCAAGTATGATTTAGTAAATCAAGTAGTAGTTTAGCAATGAGGCTGCTATGTGTTTGTATGAGCATTGTATGACTCATATATGTTGAATGTTGTTTATGCTTGGCTTGGATTTGTAAACCATGTTATGTTTTGTTAAATGCTTGTAATGAGAGGTCATGCCTTGGATGTTTATGTTGCTTTTGGTTGAGCATGTAAACCTTATATGTGAAGACATGTGCCATTTGGCCTTTTAAGTTTTTAAGTATGCCTTTTTATGCAATATCTACCCTTTACATGAATGCCTTGATGTAATGCCTTGTTGATCATCTAAATCGTTCTTCATGCTAGTTCTTGGTCGTGCAATGTTGTATGAATGCTTGAATGTGGGTAGGGGAGTCTTAAAATGCTTTTAGGGTTGAGTTTTGTGTTGTTTTACTGCAATTTAGTGTCTTGCAGTGCAGGGCGTATCGATACGCCTAAGGGCCGTATCGATACGGTCCTACACTTTGGGACACAGAATTGGCAAGGGGTATCGATACTCGGGGGTGTATCGATACGCCCAAAGCTTAATGGAATTCTGAGATTTTCAGGAGACTTTGGCGTATTGGTACGAGTTCTTAGCGTATCGATACGGTTTCATCTCGTTGACCGCGAGATGTTGACCGAGAAGGGCGTATCGGTACGCTCAAGGGTTGTATCGATACAATCTTCTTGTTTTGACTGAAGGCTGTTGACTTGGTCAAGGCGTATCGATACCCTTGATTGGTGTATCGATACGGCCCGCTCTGTAAGTGTAAAATGGACTGTTTAACATGCTATTTTGGGTTCGGTTGTGTTTCTTTCTTGACGTTTTCCGCTGTCGTGATCACTTAGGAAATAAATGCCTTTAGACAAGATTTAATTAAAAGAAATTTTCTAAGGTTGCTAACCGAGGTGGGACCTTCACGGGTTTCACATTGGTTTTCCCCGTGTAGCCTACTCGAACCGGTCAACCAACCAAACCGGGGCGAGGGGGTTACATAGGAGGTTTTTCGGGTGTAAAAATTTTAGGAATAGGAGGGGTGTGGTTTTTTGCTTGGTACGATGCTCCTCTCAACCCACGTTCAAGGATGATCATTTCTGGGCTCTTAAAGAAAGTGAAGAAAATGGAGAGGGCAAGATTCCTAGAACAAATATGTTGGATGGTTATGTGTGTGATGATTGTGTGGTTTTTGAAGTAAAGTAATGTGTGTGATGAATGGATGTTGAAGTATTGTTAGGATTTATGAAATTGTAAGCATTTTGCTCAATGTTGAAGTAATGTAATGTGGGTTTTGAAGTATTGTTAGGGCAAGATAATTATTTGTGATCTTTTATTTATGGTTTTTTAATGTAATTGAAGCTTCTTGAAGCAATGTTTTTAGGAGTTCAATGGAAATTATAAGCATTTTGTTCAATGAAAATTGTAAGCATTTTATATTCATGTTACATAAATAATTCAACAAACCAAGTAAACAAACTTTTGTTTTGCATTCAATTGTAAGTAATATAGGTTAACAAAAGTAGTTTGTAAGCTGATAAACCATAAAATCAGCTACAAAAATAATGACATAATTCAACAAAAGTAATTTGAAAGATTTCCCTAGACATCACTAAAGGAAATACCTAGACAAATTCAACATAGTTCACAAAATAAATGCCATTACAATGGACATCACAAAAAAGAATCATAAAATTAGGTCATTCACAAAATAAGTCAGCTTCAGTTGTACAGCTTTAGTCCCTAGTTGAAGCTTGTGATTCTTGATTTGGAGGGTTGAATGCAGCTGATTGTTGACTTGAAGGCTCATTAGGCATCCATCTAACAGTTGTTGGTGGAGCCAAAGGTCTTATTGTTGGTAATTTTTACCTTCGAAGTGGCTGTTGTTGGTTGGATGATGAAGGATGGCTTCTAGGTTGCTGTTGTTGGTTTGATAATGAAGGATGGCTTCTAGGTTGCTGTTGGTGGGATGATGAAGGATGAGGTTGTGGCTGGTTGGATGGAGTGGGTCTTCTTATAGGCTGGTTTGCACCAATCTCACTTCTACAGGTCCGTTTGTTGTGACCAGGCTTGCCACACTTGGTGCAGTTGGTCTGCTGCCCCCTCTTGGTCAACTTAGGTTTGCTAACTTCATCAGCTTCCTTTTTCCTTTTTTTACTTGGCCTTCCTGGTGGCCTCCTAATAGTTGGTGGCAATATGGGTTCCATGTCTGATACTGGAGTCCATTGTTCAAGACATGTTTAAAAATTAAAAAAACAATAAATCACATAAGCTGGAAAAAAACAGTTGAAGAAATTAATAAGTTAAGGACAAACAATACCTTTCACGGGTGAAATCATGTTGGAGTAAATGGTAATTTGAGTGCTCTTATTGTAGCACGCATTTACATAACCTTCAATGCTTCTATTGATTTCTTGAATGGCTGAGACTGCATGGACACAAGGGATGGCAGTGAGGTCTCATTTTCTGCATGAACATGTATGCTGCACAAGATCTACAGCATGCTGGTGCCCAAGGCCGGCATGAACTTGATACCTTTCTTCACCAGAACGTGTGGTCCAGCACCTGAAATAAGTCAATTGCACAATTGGTAGACAATTAGTAAAAACAAAAGTAAGTAAACAATTAGGAGAAAACCTATGTGATTGCTGGATAATGATGTCCAGTTTTTTTGAATTTTATCACACAGTGGACCTGGCCACTTTTCAGCTTCCTCCCTTTGGCTAACATTTTTTTTCATTATCTTAGTTCTAATAACCTCCATCATTGTCAGAATAGGCTTATCTCGAGCCTCTAAAATTGACTACATAAGAGAAATAAAAAGATAATGTTAGTAATCAATCAAATAAAGTAAATGTCTAAAGTATTTAGCTAACTCAAAATGACAATTTTACCTTGTTGAAAGACTCACAGAGGTTGTTGAGGAGCATGTCACACTTAGTTCTGGTATCAAAGTGTGATCTGGACCATTGAGCAGGGTTCAACTTCTGCATCCAATTATAGGCAGCAGCAGAGAGGGCTTTCAACTGCTCCATTGCATCTTCAAACTCTCGCAAGTAAGTAGCTCGAGCAGCCTTCCAAACAGCATCTTTAAGAGCTTTCCCTTTGTGAACCTCCTTGAAATTATTATATATATGCCTCACACAGTTTCTAACATTTGCATTAGAGAAAATATCATCTACAGCATCCACAAGTCCCTACATTAAAAACAATAGATAAAAGTTAATAAAACTCTTAGAAATAATAGATTAAAATAAATAAAAGCTGGAGGGTTACCTTCTGTTTATCATTCATGAAACAAATATTACATGAGTCATTAATCTCCAAGTCAGTCTTGAGTATGTACAAAAATCATGCTCAAGATGAATAGTTTTCACTCTCCACTGCTGCATATGCTATAGGGTAGATCTGATCATTTGCATCTATACTTACTGCTGCCAGTAATTACCCTTGAAAATAGCCTTTTAAGTAACAACCATCCACACAAATATTCCTCCTAAATCCTGCCACGAAACCATTTTTGCAAGCTTGCAGACAGACATACATCCTTTCGAATAATCTACCCTCAAGATGACAAATAGTAGTTGTTTCAGGATTTGTAGTCCTTAACTCCAGTAAGTACTCATAAATCTTTGCATACTGCCCTTTGTAATTCCCTTCAATCATTTCAATTGCCAAATCTCTTGCCCTACTACAAGTAACACGTGACACACAAGTAACAAATTCTTCATATACATCACTTCGAAGTAATTTTACTGGATAATTAATATCAACCATGAATTTTCCTATGTAATACTTTGCCATCCAAGGTGATCTAATTTTCCTATTTTGGTTACCTTAGAACAGTTATGAGTGTCAATTAATGTTTTTATCTGTCAAGTCTGATCTGTAACGTCTTTGGGATTCATTGGGGCTGCCCACAATTTCCATGGACAGCTGCCCTGACACACAACTTGAATCCTTTTGACATTATTTTTTTGAAGCTTAACTTGGACCCTATTGACTCTCTCATAGTGTTTTATTGCTTCTTTCAGAACTTTCTTATCAGAGAAGATTAAACCTTTAACAAATTTATGGTTAACCATGTCAGTTTCAACATTAAACTCACTATACCTAGGTCCATCTGAATCTGAATCATGATCACTTAAAAGTTCATCAGATTTATCATTGTCAGATTCTAACTCCTATGACTCGGGATGGGAGTAGATGAGCTTTCAGACAAGCTTTCCTTCCGGGATGGCTTCTCCATAACTTTTGAGTCCATTGGTGATGGTGGAGAACCTATCAAACATCTTCTCAATGTTCTCTTCCGGATCCATCTTGAAGTTTTCATACGCTAGGTTGAGGAGCTCGATCTTGGTCTCCTTTACTTCGTTTGTCCCCTCGTATGTAACTTCGAGCTTGTCCCAAACTTCCTTGGCACTCTCGCAAGAAGACATCTTCTCGTAAATGTTGAGGCTAAGTGCACAAAAGATGAAGTGCAAAGCCTTGCAATTTAGCTCCATCTTCTTGCGGTCGTCGGCACTCCACTCTGCCTTGCTTCTTTGGGGTACGAACGGGCCATCTTCTATGATATCCCAAAGCTTGTAGTCTTTGGATTTGACAAAGAACATTATCCCCGTCTTTCAATAAGCATAATTAGTCTCGTCGAAGAAGGGCGGTTTGTTGATGGGTTGTTCCATTGAGCCGGTTGTTTGAAAAGTTGATCGAGCTTTTCGGATCTTCTCAATAGGATGTTAATCCTCTTCAATTGAGTCAAGCTATGATACCAATTGTTGGGATTTATGGTGCTCGATTCCTTCAACCGTTCTTGCTTGCCAAGTGGTGGAGAAGTGGAATTTTGGGTGAAAGAGGTGTGGAAGCTAAAATGAATAAAGAAAAGATGATTTATAGTGGTTCAACCTTCTAACCAAGGTCTACATCCACTACCTTAGCTTCCCACTAAGGATTTCCAATCAATCCACTATTGATTCGTCCCCTTTTCTAGGCTTAGGAGGAAACCCTTACAAACCGATCAAGCTTTCTACCCAAAGCCCTGATCAAACTCTCTTTACAAAGAGATAAAAATAAGCAAACTCAAATCCCTCTAATAGGTATTTGTTTGCACAATTAAGCTCTCACCCAATCCTAAAAAACTTGAGCAAATCTAACAATTTTGGCTCACTAGTGTTTGTCTATATAAGGAATTGACAATTAATCTCTAAGACACATTTTGATCATATGTTGTATTACAATTGAAGCATTAACCATTAACTGATGCTTAGAGGTCCCTTTTACACTCATCTTTGAGTTTGTAGTCGTTATTAGCCGTTGGGGTTGAATTGGAGCCGTTGGAGACTTTATTTCCCAACATAAATGCAGTTCTGCAACATTCCGTTTCGAAACGCCTAACCCTATTTTGAAACACTCTTGAAATAGAAAGAGCTGTTGCAGTCTAATGCAGTATCCGTTTCGGAACGCCCTTGGCCGTATCGAAACGGCCGTATGGAAACGCTTGTCTCCGTATCGAAACGCCCTGCATTTAAAAGGTTGTTGGGAAATAGCCGTTGTGGGTTTATGACCGTTGAGGTTAATGCCACATAGGCGTATCGAAACGACAATGGCCGTATCGAAACGCTATACAAAAATCTCACCCAGATTAAATCCCATTTCGAAACAGACAAGGTTGTATCAAAACGTTTTGCCATTGTAAAAACCTGTATCGAAACGCCTGGATGGTTTTGTTGAATTGACTTTGAAAACACGTAAAACCTTTTTGAAATATCCCATAAACATAGTTTCAAGCTGTTTGGGCTTAGAAATGGTTTTGAATTCTTTTTAACTTTGTCCAAGACTATTTTTCAATTATTATACCAAAACATTTATTCTACAGGTTGCATAAGTTTTCTTGAAGTTCAGAGCGTTTGTGGAAAATTGGTCCAGTTGCAAGCTGAAAATTATTAGATTAGACAATGGGACATAATACACATCTGACAAGTTTAAAGAATTTTGTGAAGCTGCTGGTGTTGAGCATCAATTGACAAACACTTATACCCCTCAACAAAATGGGGTTAATGAATGAAAAAACAGAACTGTGATGAAAACGGCAAGATTCCTTCTATTTGAAAGAAATTTACCTAAAAAGTTTTGGGCAAAGGCTGTACATACCTCTTTGTATTTGCTAAATAGGCTGCCAACTAAAGTTGTGAAAGAAAAAACACCATTTGAGGCACATGCAAGACCCCTAGCGTAAACCACTTTCAACAGTAGGTTTTATCTTAGTGTAATTTGATAATAATGTCTAAAGATAATATGTTCATCCCATTATGGCTAACCAAAATATTATAACGGTTAACCATGAACACCCCTAGCGTAAACCAAGATGTTAGTCAACTAAAGTAATTCAATCTTTTATTACTTACCTTGTCGCAGTTGACGGTGGAGAGAAGGAGGCACGAGCAGCAACAGAGATGATGGAGAGGAAGGGGGCACTAGCAGCAGTAGAGATGACGCGAAACATTTGGGAATTAGGGATAAAGGACTTGTGATTTAAAAAAAAGGTTTAAAGGAATTCCTTGACTGCGGCATTTGAAAACTCCAACGCCATTAAAGCACAAGTGCGACGTTTCCCTAAAAAACGCCATTATACGCGACCCCAATTGCGTCGTTTTCTTTAAAAATGTCACTTATACCTGTTTATAGCGGCGTTTTTTTTTTCCCACAAAAATGCCACTAAAAGTATATAAATATCGCAACGCTTTCTTATAAACGCTGAAAGTTTTGTCAATTATGGCGTTTGTAGTTTAAACGCCGTGAGATGTACAAAATTAGCGGCGTTTTTTTAGTAAACGCCGCTAAAAATCTATTTTGTTGTAGTGTCCAAAATCACTATCACAATATCCCACAAGCTCGAATGTATTTGATGATCCATAAAACAAACCATAATTAAGAGTACCTTTGAGATAACGAAAAATTCTTTTTGCCGCCATGAAACTTCTGTATATCGTAGAATCTACTTTCTTTCCTTCATTAAATTTGAAAAGTTTCATTGCACATTCCATCAGGGTGATCACATGTTTACACCCAAGCATATTGAATTTTTCAAGCACATTCTTACAATAACTTTCTTGAGAAATAAAATTTTCAATATCAGTCTGCATTACCTCAAGACCCAAGTAATAGGACATAGTCCCTCGGTCATTTTAAATTCTTTTGACATACTTCTTTTGAAATCTTCAATCATTGTTGGGTTGTTCCTTAAGAAGTTGAGATCATCTATGTAGAGACAAACAAGCAAGATATTATGTTTTTGGATTTTAACATAAAGAGCATACTCATGAGTTTGAAGAATTTTGTGAAGCTACTGGTGTTAAGCATCAGTTGACAAACACTTATACCCCTCAACAAAATGAGGTCAGTGAAAGAAAAAAAAAAGAACTGTAATGAAAATGGCAAGATGCCTTCTGTTTGAAAGAAATTTACCTAAAAAGTTTTGGGCAGAGACTGTAAATACCTCTGAGTATTTGCTAAATAGGCTGCCAACTAAAACTGTGAAAGAAAAAACACCATTCGAGGCATATACAAGACCCCTAGCGTACACCACTTTCAACAGTAGGTTTTGTCTTAGTGTAAATTGATAATAATGTCTAAAGATAATGTGGTCATCTTATTATAGCTAACCAAAATATTATAACGGTTAACCATGAACTCCCTAACGTAAACCACGATGTTAGCCATCTAAAGTAATTCAATCTTTATCAAGTCAACTTAGCAACATTCGAGGCACATGCAAGACAAGCTGGCTGCAGTTTTCTTGTGCTTTACCTGGTGCCAAGCTGTGACTGCAAATAATTAATTTAAGGGTTGACATACAAGCAGCCAGATCAGACCAGACAATTCGTGTGATTTTGTTGAGTTCGTATGATGTTTTTTTTATCTATATATATTGGATTGGAATTAACATTTGAATACAGTGTTAAAGAGACAAAAATGGATTCAACAGCCAAGCTTTTGATCTTTCTTGCAAGTTGGTTAAGCTTATTTTTGCTTATAATCCTGTTGAAATTCCTTCACAAATACTGGTGGATGCCATTCAAAATCCAGAGAGCACTGAGTGTACAAGGAATCAAAGGGCCTCCTTATGAATTCATCCATGGAAACAACAAAGCTTCTTCCCTTTTAAGAAACCAAGCTCTCACCAATCCCATTGCTTTAACACATAACATTGTTCCCAGAGTTATTCCTCAGATTCAATCCTGGTTCAACATTTATGGTATGGTGACAGATTAACATGTTTTTTCTTTCTTTCATATATATATATATATATATATTCATTTTTCTTGGATACAGGGAAGAATTATCTCGCATGGCAGGGAAATCAAGCTCAACTGGTGGTCTCCGAAACCGAAATGGTCAAAGATATACTGAAAAACAAGGACGGAGCTTTTACGAAACAGAATGATGAGTCGACTTTCCTGTACAAGATCAACGGCAACGGACTCTCGTCTTCGGAGGGTGCACAATGGGCAAGGCAAAGGAAGTTGGCGAATCATGCTTTCCATGGTGAAAGATTAAAAGTAAAACTTCGAATCATCCTCAATCACAAAGAAAAATAGAAACTGACACTGATTTCATGGCAGAATATGAATCCGGCAGTGATCACTAGCGTCGAGACCATGCTGGAGAAGTGGAAAGGCCGGGAAGGCAACGAGATCGAAGTGTTTGGAGAGTTCAGGTTGTTGACTGCAGAAGTTATATCCAGAACTGCTTTTGGAAGTAATTACTTACAAGGGAAGAAAATCTTCGATATGTTGACCAAATTATCAATTCTACTCTACAGAAATTACTACAAAGCTAGTATTCCTGTTATCAGGTAACGTAATCCCAAAAAATTTTCATCCATATGATTACGTCCGCAATCATGATAAACACGATACGAGATAATTTTGTTTCTTTCCCAGCAAGATGTGGAAAAGTGCGGACGAACGAGAATCAGAGCAACTTGCTAAGGGAATACATGATTGTGTGATGGAAATGGTGAAGAGAAGGGAAGAGAAAGTAGTGACCGGAGAATCCGATCATTTCGGTGATGATTTCCTCGGATTACTTGTTAATGCTCACCGTGATTCCGACGTGACAAACAGGCTTTCGGTCGAAGATGTGGTGGGTGAGTGCAAAACATTCTACTTTGCTGGTCAAGAAACAGCTAATTCCTTGCTAGCATGGACTGTCCTGGTTTTGGCAATCCACACTGATTGGCAAGAAAAAGCTAGAAAAGAGGTTCTTGAGGTATTTGGTGACCAAAACCCTTGTCACGACGGCATTTCCAAGCTAAAAACTGTAAGCAAATCCG
The DNA here is from genome assembly GCA_030270665.1 of Hibiscus trionum. NCBI lineage: Eukaryota > Viridiplantae > Streptophyta > Magnoliopsida > Malvales > Malvaceae > Hibiscus > Hibiscus trionum. The sequence continues at coordinate 1,524,810 of BSYR01000050.1, forward strand.
CAATGTCTAACGATTTCGATTCGAGTATTGTGAATTCAGATATTTTAATAAATGGAATCTATTGTGTTGGCAGATGAACATGATCATCAATGAAACCCTGAGACTGTATGCTCCCATAGTTGCCGTGGTTCGAAAAGTCAGCAAAGGAGTTCGATTGGGAAACCTCGTTTTGCCTGCTAATATGGAGGTACTGATCCCGATCTTGACACTTCACCATGACCCCGAACTATGGGGAGATGATGTACATCTTTTCAAACCGGAGAGATTCTCTGAAGGTATCGCCAACGCCACCAAATACAACTCCGCCGCATTCATTCCCTTCTCGATGGGACCTCGATCTTGCGTCGGAATGAGCTTCGCCACCATGGAAGCTAAGATTGCTCTCTCGATGATTCTCCGACGCTACGCCATTACTCTCTCCCCGGCCTATGTTCATGCGCCGTTTCCTCTCATCACACTTCAACCACAGCATGGGATTCAAGTGATGCTTCATTCTTTACAGAGTGATGCCTGAAATTCTTACTGCAATACCTGCTTCTGTATTAAATCCGACAGCTGATGGTAATGACCAAACATAATAACGAAATTATTTTTTGATTCTCATCAAAATTTATAATTTAATTCAACCTTAAAAAATTCAAACTTGGACCTGATTCCATCCGTCATTTCTCTGTTATTAATGTATTGATTCGTTATGAAACAGCTTTCATGTACCTAATCTTTGTAACTACCGGTCTATAGGACTAGTTGACAACAATGGATAGCTTTGTTGATGTAACCCCTAAACCCGACCTGGAAGAACTGGGTCGAATATAAAGAGTCAAGCTCAAAGCTTGTCCCTCACGTAAGTAATCTGATTCAAAAACTTTAATTCCAAAATAGATAATAATAATATCGTATAATACATATTGATATAATGTTCCTGAAAATATTAAATATTCGAAATGTACATGCATGATAAAACATAATAACCCCAAATAAAACATCTGAAATTTGAAATTATATACAATATGATAAAACATATAATATAAATAGGTCCAAGTATCATACTGATAATAATAAATAAATAAAGCTGGAAAACGAGGTCCTCCAAGTACCTTAGCCTAGACCTGAGTATCTGAAAATAGAAACTAAGGGGGAGTCAGCGAAAACGCTCAGTGTGTCTCTACAGTGCAAACAGAACTAACAGAATCATCATATCAACAGAGTCAATCAGACATTATCAGAATTCAATTTTCCACTAAGAATCAATTCAATCGCATAAATAAGTGTGAATGAATATGCAACACAATATGACATGCACCCCACTACATCACCATCCGAAGAGTAAGGTTCCCCAGAACCACTCTCTACCTCATCACCATCCGAAGTGGAATTCAGCACGTAGGGCGAAACCACTGATCCGAAGTAGACATCAACCCGAAGGATGAAGCTACTAAACTTCCCCGTACAGAATCTCACCCATGATGAGACGACACAGAATCCGAGTTCTGAATCTGAATGCATTGTTTATCAACAGAAATGCATAATCATATAGTTCGATATACAATAATCTGAATCTGATAACATATATAAACATTGCATAACGTAACAAAATGCTGAACAAGTCAAACATCACCGATCAACAGAATATTATTATCATACATCATCAGACCACATCATGTATACATTTCAACAAATCAACACATTTACATACAGAGCACTGTAAACAGACAACACAGAAGAGAACACACCTCAGGTAGCTAACACTCAACGTCGACAGTGACGTCTCCCACGCTCAGCTCTATCTCTAGGTCTGTCAGAGTCAGCTCCTATAACAATTAAATACACCATTAAAGATACTACTACTATGCCAATACACTAATAATGTAAATAACGAATATATTATTAATTAACTCACGAGCGGATCCCGATGTTTGAGCAACAGGAGGTCTTCCAGGTAGAGGAGGAGGAAGGATCTCAGTATCCGAGTCAATGTCGTCTGCAAATAAGAATAATTCCAATTAATTTCTCGATATTCAAATCTTTAAATACTAAGAATACTTGAAAAAAAGTGGTCAAAACGGTCTTTCGGGTTCGAATTTGGAAAAACGGGCAGCGGAAACAGAATAAGGACATCGAAAAACATAAAATAGCCATTTCCTGAAAAAATCAACGGTCAACAGGTCAACGGTCATTCGATTCGGTTCAACAGGTTCCGATTCGGTTCTGTTGTGGTTCGGTCTAACTCGGTTCAGCCTTCTGGACCGGTTCAGACCCAAAATCCCCCTTTTACTAACGATTTTAAAATTAGGGTTTTCCCTAATCGGATTTCATCGCCGAAAATGCACGCCGGTGGCCCTTATTGTAACCCCCTCGTCCCGGTCGGGCCGGATGACCGGTCCGAGTAGGCTACACAGGGAAAACCGAAGCGAAACCCGTTAAGGCTCCCCCTCGGTTAGCAACCCTAAAAAAAATTCTTTCATTTTAATCTTGTCTAAAGGCATGTTAATTCCTAAGTGATCACGTCAGCGGAAAACATCAATAAAGAAACACATTCGAATCACAACCACACTTCAAACAGTCCATTTTACATTTACAGGGCAGGCCGTATCGATACACCAATCAAGGGTATCGATACGCCTTGACTAGGTCAACTCGAAAAGTCAACTCAGGGAAGACCGTATTGATACAGCCCTTGAGCGTATCGATACGCGCCTCTCGGTCAACATCTCGTGGTCAACGAGATAAACCCGTACCGATACGCCAAAAACTCACCAAATTCTCAGAATTCCAGTGAGCAAAAACCGTATCGATACACCCCCGTGTATCGATACGTCCAGCCAAAATCGAGTCCTGGAGGCAAGACCGTATCGATACGGCCCTTAGGCGTACCGATACGCCCTGCTCTGCAATTCTCCAAAATCAGCAAAGACCAACAAGACTCTAACTCTAAATGCATATTGGGACTCTCCTAGCCACATACAAGCATTCATGCAACAAACTACAACCAAGAATTAGCAATTGAGGCATTGAATCTAACAAGAACCATACAACTCAAGGGTTTCATGCAATTCCACAAGGTAAGCATGCTTAGCAATCACAAGGCATCATACACAAGACAACCAAACATAGAGCATTCATAGGCCAAGTTCATACACTCTTAGGCACATACAATTAAGCAACAAGATAGGCATGGTCCTCAATCCATGAGACAAAAGCATAACACATCCATAATTCAACATGCTCAAATAACACCAATCACCTAAGGAGTTTGACACCAGCTCCTACAACTCCATACCCATCGTTTAGGCATTATTACAAAACGCAAATCATACTTGAGCTAGCTTGAGAACTCCAAAGGCTCCTCCCTTGCCCGCTTGCCTCCCGAACTCTAACGATCTGCATGTTGGAAACAAAAGAGAGCGTAAGCTAACTAGTTTAGTGAGAGAAGCTCTACAAATCCACAACATGCAGTTTTCAAAACTCTTTTCATAAATGGAAGTAAAACAATGGATGCACGAATGACTTTCTCATCAACAATCCATGGTTTGCACTAACACACCCAACATACACACACACGGAGGGACTACACATCACCGTAGTTTAGACCACCATCAAGTGAGGCACGACTTCAACTCGACTACACATTAACAACTGTATGAACAACTCAAATGCACATGATAATCATAACGCATAACCATTCATCCATTCACAACAAGCATAGGAGTAGAGGCTTACACTCGGGTTTAGGTGAACCCTCAAGGTCCCACCCAAACCTCAAAGGTTCCATATCGAGCACAATTCAAAGATTTACAAATCTACTCACCGTTGTTACCCAAGTAAAGACCGAAGACCAAGCTCAAGACTCCAAAACCTCCGGATTCGTCCTCGAAGCATCTCCAACCAAATTTCTTGCCTTTAATCATTCCAACACAATTTAAAACAATCTCAAATCAGTCCACATTCCAATGTAGTCAACCCGGATTACAAACCAAACACAAAACACCCAATTTCAACTAAAATCAAACCCAAAATCCATATTCCCGAGCAGCCCCTAAGAGCACCCTAATTTCAATGATTCCAACACATAAATTACTCCCAAAGGCCTCCAAAACAACACTTACATATAGCCTAACCATCCGCCATCGAAATTCCACCTAAAACACCCCAAAAACTCAACTTAAAACCCCCCAAAAACCTCTCCAAAACCCCATTTCGGGAAACACCCCAAAACCTTGTAAAAATCATATACCTTGGACCTTTTAGATTGAAAACAACCCATGTAACATTAATAAATCAAAAACCTAAGTTAAAGATGTTAAAAATGACATTTTTAATCAAAATCTCAAAACACCCAAAAATACAAAAATCATGAGTTTTGTAGAAAATAAAGATATGAACTCGAAAAGGATGATGAGGGTAGGTCAAAAACAACTTTACCTTTGCAAAAGCTCCAACTATAAGCAAGATGTGAGATGGAATAGTAACCTAGACCAAAGAGGGGTTTTTGACTTTGGAAGATAAAATGGGAGGGGAGAGAGAGAAGAAGATGATGAATAGTAGAGTTTAAAATAATAAAAAAAAAAGTATTCATTTTGAAGTTCCCAACAATTACCATCTTGCCATTAATGAATGGCAATCACCATAAATCTTAAATTCTAATGGATTTAGGCTTCAAATTTAATCCCAAAATTAATCCAACACATAAATAAAAAAATTTAAGACAAAAGGGAAAACCAAAATATTATTTTAGTATTATTTTTACCCGACCCCTAAACTCGGGTGTTACAACTCTCCCCCACTTAAGGAATTTCATCCCCAAAATTACCTGACGGAAACAAATACGGAAAATGCTCAAGCATATCAGCTTTCCTTTCCCACGTGGCCTCTTCCACACCTCTATGTCTCCATAATACATTGACTAACTCTATGGTCTTGCCACGCAACACCTTGCTATCGAAAGCAAGTACCTCATCGGGTTCTTCGTTGTAGGACAAGTCCGGATTCAACTCTATTTCTTCAACCGGCATGACATGAGACGGATCCGATCTATACCTCCTAAGCATCGACACATGGAAGACTTCATGAATCTTCTCTAGTTCAGTCGGGAGCCTCAATCTATACGCAACGGGGCCAATTCTCTCAACTATCTCATAAGGTCCTATGAATCTTGGGCTTAACTTGCCCTTCCTCCCAAACCTCATCACCTTCTTCCAAGGTGAGACTTTCAAAAACACTTTATCCCCCACGGAGTACTCTACCTCTTTCCTCTTTAAGTCGGCATAAGACTTCTGTCGATCTGAAGCTGCTTTCAAGCGATCACATATCAACTTCACCATCTCGGTGGTGCCCTTAAGCAATTCGGGCATCGGCACAAGTTTTTGTCCAGCCTCGGCCCAACAAATCGGGGTTCTACACTTCCTACCATACAAGGCCCCATAAGGAGCCATCTGAATACTCGACTGAAAGTTGTTGTTATACGCGAACTCCACTAATGGTAGATGTTTCTCCCATGACCCCTGAAAATCAATGATACAACACCTCAACATATCTTCCAATACCTGAATCACTCTCTCAGACTGACCATCCGACTGCGGATGATACGAAGTGCTGAAGTTCAACCAAGTACCCAAAGCTCGATGCAAACACTCCCAAAATCTAGAGGTAAATCTCGGATCTCGGTCTGACACAATCGACTATCTCACAAATATACAGATCGACCAACTTGTCTAACGTATAGGTAGTATGAACTGGTATAAAGTGGGCACACTTAGTAAATCTATCCACAATCACCCACACTGAATTCTTCTTCGAAGGAGTCAATGGTAGCCCTGACACAAAGTCCATGGTGATGCGTTCCCACTTCCATTCCGGAATCTTCAACGGATGTAACAATCCTGAGGGAAACTGGTGCTCCGCCTTGACTCTCTGACAAACCATACATCTACTTACAAACCCGGCCACGTCCTTTTTCAAACCAACCTAATAGTACTCCTCCTTTAGCCCTCGATACATCTTTGTGCTACCCGGATACATAGCAAAAGGACTATTGTGAGCCTCATTCAAGATCGTACGCCTCAACTCGGCATCCTCCGGAACCACTATCCTATCCTTGAAACATAGGATCCCATTCTCACCAAAACAATACTCGGTAGGCCTATCTTCGGCTATGTCTTGCACGTGAGGTGCCAAGGACTCATCTCGCAACTGCTTCTCACGAATCAACTGAACCAACGAAGGCTTAATCTGGAGTTCGGCTATCAACCCACCATCCGTAGACACACTCAACCTTGCAAACATTGCTCGTAACTCAACGGCCACTTTTCTACTCAAGGCATCAGCCACCACGTTTACCTTGCCCGGATGGTACTCTATGGTGAGGTCATAATCCTTAAGGAGCTCTAACCACCTACGTTGTCTGAGGTTCAACTCCCTCTAAGACATCAAATACTTCAAACTTTTGTGGTCGGTATACACGGTGCATTTCTCACCATAAAGATGGTGTCTCTAAATCTTCAATGCGAACACCACTGCAGCCAACTCTATGTCATGTGTGGGATAATTCTTCTCATGTACCTTCAACTGTCGCGAAGCATATGCTACCACCTTACTTTCTTGCATAACCACACATCCTAGCCCCACGTAGGAAGCATCACTATAAATCACAAATCCTCTTCCTGGCTCAGGCTGAATCAAGATAGGAGCTTCGGTCAAAGCTTTCTTCAATTTCTCAAACGCTTCTTGTCTTGCATCTGACCACTCATACGGAACATTCTTCTGTAGCAACTTAGTCAACGGAGCTGCTATTCTCGAGAACCCCTCAACAAACCTTCTATAGTATCCCGCAACCCTAGGAAACTACGGATTTCTGTCACTGATTTCGGTTGTTTCCAATTCACTATAGCTTATATCTTCTTGGGATCTACACTAATCCCACTAGCCGAAATCACGTGACCTAGGAAGACCACCTTCCTAATCCAAAACTCACACTTCCTTATCTTGGCATACAATTGATTCTCAAGTAGGGTCTGAAGTACTAACCGCAAATGCTCATCGTGCTCCTCTTCGGTCCTAGAGTACACTAGGATGTCATCTATAAACACTACCACAAACCTAACCAAGAACTCATGAAACACTCGGTTCATCAAATCCATGAAGGCTGCTGGAGCGTTGGTCAACCCAAAAGGCATCACCAAAAACTCATAATGTCTGTAACGTGTACGAAATGCTGTCTTCGGTATGTCCACATCCTTCACCTTCAACTGATAGTATTCGGACCTCAAGTCAATCTTCGAAAACACATAAGCACCTCTCAACTGGTCTAGCAAGTCATCTATCCTAGGTAAGGGATATTTGTTTTTCACCTTACCTTATTCAACTGCCTATAATCTATACACATCCTCATGCTATTGTCCTTCTTTTTTCACAAACAAGACCGGAACACCCCACGGGGACACACTAGGCCTAATGAAACCTCTATCAGTCAACTCCTGAAGCTGTGTCTTCAACTTTTTTAACTCTTTCGGTGCCATTCTATACGGAGCAATCGACACCGGTGCAGAATCAGAATATGTCTCAATAACAAACTCAACTGCTCTGTCTGGAGGCAAGCCCGGTAGCTCTTCCAGAAAAAACACTCGGAAACTCACACACTGTTCTGATGTCCTGAGGTCTCACCTCACTCACATCCGGATTCATTACATAAGCCAAGTAAGCCTGACACCCTAAACTCAACAACCTCTAAGCTTCCAAAGCCGAAACCACATTGGACAAGAACTTGACATTCTCCCCAACTACCACAACCTCAAAATCATCGATAAGCCTCAAAGAGACTATCTTGATCTCGAAGTCAACCCTAGCTCTATGCTCTACAAGCCAATCCATGCCCAAAATCACATCAAAACCATAGAAGGGTAACTCCATCATATCGACTGAAAATATGTGGCCCTGAACCATCAAAGGACACCTCATATACACTTTCCTAACTACCACTGTATCACCAAAAGAGCTAGTGACATTTACACCTACCTCTAGCCAATCACATGGTAATCCTAATGACTTTGCGTGCTTGCCCAAAATATACGAATGTGTTGACCCCGAATCTATCAAAGAAAGCAAACTCAAAAACTGTAATGTGAAATTACCTGCAATGACATCAGTGTCATTCCCAGCCTCTCGCTGAGCGTAAACCCTAGCCGGTCCTCCTCCCTCGGGCTGGACTGCTACAACATGAGCCAAGTTCCTCTGACCCTCATTCTTTGGCTGAAAGTTCCCACGATCGCGTCCACGGCCTCTCTGATGCTCAAAGCCCCTAGCTGGAGCCGGTCCGCCCCTAACTGGGTGTGGACAATCACGCCTCAAATGGTCTCGGGAGCTACAGTTCCAACATGCTCCATAAATACCCATACACTCGCCCGGGTGGCGTCTCTCGCATCTAGTGCACTCCGGAATGTGCCCAACAGTTCCTTAACCCTGACGGCCCTGACCGTGGTTACCACCCCTATGTCTCGTATCCGGCTGGTACCTCCTATCTCTATGCCTCTTGGCATGATCTCTATCCCAATTCGCATGTCTCTTTCCAGTGTCAGACCCACTAGCACGTGCTCTAGAGCTTAGGTTCTGCTCTATATCCTTAGCCCTAGAGACCAAGACATCGAACTCAGTGTAGTCGGAGGCTAGCATGTAGGTCTTCACATCTGTAGTCAATCCATATCGGAAACGCTCACACCGTTCCTTCTCATCCGGGACCAACTCTGGTGCGTACTCGCTCAACCTCACAAACTGAACTTCATATTCAGACACGGTCCTATTACCTTGAACCAAAGCCATAAACTCTCTTTTCTTTTCATCCAAGTACCGAACCCCAAGGTACTTCCTTTTGAAGGCATTTCTGAAGAACTCCTAGGTGATATCCGCCTCGGCCATACCGAAAATAACCGTGGTCCACCAAGTATAAGCGTCTCCCTGAAGCAAAGAGACGATGCATCCCAACTTGCATACCGGCCAAAGCTGTCTGAAAAGCTCCAGCTATGGTATGAATCAAATGGGCCACATCTGGACCCGCCTGACCTTGGCCCGCTTGAGCCCCATTACCTTCCACATTAGCCTCAACCTGAGGCCCATTACCATTGCCTCCAATATTTCCTCCATTACCATCGGGAGCATGGAGAGCATGAGGCACACCCTCGGGTGCCTGGTCACCCGCTCTAGGCCGTCCCCTCGGTCTCACCATAGCAAAAATGATAATCTAAACAGCAAACACACAACAGCTAAGGAAACGTTAGGTTAGCAAAAGGGCAAGGACTCCGGTTCTCAAGCTCGTTAAACTAAAACATTTCTCCCTTTTATTTTTACAACAACACCTAACAATGGGGACTTTAGACCTACTCTCAAGCATCAACGGAGTCATCACAACATGTAATCATACACCGTGCTAGCAACAAAATTTAGGCATACATGGCAAAGCACCCGTAAAACCTTAACTCACCTCACTTACCTGCCCGAGGTCTCGGAAACCTCAGGCTCTGATACCAACAAATGTAACCCCCTCGTCCCGGTCTGGCCGGATGACCGGTCCGAGTAGGCTACACGGGGAAAACCGAAGTGAAACCCGTTAAGGCTCCCCCTCGGTTAGCAACCCTAAAAAAATTCTTTCATTTTAATCTTGTCTAAAGGCATGTTAATTCCTAAGTGATCACGTCAGCGGAAAACATCAATAAAGAAACACATTCGAATCACAACCACACTTCAAACAGTCCATTTTACATTTACAGGGCAGGCCGTATCGATACACCAATCAAGGGTATCGATACGCCTTGACTAGGTCAACTCGAACAGTCAACTCAGGGAAGACCGTATCGATACAGCCCTTGAGCGTATCGATATGCTCCTCTCGGTCAACATCTCGTGGTCAACGAGATAAACCTGTACCGATACGCCCCAATGCCGTACCGATACGCCAAAAACTCACCAAATTCTCAGAATTCTAGTGAGCAAAAACCATATCGATACACCCCCGTGTATCGATACGCCCACCCAAAACCGAGTCCTGCAGGTAAGACCGTATCGATACGGCCCTTAGGCATACCGATATGCCCTGCTCTGCAATTCTCCAAAATCAGCAAAGACCAACAAGACTCTAACTCTAAATGCATATTGGGACTCTCCTAGCCACATACAAGCATTCATGCAACAAACTACAACCAAGAATTAGCAATTGAGGCATTGAATCTAACAAGAACCATACAACTCAAGGGTTTCATGCAATTCCACAAGGTAAGCATGCTTAGCAATCACAAGGCATCATACACAAGACAACCAAACATAGAGCATTCATAGGCCAAGTTCATACACTCTTAGGCACATACAATTAAGCAACAAGATAGGCATGGTCCTCAATCCATGAGACAAAAGCATAACACATCCATAATTCAACATGCTCAAATAACACCGATCACCTAAGGAGTTTGACACCAACTCCTACAACTCTATACCCCATTGTTTAGGCATTATTACAAAATGCAAATCATACTTGAGCTAGCTTGAGAACTCCAAAGGCTCCTCCCTTTCCCGCTTGCCTCCCGAACTCTAACGATCTGCATGTTGGGAAAAAAAAGAGAGCATAAGCTAACTAGCTTAGTGAGAGAAGCTCTACAAATCCACAACATGCAGTTTTCAAAACTCCTTTCATAAATGGAAGTAAAACAATGGATGCACGAATGACTTTCTCATCAACAATCCATGGTTTGCACTAACACACCCAACATACACACACACGGTGGGACAACACATCACCGTAGTTTAGACCACCATCACGTGAGGCACGACTTCAACTCGACTACACATTAACAACTGTATGAACAACTCAAATGCACATGATAATCACAACGAATAACCATTCATCCATTCACAACAAGCATAGGAGTAGAGGCTTACACTCGGGTTTAGGTGAACCCTCAAGGTCCCACCCAAACCCCCAAAGGTTCCATATCGAGCACAATTCAAAGATTTACAAATCTACTCACCGTTGTTACCCAAGTGAAGACCGAAGACCAAGCTCAAGACTCCAAAACCTCCGGATTCGTCCTTGAAGCTTCTCCAACCAAATTTCTTGCCTCTAATCATTCCAACACAATTTAAAACAATCTCAAATCAGTCCACATTCCAATGTAGTCAACCTGGATTACAAACCAAACACAAAACACCCAATTTCAACTAAAATCAAACCCAAAGTCCACATTCCCGAGCAGCCCCTAAGCAAACCCTAATTCCAATGATTCCAACACTTAAATTACTCCCAAAGGCCTCCAAAACAACACTTACATATAGCCTAACCATCCGCCATCGAAATTCCACCTAAAACACCCCAAAAACTCAACTTAAAACCCCCCAAAAACCTCTCCAAAACCCCATTTCGGGAAACACCCCAAAACCTTGTAAAAATCATATACCTTGGACCTTTTAGATTGAAAACAACCCATGTAACATTAATAAATCAAAAACCTAAGTTAAAGATGTTAAAAATGACATTTTTAATCAAAATCGCAAAACACCCAAAATACAAAAATCATGAGTTTTGTAGAAAATAAAGATATGAACTCGAAGAGGATGATGAGGGCAGGTCAAAAACAACTTTACCTTTGCAAAAGCTCCAACTATAAGCAAGATGTGAGATGGAATAGTAACCTAGGCCAAAGAGGGGTTTTTGACGTTGGAAGATAAAATGGGAGGGGAGAGAGAGAAGAAGATGATGAATAGTAGAGTTTAAAATAATAAAAGAAAGTATTCATTTTGAAGTTCCCAACAATTACCATCTTGCCATTAATGAATGGCTATCGCCACAAATCTTAAATTCTAAGGGATTTAGGCTTCAAATTTAATCCCAAAATTAATCCAACACATAAATAAATAAAAAATTAAGACAAAAGGGAAAACCAAAATATTATTTTAGTATTATTTTTACCCGACCCCTAAACCCGGGTGTTACACTTATGTACTGATTCCGACCAAACATGCAAAAACACATACCCCAAACTTGTATTAACCATAAAATCCGAGTCAACTCTTACCTAAAACACCAAAATGGCGAGAAAATAACAACCCAACCGGCAGCGCGAAAACTCAAGAGAACCCGACTGTTTCCGGCGAAGAACGACGACGAGCGAGCAAACTCGAGACTGGGTTTCGACCGCACAGCCATAGGGAGTCGAACGGTGGTGTCGGACCATCAAACGGACGGCGTTTGGCCCTTGGCCGGACGGTAAACGGAATAGCGACGGTAGGATCTTACTTGTGTTCGCACGAGAGAGAAAGAAAATGAGGGGGGAAACTGAAAAGTCACCTCAATTTGAAAAATGGGATTTTAAGTCACACCAGAAGGGAAAATTACAACATGATCCATCGTACTTCCTAGAGTTTATGAAACGACACTTAAGTTTTGCCACTTTTGTAATTTGGTCACTAAAATTCCCTAAATTCCCAATTAAAATTTCCCAAAGTTTAGGGTTATGATTTAGGGATTTTAATGTAAAATTTGGGGTGTTACAACTTTCCCCCCGATAAAAAGAAATTTCAGCCTCGAAATTTACCTGAGCAAAAAAGATGTGGATACTGAGCTCGGATAACAGTCTTGGGCTCCCACGTAGCCTCATCATGACTACGACCACGCCACATGACTTTGACCATCTTAATGGTCTTCCTTCTGAGAACATTTTTATTCTGAGCAAGAATCTCAATAGGCTCCTCCTCAAAACGCAAATCAGGACGAACCTCAATATCCTCAACAAGCATAATATGTGACGGATCAGGATGATAACGTCTCAACACTGAAATATGAAAGACATCGTGAATACGCTGAAGCTCTGGTGGTAGCTCTAGCTGATAGGCAACTGGTCTGACTCGACGAATAATCTGATAACGGCCAATGTAACGAGGACTCAGCTTGCCCTTCCGACCAAACCGAAGTACCTTCCTCCAAGGAGATGCTTTCAAGAAAACCTCATCACCCACCTCAAACTCAAGATCATGACGTCTCAAATTGGCATAAGACTTCTGTCTGTCAAAAGCAGCCTTAAGCCGATCCTGAATCAATCTGACAGTCTGCTCAGCCTTGTGCACAATCTTCGGTCCCCACAATCTGTGCCCATTCAACTCGATCCAACCAATAGGTGAACGACACCTACGCCCATACAGAGCCTCATACGGTGCCATCTTGATATTGGCCTAATAACTGTTATCATAAGCAAACTCTGCAAGCGGCAGAAAATCCTCCCAACTGCCTCTGAAATCAAGAATACAGCCCCTCAACATATCCTCAACAATCTGTATCACACGCTCAGACTGACCATCTGTCTGCGGATGATAAGATGTACTGAAGTTCAACCGAGTACCCAAAGCAGAATGAAGAGACCCCCAGAATTTTGCAGTGAACCTGGGATCTCTGTCAGAAATAATAGATAACGGTACCCCATGAAGTCGAACAATCTCAGAAATATAAAGTCGAGCTAACTTACTCAAAGAATAGTCAACTCGGATAGGAATGAAATGCACGGACTTCGTCAGACGATCAACAATAACCCAGATGGAATCCTTCTTCGATGGAGTCAAAGGAAGTCCACTAATAAAGTCCATAGTCACGCGCTCCCACTTCCACTGAGGAATCTCAATATGATGTAGTAACCCAGACGGACGTTGATGCTCTGCTTTGACTTTTTGACAAGTCAAACATCTCGATACAAATCCGACGACATCCCGCTTGAGACCTTTCCACCAGTACCTTTCACGGAGATTCTTATACATCTTGTCACCACCAGGATGCATAGAATAAGGACTGTCATGGGCCTCACGAAGAATAACATGTTTTAACCCAGATTTCCTCAGAATACAATATCAGCCACGGAAACATAATACCTCATCCTAATCAATAGAGAAATCTTGAGATGTACCCTCATGCACCTCCCTGATACGATGCATCAAAAACGGATCACTAGGCTGCTCAGCTCGAATATCAGAAATCAATGTAGGAATAACCCGAAGTTCTGCCAACAGACTGCCATCGTCATACAAACTCATCCGAGCAAACAGAGCTCTCAAATCTGAAATGGTGTTACGACTCAGTGCATCAGCAATGACATTAGCTTTACCCGGATGATACTCAATCTCACAATCATAATCCTTGAGAAGCTCTAACCAGCAATGTTGTCTCAGATTAAGCTATTTCTGAGTGAGAAGGTATTTTAGACTCTTATGGTATGTATAGATATAACACTTCTCTCCGTAGAGTTAGTGTCTCCAGATCTTAAGTGCAAAAATAACAGCAGCAAGCTCTAGATCGTGGGTAGAATAGTAACACTCATGCGGTTTCAACTGTCGTGACGCATAAGCCACTACCTTTCCGTACTGCATCAAAACACAACCCAATCCGGTATACGAAGCATCAATGTAAACTGTATAAGCCTTATCAGGCTCAGGCTGAATCAAAACTAGTGCTTCAGTCAACACAGACTTAAGCCTCTCGAAACTAGACTGCTGAGCCTCAGTCCAGATGAGGGGAACATCCTTCCTCAGAAGCTTAGTCAACAGAGCTGCAATAGAAGAGAAACCCTCAACAAATCTCCGATAATAATCAGCTAAACCCAAGAAGCTTTGAACCTCAGGAACATTCTTGGGCTGCTTCCAACTCATAATAGCCTCAACCTTCATCGGATCAACTTGAATACCCTGAGCATAAACTATATGACCCAGAAATATAACCTCAGAAAGCCAGAACTCACACTTACTGAATTTTGCATATAGTTGTTTCTCTCGCAGAGTATGTAACACAATCCGAAGATGTTCCTCGTGCTCTGCCTCAGATATAGAATATACCAGTATATCATCAATAAATACCACAACAAACTGGTCAAGATAGGGTTGAAACACCCTATTCATTATATCCATAAAAGCGGTAGGGGCGCTAGTCAACCCAAAAGGCATCACAAGGAACTCATAATGACCATATCGTGTTCGGAAAGCTGTTTTGAACACATCAGAATCCTTAACCTTGAGTTGGTAATAACCAGATCTCAGGTCTATCTTAGAGAATACCGTAGCTCCTCGGAACTGGTCAAACAAATCATCAATACGAGGAAGAGGATATTTATTCTTGATTTTCAGCTTGTTCAGCTTCCGATATTCTATACAGAGTCGAAGTGTCCCATCCTTCTTCTTAACAAACAAAACAGGAGCTCCCCAAGGAGAAACACTGGGTTGAATGTGATCAGTGCATAAAAGTTCTATATTTTACCCATCATTTATCATTATTTTTGCTGCACTCAAGCATGTTTAACTGCATTTTAGGTTAAGTTTTGCATCAACATCACATTTAGATAAAATTGCACAGATACTGCTAAATTTGGTTACTTTTGCAGGTATCTGCTGTGGCAGCACCCAGGGCAGTAGTCGTGACAGCATCCAGGGCAGCAGTCGTGACAGCACCCAGGGCAGCAGTCGTGACAGCATCCAGGGCAGCAGTCGTGGCAGCATCCAGGGCAGCAGTCGTGGTAGGCGCTGGGCAGTGATGCAGAAAAGTTGGATGAGCAGTCAAGGAGAACGATGCTGCCATGGTTGCCGCCGTGACAGCAGAGGACGACAGCAGTTTTGATGAGAAGAAGCAAAGTGGACCTCGACAGATAGAGAAAATTAAGCCCGTCTGTCGTGGAAAACCAATATATTTTTCCAAGCCCTAGATCAGAAGGAATGTCAAGCCCAAAGTTCAAGGAGAGAAAATCCCATGCAAGAAGGAGGACGATTTAAATTTAGATTCTCTGAAGATTTAGTCTTTATTAGAGTTGTATTTTAATTTAAACTTGTATTCTTGCTATTTTAGAAAACTTGGACCCAAAGCCTATATAAGGGCATGTATTTCGACCTAGGAAACATATAACCGATTCTCTAGCCTTCTTCCCAAAACCCTAGCCGTTTTCATCCTCTCATCATGATCTAAATTCCCCTTAGGGCCACGGGTTATCTTGTAAAGTAGTTGCAAGGGTTGTTTTTGTTTTAGGAATTTTCAGTTCAATAAAATAAACTTCAAGTTCTCTTATTCTGGTTATTAACATCTTGCAAGAGTATCGGGAGAGCATTGCGAGGTTATTTATTTACTTAATATCGGGAGAGTTAAGTATACGAAAGGGATAAGTGCGAGTTCTCTAGTTTATAGTTGAACTATCTCGGACCTAGGGATAGTACGAGGTTAAGTGGCTAAAGAAGAATTCAACAACATCGGTGTTCATCCTTCGATTCACGCCGGGAGGTATCATCAAAGACGTGATCATCGACAGACTTGGACCTAGGGATATGCCAAGGCACAGCAGGGATTCTTGCCAAACTTGAAGTACTGAGTTGGGTAATCGATGCCGCGATAACCAACGGACTGGTGCCGCGACGGGAACGACGACAGCACTGATATTCCTCGACTTAGCAATACATGCACTGATATTCCTCGGTGAATACATGGACAACCAACGATGGAGCCAACAAGAACAAGATATGCTGCCACAACAGCAACAGGGACAGCAAATGCCGATGTCGAAGAAGCAAAATTTTTTATGGTACGATCAAAACCCACAATTTTTTTTTACCATAACAGTTTTGCTGCAGAACCCGACATGCCCTGGCAATGTCATCATCCTCAAGAGCAGTCAAAATCCTTAGAAGACACACTGCAAGCCTTCATGGCACTCACTCAAGAAGTGTCGGCTTCTATGGACAAAACTATCGCCAAGATGGATGCACTCTTGAGCAGACCGGTCCTCATTCATGCCACGGATGAACCTGAAATCCTGAGGCAAGATGACGAGGATGCCCATGTTAAGGAATACCCAACATATGATGAGTCTGAGCAACAACTTGCCATGGCAATGATCGAGGAGTCGGAATGGAGCAACTCCGCAACAACGCTGAGTGAAATTTAAGAGAATGTCACTGCAGCAACTACATCAGAAGAAAACTCTCAACCCACTACCTCGGTTATGCCCGACCAAGATTGCACACATCCATCCCTGTCATGGCAATCGCACGACCACCTAGAAGAGCTACCCAATGACAATGCCTCGCAAATGGAATACGAGCAGGTAATAAACGAACATTTTGAATTCATTAAAAACTCACAAATTCCATTGCAGGTATTAGAGGAACCAAAGCCGGTGGACTCAGAATCATCAATGTCTCTACTAATGGAGATTTACGAATGGCCAACAGAATTTGATATGGAGAGTTATGATACTTTCCAATGTCCCCTTGACCTGCAAAGTAACCTGACAACAGACTGTCAAAATAACTGGCTGCCGCAGCAGCAGGCACGACAGCAAGGGCTACATTCCACCACAACAACATTCAACGAAAACAAGGTAAGTTTGTGGTCGAATATCAATTTAATTTTTACTAATCATATATTCATGCCCTCAGAAACTTCACCAAAAATGGAGGATTTCATGGACTACAAAGGGAAGAGAAAGAAAGGAGCCCCCACCATGAGAATAATCACCAGATGGAGGGTACAGATGGACTTCAAGAAGTACCGGAAACGACCTCTCAAGCATCAATAGAACAGGGAGCAGTTACTTTAGGAGATGTCCCTCAAGGCACTCCTAATTTAACTTAATTTATTTTATTGTATTTTATTTTTATCTTATTTTATCTTTATTGTTTTAGGAATTAGAAATTTGATATTATTTTTTAGTTTGTTTGTGTTATTAGGTAAACAGAGAAAACCCTTGCAATGACGATACAAGCAACCCGAGGAAGCTCTGCCTCCACCCTTGCCGCGGCAGCACTCATACTCTCAGGGCAGCACCCACAACTCCTCCGACAGAGTTAAAGGAGACTGCCCGCCGACAGCTCCTTATCCAAAGCTCCAGCAGCAACGAAGACAGCCGCACAACTTAAGTTTTCTTTTTCCTTTTCTCTGTCGCCTGCTGTATATATTATCTTTTTGTGATGTTTCACTTTTCTGTCATTTTTATTTTCTGTTTTTCATTTTATGTCTTGTGTCATGCATTGAGGACAATGCAACCCTTGAGTTTGGGGGTAGGCAGTCCTCCTAATTATTAATATAATATTGCATTTAGTTTTAATTGTGTCGCATTTATTTTTATGCAAAAAAATGAAATATTGAAAATTCTGGCTTAAGTCTTTGAACTGAACTTACCTGCCGTGACAGCTCTGTCGTGGCAGCGCCTTTAGGATAGTTTTAGGAGCAGTTTAGAGCCTTTCTATAGTTCTGAAATTTAAACACCATTTGTGACTGTTATACTACCTAGAACTCTACTAGTTAACTAGAATAGGAAGCTTAGCACTTGAATAGCCCCTAGAGGTGCCTAACACTGGCTCTAGGAAAAGAAGTTTAGCAAAATAGACTCAATAGCCCTAGAGGTGCCCGAAACCGGCTCTAGAAAGTTAGCTAGAGGTGCCCGAAACCGACTCTAGTGAAACTTAAGCTTAAAAAAATCAAGTCTAAAAAAAATTAAAAGAGCATAAGAAGTGCCTTCAAAAAGATAAACTTTGGCATAAAAAATCAAGTTAGAAGCTGGAATATTCTAGTGAAACTAAGGGAGTCTTGGCATATAATTGTTCACAAGCATGCACACACTGCACGAGGACTATAGCAAGATTCCGGACGAATCCTAAATTACCCGACAAGGTGCTGCTGTCAATAGAGAATGAATGAAGGGTAAGGGAAAGTTCATTGTTTTAAGCCAAAACAAAAAAAAAAATTATTTTTCTTTTAGGTCTGAATTGCTTGAGGACAAGCAAATATTCGAGTTTGGGGGTGTGATCAGTGCATAAAAGTTCTATATTTTACCCATCATTTATTATTATTTTTGCTGCACTCAAGCATGTTTAACTGCATTTTAGGTTAAGTTTTGCATCAACATCACATTTAGATAAAACTGCACAGATACTGCTAAATTTGGTTACTTTTGTAGGTATCTGTTGTGGCAGCACCCAGGGCAGCAGTCGTGACAGCACCCAGGGCAGCATTCGTGACAGCATCCAGGGCAGCAGTCGTGGCAGCATCCAGGGCAGCAGTCGTGGTAGGCGATGGGCAGTGATGCAGAAAAGTTGGATGAGCAGTCAAGGAGAACGATGCTGCCATGGTTGCCGCCGTGACAGCAGAGGACGACAGTATTTTTGAGGAGAAGAAGCAAAGTGGACCTCGACAGATAGAGAAAATTAAGCCCGTCTGTCGTGGAAAACCAGTATATTTTTCCAAGCCCTAGATTAGAAGGAATGCCAAGCCCAAAGTTCAAGGAGAGAAAATCCCAAGCAAGAAGAAGGACGATTTAAAGTTAGATTCTCTGAAGATTTAGTCTTTATTAGAGTTGTATTTTAATTTAAACTTGTATTCTTGCTATTTTAGAAAACTTGGACCCAAAGCCTATATAAGGGCATGTATTTCAACCTAGGAAACATATAACCGATTCTCTAGCCTTTTTCCCAAAACCCTAGCCGTTTTCATCCTCTCATCATGATCTAAATTCCCCTTAGGGCCACGGGTTGTCTTGTAAAGTAGTTGCAAGGGTTGCTTTTGTTTTAGGAATTTTCAGTTCAATAAAATAAACTTCAAGTTCTCTTATTCTGGTTATTAACATCTTGCAAGAGTATCGGGAGAGCATTGCGAGGTTATTTATTTACTTAATATCGGGAGAGTTAAGTATACGAAAGGGATAAGTGCGAGTTCTCTAGTTTATAGTTGAACTATCTCAGACCTAGGGATAGGACGAGATTAAGTGGCTAAAGAAGAATTCAACAACATCGGTGTTCATCCTTCGATTCACGCCGGGAGGTATCATCAAAGACGTGATCATCGACAGACTTGGACCTAGGGATATGCCAAGGCACAGCAGGGATTCTTGACAAACTTGAAGTACTGAGTTGGGTAATCGCTGTCGCGATAACCAACGGACTGTTTCCGCGACAGGTGCTGCCGCGACGGGAACGACGACAACACTGATATTCCTCGACTTAGCAATACCTGCACTACTGAGCAATTCAATACCAGCCCATTCTCTCTATCTTGCTTTCTCTACTTTTATTTTCCATTATTCTTTATTATTTTCGTGACAACTTAATCAATCTATTAAATCTCTTCTTTTCCCCTTGTGCAGATAGCGAAGGAAAGGGTTAGCCCAGTCCCTGTGAAGACGATATCCGATACTCTAGTATTATTTTACTACTTGCGTCGTGTACACTTGCACTACATTGCGATAGACACTTTTACACGCAACATAATGAAACCTCGATCCAACAGTTCTTGCAACTGAATCTTCAACTCTTGAAGTTCTTTCGGTGACATTCGATAAGGTGTCATAGACACATGAGTTGTACCCGGATAAACCTTGATGCCAAACACAACCTCATTCCGTTTCAGCGGTACCCAGGTAATTCTTCCGGAAAAACGTCTGGAAAGTCTTTCACAACTCGAATCTTATCTAATTTGAAATCAGACTGTCTCGGATCAAGGATATAGGCAAGAAAAGCAATAGACCCTTCCTGATCATTTTCTCAGCTTTGAGAGCTGAAACGATATTAGATAAGAACCCTCTGCGCTCACCAATCAGAATCACCTCATGATCATCAGAAGTTCTCAGTGTAGCCCTTTTCTTTTCACATTATAAGGTAACATGGTGTGTAGACAACCAATCCATGCCTAGAATAAGATCAAACTCCCCAAAGGGTAACTCCATCAAATCAGCTAGAAAGATCTCCCCTTGAATCTCAATAGGACAATTCCTGTATACTTTAGTAACCTCAACTAGATTACCCCCTAGACTGTGTACAGTAACAACACTAACAGTATCCTCGACAGAAATCTCAAGACCCCCAGACATAGAACTCGTAACATATGAATGAGTCGAACCATTATAAAGCAGAGCAAAGTACGAAATAGAATGGATAGAGAATGTACCGGCAATAACATCTGGCCCATCACGATCCTCGTGCCTCCTATTAGAATAAACTAACCCCGACTGTCTGGCCCCTGATCCCGCTGATCCTCTACTCGGAGCTAGTCTACCTCTACTAGCAGAGCCTGAAGTAACAGATCTGACCTAACCTCTTCACCTGGCGAGAGTCTGTACTGATGCCTAAGACTGAGTAGTAGTAAAAGCTGAGGGAGGTGGAACCGGACAATCTCTGAAACGGTGCTCGAATGAACCACATCTGAAACAAGCTCCAGTCTGCCTCCTACACTCGCTCGAATGCCACTTCTTACAAAAAAGGACATTGTGGCACCCCTCGAGTACCAGTCGAACCACCAGCACTAGCAGTCGGAACAGAAGAAGTCACTGGTCTAGCTCTCGAATAACTCTGATAGTCTGACTCATCTCTAGCCCTCTTCCTAGACTGATTCCCCTGACTATGCTGAACTAGCACTGACGCTGATCTCTTTCCTCTATCAGATCCATGCGATTCAAGCTGTCTCAACTTTGCCTCATTACGCTCATTTGTCCTAGCTCGTCGAGTTATATCTTTGTATTCATTGTCCATATGTAAACCAACTCGATCTCGTAGTCGTTAACAGTCATATCATTCTGCCTCATATTCATAAAATTATCTCTGCACTTAGCTATATACTCAGATCCGACATATCGATCACGGAAAGCCTGTGAAATGATCTCAAGTAACCTTACTAGCTGGAGTAACAAGCTCCTCAGCCTCCCACCAATTCTGGGCTTCACTCTGCAGCAGTGAAACGGCAGCCCTGAGTTTCCGGTCGGTAGGATAATCCATCTCAACAAATAGTCGCTAAAGCTTCTTCAGCCAGTACTTTGCATCTGCTGTGTCTGTACCCGTCTTTCCATCGAACATAGTCATCCCGGTAGCGAGAAACTCTGTGGATATGGGTCTCCGAATACTCTCAGACCGGCGAATGTATCTCAATAGCTCTCTCTGAACAGTAACAACATCCGTGCCCACTGTCTCACTATCCCCTGAATCACGATGACCACTACTCTGAGCGGGCTGAATATGTGGGTCTCCTCCACCAGTCTGATGACCTCCAGCCTGCTGAGCTCCAATCTGCTGAGCTCCTGTCTGGTCCACATATTGTTCATTCACATTCGCACCCTAGACCTCACCCTGGTTTTGTATCGAACCCTCAGGGGGTGGAACGTCACTATCTGCAGTCGTTGTACGACCTCGACCTCGGCCACGGCCTCGACCGGCCGCTACTCTGGAACTTCTCCGAGGTGGCATAGTAGTATATCTACAAAAGACAGAATCCTAAGATTAGAATCGGTACTTGGAGACCTTATTCAGAGTATGTATAAATATTATTCATAAAAGATCATAAGTTCTTCTGAAATTCCCGTTTTACCTGAAAACATTATAGAATGCATGCAAAAATTTATTTTCGATTTAAAATACCGAGGCCGAGTGTTCAACCTAGCTCTAATACCACTAAATGTAACCCCCTAAACCCGACCCGGAAGAACTAGGTCGAATATAAGGAGTCAAGCTCAAAGCTTGTCCCTCACGTAAGTAACCTGATTCAAAAACTTTAATTCCAAAATAGATAATAATAATATCGCATAATACATATTGATATAATGTTCTTGAAAATATTAAATATTCGAAATGTACATGCATGATAAAACGTAATAACCCCAAATAAAACATCTGAAATCTGAAAGTATATACATTCTGATAAAACATATAATATAAATAGGTCCAAGTATCATACTGATAATAATAATAAAATAAAGCTAGAAAACGAGGTCCTCCAAGTACCGTAGCCTAGACCTGAGTATCTGAAAATAGAAACTAAGGGGGAGTCAGCGAAATCGTTCAATGTGTCTCTACAGTGCAAACAGAACTAACAGATTCATCATATCAACAGAGTCAATCAGACATTATCAGAATTCAATTTTCCACTAAGAATCAATTCAATCGCATAAATAAGTATGAATGAATATGCAACACAGTATGGCATGCACCCCACTACATCACCATCCGAAGAGTAAGGTTCCCCAGAACCACTCTCTACCTCGTCACCATCCGAAGTGGAATCTGTTGGGTCACGTCGGCACGCCCCGTGGCGCAGCGGAAAAATTAATCCGACGTAATCCAGCCAGGATCCATGTACAGGAACGAATCCGGGGAGAAAAGATGAAGAGTTACCTTTTAAAACTCTGGAAACTGGAAAACTGACGGTATATCGGAATAACCACGTCAAGTAAAACCGAAATCGTCACAGGTTCGCAACGACCTCTACGGAGTCCACCCGAACAAAACGAACAAAGTTTCCGCCTCCCTAACACTTAGGGATAAATTTCGACAGGTTTGAACACCTTCCAAGGAGAAGTCGAAATCCCTCCATAGATTCCTGAGGGAGTCTGAAATCGACCATGAGTTCAACCGGGACTTGCAATCGAGCAAGGGAACCTTCAGGGATTTACCATGTGGCAAGTAGAACACCAGAAAAATATCGAACAACTTCTCAGAGAGTTTTCTGGGATATGTCGAATTCCAGTGGGGAATCCCTATGGGTGTTGTCGAAATCTTCAAGAGGAGGAAGAGGGATGATTTGGTTGCTAGCCCTTGTCTCTTTAAATAGTATTCAGAGACTTAATTCTAGTTGAATTCCTTAAATCCAAGTTCAACCAAAATTCATAGAATCTAATTCTACTTGAAATTGGTTTATATTAAATATATATTATATTTAATAATATTAAATGAAATATATATATTTAATTATGTAGAATCTTATTCTACATAAAACATGGATTTAAATATACATTATATTTAATCCAAATATATATATTTTATTATATAGAATCACATTCTATCTTTACTTGGATTTAAATATATTTAAATATATATTTTTAATTATGTAAAATCTAATTCTACATAAACTTGGAATTAAATATACATTATATAAATTCCAAATATATATTTAAATTTCTAGAATCTTATTCTATAATATTTAAGCCTCTAAATATTTTCCATACTCTAAATAATATTTGATAAATACAATATTTATCCAATATTATTCCCATTTAAGGGAGTTGCCGATTTCCCCAATCCCATAGGGGATTTTTCGGCAACCTCCCTAAAATAGGGAGTATGGTTTCCAATTTTTGTTCGTTTCATTCGAAGGGTGTGACCCTTGTAGGTTCATGCAACGTTAGCAGCAAAATTAGAACTGTTCTAATTTTACAAACAATGAGTGGCATCTAGCAATACATCATTGCTACCTAAGTTGCATGAAGTCATGGTTTGACTTTCCTAATTCCTGAATAAACTTCATTTATGTATTTCATCCTTTTGTCCTTTATATCTTAGATGAACACAAGTCATGGGTTAGTCACACTTGCGTTGTCCATCTTGTGTTTCTTAATGTCTTGAGTAGATTATGATAAACGAATCTCTATGATATCTCATATCATAATATTCGAGCATGACCATGCATTTTCTAATTTAACTCAATCAAGTGGCCGAAGATATTTCTCCCATTATATAGGAGTGACAAATCCTTTCTTGATCAACCATATTTCACTACATAGGTCATCAGGTATCCAATCATCAGTCTTTATAATGTAGTCAGTTACGACACATGTTTGACTATGTCAAAATACGTAAATCTTTATGTTGAAATCATGTTGATCTCAAGTCTGAGGATTATACATATGTTTATCATGAGCAATGTTGTGACTATCACATAATTACCCAAGAAACATGCTCATAGCGGGTCAATCCAGTATGTTGTTCTCTAACAAATACTTATGTGTTGATTTTGACATCTCTATGTCAATGACAACGCTTGTCATCAACCACATATTAGTCTTTATATATTATCAATGTCCATACCCGCAATAATATTCGACTAAGGATCTTATTTAACAATAATCGTATTATTGTATGGACATTATTATCCAATAGTTAGTTTGATGCACAGAAACATACGAAATGATAATAACGGCAATGTCATTACTTGATAAATCTAGTAAAATAGTATGTCTATTCAATCATCATATGATTTGTCTTTGGGCATACTCCAATAATCTCCCACTAGCACTAAGACCAATCATTCTCGTATCTAATACAATATGGCTTAGTGTAACTAACATGCTTATACTGTGTCAAAAGCTTTGTCAGGGAGTTGAAAAAGTTATCAACTTTGTGCGTATGTTGCATACTTTCACATCTCCAAGATGTAAGTACTTTAGAATGTGTTTGGATTTATTGATGAGATATGGGTTTTATTTGCTTACGCAAAGGTTCCATCATAACAGAGTTATGTAGCATCTAATATGCTGGGAACAACCCTTAGTTCAGAAGTGAACCCTTTAGATCCAAACATCCTTCTTTATTACTATGTCGACTGTAATATATTCAGCCTATGTTGTAGAGTTAGATATTGTCTCATGTTGCTAACTCGCAGTATCTTTTATTAATGCAAAACAGATTGTGATCTTTAGTTCCTTTTGATGAGTATGTCATCTACATACAATACTTAGGAAAGTAACAATGCTCCCACTAGCTCTTTTGAAAACAAGACTCCCTTTTGTTTCTAGATAAACCAAACCTTTTGATTGTATCTTCTGAAACGAATATCCCAACTTCGAGAAGCTTGCCTTAGTCTACGGATAGACCTTTGTAGCTTACATACCTTCTAAGTGTTTACTGGAGTGACAAAACCTTTTGGATATGTCATGTACACATCTGTTTCAAGTTTTCCCTTAGGAAAGTGGTTTTGACATTCCTTTATTTGATTCTATAATCATCGTATGTAACTACTTGCAAGTGAGATTAAGATGGATTAAACATATCTACAAGGAAGATGCTTTATCATAGTCTATACTATGAAGTTTGTCGAAAACTTTTAGCGACGAATCATCATTTGTAAGTTTTATCATCCATATCGGTTTTTCCTTTTTGAAAAACTCATTCATACCTCTTAGGTTTTACCCTTTTAGGTAACCAAAGTCTATACTTGGTTTTAGACATGGATTCCATCTCATATCTCATGGCTCTTAGCCATTTCACGCATTTTGGGCTCACCATAGCTTTTTGATAAGACCTAGTCTTTATCTTGATCCGAAAAGAAGAGTGTTTCCATGTACGGATAGTGGGAAATCCATATTTCTCAAGTATATGGTATTCTCTTAAGGATCAACACAATGGTTGTGTTTTGTTCCAATGTTCCTTGATCATTTGTTGAACATTCTCAATCTTTGGTTCATAAATTTGTTGTCTAAAATTTCTTCACATTCCAAATTCCATTTTTTTCTTTTGTGAGAGGTAATCTCTTTCGAGAGAAACTCTCGTTTGAGCAACAAACATTTTGTTCTCGTTGAAAAATGAAATCCCTTAGTGATAAGTATTCTCTTTCGAGATAAACTATCGTTTGAGCAACAAATATTTTGTTCTCGTTAAAGTTGAAGAAATAATATCCCTTTGTGAGAATTAATCTCTTTCAAGATAAACTCTCGTTTGAGAAACAAACGCTTTGTTCTCGTTAGGATAAACAACAAATGGAGTTTTTAAGGTTCGAACTTTGTAAACATTTTAACATGTAAGTAACCTTAAAACTTCAAAGGTATTCTAGAACAATTCTTAGTCCATATCTTATATGATGTTTCGAAAAAAACACGATTAAGTATAAGAGTTGTTTTTCTAGTGTGTAAAGAAGTCGAAAATGACTTGTTCTGAATCAAAACATGTCTAACATATTTGATTCTCTTTCAAAGACTTTTCGTTCCACTTGTGGGATTTAATTATGGGACAATCCCATATTCTTTGAAAGTTCATCAAACTTTAAATATTCTTGAATTTGATCTCATCAAATTACCTTAATACTTTTTATGAGTTTGAGATTAGTCATTTGTTTTATTTATCTTATAAATATTATTGATTTGATTAGTTTAAAGATCATTGATTCGTTGTGCCATAAGAGATTAAAAGAATAACATTTATTTAAATAATCTCAAAATTAAAATATCTTGTCCTTACAAGATAACTAAAACTTAGGCACAAAATAATAATCTTAAAAACTAAAACAAATCTATTTAAGCAAAAACACATGTCCTAATGGATGATGTAGCAACTCTTGCTTTATTTCCATTCGCAGGTCCATGTCTATTATGATGCCTTCTCTTTAGAAGCCTCTGAGGTTGATGCCTCACTCGTTTTTGCTTTCTTGACTTCTTGTAGGTGTGTGGAGCAGTTTCTTTTCCAATGTCCGGTCTTGCAGCAATGGAAACATTTTCCATCCTTCTTGATTCCCTTCTTAGGTTTCAATGCCTCATTTCCATCGGTTTTGGTCTTACCATCACCTTTAGACTTTGCTTCCGATTTACCTTTCTTCTTGCCCTTGCGGACCATCAGAACAGGTTTAGGTCCTACCTTCTTCAGGTTGATTTCAGCAGTTCTCAATATGCCGAGCAACTGTGGCAGCATCTTGTTAATTTCATTCATATTGAAATTAAGGACGAACTGATTGAAACTATCCGGCAACGATTGCAGGATGACATCAGTAGCTAATTCGTCTTTCAACAGAAAGTCAAGCTTCTCCAACGTTTGGATGTAGCCCATCATTTTGATGACGTTAGCTCCTACGGGAGATCCCTCACTCATCTTGCATTGAAACAGAGCTTTAGAGGTCTCGTACCTCTCTTGACGAGCTTGCCCTTCATAAATCTCCTTGAGATTTTGAATCATATCATAAGCTATCATGTCCTCATGTTACTTCAGAAGCTCAGGGGTCATGGAGGCAAGCATAAGACAACCGACATCCAGCATGTCGTCCATGTGTTTCTTAAACTTGTCTTTGTCAGCTCTGGAAGCAGTGGCAACCGGTTCATCAGGAACAGGTTCTTCAATGACATATTCCTTCTTTTCATGTTTGAGAACAATTCTCAAATTGCGGAACCAGTCAAGGAAGTTTATGCCATTGAGCTTATCCTTCTAAAGGATAGATCGCAGAGATAGAGTATTATTTGCCATTAATTCTACAACAAAGAAAATATGCTACATAAGTTTTACTAAATTTTAAAATTTATAGATAGGTCTTTACTATAAATTTACTCCCACTATTTTCTTCAAAATTAAAAACCCTCTAGTTTTAATTTCGAAAAAACGTTTCGATAGTTTTTCTAGTGAGTGAGGATCCGTATTTTACCATTCCTAAATCAGCTTTGGCCAGTCTTTTAGGAAATGGTTATTTAGGTAAGTAACACCTTACTAATTACATCTCATGTAATTCCTCATCTTTTGACGAACAACTCTTGTTCTTTAAATCATCTTATGATTATCCAAAACTTTTAACCACTAGGTTTTCTAATCCTATTAGAACAACCCAGCTAAGTCAATACCAATATCTCAACCAGCGAATATCACTAGCTTATTCTTCGCGTTTAACTAAGATAGATAAATGTGACATTGCTTTGGCAAAGCTCGCATTATATCAATCGAAGCTTTAACGAGGGTAAATATTGGATGGTTAAAACAGACTTAGAATTATAGTGAGGGATTTACTTAATTATCTCATCATATTAACATTGATCCTATCAATAGAACTATGTTTAATCATGCTTATAAAGCATACATTGCATCACATACAAGGTAAATATAAGCGGTAAATAAATATGCAATGATTATAGCCCTTCTTAACCTAAGGCGACCCGTCCCAAGCCAATGGGAGGACCATTCTACTAAAGATAGAATCTGCTTCTAAAATGCTCGGTCCACCAGGGAAGGCCCACCACGCTGCTACCTTAGTTCTTGCTTTATCTCCATGAGTATTTACAATTTTCAGAAACTCGCGCTACATGTGAGGGAGTGAGATGAGAAGAGAAGTACAATAGAAGATAGAGAAAGGCACGACACGCAGGCCGTATTTATAAAAACCAAAACTATAAAGGCTATGGGCTATAACCATGAAAAACAAACACCGTGCCATCTAACATGCATTTCAAACATCGTGCGAACAAAGTAACGACGTGTTTACAGAGTTTTAAACTGATTATCCCTATGTTGTGGTTAATGGGCCAAAGAAGGATCACGAGGTTTCATAAACTATTTGTGTTAACGAACAAATGCACCAGGTAGGTCAACATGAAAGAGAGGTAGCGTACTAGGCACACTTAAGTACCAGGTCTTTAATGATGCCAATCCTAGACATGCATTTTTCATAACGTCTAACCATTACTCTTACGGATTCACCGTGAAAGATAGTTTGATAAATTTTATCAAATTAGAAGCCCTTTCAGAGATTTCATAAATATATGAAACTACGAACAACTACTTGTTCTCTAGACTAATTATTAGTCTCAACATGTTAACATTTAACATTGAAGCAACCTAACATAGTTATGATTAACTCTTAATCATTCAGTGATAATCGAAATAAGTCTTTATTAGGTGTGATACGATAAACGATAAATATCTAAATCGAATCAAACAGCATGCACCTCATACATAAACATCACCCAAGAATTTAAGTCCGAATTCGTATGATACAAGTGTCTTTGATACCACTGTTGGGTCACGTCGGCATGCCCCGTGGCGCAGCGGAAAAATTAATCCGACGTAATCCAGCCAGGATCCATGTACAGGAACGAATCCGGGGAGAAAAGATGAAGAGTTACCTTTTAAAACTCTAGAAACTGGAAAACCGACGGTATATTGGAATAACCACGTCAAGTAAAACCGGAATCGTCACAGGTTCGCAACGACCTCTACGGAGTCCACCCGAAAAAAACGAACAAAGTTTCTGCCTCCCTAACAATTAGGGATAAATTTCGACATGTTTGAACACCTTCTAGGGAGAAGTCGAAATCCCTCCAAGGATTCCTAAGGGAGTCTGAAATCGACCAGGAGTTCAACCGGGAATTGCAATCGAGCAAGGGAACCTTCAGGGATTTGCCATGGGGCAAGTAGAACACCAGAAAAATATCGAACAGCTTCTCAGAGAGCTTTCTGGGATATGTCGAATTCCAGTGGGGAATCCCTAGGGGTGTTGTCGAAATCTTCAAGAGGAGGAAGAGGGATGATTTGGTTGCTAGCCCTTGTCCCTTTAAATAGTATTCAGAGACTTAATTCTAGTTGAATTCCTTAAATCCAAGTTCAACCAAAATTCATAGAATCTAATTCTACTTGAAATTAGTTTATATTAAATATACATTATATTTAATAATATTAAATGAAATATATATATTTAATTATGTAGAATCTTATTCTACATAAAACATGGATTTAAATATACATTATATTTAATCCAAATATATATATTTTATTATATAGAATCTCATTCTATCTTTACTTGGATTTAAATATATTTAAATATATATTTTTAATTATGTAGAATCTAATTCTACATAAACTTGGAATTAAATATACATTATATAAATTCCAAATATATATTTAAATTTCTAGAATCTTATTCTATAATATTTAAGTCTCTAAATATTTTCCATACTCTAAATAATATTTGATAAATACAATATTTATCCAGTATTATTCCCATTTAAGGGAGTTGCCGATTTCCCCTATCCCATAGGGGATTTTTCGGCAACCTCCCTAAAATAGGGAGTATGGTTTCCAATTTTTGTTCGTTTCATTCGAAGGGTGTGACCTTTGTAGGTTCATGCAACGTTAGCAGCAAAATTAGAACTGTTCTAATTTTACAAACAATGAGTGGCATCTAGCAATACATCATTGCTACCTAAGTTGCATGAAGTCATGGTTTGACTTTCCTAATTCCTGAATAAACTTCCTTTATGTATTTTATCCTTTTGTCCTTTATATCTTAGATGAACACAAGTCATGGGTTAGTCACACTTGCGTTGTCCATCTTGTGTTTCTTGATGTCTTGAGTAGATTATGATAAACGAATCTCTATGATATCTCATATCATAATATTCGAGCATGACCATGCATTTTCTAATCTCACTCAATCAAGTGGCCGAAGATATTTCTCTCATTATGTAGGAGGGACAAATCCTTTCTTGATCAACCATATTTCACTACATAGGTCAGCAAGTATCCAATCATCAGTCTTTATAATGTAGTCAGTTACGACACACGTTTGACTATGTCAAAATACGTAAATCTTTATGTTGAAATCATGTTGATCTCAAGTTTGAGGATTATACGTATGTTTATCATGAGCAATGTTGTGACTATCACATAATTACCCAAGAAACATGCTCATAGCGGGTCAATCCAGTATGTTGTTCTCTAACAAATACTTATGTGTTGATTTTGACATTTCTATGTCAATGACAACGCTTGTCATCAACCACATATTAGTCTTTATATATTATCATTGTTCATACCCGCAATAATATTCGACTAAGGATCTTATTTAACAATAATCGTATTATTGTATGGACATTATTATCCAATGGTTAGTTTGATGCACAGAAACATACGAAATGATAATAACGGAAATGTCATTACTTGATAAATCTAGTAAAATAGTATGCCTATTCAATCATCATATGATTGATCTTTGGGCATACTCCAACAAAATCCAGCCCGTAGGGCGAAACCACTGATCCGAGGTAGACATCAACCCGAAGGATGAAGCTACTAAACTTCCCGTACGGAATCCCACCCATGATGAGACGACACAAAATCTGAGTTCTAAATCTGAATGCATTGTTTATCAACAGAAATGCATAATCATATAGTCTGATATACAATAATCTGAATCTGATAACATATATAAACATTGCATAACGTAACAAAATGGTGAACAAGTCAAACATCACCGATCAACAGAATATTATTATCATACATCATCAGACCACATCATGTATACATTTCAGCAAATCAACACATTTACATACAGAGCACTGTAAACAGACAGCACAGAAGAGAACACACCTCAGGTAGCTAACACTCAACGTCGACGGTGACGTCTCCCACGCCCAGCTCTATCTCTAGGTCGGTCAGAGTCAGCTCCTATAACAATTAAATACATCATTAAAGATACTACTACTATGCCAAGACACTAATAATGTAAATAACGAATATATTATTAATTAAACTCATGAGCGGATCCCGATGTCTGAGCAACAGGAGGTCGTCCAGGTGAAGGAGGAGGAAGGATCTCAGTATCCGAGTCAATGTCGTCTGCAAATGAGAATAATTCCAATTAATTTCTCGATATTCAAATCTTTAAATACTAAGTATACTCGAAAAAAGTGGTCAAAATGGTCTTTCGGGTTCGAATTTCGAAAAACGGGCAGCGAAAACAAAATCAGGACGTCGAAAAACATAAAATAGCCTTTTTGAAAAAATCAACGGTTAACGGTCAACGCTGACGTCGTGCGCCACGTCACTGGTGACATCATCCGATTCGGTTCAACGAGTTCTGGTTCGGTTCTGTTGCGGTTCGGTCTAACTCAGTTCAGCCTTCTGGACCGGTTCAAACCCAAAATCCCCCTTTTACTACCGATTTGAAAATTAAGGTTTCCCCTAATCGGATTTCATCGCCGGAAACTCACGTCGGTGACCCTTATGTACCGATTCCGACCAAACATGCAAAAACCCACACCCCAAACTTGTATTAACCCCAAAATCCGAGTCAACTCTTACCCCAAACACCAAAACGGCGTGAAAATAACAACCCAACCGGCAGCGCAAAAACTCAAGAGAACCCGGTTGTTTCCGGCAAAGAACGGCGACGAGCGAGCAAACCCGAGACTGGGTTTCGATCGCGCAGCCACGGGTAGTCGAACGGTGGTGTCAGACCATCGAACGGACGGCGTTTGGCCCTTGGCCGGACGGCGTTTGGCCCTTGGCCGGACGGTAAACGAAATAGCGACAGTAGGATCTTACTTGTGTTCGCACGAGAGAGAAAGAAAAAGAGGGGAACCGAAAAGTCACCTCAATCTGAAAATGGATTTTAAATCACACCAAAAGGGAAAATTACAACATGAGCCATCGTACTTCCTAGAGTTTATGAAACGGCACTTAAGTTTTGCCACTTTTGTAATTTGGTCACTAAAATTCCCTAAATTCCCAATTAAAATTTCTCAAAGTTTAGGGTTCTGAATTAGGGATTTTAATCAATTTAGAGTTTTAATTTAGGGTAAAATTTGGGGTGTTACAGTTGATTTGGACATAAACAGGATTAACACTGGATAGCTTTGTCGTTAGGACATCAAATCCCATAATCATCATCATCCTAAATTTCGAATTCAAAGAAATAAAATCTCGAATTCACATTCATATTTTGCTGAATATGCAAAATCAATTACACAGCCATAGATGAAGCTTTTTTATGAATCACTATACGTATACATCAAGAGCTTAGATTTAAAGAGAGTTAGTAGAGGTGTTAAATGCCAAGTATCCATATCCGACACATGTTTCCGGTGCATACCCTTGTCGGACGCCCAGGTAGTTGTGTAAAGAAATCCGAGTAACATATGTTTTCTAAATGTGCCGCCAAGGTCTCTCGGCAAGGGCAACGCATTGACTGTATCTAAAACAATCGACCAGATGGTCGATCGTCAATCCGGCAGCTTGCATGAATGAATAAACGATCACCGGTCCGACGAACCGAAACCCTCGTTTCAGCAAGTCCCTGCTAATGGCTTCAGCTTTTGGAGTTCTAAGAGGAACATTCCTAGGGTACTTGTATTTGTTAATGGTAGGCTTGTGATTCACGTAACCCCATATGAAGCTACTGAAAGATCCAAATTCCTTCAAAATCTGTGTATTTGGATATTGGTAAACAAATCATTAGGGTAAGTAAATGCATTTTATAATCAAAATTGCGAAGCAATACATCCGGAGGAATATTCAACAAATTTAGAGTTCGAATCTCAATATCTGTAATCGTATCTTCTATTCCTAAGGTAAAAAGTTTATAATGCAATGAATAACATAACTCAATCGGTTCACACAATTATCCGAGTATTCAGTAAATAAATTTAGAGTTTAAATCTTAATATTTACAATAATTCCCTATCCGGATTCTAGAACTAGAACTGCAGAAAAAAAATTAGTATAAAACTTGCCTTTTGTATGCATTTGGCATTGTGTATTATACACCTCACTCTGCTCTCAGCTAACATGAGTGCTTTGTTTGATGATATGCCATTGATTTCTTTATCTCCCATTTTTGCAACAATTTCAGGATCAAAACCAGAAAAGGCTTCTCTGTAAGATGATTTTAAAAAATAAATTTGCAAGCTTTAGTTCGATTTTTCTTCGAATTCGGCATCGAATTATACACATTTTAATGATTTCAGAATCGAATAATTAAATTTTTGCAGTAAGAAATTCAGAAATCGAATACTAAATCATCAAAGTGTGTATAATTCGGACGAGAATTCAGGAATATCTGAGTACAGAATGTAGTTGAAAGTTGAGGAATGTACCTATATATCTCCTTTCTTTTCAAAATCTCAGTCCAATTGTAATCCATCAGCATACCAGACAACGCAAGCAGCTCGAACAATTGGCTGTTTGATCATTTATAACTTGAAGATTCATATCTATAAACCCTCATAATTAATGAAAAGATTGTGATTTTATTGAATCCGCACAGCTTACTTGTCATCATAAACAGGAACTCCCCATTGTTCGTCATGAAATGATATGTATGCTTTATCTGCACGAAGAACAACGAACAATAATAAAATTGTATTGCGATCGTTATTTAAATTTATACGTATATAAGTTATTATTTTAAATAATAAGCCTACTTTAATTTTTGAATTTATGTGGACAACTCTTAACTGCACAATGATTGGTGACCAAGACAAATTTCTTGTTGACTAAGGCCGTCTTAATATTGCAGATGCTCTAATTATTCACAATATTATATAGTTAATTATCTTATCCAAATTCAAGATGAGTATAGGATACAAATATTTTGTAATATCATGTTTCTAAAAGAAAACGATACGAGAGTCTTAAAATGATATATTTATATTTATTTTCGAATATTATTGTGACAGAAGATGGTTGGTTGATTGGTTAATGGATTGAGGAGATTTTAGTTGGATATTGGCTAAAATATTTATTAAGAAAGACAAAGATTCAAGACCACCTATCAAACACCATGGTAGTTGAGATGTTTTGTCAAAAAAGAAATTAATGACCATTATTATTATTATTATTATTATTATTATTATTATTATTATTATTATTATTATTATTATTATTATTATTATTATTATTATTATTATTATTATTATTATCAACATTAAGCTTCTGGTACAAAATTAATGTCAAATAATTGAAGGTCCAAATAATTCCAAAATTTTAAGCCGGTAGAAAACGCTAAATTAGACAAGCTGGATGAGTGGTTAAGTAGTTTAGTTGCATAATCACTGCCAAATTAAGATTCTATCAAGGCAATCACAAAATACTCCTTTGTACTAGTATATGTTTTTGTACCATTTTTTTAATTAAGCATAGAGTTATTTATATTCTCAAGTAAATGTCGGGATTTAAACTCATACGAGATGAAATAACATGAACACCATTGGTCACTCAACAATTAGTGGATCTCTATATTTTTGTACCATATTCATATCCGATCCGACATGAGTATTGTATATGATTATTAAGCATAACCGTTATATGAAACATATATTCATATCGAATATTCACGAATAAAATATTTTCAAGAAAATAAGTATTGGTATTGAAAATTGAAAAGTTAGTCCCTCTACTATAATTTTTTAGAATATGTACGATCTTACTTTAAGAAAATCGATAAGTTGAGGATAAGTACGACTGAGATTATATATGAAGTTTTAAGACTATAAATAAAACTAATTAGTAGATAGTAATTTATGTATAGAATGAAAGGTTGTATAGGAAACTTATTTTTATTGTGAAGCTTTTGGTTTTGTATTCATTGTAGCAAAACATTACTTACTGGATAAATAAAATTACACGTTTATCAAGAAAAATCTGAGAAGTTGACCCAATTATTGGTAAATACATGCAATTGAACTAATATTTTCTGTTAATTTGTAGTATATTGATTGTTGAACTATACAAATTCAATGGCACGTTTAACAAGTGTTACTAAATTGGTTTGATTTCGCAGTTTTTGTAAAGTATAGGGTCAAATTCTAAAAAATTAAAGTAGGGGACTGACTTCATAATTTTTGTAAAGTCAATGGATGAAATTCAAATTAGACCATATCAGTAACGTACCACTATTCTCTGTAACCCAATTGCATCGCCTCACTTCTCCATTTCCAGGTTCCTGCTGGTGTTGCTGCTGCTGTGGTTCCCGACGTTGTCGGACACTTTTAACGACCGGCGTGAACGCTCTCCTCTCGTGATGAGGCGCGATCAAGCTGAGAGCCAATGAGATCTTCTGTTCTAACGGTGTAGTACTACTCGAATGATCGGTTATCGACGAATCATTCGAGTTTTGCGACAGAGACAACGACAACGACGACAACGACAAAGACGAACTGCTTCGTTGGAGCCCGATGGGATAGATTTTCTTCAAGTTCTTCGGCGACACATGATGGCTTTGTGCCGGCTTCTCTATTTCTTTCTTCTCCACAACATGTTTCCTTACATTAGCTCTAGACATGTTGGAGAATACCATGGAATCCTCTTGTTTTCTTTTATGTGAAGATGAGTTTTAAATGTCGGAATAAAGTTTAGGGTTTCACTTTCATATATAAAAGCTGCCATGGTTAAGTTGGTGAAACATGAATTTCATTTTTTGGACATTTATTAAGCAAAATATAAAAAAAATAAAAGAAAAACAGTAGGTTGGTAAGTTGGATATATTCCATAGTAGTTTATCAAAAAGAATAATAATTCTAAATTATTGAATTAGACCCTTAAGCTAACCTGATAAATTGATTTAATGAAGCTACATGCATAATTTATATGATATTTAATGGTCAACTCATGTTTATAAATATATATATTTGTTTAATCCATATTTTAGTGATTTGGATATTTCATTAATTGGTTAGATTACTTAAACTAATATGTAGACCATGCCAAATGATGTTGAAGGATCATCTGTTTACACTATTACTTTGGTTTTCTTTTGAATGAGTTTTTAAAATAGTTGGCGTGTTAAAATAGTAAGTTCAAGTCGGCTTTAGCTTTATTAACTAAATGATTTTGATTCGATTCGATTCAAATTACGGTCCAACCAGACCATGAACACTTCTAAACAAGGCAAAGGAATTGATGAGATTTCTTTGTCTGTGCAGGCCAGAGGTTTGCCTCAAAATCTTTAGGACTAAGGGGTGTAAGTTAAGAATCATCATTTTGGTCTCATTTTTCCTCTTTGCATTGAGAAAAACACTGCAACTATAGAAAGCCACTAAATCAAAAACATGTCTTTACCCTTACACCTAAAATTGACCTTCCACAATAAATTAATTCCACCACTAAGACTAATTACTCTAAAAAAAGTGTTATTGTTTTTGAGTTCGACTCAAAAAATAGTTCAACCTTTCATTGAAAAACGTAGGCAATTAGATTTTTCTGATCGTAAATTGCATCAAATTGACTTTTTGACCGACGTTACTGTTACAGTACTGATGTAACAGTTAACGGTACTGACGTGACGGTCAACGATGATGACGTGGTAGTACACATGTGATGATGACATGACATGACATATAGGTTGAATTGATTATTTTAACCAAATTCAAGGGCGTAGTTAATTTTTTTTTCAAATTCAGTGGCATAACTGATTTTAATTGAAAGTTTAATAACTTACCTAATCTTTAAGCTAAAAATTTTAAAATATTTAAATGATATTTAAATATTTTATATTTAAAAAACAATATAATAATTTAAAAATTAGTAAAAACATAAAATAAAAAAATTTATAAATATCAAAATTTAAATATATTTATAAATCATCAGAAAAGTCTTCTACTGTTTCTAGTTATGCTAAGAGTACTAATATCTCTTGAATATATTTTCAATCGAATTATTCTTGTATTAGAGTAGTAATAAAACCAAATTTCTCCTTATTTTTCAACATCAAATATTAATGAGCATCAATTTGACGTAGAAAAACGAAAGAAAATTTGAGTTTTATTGTTACTCTAATACAAGGTTGATTTCACCGAAAATTTGTTTAACGAATGGCAATACTCAGACTGACGAAGTCGAAGACTTTTCTGATGAAAATGTTCAATTTCAATATTTTTTAAACATTTTTTAATTTTAATTTTTATATTTAAACTTTATCGTTTTATAATTTTTAAAACATTTTAATTTTATACTTGAAATATTAAATAAATTATCAAACTTTTAAATAAAATCAATTATGCCCCTAAACTCGACAAAAAAAAAATCAATTATGCCTTCGAATTCGGTTAAAAAATCAATCCAGCCCCCTTGCCATGTCATCATCCCATGTGTAATGTCACGTCAATATCATGGACCGCCAAGTCAACATCGCGGACTACCACGTCAGCACTATAACAATCAACGTCGGTCAAAGGAACAATTTGATACAATTTACGAACTGAAAGACCTAATTGGATGCGTTTTTCGACGAATGACTGGATTAATTTTTTAGGTCGAACTCAGAGAAAAAATTATCCCCTTATCCAACTAATTATTATGGGAGAAAAACCAAGTGATGACTCGGTTTAATTTGATTTATGGACAAATTTATTCAAGGGTTTAAAAAACAATACTTAAGGATGTATTAAGTTCCTGATTTTTTTAAAAAAAATGATAATTTAAGTTTTAAATTCTTTTACACCCAATTAAACTTTTATATTTAACAAATTAAATTAATTAAGTCTTTGAATTGATAAATTGAATCAATTAAAATATTTGATCAATTTTGACCGTTAAGTCTTAACAGTTTTTCCTTCAAATATTGTTGTCACATAAAACACTATAGTTTTACCATGTGATATTTATATACTAAAAAAATTTAAATAATTTTAGAAGTTTTTAAATAAAATAAAAAATCACAAAATTTCAAGTAATAACATAGTGATGCCACACACAACCCAAATTGTTCTGAACTACATTAGATTTAACAGTCAACGTTGATCAAATGAGTGATTGATGAAATTTTAAAGTACAAAAACTTAATTAGTGAATAAAATTTAAGACTTTTTTTAAAAGTTCAAGACACCCTTAAACCAAAAAAATAAATGATACATGTTAATTTTTTAGTGGATAAATAGGATCACGACAACTTACGTAACGGAAACGTGTAAATTCATTAAAGACGAAACAATTTATGTATTAAATTAAGAATAAAAAATTACATTGAATAATTTTTTTTGAGCAAGCATTTTTGGTCGGTTGGTTAAGCTGCTCATCTTTATTCTTTCATATTCCCTTAGGTCATGAGTTCTAGACCCACTAGGAACACACCCTTCCTTCCCTTAGAGTCCCCCTTCCCCTCCCCTCTAGGTAAGATTAGGATTACAATTAGGACTTTCAAGGTAGTATATGTTCATATTTTTAACCCTTTTGACAATGCATACACACCTTGCAAACAAAGCGATTTGAACCCGAATCTCCTAAGATAAACATCATATTTTTTTCCATTAAAACCAATTACATTGAAAAACTAGATATGGTTTATATACTAAAGGGTTGTATTTTAATACACAAGCTGTGTAAAAAAATTACATAATCCTTCTATAAAATTTAAAACCTAAATCTCAAACTCAACCACCCTAAAACATAAACCTTAAACCCTAAACTCTAAATTCTAACTATAATCCTTAAATTCTACACCATACACACTAAATCCTAACCTAAAACCTTAAACCCTAACCTCTAAAATTGAAAGGCTTGTGTAAACTTTAGTTTATACAAGCTTGTATCAAAGTATTTTCCTATACTAAAATGCTTTATCTAACCTATGTGTAAGACCAAATAATTGATTTTGATATAACAAAGGATTTAATGACTAAATTGAAAATAGAAAATAAATTTTTAAGTCCTCAAAACTTCCCAGAACTTTTAAGTAAAATGGTCAAGTCAAAACCAAATGTTTATACAAATTTTTCTAAGTGTTTTCCAAGTCAAAACAGTGATTTTCGAGTCACCGTTTCGAAACAACCCTTAAGCGTTTCGGGACGTTTTGAAACTGTTAACATGTGTTTCGAAACGAGTCCTCCCGTTTCGATACGGTAGTATCGAAACAGGACCCTATGTTTCGAAACGGATGAAGAACAACAGAACGGGCAGATCCGTTTTGATAGGGCAGTATCGAAACGACCTCAAACGTTTCGAAACGATTTAGCACGTTTGGATACGGGTTTTGACAGTGTCAAAAGGTTTCAAAACGGCTTCAAGCACGTTTTGGAACGGGATCTTAGCAGTATCGAAACAATCGTAGCCATTTCGATACGGTCTCTCAATTACACCCCAACGACTATTTCTATTTTGGTCTGTTTCGAAACATGTACAGGTGTTTCGAAACGGGTAGTTGCAGAAGTGCATTTATGGTGATAAGATTGCATCCCAACGGCTATATTTATGATGGCAACAACCCCAGCGGCTAGAATTAATGAAAAGGTATAAAATGGAGTCCAAAAACAACCAGCAACAACTATTGATCCTAAGAGAAACATTTCAACATCAAATCCAAGCTCAAGTGCTTAAATTCAATATTCTTTGTAAAACCCCAATTGTCATTCTTTGTATTTCCCATCTTTCATATTCAATTGGGTTGAGTGCTTGTAATTTGAGCAACATTTTTTATTGAGAGATACTTTGTATTTGCCAAAATCTTCTTTGTAACCTTGTGAGAGGGTTTAGTCAATTTTGGGTAGAAAATTAACCATTTGTGTAAAGGTTTCCTCCTAAGCCTAGAAAAGGGGAAGATCAACTGGTGGAGTTGTTTGAAAATCCTTAGTGGGAGCTAAGGTAGTGGATGTAGAGTTCATTTGGAACCTGAACCACTATAAGTGCCTTTGTCTTCAATTTTTATTTTGCCACTTCACTACAAATCATTTTAAAAATCCAATTCACCCCCTTCTTGGCATTTATTGATTCAACTCAACAATTGGTATCAGAGTCTACCTCTTTTGAAGGATTAACAACCACAAGAGAAGATCCTAAAAGAGTGTGATCAAGTTTATTGTCAAGCCATGGCATCTACCTCAACCTCCAACCTTTACGAGTCTCAATCCACCACTAATCCACCATTCTTCAATGGGGACAATTATCCATATTGGAAGAATAGGATGCGTCTCTTCATCAAATCCACCGATTACATGGTTTGGGATGTAGTGGAAGAAGGGCCTTACATTCCAATGAAAAGAAATGATAAAGGAAGACTTGTCCCGAAGGTGATGTCGGAGATGACCGAGGAAGATAGATGAAGGATGCAAGTCAACGACAAAGCATTGCACATCATCTTTTGTACACTTGGTCTGGACATCTATTCTAAGGTTTCTTCAATCGAGAGCGCAAAAAAAGTATGGGATACTCTTGAGACAACATATGAAGGAACTAGCGACGTGAAGGAGATGAAGATTGGGCTACTAAATTTGAGTTATAAAAATTTCAAGATGGACCCCGATGAGAGTGTCTCCAAGATGTTTAATCGATTTTCGATCATCATCAATGGTCTTAAAGGATTCGGTGAAGTGATTCCCGAAGACAAGCTAGTAAGGAAGCTTCTATATTCTCTCCCGGAATCTTGGGATTGTAAAAAATGGCCATCATCAAAGCTAAGAATTTGAAGACCTTAAAGCTTGATGAGCTAGTTGGTTCTCTTCTTACTCATGAGATTATGAAGCAAAGAAAAGAAGAGGAAACAAAGAAATAAGAAAGGAGAATAGAGAAGCAAGAGGTGAACAAGAAGAAGAAGCTAGAAGTTGCTCTCAAAGCCTCTCTACAATAAGAGAGCTCTTCTAGTGAGGAGGAAGATTTTGAGGAGTTGGCAATGATAGCCAAACGCTTCTCACGGTTCATGAAGTCTAACCGAGGGAGGAAATTTCAAAGAAAGAGAGACTTCAAGAACAAAGGCAAAGAAGAAGAAAATGA
The DNA here is from genome assembly GCA_030270665.1 of Hibiscus trionum. Lineage (NCBI taxonomy): Eukaryota > Viridiplantae > Streptophyta > Magnoliopsida > Malvales > Malvaceae > Hibiscus > Hibiscus trionum. The sequence continues at coordinate 1,566,774 of BSYR01000050.1, forward strand.
TCCCATCATTTGCTTTGAGTGCAAGAAGTTGGGTCACATTCGTTCTGATTGCCCTCAACTCAAGAAGAATGGCTTTGAGAAGAAGAAGAAGCTCAAAGCCAAGATTTCTACTTGGTGTGATGAGGAGTCATCCGAGAATGAGGAACATGAAGTGGCCAACCTTTTCCTCGTGGCTCTTGAGGAGGATTCTATGGTAACCTCTAACTCATCTTGCTTTGATTTTACATTTGATGAATTGCATGTTGCATATGATGAGTTGCTAGAGGTATATATGAGTTAGTAGAGAAATATAAGGAGTCCATTTTGAAAAACAAAAAGGTCATTTCGGAATTGAAAGCTCAAAACGATTTACTCTCTAAAACTAACTCGGATTTTGAGAAAAATGTTTTAAGCTTGCAAGATGATTTAAAGTTCTTTGAACAAGAAAATATTGATTTGAACAACCTTCTTTCTCAATGTAATGATGAACACCAAAAGTTGGTGAATGAGCTAAATGAGCTCAAAAATTCTTTCAAAAATGTTGGTTCTTCAAAGCTTGAAAAGGGTGAATCTTTAAAAACCAAATTTACAAAAAGAAAGAATTTTAACTACAAACAAAGTGGCTCCTATAGGCATTCTAAAACTAAAAAGATTAGAAGTGTATGGGTTCCTAAGGAACTTCTAAAATCTAATAATGTTAATGCCATGTCACCTTGGATTCCTAAGGGAACCAAGCTTTTGGTAGCTAACACTCATGGACCCAAAATGATTTGGGTACCAAAAATCAAAGTTTAAACTCTTTGTTTGTAGGGAGGCATTGCTACAAGGCCAAAGCACAAAGTCAAATTTCATGGTACCTTGATAGTGGATGCTCGAGACACATGACCGGAGGCAATAGTCGATTCATGGAATTAAATCCAAAAGGTGGAGGAGTAATAACTTTTGGTGACAACTTCAAAGGCCACATTGAAGGTATTGGCTCCATAGGTAATCACTCTTCCATACTTATTGAAAATGTATTGTATGCCAATGGTCTAAAACACAATTTATTGAGCATTAGTCAACTATGTGATAAAGGGTTTAGTGTCATGTTTGGTGTAAATGGGTGTAGAATAGTAGACATTAAATCTAATAAAACAATGCTCATTGGTCATCGCATAGGCAATATTTATATAGTGCATCTAGATGACATTCATACATCGCATGCATGCTTAGTTGCACAAAATGAAAATGATGCATGGTTATGGCATAGGAAACTAGAACATGCTAGCATTAGTGTTTTAGAAAAATTAGTTTCCCTTCATCTAGTTCGAGGCCTACCTAAGCTCAAGTTCTCATTAGATAAAATTTGTGATGCGTGTGCTAAAGGTAAACAACATAGAGCCTCTTTCAAGTCCATTAATGATGTTTCTACAAGTAGATGTTTGTAATTGATCCATATTGATCTCTTTGGGCCAATTAGGACTACTAGCTTGGGTGGAAAATCATATGCATTTGTGATTGTTGATGATCACTCTAGGTATACTTGGGTTCTCTTTTTAAGCACCAAAGATGAGGCTTTAGAAAACTTCATCACATTTTCAAAAATAACCCAAAATGACCTTGAACTTAAAATTTCACATATTATAAGTGATCATGGAACCGAATTTCAAAATATGGGTTTTGATGATTTTTGTAATGTAAATGGGATTAGCCATAATTTTTCGGCTCCTCGCACTTCTCAACAAAATGGGGTAGTTGAGAGGAAAAATAGAACTTTAGAAGAAATGTCTAGGACTATGCCTTGTGAAAATAATTTACCTAAGTATTTTTTGGCGGAAGCCACTAACACCGCTTGCTACATTATAAACCGAGTAATGATTAGGTCTATTTTGAAGAAAACTCCTTATGAGATTTTAAAATCTAAAAAGCCTAACATTAGCTATTTTCATCCTTTTGGTTTCAAGTGTTTCATTTTAAACAATGGTAAAGATAATTTAGATAAATTTGATGCAAAGAGTGATGAAGCTATTTTTCTAGGTTACTCTTTAAACTCTAAAGCATATCGTGTGTTTAACAAAAGAAATTTAGTTGTAGAGGAATCTATTTATGTGGTTTTCGATGATAACCTTCTTTCGAGGAAGGATTCTTGTGATGATGATGATGATGTAGGGATCATTGAAGCCAATGATGGTGGAGAATCATCAAAGGTGAATGAGATTCCAACCAATGAGGAAGAAGAACAAGAACTGCCTCTAGAAGCATTGCAAGACATGTCTCTTGAGGAAAAGAAAGTGAGCTACCCAAGGGAGTACAACTATGTCAAGGGTGGCGAGATCTTGGGTGATCCATCCAAGGGGGTAACTACTCGTTCTTCTCTTAAAATGCTTAATAATGTTGCTTTTATCTCATGCATTGAGCCTAAGAATGTTAAAGAAGCATTAAAAGATGACTTTTGGATTATGCCCATGCAAGATGAGTTAAACCAATTTGAGAGAAGTTAAGTGTGGACATTAGTTGATAGGCCTAGAAACAAATCTACTATAGGAACTAAATGGGTCTTTAGAAACAAACTAGATGAGAGTGGTAACATAGTGAGAAACAAGGCTAGGCTTGTTGCTCAAGGTTACTCTCAAGAAGAAGGAATTGATTTTGATTAAACCTATGCACCCATAGCTAGAATGGAAGCAATTAGGATGTTACTTGCATTTGCATGTTATCATGACTTTAAACTTTTTTTCAAATGGATGTCAAAAGTGCATTTTTAAATGGTTTTATAAACGAAGAAGTGTATGTGGAACAACCACCGGGTTTTGAAGATCCTATTTTTCCAAACCATGTTTTCAAATTGTCAAAAGCTTTATATGGTTTAAAACAAGCTCCTAGAGCTTGGTATGAAAGATTATCAAGCTTTCTAGTTGGAAAAGGTTTTGAAAAAGGAAAGGTGGACACAACACTATTTATTAAAAACAATGGCAAAGATATCTTAGTAGTTCAAATTTATGTTGATGATATTATTTTTGGTTCTACTAATGAGTTGCTTTGTCAAGATTTTTCTAAGATTGATGCAAGGTGAATTTGAAATGAGCATGATGGGGGAGCTCTCATTTTTCGTGGGACTCCAAATCAAACAAATGAAGGATGGCATCTTCATCAATCAAGCTAAGTATATCAAAGATATGCTCAAGAAGTTTGGCTTGGAGCAAGCAAAGCCTTAAGTTACACCAATGAGCTCATCCACAAAGCTTGACAAAGATGAAGGAGGTAAGTGTGTTGACTCTAAGCTTTATCGTTCTATGATTGGGTCTTTGCTTTACCTTACCGCAAGTAGACATGATATATTGTTTAGTGTTTGCTTGTGTGCTAGGTTTCAAGCTAGTCCTAGAGAGTCACACCTTATAGTCATCAAAAGGATCTTTAGGTACCTTAGAGATACTCCTTGTTTAGGCCTTTGGTATCCCAGAGACTCAACCTTTAACCTTCATGCTTATTCGGATGCTAATTACGGGGGTTGTAAGATAGATAAGAAAAGTACTTCTGGTACTTGTCAATTCCTAGGTAGTATGCTCATATCTTGGTTCTCTAAGAAACAAAATAGTGTAGCTTTATCTACCACTGAAGCGGAGTACATATCCTTAGGGAGTTGTTGTGCTCAAGTCCTTTGGATGAAATAACAACTCTTAAACTATGGAATAGAGGTAGACACCATACCCCTTAAGTGTCATAACATTAGTGCCATATGTCTTACCAAAAATCTCATCCAACACTCTAGAACTAAACACATAGAAATAAGGCGTCATTTCATTAGAGATCATGTCCTTAAGAAAGATGTTGTTTTAGAGTATGTAGACACCTTAAATCAATTAGCGGACATCTTTACCAAACCTCTAGATAAAGAGCGTTTTTGGTCCCTTAGGAGAGAGTTAGGTCTAACTAGCCTATCTTGACCTTTTAGGACCTTTGTGCTTAAAATTGCTTGAATTCTTGTTAAATCGCGTGCTTATGTGTTTTTTATCCTAATTACATCATTGCTTCTAGTTAGGGGGGTATGTTTATGTTTTGATATGTTAAACTTGCTCATACATCTCATTCATGCATCTACGATCAATTAAAGTTCGAAATTTCTGCATTTTAGAGCCTCATCTGCACTTTCAAGGCTATTGGTATCGAAACGGGTCACCTTATTTCGATACGGGCTGGCTCTTAAGAACAAAAATGGACCAAGCTGTTTCGAAACGCCCCAAAGGGTTTCGAAACGTTTTGGTTCTGTTAAAACATGTATCGAAACGGCTCCTATGCATTTCAATACGGGTAAACTCTTGGGCTTCGATACAGTCAAACATGTATCGAAACGGTCAGCCTATTTCGAAACGTTCGAAAGCATTTCGGTATGCCTGTTTCGAAACGATCTCTCCTGCTTCGAATCGCGTATCCGAAAAAGCCTAATTTAAAGGATTTTAAATGCTAAAAGACTCTTTTACTTAAAACATCAAAACCCTCAAAACCCTAAATCGAATTCCTATATAAAAACCCTCCAAATCTCTTTGTTTTTTATCAAAACTTGAGTGTTTTTACTCTTAAACGTAAATCTAAGCAAGTTTCATCAATTTGGTGCAATTTCATCCATCAATTCTTCCAAAATCCTATATTTGAGGTATTTTCTATCTTTTCTTTTTATTTTTATTTTGTTCGAATCTTATGTTAGAAAATTATAGTTTTGTACAGTTTACTTATTTTATATTATGGGTTTTCAAAATCTTGTAAAAAAATTTCAAAATCACAAATTTTTTTGGTCGAATATATTTTGTTTTAATCGTATTTTTGTAATACAATTTTCATTTTTTCATCAAAAATTTTGTTTTTATGTATATACTTTCAAAGAGTTTTTAAAAAACCTTAACGGGGTTCTTATTGGATCGAATTAGGATTTAATGCATACACTTAAATTTTTTTTGCTTGCTTTGTTTCTAGGTGTTTTTTTAATAGATTCTAAGAAAAGAAAGATTGAAGGGGTGAAGGTTTGAAACCCGGTGACAATATTTGTCCAAACCTTACCCTTCTCTATTCCAAGAATCTTAGAAATCAAGATGCTAAGAATCGTTTTAAAATTCTTCAAGATGTCGTTGTTCGCCGAGAGCGTGTTGTAGACATGGCATTCCTTGACTCCGAGCGCTTCTACTTCAAGTACCTACCCCTTTTGACACAATGGAGTTTCCTAAGCTTCATGAACATTCCCGACATCGTCTACAAGAATATGGTTTTGCTTTTCTACTCCAATGTCACTCTTATTAATAATGGGGATCGTTCCGAAGTCATAGCCATTGAGTCTTACATCTTGGGCAAGAAATTTCGCATTGATCCATCCACCTTAGTAAACATCCTTGGGCTTGTTGATGAGGGAATTGAGGATGAAAATCACTTTGGATCTCATATCGTGTAACCCCCTCGTCCCGGTCTGGTCGGATGACCGGTCCAAGTAGGCTACACGGGGAAAACCGAAGAGAAACCCATTAAGGTCCCACCTCGGTTAGCAACCTTAGAAAAATTCCTTTTATTTTAAATCTTGTCTAAAGGCATATTATTCCCTAAGTGATCACGACAGCGGAAAACATCAAGAAAGATACACATCCGAACCCCAAACAACATGTTAACAGTCCATTTTACACTTACAGAGCAGGTCGTATCGATACACTAATCAAGGGTATCGATACGCCTTGACCAAGGTCAACATCCATCAGTCAACACAGGAAGACCGTATCGATACAGCCCTTGAGCGTATCGATACACCCTTCTCGGTCAACATCTCGTGGTCAACGAGATAAAACCGTACCGATACGCCAAAGACCCGTACCGATACGCCAAAGTCTCCTGAAAATCTCAGAATTCTAGTGAGCTTTGGGCGTATCGATACACCCCCGCGTATCGGTACCCCTAGCCAACTCTGTGTCCCAGAGTGTAAGACCGTATCGATACGGCCCTTAGGCGTATCGATACGCCTTGCACTACAAGACACTAAATTGCAGCAAAACGACACAAAACTCAACTCTAAATGCATTTTGAGACTTCCCTAGCCACACTCAAACATACATACAACACCTATCAACCAAAATCTAAACATACGAGGCACCCAACATGAACAAACATCATTCAACCAAGGAATTCATGTATTCATTCAAAAGAAGGCAAACATAGCATATATGAGGTTCATGTCTTAGCAAACAAACATAAAACATTCATACAAGGCAGTCTAAACATAGTTTTACAGGCCAAGCATGGCATCCAAAAGCCAAAGCAACACAAGCATTTAAAGGAGTCTAACATGCTCCTAAACAAACCAACACTCAACATACTTCAAGGCATTACACCACAATTACATGTCACATTGCTTGACCATTACATCATAATTAAAATACCCATACTTGGTAGCTAAGCTAGCACCACGAAGCACACTTGGAGGCCCCCTTCTTGCACTAGCAACCCACGAGCTACTGATCTGCATTGTCGAACAAAAGAGAGCGTAAGCATAAAGCTTAGTGAGGGTAAGCTCTTTAAAAACAAACCTCGACAATGCAAGGTCCAAGCACGAGCACAACAAGGTAAATGCATGTCCTTACCTTCGATCCACATGAGCCAAAATATCAATGATGCATGAACAATTATCCAATAATATGCCATGCTCAACAAGCTCAATCCTCATCATATGTAAACACATATAATCATCCAAATAGGGATCACATCTCATAACACATTGATACACATATCAACTCATATTGACACCTAGCTATGACTCGAATACGCGATAAACACGTTGGAACTCACATCCAACAACAACTTTACCTCACGGTGGGATTACACTCATCACCGTTCTCGCGGAGGGGATTCCACTCATCCCAACGCCCCGTTGATGGGATTACACTCATCACCGACTATCATATACATAAGAAGAATTTTCGGGTGAACCCGTACTCCATCTTGATGACTACCATCATCAAGACCACGCGTGCATTTGACTCTCATGTGCACACTAACATCCTAATGATCGATCATTTGTACCCAAGCATACTAGTGCCAATACTAACACAATCCACAATATCATTTAATAAAAACTTCCGTGCTTAGCACGTACTCACCATGATTAACATCATGCCCATACCTCATGCATATAACAATGCATCACAACCATGCCTCAACATTCATGTATAACACATTATGCATAACACCATAAACACATATCATCATGAGGCAATAACATCAATTAAAGAGTTCAACCAAAGTCTCTAATTAAAGCTTAGGATTAGGCTACCACTCCAATCCTAACTCTAGGTGGGTCTACCAAGCCCAACCTAGTCCACATGCTTGAACCAAACACTTAAAACCACTTTGAAAACATTAAACCACTCACCTTCACTTCCAAGCTCAACTATCAAGCAACCAACACCTTCAAGCTTCCGGATTCACTCCCGAGGCTTCACCAACACACGTCATTGTCTCTAAACAACTCAACACAATCCAAACAACCTCAAATCAGCTCATACACCAATGTAGCTAACCCGGAATACTATTCAAACATCAAACACAAGAATTCAAGCCATGGGCAACCCCCAAAAACCACAAACCCGAGCAGCCAACAAACCTCAACCAAAACTCATGATTTCAACACTTTTAACACTTCCAAATGATTCCAAAACAACCCCCAACTATAATGCTAACCTCAGCCCACAAATTCCAACCTAAAACAACCCAAAAAACCAAACCAAAACCCTCCAAAAACCCCCTACAAAACCCAAATCCGGGAATGCTTACAAAACCATGTAAAAATCACATATGTTGGATCATTTGGTTCATAAACTTCATATCTAACATTATTAAATCAAAACCTTAAGTTAAAAACAATAAAGATGCCATTTTTATTCAAATCCCCCAAAAACTCAATTTCTAAAACTTGGACCAAAATGAAAACTAGTTGTACTTCCAAAGAGAGGAAGATGAGAGCAAGTCGGAAATGTAGTTACCTTTCAAAACCGAGCTAAAACGAAGAAGCAAGGAAATGGAATAGTGGAAATGGAGGGGAGCTTCTCTAGGTCGTTGAAATGAAGAAGATGAATAGTGAAAAAAAAAAGATGACAAAAAGGGGTGTTTTAATTGAAAAGGGGCTTTTTAAATTGAAGTCCATTTTATTACAAAAATGCCATTAATGAGATGGCAATTCTCCTTTACTTTAAAATCCATGTAATTTGAGTTTCATTTCAATTTAGTCCAATTATAAAATGTTTGTTTTTGAAAAGCACAAAGTCCAAATAATATATAATATTATTTAATCATAAACCGAGACCAAAATATTATTTAAATATTATTTTCACCCGACCCCCAAACCCGGGTGTTACATACCGGATCGGTTCTTACTTTGGATGCCCATGATCGTTTCTTGCACCTTATCATCTCATGGTTCTTTCGCCCATCCGAAGGAAAATTTTCCCACATCCGCCAAGTTGATACTTTTTGGCTCGAGTGTTTACGTCAAGCTCAGCAACCTAACTTGGTGAAGATCATGTTTGTCGAGATGGTCCATCAAGTAAGGAATCGTCTATCCAACTTCATCACCTTCTTCACCTATGGGACAGTTTTGAGCTACATCTTTGTTCGCATTGGTCTTGACGTCTCATACGATTTTCCGAAACCACAGAAGCAAAAGCTTGGTGAGTCTTCTCTTGTAAGATCCAGATTTTGTTATACTCTTAGTGAATGGATTCGAGTCGATCGCAGAGCTCAAGCACCTCAAGTAGAGCCTCAACCACAAGTTCAAGCTCTCGTTGTGGCTCCTAACAATGATGCTCTCATGACCTTCCTCACCGAAAGGTTTAACACGATGGATACAAGCATGGCTTCAGGTTTTGCTGCTATCAACACTCGTTTAACATCCTTGGAGGGTCGTGTTCTTGGCACAGAGAATCGTCTTACCGCTCTTGAAAACCAACAATCATCCATGGATCTCTCCTTCACCGAATTCTATGGTGATTGGAGGCATTTTCGCAATGCTCAAGAGAAGGACAAGGATGATTTCTTGGATGACATTGGATGCGATGACGATGATGAGGCACCCTAGGCTTATTGCATATCGTCATATTTTGTCATATTAGGATTGAGTTTGCACCTATCTTTGTTTTTGTTTTTAAGACCTATGCTTTGATTTTTTGTTTTTTTAGGATTGAGCTTGATATTATGTTTTGATGTTGTTTCATGAACTTAATGTTATTATGTTGTTTGGTTTATGCTTTATGTCTCTTTTATTCTCATTTAGCCTTGTTTATATATTTTGATCTAACAAAAAGGGGGAAGTAATTCCTAAGAGCCTAAGTGTTTTTAAGTTTCAAGTGCTTTAAAATCTTAACTTTTCAAAACTTTAAAACTTATCTTAAATTGAGGGGGAGTTAAAAGTTTTTCAAAATTTTCAAAACACTTAAAAATTTATAATTGGTTTTATTATATCAAAAAGGGGAGATTGTAAAACCAAAGAATTAATTTTGATATAACAAAGGATTTAAGGACTAAATTGAAAATAGAAAATAAATTTTTAAGTCCTCAAAACTTCCCAAAACTTTTAAGTAAAATGGTCAAGTCAAAACCAAATGTTTATACAAATTTTCTAAGTGTTTTCCAAGTCAAAACAGTTATTTTTGAGTCATCGTTTCGAAACAGCCCTTAGGCGTTCCGGAACGTTTTGAAACTGTTAATATGTTTTTCGAAACGAGTCCTCTCATTTCGATACGGTAGTATCAAAACAGGACCCTATGTTTCGAAACAGATGAAGAACAACAGAACGGGCAGTTCTGTTTCGATACGACAGTATCGAAACGACCTCAAACGTTTCGAAATGATATTTAAACTTGGATTCAAAAATATGACCATTGCAATTTTATAACAGATTTTCAGAAAATAGTTATGGTGTATCGAAACGATTTAGCACGTTTCGATACGGGTTTTGACAGTGTCAAAAGGTTTCGAAACGGCTTCAAGCACGTTTCGAAACGGGCTCTTAGTAGTATCGAAACGATCGTAGCCATTTCAATACGGTCTCTCAATTACACCCCAACGGCTATTTCTATTTTGGTTTGTTTCGAAACAAGTACATGTGTTTCGAAATGGGTAGTTGCAGAAGTGCATTTATGGTGATAAGATTGCATCCCAACGGCTATATTTATGATGGCAACAACCCCAGCGGCTAGAATTGAATGAAAAGGTATAAAAAGGAGTCCAAAAATAACCAGCAACAACTATTGATCCTAAGAGAAACATTTCAACATCAAACCCAAGCTCAAGTGTTTAATTTCAATATTCTTTGTAAAACCCCAATTGTCATTCTTTGTATTTCTCATCTTTCAGATTCAATTGGGTTGAGTGCTTGTAATTTGGGCAATATTTTGTATTGAGAGATACTTTGTATTTGCCAAAATCTTCTTTGTAACGTTGTGAGAGGGTTTGGTCAATTTTGGGTAAAAAATTGACCATTTGTGTAAAAGTTTCCTTCTAAGCCTAGAAAAGGGGAAGATCAACTAGTGGAGTTGTTTGAAAATCCTTAGTGGGAGCTAAGGTAGTGGATGTAGAATTCATTTGGAACTTGAACCACTATAAGTGCCTTTGTCTTTAATTTTTATTTTACCACTTCACTACAAATCATTTTAAAAATCCAATTCACCCCCTCTTGGCATTTATCGATTCAACGATCCACTCAACACTATGCATACATTCATAGGTTAAAGGTCATTTAAGAGCTTGCATTAAATACAAGATTCTATTTAAAAAAAAATTCTATCATTTAATGTATTGTAAAACCTTAAAAGATTCTATTAAAAAATTATCATTTAATGTATTAGGGTTTATGATTTAGATTTTTATGGTTTAGATTTTATAGTTTAGGGTTATGGTTTTATGGTTTAAGGTTTAGGGTTTAGTAATACATTGGAAGAGTGTTTTCTCAATGGAATCTTTTAGGATTTTATAATACATTGAGTGGTTGAATTTTTTTTCAAATAAAATTATATATTTAATGTAAGCTCTTAAATGACCCTTTAACATATGTATGCATACTTCAAAGTGATACCAAAAAGTGTATTTAGCGCTTGATTCAATAGTTATTACGTTTAATTGATCAAGTCTCTTGTTTCAATGTTAGTTGATGGAACAATGATTACGTTTGGTAAGATTTGTCTTTTCTATTTTGAGCATCCTATTGTTTTGTTTTCAATTTGCTTCCCTTCAGCTAACGAATATTGATGCTTTTATCACCAAATTATATCTCCCATCAAATCGCTTCTATTTCCATTTCCATTTATATTTATACCAAATGTCTTTAAACGGATAGTTTTGGATATTATATAAAAATATATTTATTTAATAGATATAAAAATAATGTAATAAATACACATTTAGTTGATATATCTAAATATATTTTTGAAAACTTTACATTCAATAGATATATTAAAATTAGAATTGTATGTTTGGACGGTGTAAAGTAATTGGTGATAAAAGTTTAACTACTATCCGGTGTGAAATTCTAGTTTTTTAAACATGTTCGTCTAATTGAATACAATTACATCTTAATTTTTTATTTTACAGTTTTTAAATTTCTTTTTTATCATTCGAACCTTTCTTACGTTATTTTTGGTTTCTGCTCATAAAAAACTTGTTATACTCTTATGTTATTCAGATCTGAATCTCCTATGTTGGTCGGAGTTATGGAATGGGTATATATGTTAGGAACCTTGAGTGGTTATTGCTATTGCTGATTATGGTTATATGTAGGGATGAAAAAAAAAAGCACTTGAATCCGGTGGGTTCCGACCTAATTTGATCCTGCAGTGTCAATTTTTATTTTGAAATTTTTGCTTTTTGGGTCAAGTCGGGTTCGGTTTTAGGGTGAAAATTTCCCGACCCGCTCTGACCTGGTTTATTTATAAATATATTTTTATTAATTTTTTTCGAGCGATTGAGTTTAATCAGGTTTTTTATTAAAATTTTGGAGTTGAATCATAGTCGGGTTATACTTTTATTATATCGGGCCGGAGATAAAAATATATTAAATTCGGTTCGAGTAGGATCGAAACTTTAAATTTTCGAGTCGAATTTAGGGCGACAAAAAACCCACCTCGTTGCCATCCCTATAATCTCCTATGTATGAACAGTCAACAAATCAGTACCATTACAGTTATGCAGGAAAACGTGTCCGAAAGGAACCAAAAACATTGGATGATTTCACACGTTCTTTATTTAATTGTTTAGTTTATAAGAAAAAGGGTGTAACAGAATTGGGTATTGAAATTGTTAATCAAAATATCTCTCTTTTTTTTTCTCTTAAGCCTTTCTGCCTTTCTTAAATTCTATCTTCTGTTTTCTGTTCTTCTAAATTCCATTTCTGCAAATTACTTGGAAACCTTGCAGAAAATCATTTCATGACAGTATATGTATCAGCGTCATGTCTCCATCCTAATGTCCGAATGTTACAAAAAAAAAAAAGTTATATGTGAAAAATTGTAATAGGTTACATGTTAACTTATAAACAAATCGTCAGTTAATAATTAAGTTAGGGTTAGCAAATTCAATAACAGTCATAATAGTTAACCGATTGTTTAGGCTAAACGGTACAGTTAGTCGACTATGAACATCCCTAGTAATTTCATGACACTGTGTGTGCACAATATATATTTTCAGTGGTTGCAATTATTGGATTTGTGTGAAACGAAGGACCTTCACCTGCTTCAGTTTATTTTCTGTTCAAGCAAGGCAGATACACAAATGCTTAAATCCAGATCCTTATTGCTGAGAACAAACATCATATGTCGACACAATTCTTCCACAAGCCTGTTACGACATGTTTATTTAGAAAACAAAACAGAAGCTTGTTTGATAAAACAAAGGATTTATCATTATGCTCCAAGTTGGCACACTTCTTCCACAAACCTATCCAAATTTTTCATGGAGCTACCCCCTTGACTCATTGCTGCCAAAGCCTCCCCTTTCAGATCTTTTGCCTTGCCCTTCATTCCTTCACCTTTCGTTATCACCTCCGCGATGGCTCGGCCTACTTCATCAGAGTCGGGAACCGAATCTCTTCCCTCACATACCCTAACACCCACACCTACATCATCCACCAAGAGCCTAGCGTTCACATACTGGTCAGCCTCCATAGGCCAAGCCAGTATGATGACTCCACCCGCAATGGCTCAGGAATCCACCCACTGCTCTGTGGTTCAGTATCAACACTTGCGGCGCCCACTCTTTTATCACCAGACCCTGACGTGCAATCCGTTGCTCGAACCCGTCGGGTACAACTCCATACCCTTCATCCTGTTGTTGGATTGTACCCGATTTCACCACCCAGATAAAACGAGTGCCACTCTTTTCAAGTCCATTAGCCAAGGCTTCCATTTGTTCCTTCCTCAACAGCTTTTGACTCCCAAAGGAAACATAAACAACTGAACCATCAGGGCATTGATCAAGCCAAGTCAAGACCTGGTCATTCAGATCAGAACCAGAACTTGAATTGCCTCGATCCAATACATCGGGGCCTGTCAAGCTTAGTGGTCCGACATCGAAAACACGATCATGACCTACATGTGCCTTCAAGCATTGAACATATTCAGCTTCCAAAGCATCAAAGGTATTCAAAACACAACCCCAGCCCTTCATATTTCCAATAATTCCATCCCTAGCTCATAAACTCCCAAACAGGATCTGATCGTTTGTACAACTTAAACACAGGTGGCAAATGTTCTTGCTTGATGATCGGGGATCCAGGTAGATGGCGAAACTCGATTTCACTCAAAGACTTGAGTTTTTCAACATTGTTCCAAATATAATCCATGACAGAAGCCACAAACGCTCCAGAGGAGAAGAAAGTGATTCTAGGTATCTGCAAGCTGGTGGCAAGGCGTTGAGTCCAACCAAGGAAGAAATCAGAGAGGATAGCAACCGGAGGGTTAGGGTGGGAGTTAAACCAGTCAAGTAAAGGGTCATGAAGTTTGGCTAAAGCAGCCATCATGGGAAGGTTTCCAGTGTTGCCAAGGTCTTTAACATGTTCGACACCGGTGGGGATGAGAGGGTGAGAAGGGAAAGGGAAAACAAGGGGAGTAATGGAAGAAGGGTGGGAGGAGAGGAGAGTGGAGAGGAAAGGGAGGTTTTTAGGAGTGACTAAAATGGTGATGGTTAGGCCGCGGAGAACGAGCTGGTGGGTGAGGTCAAGAAGTGGAAGCATGTGGCCTTGAGCCGGGTATGGGAACACCAGGATGTGACGGTGAGGGCTGGCATTGGTGGCCATTGTGGTTATAGTTGATGGCTTGCCGGTGGATACACCAAGAGAGGAAGCTGGTTTAGGTGAAAGCATTAATAAAGATGAAAGTTGGCCATGAGGTAGATGTAATGAATTTAAAGACTTCGGCAATGGAGTTGTTGGATGCGAGTCCAAGAACGATAACAAGTTAACAACCAATCAGTAATCCTATGCATGCTTCTGGACTTGTCTATAATATGATAAATATTTTGAGCTCAATCTGAAATCTGAATTAGAAAGAAAAAAAAAACATGCTTCCAGATGTTAATTTTGATTTATTATTTGAAATGATTATAATTAATGTTTAAAAAGATTTAAAAAATCAATAAAAAGAAACTCAGAAGTTTGTCACGGCAAAGCCCGGGAAACCGAACATTGTGATTGATTGTAAAATAACGTCCAAGCCAGCTATTATCTGCTTTGACTCGAAACCCTCCCAGATTGGGTGCTTGTTTGTCTCCACAGATAAAACAGACTAAACCGTGAGGCTTTCGGGTCAAGGTGGACAATAACTTACAAGTTAGTTGATTGTGATGACCTGTCCGGGTGAACCTATCGGATCGGCTCTTGACCCGTTTCTTTGCAATATATGCTTCAAAAACCGACTCCATTGAAGGATCTATTCATACATCAAGTCATAGATGAAAAGGTTCACATGCCTAAATTTTCCTTGCCTGTTTTTAACAAAACATTTTTATAACAATGTTGATGAGCTGCAAACTTTCATTAATACAAAAAAAAACCGAATCGCTTCGGCAGCAGCGCTTCCCTGCTCCACCGGAAGAAGTACACTGGTTCCAAATCAAGGAAACCTGCACGCACCGGATAATTTTGAAAAACAAGTCGGAATGTGTAATCGAACTTCAGCACCAAATTGTAGCATATGCAAAAACAATGTAGCTCAAGTCTCAATGATCGTGGTTCGGAAACGACGAGAAGAAACATACCCTGGATCGCCATCATCGATATTCACGCCTCTTTTCTAGTTATCCTGTGATTTCAAACAAGGAATGATGATAAGAAACACGGTCTACAAAAGGTAATCCGAGGAGAAGTCCGACGTTCTAAAAACTACAGAATAAACAGACTAGTCCTAGAACTAGGATAAAAAGAAGCAAAGAGAAGAAAATGATATGATAAAAAGAAATACAAGTAAATTGCAATGTACAAGGTAAAAACACAGATCAGGCCGAGCAACAAACATATAGATAGAAATATGTGATGAATCCCAGTAAACTGAGACAAGTTACAGGGAAACTAAAAGAATATTTACTCAAATTCCGCAGACCTTAAACAGGTTAAGGAGTTAATTTAACCTAAAGAAGCTTCCATGTGTTGACCAGACTCGCCTATTGTAGCAGTCATACAGAAACTATGTAGAACTGGACCCGAGACACAATAACACAACTGAACAATGTTTCAACAAACATGCTAAAGTTTCAAATCACTACACAATTAATTGCAATGTACAAAAGGCTTGATCCCCTAAAATAACATTAATCGGCAGAAAAACTTCCTCACCTGAAGCAATAAATTCCCAAAGCTGTTGTAATTTCATGAATAACTGATGTGGCAAAGTGTAAGTAGAGGGATCCTATTTGATTAAAAGAGAAATGTCAGACAAAATATATCATACAATAACCACCACAGTAACTAAGAAAGCAGCATTGTACCTGTGAATACGCAGTAACCGAGAAGAACCCAAAAATCATCAACTAAGGGAACACTGAAGGAAAAAAGGTAAACATCAATTAGCATTCATGTTCAAGAACAACGGAAAAGGGCAGGCAATGTATCAGGTTAGAATGTGAAAGTATGTGCTCTATACGAGTATGTTCAAATTTCTTTTTTCCCTAAATTAAATTTATTTGGAGGGTCCTTGAAGAATCATGTCCAAGTATGTGTCAGAAAGTGTCAAACACGAGTGCTTCATGAAAAATGAAAAGCTGGATAAACATATGGTCGGAAAGCAAAATCCAATACACATACCCATCATTCAGCCTAGCTGTAAGAGCATTTGCAATTGCCAAAGGAAGATACAAGAGTGACTGCAAACAAAACATACATAGAAGAGTTGAGCATTTTAGTGAAGTTTAGGAGGGATTCTTATTTAATATGTTGATTAGAATAAGAATGCTACATACCATGCACATGTTTGTTTTTAGTCCCTTGGGTTCATCACACAAGTGAGCCAAAATCATCCGTCCCTGTCAAATCAAAAAACATAAATCCCTCAGTAACCATTTCAATAGGAATTTGTCTTCCAACCTTAGCCAGTACTAATAAATGATTTTAGGTGTTGTTCGGAGAAAGTGAAACCTAAAGGGTAAGAAATACCCATAATACAAGCAACATATTTATAAGGAAATATAGAAGTTTTGGAATTGAAAAACAAATGAAGAAAACAAGAAATATGAAGATAGATACAAACAGAAGCCGTATAAATAAAACTTAAAAGACATGCATAAGTGCTTCTTCATGGAAAGGAAGATCTGAAACTGTTCAACTCAAAAAGGGTGTAATAGAGTAATGCCCCAACGAGTTCATAAAAATACCCCTCGTCGAGAAGGTTGAGGGAGCAGAAAAAATGAAATAGTAAAGACTTAATCATATAAAAGTATCAAGGACTTGCTTAAGTTAATACATAGAAATTATTAAAAGAAAATATGAGTGCAGAGGGAGAGAAACAGAGAAGGGGATAGAAAGAACTTTCCGAGGAATCAAAAGCACCGCATATTTTAATCGTAAAAAGCTTTACCGTTACAAAGCATACGGAGGGTAAAAAATACCATGGACTCATATTGTGCATCGAACTACAGAAAAAGCTACTTTTTCACTCATAGTTACCAACAACAATCACAGAGGACATAGGAGAGAAAGAACTTAAACTAGCAGCATTAACCCATTATTAGAAAACAAACTATGAATTGAGAAGTATTACAAGATCCCAATAAACAACCGAGCAAACCTTACCACAAGGAACCCGAATGCAAGTCCAGTTCCTAGGATAACCAAGTGTGGGTAGTTTGCCATGATATCCGAGGGTGATAGATAATCCCTTCACATTGGAAGAAAAAGGAATAAAGTTCCATGTAAGGCCGAAAAGAAATAATAGTCAAATTAAAAAATGGAGAGGTTCAATTTACCAAACAAGCACTCCACCCATGAGTACAATAAAAGGATAAAGCTGCCAAGAAAGAACAAGCAAACATCTTTTAAGCAATTAAGCATACAAGGAACTAGGAAGAAAGAAAGAAGCTCATTATATATAACCCAATTACCATTGCTAATGCCAATAACATGCTTCCTTTTCGTGCCTGAACAACCTTATGGACATTCTGAATGCTGCAACAGAAAACGTATGAGGCCATAAGAGAAGCCTATGCTGACATTAGGTATGTATTAGGATATAGCCACTTACTTGCAACTGACAGTAGGTATAACAGCAAATGCTATCATAAAATACAGCACAGCTCTGTATGCTGGAATTCCTAAACCAAAAGAAGGAAGAAAAAGAATTATATAAGTAATAAAAAGTAGAAGAAAATAATGGCAAAAGCAACAAACAAGCAAATGAGATATCTTAAAGAAAAAAAATTAACAATAGAGCAAGAACAATTTGCTGAGTTTGATTATGAAACAATAATGATAATATAGAATTAACCAATCAAATATAAGACACATAAACAGATACAATCGTTATTACTTAGCAGATAATGATTTTAAAATACAATCCACCATTTACAACTAGGTTTTGACAATCTAAAGAAATAAATGGAAGTACCAGATACATGAAATAGCATATGATCAAGAAAGATAGTAGCACAAGATTGTAGAATAGGAATATTGTCGAAACAGCAGCAACATCAAGATAAGGTAGTTAAAAGAAGAACAAAATCAGCATTTGGTGGCTATCATTTATTGAGAAAGTTGAAGCAATCTCATTGCAAAATATAGTGAATCCATCATAAACTTGTTCATGTAATAACTAGTAAAAATATCACTAAGATATACCATACACTGCTTTTACAGTATTTGTGCTGCATCCACAAATAAAGGCATTAGCTAATAATTCTTCAATTTTGAAGATACTATAAAGAAAATAATAAAATAAAAACTTACCATTAAGAAAAGGTACCCAACCGAAGATGGGTATGGATTGTCCAAATTGCTGAACCCACCACTGGGCACCTTGAAGAGAATAATGCTGTAATTAGAAAAGTGAAGGCAAAAAGAAAAGAACATAGAGGAAAAATATATAATAGAAGTTCAAAATGTCAGCATGACAACTAATAAGTAACACACTGAGTGAGGAAACATACCCAAAAATCCTGTCAAAAAGTGCATTACATATATCAGAGCAAGACCCTCGGTTGGCCCATTAACTACAGGAAGAACTAGCGTATTGGTGAAATAGCTGAAAACATAAAAGAAAAACAACAGAAGAATCAGCACTGCTAAACCTTCAACTGTGTGCCAAAAAATACACGTTGGAAACCAAAAGGCCCTTCTTAAATTTTATGCAGAAAGGATTGATACATCAAAGAGAAATACATATCAAACAACATACTCAAAACACCCCCAATGCAACATGAAATTATCACAACATTTTTTCAACCAATTACCTAACAAAATTGTGAAGTTTGCAAGAAAAAAAGAACAATTGGAAACAAATTTATAAAGCCTTTTAGATAAACCAAGTAATCTATGAATAGCACAATATATGGGGTGGTTTCTTACAAGGAGGGGAGAGAAAAAAGTACAATTCAAATTACTTACTGTTCCCATGTAGCTCCATAAAATGGGACAGCTGAAATTACCCAGAACCAGAAACTGTCCCTTCCACACATGGCAGTGCTCCCAAAGGCCATGGTTTCAAACTGTGAAAAAAAAATCAATTTTATATGATGGGGAACTTTATTAGCCATTGTTATGTAACGCAACAAGTTAAACACATACCGCACATGCAAGTGCATCACACCCTGTAATATTTCAAGACAAACAAAAATAATTATTTCATCAGAGAATGTTCTAATGTAAATAGCAAAGGATGGAGCAAAAACATGATAACATGAAAATACCATGGTCAAAAAGTTCTCCAAGGGGACTAGAAGAGTTTGTTCTTCTGGCTTGCTTCCCATCCACAGCATCAAAAGTCTAGCATGTAATTACTAAAATGTCAAAAAGAACAATACTAAAAAAAAGTAAAACACAACACACCAAGAGAACACGAAGAAAGAATTCTAGATACATTGCCAGCAAGAAGGTATAAACCTGATATAAAAACAGAAGTAACCCATGTGCAAAATGAACCCATCTTGGCGGGGGTGAATCCAGCTGAGGGGAATAAACCTGAAACATCGATATAAATAAATGAACTCAATAGAAAGATAATAGCAAGAAAAAAAAAAGAATCATCAGACAGTCATGGCAACAACGGTTGTGCATCAAACACAGAAACTGCCTTCCGAAAAAATTAAATTTATTTCCCTACTAAATTGTAAGTGCATGTGAAAAATTAAGAAAGTTGTGGTTCTCGCAGGTTAAATCACCATAACCAAGTCAGATCAATATCCTTCTCATTATTTAAATATTCTTTACTTACAATATCACTTCTAATCACCATATCTTTAAAACTCTTTTTTTTCATTAATTTGTTACATTGATTCCAATGTCAGGAAGAGGGGAGACCGTGATTCTTTAAATGAAGTTCAATATCATTCAATATAAATATGCATAAATCCAACTCAACCATACACAAGGAAAATGGCTAGAATTCAAACAACAATAGATAGACCACAAATTCCCATCTCCATAAATCCGAAAGTTAGAAGATATTCATCGATTGACATAAATTGGGACCAAAGATTTACAAAAGGATTGTTCCAAATTGATGTGACGTTTCAATGAAAGAAAATTTGCAGAAACTCACAATAAATAATAAAACTACCAGGAAAACACATCTTAAGTCAAAAAGGTAAGACTTAGGTATAAAAAATCAAAATAAATATAACTTTGAAGAAAATATGGAGAGGCAGAGAGAGAGAGAGAGAGAGAGAGAGAGAGTTCCCACTCACATAGCCAAGCACTGCTGATGTAACCAAGAACATAAATCCTGTAAGTGTTATCTTAAGAAACAACAAAATAACAAATTAGTAATCAAATAAAACAGGTAATACATGTCTATGCAACCCATCCGCTCAGACATGTGCAAGCTTGTATGTTCAATGAAATCGCAATTCAGAAGTCATAACTCGTAAGTATAACATACCATGTTTGGTCTGGAAAATAAACATCAGGCCGGTAGTGAACACATGCAGAAACATGAATACGTTAGTTCCAGCAAATATCACTGAAAACGACAAATAATTAAGCTCAATTGAAGCATGAAGTAGTGTTTAAATCTTAAACTTTCACATTGATAATTGCATTCCCTTCCTGTAAGCTCAGTTCTATATCAAATAGCAAAATCCACTATCTATACAAGTAGTAACATTCATACAGGTGTAGATAGGAACCAATTCTTAAAACAAATACCAATACTTCAGAAGCTAACAAAATGAAGCAGAAAATAAAGTTATGGTTATTCAATTTCAAAGCATTTAAAAAGAAAAGGAAAAAAAAAAAGATGAACTTACGGCATCCAAAGAGGGAAGAAGTTGACAAAGCGGCTCCAAAAGGGTTGCAAAACATATTTAGCAAGGTAAGAGTGATCCACGCCACTGTATTTGTATCTTTTCAAAGCTGCTACACCATGTGCCCCTATATATCCCATTCTTCCTAATCACAGCAACTGCTGAAGCTAGACAGAAATTTTATCACAAATCGGTAATTCAAGCAAATGGGTGTTGATAAAAATGTTTCTAATAAGAAAACATAAAAGAAAAACCATCAACGAACTCCAATGGAATCAATATAAAGAAAAACCCATGCTTATTTTTCATTAAAAAAATACAAACTTTTGAAGAAAAAATAGTTAAAAGTTAAGATTCCATCAACTTCGGAGTGAACAAAAGCTTTTAGCTTTACACTAACTGAAGCTTTAAGAAATCATAAGTTAAAAAACTATATAGAGAGAGAGGGAGATTCAAAGAGATGGGTTAGTAAAAATCATGAATAAAAGGATTTTGAAGTAGAAATAATGAACAAAAAGACCATAAACTGAAAAAGTAAAGCAGATCTGAGACATAAAAGCAAGCAAAAAAATGGGGGGAAATCAAAGTTTTCAAAGCATACCTGATTGGAGCAGAGATGAAAGCTTAGAAATTTGATTTGCAAAGGAGTCAAATGAGATCAAGTAAAACCAAAAGCAACTGAGTCTGCCTTTCTCTCTCTCCCGCGTTTTAAACAAACGACGCAGCGTAGCGGATGGTTTATTACATAAACGATAAATAATCTATTCTATTCTATGGAATCTTTAATTTCTTTTCCTTTTTCTTCTTTTTACAATAATATATAAAAGTTTACTTTCTCACGGTTTTCCCAAAATTATTTTTTAAAAATTTTACGTTAATATAACTTTTTGAAAATAACTTAATACACGTACTTGTGCAAACTTTAATTTACACAATATTTTTTAAATTTTAGAGTTTAAAATTTAATTTGTGGTTTAAGATTTAGGGATTTAGATTGGAGGGTTTAGAATTTAAAATTTATGATTAGAATTTAGAATTTAAAGTTTAATTTTTTAGGGTATTAGGGCTAAAAATTTATGTTTTAGATTTTATACATTCTCCTACAAAATATTTTAAGAGTAATTATTCTATGCACCGTTAATAAAAACTTTTTGTTTCCACAAGCACTGATGGTAATTATTTTACGGTTTAGAAATGTATTCTAGGGTTTAAAGTTTAGGGATTTATGTGTAAAGATTTAGAATTTAGAGGCTGTAGTTAAAATTTGGGGTTTAGAATTAGAATTTAGAGTTTATAGGTTAAAATCTAAATTCCTAACATATTATCCTAAACCCCAAATCCCTAACATTTAAACTCTAAATTATAATCATAAACCATAAATTTTAACCCCAATCACTAAATTTTAAACCATAAACATAAATATTAAACTCAAAACTAAATCTTTATACCCTACAACTAAAATGCTTGTGAAAAGAAAAACAAAAAAATCCAACGTCAATGCATAGAGCATTTTTCTCATATTTTAATAAATTTTATTTTGTATGTTCATACGAGAATAAAAAACCTCATATTAATAGTTTATATAATACAAATTTTATTTACTATACATATGAACTGTGTATTTATATTATTAAATTTGTATTCGAACTAAAACATTTTAAAACAATTAACAACTGATAATTGAATCCACTTGTCGAAATATATTGGGCCAAGAGTATTTTTTTATCCAGTAAGACCATTTTTCTAATATGGTGGGCTATGTTCGTATTTGCATATTGATAAATACTTTTTTACATATAAATACTCCTTATTTTGAAATTCTAAATAACTAGATTTTAGAAAATATCAAATATCTGTATATAAAAAAGACACGTGGATGGAGCATAAGGGAAGGGCAGGTCAGATTAGTTGTAAACTTGGTTAGCTTTTGAACACGTTCTAGAGACACTAGAACACGTTTTTCCAAAGCTGCTTAATAAATAATAATTATCAAAGCTATAAAAAAACAAAAGACAAAGTTAAAAGGAATTAAAAAAATAGAGTAATTTATTACTTTTTTAATATAAAAAATTGAGGTGGCCAAACTAGGTTGTAGGTAGGGGTGACCGTTCGATTGAATCGGGTCGACAAATTTCTAATTATTCGAGTTGACGGGTCATATTTTACAACTTAAATTTTATTTAAATTTTTTTTATTCGAGTTGAGTTTATGAATTTCGAGTCAAGTTCATATATAAATTTAATTGTAATTATTTATCATGTTATAGTACAATTTGATTCCAACTTAAACGATTTTCTCTAATCATTAAGATATGCATATATATTTCTTCATATATTTTATATTGGTCTATATATATCAGGAAAATTTGAGGGACTCAACTCAAACATAAAAATAAATCTACTAATTACTAAAATTTTGAGTTATTCGAATACCTATTTTACAACTCAAACTTTATTTAAAATTTTTCTAAGTCTATTCAAGTTTATAAAAATTCAAGTCGAGTTTTGCTCACCCCTAATTCTAAGTTTGTCTATAGTTCTAGTGTAACTAGAATATAAACTTAAACCCATTTTTGGTTGAGTTTAACAACTTAAACGAGCGTTTGTTCTCATTTTCTCGCTAAGCTGGTATTAGTTTGCTCCCAACAGACGTTTGTCCACCATTTTTAGCACCTAAACCAGCCAACGGAAGCCTTAGTATTAATCCAATTACATACTTGAATTTGACTTTTTGGATTTAAATCGATACATAAACTCAGTTTTTTAATTTAAATTGATGCTTATAGTTTTCTAACCAATTTAAACCAAGAAGCCAAAATTTAGATACATAATTAGACCCAAAAAAACATAAGTATTAAATTGAACCCAAAAAAAACAAAACAAAATTCAGATACCAAAATATATATTTACCTGTTTCAAAAAGGCAAACTGCACTAAAAATAACAATTCAATTCACCATTTTTGGAAAGAGCTGCAAATTACAATGAAGATATACGAATCAAATCATGAATTTCAATTAGTTACAATTATAAGTATGAAGACCATAACTATCAAATGATAATTACCTAAATGCTCAGTAAGTTTTTTTTTTCTATATATTCGAAAGAATCGTATTCTTATACACATGTTCGAATATGAAACAGATTCGATACAGTCTACAGGTGTTGGACACGGGTGCTTTAAAGAAAACGAAAAACCCGAGTAACATGGATTACCATTATATAGCTTTCTCCAACCATCTTGGCAATCTTAATGAAGTCTTCATTCCCATTCTGGTAAGGAACACGGAATACAAGAGGTGCAGCAAGAACACAAAGGAGGCACTATTGAGCAAAACCTGTTGAATTAGCATAATAATAATGGTTAAATGTCCAATTCGAGCACCTGAAAAATCAAAATAAGGGACCATAAAAGTAGGGTGAATGTACCAAAGTCCCGAATAAGGAATATATGAAGTTCATAGACGGAATCAAATTGATGCCAACAGCGGCAAAAATGTATGAGAGTGAAGCATGAATGTTTATGGTGATCTGCGAGCATTTGAAAGAACTGTGCAAGTTAATTTCCAATACTGAAGTACAAAAGCTAGAAATATAAAAGGGATGTCGAACTTGGAATTACCAAAGCCAGTATGTTTTCTCTAATTAAGAAAGAGGTTGTCAAGACATAGCCCACCAAACCAATCGCTCGAGCCTGCAATATTGAAAATTGTCAACCACCGCAACCATGTTATGAAGAATTACATAGAATCTTGCGAGAAAGAATGTGTGCGAAGGAGAAAGAACTACAAGTGTGCACAAGGAAATCGAAACTTTCCAATCAGCTCCCGACCTGAGAAGACATAAAACAAATAAGAGCACAGAACTAGTTGTTAGTTAATTTCAATGTGCGAAAAAGCTGGAAATTCCCTTTTTTTATCTTCTAATATACTCCATAAAACACAGGGCACTCATCATAGCAAAGTAAATATCACATGCCATTCAAATACGTTTCCATATGAAAAACCATAACAAACATATATAAGGGCAGGCACTACATTTCTTATATGATATGTTGCTCCGACTATTATTCCTAAAGTACCAGGGTCCAAAACTAGTATTCGGAACATATTTAAACATGGATATATGAGGGTATGATTCTAAAATCATATAGAAAAACTCAAAAAAATAAGCATACCCATATCATACACATACTTGTATCCAAAACTGACCTGAGTCCTAATAGCATAGCTTATATGTAAAGTCATCACAAACATATACAAGGGCAAAAACGACTAGTTACCTCCATAAAGCACCCATTGTGAAACCAGTTATTCCATGCGTAAGCTGCACAGGAAAAATAGGGAAAAAGTTGGTCAATTATCACCATATCACTTACAGAAATAAAAGTGAGTTTCCACTACCACCATTGCATTGTAGCTTTGGCCAAACAAAGAAACCATTTTTTTCTTTTTTGTAAAAACAGTAATTTATTTACTTGAAAAGAAAAATCAGCACAAGTTTTTCTACCTAAAACCTGATACATAAGAAGCAAACACATTATTTACTGTCGCTGAAAAAGAATTAGATAGAGCACTGGTATCGAATTTGACAATATTTTAGTGGCTTCATCATAACTGGAATCAAGCAAAACAAGTTCAAACTAGATTAGATTCAACTCACCAAATAGTTTATGGCTTTTACAGGGCCAGACAAGACAAACAATAACATAACTGTTGCCACCTGCCACAATAAAAGACCCTCTCAATAGTTAGAAACTGATGACTTTCGAATACTATTGACACTCATTAGATCATCTGGTGAGCTACAAACCAACTGTTTCCTCCCGCACGCAACACCCCATCGCATAGAGGAGATCACAATCGGCAATGAAAAGAAACACCCAAAGTAGTTCTGTTGGCAAATATCGATAAAAGTTAGAAAACAGTATAGCAATAGTCCATAATCACAGCATGTAATGCAATATACTAAGAGTTGTTTCCAAAAACCAAATACATAAGAGTTCATACAGCTGAAATGAGAAGTTTTACACTCTAAAAATGATCCATCAAAGAGAAACGAATGAATCAAAAGACACAATACGCCATTAGCCATACAGACTACAGAGTAAAACTACTTCAATCCATGAGATACCAAGATGATGCATCATATCAAAACAAAGCTAACTATCATAAAAGCTCAAAGCTAAAAGTTGAAAAACACAAACTTTTTTTCTGTCATCATACAAAATACAATTTGACTTTAAACTATACAATGCAATATAATATTTCCTGTCTCTCACAAACCATGTTGCATGCTTTAAATTAAAGCTTGAAATCGAGACATCTTCATGGAAATCTCAAATTCTAATTATTTACACTTTACAGTAGCAGCTAATGAAAGTAGTAACAACTAGAAGAATGACGAACACATTGCTCTAAATATAGTGATCCAAAAAAAAACTGAAAATATACAACAACAAAAAAGATAAACCATTTTGCAATTGAAAAATGCAATAAAACCTCAATGGCGAGGGAGTTGCTCAAGAAGTAGACAAGTCCAGTAACAGCAGCAAACATGGAACACTCCACCAATCTCAGCGTCTTCCTATAAACGACACCGTCGGGTGCCAAGTCTTCAAATTCCGTAATGGACCCATCGCTGGGTCCTCCTTCTTCATCGAAATAAACGGATGGTTGGACCTTGGAAACGCTTGAAAATTTGAAGCACCGGGCGGTTTTGGAGAAGGAAAGTGGAGATGATTGAAAGGGGAGTTTGGGACAGAGGTGAAAGGAAGGAGGGAGGCGGGGAAGGGTAGTTTGGGAAATACGGAAATGCAAAGGTTGGTGTTGGATTTTGAGGAGATTAATGTTCATGTTCATGGTTATGGCTTTCTGGTCTTGTCTGAATCTGTTTTGTTTATTGGATTTTATCGTCGCCGGGAGAGGATAGGGAGACTGACTGGAAGAACAAAATGGCCTTTCTGGGCTGTAAATGGGCCGTCCCTCCCTCTTCAAAAATGCTTTACTGGGTCAACTTTTGTAAAAGATTCCTGATATTTATGTACGTTTTATAATTTATGTTCCGATTATTATGCTATTTATATGTTTAAAAGGTTAAACTAGTGTTGTAAACGAAGTATAGGTTCAGCGAATCATTTGGCGAGAAGTACATTTATATTTTTTTATTTATTAAGCGGACGAATATGAACAAGATTTTCTATTTCTTAAGTTAAATAAACGAAAATGAACATATAGTTTTTTTGTTCATTTACGTTCGTGAATGTTTGATAATCTGTTCGTTTAAATTTATTCGAGTATGACCATTTATATTTATTATTTTTCATAACAAAAGTATTATATTTAAAAAAACTTAAAACATATATTATAAATATGAAATAAAAAGAAAAAATTAAACAATACTCAATGTTTGTTTGCGTCCGTTTGTGTTCATTTATTTTAACGAACGAACACAAACAAGAAATTATGTTTGTTTTAGTTGTTCGTGTTCGCTCATTTGTTCAGTTAAAATTAAATGAACGAACTTGAACATATCATCGTTCGTGTTCGTTCGGTTCGTTTACAGATCTAGGTTAAAATGTACAAAATATCACTAAATTATAGGCATGTAAACGAACCGAAGGAACACGAACGAGAGTATGTTCAAGTTCGTTCATTTAATTTTAACCGAACAAATGAATGAACACGAACAACTAAACGAGCATAAATTATTGTTCGTGCTCGCTTGTTAAGGAATGTAGCTTGTTCGTGTTCGTTCACGTTCGTTCGTTTGAATGATAAATAAATGTAAACGAACACAAACAAATGAACATAAAAGGACACATGTGAATAAATTTAAACATATAAATGAACGAACATATGTGAATAAATTTAATTTTTTAATATAATACTTTTGTTATGAAGAATAATAAATATAAATGGATATATGCGAATAAATTTAAACGAACATAAACGAATGAACATAAATAAACGGTTTACTGAACGTTTATGAACGTAAATGAACAAATGAGCCATTTGCTCATGTTCGTTCATTTAAGTAAACAAACAAAAAAATCTTGTTCATGCTCGTTCATTTAATAAATAAAACGAACATAAACAAACTTCCCGCCTAACGGTTCGAACGCTTGTAGGGATGGCAACGGGGCGGGGCGGGGCGGGTTTTTGGCCGCCCCGAACCCGCCCCGACCTATAAGATACTATACCCGACCCCGCCCCGCCCCGAATAAAAATATTAATTTACCCGCCCCGACCCGCCCCGATACAATAACCCTTAAACCCACCCGCCCCGAAAAATTAAAAAAAAAATTAATCTTCATCGACGGTAAATGTTAGATTCGACCAATCTTCCACCACAATCACAAATTATGGTTTCAAGGGATTTCAAACTTATATAAAAAAATAAAATAAAACCAATTTTAAATTATACACGTGTTAAACTACATATTTAAAAGAATAAACTTGAATCATTGACCGTTAGAATCGAATATATCAAAACTTGAACAACATCTAACAAAATTTTACAAAATGTACGAACCAAAACAAAAACAAAAAATAGCTCAAAACACATAAAAATATTTAAATATAATGATATTTTTTTATAAATATAATAAAAATATATATAAAAATATAAAAATATACCGGGGCGGGGCGGGGCGGGGAATTTCTAGCAAATACCCGAACCCGCCCCGCCCCGACTTCATGCTTTTTCCGCCCCGTCCCGCCCCGCCCCGATCCCCGAAATTTTAGGAAAAATACCCGGTCGGGTCGGGTCGGGGCCGGGTATTTTTGCCATCCCTAAACGCTTGGTTCGTTTACGGCCCTACTACATTATGCTTAAATAATAATTTAGTCACTAAGCTTTCAAAAGTTATAAAAATGTCATTAAATTTTTTAAACGGTTACACAATAGACACTATAATATTATATAATGATCATTAATTTATTAAGTTGTTACGAAGTAATCGTTAAGCTTTAATTAATTATTACAAAATGATTATTGAATTTATCTAAACTTTAGTTTATATGTGATGTGTATCAAGTTTTTATCTTCAAAAGAAAAAGAAAAAAATTGGACTTAATATATTTAATATTTCCGGTTAATTAACTGAAAAGCAGTCTTTAGCTATTGTTATTTGGCCCAAATGTGCAGTTTTTCCACTATTTCGGCCTACAAAGCAAGCCCAGAGATACGCATCCTTCAACGTTCTAACATTTGCCGCCGTCGCCTCTTCCCTGTCCCAATCTGTGTCTGAGTCTCGACTCTGAAACCGGCATACCAGAGATACAAGATTTCTTAACCTTTTTAGAGAAAGCGAGAGATCCCCCATTTTCTTCAAAACAACAATCGAAAGGGACAATAGAGCTGCAAAAATGGCGGGCAAGAAAGAGAAGCTTAAAATATTATTCACAATCGCCTCGGTTGCCGCCATCTCAATCTTCTTCACAGCTCAGCTAGTCAGGCGCCGCCTCCGCTCTAAGCACAGAAGATCTCAAACTCCCTGTTATTTACACTCCGAGCCAAAGCCACAGCTGAGTTTCAAGCGAGTCTTGGCCGATAACGCCTATTCTCCTTTCAAACATTTCATCCGCCAACCGGATTCTGATAACGGTGAATGACCTTCCGCTTCCCCTTCTTCCACTTTTTATGAAGCTCGGCTTTTTTTTGAATGATTTGTTTATGTTGTAGAGAAATCCCCGAGTTTGACTCATCCTTATGAAGAGGAGATAACGGCATTGGTTGAGAATCCGCTGCTTCAGTTTTCTAGGATTGCGATGGATGATTTTGATGTTAAAATGGATGATTCTTATGTTTGGGTTGAATCCGAGTCGCAACTGAGTCAGCTAGCTCAAGTGTTGAGTGAACAGAAGGCTTTCGCTGTTGATACCGAGCAGCATAGCCTACGTTCATTTCTAGGCTTCACTGCTCTAATACAGGTCAATCACTGATATTAAAATGTTAAATTGTTGAACTTTGCTATCTTTTGTTAATATTTTTTAATGGTATTAAGAGCAGATTTCTACTGAGAAGGAAGACTATTTGGTAGATACAATTGCCTTACATGATTCAATGGGAATTCTTCGTCCCGTTTTTGCAGATCCTAATATTTGCAAGGTATACATTTTTTTTCCTTTCAAATTTAGGACTTTATCAAAAGTTGAAGCCAAAATGTTGCACTTGGATGCTGAAGCAAATAATAACTGTGAAGAACTGAAACTTTAAATTATGATCTCTTATCATGGAACGATTATATATGGAACAATTATATTTTAAACAGCTTCACTGTGCAAGTCTCTAGTTTGTCCTAGAAAAGGAGAAGCATTGGCCAAACTGTTTCTTTTGTATTTCCCTTCATGCAATGTTCATGAATTTTCTGATCAGTGCCATTTGATTCAACTTATGGTGAAATCCTGATCATGTGTTGGATTGCTTGGGATTGCGATGCAGGTCTTCCATGGGGCTGATGGTGATATTGTGTGGTTACAAAGAGACTTCCACATATATGTTGTCAATCTATTTGATACTGCTAAGGTGAGCTTCTATAACTTGTTTCACACAAATATGGAAGAATTTCTCCTCGGTTAAATCTTAGTTGCCCATAACTGCATGCATGCATATTACAAAAATGATGCTTTATGACAAACGATTAAAGTAATCGATTTTCTACTCAAATCACATTTCTCTTATGCTGACACAGGCATGTGAAGTTTTATCAAAGCCCCAAAAATCATTGGCCTACTTGCTTGAAACTTATTGTGGTGTGTCCAAAAATAAATTATTACAGGTATTAAATGCTTTACATTGTTCATCTTTTTAAAATTCTCTCTCTAGAACATTGATCTTAAACTTATTTATTCTGATGTTGCATTGCATTACAGCGTGAGGACTGGAGACAACGTCCGCTATCAGATGAAATGGTGCAATATGCCCGTACTGATGCACATTATCTACTGTATATTGCAAATTGTTTATATGCTGAGCTCAAACAACAGGACTGTGGTATGTTTGCCACCCAAAGCATGTTTAGATATTGAGTACTTTATCTTGTTTGTCTTGAAATGGATTGGAAGTTTGGGACAACAAATTATAATAGACAAGTTCTCATAAATTGGTAACGATCAAGATTAAATGATTATGCCCAAAATCCAAAGAATATGACTATATTTGTTAAATGAAGACACTCGCAATCAATGAGTGTCAGCCTTCTTCTTCTGGTCGGGTTGGGAAGGGTGTTTAATAATGATAGTCAGTGGGGATCCAAATTTAATGCCTTAGTTTAGGGCAAAAGTGGCTTTTGGCATAAAGAACAGTGTGCATATAATATTTCACGTGGCATTTGTGCTGAACCTTAACTTTTAATTACAACTACTAGAAAGACCTATATCTAGTACCTCCTGTAGCATCCACATGCTAATATATTAATGTATCAGAATATTCATCCTGCACCGATGACAAGTTCAATTTTGTTCTTGAGGCTAGTCGGCGATCAAACATGATCTGTTTGCAACTCTATGCTAAAGAGATTGAAGGTTTTCCCGGGGAGTCTGCTGCATTTTCAATTCTTTCTCGCCAATTGAATGGTCAGGGATCTACTCCTATGTCTGGCGAAACAAAGGTTCGTTTCCCTCCATACTATTTGCTACAGACGCTGAAATCAATAAAGGATTGGGCATTTTTTCAATAGGTTGTACTTAATTTTACATTGTATTCTAATGTTTTGATCTTAATTCCAGTTTCAAGATCTTGTTAGGAGATTGTGTGCATGGAGAGATTTAATGGTAAGTGTTTACTTTAAACTACCAATTTAAGATTGCTTCAATACTCAATAAGACTGGATGTAGCATTCTTCTTATTTATTAAAGAAACACTGAGGCAACATTTTTTTCTGATCCTGTCAAACTTTGTTAATAATATGGTGTGTTCAATAAATGTGGTTATAGTTATCTACTGGAGCAATTTGTATTGTTGGTATATGAGAGCAGAAGATTTTTCCATCATTTTAAGCTTTGTCTCTTATGAACCTCTCATTTTTTTAAGCAGAAGACGTACGGTTCATTTATTCTTTTGTTTGGTTGGTTCTCTTGGTAACAGTAGTTATTGATTGATGCTTTACATGTGGTGCTACTTCTTTTCAGGCTCGTGTGCATGATGAGAGCACAAGATACATATTATCTGATTATGCTATTGTTGCTCTGTCTGAAAAAGCCCCTACAACTCATTCAGATATATATGACACCATAATTCAAGCTGATTTGAATATTGACTCTTCAAATCTCAGCTCTTCACTGCCATCGCCTTCGCCTCTTGTTTGCAGCCATTGGATAGATGTCCATCAACTAATCCAGGATAAGTTAGGCAATCTTGATAATTTTTTCCCGGTGGTTATTCAAAATTGCCTGGGTCCAAATGGGAGCTGTCCATTGTCTGCATTTAACTATGCATTATTGATGAACTGTAGCCTCAAACTAGAATCTAAATTAGTCTCCAAACAAAATGGGTTCAAAAACCCAAAACACATTTCTAAGAAAGCTTCTCGTCAACTATTCATTCAAAAATTTTCCTGCAAATCTCCAGTGTACCATAATTGCAGGATCTATGCAAATGATGGTCGGCTATTATGTTATTGTGATCGCAGGAAGCTGGAATGGTTTGTGCTTTTTCTGTACCTTATTTTTTATTTAACTGCAAAATTTATGTTCAATTTGACAAGTTAATGTTTTTATCTTACAGGTATCTTCGTAGAGATCTGGCAAAACTTGTTGAGGATGACCCTCCTGCAATAATGCTTCTTTTCGAACCAAAAGGCCGCCCAGAGGATGAAGATAATGATTTTTATATCCAAAGTAAGAAAAATATATGTGTAGGCTGTGGTGAAGGCAATCACTACTTACGCTACCGAGTAATTCCCTCGTGCTATAGAGTTCACTTTCCTGAGCACTTGAAGAGTCATCGCTCTCATGACATAGTCCTGCTTTGTGTTGACTGTCATGAAGTTGCTCATGCTGCTGCTGAGAAGTACAAGAGACGAATTGCTGGAGAATTCGGAATTCCACTTTATGTCCGTAAAGTGGTTGATTCAAACCAAGCGCCCATGATATCTGGGTCATCTGAGTCAACAAACTTAGAAGATTCAGGTGTCTCACCACTACAATTGCGAACAGCTGCCAAGGCTCTTTTGCGTCATGGACCTGAAATGCCTCCCAACCGCCGTGATGAACTGACCCAGGTCTGAAAGTTTATCTTCCGATAGTTGTTTTCTGGCAAAAATCTAATGAGCAATACGTTTCATTGAATTGTAATGAAAGGGGCCTGAAATCCTAAAGCAAAATGCTTAGTTGCTATGCACTAGTGTTAGCCTATGTTTGGTCGGAACATCAAGATAGCTTCGGAAGTAGATGTGTCGTGGATTAATTGAACTAGACATTCAGATGCCTCATGTTTGATCTAAAATTTATACTTTATGATTTATCTACAACATATTAAGTTAGAAGAATCAAACTCCCTGTTCATTTTGCATCTTCCCCAACTGGTGCTTGTATCAACTTTTATTAGACAAAAGGAAAAGAAAATTACTAGTATTATTTAGTAATGTTGTCACTTTAGCTAATGCTTCTTTTTTACCCTTTCAGCATAATGTTTATCATCGGTCACAAACAGGTGTAGGGCTTTGATGTATGTTTCACACTAGTCTCTTTAACAAATAAATCTGTTTTGCTTCTTCATGTTGTTTTTGCAGATTGTTATGACATATTATGGGGGAAGGGAGATCTCCAACGAAGATTTAGAAAGAGCCTTGGTAGTGGGCATGAGTCCTCATGAGCGAAGAAGACTCGAGAAGAAGAAAGGTTTATCTTTAAAACAGTTTACAACAATCCCTCCTGTTAAAGAACAAGAAATTAATGATGCGACAAGGATCTTATCTACCACATCAGACCCATCAGAAGTTAACAGTCCCGATGCTTCAGATTTTACTGCAGATGTTTCTCATTCAACGGAAGTTGATACATTGAAGGAAGCATCAGGGACAAAGGATGACCTGGATTTTTGTATGGTAACAGATACGGATCATACAGACAATCCTTCTACATGTTCTGATTCCGGAGTGACAACAGCTTGCAATGATATGGATTTGCATAGCAGTCAAATCTCTGAGACTAAAATTGTGTATGAGAGCAGCACGCCAAATGAAATAGCTGACTCATCTTGTATGAGATACGAAGGAAACACATCTTTTAAACTTAATAAAAGATTATCTCTGCTAGGACATGGACCCCACGGAAAACAAGTTGTCGATCATATATTAAATGAATGTGGAGAGGAAGGCATTCATCAATTTTGTCAGCGATGGAGGCAAGTCTTTGTTGAAGCTGTTCATCCTCGTTTTTTACCTGGTGGTTGGGATGTGATGCACAGGTATGCGTCTGTGCAATTATATTTGTTTGTGATTGTTTTAGCTTTCATTCTTATAGAAAATCACTATGGAAAGGACTAAGGAGTGATATGTAGAGAACTTTGGAAATTGTATGAAGACTGAGGACACGGTTAGTGAGAAACTGAATTCATTGAGGATTTTAATTGATCTAGATGGAATTTGAGAATGTGGGAAGTGTCCCGAAAAGGAATGATTACCATGTGAGGAAATACAGGAAGTTAGTAACATCATAGGCTACAGCTTTAAGTCCTTGATAAATGTGAGGTTGAGCAGGGAGAAATTGTGCAGTATCAAAACTGAGGTTAATGCCTTCTTGACTTGTGGGCTGATGGTCTTAAAACGATAGAAGCACTTATCAGTTGCATTGTCCTTGCATTTAGGTCAATACTCAATACCCTGAAATATGGGTGTGTTCTTTCTGGGTCTATCTTATGCCAATTATGATTTCATTAGATGAGAACTTGATCAGTAGTAATACTCGAAAACCATGATATATTCGGTAGTAGCCATCCTATAGCAAGGAGCCACTGTAACGACTTTTTTCTCCAGGAATTCTCTCCTCTTTTAGATGTCTAACCCTAATTCAGATTTTAACTCACTTAGAGCACTCTGCGTAGCATGCAAACTACTTGAGCTGCATTAACTCCAGAACAAGCCTGCTAGAACCTAGACTTTCTGTGTCAGAAAAAGAGCCTGCAAATCAGTTGCTACCCTTAAAGCTTAGGTTTGATGATACAATAAATATTAGCTACCTTCCTCCTACCCTACCCAAAAAAGGAAAAAAAGATGACTATACATGTTAAGTACCAACTAATAACTTGTGATAAAAAAAAGTATCAACTAATAACTCATTTCATTATGTGTGTATTGATTTCTTTTGTTTGTCCAAGGGTTTAACTTTGGAGGGTGTTTTTGCCAGTGGGAGACGAGAATTCGGTGAGTTCAGCGTGTACAATCCAGCCAAGAAAGGTGCCGATGGAAGTTAATGGTTTTCCATCCAGATGATGGAAATGTAAACTCAAGGACATTGCAGTTTCAATTATTGGCATTGCTGCCGTTGCAACCCTTTTTTGTATCGGTAAAACTGCTCAAGAACCTTTTAAGTTCAGATGATCCGTTGCTACTGCATCCTCTTTGTTTGCCTGTTCCCATTTTTGAGATTTGGACCGCTTTTTTCTCCGCTAAACTAAAAGATAATCAATTTTGCTCATGATTTGTATTGGGGAAGTCCAAATAGATTGCTAAATTAGTTCTTCAGATTGCAGCCTAGCGTGTTTCGTGTAACTGTCAAATAGTTTGTTGCTGTTGTGTTCAAACTTCGACGATCCATGTATGAATGTTGTTGTTCTTGTTGTGTTAATCGTAAAAACATGGACGTACTTGTTAAAATGTGTCAAAATTTTAAGCATAAATATAACGCATGTATTTAACATGTCATATGAATAGTGTTTAAATATATTATGTTATTGAACATCTTGTGTTGAAAACTATTATGTCTATATTTTTGTATTTCTTTTGAACTAACATTAGATTTGGTACGTTAAGCTAGGAACAGCAAATCAGATTTGCGCAAAATCTACTTAAAAGAAGGCAAACAAGAGAATATTTGTAAAATGCTTATTGTTTCATTTTGTTTATAACATTTTACACCTAAAACTTTTAGCATATATATATATATATATTGAAGATCATATATGTATTAATATTTTTGTATAGGTAAAGTAGTGCCATGGGGACATTGTTCAAGATTACTTGCGTTATAGGATAATAATATGTTTATATTATGCCCTTTCCTCCGCAAGCTCTGTTGTCATGTGACTCATGTTTGCTTTCATTTAGGGATTTGAAAAAATTATATTTTTTGACTAGATTTGTAATTTTTTAAACTCGTTTCGACTTGAATTTTTTTTAATTAAAATTTGTTAAAAAAATAAGACTCGAATAACTAAAAAAAAATAATTAGTTAATTGATTTTTAGGTTTGAGTTACCGTTTAAATTGAAATCAATTAATATCATAAAATTATAAATATTTATAAATTATAATTAAATTTGAACAGAAACATAAGCAACCCAACTTGACTGTTATAAAATTGGATTAAATAACTGGACTATCTAAATTTTTAAACTTGACTCGTTCAAATGCTCACTCCTAATTTCATTTGATAATTGATACTGCCAAAGATGAATAAAAAAGAAGGTAAACAAGCTGGGATCAGATTCATTGAGCAATTTAGCAATGCTATAGCTTTGTTCAATAAATGTAACTGCTGAGATTTCCAATTCTCTCTTCGATTAGATATGCTTGAAAAAGAATACTCACTAAGCAAATGTGATCTCCAACCCAAAAGAATTCGACCAAACCATTGCCTAGTTATAACTTATAAGCGTTACAGTGCTGCTCACAATTTTCTTTCTTTTTAGACTAAAAAAATATTTTTGCCTTCGAGTTCGACCTAAATTAGTAATTTAGCTCTTCGCAAAAAAATACAGTAAATTAAGTCCTCCAATTCGCGAAATACAGTAAATTAACTCATTGACCAACGTTAACCGTTACAGTGATGGCGTGACAGTTCACTGTGCTGATGTGACGATCCACGGATTTGAAACACTATAATGAATTTTAAAAATTAAATAAAAAACATAAAACACAAAATTTAAAAATATTTATAAACCATCGGAAAAGTCTTCGACTGTTTCTAGCTATGTTAAGCCTACTACTATTTATTGAACATATTTTCAATGGAATCATCCTTGTATTAAAGTAGTAAAAAACTAAAATTATCATTCGTTTTTTTACATCAAATATTAATGAGCATCAATTTGATGTCGAAAAGCGAAAGAAAATCTGAGTTTTATTGTTACTTTAATACAAGGTTGATTGTATTAAAAATTTGTTTAACGAATGATAATACTTAAACTGTCGAAGTCGAAAAAAAATTCGATGGAAGTGTTAATTTTTTTTAATTATTTTGACACAAGATTTTATTAAATTTGAGTTTTGTTTTGATTTTTGTGAGAATTTTCACTTTATTTATTTTTAATATTATTATAGACTCAAATGATATTTATACCAAATTGAATCAATTTTTTTTATATATTCTATTTGTAAAAATTCAGCTTGAAAAACCAATTGAACTTTTAATTAAAATGACTTATGTCTCTAAACTCGACAAAAACTCAATTGCCTTCAAATTCAATTAAAAAATCAATTCAGCCCCTCTGCTACTAAGGGTGGGCAATTCTGCCCCTCTGCCACTAGGGGTGGGCATTGTCGGATACCCTGAAAAATCGGGTACCCGGTTCATCCAGGTACCTCATTAAGCGGCCCGTGTCCCGGCTCATTATATTCGGGTACCCGAGATTCTCGTAGCTGTAAAATTCGGGTACACGGTTCATCCAGGTACCTCATTAAGCGGCCAGTGTCCCGGCCCATTATATTCGGGTACCCGAGATTCGCGTACCTGTAAAATTCGAGTATCCAGGTAATTGGGTACCGGATACCCGGTTCCTATTTTTTATTCTAAAATTAAAAAAATCACATGTTAAACACAAAAATATTTAAAAAAATTAAACTTAAAACTTAAAAGAATATAATACAAACAAAGAAAAAATTTAGGGATTTAAACTTAATTTTAAAGTAAAAATATTAAGAAACATAAAATAAAAATATAATTTTAAATATAAAAAATATATATTAAATTTTATCGGGTCAGGTCGAGTACCCGGTAAGGGGAAACTTCCGGCCCGTGTCCCGAGAAATTTGCCGTGTCAGGTAATTTTTTTCGAGAATTATCCAGCATTTTTAGGTTCGGCTCGTCGAGTCGGGTCAACCGGGTCGGATATTTTTGCCCACCTCTATCTGCCACATCATCATCACATGTGTACTGTCACATCAATATCGTTAACTGCCACATTAACACTATAACGGTCAATAAACTAATTTGCTGCAATTTACGAACTAAAAGATCTAATTTGCGGCAAGGGATTAAATTGTCAATTTGAATCGAACACGATAACAAAAATACCCCTTCAAGCTTCTTTTTATTGAAAAGTACCATGATCAATTCGCAGCAATTTCTTCCCATTCTAAAATTTTCAAAGCATCAACTAAGATTTGGATGGAAATCTGCCCCAAAGTATGTTCCCTTTTGTGCCCCACTTTAAAATAGTGGGTTTAGGGTTTGAGGTTATAGTGTAGAGAATTAAGAGTAGGGTATATTTTTTAGGGTTTAAGGTTTGGGTTTAGGATATAAAAATTAAGGTTACGAGACAAGATTTAATTTTATTTATTTTTTAGGCAGGAGCATAGAAGGAGACATAGTCAGAGAACAGAAGATTTTTACCCGATTTTAATGCCCTTGAAAAACGAACCAAAACAATCGGTCTAAAACTGCAAATAGCAGAATCAGAAGCGGAAATTGGGATTTGATTGCAACTATTTTTTTATTTTCAACTAAACAACACAATAAGAGTAAGTAACCAAATCTACAATCAAGGTCTCAAGAATGCTCAAATTCACAGATAAAACTAGTTTCATTCACTACTTAGCAGATCCATAACTGGATCGGGCAAATCCAAAGCTGACTGTGTTGAATTCAGAAATATCATTCCTTTGGCGGCACATAGCTTCTTCCTTCCAAGACACCTAGGCCCGTAAGCCCTCCCTGTCGCCAAAAAGCAAGGAAAGCTATCAACGGCAACAGAGAAGGGTTGATGAACGTGAGACGGAGAAGAGGACGGCGAGATCTGAAAGATGGAACCTGTTCGGTGTGATCTGGCGCTGATTCGTGAGTCTCTAAGGCGAGCAAGGGCGCCGGGTTTGAGGTACTTTAAGAAAGGCTCGGATCGAGGCAACGAGCGTCTGGCAAAGGATCGGCACCGGATACTCATCGTCGGCGGCGGAGGATGAGGATTAAATGACAAGGAAACCGCCGGGTGTTTTTCTTTTCTTCTCTTGTTTGGGATGGAGATAGGGTTTGGGGAACAGACAATTAGGGTGGATTAATATTTTAAGGGGCGAGAGGAAGCGGGAAATTAAGGGAGGGAATGGAGAGCTTTGAAAGTTAGATCAGAAGCGCGGAATTATGCATCGTAGGGTTAGAGGGATAACATCGTAAATATCTACAATTATAATTAATGATTAAGATTTTTTTTATATTTTTTAAGTGATAATGTTTAATTTTTTTTTTTTAGCATGGACAAAGCCAAAAATCAAGATCAATAGAGTTAAGGGTCTGTTTTTAGTTGATTATATCAGCTCAAACTCACTTTTTTAAGCAAAATCAATAACAAACAATGCTCCTTTTAGGTGAAAACCAGGGACGAAGCTAGAATTTGAAGTTGGAGTGGGGGGCAAAACATAAATTTTGAAAGGTGGGGGGGGGGGGGGCAAATTTACAATTATCCTAAATTTTTCAGGAAAAATAAAAAGAATCAAAGGGTAAAAAAAAGTTTCCCCATACCGGGGGGCCACAGCCCCTCCCATTGGAGTTGTGGCTTTGTCCCTGGTGAAAACTCAGTTTACAAACTAGATTATAGACTCAAACTGAAAATCTACAATTTATAACTTTTAAGGTTAAGAATCCCGTTTGAAATGAAAAAGTTTAAATTACCCCTCATTAAAACTTCAACAAACAATGACATTTTCTCTGATTTTAATGTTATATCTTTCTTCAGCTCTACGATTGCAGGGTTGTTCTAGTTCATAAGCAGCTCCATCTTCTTAGGTATGCTATGTTTTTTTTCTTTCTTTGACCCATTTATTTATCTTGTGTTTGCTCTTTTTTTGCATTTTACCCAAATTTGGTCGTATATTTTTTGCTCTTGTTTGTTCTTTTTCTCCATTCGTTTATCTCTTGTTTTTCCCCTCATTCATTTATCTCTTGTTCGTTTTTATTTTATTGTATTTTTTCTATAGCAATAGTAGATTGGCCTTGAACTTTTGACAAGCCAAATTTCTGAAATATTTGACTTGATGGAAGCGGCTAAACTATCAGATGAGAAGATTTTAATCATGTTGTTTGCTGGTAGTCAAATATTAATTTGATGCTTTATTCTGAAAGTGTCTGTCATGTTA
Source organism: Hibiscus trionum (assembly GCA_030270665.1). NCBI lineage: Eukaryota > Viridiplantae > Streptophyta > Magnoliopsida > Malvales > Malvaceae > Hibiscus > Hibiscus trionum. The sequence continues at coordinate 1,607,194 of BSYR01000050.1, forward strand.
GTATGTAAGTGATATGTGTAGTTGTAGTAGTTGATCATTTTGTTGTTATATGAAATCGATATGTCCGTAAATTTTCTTACGGTACTAAAGAATTGGAATCTTAATGCAGCCAATTGTGTTAGTACCTACAACTCATTGAAATAGCATTATATGCTTGGATAAAAATAAGAACACAACCTGTATATCAAGAAAATTTAGTAAAAAGAGTCTACTACAAACACACATCTTGAATGGAAATAAGAAAAACATGCTAAAGCAGTAAATGTTGTTGGGGAACTGTTTATTGATTATTTAAAAAAGTCAAGGCTTGAAATTACCTAGAGCAAAGTCCACAAGTTCAACAGCATTACGATTCCATCTGTTTTTTGTGGTGTTCTTAGGTTCTTTCCATCTCATGAAGTTGTATCTACGATTGAAATTGTTCTCAATTCTTTTTGAATGTTTAAGAGAAAAAAGATATGAGATTGAAATGAGATAAAAGAAGAAGAAGAAACATGCTTAAAACGAGAACTGGGGTCTACATGATTTATGTGAAACTAAAATTGATTTTTGATATAACATCTAAACTTAAGGACCAATTTACAAAACAATAAATTTTTAAGTACTCTTTAAAAGTCTCACTATTGACAAGTATTTTAAACAAAAGACAAGTTTTGAAAATAATAAACTTTTTCTAAGTCTTTTTCCTTTAAGTTTTCAAGCCAAACCATACAAAAACGCCCAGGCGTATCGATACCCTTAGGCGTATCGATACATGCTTTTGCCACTGGAATTTTAATGGACATAGCGTACCGATACGGTATTACCCCGTATCGATACGATATTCATCTGGGCAACTCTTTCAATGAAACCGTACCGATACGCTTTGCAACCGTATCGATACGATAAGCTTATCTTTGAAAAATCTTTGCATTTAATTTTCGACCGTTGACTTGTCAGTTGGTTGGTTTCCCAATTTTTAAAAGACCGTTATACCATACTGATACGATTGGTATGCATATCGATACGATCTTTAAGAAAACCAAACTTGGGATTCCAGTGAGCAAACACCGTATCGATACGGCCTTTCGTACTGATACGCCCCTTAAAACCGTACCGGTACGCCTTCTATGCGTATCGATACGCTCTGTTTTCAGTCACAACGGCTCTTTTCTCTTTGATGCAGGTATCGATACGCCCTTTACGAGTACCGATACGGTAGGCTGTAGAGCTGCATTTATTGCGGGAAAAATACTCCCAACGACTCTATTGATGATCCCAACTACCCAAACGAGTAGAATTCAATACAAGGGTATAAAAACAAGCTTCAACTGACCAAGCAACAACTATTGAACCTACAAGCAACATCAAAGCAAAAAATCCAAACCCTAGTGTCTTTCATAGTCAAATTCTTGTACCTAACTCTTGTGATCTTATTGTAATCTTGTATTGTGAGTTTGGGGAATTTGAAATTGTATTTGGGTAAACATTTATCCTTTGAGAGGAATTTTTAGAGTTTACCAAATTCATCTCTTTGTAAAAGTGAGTGGATTAAGCTTTGGGTAGAAAGCTTAATCAATTTGTAAGGTTACCTCCTCATCCAAGAAAAAAGGGAAGAATTCAAGTAGTGAATTGGTTGAAAATCCTTAGTGGGAACTAAGGTAGTGGATGTAGAGTTCATTTGGAGAACTTGAACCACTCTAACCACTTGTGTCACTTTTTATTTTTCACTCTTACCTCCTACCAAAATTTTAATTGCCAATTCACCCCCTCTTGGCCATTTGCAATTGTTTGATCAACTCAACAATTGGTATCAGAGCTACACTCATTGGAAGGATTACAACCCTCTTGAGTCGATTCTAGGAGAGTTTGATCAACAACTAGTCAAGCAATGACATCCACCTCCAACTCCAACCTCTACGAGTCCCAATCTACAACCAAGCCACCATTCTTCAATGGGGATAACTACCCATATTGGAAGAATAGGATGAGGCTCTTCATCAAGTCTACGGACTACATGGTGTGGGATGTGGTTGAAGAAGGTCCATACATTCCCATGAAGAGAGAAAGTGAAGTAAGACTTGTCCCAAAAGTTAAAGCCGAAATGATGGAAGATGAACGAAGAAGGATGCAAGTGAATGATAAAGCTCTTCATGTCATCTTTTGTGCACTTGGTCCGGATATCTACTCCAAGGTGTCTTTGATCGAGAATGCCAAGGAGGTTTGGGACACCCTCGAGACAACATATGAGGGAACTAGTGATGTCAAGGAAACAAAAATTGGGCTACTCAATCTAAGCTACGAAAATTTCAAGATGGATCCCGTTGAGAGTGTTTCCAAGATGTTTGATCGATTCTCGGTCATTGTCAACGGATTGAAGGGTTTCAGTGAGATCATCCCCGAAGACAAGCTAGTGAGGAAATTGTTGTACTATCTTCCGGAATCATGGGATAACAATAGAACGGCTATTATTGAAGCTCGAGATTTGAAGACTCTCAAGCTTGATGCTCTTGTTGGATCTTTACACACCCATGAGATCATGAGAAAGGGAAGAGAAGAAGAAAAGAAAATAGAAGAGAAGAAGGTTGGGAAGAAGGATGTTGAGAAGAAGAAGGTTGGAATCGCTCTTAAAGCTTCATACCATGAAAGCGATTTGAGCGAAGATGAAGATGAGGAGATGGCCATGTTGGCCAAACAGTTCACTCGCTTTATGAAGTCCAATCGTGGGAGAAAGTTCATTAGAAAAGGAGACTTCAAGAGCAAGAGTAAGGAAGAAGAGAAGGACCAAATCACTTGCTATGAATGCAAAAAGCCCGGCCATATCCGTTCCGAATGTCCTCAATTGAAGAGGAAGAGCTTTGGGAAGAAGAACAAGCTCAAAGCTCAAGTAGCAACTTGGAGTGACGAGGAGTCATCCGAGGAGGAGGAGGAAGTGGCCAATCTTTGTCTCATGGCCATTGATGATGAACCAAAGGTAAACCCTAACTCATCTAATTTTGATTTTACCTTTGATGAGCTTCAAGATGCTTACGATGAATTGCAAGAGGTTTATGATGAGTTAGTTGGAAAATATAAGGAATCCATTTTGAGAAACAAGAAAAACATTTCCGATTTGAAAAATCAAAATGAAACATTTTCAAGAACTAACTCCGAATTGGAAAAAGAAGGTTTTGTACTTAGTAAATCTTTCAAATGATCTTAAAAAGAAAAACCTTGAACTTGAAAAACTTCTTTCTGATTTTCAAGATTATCACACAAAGGAAGTGGATAATCTTAAAACATCAATTGCTATTGGGAAAACCGTTTTGAAAAGGGAAGCTCTTCTAAATCCCAATATGTAAAAAGAAAACATTTTATTCCTAAACAAAGAAATTTTCATAAGCAATCTAGAGGTCAAAAGGTTAGAAGTGTTTGAGTTCCTAAGGAACTCATTACTTCTAATAATATGAATGCTATTGCTTCTTGGATTCCTAAGGAAACCAAAGTTTTGAAGGCTAACACACATGGACCCAAAATGATTTGGGTACCAAAAATCAAGGCCTAATTTCTTTGTTTGTAGGGGGAGCATTGCTACAAGGCCAAAGCTTCAAGCCAAAACTCATGGTACCTTGATAGTGGATGCTCAAGACATATGACCGGTGACAAGAGTAGATTCGTGGAACTAAAGCCAAAAAGTGGTGGAGTGGTAACTTTCGGTGACAACTCCAAAGGCCACATTGAAGAAATAGGCTCTATTGGTAATCACTCTTCTATTTTCATTGAAAATGTTTTGTATGTCAACGGTCTTAAACATAACTTATTGAGCATTAGTCATTTATGTGATAAGGGTTTTAATGATTTATTTGATAAAAGTGGTTGCAAAATTGTGAACATTAAAACAAATCAATTAATGCTCATAGGACATAGAATAGGCAATATCTACATGGTGCATTTAGATGACATCCATTCATCTCATACATGCTTAGTTGCACATGATGAACATGACTCATGGCTTTGGCATAGAAAATTAGGACATGCTAGCATGAGTGTTTTAGAGAAATTAATTTCCCTTAATCTAGTTAGAGGTTTACCCAAACTTAAGTTTTCTAATGATAAAATTTGTGATGCATGTTCAAAGGGTAAACAACATAGAACTTCATTTAAATCCATTAATAATGTCTCTACTAGTAGATGTTTACAATTGATTCATATGAATCTTTTTGGGCCTATTAGAACAATGAGCTTGGGTGGTAAATCATATGCCTTTGTACTTGTAGATGACTATTCTAGGTTTACTTGGGTTCTATTCTTAAGTACAAAAGATGAGGCTTTAGAAAAATTCATCACATTTTCTAAAATAACTCAAAATGATCTTGAACTTAAAATTTCTGACATTAGAAGTGATCATGGAACCGAATTTCAAAATCTAGGTTTTGATGAGTTTTTAAATGAAAATGGGATTAGCCATAATTTTTCCGCACCTCGCACTCCTAAAAAAAATGGGGTAGTTGAGAGGAAAATCTAACTTTAGAAGAAATGGCTAGAACCATGCTTTGCGAAAATAATTTACCTAAATATTTTTGGGCGGAAGCCACAAATACCGCTTGCTATATTATAAATCGAGTAATGATTAGGCCAATTTTGAAGAAAACACCTTATGAGATTTTAAAATCTAAGAAGCCTAACATTAGCTATTTTCATCATTTTGGTTGCAAGTGTTTTGTCTTGAATAATGGTAAAGAAAACTTAGGTAAATTTGATGCTAAAAGTGATGAAGCTATTTTCTTAGGGTACTCTTTAAACTCTAAATCCTATCGTGTATTTAATAAAAGAACTCTAGTAGTTGAAGAGTCTATACATGTTGTTTTCGATGATAACCTCCTTCCGAGGAAGGAATCTTGTGATGATGATGATGTAGGAATTCTTGATGCCATTGATGGAGGACAAACGTCAAAGGTGGATGAGATTCCAACTAAAGATGAGGATACACAAGATCCACCTCTTGAAGCCTTGAAGGACTTGACTCTTGAGGAAAATGAGGTATCTTACCCAAGGGAGTTCAACTATGTCAAAGGTGGTGAAATCTTGGGTGATCCATCCAAGGGGGTAACTACTAGATCCTCTCTCAAATTAATGAATCATGTTGCATTTCTTTCATGCATTGAGCCTAAAAATATTAAAGAAGCTTTAAAAGATGATTTTTGGATTTTGGCTATGCAAGAAGAATAAAATCAATTTGAGAGAAGTAAAAAAAATATTAAAGAAGCTTTAAAAGATGATTTTTGGATTTTGGCCATGCAAGAATAATTAAATCAATTTGAGAGAAGTAAAGTTTGGACATTAGTTGAAAGGCCTAGTAATCAACCTACTATAGGAACTAAGTGGGTGTTTAGGAATAAATTAGATGAAAGTGGTAATATAGTGAGAAACAAGGCTAGGCTTGTTGCTCAAGGCTATACCCAAGAAGAGGGAATTGATTTTGATGAGACATATGCACCCGTAGCTAGGATGGAATCCATTAGGATGCTTTTAGCATTTGCATGTTATTATGATTTCAAGCTTTTTCAAATGGATGTGAAAAATGCGTTTTTAAACGGTTTTATAAATGAAGAAGTGTATGTTGAACAACCACCGGGTTTTGAGGATTCAAAATTTCCAAACCATGTGTTTAAGCTAACAAAAGCTCTTTATGGTTTAAAACAAGCTCCTAGAGCTTGGTATGAGAGACTTTCAAATTTTTTAATTGAAAAAGGGTTTTGAAAAAGGAAAGGTGGATACTACACTCTTCATAAAAAGATATAACAATGACATCTTAGTAGTACAAATCTATGTTGATGATGTCATTTTTGGTTCTACTAATGAATGTTATTGCAAAGAATTTTCTAAGCTAATGCAAGGTGAGTTCGAGATGAGCATGATGGGGGAGCTCTCATTATTTTTGGGACTCCAAATCAAATAAAGGAAAGATGACACCTTCATAAATCAAGCTAAGTACGTGAATGATATGCTCAAAAAGTTCGGCTTGGAGAATGCAAAACCTCAAGCCACACCTATGAGCTCTTCCATAAAGCTTGACAAAGATGAATGAGGTAAGTGTATTGATTCTAAGCTTTATAGATCCATGATAGGTTCTTTGCTTTACCTTACCGCAAGTAGACCGGATATCATGTTTAGTGTTTGCTTGTGTGCTAGGTTTCAAGCTAGTCCTAGAGAATCACACTTAGTTGCCATTAAGAGAATTTTTAGATACCTTAGAGACACACCTAACTTAGGCCTTTGGTATCCTAAAGATTCCTCCTTTATCCTTCATGCTTATTCGGATGCGGATTATGGGAGATGTAAGATAGATAGGAAAAGTACTTCCGGGACATGCCAATTCTTAGGTAGTATGCTCGTATCTTGGTTCTCTAAGAAACAAAATAGCGTAGCCTTATCTACCACCGAAGCGGAGTACATATCCTTAGGGAGTTGTTGTGCTCAAGTCCTTTGGATGAAGCAATAACTCTTAGATTATGGTGTTGAAATAGAAACCACACCCCTTAGGTGTGACAACACTAGTGCCATTTGTCTCACTAAGAATCCTATCCAACACTCTAGAACCAAGCACATAGAAATTAGACATCATTTCATTAGAGATCATGTGTTGAAAAATGATGTTGTTATAGAGTATGTTGACACATTGAACCAATTAACGGATATATTCACAAAGCCTTTAGATATAGAGCACTTTTGGACCCTTATGTAGAACTAATGATTTGATATAATAATTGAAAAATGTTTTGGACTAATTTGTAAAGAATTTAAAACTTGGTTTTAAGTCCAAACAACTTGAATTTATGTTTGAAAGATTTTAAGAGGCTTTTGGCAATGTTTTTATTGATTTTAAATAGCCAAACTTGTGTATTCAAGCTGCCCGTACCGATACGGTCCAACCCGTATCGATACCTTTGTGCCCCAGTTTGGTCACTGCCAAAACCCGTATCGAAACAGGCTTGGCCGTTTCGATACGGATCGGGATTGTTTCGGTACGCCTTGGTAAGCGTACCGATCCCCTTTCCAACAACCCCAACGGCTATTTCCCAACGGCCATTTAAAAGTGAAACCGTACCGATATGCCCTCAAGCGTATCAATACACCTAGGCTGGCAAGAGCCCAACGGCTAGTTTCTGATGAAGGCCGTACCAATACGGGTCCAAGCGTATCGATACGGAAGGCTGCAGATGTAACCCCCTCGTCCCGGTCTGGTCGGATGACCGGTCCGAGCGAGCCACACGGAAAAAACCGAGTGAAAACTCCCAAAGGAATTCCCCCTCGGTTAGCAACCCTATTTTTTTTCATTTTAAATCTTGTCTAGATGAATTTTAGATCCTAAGTGATCATACAGCGGAACTACACTCACGAGACACACAAACGAACTTAATTAAGACTTATATCGCATGCGGTATCGATACACCTAAGGGGTGTATCGATACCCCCTTGACTAGGTCAACAGGTCTAAGTCAACCCGTAGAGGCCGTATCGATACACCCAAGGGGTGTATCGATATCCTCCCCAACGGTTGACTTCCCATGGTCAAAGCTAAGATGACGGTATCGATACCCTTGAGGCTGGTATCGATACGAACTGGACAGTAGCTCCAGTGACCAAAATGGTATCGGTACACCAGAGGCCCGTATCGATACCAAAATGGACAGTAGCTCCAGTGACCAAAATGGTATCGATACACCTCTCAAGTGTATCGATACACGAGGCCTGAACAAGAAGGTGGTATCGATACCGTTCCAACCGTATCGATACCCCTGCTCAGCAAAGCCTCCCAAACTTAGCAAAAACGATCAAGACTCGAATCTAAATGCAATTTATGACTTCCCTAACCCCAACCAAGCATACATACAACATTTACATACCACTATATAGCCACACAAGCACCCATCATGTAAAAACAACAAGGAACTCATGCAAAGGACTCAAGATGGCATTTAAGCATTCAAGTTCATACTTCAACATTCAAACATATAGGCAACTTCAAAGGCACTTGGCCAACATTCAAGATAAGCAATTTAGGCATGAATTACAATCTAAACATGGCAACACAAGCCATCCAAAAGCAAGATAACAAGGAGTCTAGCAAGCTCCTAAGCAACTAACATTCATTCAACAAGACAAAACATGTAAAAGAGTCATACAAGCTCATACACAACCCATGCCACATTGCTAACTAGTACAAAATCATCACCGTACTTGAGTCACAGACTTGGAAGCCCTTCTTGCCTTGCCTCGAGCTAACGCCAAGCTAACGATCTGCATTGTTGAACATTAAGAGCGTAAGCTATAAGCTTAGTGAGGGTGCTCTAAAACGAAAAACATCAACAATGCAGGGTTCAAGCATGTTAAATCCTAATCTCACATATATCAAGCATTGACATGAAATCAAGTAGACCTAGCTAGTCTTTCAAGTGGCATATATGGTCTCTCAATCCTAACAAGCTTAACACCAATATCAATATCATGTAGTAACACGAATAACACAACCATATATCACCATCATATATCATCATCACATATCACAATGTATAAACAAGTTAATTGGCCACTTTAATTACCCCGATTGTGCGGATTTAAACCTTGACAACACTTTACCTCGGTGGGATTCCACTCATCACCGGACTTTGCATGTGCGGGATTCCACTCATCGCCACATGCCCTACGGATGGGATTCCACTCATTATCCCGTAGAAATAAATAAAAGCTTCCGGTGGAATGTTACATCACCGTACTCCTCCTTGATGACTTAACGCCATCAAGGCCACGTACGTTTTGACTCAATTTGTGTGCACACTATCCTAATGATCGATCATTTACAACCGGTAATTATTTAGTGCCAATTATCAACATCAATAACATATCACCAACACACTCATGCTCATCACATATATCTTCATCATGATATACATACATGCACCATATAATCACAAGTACAAGAGCATAGTCATTAAGCACATTAGCATTTAAGGAAAACAAGACCAAACTAACTACTTGGATTGTAAGGAAGTGGCCTACCAAGCACACTTTACGCACACACACTACTCATGCTCGAACCAAACTTTAAAACAAGTTAAGACCACTCACCACCCTTCCTTAGCAAAACGATACAATCCTCCTACGAACTCGGATTCGGTCCCAAAGCTTCCTCAACGTTTCCTCTTGCTTCTAGTCAAACAAAACACATACATTACTTCCAAAATCAATGCTAAACTCAACCACCAACTTGCTTTGCAAACACAACCCAATTTTCACAATTTCCCAACCCACATAACATCTCAAAAACCCAATTTTCGGACCCCAACAACCATTGGCGGAAATACCCATTTCTAAGCATCCAAATGACTTCCAAACCATCCCAAATCACCCTCCTAACATAGGTAGACTATCAGCCCTTTAATTTCAACATTAAACCCACCAAAAACCCAAGTTTTCATACTCTAAAATTTGCCCTAAGGACCCATTACGAAATTTCATCCAAAATCAACCAAATTAATATATGTTGTGTATTTCACCATGCTTAAACAAAACCCTAACACAGCTTATCAAAACGAACTGAAAACCCCCATTAAAACCCAAATTTCAATATGAACCCTAATTCCCAAAACTCTATATTTTTGAAATCCAAGACCATAGATAAGTAGAGGATAGAGAGGAGGTTAAGAAAATATATTTACCTCTTAATTTGGTGTTGAAATCGATTAGCAAAATCAATAGAATAGTAACTAGGGTTTGGGAGAGTTTGAAAATGGGGGAGAGGGGTTTGAAGTTGGGAAAGGGTGAATGAGAAAGAAGATGACAACTTTTTCCTAAAAGTTGTCTTGCTTTATTTAAAACTTGGGTAAATAGCAACGTGGGTCCCTCCCTTCATATTAAAACTCAATTTGGTCATTATTTGAAGTTGGTTTATTTTAATTTAATTTTATTAGACTCGAACTGAACCCGACTAACTCCTAAGCCCAAAACACGGGTGTTACAACTCTCTCCCACTTAAGGAATTTCGTCCCCGAAATTACCTGACTGAAAGAGATACGGAAACTACTTTTCCATATCCTCCTTCCTCTCCCAAGTGGCCTCGTCCACACCTCTACGTTGCCACCGCACCTTTACTAACTCAATCGACCTACCCTTCAACACCTTACTGTCAGAAGCTAAGATCTTCACTGGTTCTTCCTCGTAAGTCAAATCCGGATTCAATTCAATTTCTTCTACGGGCATAACATGTGATGGATCGGACCTATACTTGCGAAGCATCGAAACATGAAACACATCGTGTATCTTCTCTAGCTCGGATGGCAAACGCAACTGATAAGCAACCGGACCAACCCTCTTCACAATCTCATACGGTCCTATGTACCTCGGACTCAACTTCCCTTTTCGGCCAAATCTCATCACCTTCTTCCATGGAGACACTTTCAAGAATACCTTCTCACCCACTGAGAACTCAACTTCTTTCCTCTTCAAATCGGCATAGGACTTCTGCCTATCCGAAGCGGCCTTCAAACGATCACAAATCAATTTTACCTTGTCGGTTGTCCCCTTGAGCAAATCCGGCATAGGTAACAGTTTCTGTCCTACCTCGGCCCAACATACTGGAGTCCTACACTTCCGGCCATACAAGGCCTCATACGGAGCCATCTGAATGCTCGACTGAAAACTGTTATTGTACGCAAACTCTACGAGAGGCAAATGCTTCTCCCAAGTACCCTGAAAGTCAATGATACAACAACGCAACATGTCCTCCAAAATCTGAATAACCCTCTCCGACTGACCATCTCACTGAGGATGATAAGAAGTGCTGAAGTTCAAACGGGTACCCAAAGCTGTATGCAGACACTCCCAATATCTAGAAGTAAACCGCGGATCTCTATCTGATACAATGGACTTCGGCACACCATGCAATCTAACAATCTCGCCAATATACAAATCGGCCAATCTCTCTAAAGTGTAAGTAGTGTTGACTGCCAAGAAGTGAGCACACTTCGTAAAACGATCTACTATTACCCAAACTGAGTTCTTCTTCGTAGGAGTCAAAGGCAAACCCGAAACAAAATCCATGGTGATGTTCTCCCATTTCCATTCTGGAATTCTCAACGGCTGTAACAAACCTGAGGGAACCTGATGTTCCGCCTTCACTCTCTGACACACTAAGCACTTACTCACAAAGTCGGCTACATCTCTCTTCAAGCCAACCCAAAAGTACTCATTCTTCAAGTCGCGGTACATCTTCGTACTTCCCGGATGCATAGCAAACGGACTACTGTGGGCTTCAGTCAAGATCGTACGTCTCAAATCACTATCTTCTGGCACAACTATTCTATCCTTGAAACACAAAACCCCATCAGTAATGAAACTGTAGTCTGAAGATCTACCCTCGGCTATATCTTGCACGTGAGGTGCCAAAGATCTATCTAAGAGCTGTTTCTCTCTAATCATCTGACCTAGAGTAGGTCTAACCTGAAGCTCGGCCACCAAGCCACCATCTCCAGACAAACTCAATCTAGCAAACATAGCTCTCAAGTCTACGACCACCTTCCTACTCAATGCATCGGCCACTACATTGGCCTTACCCGGATGATACTCAATAGTAAGATCATAGTCCTTTAGCAAATCTAACCACCTGCGCTGTCTGAGATTCAAATCTCGCTGAGTCATAATGTACTTCAAACTCTTGTGGTCGGTGTATACTGTGCATTTCTCACCGTACAAGTAATGCCTCCAAATCTTCAGAGCAAACACAACTGCAGCTAACTCTATGTCATGGGTCGGATAGTTGCGCTCATGGGTCTTCAACTGTCTTGAGGCATAAGCCACTACTCTCTTGTCTTGCATCAAAACACATCCTAGCCCTACATAAGAAGCATCACTGTAGACTACATAGTCCTTCCCGGACTCAGGCTGAATCAAAATCGGAGCTTGGGTCAAAGCTTCTTTCATTTCTCAAAGGCTTTCTGTCTTGCATCTGTCCACTCAAACTGAACACTCTTCTGAAGTAACTGTGTCAACGGAGCGGCTAACTTAGAGAAACCCTCTACAAATCTTCTATAGTATCCGGCTAAACCTAGGAAGCTACGTACCTCTGTCACAGACTTCGGTTGCTTCCATTCAATAATGGATTCAATCTTCTTCGGATCAACTCTAATGCCTTCAGCCGACACTACATGTCCTAAGAAGACTACCTCTCGGATCCAGAATTCACACTTGCTAAGCTTCGCATACAACTGATGATCTAGCAAAGTCTTCAAAACAAGTCTCAAATGTCGGTCATGGTCTTCTTCAGTTCGCGAGTACACCAAGATGTCATCAATAAATACAACCACAAACTGATCTAGATACTGATAAAAAATCCTATTCATCATGTCCATGAAAGCTACCGATGCATTAGTCAACCCAAATGACATGACTAAAAACTCATAGTGACCGTATCTGGTCCTAAAGGCTGTCTTCGGTACATCAACCTCTTTAACCTTTAGCTGGTAGTAACCTGATCTCAAATCAATCTTCGAAAAGACAGATGCTCCTCTCAACTGATCAAACAAGTCATCAATTCTAGGCAACGAATATTTATTCTTCACTGTCAACTGATTTAACTGCCTGTAATCTATACACATTCTCATGCTTCCATCTTTCTTCTTCACAAACAACACTGGTGCACCCCAAGGTGAAGAACTAGGCCTAATAAAACCTCTATCTATCAATTCTTGCAACTGAGTCTTCAACTCTTTCAATTCTTTCGATGCCATACGATATGGAGCAATCGAAATAGGAGCTGAATCAGAATAAGTCTCAATGCTGAACTCTACCTCTCTGTCCGGTGGTAACCCTGGCAATTCTTCCGGGAACACACTAGGAAAATCACATACTGTCCGGATGTCCTGAGGTCTAACCTCACTCATGTTAGGGTTCATCACATACGCTAAGTATGCTTCACACCCCAACTCAACTAATCTCTTAGCCTCTAACACTGAAACCACATTGGACAAGAACTTCACGTTCTCGCCCACCACCACAATCTCATAATCATCTGTGAGCTTCAAAGCAATCCGCTTAGTTTCAAAATCTATCCTAGCTCTATGCTCCGTGAGCCAATCCATACCTAGAATCACATCGAAACCATAGAAAGGAAGTTCCATCATATCCACTGGAAACACATGCCCCTGAACCATCAACGGACACCTTCGGTACATCTTCCTAACTACTACCGTGTCCCAAAAGGAACTAGTAACACTAACTCCTACCTCTAATAATTCACAAGGCAAATTCAAAGACTGTGCATGCTCACTCAATATGTACGAATGTGTAGACCCAGAGTCAATCAAAGAAAGCAAACCCAAAGACTGTATCGAGAAGTTACCTGCGATCACATCGGTGTCATGCTGCTCCTCGCGCTGAGCGTAAACCCTAGCCTGTCCTTCGCCCTCCGGCTGGACTGCAACTACATGAGCTAAATTTCTCTGACCATCGTTCCTCGGCTGGAAATTACCTCTACCGCGCCCGCGGCCTCTCTGAAAATCGTTGGCTCTAGCAGGAGCCTGAGCTAGTGCCTGTCCCACCTGATGTGGACAGTCATGTCTAATGTGGTCTCTAGCACCACAACTCCAACAAGAATGGTAGTTCCCCCAACACTCACCGGTGTGGTTCCTCCCGCAAGTAGCACATGTGGGCAACTTCCCACCAGCTCTCTGGCCCTGGTGGCCCCTACCGTGGTTACCGCCACCACGCCTATGATCATACTGATGTCTGTTGTCTCGATGCCTCTTGGCATCACCTCTATCAAAGTTGCTGGACCTCTTACCCGAACTAGATCCACCAGACCGCCTGGTCAAACTCAAACTGTGCTCCAAGTCCTTGGCCCTCGAGACCAAGACATCAAAATCTGTGTAATCTGAAGCTAGAGTATAAGTCTTGATTTCTTCATTCAGCCCATAACGGAAACGGTTACAACGCTCCACCTCAGTAGGTACAAGCTCAGGTGCATACTGACTCAGTCTGACAAATCGGATCTCATAATCGGTCACGGACATACTCCCCTGAAGCAGTGTCATAAACTCTCTCTTCCTCTCATCGAGGTATCGCGGACCCAAATACTTCTTCCGGAATGCTGTCTCAAAGAACTCCCATGTAATCTCGGCCTCATACATCCCTGAAGTAACGGTGACCCACCAGGTGTAGGCATCACCCTGAAGCAAAGACTCAACGCATCCCAACTTGCGCTCACCAGTGCATCCCATCTGAGCAAGGATACGGACGGTCTTCTCAAACCATAACTCTGATCGCTCTGGAGTAGCACATCTGAACTCTTCGGCCCCAAGGCTCCGAAGTCTCTCTAAAGGTAAACTAGTGCCCTCACCCTGATGGTGTGCTGCCTGACCTCCAACTACCGCAGCCTGAAATGCCCCGGCTATCGCCTGAACCAACTGAGCTAAGTCGATCCCGGCCGGTCCTTGGCCACCTTAACCTCTTTGTGGTCCCTCTCCTTCGGCCCCGGCCTCACCTCCCGCTCCCGGTGGAGGAGGTGGTGGTGGTGGAGGTGGTGGAGGATCTCCAACTCCAACCACAGGCTCTCTCACTTGAGCCTCAACTCTCACTACAGGCTCTACTCCTGGAGCCTCTGCCCGTAGTTCCGGTCGAACCATCCTAGGCCTCCCACGTGGTCTCATGGTTCAACTAGCAAGGTAAACTACAACAAGAAACAGATAAGGATTACGTTAGTCAAGGCAAAGGTCCAATAGTGCTCAAGTACTCCTCTTTCCAAAAATCCTTTTAAATTAAGTAATAGTAGCAATGGGCACACACTCACACCAGATACGACAAATTCATGCTTCAAAACAGCATACGATCAAGCAAACATCAAGGGTTCATGGCAAAACATGCATCGAACAGCATAAGCATCTAACACATTAAACTTACCTCACTTACCTGCCCGAGGTCTCGGTAACCTCAGGCTCTGATACCAACAAATGTAACCCCCTCGTCCCGGTCTGGTCGGATGACCGGTCCGAGCGAGCCACACGGGGAAAACCGAGTGAAAACTCCCAAAGGAATTCCCCATCGGTTAGCAACCCTATTTTTTTTTTCATTTTAAATCTTGTCTAGATGACTTTTAGATCCTAAGTGATCATACAGCGGAACTACACTCACTAGACACACAAACGAACTTAATTAAGACTTATACCGCAGGCGGTATCGATACACCTAAGGGGTGTATCGATACCCCCTTGACTAGGTCAACAGGTCTAAGTCAACCCGTAGAGGCCGTATCGATACACCCAAGGGGTGTATCGATATCCTCCCCAACGGTTGACTTCCCATGGTCAAAGCTAAGATGACGATATCGATACCCCAGAGGCTGGTATCGATACCGAACTGGACAGTAGCTCCAGTGACCAAAATGATATCGGTACACCAGAGGCCCGTATCGATACCAAAATGGACAGTAGCTCCAGTGACCAAAATGGTATCGATACACCTCTCAAGTGTATCGATACACGAGGCCAGAACAAGAAGGTGGTATCGATACCGTTCCAACCGTATCGATACCCCTGCTCAGCAAAGCCTCCCAAACTTAGCAAAAACGATCAAGACTCGAATCTAAATGCAATTTATGACTTCCCTAACCCCAACCAAGCATACATACAACATTTACATACCACTATATAGCCACACAAGCACCCATCATGTAAAAACAACAAGGAACTCATGCAAAGGACTCAAGATGGCATTTAAGCATTCAAGTTCATACTTCAACATTCAAACATATAGGCAACTTCAAAGGCACTTGGCCAACATTCAAGATAAGCAATTTAGGCATGAATTACAATCTAAACATGGCAACACAAGCCATCCAAAAGCAAGATAACAAGGAGTCTAGCAAGCTCCTAAGCAACTAACATTCATTCAACAAGACAACACATGTAAAAGAGTCATACAAGCTCATACACAACCCATGCCACATTGCTAACTAGTACAAAATCACCACCGTACTTGAGTCACAGACTTGGAAGCCCTTCTTGCCTTGCCTCGAGCTAACGCCAAGCTAACGATCTGCATTGTTGAACATTAAGAGCGTAAGCTATAAGCTTAGCGAGGGTGCTCTAAAACGAAAAACATCAACAATGCAGGGTTCAAGCATGTTAAATCCTAATCTCACATATATCAAGCATTGACATGAAATCAAGTAGACCTAGCTAGTCTTTCAAGTGGCATATATGGTCTCTCAATCCTAACAAGCTTAACACCAATATCAATATCATGTAGTAACACGAATAACACAACCATATATCACCATCATATATCATCATCACATATCACAATGTATGAACAAGTTAATTGGGCACTTTAATTACCCCGATTATGCGGATTTAAACCTTGACAACACTTTACCTTGGTGGGATTCCACTCATCACCGGACTTTGCATGTGCGGAATTCCACTCATCGCCACATGCCCTACGGATGGGATTCCACTCATCATCCCGTAGAAATAAATAAAAGCTTCCGATGGAATGTTACATCACCGTACTCCTCCTTGATGACTTAACGCCATCAAGGCCACGTACGTTTTGACTCAATTTGTGTGCACACTATCCTAATGATCGATCATTTACAACCGGTAATTATTTAGTGCCAATTATAAACATCAATCATATATCACCAACACACTCATGCTCATCACATATATCTACATCATGGTATACATACATGCACCATATAATCACAAGTACAAGAACATAGTCATTAAGCACATTAGCATTTAAGGAAAACAAGACCAAACTAACTACTTGGATTGTAAGGAAGTGGCCTACCAAGCACACTTTACGCACACACACTACTCATGCTCGAACCAAACTTTAAAACAAGTTAAGACCACTCACCACCCTTCCTTAGCAAAACGATATAATCCTCCTACGAACTCGGATTCGGTCCCAAAGCTTCCTCAACGTTTCCTCTTGCTTCTAGTCAAACAAAACACATACATTACTTCCAAAATCAATGCTAAACTCAACCACCAACTTTCTTTGCAAACACAACCCAATTTTCACAATTTCCCAACCCACATAACATCTCAAAAACCCAATTTTCGGACCCCAACAACCATTGGCTGAAATACCCATTTCTAAGCATCCAAATGACTTCCAAACCATCCCAAATCACCCTCCTAACATAGGTAGACTATCAGCCCTTTAATTTCAACATTAAACCCACCAAAAACCCAAGTTTTCATACTCTAAAATTTGCCCTAAGGACCCATTACGAAATTTCATCCAAAATCAACCAAATTGATATATGTTGTGTATTTCACCATGCTTAAACAAAACCCTAACACAGCTTATCAAAACGAACTGAAAAACCCCATTAAAACCCAAATTTCAATATGAACCCTAATTCCCAAAACTCTATATTTTTGAAATCCAAGACCATAGATAAGTAGGGGATAGAGAGGAGGTTAAGAAAATATATTTACCTCTTAATTTGGTGTTGAAATCGATTAGCAAAATCAATAGAATAGTAACTAGGGTTTGGGAGAGTTTGAAAATGGGGGAGAGGGGTTTGAAGTTGGGAAAGGGTGAATGAGAAAGAAGATGACAACTTTTTCCTAAAAGTTGTCTTGCTTTATTTAAAACTTGGGTAAATAGCAATGTGGGTCCCTCCCTTCATATTAAAACTCAATTTGGTCATTATTTGAAGTTGGTTTATTTTAATTTAATTTTATTAGACTCGAACTGAACCCGACTAACTCCTAAGCCCAAAACACGGGTGTTACAGCAGAACAGCATTAATGAAGGAAAATAAAGTCCTCAACGGCTCCAAATCATCCCCAACGGCTAGTAACGACTATAAACTCATCAAGGAGTATAAAAGGGACCTCCAAGCATCAAGTAAAGGCCAATGCTTCAATTGTCAATCAACAAATGATCAAGAATTGTCTTAGAGCTTAAATTGTCATTTATTGTATAGACAAACACTAGTGAGCCAAAATTGTCAAATTTGCTCAAGTGTTTTAGGTTTTGGGTGAGTGCTTAATTGTGCAAACAAACACCTATTAGAGGGTTTTAAGTTTGCTTCTTGTTTCTCTTTGTAAGAGATGGTTTCAATCAAGGCTTTGGGTAGAAAGCTTGATTGTGTATAAGGGTTACCTCCTAAGCCTAGAAAAGGGGAAGAGCAATTAGTGGAATTGTTTGGAAATCCTTAGTGGGGAGCTAAGGTAGTGGATGTAGACCTTGGTTAGAAGGTTGAACCACTATAAATCATTGTGTCTATCTTTATTTTAGCTTCCACAACCCTTCCACCCAAAAATCTACCTCTCCACCACTTGGTGAGCAAGAACGGTTGAACGAATCGAGCTCCTCACAACTCAACACCTTAGGAGAGAGTTAGGTTTAACTAGCCTTTCTTGACCCCTTCTAGGTCCCAAAATGTCAAAAATTTGCTTGAAATTGTTTGTGATTCATGCTTGTGTTAATTTTGCTCCTTTTGCTTCTATGCATGTTTCTAGGGGGAGTATGCATTAAGTTTAGCCATTAAAACTTGTTCATATGACATTTACATGCATTTACGGATGTTTCAAGTTGGATTTTTGCACTTAAATCTGTCATAAATGCCTTATCTGGTAAATGCGTATCGATACGGCTAAAGCATATCGATACGAGTTCATAACTGGGAAAACTTTGAAGTTGAACGAGTATCGATACGACCCCACATATCGATACGGTTAAGTCAAGGGAAATAGTCAAAGTCAAGTCGTACCGATACGGTCCCGCGTATCGATACGGTAGTCACGATGAATAAAAAATTATTGTTAAAGGGTATCGATACGCTATACATGCGTATCGATACGGCCTCAACGAAGAGGCTATTTAGGGCTGCATCTTTCAAAAGACTTTAAAATCAAAAACTCCTCTTTTCTCTCCAAAACCCTAGCCGCAATACCCTATAAAAACCCCCTCAATCCTTCAATTTTTACCATCAAACTTAAAAATTCTTTGAGGGTTTTTAATCTCCACATCAAAGCTAAGCTTTGTCAACAAATCTTGTGCATTCACATCAACACATTCATCCAATCTAAAGTTCAAGGTATAAAACTCTTCTCTTTTATTTTCTTTGATTTTCGTTTGACTTTTATAATTGTTTCAACTTAATTTTTGTACAAAACATAGTTTTATATTATGGGTTTCAACTTTTTCATCAATTTTTTTTATAAAAAAATCATTTTTTCATTCGAATATATTTTCTATTCGTATTTTTTTAATCTTTTTCTTTAATTTTTTTAATTTGTATATATCTTTTTCAAATTAAAACTTTTTTTACAATTACCTTGAATTATTAGAATTTATTGGTTTGAATAGGATGTTAATTGCATACATATTCGAATCGTTTTTGATGTGTTTTCAGGGTTATGGCACCATCGAAAAAGAGAGCTAAGCGTTATCTTGCTACTTCCGATCCTAGTGAGGATGTCGAGGATAACCCTAGACCTAATCTCCCTTATATTATCCAATTGAGTTTTCCCGATGATGCCGATATGACTCGGTACACACTATTTCAAGGTATGACCCTTAGGGAAGAACGTGTAGTGTTTGTTCCATTTTTAAGTTCTGCCCGTTTTAAATTCCAATACCTCTCTTTAATTAAGCAATGGAAATTTCTAACTTTTTTTAGCATTCCTCCTATTCTATATAGGAATTTAGTCATTGTATTCTTTTCCAATGCTTTATGTGTTCATGATGAAGCTAGAGAGAATGTCATTGCTATTGAATCCTCTGTTTTGGGCAAAACCTTGACAATTGATCAAAAAGTTTTGTGTACGGTTTTTGGTTTTGAAAACCTTGGTATTGATGATGAGAAGTCCTTAGGTACGGGTCCTTTAGGCTCAGTCAAAGTCTTAAATGCTCATGATCGTATCCTTCATCTTCTTGTCTCTTGGTTTTTTCGTCCATCGGGAGGGAAATTTTCTACTATTCGTCAAGTCGATGATTTTTGGATTAGGTACTTTAGGGAAGGTCAACGTCCAAACCTTTGCCAAATTATGTTTACCGACCTTGTCTATCTAGTCCAACACCGTCACACCAAACAAGTCACATCTTTTTACTACTCTACGGCTTTGAGTTATCTTTTTCATTCCCTTGACATTGATTGTTCCCATGACTATCCCGAACCCCTTGGCCTACCCATAGATGAGCGTTCTCTAGCTCGTGCCGGTTTCTCTTATGTTGACAATGAATGGGTTCGTAACCCTCAAGCTCCTCCACAAGATGCTACTGTCGATGCTTCTCGTGCTTCTTCAAGCTCTCACCGTGCTCCAATTGATTCCTCTTCCATGGGCACTCTAATAACATTCCTCAATGAGAAGTTCACTTCCATGGAAGCCGGGTTTACCGCTATGGACACTAGATTCACCTCATTGGAAGATCGAGTCAAAGGTATGGAGAAGAAAATGGAAACCATGGCTTCTCGCCAAAACTCTATGGATATATCTCTTACCGCCTTCCATGGTGCTTGGCTTAACCAAAACCGAAGGAATCAACCCACTCAAGATGATAAAGATGAAGAGGACGAGGACGATGATGATGATGATGATGAGGCGGACGAGTAATTTTTGCATATCATCTTATGGCATTTAGTCTTTTCTTTTCTGTTATTGCACTTTGGCTTTAGGATATAAATTTATGCCTATTATCTATGTCTTAGGATTTAAGTTTGGATTATTATGTTTGCTTTGAAGTTTATGCATTTGAACTATTATGTTTGCTTTGAATTTAATGAATTAATTGTTGCTATTATCCTTGTGTTTATATTTGATCTAACAAAAAAAGGGAGAAGGATTATAGAGTCAATTTTTTTTTTTTGAAAATCTATCTTAAATTAAGGGGAGAAAGCTTTTCAAAAGTTTCAAAAGCTTAAAAATTTATTTATGGTTTTGTTATATCAAAAAGGGGGAGATTGTGAAACTAAAATTGATTTTGATATAACATCTAAACTTAAGGACCAATTTGCAAAACAATAAATTTTTAAGTACTCTTTAAAAGTCTCACTATTGACAAGTATTTTAAACAAAAGACAAGTTCTGAAAATAATAAACTTTTTCTAAGTCTTTTTCCTTTAAATTTTCAAGCCAAACCATACAAAAGCGCCCAGGCGTATCGATACCCTTAGGCGTATCGATACGGGCTTTTGCCACTGGAATTTTAATAGACATAGCGTACTGATACGGTATTACCCCGTATCGATACGATATTCATCTGGGCAACTCTTTCAATGAAACCGTACCGATACGCTTTGCAACCGTATCGATACGATAAACTTATCTTTGAAAAATCTTTGCATTTAATTTTCGACCGTTGACTTGTCAGTTGGTTGGTTTCCCAATTTTTAAAAGACCGTTATACCATACCGATACGCATGGTATGCGTATCAATATGATCTTTAAGAAAACCAAACTTGGGATTCCAGTGAGCAAACACCGTATCGATATGGCCTTCCGTACCGATAGGCCCCTTAAAACCGTACCGGTACGCCTTCTATGCGTATCGATACGCTCTGTTTTCAGTCACAACGGCTCTTTCCTCTTTGATGCAGGTATCGATACGCCCTCTATGAGTACCGATACGGTAGGTTGCAGAGCTGCATTTATTGCGGGAAAATGCTCCCAACGGCTCTATTGATGATCCCAACTACCCAAACAGGTAGAATTCAATAAAAGGGTATAAAAACAAGCTTCAATTGACCAAGCAACAACTATTGAACCTACAAGCAACATCAAAGCAAAAAATCCAAACCCTAGTGCCTTTCATAGTCAAATTCTTGTACCCAACTCTTGTGATCTTATTGTAATCTTGTATTGTGAGTTTGGGGAGTTTGAAATTGTATTTGGGTAAACATTTATCCTTTGAGAGGAATTTTTAGAGTTTACCAAATTCATCTCTTTGTAAAAGTGAGTGGATTAAGCTTTGGGTAGAAAGCTTAATCAATTTGTAAGATTACCTTCTCATCCAAGAAAAGGGGAAGAATTCAAGTAGTGAATTGGTTGAAAATCCTTAGTGGGAACTAAGGTAGTGGATGTAGAGTTCATTTGGAGAACTTGAACCACTCTAACCACTTGTGTCACTTTTTATTTTTCACTCTTACCTCCTACCAAAATTTTAATTGCCAATTCACCCCCCTCTTGGCCATTTGCAATTGTTTGATCAACTCAACAATTTATGATTTGGTAATGCGCTAAAACTTAAAACCAAAATCGATCAATCTATGTTTTTTGTTATTGGCTCTTGTTGTGAATTTTTCCTTAAATTTTGTGTGTCTCACGTGATTTTCAATATACATTATTTTCAATATAATTTTAGCTAAATCTAAATGTTATGCAAATGTCTTGATGCATGAAAATTTCGTTCTTGAAATATTTGAAAGCGAAAAACTGCCGGGAACATCAATTCAAAGTGAGAAAATTACTTTATTGCAAATTAAACTTGTTCTTGAAATATTTAGAAACGAAAAGTACTTTACTGTTTAATTGTATAATTTTTGTATAAATATGCATGAACTGAATGTGTGCTTTAATTGTATTTTTTGCATCAAGCCTGTCAATTTTGTAATATTTGAATGTATATATATATATATGCTATATGAGAAGTATTTTGAATATTGAAGGAAGTGGTGAAAAAAGGCATCATGAGATAGGAGGTTGACAATAATATTATGTGATTTATGTATTAAGGAGATATTAAATGATAATAGACATGGTACTTATTTTTTTTAAAAAAAAGGATGGGTTAACATAGTGAAAAACTTTGCGAATGAGACGAGAAAGCCTTATACGCAAAGACAATTGAAGAATCGATGAGATTTATTGAAAAAAGAATGGACGTTATGGAAGAAGCTTAAAGAAAAAGATACTGATTTGAGGTGGAATCCTACGAAAGGAACCGTTGATGCTTCCGAAGAGTGGTGGGAGAATAGGATAAAGGTACATTTACTAGTTATTTATTTATTTATTTATAATGTTATTATAAGTGTTTAATAAAACTATCAATTTATGTAGGTAATGCTCGAAGCTAAGAGATTCAAACTTGCAGACATTGATCCTGAATTGGAAGACAAGTTGGACCAAATATTCAAAGGGATAGTTGCAACTGGTGATAAAGTATGGGCACCTTGTTCAGGTATATTACCTATTGATTTTATCGAGCAATGTTATAATGAGACACTTGAAGAAAATGAAGAACACAATGCAATGGAGTTTGTTCACCAAGTAGAATGTGATGAAAATAATGAAAGTCCTGAAATTCAATATGAACCAACACAAAATGTGCAACAAAAGCAAAAATCCACTGTGGCATGACCTTCTCATTTAAAGACTGGAAAATAAATCCTCACAACAAACTCGAGGGGCTGCAAAGTTGTCCATACAAATTGATAAATTATGCAGCACGGCCGTAAGTATGAATGAAGCAACATCGAGGTTGAATCCTGTTACAGATCCATTTAGCATTCCACAAGCAGTTAAAATGCTCGAAGAATTGTCTGAAAATTTTTCAGAAGCTAGTAAACTCTACTTTTTCGCACTGAAACTAATAGCGAATGAAGAGAAACGAATTGTGTTTTTATCAATTCCTCAAAGGGTTAGAGTTCAGTGGCTTAATGGGGAAATGAAGGATAATTTAAAACTTTCTAGTCTTCTTAGTCCTTGAGATATGAATCACTAAACTTTTGTTGGGAACTAGTAGGTGTCACTTTCTTATAATATTTAGTTTGAGATATTGATAAGTGTCACCTATGTTTAATCTTTATTTTGTTTCGGACACTGATAAGTGCAACATATGTTTACTATTTATTTTATTTTAGATCTTGATATTTCACTATATATTTATGTTTGCTAAGAATACTTATTTATGTATTTTGATGGTGGAGATTTTTATATTTGGTGATGTTTATATATTATGTTATATATGTTTGGTATATTTATTTTATATAATTTTTAATTAAAATGTTTAATTTTTGTTTATATATTTTTTCACAGGTAATGAGTATTAGTATTATTAACAATTCTCATGATGATGAAAGGGAGACTAATGAACTTTTACAGCATCAACAAAATTATCATAGGTTGTTTGCTGTAACAACATCTTCCGTGCAATTATATTATAAAAAATATTTATTGAAACAACCGTGCATGGATTCGAAACAATCAGGTGATGCTTGGATTCGTGAGATCCTTAATGGTCACGAATCGCATTGTTCGATTAACTTTAGAATGTCAAAAAGTGTGTTTAAAAATTTGTTGAGAGCTTTAGAAACACGATACAATCTACAGGGTACAAGAAGAATCTCTTCTAAAAAATATTGGGCATCTTTTTGTATATTTTGAGAATTGGTGCATCCGTTTCTCAGTGTCGAAAGTGATTTCAAAGGTCTGGATGGACAATTAGTCAACAATTTACAATTATGCTGGAGAAAATTTCACAAATAGCTATGAATATAATTACACCCAATGATCGTTCTTTTAGCACAATACCAGAAGAAATACATAATGATTCTAGATATATGCCACATTTTAAGGTAACATTTAAATATTATAATTTCATATTTATGAGGTTTATTTACTTTAAAGATGTTTGTGTACTAATGCGATTTTTTGTAAGATTACATAGGTGCAATTGATGGTACACATATTCTTGCCATTCTTCCACCAAATGAACAAATACCGTACATAGGAAGAAAAGGTGTCCCAACTCAAAACGTTATGACAATGTGTGATTTTAATATGTGTTTCACATTTGTCGTTGCTGGATGGGAAGGAACAACACATGATACGAGGATATTTCTCGATGCTATTTGAGATTCACGATTAAAATTTTCACACCCACCAAATGGTAAATTTTTTTTCATTTGTTTTTCAAATTACACTTAAATGATTTAATTAATTATTTTTGTACTTTGATATATAAGAAAATATTACCTCGTTGATTCTGAATATCCAGAAATGAAAGGTTTTCTTGGACCTTATAGAGGACAATGATATCAATTACCTAACTTTCGTAGAGGTAGACCTATGTTTGTTAAAGAAGAGATATTCAATCATTCACATTCATCGTTACGTAGTGTGATTGAGCGAACTTTTGGTGTACTGAAAAATGGCAATTTTAAGAAAGATGCCAAGTTATAGTTTTGAAAAATAAAGGATGATCGTTATATGCACAACGGCGTTGCACAATTTTATTCGAAAACATGCGAGTCGGGATGATGTCGATTTTATAGAATACGAAAATATTAACCCAGAAGATGTGCAAGATGAAGAAAGTTGTGAAGATATTGGTGATGAATTAAACTTGTCATATGGAGATGAAATGAAATTTGTGAGAGATGCCATAGCTTGTAGTTTAATGAACTCAATTTAAATTGCAAGTTGTAATTTTTTGTGTCATAGCTTGTAGTTTAATCAAATCTTTGAAAATTGCAAGCACTAATATATTTTTTGTTTCGTAGCTTGTAATTTAATGAAATCATCGTAAACCGCAAGCACTAATGTATTTTTTGTGTCGTATCTTATAGTTTAAAAAAATTATTGTAAATCGTAAGCTCTAGTATATTTTTTGTAATATTTATGTTGGGTGTCGTAACTTTTAGTTTAATGAATTTAATTTAAATTAATATATTTCATATATTATTTTTAAAATATTTATAAAATAATTTATATACTTAAAATTTATATTTTTTCTAAAAAATAATTCATATTTTATATATTATTTTTAAAATATTTTAATATAAAATAAAATTTGTTTTATAATTTTAAATTGATCTATTTCATATGTTATAATATTAATGAATTTAAATATGATTAAATTATATTTTAAATTTCATAACATGATGTCTAAAATAAACATTTTATTTTTCCAAAATCATTTTCTGACAGCAATAACAAACACTAAAATCTTAAACCCAGCTTTTCAAAATCATTTTTTACAGCACTTTTAAAATCACTTTTCCAACCGTACTTTTTAAAAGCAATGCTAAACTAAGCCTAAGTATAATTAGCCATAAAAATGAGAGGGACAAAGTTTAAAGGAATTAAAAATTGAGGGTCTAATTAGTGAAAAACCACCTACTATATTCATTAAACTATGATATAAATATGCCATTTCTTTAATAAAGATTAAAGGAAGAGAAGTGGAGTATTAAAAAAGGGTGAAACTAGTTTAATTGATAATCGTTTGGACCTCAGAATCCATAATTCCATATGATTGTTGCCTAAACTTACCTCCTATTTGCTTTTCAAAGCATTGTTTTGTTTATCTTAAACCAGAGACCGGGGAAAGGTATAAACCCAATGTTCAGTCCGCACGAAACTTCACACACTATTTTCTTGCAAGTTTCAAAGAGATGACATCCCATTTCTCTTTATCAAACAAGGAATCAGATTCAATGCATTTTACGTCTGATTCATTATATTCTCAAATTATCAATAATAATAATTTAAAATTACATTATTAGTAAATAAATGATGGCTATTTTTTATTATTATGATACATGTATATTTTATAGTTCATATTTAAGATTCGTGACTCTCCTCCCAATAATGTCATTTCCAAACTTCAATACATTTTAACTAAGATTTTAAAGTATCAATATTGTACTACTAAAATCATTCTATCAACTTAACCATTAGTTAGAACGTTAAATTTGTGAACTTTAAATATGAAAACTAAATTGTAAACGCATGTGTACCGATTACATGACCAGATTAGATCATATGTATTAGAAATAAAAATAATCTCCCTAAATTTTATAACACTATCCGTTTTTTTTTTTGAATAATGGTACTAAGCGGCTTCATTCAACAGAAATAAAGAATTACAAGTAAACACATAAAACACAGAAAAAAGAATCGAACAAGCCGACAAAAGAAACCGAAAAAACAAAGACAACAACACTGGACGAAGCAACAACAATGAAAAAAGCAAAATAAAACACAAAAAGAAAACCAACAAAACCACAAAAGAATGAAATAAGAAACAACCAAAGAAGGGTTGAAATACGACCGAGAAACCCATCGGCTAAAGTCATAAAAGCGCGAAGCCAGCAGATCTGGTATCACCTGTTACATGTCTTTTTAGAGATTACCGGAGCGTTTGAACGGTTACATAAAATGCAGAGTGGCGTCCAACAACCTGTCGTGTCAGATTTAAAGTCGTCGACGGCTAAAGAAGAAACGAAAACGGACTTTTCTAAAAACAAACGGCTTAAAAGCCAACTAAATACAAACCAACATCTATACCACCTAAAGGTGGTATCGATACCCCTTGGTGAAATAGCATATTAAAAAAGGTATATACCTTTTTCTCTTACAAAATTGTTACAATTTGTGTACATTTTGTACTCATTTGTGTATATGCACATTGTGTAATATTTTTGTGTACGTACACATTTTGTATAACAAATGTACCAATTTTTTCATGTCTGCCAAACCAGCATCAATACCACCTTTTGGTGGTATCGATGCCCCTTGTTATTATTGTACCAAATTGTGTTTCCTTGTAACAAGTTGTGTACATACACATTTTGTATAAATGTACCAATTTTTTATTGTCTGCCAAACTGACATCGATACCACCTAAAGGTGGTATGGATGCCCCTTGGTGAAATAGCGTAATAAAAAAGGTATGTACATTTTTTTCTTACAAAATTGTAATAATTTGTGTACATTTTGTACTAATTAGTGTATATATACAAATCTTTGTTATTATTGTACCAAATTATGTTTCCTTTGTGCCAAATTGTGTATGTACACAATTTCTTACCATGTAACATTTTGTGTATATATATTTTTGTGTTACAAACTTGTAAAGATTTATGTACATGATTTGTAATAAATATGTACCGCTTTTTACCCAGTAAACAGTGCATCTTTGTAATAAAAAAGTATATGCATTCTTCTATTACAAAATTGTACCAATTTATGTACCGCTTCATGTACAATTTGTGTACCGCTTTTTACATCTGCCTTTTTTTAGCCTATATTTAAAGGTTGTTTCCTAGAATCCCCGAAAAAAACACAATTCATAATTACTGTAAATGTGGCGGAACAAAAAAAACGAAAACACAGAAATCCCACAACTACTACCGACGTGGCGGAACTGAAAATACGACTTATATAATATTAAATTATTAATAATTTTTTTATAATTTAATCAGAAAACATATAGGATAATATTATACATATATTATGTCACATGACGTCAGTGCATGAAGTCGAGCTCACTTGGGCGACACGTAAGATCAGACATGCATCTAATAGCCTGCCATTTTTCAAAATTGTTACTGGCGTCGATACACATAAAATAAAACCCACCTCTTTCGCGCCGGCGCTGTTTGTTTGCTTTGCTCTTCATTATTACCGGTTTCTGCATATCTCAAAATTTTGTTAAGGATTTTGCTTTGCATTGCTCTTCTCCGTATAAAAGAAAATTTGTAAGTAAATCAATCAGCAGAAGTTCGTAAATTTCAGGAGAGAGAGGGAGATTGATGGGGCGATACGGCGTCGATGCGGCGGTGATACCGTACAAGGTGAACGACGAAGCCAATGGGTGGCGTGACATCAACTATTCACCGCTCTGGCAGGATCGCTTTTTTCACATCCTCGCCGCCCTTTACTTTCTCATCGCCGTCGTTGCTATTGTATGGCATCGCCTCCCTTTTCCCATTACTATTATATTTATTTATTTACTTACTTGTAAGTAATTAGGGTTTATCTCTGCTTGATTGGCGTTGTCTAGGAACACTTATGATTATTGCTTACAATAAAGATTCGGTTTCAATTTCATTACTTTTACGTAACATAAGAAGATTCTCTTGATGTCGTTGTCATGAATGGCTACTTTCATTTACAATCTTTGTTCGCAACTCGTTTATTTGTTGGTTTTCACAGGTTCAATTGATACGGATACATTTGAGAGTTCCTGAGTTTGGTTGGACCACGCAGAAGGTCTTCCATTTACTAAATTTTCTGGTGAATGGGGGTCTGTATATCTCAAAATTTTTGTTTATCACTTTTTCCCAATTTAATTGTGTTTGTGTATTTATCACTGTTTTATTTGTATGACAGTTCGTGGGCTAGTCTTTGTTTTCAGGCGGAATGTGCAAGGCTTGCATCCAGAGGTTTGTGATATTGGATTGCGCGCTCTGTTCTTTTATATTCTCGGGCATGAACTATTCATAGTATGTTGCTTAAGGTTGCTTACTTGCATTTTTGTTAGATTCTTCAACATGTCTTGCTGGACATGCCAAGTCTAGCCTTCTTCACGACATATGCACTTCTGATTTTGTTTTGGGCTGAGATCTACTACCAGGTTAGATTAATATTATTTGTGCTTTGCCAGACATGCGGTCTTTATTGTTTTGAAACAATTAACTTTATCTTAATTCTGCATATCCTGAATCAGGCACGTGCCGAATCAACTGATGGACTTAGGCCAATTTTCTTTGCAATAAATGCGGTGGTTTATACGATTCAGGTGAAGTATTTTTTCCTTATTTTGGTATAAGTGCATGGAGAAGGAGAATTGGAAGTTGGATTCTTTCTACAGGAAGCTAGTCATATTTTGTAAAAAAAAAAAAAACTTGCTTAATTATTTAGTTTGACTAATTTGTTCAAATTCTGTAAATCTTTAGCTGAGATGAGGGTGGCAAATTTTGACAGTGGATTGGTGCTGTTTGGTGACTTTGTGAATACTGTGAATGGGATCATATCACTAAGCTTATTTTTCATAAATGTTCTTCCTTTTTCTTGGAAGGAAAGTCTAAATATCGTGCTCCCCGTCGTAGGCTGATTTTATGCTTTAGTTCTTTAATTGTATGGGAATCTAACTAGGAAATAATCAAGGGTCCAATTTGCGGTGTCAGTAAATAAAACAAAGAACTTCATATTTATGAGGTAAATATTGGGGTTTGGTGTAATTAACTGAAGAAAAAACACATTTCAACATCAAGGAGAAAGGTAAATTTGGGATGATTAAAATTACTCTGTTTAGGATTCCTTCCAGTCCAGCATGTCTGATTGCAAGGAGTGCTAATTATGAAGATGATGAGTTAGCTAAAAAGGGGATTGGGTGAGATGAGGATAGATTTAGGGGAGTGTAGGGTCTGTTTTTGTACTGGGTTGTAAGCTAAGGATTGATTGTATCGACGGGTATTTAAGTCCCTTTTAATAAAACTCAAGGCACTCTTTTCCTCCTTTCGCTGATTGTCTTTCCTCCTCATCAGGGGTAGAAATAGACAGTTATGAAGGGTTTTTTTAATGAGGTCTCCTTTTCTTATCAAATATATATATATGTCCAGAATAATTTCTACGTTTGAAGGTATGTTCTTGCAACAGTATACCCTGAGTCATCTCCTTATCCTCCTTATTTTTGTGGTTTAAGTAGCTTGTTATTCTCCTGTTCTTGTTTTCTATTCCAGTTACTCACAAGGCATTTGTGTCTTTATTCATTCATATGTCATATAAACCTCTAATAAGTTGAACCTGTTGGCATTGGTTGTCATGGCATACTCTGAAGTTCCTTTTCGTAGCTATTGCCTCCAAAAAGTCAAGTATTCTATTGCCACTAGGCAGTGACGGGGCTCCCTTAGGGCCCAAGGGGGCCTAGGCCCCTGTTAAAAATTTTAAATATTTAATAAGTTTTGCTTTAATAGCATTTTTCGTCCCTATAAAAATAAATAAGTAAATTAAAAACTATAAGATCTTATTAAATGTATAATTAAGTAGGGACTGAATTAAAGAAAGATGGGCCCGTGCTTTCAAACAATTTTGGTATAATAACAATTTTGGTCTTACAAGTTCAAATATTAGACAAATTAGGCATTGTTCCTTGAATTTTGAGTTTAATACTTGCTAAACCCTTATATTTTTGAAATTTCAATATTTTAGCCCCTCCTAATGTTCGATCCTAGCTTCGTCCCTGCCAATAGGGATTTGAGTTTGACACCTATTCTATAGTCCCAGCTTTCAATATGCTAAAATGATAAATGCTTTATGCATCACTTAATATTTCTTTTCCTTTTTGGCTGTACTCTTGTCAACTCTTAGTCATGATTTAAGACACTAGTCACACTATGTGTAAGTTACTTTAGCAATGAAGTCAGATAGTTTGTAGTGCTTCAGTATTCCATTTCTGCTAGTTTGTTTATTTAGTGTGATTAGTGGCTCTGACCTGTAACAATTGTTTTTAAATTTTATTTCACATTACCTTTAACCTGGTTAGAATTTCTCATTAATTTATCTTGCTTAATTTATGTGTCAAGCTATGTTCAACGAGACTCTGACCTGTGTGTGCTGCGCAATTTTTTTTTTGCAATAGCTTCCTTTTTCTTATTACTTAACACAGTTTCTTCTGCTGGAATATGCCAACAAGCTACCCTGATGCTGGCCTCTGTAAATCACAGTCAGATGGGAGTTAGATTATAAAAAATCTTGTTAGATAGGTTAGAAGATAATATTTCCTTTACTAGAACAGTGTATAGGGTGTAAATGGCACTTTTTGTAGAACTTAGTAGCAAATTGGACCTACAGTATAACATTTTTTCATCCTAGCACGTTCAGTCATTATTTAAGCCTTGTTGGAAAGTGTTTCATGCTTGATTTTCTTTGGAAGTGTGACTTTTGATGAGGGAATTGATTTCAGATTGCAATGTGGCTGGTATTATGGTGGAAGTATATCCCGGTTTTGGTCGTTGTATCGAAGATGTTCTTTGCTGGTATGTATTTGTTGTATCCTTAGTATATTTAATAGGTAACACCATTGAGTAATTTAGTATGGTCTCTAAATTCATCATGGATAATCACTTGGTAAATTGGAATGCTTTATAGATAGAAATTGCATGGTATTTTGTTTCGATAATGAATGGAAGTTTTGATCCCGACATACATAAATGGGCAGGTGTGTCATTGTTTGCAGCCCTTGGATTTTTACTATATGGTGGAAGGTAATTTTGCCATGTATTGTATTTTAGTGAACATTTATGCTAATTGTTGATAATTCAGTTGGCAATTATGGAACAGTTACTATTTTATTGATAAATAAGTTCTTGGGTATTTGGTACTTTTTGGAGAAAATTATTGTTGACCTTTTTTTATTTAATATCACGTATATCCTAATTACAGTTTCTCCCCTTTATTCCTTAAGAAAACAGTGTATCCATATCATAAATATACTGTGTTTTGTGTGAGCATGGAAAATATATATATACACATTTATAACTTGTTCAATCCTTGCAGGCTTTTCTTAATGTTGCAGCGGTTCCCTGTAGAGTCCCAAGGGCGGCGTAATAAGTTGCAAGAAGTACGTATTTACTTTGATAGTAGATTTGGGTTATGAGCCCCACGATTTGGCCTTCTATTTACAAGTTTTTATTGTTCTTTTCTTTTTTACTTGGGCAGGTTGGTTATGTGACCATCATATGCGTCTCATGTTTCCTAGTCAGATGCATTATGGTAGATTACTTATTTCCTTTCTGGCTTTACTAATTCTGTAGACCTTTGTGAAATTTCTAGATATGTAAAATGTTTAGCACTCTTGTTTCAAAATGGAAGTACCTTAGTTGAACCTTCAGCTGCTAGTAGGTTTAAATTATTGACGTCCAAAGCTTTTTCTAATATGAGCTATATTGTTATGTTCTGTTTTAGATGTGCTTTTCTGCATTTGACAAAGCTGCTGATCTTGATGTTCTGAACCATCCAGTTCTAAACTTCATTTATTACCTGGTATGTTTAATGAATATCCTGGATCATGTTGGTGATTTTCTCGCAATTGAAACAGTCATTGAAATACAGTTGCATAATCCTTCTTATTGTCATATCAAAACTGAAAGGATTTCCACTTTCTGTTTTCCTTGTTAGTTTGTTGTTAACTTTAATGCATGTTTCAAGGAATTTGGTATGCAACTTACAAGGCTTTGCATCAGATTGTTATTTGGAAGAATGTTACCCATGAGTGTAGTTGGTGATATTTTCTTCATGTCCTCCTAATTTTATTCCCATCATCATCTCTTGCTTTTCATCGCTTATATATAGTCATTTTGGTGAGTAGGCTAGAGGCTAATTCTAGGTGTCTCTGTTAAACATGTATACGAATACGACCGTTTAAAAGAGGGGAAACTGAAAGACAAATGGAGTGTATTTGTTTTTTGTTTTGCTATATAAATTGGGAGGGATTACTGAAGTGATGATGTGTTTTAACCTTACAAAAATTGATAGGAACTGGTATTGGTAATTCTATCCGTTACCTGGTGATATCTCGTCAAAATAGTTTTGCGTGCATGCGTTGGAAGCTTACTTTCTTTAATATGTTCACTTCAATGCGCATCAGTGAAGGGAAAATCATTCCCCCATTTTTCTTGGGTGTTGTTTGTTCCTTAGAACACTGGGTTGAGCCAGCCCGTTCTATGTTTTTTCTTATGGGAAGTATTTTAATGTTTTTCATGGGCAGTTGGTGGAGATATTACCTTCAACATTGGTCCTTTTCATTTTGCGGAAGTTGCCACCAAGCCGAGGCATTACCCAGTATCATCCGATACACTGATCTTCACAGGTCGACGATGACACAGAAGAACCGATCATAGTAATGATGTTCAACATGGCTTCTGTACCCTGCAAAGGAAGCAAAATAGGTACATGAACTCTGCAACATTTTAATGTGTTGAAAGTAAGAAGGAAGGTTGTAGATTCTGATAATAAATTGATACCATTTTCGGAGAGCCTGTGTGTACTAACAAATATGTATGTATCTAAAGATGTTTGTGGAAATACATAGATGAAACTAAGACATGCATAAATATGAGACATACTTAGGAAGA
Organism: Hibiscus trionum; assembly: GCA_030270665.1. Lineage (NCBI taxonomy): Eukaryota > Viridiplantae > Streptophyta > Magnoliopsida > Malvales > Malvaceae > Hibiscus > Hibiscus trionum. The sequence continues at coordinate 1,641,032 of BSYR01000050.1, forward strand.
TTGATGTGCGTTACTTGTTTGCTTGATGTTGCTGAATATATATATATATATATATAGCCAACTTCATGAAGGTTTGACTTGTTAGTAGAACAAAAACCTACCATTCTAAGCCTCTTCGATTTGAACCTGATTCTATTTTGCTTGGTCATGGAAACATAAAAGGTTAAATTTTGCTTGTACACTGTGGCCAGAGCATGGAAGGCTCCCCCAAAAAGAGGAATTTCTTTTTTGGATAAAATAAAAGAGGAAAATTTACTTTATGCCCCTTAAATCTTTTCTTTTATGTATACATGACCCTCAAAAACTTTGAAAATTTTATAGCCGGGTCTTTGAAAACTAGAGTATTTAATTTTTTGACAATTAGTAATTTAGTTCTTGTACTAGTCTATACATCGGTTAAGTTTGAATTTCTTTAAACATAATGGCATAAAATTAATGGAAATCAACCAAATCAGTATGTATAAATTTATGGACAATTTGGGTGGAGGCAAGGGCGAGGGGATTCTCCGACCCTACACCTGATTTCCGGCAACGCATTCAGGACTGTCGTGGTGTTCTTAAACGAATCTATTTTTTTAAATAAAAAATAATTTAAATATATGTAATTACATATTTCCCCAATATTGACATGGAATCGATGTGACAGCTAGTTCAGACCAGACCAGACATCTATCCCGCCTTAACGTGAACTCAACTACTTCAATCACCCTTTTCGCCACATGTCTTCCATTTTTATTTTATTTTATTTTATCACTCGTTCCAAGTAAGGTCTTTTTCCAGTTGCAGCCTGCAGGTGATGATCTCCAACTGTTCAAAAAATAATGTCATTAATTAGTTGCTAAGGTTTAACTTCCAATTCATATTCCTTGCCCTATTAGTGTCCAAAATTTGAGCATTCAAAATCTGGGACCTATACATATGACTAAATTTAAATTAAAAAAAAGGAACTAAACTGGGTTAAACAGAAAATTAGACAACCCCAAAGCAGGGTGTTGAAGAAAAATATTTATGAGTGCTTATCCTTTGCTTTCAATTCTTTCACCCATCTCCCGAGACTGCTTCAAAAACACACTCTCCTCTCTCTCTCTCTTGAATTATTATTACATTACATTCATTCAACACAGGCAGACAGATCTAATTCTCTACCATTCAACTTGCTTCAGCTCAGCCTCCAGGCTCCAGTAGCTGTTGTCTGTTTGTTTTTTAACCTCCAAACCCTTTTGATTCAACGTGAATTGCCAAAAGAAATGAGGATGTTAACAAGCTCACGTGAAACACTACACCTGCTTTGTCCGTGAGTGTTTTCAAGGCTTTCCCATGCATCCAGATCTCAAGTTTCGCCTCAAATCTGGTTTTTCCATGCTTTCCTTTTAATTTCTGAAGATCAAACAGATGGAACAACTTTCTTCAAGTTCAAGCTACTGCTTTCTTCTCACCATCTTCATCATCTTCAACCTTTCTCTCCCCCCCGTTGTGAAATCAGGGGATGCTGAAGCGCTTTTAGCTCTGAAATCAGCCATTGATCCTTTCAATGCACTACAATGGCAAGGCACCCATGTTTGTTCATGGAATGGGGTCAAACAATGCATGCATGGCAGAGTGACAAAGCTTGTTTTAGAGCACTTAAACTTGACCGGTTCACTCCATGCATCCAGCTTGATTTTGAACCAGTTGGATCAGATTAGAGTGTTGAGTTTCAAAGGCAACTCGATTTCAGGCCAAATTCCTGACCTTTCCGGCCTACTCAACCTCAAGTCACTTTATCTCAACACCAACAACTTCACTGGCAAATTCCCAGAATCACTCTCGGGTTTACACCGCTTGAAGATCATAGTTTTGGCTGAGAATCACATCGCCGGTGAAATCCCCGTTTCTTTGCTGAAACTCAAACGATTGTACACTCTTTATTTACAAGACAATAGCTTGAGCGGTTCAATCCCACCATTGAACCAGACCAGCCTCAGGTTCTTCAATGTGTCGAACAATCACCTCGACGGTCAAATCCCGGTGACACCGGTTCTGGTTCGGTTCAACGTGTCTTCGTTTTCAGGCAATGCCGGTCTTTGTGGGGAGCAGGCCGGGAAGCCGTGTGGGAGAACCAGTTCAGGGCCGGCAATCAGCCCAGCTTTAGCCATTAATCCAAGCTCAAACCACAAATCAAAGAAAGGAAACAAGCTGATTTTCATTGTTGCAGCAAGTGTTGGTGGGTTTTTGCTGTTGTGTCTGCTCTGTTTCTTTTTCATATGTTTTGTTAGAAGAAAACATGGTAACGGCGGGTCAAAGGATGTTAGAAGCAAAGGGGTTGCTACAAATGAGGAGACCGAGGGAGGGGAAACCTCCGGCGGCGGCGGGGATCAGAGTGGGAAACAAGGGGGGTTTTGGGAAAGTGAGGGACTAGGGACTTTGGTGTTCCTAGGAGCAGGGGATCAACAAATGAGTTACAGTTTAGAAGATCTGTTGAAAGCATCGGCCGAGACATTGGGGAGGGGTTCAATGGGGAGTACGTACAAAGCCGTGATGGAATCCGGGTTCATCGTGACCGTTAAAAGGTTGAAAGATGCTAGATATCCGAGATTGGAGGAGTTCAAGAGACACATGGAGTTGATCGGACGGCTGAGACACCCTAATTTGGTTCCACTCAGAGCTTATTTCCAAGCCAATGAAGAACGGTTGCTCGTATATGATTATTTCCCTAACGGCAGCCTCTTCTCCCTCATTCATGGTATGTACGTCACTTAAAAATGCGTGTCTTAAGTTCTACGTTTTTAAGTGGTGTCGCAGTGTAGCTGTATCGTACCCTGTCGTAACGCAGACCTATCCTCACTTAAGTAGTTTAGTCCAAATAATTAACTATATGGAATAATACGGTTCGAATTGGTTTTCGATTTCTTTCTTAGAGTTACATGTTTATTTTTATTACGGTGTAGGAACAAGAACCTCCGGTGGTGGAAAGCCTCTTCATTGGACTTCATGTCTCAAAATTGCAGAGGATTTAGCTACCGGATTGCTTTACATCCACCAAAATCCGGGATTAACTCATGGCAATTTGAAAGCCTCCAATGTTTTGTTAGGCCCCGACTTCGAATCATGCCTCACTGATTACGGTCTCACTTTGTTCATAGATCCAGACTCAGCGGAAGAGCCTGGTGCAGCCACGTTTTTCTATAGGGCACCCGAATGTCGAGACATCCGGATATCATCAACTCAACCAGCCGATGTTTACAGCTTCGGTGTTCTTCTCCTGGAGCTCCTAACAGGCAAAACTCCCGACCAGGACGTTGTTGAAGAACACGGGTCGGATCTCCCGCAATGGGTAAGATCAGTTCGTGAAGAAGAGAACGAATCTGGGGATGAGCCTACGTCAGGTAACAGAACATCCGAGGGGAAGCTTCAAGCTCTTTTAAACATTGCAATGGATTGTGTTGGAGTTGCACCTGAAAACCGCCCCCCAATGCGAGAAGTTCTGAGGATGATCAGAGATATAAGAGCCGAGGCTCAAGTTTCGTCAAACAGTAGCGGCCATTCGCCCGGACGATGGTCAGACACCGTTCAGAGCTTGCCTAGAGAGGAACATACAAGCATATAACAAAGCATGTGATATAAGATTTTTGCAGACCAATTCTTTCATAATTCTTCCACTGTCTTATAATTGTAGAGTTTGTGCTGTAAAGGTTTTCCTTTTGCAGCTTTTGATGATTTGGTTCACTGTATTTTGACATGCATTGGATTCAACATGAATTCTGAAACTTGAGCATTTTGCTTCAAAAGATGCATAATTGTACCTGAAAGTACACATGCAGTAGATTTACATCAACAAATACACCCAACTATGGAGTTTTCTAGCATGCGGCCGCCTAATATACGGCTAAGAAATGGCGTTACTGGAAACATTATAAGATATATAATGTATTCGGTAAAGCGCTACCGGATATGTTGTTATGAAATGATGTACCCGGTAAAAAACACTAAAAAAATGGTAACCGGCAAATTTAAGTTATCGGTCAGACATAACAAAACCGGTAATTTTATCTATTTTGTTATACAAATATCAATATAATCGGTAGCGCGGAAATTGTTGATAATGTTTGAGCTGATGGGGCCTCGGAAATTCCCACTATAACAAAACCGGTAAAATTACCGATTTTGTTATCCGAATATCAATATATTCGGTAGCACCTATATTGTTGATAAATTTGAGCTGATGGGGCCTCGGAAATTCCCACTATAACAAAACCGGTAAAATTACCGATTTTGTTATCCGAATATCAATATATTCGGTAGCGCCTAATTTGTTGTTAATTTCGAGCTGATGGGGCCTTGGAAATTCCCACGATAACAAAACTGGTAAAATTACCGATTTTGTTGATCCGAATATCAATATATTCGGCAGCGTCTAATTTGTTGTTAATTTCGAAAGTATCCATACTTTTGAAAAGTTTATCGATACTTTTTTATCAATATATCCGGTACTAGGGTAACCTAATAGGTAGCCAATAAAAATCGATACTTTAAACAATATTATCGATATTTTAATAAAAACATTGGAACTGGTTCAATTGTGGGTCGATAGTATGGACACTTAAATAAAACATATGGATACTTATATTAAATGTGTCGATATGTTTATTAGAAGTATGGATACTTTCTTTTACTTGCAGGAAAAATATGGATACTTATATCAAATGTTTGGATACTTCTAATATTAAATCGAATGAAAATCCCAATAAACGAATAAATGCTTAGCAACCTGGCCTTTGAAATAAAAATCTGACGAAATACTAAGTTCACAACCTGGCCTTTCAAATGAACAGAAGGTAAAACACAGTAATGGAGTGATGAATAACACATGTGACGAAAAACGAGATGGCAACGGAAAGAAACAAGAAATTGAGAAGAAAGAAAAGATTGATCTTCTAATATTTTATGTGCAATGCAAAGACCAAGCCGGATTGTTTCTAATATCATGTAATGGGGTTTTATGATATTGGAAACAATCCGGCTTGGTCTTTGCATTGCACATAAATATTAGACCATCACTTTTCTTTCTTCTCAATTTCTTGTTTCTTTTCGTTGGTGGCAAAAAGGATCTTGTCCCTTCAAGCCTCCTCCCTTCAAGTCCCCCTGCCACCCATGGAACTTGTTCCAGCACCAGCTTGCTGTCCAACCATCTGTGCATATGGTCGCATCTCAAACTTGACCTTTTGGTTGCCTAATGAACAAAATTTTTTTGTATAAGTATGAGCAGAAGTGTATCTTGTTATTAATAATAGAAGAAAATGATAGAGAAAACCTTGGAGATGGCGGTTGAAGATGTGTATGTCTTCTTTTTCAGCCATATAACCATATAGTTGGAGCTGGTTGGATGGAGGGGATGGAGCATGACGTTGCCAAGCATCTAACCCAAAACCTTGGGCAGCAAACTGGTTATGCAAACGCTGAGCATCTAGATAACCTCTTGCCGTGCTCTCAAAAATCAGAAGGCTCATCCCACGATGGCCTTCTAGACCATATGAATGGCGAGCCTTGGCAACAGCACCATAGGAACTGAAATAGTCGAGAAGCTGTTGGTTTCCCATACCAATTCACTGAAGCAAGCAGAAAATTAAAAAAAGAAGTTAAGTATTAAAATATAATATTAATGAAAACATAATTCAGAAGTTATATAACTACCTTCCCATCTCCATCTCTATGAAGCTTTGTGTTCATAATCATCACCATGGGTGGCCAGAGTATTTGGTGATGAGCTTCCTGGTTGCTTGAAGGCGGAGGGGAGACAATAGCAGCATCATTACTCAGACCACTCCATTGGCCTGAAGCTTGACCTTGAGGAGTAGCCGAAGTACCCCTTCTTCGCAATTCCTCCTCCAACATCTGACCAAGGAGGCGATGAATGTTCAGCTTTGGTCCTCCTTTGGTTTTTGCATGGGTGAGTAGGGACTGAAGGCCACGAAACTTGTGAAAGGCACCAAGACCTCCGTGGCATGTTGGACACAACCATTGAGTAGAAGGGTCGTTGATAGAGTTCATTCGATCGAAGGCCTCGAATAACCTCTTGAAGCATTTGCTGGATTTCATTGCCTCGTGGCTTAGTTGTTCGTCATTATCAGAATCAGAATCAATATAGAAATCATCATCACTGTTTGATGATGTCTCGAAATCAATCTTCCTCTTTGCCAAAGGCTGAGGATTTTTACCCGAACTTCTGCTTGAACTCATTGTATAATAGAAGATTGTGAAAGAGAACTGATTATAAAAGTAAACGAAAGGGTTGAGTAGATTAATTTAAAGATGTTGTGAAGAGTAAATAACTCCGGAGTTGTTAATTTATAGGCAATTTCCGTTTGGGAGGGAAAGTGATAATGCATGAAACTGAAAAGGCAGATTCAGATGAGAGATTCGTTCATTCTCCTCGTTTCCTGGGTTATAGAAATAAATGAGGAGAAGGTACATGAACAGAACGGTGCATGTGATACATTGGAAAGACGCGAAACTGAAAAGGTAGAATCATATCCGTTCTTCTCCTCGTTTCTGGGGTTATAGAAATAAATGAGGAGAACTACCCAATAAATGAAGGTCATGAACGGTGCATGCGTGATACAAGTGAAAAGACACGAAACTGAAAAGGAAGAATCAGATTCGTTTCGGGGATTAAGGGTTTCAGCTTTATACAGGATGAGCAGTAAACGGTGCATGTGATACAAGTGAAAAGACATAACACTGCAATGCAAAGTTGTAGAAGTGTATAATGAAAACGGTAATAATAAACCAGATACATTGATGTAATGAATAAAGAATACAATAAAAATATACCGGAAACATTAATGTTTTTGCAAACGTATCGATAATTACATTAAAACATGGAAAAAAGTATCGAAAATCTTGTTCCCAGTAAGCTATGGGAAGCCTTTAGTTTTTCTTAATTATCGATATTTTTGTAAAAGCATCGATATTTTCGAACGATATTCGTACCAGAAACATTGATTTTCTTTCAAAAGTATCGGGTTTTTTATTAATAGTGTGTAAATCGTATCGAAACTTTTGTTCCAGTATGCAATGGGGATCCATATGTGAATAAAAAGTATCGATAATTGTTTTCAAATAGGATTAAAGTATCAATAATTTCGACCATATTTGCTAACGCAGCATGTAATTTTACAACAGGATCGATAATTTTGACCATATAATTTTGACCATATTTGCTAACTTATCATGTAATTTTATAACATAATTTGTAAAGAAGTTTAATAGGAAACAAAGAAAAAGAAAGACAATGATCTGAACTTCATTGAATCTAAGTGCAAACAAGCTTACAATATATAGAGCATGCATGGGCTCATGCAACAACCCTAACCATACGTAACTGCACTTAACAAACTCCTAACAGCTAAACTGCTCAGCTAACAGACTTGGATTACTATAGAATCTTAACATAATTGGAAGATAATTTCAGAAGTTTATGGTTAATCCGAATCATCGTAGTCAGTGGACACGTCTGAACTTAGGTTTAGTTCTTCGATCAGCTGTTGTTTTCTTTGTCTACACCTGTACATAAAAAGTTGCAGCTCCTCCGCAGCCGCATCAACATCCGGTGAAGATGGTGCGTGTTCAGTGTTCAGAGCAGGTTGTACGGGTGCAGACGTACTACCTTCGCAGGCGTTGACGTCGTCAAACTTAACATTTAAATCGACATCTCTAGCTCCGACGGAATTGAGCCGGTCATACATGTTACAAACGTCTGTTTCGTTCGTAAGCTTCATAACGTAGTGCGTTTCGTTTGCTGACGGTGTTGGGATTCGACATTCCATGGAAGAAATTTGTTTGTCGGTGTGTTTACTAACCTCGATTGTTGTCAACTGTATTAAATCTTTCAGTAACTTTTTGATGATGATTGTTGACTCAAAATAAGTATCGAGAAAATAAAATGTTGCCTGAAATTTTGCCATAAGGTGAGCAAAGATTGGGTGTTTAGAGAGAATTTGGAATGAGTAAATGATGGTGGAATTCGTGGGTATTTATAGGAAAGAAAAAACACCACATAAGTAAATTTAACTCGAATGAAAACTTTAATAAGTTAATTGAGAGAATCCTTTGTTTGTGAAAGTTTCGATAATTTTTATCGTAAAGGACAGAAAGAATCGATATTTTCGAGCAGATTCGCTAACGTATCATGGAATTTGACAACAGTATCGAAACATTTTCAGAAAGGGAGAAAAATTGTATCGAAACTTTATTTCCAGTAACCTATGAGAATCCTTTGTTTCTGAAAGTATCGATAATTTTTATAGTAAAGGACAGAAAGAATCGATATTTTCGAGCAGATTCGCTAACATATCATGGAATTTGACAACAGTATCGAAACATTTTCAGAAAGGGAGAAAATTTGTATCGAAACTTTATTTCCAGTAACCTATGAGAATCCTTTGTTTCTGAAAGTATCGATAATTTTTATAGTAAAGGACACAAAGAATCGATATTTTCGAGCAGATTCGCTAACGTATCATGGAATTTGACAACAGTATCGAAACATTTTCAGAAAGGGAGAAAATTTGTATCGAAACTTTATTTCCAGTAACCTATGAGAATCCTTTGTTTCTGAAAGTATCGATAATTTTTATAGTAAAGGACACAAAGAATCGATATTTTCGAGCAAATTCGCTAACGTATCATGGAATTTGACAACAATATCGAAACATTTTCAGAAAGGAGGAAAATTGTATCGAAACTTTATTTCCAGTAACCTATGAGAATCCTTTGTTTCTGAAAGTATCGATAATTTCTATCGTAAAGGACAGAAAGAATCGATATTTTCGCGCAGATTTGCTAATGTATCATGGAATTTTACAACAGGACCGAAACATTTTCAGAATGGGGGAAATATGTATCGATAATCTACTACAATTTATTGCACGTTAACTTTGTAGGAAGGAAGAAATAAATGCTGTTACTGCTTTCAACCACCATCAACCACCACCACCTACCGAATTTAGTACCTGAAAATGAAAGCAACACACAACTCCTGTGCAGGAAAAGTTTGGACCACTTCAACCGATCGTGTTTAAGAAAATGGAAGATACTCCATCCAACGATGTTAATGGTAGCGGGAATTTGCAAGATGAAAAGTTGATCGTTGATGATTCAGAACGGTTGGTAGGTCAGCTCTTATCTTCACGTGAGGAAGCATGGAATTTTTACAAGGAATACGCAATGAAACATGGTTTTAGTGCACGGCGAGGAACAACACGGCTGGATGGCGAAGGGAATGTGAAGACACAAGAATTTTGTTGTTCAAAAGAAGGTTTTAGGTCTTCCAAAGTTGAAACTTTTAATCGTCAACGTGCTCTTACGCTAGTAACACGAACAGGATGCAAGGCCAAAATCGTTGTCACAGCAACAAAAACAAAAGATCAGTGGGTTCTAAGTAAGTCTTTCGACGAACATAATCATGACTTGTGCACACCTCTTATGAAACCATTTATGCGTTCAAATAGAGCTGTGAGTGAGGCTGATGTGGTTGAGGCAACAACGTTGAAAGATGTTGGTGTTGGGACATCAAAGGTAATGAATTATTTCATGAATCAGGCAGGGGGATTTCATAATGTTGGATTTACTAGTAAAGACCTGTACAATGTACTTGATAAAGGTAAAGCAAAGGAGCTTGTCAATGGGGATGTGAATGCACTCATTGCTTACTTTGATTACAAGAAAGAAGATGATCCGGGGTTTTTTATGACATACTCCACATATGAATCAGGGGCATTGCAGCATCTTATTTGGTCTGATTCAACATCGAGATCAGATTACACTTACTTCGGTGATGTTATTGCGTTCGACACAACTTACAAAGGTAATTACTATGCACGACCAATTATGCCTATTGTCGGTGTCAATCATCACCATAGCACAATAGTATTTGCTACTGCGATAATAGCTGACGAAACGACTCAATCGTTTGAGTGGGTGCTGCAAAATTTTCTACAAGCCATGATGAATAAATCGCCTCTTTCAGTTGTGACAGATGGGGATAGGGCAATGCAGAGGGCTATCAAATGTGTTTTCCCTTATGCTAAGCACATATTATGTTCCTGGCATCTATCTCGCAATGTACAAGCTAACATTGGTGACATCAAATTTAGCACAGCATTTAATAGATGTATGAGTTCGTGGCGGACAATAAGCGAATTTGATAGTGAATGGTCTAGGGTGATTTCCGAATTCAACGTCGAGAAGCATCCATGGGTGATTGAGAAGGGAAATACTCGGAACTTATGGGCTCAAGCATATCAAACGGGTCATTTCTTTGCGAATTTGCGATCCACACAAAGAAACGAGTCATTGAATGCTGCACTCGGACGTGCCCTGATAAAGAAGAAGACATATGTAGACGTTGTTCGTACAATTGAACAATCTATTGGTAAAATGCGTATCAACGAGTTGGAAGCAGATTTCTTAAGTTCGCAGACAACGCCCTTCCAGATCACTAAACTCACAGACCTAGAAAGCCATGCTGGTGAAATTTATACGCGAGCATCATTTGGTCTCTTCCAAGACGAACTTCAAGAGGAGGCCTTGTACCGGATTGACGAACATATTCAGTCCTTATCAGATGAATGTCAACATTTTGTTCTGTCAAAGTACAAGGAAAGGAACATTAGATTTGACGTATCTTTTGATATTGTCTCGGAAAGCGTCACATGCTCGTGTAGGAAATTTGAGACTGTAGGAATTCCATGTTGCCATCAACTGCATGTTCTGAAGCACTTGGATTACACATGTATTCCAAAGTCTTTGATTTTAAGTCGATGGACGAAGGATACGAAGGCTGCTGCACCAAGTTTCCTTGACTTCAATGTAGCACCTGAAGTTATGCAAATGGCACGGTTCGCTGCCCTACGTGCAACGCCAAGTCATTTTTGCTACATTGCATCAAAGACAGATGCATCTTTCATAACCGCAAGAGATGAGATGAAAAGACTAACTGCCGAATTTGAACACTCGTTCGGTTTGAAAGATTCAAGTAAACGACGAAATGTTGATAATGGGGTTCGCGTTGGGGACCCTAAAAGAAGACAAGGAAAGCGAAAAGTAGTCCAGAAGAAGATGGTCCAGAAGAAAAGTAGGCATTGCTCGTTCTGCGGAAATGAGGGACATAACAAAGTAACGTGTCCTAAATTAAAGCTGGGTCTGGATTCTTTTACACAACCTACCTCATCTGACTTTTTTGATAACGATACGGAATGGTCCTACAGCCGCGTAGATGAGGATTATAATGTGAGTTACTATATCTATTCTACAACATATTGTCTTCAATTTTTTATGGTTAATTTTAATATCAATCACTTGTTTACGTCTCAGGGCAACGAGGACATTTGGAATACAACAAGTACAGATAAACAGACATTGTGACTACATACAACAATATTTATTCAAGATTGTTACATATAGAAATGATATAAAATTCAAATGTATAAAGAGTTATTTTTAACAAATTCGCGAACAGTACTCTGCTCATTCGCCAACTTTTCGAAATATTCTCGGATTCTTCCGCCCTTTTCTGTGGATATATAAAAATAAGGCAACTTAGCAGACTGTCAACATGTTCAATATATTAATAAACCAATGGAATAAGTCACATATGTAACTGTCATACCTAACGCATTGTCGTTGCAAGATGAATGGTTATAAGGATGCGGTCATATGTAGCTGTATTCCTATAAAGAAACCATAAATTAACAAAATAATAGCATATTACCTTATTAATAAATTGCATGGACAAAATATAACTCACTGGATTAGATTTCATTTTCTCGGTAGAATCATCCACCAACAGTGTATTCTCCTCTTTGAATTGAGGATACTCATTCCAAACTTGATGCAAGTCTTTACAGAAGGTGAATTCCTCTTCCTGTATGCACTTTGCTTGACCCTGTTTATAGTAAATTGTGAAACACCAATTTGTAAGAATCATAACAAATTCAATTCCCGAACGCAAATAAGAAGCATCTTACCCAGATGAATATATATTGTTCATATTGTACAGGTAGTTTGTTAAGAGCAAGGTCAATGTTATGCCTGCAATCGTGAACAATTACCACGATAAACTTAAAATTCTTTAAGAGGTCAACGTTAAATGTTAACAATTTTAATCATAACGGTGCGTACCTCAACTTCGATGACAATATTCCAACAACAAAGTTCTCTAAACAAAATTGCATAAATTCTTCTACACCTGGCCTCATTATAACATCTACAACAATATCATGGAATTCAACATAATTGTTTTCTTTATAGCTTAACACAGTCGTAAACAAATTTGAAGACATTTAATTACCTCTGGGAGTTTGTTTTGTATAATATGCAAGGACTCCGTTGATATAAAAAATGACAAGTTTTTTGTTCTGTGTTACAGAAATCATATATCTGTTGGGGTCTTCACTGTCATCATCATCTGAACTGTCTACCTCTTCATCATTCTCCTCTTCCGGCACCGTATTCTCCTCTTCAGGCACCATTGGATTCTCCACTTCTGTTATAAGCATGTCAATAGTCAAATAACCGAATGTCAATAGTAAATTTAAAGGGTTATTTTACCTATAGGTTTGTATTTGCTTTGAAGGCATTGATTACGGAAGTTGGAGAAGTCAGCACGAAGTGACGAAATATCTGCTCCCATTTGGCCGATTTGGTCATTAATCTCGCCAAAACGAGCATCCATATGCTCGCGGAAATGAACCATGTAAGCCATCACTGACTTCATCGTAATCACCCCTTCGATCTCATCTTCTTGCATCCGCTCGTGGTCTGCTGCTTCAACGTTGTCCACTTGGTCGTTGCCTTGTTCCGCTCCAATTACAGATTTGTTTAGCCAACCGACATTTTCAATAAAATCGTATCCCGCTTTTGTCAAGGTAATCATGTTGATCTTTCGGGATAGTCGAAGAGGGTAGTCAAGATTGAATTGCACTCCTTCCTTCCTCAATATATGGGTAATTATGCATCCATATGGTAGTGAGGTTGTAATGGAGGGACCCTTCTTCACTATATTTAGAATTGTCTCATATATCAGTTTTGCTATGTTTGGAGCGGTTTTTGATTCATATTTAGACAACCACCAGTAATCACTATCTCGAATTTGTGAAAATTTCCCACCGGAAGGCCGAAGAAACCAAGTGACAAGAAGGTGGAACAATCTGCCCTCCGCACCAAGGTTAATGGGACTATTCTGATCCACACGTTTAATGGTAGGATCTAAAACATGTTCATCAGAATCTCCTATATTCTTCACTCCTATACCAGCAGCAATAGAGGACGCATCTATATATATCTCCTTACCCATGACAGAAGTCGTAATTCCTAATATTTTTCCAGTACTAGGCTAGAGGTCTAATTTTTCATTACTGTAGAAAACTCTAACAAGATTGGGGTAATATTTTGGTTCTACACCAAGCAGTTCAAGCCAGCCCCAATCTGTAAATGTTTGTTTAAACCCAAATTTGTTTTTCTCATCGAAGATGAAGTCCATGTCAATAACACGTTCTGGACGAATCTTTCTTGTTTTGAAATTGCTATCATATTTCAGAAACTCTTCCTTGCTTCTAAAGTTTTGCTTTTCAAAAGAAAAATTTTCTTCAGAAGAACTTACTTGACCATCAGACCTTGCTTTAGAAGATGACTTTATCTTGGAAGCAGTACCTCTCTTACGTTTGGCTGCCACTTTTTTGGGTGCCATTACTACTGTTATATGCACAAGAGGAACGGTTACTCCAAAATCGTGCAAAACCATAACCCTAAAGTACGCAAAATCAGTCTATTTTACTAACCTGTAAATCTGATCTTAGTAATCGTCCTCGTCGGTGTTGATTTTATACCCAGGTTGAACGGTGCAATTTCTCTGAACTTTGCTAATCGTCGTTGGAGTTGAAGAGATCTCTGCTAAAGAATCGATAAAATTTGGAAATGGAGGATTTAAGATTAGGGCTGGGTTAAATAGAAATCTCGCCTAAATTTCAGATTCAGATCGCTACCGGAAACATTGACAAGTGTACCGGTAACATTGATGTAGTCAGTAATGAAAACGGTAAAGACGCAACCGGAAACATTGATTTTGTTTACTTTTATCGACACTTTCAGATCGCTATGTCAGTCCTTATGTTTCAAAAAGTTTCGATAATTTCATCATAAAGGAAAAAAAGTATCGATTTTTTCGGGATTTTTTTATCCGGCTCCATATTTTTCGTTTAAAAGTATCGACATTTGTACTCATAGCGGCACAAAAGAATCGAAACTTTGATTCCAGTAAGCTATGTCAGTCCCTCTGTTTCAAAAAGTTTCGATAATTTCATCATAAAAGAAAAAAAGTATCAATTTTTTCGGGAATTTTTTATCCGGAACCATATTTTTCGTTTAAAAGTATCGATATTTGTTCTCATCGCGGCACAAAAGAATCGAAACTTTTATTCCAGTATGCTATGTCAGTCCCTCTGTTTCAAAAAGTTTCGATAATTTCATCAGAAAGGAAAAATAGTATCGATTTTTTCGGGATTTTTTTATCCGGAATCATATATTTCGCGTAAAAGTATCGATATTTGTTCTCATAGCGGCACAAAAGAATCGAAACTTTGAATCCACTAAGCTATGTTATTCCTTCGGTTTCAGAAATAATCGATAATTGCAGTAAACTATGGCAAGCATTAATTTCAAAAGTATCGATCTTTGTTTAAATTGATTTTTATAGCGTTATTAAAGTCTCCATAATTAGTTTTACATTTTTGCAAATAAGCTATTATTCCAATTACATAATTTACAACAAAGTAACTATGGTAACATAATGTACATAGTGGGAAAACTCCTAATAGTGGGAAAAATTATGGTAACATAATGTACATATATTTGCTTTCAGAAGGAATTATTTTTTCATACGTTCCAGACAAGCAGTTGTGAACTTATCTCTCCTTTTATTACATTCGTGATTTATGAGATCGTTTAAAATTCTCGGACGATCATATTCCCCAACAACCTACATTCAAATTAGGAATCAATGTCAGTGCCAATTTGTTTTTTCAAAAAGTACTTTTCGGACCACTTACCAAATCATCCGGTGACCTCCCATAAAAAATAGCTTCCATCCACATGACCACATACATTCCGCAATCATATCTGTTATAATGCCGCAAAATGTCAAATAGTTAGATAAGCACAATAAATTATTGACTTTTAAATACTCAAATTTCATACCCGTTCGTTTGCACCTTCGTCTTACGGACCACGAATTCTAAATCCGTCGGTGGGACCTTAATCTTCCCAAATTGGGCACAAAAGGCCTCGTCCTCATTAAATTTATGTAAACATTCCAGCTACGTCAAAAAAATTCTTAAATTAGATTACGAAGAAATTATGCATTATAAATTATAAAATGTATCGACACATACTGTTTTCTTGCTTTGTTCCACTCTAGTCCTGTGCCGGATAGAGTTACGTAGACTATCAAAAAACGATGCTACACGATCAACCATATCCAACACCAAGAGACACCAATGATTATTCTCATCGTTTATTGGCATGAAGATCTACAATAAATGTCACACAAGATATTAGAACATTTATTGTTATTATTTAAATACTGAACAACATGTACGCAAAAATACTTTACCATGTCACAATCGGTGAATTTATTATGGTCGATCAATGTATTAGAAAAGAAGCTTATAACATTCGCCACATTTTGACCGTCCATTATCAACCCGGTCTGCATTTAAAAAAAAAACAATCTCTATTAATTGACAAGCCTTGAACAAATTTGACACGAAAATGTGTAAAAATGTAACTTACCACAAAAGCGGCTGGTATATAGCAAATCTTCTGGTTCGCTGAACTATGGTTTTAACGAGCCTATTAATCTTCAGATTAATCTCTATTAATCTTCAGATTCGTAACCCAACAACCAGCCTTTCAAATCAATAATCGGACTTAAAAGCCATTCTCTAGGTTTTAACGAGCCAAGGTCGCCTACTGTGCCGTGTTCGACCCCGTAATCTAGGATAACATCTCTATAGAAGCAATTTTTTGTATTAATTTTTTCCCAAAATTATTTAAATAGCACTCGCAAAGCAATATATATTACTTACGCATCTTCTAACAATCCACTATTCCATACATAATCACACATCGCAGCCTCGATCGAATCAATTCCACTTGGTATTTTGACCTTTGCAGCCTACGATATATCAATACATATTAGCCACAACACAATAATCAAAATGGATGTCATTTGTATTATTCATTTTACCTTTTTATTCTTCTTCTTCTTTGGTGCAGGACACCCTGAATCGAGATCTACATTTATTGCATGATCCGGTGTCCTCATATCTTCATGGTGGACTTCTCTCATATTTTCCTCCCTCTTACTCAATTCTTCTAAATTTTCTTCATCATTTTTTTCTAGTAAGTTCATCATATTTTTCCTCAACATAACTCCTCTTTTTGTTTATTTCAGAACTTAACTTTATCCCCTCATCCATTTTTTTCTACCATTCCAATCACCTCCTTCAACTCACCCCTCAATTCCACCACTTCTTTCACAACACCATCAACCTTTTCCCCCACTTCCCCCTTTAAGCTCTCAATCGCCTGTTCAATTCTGGATTGTCTTTGCAAACAATCAGAAACGGCTTTTTTAACCTCCGCCAACTCAGCCATCAATATGTCATATTTACTTCCCCCTTCATTCTGTTTCACCTTATCTTCTACCTTCTCCTCTTCCTCCTCGCCAACCTTCACAAATAAACTACATTATTAGAGCATCTTTCTTTTTTAAGTCCTTACTAATCTATAAATACTTAAATTACCCATACTTTCTTTTTCGGTAATTCCAACTTTAACTTTGCCATAACTCGAGCAACTTCTTCCTTACCTCATGCAGTGATGCGTGCCACTCCGATTTTTTGGAATGTCGGCACACTTGAAGAATCTGACCAAAAATCAAACAATGCAACCTGCATTTATAATAAACTTTATCATTTTCTATAATAACTATTTACAAAGTTTTCTAAACCAACACCAAGATTCAACTCATTTACCTCTAAGACAACTATGCATCCTTTGAGGTATGTGGGGGGTTTTTGGCCTTTTGAAAACTCTTGATTGCATCAATTAATTTGCCAGTGACATATGACGCCCAATTTAATTCACCTTTCAACCCGGAGTCGCAAATCAACTTTTCACCTTTCAACCCGGAGTCGCAAATCAACTTCATACTTTTCTTGCTCGGGGATGTATCACCCGTTGGACAAAGGAATACTCCGACAATGTACAATAGTACCCAGGCCTTCAGATCATCCCCCTCATACTTGCCGCTTTTTATATCGTCCTCAAGTGTAGCAAATGACACCTTCGACGTTAGGCCATACTTCTTCACAAGTATTTTCCAATCCTCCCTCTTAATAACTTCATCCACACTCTGCCCTTTATTTTGTAGCCCCAATACGGCTTCAACAAACCAGACACTAAAATGAAATGAATATTCGCCGTATCGAACATCACACTTGTACAAATTAAAATCTCCCATCAACAAGCGACATAATTCCCTCCGAATTGGTCGGTCCTGCATCCCAATAAGAGATCCAAACCTCATTTCTTCCAACACATTTGCTTTATCCTTCGCTTTCAACTCCTCTATTATGTGGTGCACTCGTTTTATGCTACACCTAGTCGACACTTCCTATGTAAATAATATAAATATAATGTCAGAGTTTTTATATATCATTTATCAACATATTTACAGGTATAATGAATACCTTCTTCATATTTTTTTCTTCTGGTTTCTTCTTGGCCTCATATTTTTCTCTATCATTTTTGACAACATGTTGAATGGTTGCTTCTCAGTTTCACTCATCGTGTTCCATTTATTCACCACAATGTCTCTCACCTAAAAATTATGCATAAACCATCAACAATCAGAATATTCAACCTACAATATATTCACTATAAATTCAATTTACATACCGAACCGACAGTATAAGTACCAGAATCCTTCATCCTCTGATATTCTTTCATACTGTCATGATAGGAAAGTTTAAACCATTTCACAATCCAATTACAATTTACAGAACAATTATTTGACAATTGCTACTTACTAGAAGTACATATATGAACCCTTTGGTTGCTTCGAATTTTCCTCACTTTCGATACTCTCCGGCTCCATTTGAACCATTTCAGTCTCATATTCAACAACATCTTGATGATCCTTAGCACCCATCTAGCTTCAGTTCTCTGAAAAAAGTTTCGATATTTAATTTCTACCGACATTATTAATTTCTACCGATAAGTTCTCAAAACAAAGTACCGATATTTGATTTCCTAAATATAATTACACAATTTCGACCTATAATCGATCCGAATTCCGATTTTACTTCAACATCACTAAACCCAAAACATTATCCCCAACTACCCAATACTACATTACCAAAAAAACTAGGGTTTCGACAACATACCTTTTACTTCAGACTCCAAAGTCCCCAAACCCAAAACCTTTCCTTTCGATTCTGATACAACACGACTCCAAGAACGCCTACCTTGTATTTCACAGCAACCAAACTCGGGTCGATTTCAAATACTCTCCTCTCTTAGGTTTTCTGTAAATGCAAGCAATACAAAGGTTTGTATTTTTAACCGGTTATATCATTATGTAATATATAATCGAAACAATTCCCCAGGTTTCGATACTTTTTTGAATTGTACCGATTCTTTTACACACGTTCTTAAAAAAAGAATCCAAACCAAACAAGATATCCGGTAAAGATTTACCGATTCTTAAAAAAGTTTCGAAACCAAACAAAATACCCGGTAACGATTAACCGGTTACATTATATGTTTAAGTAATGTAACAGGTTATGTCAAATTTGATTGTATTTTACCGATTCTTTGTCAAATTTAGCTGTTACATTGTATTGAATTTAAAAAAGTATCGAAAAAATCTACATTTAAAAAAGTATTGAATTTAAAAAAAGAATCTGTAATCACTAATTTTGTCCGGACCTTGAACCCCTTTATGTTTGTGTTGTTAATGGGCTTATTGGGCTGTTAGGTATTTAAAAGAAAAAAGAAAAAGGAAAAAAATATACACATATAAGTGGCACTACTATTATAATATTATTACTATTAGTATCATCATTTTTATACTCATTATATTATTGAAAAAAAAAAAGAAAACCTAAACATTACTAATATATTATATATTAATCTAACTTGTTTATTCACCTTTGTTATTCATATTCATTAGCATAACTATTTATGTCAGATTATTATGTGTATGTTTTTGTTATTATGT
Organism: Hibiscus trionum; assembly: GCA_030270665.1. NCBI lineage: Eukaryota > Viridiplantae > Streptophyta > Magnoliopsida > Malvales > Malvaceae > Hibiscus > Hibiscus trionum. Next base: position 1,660,353 of record BSYR01000050.1, read on the forward strand.
TTATATTATATGCTACTTTATACGTAATATATCATACTATTATTATTTATTATTTATACTATTGTTAATCTTCATCATTATTATTGCATGCTATCGTTATTGTCATATGTCATTTTATATACATTATATTATTGTTTATTATATAGCATTATTCTTTATTATTATTATGTTTATTATTATATTTCTTTATTATTAGTATTATTATTGTATTTGTTAACTATCACAACAGGATAAAAAAATAATAAAACATAAATAAATTGAAGCCCAATGTATTTATTTAATACAGTCCAAAATATTATACAAATAATACATGCAACCCGTAGGCCCAAAACAATACATAGCCCAACTAAAAACAAAAACCCTAATTCCCTCTGCCTTATGTGCAGCCGCCGCACCATCTAAGACCGTTGGATCGAAGGCTTGATCAACGGCTCAGATCTACTGCGTCAAAAACCCTAAGGAGAGCCCCAACTGATCTCGCGCCGCTCTCCCCCACAGCCATCAGATCTGCTGAGATCTGACGGTCCAGATGAAGCCTGGGAGAAACCCTAGAGGGGAGGCCCTCTTATCCTGCGCGCCGCCAAGCCTCAACCGTCCGATCTGGGCGAGATCAACGGCCCAGATCAGATCTGAAGAAAACCCTAATAGGGTATGGATCCGCGCCGCATGCTTCCCCACCGTTAGATCCAGATCTGATATAACGAACCAGATCTGCGCGTGCAACATACCCGACGCCCATCCGTGTTCCACGCGCGCGCCGGAGACGATCCGGCTCCCACCACGCGCGCGTAGCCACGCCCGTGACCCCTCGACTGCATGCCCCGCCTTGCTGCCCCGCTGCGCATCCTCGACCGCCCCTATGCTATCACCGTTTTGGGGCGGTTTTGTCATGTAAACAGAAAAAGCAAAAAACACAATCAGAGACCAAAAATAGAAATGTGAAAAGAAAAGAGGGAGAGAGAGAGAGAGAGGATTCAGATTGTCTGGTCATTTCCTATGTAATTTGGGTATAAAGAAACCCGAACAGCACTTTGTAATGGTCCTTCGAAGGAGAAAAGAAGGGATTTTTCAAAGCAATAGAAAAACACAAAATTTCCAGAGGTACAGAAGCATTTTTTTCAATGCACAATCTGATGCATGCATGAGTAAAAAAAAAGAGATTTTTTGTTTCTTTTACCTTTCGAGTTCTTTCATCCTCTCTAAAATCCTTTTTCCGAGGTAAATCTGAAACTTTTGGGGTTGTGTTTCGAGGTTTTCGTTTGTAGACTGGGTTAGGGGGTTCAGACCGGTTCACCATCGGCCTTTCAGGTCGTCGTTTGGGGTGTCCGGTGAGGCGCCGCCGCCGATGAACGACGTCTAATGTTGGCTCCGTCAAGTGAAAGAGACTAAAAAACCCTATTTTTATGTTGTTTTAAACGAAGTGAAATGTCACTGATTTTCTTTTCTATTTGGTTTCCTTTTCAGCTTTTCAAATGTCATTTCCCTTCTTTTTATTAGTATTAATTGATTGCATTTTTTTCTTTTATTATTTCGAATGAATATTAAAGGAAAACATTTTGATTTTGGGATAGTTTTATTTGTTCCCCTTTTTAATTATTACCTTTTTATTATTTATTATTTGTTCCCATGTTTATGCATTTTCTTACTATCATTTATAATTTAATTCATATTTTGACGTGATATGTTTGTGTTTAAATCTTTCCTTTATATCCCAGTTTGCATTTTGCCATTTCCTTGTTTCTTGCATGCGCATTTATGTATGGCTTTCCTCTTTTTTACCCGTTAACCCCGCCTATCATTACCCTATTTATTTAATGCCCCTTGATATAATATAGGTTTTCATCTAATCAAATATTATAGATTCTATAGATCCCGTAGATTTATATACATATATTATATGGTTTTGCATGTAAATATATATTGCATAGCTTTCGTATACTTATATATATATATTGCATTATATGTTGTAATATGATATGTGGTATGTATTAATTAGAATATATATACTATTTGTTTATCTTATGTCTTATATTTTATGCTATTCATTTATCATTATTTGTTCGTATTTATCATTGTTATTGATTTATTCGTATTGTTTTAATGTCTTATTTAATTCATTCTCGTATGTTATGATAGGTTGCATTTCAAGAATAATTATATTGCAATTGCGAGCGTCTTTTTATTCGGGAACGAACGAGGCCAGTACCAGTCGTAGTGGTGGTGGTTCGGACGTTTCTTCTCGAATATTAAGACCTTTAAAATTTACTCACTCGTATAGTCAAATTTCGATATGATTCGTCACTTTAATTCGCAAAATTTAATATTAATTAAGCGGTAATGTTTTGGTACCGATTTCCGGGCACGATGGGGGTGCTCATCCTTCCCCGTGTGTAACCGACTCCCGAACCCATTTTCAAAAGAAAGAATCTCTGGTTTTATTTCGGTGTCCGGTCTACCATTTTTAAATGGCCGGTGGCGACTCCTCTATTTTTTAGATCCGACTAAATTTTCAAAAAACCATTAAAACCCGGTTCTTCTAAGCGACACCCGAGGTACCTTGTATTTTTGAAACTTTTTTTTAGTCGCAACAGATGGCGACTCCGCTGGGGACAAATTTTTGTTTTGAAAAACAAAAAAGAGAGTCAAGCCAAAAAAAAAAAACTTTACCGTTCAATTAATATTAGAAGTTGCGAATTAAAGTGACCAAATCGATCGATATTTGTTTATAAGTGCGAGTTTATTTTAAACGCATTTAAAATTGGCATTTAAACCCGTTCGTTTAAGTGGGGGGAAAACGCTAGTGCTTTCGTGTGGATATTGTTCCTCCGTGTAGGCCTAGTAAGTACCTTCGGGGCTCGAATACCCTATATCTTCGTGAGAATATTGTTTCTCCGTGCAGATATAGCTAAAGGGTCCCCTCGAATTGAACTCGGTTGAGAGGAGCCTATAATGGGTGATGACCGGGGGCCTTGCTACCCTTAGAAGAGGACAGCGAGGACAGTTCGAGTACCTCCTAGAACCAAAACTGCATGTAGAGAACTAGATTACCCACCCCTTTTAGAGCCATGCGGACAGCCTAGGTTCATTAGACGGGATAAATAGGGTTGTTTGCTTTCATGCTTGCCTTTTTATCATGTTTAACCGACACTAACGACTTTTCTTATGATCTTTTTGCATTTATTCTCGCATGCATTTCATGACATAAAGGTGTTGAGTCAAGGTGGTTTTACCCATTTTTAGGGCTATCATTATGGACAAGAGGTTGATAGAAAAGATGTTGTCAATTAGCAAGTCCGACATCGGTCAAAGGCGAATCAGAAAGGATAAAGGAACAGCTTACCGAGCGAACACACAGTGTCTAGTACCCACCATTGAAGAAAGCATAACCCTTCTCCATCCCGAGGAAGTCAAGCAAGATCGGATCTACTCCGAACATCCAAAGTCACGAAACTACCCGACCGAGTGCAAAGAGGCGGCCGAAAAAGAGCGTGGCGACCGGAATGGGCATAGATTAGGTCAAGAGATGGATTCAGCTTCGAGGAAATAGCTTGTTTTCCAGGACTTGATACCAGCAGTTTTAGAGGGTCTTGAATTGCTAGAGAGGAAAGCAAATCCGACCCAACTTTTTTTCCGAAGTTTTCATTTCCTTGAACATGACTCGGGGGCAAGAAGAGTACACGTAGGACTTTTTCTATGACTATCTTGTAACAAGGAGTCTCCTTTACGTTCAAATGAAAGTTGACCTAAGGGGAATCACCTATATGACCAACACCTTTGACTTGCATACATTTGTAGCATTTGTTTCATCTATCATTTCAAAGCAGCATCGCCAGTCATGCATCCATCTCATGATCATGCATTTGTTAATTTAAGTCCATAATACATCCATCATTGGACATTAAAATTCGCTTAAGGCCTTTCATCGCATCATTGCTAATTTGGGGAAGACGTTCACGTCAGAGAAAGAGAGAGAGAAAAGAGAGAAAAAACGGACAAAAGAACAGTTTCAGCCAGTATAGCGTGGGAAGTATGAATGACCTAATAGCAAGGATGGATAAGCTCAAACAGCTTCAAGAACATTTGTTTCAGAAACAAAAGGAGATAATACTATATACGAGGAAGATAGATCATTTACAAAAATCCAATTTCCATGATTGGTGAAAACTGATTGTACCCAGGGGAATGGTACAACTAGCCCGGAGCAAACGGTTACCGGTAAAGGCAATTCAAACCCGTTGATCCCTGTGCATTTGGGAAAAATGCAAGTCTCGATTCAAGAAAAGTGAATTGAAGACATTACATCGCTTCATGAAAGAAGAAGCAATGTTTGGGCAAGTCCGACAGAAATGTTGGCACAACGTGCTTAAATACGGTGAAGTTTAAGACAATGGATAATTCGAATGTCCATCGAAAATCCATTTTTACGAATGGTCGAAGGAAAATGAATTCTTTGCAAAAATCCAATTTCCATGATCGGTGAAAACTGATTGTACCCAGGGGAATGGTACAACTAGCCCGGAGCAAACGGCTATCGGTAAAGGCAATTCAAATCCGTTGATCCCTGTGCATTTGGGAAAAATGCAAGTCTCGATTCAAGAAAAGTGAATTGAAGGCATTACATCACTTCATGAAAGAAGAAGCGATGTTTGGGCAAGTCCGACAGAAATGTTGGCATAACGTGCTTAAACACGGTGAAGTTTAAGACAATGGATAATTCAAATGTCCATCGAAAATCCATTTTCACGAATGGTCAAAGGAAAATAAATCCTTTGCAAAAATCCAATTCTCATTATTGGTGAAAACTGATTGTACCCAGGGGAATGGTACAACTAGCCCAGAGCAAACGGCTACCGGTAAAGGCAACTCAAAACCGTTGATCCCTGTGCATTTGGGAAAAATGCAAAAGTGATAAGCTAAGCTGTTTTCAACGAAAATTTCATTTTGAAAATATTTTTTCATTCTTTGATTCTTTAAACATTTCATAAGCTTACTCTTGTATATACTTTTTGTAAGATTAACTTTAATTCAATTTTAAAAGAATTTTTTCTAAAAGACCGAATGTTGTGAGGACGCTAAATATGAAAACCCTATGCTCTACTTAGGCCAAGGGAGGAATGACAATGAGTGTTCAGGAATAATGGGCCACTCCCATTGAGTGAATTTTCCTCTCGGGCATTGCTGTCTAAGGTTCTTGAATGAAGTGATAACCCTAAAACTTCTACCACCTGAAGACCCATTTTGATATCCGTGTATGGGAGAACATTTGGCATTCCTTTAATTCTGTTCACCTAGAAAGAAAATAAAAAATGTACCCATTGTTGTCCCCTTTTGAACTTTTTCTTCAAAATGAACCCAAACCAAGGATCACCCCTACACTAGGGGCAGAAAAGGATAGAAGTCTATAGACAAGCAAATGACATTGGATCCTGATTATGCTATGAGAATGATGTCTTGTGAACTAAGCGGCATTAAAAGAGAAAAGATTCATTGGATACACTTTCAGATTGAGCAGCCAAAAAAAATCAAGAGGAAACAACAAAAGAAAAGTCGGTTCTCAAAGAGCTACCCAAATCAAGTCAAAAGCTACCGACATAAAAGTTGAAGAAAGCAAAAGCAATAGCACTAAAGTGAAAGGTGCAATTTTGAAAAGAGGGAGAAGCGGATAAAGAAAAGGGACGAGAGGATTCCCTATCCAAATGAATCTCTGCTTAGATGAGCCTCGAAAGATTGCTCACCTTTGATCAAAAGCCTACACTAATACAATGTGAAGGTGCAATTTGATCCGAAACTACACTTGATGGGGAAATGAACTCTAGGGTGAAAACCCCAAAAAGGGGCAGTCTAGAGTGATCCAAAGAAGCAAGAAAAGAAACAGCATTTCATCGAAGCATAATTGAGACTTCAGATTGGAAGAAATGATCCTTGGTTTCACCACCCTTAAACACTTGTTTGAGCCTATTTACCCTTTCTTTCATAGCCGTGAGCCTTGGCCTACATTACAAGCCATAAAAGACCATTTGGACCATACGCGGAAGGATGAATTTGTCTTCAGATCACATTCCGCCTATCCGGGTTAACCTTTCTTCAAGAATTCCCACACTTCTAATGCCTGATTGAGATCAGAAAAGAGGGAAGGATGGGGCATGGTGAGTTAGTGAGGTAAAGAGAGCCACCTTTAAATTGGGTAGAAATTAGGTATGGGAGTCGCTCCTCTCGGAAGCCTAATAGCCCAGAAAGGATTTCATATGTGCATCTCTGCAACATTCGGGAAATTTCACTCGGGTCAACCTTTTTTTCAAAGACCCAAAAACTTGATTTTCACTTGATATGACTCTTCAAATGTATATTTTCATAATAAAATTATTTTTACCCAATCACTTGCATAAGTCTTTTACATGGGAATGAACAAGCGGACTGATCGTGGCTCGAGGTAAAGCCATCAGTACCCAAGGGGGCACCCTCGGAGGTTCAAACGTTGCTACTAATACCTCCAGTTGAAATATCAAGACCTTCTTCGGTGAAATGTTGAGCTACAAAGTCGACCTTTACTAAGAAGTGTTGGAATAGAACATGAAGGTAGAAATTTTGACATTGAGAGTCGGGGAACAGAAGTTACCCTCGGAGCATAAACATCTTGCCAGAGAAGGTCCCGAGAAGGATCGTATGCACCGCGTTGAGGGCACGCACCGAGATGAGGTAGTAAATATGATCTGAAATTAACTCGACAAAAGGCGATGAAGACAGAAGTACGCCTAAGAAAAGGAGGAAGATAGAAAAGAAAAAGAAGAGAAGCCGAGACGAGGACCCTAAAGGCATTTTGGGGCAAATGAGCGAAATTCAGAAGAGGCGCTCTTGACCACGAATTTAGAGGAACAAGGGCCAAAATTGGTGGCATCTTTGGACAGAAGACACCCGTTAAAGCAGTCGACATTAACCAGAGGTCAGTTAAAAGGTACATAAGCCTAAAGCAAGTGGGGGCAATGGGATTCTAATCAGTGTAAGTCCTCCCTTCAAGAAGAAGCGAAAAAGAGAAGTTGACTTCAAGATGAAAACTCAAAGGAGTGCCCAAAAAGAAAAAAAGAAGAAGAAAGAGGACAAAGAAGAGAAGAGAAGACACATTGAAAACCCAAAAGACACTTTGGGGATTGAGGCGAAATTCAAGAGGAACGCTTCAGATCACAAACTCGTGACAAATGAGACAGAAACTAAAAACCAAGATTTTAGAGCAAAGGAGACAGTTACTCAAAGCTCGAGACAAAGATATATAAAATTTGCTTATCCATTCGGGCACATGGAGAATAGAACACGTCTATCCGTTCAGGTACATGAAGAATGGAACCCTACCCACCTATTCGGGTATTTGAAGCATACAATCTGCTCATCTATTCGGGCATTTGGAGAATAGAACCCGCCTATCCGTTCAGGCACTTGGAGAATGGAAATCTGCTCATCTATTCGGGCATTTGGAGAATAGAACCCGCCTATCCGTTCGGGCACTTGGAGAATGGAAATCTGTCTATCTATTTAGGCAATCAAAAGTTAGTAAAAAAAGAAGAAGAAAGAATGAGAAAAGAAAGAAGAAAATAAAAATAAAAATAGCAAGAAAAAAAGAAAAAAAAAAGAAGAAGAGAGAGAGGTTCAAAGTGAAAACCTGAATGGGCACTTTGAGGTAGACAATTCCAGAAGTGGATCAAGAAGAGAAGAAGAAGAACAATGGTCCGGGAGAACCGAGAAGAGAGGCAATCAAAGCAAGAAGCAACATCAAAGGACACGATGTCAATAAATTTAAATATGATTAAATAACTTGGAAACCCATTCATGCATCATGAGTAGTTAGGCATCCCTAGGATAGGCGCATGCTAACTCATACCATCACAGCATTTTACCTCTTTTCATAGATTTTTGAAAGACAAATTGAATACCTCTTGGGATGAAGAGAAAACGATAAAGCAAGAACTAAAAGGATTTCAGGCGAAGCCTTTCAAGCCGCCGCTCCAGAATGTCAGGTGAAGCTTTCATGTTCGCCACTCAAGGATTTCAGATCAAAGCTTTCAAGCTTGCCGACAGATTTCAAGATGAAGGATCCTACAAAGAAAGGGTCCAAACAAGCTCTATATAGGAGGAACTTACTACTTCAGGATCTCGAAAGCGGAGGGTCCTACGGAGAGAGGACTCGTAGATCCTTGATTTCAGAGAGGAGCTCCATAGAAAAGGAACTACTACTCGAAGAATGCTAAGGAAGAGGAGTTTAGTGGAGAAAAACTCAGAATCCTAAGGCTTCAGGATCTCGAAAGCGGAGGGTCTTATAGAGAGAGGACTTGGAGATCTTTAATTTCAGAAATACATGGACGAAAGTTCTATATAGAAAGAACTGCCACTCGAAGAACACGCCAAGGAATGGGTTCTATAGAGAGAGAACTCATATTCTTAAGGCTTCAAAGAGAAAATTACTCGGTGTAGCACGTTGCAGCTCAAGGAGAGTAAATCGTCCAACAGGGAAGTTAGACGAATTTAGTTCACCGGTTTGCTTTACGACCGTGAAGGGGAAGCAAATCCACTTGGACGCCCAAAATCGCCTTTTGACCGCGACGAGGAGGCAGAAAAAAAAATAGAAAAAAAATATATAAAAAAAATGAAGTTTCAACTTGCTTTTAGACCGCGAAGGGAATGCAAAGTTGTTTGGATGACTAGCTTGTCCTTACGAAAAAGCTCAAGACAAAGATGTATAATCTGCTCATCTATTCGGGCAAGTGGAGAATAGAACTCGCCTATCCATTCGGGCACTTGGAGAATGGAAATCTGTAAAAAAAAAAAAAAAAAAAAAGGCTCTCTGTCTACCTGTTCGGGGCATCTAGGGGAGAATCCACAATCGAAGGGCTTTGGGAAGAGGAACTGCTTGGGATTGCGCGACCGCTTCGGGAAACAAACCGTCCAGTAGGGAAGTAGGACAAAATTAGTGCTTAGGGTCTTTGCTTTATTCTTGTTCCACAAGTATAAGCAAAGAGGGGCATCTGTAATCACTAATTTTGTCCGGACCTTGAACCCCTTTATGTTTGTGTTGTTAATGGGCTTATTGGGCTGTTAGGTATTTAAAAGAAAAAAGAAAAAGGAAAAAAATATACACATATAAGTGGCACTACTATTATAATATTATTACTATTAGTATCATCATTTTTATACTCATTATATTATTGAAAAAAAAAAGAAAACCTAAACATTACTAATATATTATATATTAATCTAACTTGTTTATTCACCTTTGTTATTCATATTCATTAGCATAACTATTTATGTCAGATTATTATGTGTATGTTTTTGTTATTATGTTTATATTATATGCTACTTTATACGTAATATATCATACTATTATTATTTATTATTTATACTATTGTTAATCTTCATCATTATTATTGCATGCTATCGTTATTGTCATATGTCATTTTATATACATTATATTATTGTTTATTATATAGCATTATTCTTTATTATTATTATGTTTATTATTATATTTGTCTTTATTATTAGTATTATTATTGTATTTGTTAACTATCACAACAGGATAAAAAAATAATAAAACATAAATAAATTGAAGCCCAATGTATTTATTTAATACAGTCCAAAATATTATACAAATAATACATGCAACCCGTAGGCCCAAAACAATACATAGCCCAACTAAAAACAAAAACCCTAATTCCCTCTGCCTTATGTGCAGCCGCCGCACCATCTAAGACCGTTGGATCGAAGGCTTGATCAACGGCTCAGATCTACTGCGTCAAAAACCCTAAGGAGAGCCCCAACTGATCTCGCGCCGCTCTCCCCCACAGCCATCAGATCTGCTGAGATCTGACGGTCCAGATGAAGCCTGGGAGAAACCCTAGAGGGGAGGCCCTCTTATCCTGCGCGCCGCCAAGCCTCAACCGTCCGATCTGGGCGAGATCAACGGCCCAGATCAGATCTGAAGAAAACCCTAATAGGGTATGGATCCGCGCCGCATGCTTCCCCACCGTTAGATCCAGATCTGATATAACGAACCAGATCTGCGCGTGCAACATACCCGACGCCCATCCGTGTTCCACGCGCGCGCCGGAGACGATCCGGCTCCCACCACGCGCGCGTAGCCACGCCCGTGACCCCTCGACTGCATGCCCCGCCTTGCTGCCCCGCTGCGCATCCTCGACCGCCCCTATGCTATCACCGTTTTGGGGCGGTTTTGTCATGTAAACAGAAAAAGCAAAAAACACAATCAGAGACCAAAAATAGAAATGTGAAAAGAAAAGAGGGAGAGAGAGAGAGAGAGGATTCAGATTGTCTGGTCATTTCCTATGTAATTTGGGTATAAAGAAACCCGAACAGCACTTTGTAATGGTCCTTCGAAGGAGAAAAGAAGGGATTTTTCAAAGCAATAGAAAAACACAAAATTTCCAGAGGTACAGAAGCATTTTTTTCAATGCACAATCTGATGCATGCATGAGTAAAAAAAAAGAGATTTTTTGTTTCTTTTACCTTTCGAGTTCTTTCATCCTCTCTAAAATCCTTTTTCCGAGGTAAATCTGAAACTTTTGGGGTTGTGTTTCGAGGTTTTCGTTTGTAGACTGGGTTAGGGGGTTCAGACCGGTTCACCATCGGCCTTTCAGGTCGTCGTTTGGGGTGTCCGGTGAGGCGCCGCCGCCGATGAACGACGTCTAATGTTGGCTCCGTCAAGTGAAAGAGACTAAAAAACCCTATTTTTATGTTGTTTTAAACGAAGTGAAATGTCACTGATTTTCTTTTCTATTTGGTTTCCTTTTCAGCTTTTCAAATGTCATTTCCCTTCTTTTTATTAGTATTAATTGATTGCATTTTTTTCTTTTATTATTTCGAATGAATATTAAAGGAAAACATTTTGATTTTGGGATAGTTTTATTTGTTCCCCTTTTTAATTATTACCTTTTTATTATTTATTATTTGTTCCCATGTTTATGCATTTTCTTACTATCATTTATAATTTAATTCATATTTTGACGTGATATGTTTGTGTTTAAATCTTTCCTTTATATCCCAGTTTGCATTTTGCCATTTCCTTGTTTCTTGCATGCGCATTTATGTATGGCTTTCCTCTTTTTTACCCGTTAACCCCGCCTATCATTACCCTATTTATTTAATGCCCCTTGATATAATATAGGTTTTCATCTAATCAAATATTATAGATTCTATAGATCCCGTAGATTTATATACATATATTATATGGTTTTGCATGTAAATATATATTGCATAGCTTTCGTATACTTATATATATATATTGCATTATATGTTGTAATATGATATGTGGTATGTATTAATTAGAATATATATACTATTTGTTTATCTTATGTCTTATATTTTATGCTATTCATTTATCATTATTTGTTCGTATTTATCATTGTTATTGATTTATTCGTATTGTTTTAATGTCTTATTTAATTCATTCTCGTATGTTATGATAGGTTGCATTTCAAGAATAATTATATTGCAATTGCGAGCGTCTTTTTATTCGGGAACGAACGAGGCCAGTACCAGTCGTAGTGGTGGTGGTTCGGACGTTTCTTCTCGAATATTAAGACCTTTAAAATTTACTCACTCGTATAGTCAAATTTCGATATGATTCGTCACTTTAATTCGCAAAATTTAATATTAATTAAGCGGTAATGTTTTGGTACCGATTTCCGGGCACGATGGGGGTGCTCATCCTTCCCCGTGTGTAACCGACTCCCGAACCCATTTTCAAAAGAAAGAATCTCTGGTTTTATTTCGGTGTCCGGTCTACCATTTTTAAATGGCCGGTGGCGACTCCTCTATTTTTTAGATCCGACTAAATTTTCAAAAAACCATTAAAACCCGGTTCTTCTAAGCGACACCCGAGGTACCTTGTATTTTTGAAACTTTTTTTTAGTCGCAACAGAATCGATAAACTTTTAAAAAGTATGGATACTTTCGAAATTAACAACAAATTAGGCGCTACCGAATATATTGATATTCGGATCAACAAAATAGGTAATTTTACCGATTTTGTTATCTTGGGAATTTTCAAGGGACCATCAGCTCGAAATTAACAACAAATTAGGCACTACCGAATATATTGATATTCGGATCAACAAAATAGGTAATTCTACCGATTTTGTTATCGTGGGAATTTCCAAGGCCTCATCAGCTCGACATTAACAATAAATTAGGCGCTACCGAATATATTGATATTCGGATTAATAAAACCGGTAACTTTTACCGATTTTGTTATCTTTAACCGGTCACCTTTCTATCCGATTACGCCGTATATTAACCGCATATTAGCTGCCTTACCGCAGAACTACCCCCACTACTACAATTTGTAGAACACCAACAGGAGTGGTGTCAATTCATTGATGATTTGGTTAAGATGTTTCTCATATTCAAGCATTAAATTTCATGCTCCATTGTCCAAATTCAGTCTTGCATAATAACATAACATTTTAAAAGCTTTCCTTCTGCTGTTCAACATCAATATTTTGCCCTCAACAGGTCATGACTAGGGAAGATATGGTAATCAAAACACAGACTCATAATTCAAAACTTCATCACCATACCTTCCTATTCTTCACCTTTTTTCCAGCATTAGCTTCTTCGAGTCTCCTTCGCTTTCTCTGCCAATTTCTAAAAATACTTGTATACATTAATAAGATGAACATAATAATTTACGATAAAAAGCTTAAAAATACATTAAAGGATTGATTGAGTTTCAAATTGCTCCGGTCAATGTCAATGGTAACCCTTGTTTCTTTGTAACACCCGTATTTTGGGTTAGGAGTTAGTTGAGTTAGTGGTCCGAGTCGGTAAAATTAAATTTAATCTTTTCGACCATGACATGAGTTAATTGAAATTTAAAATAAAGAGGAGGGACCACTTTGGTGATTTAACCCAAAGCTTTTAAAAAGGAAGACAACTTTTTTGAAAATTAAAAGAACAAAAAAAAAAAGGTGTCATCTTTGTCTTCCTCATCTCTCCTTTGTGAAAAGATCCTAAACCCCTCCCCAAACCCTAAACACTATTCCATTGAGTTTCATCTTCATCTTAAGGTCATTTTCAGAGGTAATAACATTTTCTCACTCTCCTCTTCATTTCCTATCTTTTCATGGTTATAGATTTTAAAACTACCCACTTTTGAAATGTTAGGGTTTAATGAAAGTTAAGGTTTTTATGGGGTTTTTCATCTTGTCTTGAAATGTTAGGTTGAGTTTTGATTTAACCACCATAAAATGAACATAATATGTTAAAATGGTTAGGTTTGGGTGAAAACCCGAAATGGGTTCTTGAGGCAAATTTCAAAGTGTCAAAAACTTGGTTTTTGGTGGGTTTTAGGTTTAAATTGGAGGGCTGATGGTTTATGTATGTTAGAAGGATGTTTTGGGACCATTTGAGTGTCATTTGGGTGTTTGAAAATAGGATTTTCAGCTAGTCTTTGAAGGAGCACGAAAATGGGTATTTTGGGTGGTTACTTGGATTGGAAATTATTGAAGTTGGCTTGTGTTTATGGAGTGAGATGATGGCTGAGTTTTAGCACTGATTTGTGAAGTAATGGATGTATTTTGTTTGGCTAGAAGCAAGAGGAAGCGTTGGAGAGGCGTTGGGATCGAATCCGGGCTTGTAGGAGGCTTGCTTTGGTTGCTAAGGAAGGGTGGTGAGTGACTTTAAATGTGTTTTAAAGTTTGGTTCGAGTGTGTGTAGTGTATGAGTTGAAATGTGCTTGGTAGGCCATTTCTATGTAGATTTAAATGGTTAACTTAGCTCTCAATTTCCATTAAATGCTATTTGTGTTTGCCTATTTATGCTCTTGTGAAATGTGGGTTGATTTGCACATGTGTACCATGATATGTGTATGTGATGAGCATGAGATATGATTGATGGATATGTGATGTGGTAAATGAAAATTGGCACTAATTAACTTACCGGGTGTAAATGATCGATCATTAGGATTAGTGTGCACACAAATTGAGTCAAAACGTACGTGGCCTTGATGGCGTTGAGTCATCAAGGAGGAGTACGGTGATGTAATATTCCACCGGAAATATATATATTCTATTGGATGATGAGTGGAATCCCATCCGTAGGGCATGTGGTGATGAGTGGAATCCCGCCCATGCAAGGTCCGGTGATGAGTGTAATCCCACCGAGGTAATGTGATTGTTGAGATTAAATTCGCACATCCGGGTAACTAATAGTGGCCAATTGAACTTGTTCTATTAAATGTAATGTGTGATATTGATATGTGATGTTTGAGCTTAGTATGATGTGAGATGCCATACATGACTCTTGAAAGACTAGCTAGGTCTACTTGTGGATTTACCTATGCATGTTAGATGTGAGAATTAGGGAATACATGCTTGAACCCTGCATTGTTGATGTTTTCAGTTTTAGAGCATCCTCACTAAGCTTATAGCTTACGCTCTCATTTTCAACAATGCAGATCATTAGCGTGGTGTTAGCTCGGAGCAAGGCAAGAAGGGCTTTCCAAGTTTTTGTTGCTCAAGTACGATTAACAATTACGTAGTAGCTTAGCAATGTGGCAAGAGTGTGTGTTTTGAATGAGCTATGTATGACTCATATATGTGTTTGATGTTTATAACTTGACTTGGATTGTAAACATGTTTTGTCTTGCCAAATGCTTGTGTGGTGTATGCCTTATGGATGCTTAAGATTACCTTTGATGGCATGTACACCTATTTGAAGTGAATTGAGCCTTTTGGCTTTTATGTCTTCTATCATGCCTTTAATGAAATGTTGCTAGTATGTAATGCCATGAATGAATGTTTCAATCTATGCCTTGTTGATCATCTTGCTTGCTCTACATGTTAGTCCATGGTCGTAGCATGTTGTATGACTGGTTGTATATGGCTTAGGGAGTGCCTATATGCATTTAGAGTTGGAGTCTTGAGGGTTTTTGCTGAAATTGGAGCATTGCAGAGCATGGCGTATCAGTACGCCTGAGGGACGTATCGATACGGTCTTGCCTGCAGGGCTCAGTTTTAGCTGGGCGTATCGATACGTGGGGGTGTATCGATACGGTTTTTGCTCACTGGAATTCTGAGAAATTGGGGAGTTTTTGACGTATCGATACGGTTATGGGGCGTATCAATACGAGTTTATCTCGTTGACCGCGAGATGTTGACTGAGGAGGACGTATCGATACGCTCAAGGGCTGTATCGATACGGTCTTCTCCGAGTTGACTGTTTGGGTTGACCAAGTCAAGGCGTATCGATACCCTTGATTGGTGTATCGATACGGCCTGCTATGTATGTGTAAAATGAGCAGTTTAATGTATGGCTTGTGGTTCGAATGTGTTTCCTAGATAATGTTTTCCGCTAACGTGATCACCTAGCTTTTAATACGCCTTTAGACAAGATTAAAATGAAAGAAAAAAATTAGGGTTGCTAACCGAGGGGGAACCTTAACGGGTTTCGCTTCGGTTTTCCCCGTGTGGCCTACTCGGACCGGTCATCCGGCTAGACCGGGACGAGGGGGTTACATTTGTTGGTATCAGAGCCTGAGATTACCGAGACCTCGGGCAGGTAAGTGAGGTAAGCTTGATATGTTAAGTGATTGTAATGTTCGATGCATGCCTTGCCATGAATTCTTAATGTTTGATTATTCACATGATGTTTTGAAGCATGAGTTGTTGCGTTTGGTGTTGAGTCGTGTGCCCATTGCTACTATTACTTAATTTTAAAAAGATTTTTGGTAAAGGGAGTACTTGAGCACTATTGGACCCTTGCTTTGGCTAACGTAATCCCTATTTGTTTGTTGTAGTAGTTATTACCTTGCTAGATGTACCATGAGACCACGTGGGAGGCCTATAATGGTTCGACCGGAACCACAGGCAGCGGCTCCAGGAGTTGAGCCAGTAGTTAGAGTGGAGGCTCAAGTGGGAGAGCCTGTGGTTGGAGTTGGAGCTCCTCCACCACCTCCACCACCACCACCTCCTCCACCTGGAGAAGGAGGCGAGGTTGGGGCCGAAGGAGAGGGACCTCAGGGAGGCCAAGGTGGCCAGGGCGGCCAAGGACCGGCCGGAATAGATTTAGCCCCTTTGGTTCAGGCGAAAGCCGGGGCATTTCAGGCTGTAGTAGCTGGGGGTCAGGCATCAGCACATCATCAGGGAGAGGGCACCGGTTTGCCTTTAGAGAGAGTCCGTGGTTTAGGGGCTGAAGAGTTCAGAGGGTCTACTCCAGAGAGATCAGAGTTGTGGTTTGAGAAGACTGTCCGTATCCTCGCTCAGATGGGATGTACTGGTGAGCGCAAGTTAGGATGTGTTGAGTCCTTGCTTCAGGGTGATGCCTACACTTGGTGGGTCACCATTACTACGGGTATGGATGAGGCCGAGATTACTTGGGAGTTCTTTGTGTCAGCATTCCGTAAGAAGTATCTGGGTCTGCGATACCTTAATGAGAGGAAGAGGGAGTTTATGGCTTTGCTTCAGGGGAGTATGACCGTGACAGACTATGAGATTCGATTTGTCAGGCTGAGTCAGTATGCACCTGAGCTTGTTCCTACTGAGGTGGAACGTTGTAACCGTTTCCGTTATGGGCTGAATGAAGAGATCAAGACGTATACTCTAGCTTCAGACTACACTGATTTTGATGTCTTGGTCGCGAGGGCCAAGGACTTGGAGCACAGTTTGAGCTTGACCAAGCGGTCTGGTGGTTCTAGTTCGGGTAAGAGGTCCAGTAACTTTGATAGAGGTGATGCCAAGAGGCTTCGGGACAACATGCATCATTATGACCATAGGCGTGGTGGCGGTAACCACGGTAGGGGCCAACAGGGCCAGAGGACTGGTGGGAAGTTGCCCACACGTGCTACTTGCGGGAGGAACCACACCGGTGAGTGTTGGGGAAATTTCCACTCGTGTTGGAGTTGCGGGGCTAGGGATCATATCAGACGTGACTGTCCACATCAGGTGGGACAGGCACCAGCTCGGGCTCCTGCCAGAGCCAATGACTTTCAGAGAGGCCGCGGGCGCGGTAGAGGTAACTTCCAATCGAGGAACGATGGTCAGAGGAACATAGCACATGTAGTTGTCGTTCAGCCGGAGGGCGGAGGTTAGGCCAGAGTTTACGCTCAGCGTGGGGATCAGCATGACACCGATGTGATCGCAGGTAACTTCTCGATACAGTCTTTGGGTTTGCTTTCTTTGAGTGACTCTAGGTCTACACATTCATACATATTGAGTGAGCATGCACAGTCGTTGAACTTGCCTTGTGAAATGTTAGAGGTAGGAGTTAGTGTTACCAGTTCCTTTGGGGACACGGTTGTAGTTAGAAAAATGTACAAAAGGTGCCCGTTGATGGTTCAGGGACATGTGTTCCCAGTGGATATGATGGAGCTTCCTTTCTATGGTTTTGATGTGATTCTGGGTATGGACTGGCTCACGGAGCATAGAGCTAGGATAGACTTTGAAACTAAGAGGATTTCTTTGAGGCTCACAGATGATTATGAGATTGTAATAGTGGGTGAGAACGTGAAGTTCTTTTCCAATGTAGTTTCAGTTTTAGAGGCTAAGAGGTTAGTTGAGTTGGGGTGTGAAGCATACTTGGCATATGTGATGAACCCTAACATGAGTGAGGTTAGACCTCAGGACATCCGGACAGTGTGTGACTTTCCTAGTGTGTTTCCGGAAGAGTTGCCAGGGTTACCACCGGATAGAGAGGTAGAGTTCTCTATTGAGACTTATTCTGATTCAGCTCCTGTTTCGATTGCTCCGTATCGCATGACACCGAAAGAATTGAAAGAGTTGAAGACTTAGTTGCAAGAGTTGACAGATAGAGGCTTCATTCGACCTAGTTCTTCACCTTGGGGTGCACCAGTTTTGTTTGTGAAGAAGAAAGATGGAAGCATGAGAATGTGTATAGATTACAGATAGTTGAATCAGTTGACAGTGAAGAATAAATATTCGTTGCCTAGAATTGATGACTTGTTTGATCAGTTGAGAGGAGCATCAGTCTTTTCGAAGATTGACTTGAGATCGGGGTATTACCAGCTAAAGGTAAGAGAGGTTGATGTACCAAAGACAGCCTTTAGGACTAGGTATGGTCACTATGAGTTTTTAGTCATGCCTTTTGGGTTGACTAATGCACCAGCTGCTTTTATGGATATGATGAATAGGATTTTTCATCAGTACCTAGATCAGTTTGTAGTTGTGTTTATAGATGACATCTTGGTGTATTCGCGAACTGAAGAAGACCATGACCGACACTTGAGATTAGTTTTGAAGACTTTGCTAGATCATCAGTTGTATGCAAAGTTGAGCAAGTGTGAATTCTGGATCCGAGAGGTAGTCTTCTTAGGACATGTAGTGTCAGCCGATGGGATCAGATTTGATCCGAAGAAGATAGAGGCCATTGTTGAATGGAAGCAACCGAAGTCTGTAACAGAGGTACGTAGCTTCCTGGGCTTAGCTGGATACTATAGAAGGTTCGTAGAGGGTTTCTCTAAGATAGCCGCTCCATTGACACAGTTACTTCAGAAGAGTGTTCAGTTTGAGTGGACAGATGCAAGACAGAGAGCCTTTGAGAAATTGAAAGAAGCTTTGACCCAAGCACCGATCCTGATTCAGCCAGAGTCCGGGAAGGACTATGTAGTTTACAGTGATACTTTTTATGTAGGGCTAGGTTGTGTTCCTATGCAAGACAAGAGAGTAGTGGCTTATGCCTTAAGACAGTTGAAGACTCACGAGCGCAACTATCTGACCCATGACATAGAGTTAGCTGCAGTTGTGTTTGCTCTGAAGATTTGGAGACACTATTTGTACGGTGAGAAATGCACAGTATACACCGACCACAAGAGTTTGAAATACATTCTGACTCAGAGAGATTTGAATCTCAGACAGCGTAGATGGTTAGAGTTGCTGAAAGACTACGATCTTACCATTGAGTACCATCCGGGTAAGGCCAATGTAGTGGTCGATGCATTGAGTAGAAAGATAGCCGTGGATTTGAGAGCCATGTTTGCTAGGTTGAGCTTGTCCGGAGATGGTGGCTTGGTAGCCGAGCTTCAGGTTAGACCTACTCTAGGTCAGTTGATTAGAGAGAATCAGCTCTTAGATAGATCTTTGGCACCTCACGTGCAAGATATAGCCGAGGGTAGATCTTCAGACTACAGTTTCAGTACCGATGGGGTTTTGTGTTTTAAAGACAGAATAGTTGTGCCAGAGGACAGTGACTTGAGACGTACGATCTTGACTGAAGCCCACAATAGTCCGTTTGCTATGCATCCTAGAAGTACGAAGATGTACCGTGATTTGAAGAATGAGTACTTTTGGGTTGGCTTGAAGAGAGATGTAGCCGACTTTGTGAGTAAGTGTTTAGTATGTCAGAAGGTGAAGGCGGAACATCAGGTTCCCTCAGGTTTGTTACAGCCGTTGAGGATTTCGGAATGGAAATGTGAGAACATCACCATGGATTTTGTTTCGGGTTTGCCTTTGACTCCCACGAAGAAGAATTCAGTTTGGGTGATAGTGGATCGTTTTACGAAGTGTGCTCACTTCTTGACAGTCAATACTACTTACACTCTAGATAGATTGGCCGATTTGTACATTGGTGAGATTGTTAGACTGCATGGTGTGCCGAAGTCTATTGTGTCAGATAGAGATCCGCGGTTTACGTCTCGATTTTGGGAGTGTCTGCATACAGCTTTGGGTACCCGTTTTAACTTCAGTACGTCTTATCACCCTTAGTCAGATGGTCAGTCAGAGAGAGTTATTCAGATCTTAGAGGATATGTTGCGTTGTTGTATCATTGACTTTCAGGGTACGTGGGAGAAGCACTTGCCTCTAGTGGAGTTTGCTTACAATAATAGCTTCCAGTCGAGTATTCAGATGGCTCTGTATGAGGCCTTGTATGGTTGGAAGTGTAGAACTCCAGTTTGTTGGGCCGAAGTGGGACAGAAGTTGTTACCTATGCCGGATTTGCTCAAGGGGACAACTGACAAGGTAAAATTGATTTGTGATCGTTTGAAGGCTGCTTCGGATAGGCAGAAGTCCTATGCCGACTTGAAGAGGAAGGAAGTTGAGTTCTCAGTGGGTGAGAAGGTATTCTTGAAAGTGTCTCCATGGAAGAAAGTAATGAGATTTGGCTGAAAGGGGAAGTTGAGTCCGAGGTACATAGGATCGTATGAGATTGTGAAGAGGGTTGGTCCGGTTGCTTATCAGTTGCATTTGCCATCCGAGTTAGAGAAGATACACGATGTATTCCATGTTTCGATGCTCCGTAAGTATAGGTCCGATCCATCACATGTTATGCCCGTAGAGGAGATTGAATTGAATCCAGATTTGACTTATGAGGAAGAGCCAGTTGAGATCTTAGCTTCTGACAGTAAGGTGTTGCGAGGTAGATCGATTGAGTTAGTAAAGGTGCGGTGGCAACGCCGAGGTGTGGACGAGGCCACTTGGGAGAGGAAGGAGGATATGGAAAGGTAGTTTCCGTATCTCATTTAGTCAGGTAATTTCGGGGACGAAATTTCTTAAGTGGGAGAGAGTTGTAACACCCATGTTTTGGGGTTAGGAGTTAGTCGGGTTAGTGGTCTGAGTCGGTAAAATTAAATTTAATCTTTTCGACCATGACATGAGTTAATTGAAATTTAAAATAAAGAGGAGGGATCACTTTGGTGATTTAACCCAAAGCTTTTAAAAAGGAAGACAACTTTTTTTGAAAATTAAAGGAACAAAAAAAAAATAAAGGTGTCATCTTTGTCTTCCCCACCTCTCCTTTGTGAAAAGCTCCTAAACCCCTCCCCAAACCCTAAACACTATTCCATTGAGTTTCATCTTCATCTTAAGGTCATTTTCAGAGGTAATAAAATTTTCTCACTCTCCTCTTCATTTCCTATCTATTCATGGTTATAGATTTTAAAACTACCTACTTTTGAAAAGTTAGGGTTTAATGAAAGTTGAGGTTTTTATGGGGTTTTTCATCTTGTCTTAAAATGTTAGGTTGGGTTTTGATTTAACCACCTTAAAATGAACATAATATGTTAAAATGGATAGGTTTGGGTGAAAACCCGAAATGGGTTCTTGAGGCAAATTTTAAAGTGTCAAAAACTTGGTTTTTGGTGGGTTTTAGGTTTAAATTGGAGGTCTGATGGTTTATGTATGTTAGGAGGATGTTTTGGGACCATTTGGGTGTCATTTGGGTGTTTGAAAATAGGATTTTCAGCTAGTCTTTGAAGGAGCACGAAAATGGGTATTTTGGGTGGTTACTTGGATTGGAAATTATTGAAGTTGGCTTGTGTTTATGGAGTGAGATGATGGCTGAGTTTTAGCACTGATTTGTGAAGTAACGGATGTATTTTGTTTGGCTAGAAGCAAGAGGAAGCGTTGGAGAGGCGTCGGGATCGAATCCGGGCTTGTAGGAGGCTTGCTTTGGTTGCTAAGGAAGGGTGGTGAGTGACTTTAAATGTGTTTTAAAGTTTGGTTCGAGTGTGTGTAGTGTATGAGTTGAAATGTGCTTGGTAGGCCATTTCTATGTAGATTTAAATGGTTAACTTAGCTCTCAATTTCCATTAAATGCTATTTGTGTTTGCCTATTTATGCTCTTGTGAAATGTGGGTTGATATGCACATGTGTACCATGATATGTGTATGTTATGAGCATGAGATATGATTGATGGATATGTGATGTGGTAAATGAAAATTGGCACTAATTAACTTACCGGGTGTAAATGATCGGTCATTAGGATTAGTGTGCACACAAATTGAGTCAAAACGTACGTGGCCTTGATGGTGTTGAGTTATCAAGGAGGAGTACGGTGATGTAATATTCCACCGGAAATATATATATTCTACGGGATGATGAGTGGAATCCCATCCGTAGGCATGTGGTGATGAGTGGAATCCCGCCCATGCAAGGTCCGGTGATGAGTGTAATCCCACCGAGGTAATGTGATTTTTGAGATTAAATCCGCACATCCGAGTAACTAATAGTGGCCAATTGAACTTGTTCTATTAAATGTAATGTGTGATATTGATATGTGATGTTTGAGCTTAGTATGATGTGAGATGCCATACATGACTCTTGAAAGACTAGCTAGGTCTACTTGTGGATTTACCTATGCATATTAGATGTGAGAATTAGGGAATACATGCTTGAACCCTGCATTGTTGATGTTTTCGGTTTTAGAGCATCCTCACTAAGCTTATAGCTTACGCTCTCATTTTCAACAATGCAGTTCATTAGCGTGGTGTTAGCTCGGAGCAAGGCAAGAAGGGCTTTCCAAGTTTTTGTTGCTCAAGTACGGTTAACAATTATGTAGTAGCTTAGCAATGTGGCAAGAGTGTGTGTTTTGAATGAGCTATGTATGACTCATATATGTGTTTGATGTTTATAACTTGACTTGGATTGTAAACATGTTTTGTCTTGCAAAATGCTTGTGTGATGTATGCCTTATGGATGCTTAAGATTGCCTTTGATGACATGTACACCTATTTGAAGTGAATTGAGCCTTTTGGCTTTTATGTCTTCTATCATGCCTTTAATGAAATGTTGCTAGTATGTAATGCCATGAATGAATGTTTCAATCTATGCCTTGTTGATCATCTTGCTTGCTCTACATGTTAGTCCATGGTCGTAGCATGTTGTATGACTGGTTGTATATGGCTTAGGGAGTCCCTATATGCATTTAGAGTTGAAGTCTTGAGGGTTTTTGCTGAAATTGGAGCATTGCAGAGCATGGCGTATCGGTACGCCTGAGGGACGTATCGATACGGTCTTGCCTGCAGGGCTCAGTTTTGGCTGGGCGTATCGATATGCGGGGGTGTATCGATACGGTTTTTGCTCACTGAAATTCTGAGAAATTTGGGAGTTTTTGACGTATCGATACGGTTATGGGGCGTATCGGTACGGGTTTATCTCGTTGACCGCGAGATGTTGACTGAGGAGGACGTATCGATACGCTCAAGGGCTGTATCGATACGGTCTTCTCCGAGTTGACTGTTTGGGTTGACCAAGTCAAGGCGTATCGATACCCTTGATTGGTGTATCGATACGACCTGCTATGTATGTGTAAAATGAGCAGTTTAATGTATGGCTTGTGGTTTGAATGTGTTTCCTAGATAATGTTTTCCGCTGACGTGATCACCTAGCTTTTAATACGCCTTTAGACAATATTAAAATGAAAGAAAAAAATTAGGTTTGCTAACCGAGGGGAACCTTAACGGGTTTCGCTTCGGTTTTCCCCGTGTGGCCTACTCGGACCGGTCATCCGGCCAGACCGGGACGAGGGGGTTACATTCTTGACATTGAAATCTATACCCGGCCAGTCAAAACTGCAATATAACTATTGGCAGCTAGCTAGTAGCCTTTTCAAGATGGTGTTGGAAAATGTGAGGAAAATGGTAATTTTGAGCCATATTTTGAATCGGTAAAGGTGGAGATTCGAATAAGAATTGCATTGGGTCTTATTTTACGCATGAGACCTTTACAACGGTATCTCATATGTTCGAAACGGTTGAGTAATGAATGAGAAATTGTTGCTCAAAGGAAGGTAGTTGTATAACCGCTAGACCGGCCTATGCGAAAGGACCAAATCTAAAGGGTACATCTCAACTTAAATATCCAAATGGAGAACATGTTAAATAATCAAGTATCTAATTTGAAAACATAACTACATAAACTGGTAAAATCATCTTTATAAACCTGACAGATAATGGTTACAAAATAAGCATCCTCGAGTAATACATCAAAATGATCATAACAAAACATCATATATTCCAAAATATAGACACATGTCACCCTGAAAGAACAAAATGGTGGATGGAAACATTACAATCTATGTAGAATACAGAAAGTGTCGATCCTTCGAGTGTCAGGTACATGGTAGCCTATCTAAAATATCTGAAAGAGAAAAAAATGAGTATGAGCTAGGGTGCTCAGTGTGTTCCGACAATGCAAGCACAAACATTTACATAACAAAATATTTCAGGAAAACATGTTATAAAAGCATCCAAGGTTTCCATGCAACCTATCTACCCTCCAACCACTCTTCACGATACAGTTTCTAGAACGGTATTATATACTGGCATTAACCCGAGCATATTGAACGTGGGTACCATCCTTAGAAAACACCTTAGATCCGGGCGGAATTACGCTAGCCGAAGCTAGGAACCTAATACGGGTGATCCTAGCCGAAGCATAAGAAACCGAATACATGCGTAATTACCCTAGCCGAAGCATAGGAACCTTATAGGGCAGAATCACCAGCTGGATCAAGGCTGAACCTTACAGTACTTCATATCTTACCCCAAGTACCCTTACTAGTCAATTTAGGCAACATCACAGTATACAGTATAAAACAGTGATAACGATGCTCAATAAGCATATTTTTATACTGATAAACGGTAACCATAGAGCATGCTTGTCATATTGGGTACTAGGGCATATATATCAAACATATAATATAATCATGCTTATTTCAAAAAACATGTATTGTTCAGGAGAAATCAAATTTATCAATCATGTGCACATGATTAGTTTAATAAAACATGTAAAGTATGCAAAACAGAATGCAAACAATCACATAACACACAAGGAACTAATGAAGTAAAAAGCTGACCCGACCTGACCTGAAAACCCGACTGAAACCTGCTCGAGTCAGAAACTGATTTGACCTAAAAATTAATGATCCGAACCCGATCTGTAACCGATTGTTGTTGACCCGAACCTAAATTCGACCTGTTACTGTAGTGACCGAACCCGACATGTGTCCGACTGAAAATGACCCGAACCCAAATTGGACCTGTTAATGTGGACTTGAAACCCAACCTGCGCCCGACTGAAACGAACCCGAACCCGAAGCCGACCTGGCAGATAACCAATTTTACCCGACTGAATTGACCCGAGATCCGATTTTACCCGACCTGTTTTGAACCCGGTCTGTTTTGGACCCGACCTGTTAAGTGACCCGAACTGATATTGACCCAAAATCTATGACTTGATGAATTAAAAACTTTCATAAGTTGATATACATATATGATATATATATATATATATACACCTACATATATTGATATATATATATATATATATATATATATATATATTAAGTAGGGATGTAAAAACAGGTAATCGGTCAGGTTTCAGGTCGGGTAAAATCGGATACAGGTCATTTCAGGTAAAAAAAAAATTGACTCGACTCGGGTCGGGTGCGGGTCCATTTCAGGTCGGGTCCATTCCAGGTCGGGTCCATTTCAGGTCGGGTCCATTTCAGGTCGGGTCCATTTCAGGTCGGGTTAGAACGGGTCGGGTCCGAAGCAGATAATTGCCAGGTTAATTCGGGTACGGATACATTTCAGGTCGGGTCCATTTCAGTTCGGGTTCATTTCAGGTCGGGTTCGTTTCAGGTCGGGTTCATTTCAGGTCGGGTCCGTTTCAGGTCGGGTGCATTTCAGGTCGGGTAATTTCAGGTCGGGTAGCTTCAGGTCGGGTAATTCAGGTCGGGGTATTTTTGTGATTGAAATGCGTATTCAGTTTGAGTTCGGTCGTACAACCATATAAGTAGTTGATAGACTTTAGGTTGACCTTCGTCAATCGTCGTTAATTTTGAGTTAATTATTTAAAGTCATATCAAATTATAATTATAAAACATTAGAGTAATTAAAAAAGAATCAAAATGGGTCGATTTGGACAGAAAATGGGTCAATTTGGATTACAAATAAAATTTCAGAGATTATAATGAACATTAATATCAAATTAAAATTATAAAACATTAGACAAATTAAAAAAAACAAGGAAAATGGGTATTTTGGAATAAAAATAAAGTTTTAGGGACTATAATGAACAAAAATATCAAATTAAAAGTATAAAAATTAGAGTAATGAAAAAAAACAATAAGTATATGTCAATTTAGAATAAAAATAAAGTTTAGGGTTTAGGGTTTTGTGTTGAGCGTTAATGCATTAATATGTACACACGTATATAATTAATTACTTATATACAATATGGTTGGGTTTGGGGTTTAGGGTTTAGGGTTTAGGGTTTGAGGTTTGAGATTCATGTATTAATATGTACACATGTACATACTTACATACATTAGGGGTTGTGTTGTAGTGTATGTAGGTTAGGGTTTAGGGTTAGGGTTTATGGTTTAGGGTTTAGGGTTTGAGGTTTGAGATTAATGTGTATATATGTACATACTTACATACATTAGGGGTTGTGTTGTAGTGTATATAGCTTTAGGGTTTAGGGTTTAGGGTTTAGGGTTTGAGGTTTGAGATTCATGTATTAATATGTGCATATCTACATACTTATATACATCAGGGTTTAGAGTTTAGGGTTTAGGGTTTAGGGTTTAGGGTTTAAAACCCTAGTGATAACCATATACCCTAAACCTTAAACCCTAAATTGAAACTCATAAAATCAAAACCCTAAGTCACTTGTTATCGTAACATTAAACCCTAAGCACTATACACTAGACCCTAAGCACTATACCCTAGACCCTAACACTAAACCCTAAACCTTACAAACTAATCACTCGAACTAACCGTAGTTCATTATACTAACGTAAACCCTAAATGCATAAATACTTACATACTTTAGGGCTTAGGGTTTAGGGTAAGGATCTAAGGGTTTAGTGTTTAATCCTTATGGTTCAGGGTTTAGGGTTCAGGGTTTAGGGCTTAGGATTAAGGTTCAAAACCCTAATGATAACCCTAAACCCTAAACCTTAAACACTAAATTGAAACTCATAAAATCAAAACCCTAAGTCACTTGTTATCGTAACATTAAACCCTAAGCACAATACACTAGACCCTAACACTAAACCCTAAACCTTACACCCTAAACCCCAAGCATTATACCCTAACCATAAGTATTATACCCTAAACCCTAACACTAAACTATAAACCCTAAACCCTAAACCCTAAACCCTAAACCATAAATCCTAAACCCTAAACCCTAAACCCTAAACCATAAACATTAAAACTAAAGGATCGAAGTACATTGCTTCATGAAACCCTAAACCCTAAATCAAAACCCTACAAATATTAAAACTAAAAATTAATTAACAAAACCTAAAACCCTAAACCCTAAGCACAATACACTAGAAATCTAATTCTAAACCCTAAACCTTACAAACTAATCACTCGAAGTACTTTGCTTAATGAAACCCTAAACCCTAATAATAACCCTAATAATAACCATATACCCTAAACCCCAAGCATTATACCCTAACCATAAGTATTATACCCTAAACCCTAACACCAAACCATAAACATTAAAACTAAAGGATCGAAGTACATTGCTTCATGAAACCCTAAACCCTAAATCAAAACCCTACAAATATTAAAACTAAAAATTAATTACTAAAACCTAAAACCCTTCAACCCTAAACATTTAAATTAAAACCCTAATTAAAGATCATAAACCCTAAACCACATTAACATTAAACGAAAAATCCAAAACCCTTAATTTATACCCTAAAATAACATATTAACCCTAAAAAACTAAATAAAATATATTAGCCATAAACAAATCAGTAAACCCTTAATTTATACCCTAAATTAAAACCACAAACCCTAAATTAAAACCATAACCCTAAACTTTAAAAGTTAAAACTGAATTAAGGATGCAATTGAAAAATAATCAAAGATTTAAGCTCAATTTCAAAACAAAAAGGACGAAATTGAAAGAAATCAAAGAAGGAGTGCTTGCGGAGCAAAACACGAAGAACCCGTTTCAAAGTGCGCGGATCCTCCGACCCGGCTCGAGCCCTATAAATACACCCTCACCCCTCAGCCAAATTTGCTCCTTTCTCCCTTCTGTTATGCTGCCGAAATATCGTCTCAAATTCTCTCTCATCCACAAACACCAAAATCCCAGATTTTCCTCATTTCTTTCGATCAAAAGCTCGTGTTCTTCCCAAGTTCTTCCCTGTTCTTCCAAAATTTCCTCCCAGGTCGTCTATAAACACAAATTTCTTCCTTAAACCTGTTTTTCTTCGATCAAACCCCCTTCTTTTCTCAAGAACAACCTCGTGTTCTTTCCTGTTCTTCCAAAATTTCCTCCCAGATCTTCTATAAACACAAATTTCTTCCTTAAACCTGTTTTTCTTCGATCAAACCCCCTTCTTTTCTCAAGAACAACCTCGTGTTCTTGATAATTTCTATCTTCAATCATTCTAAACCCAAAACCCAAAATCATTTCTGTTTTACCCTAAACCCTAATTTATTCTTAACCCTAACCCTAGATCTGAAACCCTAACCTCTACACCCTTAATCCCAAAACCCTAACCCTAAATCTGAAACCCTAACATCTAAACCCTAACCCTAAACATCTAATCCCCAAACCCTAACCTCTAATCCCAACATCCTTTCGTATTCTCATCTTACCTCTTCAGATTCTGAGATCTGTTCTTCTCTGTCTTTTCATTTTCCGAGAGCTGTTCTCTGCCTTTTCATTTTCCCAGATCTATTCGTGTAAGTTATATATTCTTTTTCTTCTATTTATTTTTTGTTTGATTTTCAGATTCTTACTATTTTCCTTTTTTTCTCAGAATCGTTTCTGGCTTCTGTCTGTCTGTTCCTGTTGCGTGCCGGTCTGTTCATCAAGCTGGAAGGTTGTATATCTCCTTTTGCATGTTTCTTTCTGTTTGTTTATATGTATGATTATTTTCTGAGATCTGTTTGTTTATATGTATGATTGTTTTCTGAGATCTGTTTTTGGATGTTATATCAGTTTGCATGTTATCTGAGATCTGTTTATTGCATGTTATCTGAGATCTGTTTATTGCATGTTATCTGAGATCTGTTTATTACATGTTATCTGAAATCTGTTTATTGCATGTTATCTGAGATCTGTATCATGTATGTTTCTGTCAGTTTGTATTTATGCATGTCAGTTTCTATGATTTTATTTTTATGCATGTATTTATATGTATGGTCCGAGTCTGTTTATTGTATCATGTATGTTTTTATGCATGTTTCTGTATTTATGTTTCTGTTTGTTTATATGTATGATTGTTTTCTGAGATCTGTTTTTGGATGTTATATCAGTTTGCATGTTATCTGAGATCTTTTTATTGCATGTTATATCTATTTTCTGCGTGTTATATCTTTATGCATGTATGTATATGTATGGTCCGAGTCTTTAGGGTTTCGTTGGTTTAACCTGAGTATATCGGCTGGACTACCTGACCTGCGGTGCTACTGGTGCCAAAGGGGGATTTTAAATTTTGTCCCTGTGGATAGGTGTAACAACGCCACGTACAAGGGTTAAACTGAAACCATTATAAATTTTATTCTTTGTTTATGGATGTCTGTATATATGATTTTGTATTTTTTTTTATTTTTGGTTCTCTGATTTGCACTTTTTCAGTTTTGTGACAGCTATGAATTCATTCTCTTATGAGTTGGACTTTCCTGGAGAAAGAAATCTAAATGACCAAATTATATTGTCTCAAGGTAATTTATTAATCCTTGTTCATTATGATTTTTTTAACTTATATTTTGTATATTTCTGACTCTTTTTTTGTATGTTTTTGCTAGAAGAGGGTGCAAATGATCAACTGTCTGAGACAGTTCGTACCTCCAAGAGGAAGTCTGCAGCTTCAGCTGGAGGGGACATTGGGTGAAGAACATCCCCTGTTTGGGATCATTACACATTCATCAAGCTTCCAGAAGGGCTTTTTGCAGAATGTAAGTACTGCAAAAAGAAAAGGTATAAAGCTGACTCTTATATTGGTACTTCTAATCCGAAAAGACATACTGAAAAATGTGATGCTTATAAGGAGTTTCTTGCTACTAATCCCAATAGTAGTTCAGAAGCTGCTTTTGATCAGAAAAGATATTGTGAACTGTTTGCTGAAGCAATTCTTTGTCATGGTTATGCTTTGAGTGTTGTTGAGCATGATAAACTTAGGGTTTTGCATAATTATTTAAATCCTAATGTGAAAGATATTTCAAGGTACTCTATTACTAAGGCTTGCATGTTAAAGCATGAGATGCATAAGAAATTGCTTTTTGATTCAATGCAATCTGTTCTGAGTCGTATCTGTTTTACGTGTGATGGCTGGTCTGCTTGCACTTCACGTTCTTACTTTGCACTGACTGCACATTATGTTGATAATAACTGGAAACTTCAGTCTAAGATTTTAAATTTTCGTCGTTTCCCCCCTCCCCATGATGGTGAGTCTATTTACAAGTTTGTTAAAAATATGTTAACTGAATGGGGTTTTGAGAAGAGAGCTTTTACAATGACTCTTGATAATGCTTCTGCAAATGAAAGAATGGTGAGGCGTCTGAAAGATGATTTGCATGCAATTTCTCCTCTGCCATGCAATGGTAAGTTTTTTCATATAAGGTGTGCTGCCCATATCCTGAACTTGATAGTTCAAAGGGGCTTGAAGGTAATCGACTCATCTGTTGTTAAATTGCATGAGATTGTTAAATTTATAGATTCTTCTGATTCTAGACTTTGTTCCTTTGATTATGCTATTAATGACTGTGGTTCTGATTTTTCTGGTAAGTTGGTCTTGGATGTTCCTACTCGATGGAACTCTACTTACCTGATGCTTCGTAGGGCACTAGAAGCTAAACATGCTATTAACTTGTTTGTTAATAGGAAAAATGGTTTGGATGTAATCTCTGATGTTGAGTGGGAAACTGCTCAATTAATTTGTGATTTCCTTGAGCCCTTCTTTGAAATTTCAACTCTGTTCTCAGGATCCAAGTATCCTACTGCTAATTTGTACTTGGCTAATGTTGTTTCCATTGAGAAACTTTTATGTGATGCTCACAATGATCCATGTGAGGGCATCTCTGCAATGGCTGGTCCTATGCTTGAATTGTATGAGAAATACTGGTCTGATCATTCAACTATTCTGTCTTTTGCTGTTTTACTTGATCCTCGGTATAAGTTACAACTTCTGAAGGAGTTGTATGGTGTCCTCTATGTTGAGGATGAGGTTGAAAGGAGGGTAAGTGTTGTTTATAATGAGTTTGTGAGTATGGATATTTATTATTCAAGATCTGCACGTACTTCTTCTAATAATTCTTCTGTCCAAAGTAACTCTACTCATTCTTCAAGTCTGTCAAGTTCTGGTCGCCCTAGGACTTTCAAAAAATCTAATCTCTTTCAGGTCAGTTTATCTTTTAGCTTCTGTTTTTATAGTTAATTTTTTTCATTTATAGTTTACTAATTTTTTTTAATGCAGAACTTTGATGCCAATTTGGCAGCTTCTAGGAGTGGTAAGTCCGATGTTGACTCCTACATTTCTTTGCCCCTTCTCCCTCGCACATCAGATGCTGAGTTCGATATTTTAGAGTATTGGAAAACACAATCTGTGTCTTTTCCAGTACTTTCACTCATGGCTAGAGATGTGTTAGCCATTCCAATCACCTCTGTAGCTTCTGAATCCTCATTTAGTATGGGAGGTCGAATATTGAACAAGTTGAGGGCTAGGCTTTTGCCTAAAAATGTAGAAGTGTTTGTAACAACCAGAAATTGGTTGTATGGTTTTGAGCCTGAGGAAAGGGATGAAGAATTTCTTGCTGTTGGGAAGGATGCCTCAGTCTCTGATGTGTCTGTTGAAGATCCACTTCAAGGTTAAGGTATAATCCTTTTTCTGTTTTTTCAATTCTTGTTTTATTTTTATATTCAGTTACTGACTTTGTTTTGTTTTGCAGGAAGCACTTCAATGTAGAAGTATCTGATGTGTATGTTGCATCTGATGTTAAGTGAGGTATAATCCTTCTTGTTAAGTGAGGTATAATCCTTCTCGTTAAGTGAGGTATAATCCTTGTTTCTGTTTCTTTAATTTGACTTAGTGTTTCTTGTTAAGTGAGGTATAATCCTTGTTTCTGTTTCTTTAATTTGACTTAGTGTTTTGTTTTGCATCTGATTCTGTTTTTTTCTTGCTTCTTAGCTGAATGCTGCTGTTGTTTGTGAGTTGGTGATGCTGTTTGCTGCTGCTGTTAATGGCTTGGTGTTGTTGTTGGTTACTGGTAGCTTGTTGTTCCTCTCTTATCTTAGTGTTGCCCATAATTATGTTGGTTTCTTACCAGTTACCCATAATTAGCTGTTGGTAGCATTTAGATGAGATAGCCCGATGAAGAATTATCTGGTAGCAAAGTGCTTTTAGCTTTGCTATAAGATCTGAGGGCTAATTTTATTACAAACTTGTATTTTGTGACATTCGGTTTGTAAA
The DNA here is from genome assembly GCA_030270665.1 of Hibiscus trionum. NCBI lineage: Eukaryota > Viridiplantae > Streptophyta > Magnoliopsida > Malvales > Malvaceae > Hibiscus > Hibiscus trionum. The sequence continues at coordinate 1,692,525 of BSYR01000050.1, forward strand.
ATTATAAGTGTAAATTTTTATCTTGTATTTTTTTACATTCTGTAATGATATTTTTTTAAGTAATAAAGTATTGATAATCTGAAATTCTAGTTATTTTTATTTTATATCTGTTAATTTATTTACTTAAGTGTATGAATTTTTTTTATATCTTAACTTAATTCTACATTTTGTAACTTAAGACAACAATTACTTAATTTGTTCTACTTATGTAAAATCATATACTTTATAATCTTATCCGTTTTGAACTGCAAAAGTTGTAGGATGACTTACAATTTTTATAACTTGAATCTGTTAAGTATAAAATATTACATATTAAAGTTGTAGACTTTCAATTTTTTTATAATTTCTAAATTTACTTAGTCATTTTTCAATTATAAATGTTATACATAAGTGTTATAATTTCACTAAGTTTTACAATCTTAAAGAATCTGTTAACTAAGTATAAAAAAATAAAATTGTAGACTTCTAAAATTTTAGACTTGTAAATTTTTGAACTACATATATATGTTATAACTTTGGTAAATTTTATGAACTACAAATAAGTTTACAATTGTTATTTAATTTTTTATAATTTGTAAATTTACAATTTTATTCAAGTTAATGAATAAACTTTAAAATTAAAAACAACTCTTCATTTAATTTTTTATTTTCATAAATTATCAATTATTTATTCTTTTTTCAAACTTTAGTACTTAATATATATATATATATATATATATGTATGCGCGCATATACATCACCTATATCAATATATGTAAGTGTATATGTATATACATTATATATGTATATGATATATGAACTTTTATAAATTTTTTAATTCATCATGTCATAGGTTTCGGGTTAATTTCATCTCAGGTCAAGAACAGGTCGGGTTCAAAAGCAGGTCGGGTCCATTTCAGTCGGGTCCATTTCAGGTCGGGTCCATTTCAGGTCGGGTCCATTTCAGGTCGGGTCCACTTTCAGGTCGGGTCCATTTCAGGTCGGGTCCATTTCAGGTCGGGTAAAATCGGATATCAGGTCAATTCAGTCGGGTAATTTCGGTTATTTGCCAGGTCGGCTTCGGGTTCGGGTTCTTTTCAGTCGGACGCAGGTCGGGTTTCAGGTCCAAATTAACAGGTCCAATTCGGGTTCGGGTCGTTTTCAGTCGGACGCAGATCGGGTTCGGTTGCTACAGTAACAGGTCAAATTCGGGTTCAGATCAACAACAGTCGGTTGCAGATCGGGTTTGGGTAAAAAAAAAGTCGGGTCAAATCAAGTTCTGACTCGGGCAGGTTTCAGTCAGGTTACCAGGTTCTGACTTGTTTTTACATCCCTAATATTAAGTAATTGATAATTTATCAACTACACAAATTTAATGAAGAGTGAATACTAAAAAATAAAAATATTGAGCCAAGTAATAAAAATAATTTATGAAATTAAGAAATATTAAATTAGATATTCTATTATACTTATAATATAATACATTAAATATATTTATTTTTTCTCGATTATTAAAAATATTAAGTAATTGATAATTTATCAATTATTTTTAACTAATATTTACGTTACTTATCATATTCAAAAAAAATATTTACGTTACAAAATAAATTAGATTGATTTTTTTCTCAGTAACTTAAATAAAAATTTAGATTTACAAAATATATGTTAAGTTATAACAGATTCAAGATAATTGTTTTCTTATTAAACGAACAAAATTGTAGAGTTATTGATTATTCTTATCTAACCTTTAATAATTTGAACTACATAAACGAATATTTACTGTTATCAGCTTGAAACATATTTTTCTGACTATACAATATAAGGTATATTTTTATTAATATTTGAATACTTGATAGTTAACTTAAAAAAAAGTTCAATACTGTAATCACTAATTTTTGTCCGTGGTAAACCCGTTTTAAATTTTGCTTTCAATGATAGGCTTTTCATAGGATAGTATGCATTCAAAAACGAAGAAAAAAAGAAAAAAGGAAAAAGGAAAAAAGTTAAAAGGAAATGCATATATATATATATATATTATACAATCATTGGCAATATTACTACCATTATAAGTGCTTGTTAGTTTTTATTATTGTCTTATTTGTTATAGTATTATTATTTACTATTATCGTTGGTATATTATTAGTGCTACTGTTAGTGGTATTATTATTACTATTTATATTATTATTAATATTATTATAATTATTATTATTATTATTTTTATTAGTTACATATTGTTATTATTATTATTTATGTTGCTATTATTTATTATTATATTATTATTATTATTTATTATTAATATTGTAAGTAATACACAAATAAAAATTACAATAAATAAAGCACATATATAAAACTAAAGTTAATACAATTAAAGGGTCCAATTCTTAAAATTCAAAGTACATACTGTTACATATTTCAGCCCAATTTGAGCTCAAACTAAAAAATTTAAATTTCCTTTTTGTATCTATGCGCAGCCACATCTCAGCCGTCCGATCCGAGGCAAATCTGACGGTCCAGCTCACACGATAAGAAGAAACCTTAGCAGAGAGGTTGGTTCGATCTCGCGCCGCATCACCACAGTCGTCCGATCTGGGATGACCATCCGACAGCACAGACCACGTATCAGGAAAAAAAACCCTAGACGGCTCATCTTCCGTCAAGCACCGCATAACCTCAACCGTTAGATCGGGTTGATCTAACGACCCCAGATGGCCGAAGGAAGATTCCAGAAGAGACACGCGCCTACGCCCGACTCTCCAGATGTAACACCCGTGTTTTAGGTTGGGAATCGGGTTCGAGTCGTGGGCTCGTTTTAAATTATATTGGGTTTTGGTTTTTAATAAAAAAGGGGTTTTGAAATTCATTAATGGCATTTTGGTAATTTTAAAATAAAGGGAAATAAAATGTGAAAAGGAGATTGGAAATTGGCTATTCATCTTCTTCTTCCCCTAGTTCTTTTTTTTCATGATAGAAAAACCTCCTTAACCCGTATCCCTATTTCATTCATTCCTCCATCGAATTCAAGTGATTTCAACGAGGTAAGACCATTTTTGACTTGTCCTCTTAATTTCTAACACATCTATGGTTTTAGATTTTAGAAAATCCTATTGTAGAGAAAGTTGAGTTTTCAAAGTTTGAAGAAAAGTAAGAAACTTTAATGGCTTCTTGGGTTGTTTTTGATTAATAGAGTTGAGTTTTGATCTAACCTTGCCCTATGGAGCATTATATCTCAATTTGGTTGGGTTTTATAAATAATCCCGAAATGAGTTTTTAGGGGTATATTTAAAGTGTCAAAATTTGTGTGTTTGGAGTGATTTTGTGAAAAATTGTTGGGCTGATGTTATAGTGACATTGGATAGGTGTTTTTAGATGTTATTTGATGATTTTTGAGTGGTGATAGTGTTGGTTTGAATGGATTTCCGTAGCTACTGCTGTAAGTGATTTTTAGGAGTAGAAAATGTGAGTTTTTAAGGTGATTATGTGGGGAAATGAAGGGCTGATGGTTGTAAAGCCTTATGGTGATGTTTTGGACATGTTCTGGAGTGTTTTAAGTGTTTAAATTGAGAGGTAATGGCTGGGTTTTGCTGGAGTACGAAAATGAGATTATTTGGAAGGATTTCGGCTTTGAATTGTTGAGAAAATGTTAGGGAATTGAGAGCTGATGTGTAACAGAAAATTTGTGGTTGATTAAGATGTTAATACATTGTTTTTGATTGATTGGAAACAGCGGATTTGGCCTTGGGTGGTTCGGATGCGGTTCCGACAAGTTTGGAAGCTTGAAACGACTTTGTGGTTTGCATTGGTGTGCGAATGGTGAGTGGGAATGTTTTTAAGGAACATTTTGGTTCAAAGATGGTTTTGAAAGAGTTTGGATTGAGCTTGAAAGGTCAATTCAAACTCAAGAGTAAGTTGATGTGAATCGCCTCTTTAAATTCCCCTTTTTACCGTTTGTTTTTCATTACTTGTGGTGATAATTTGTTATGCATGAAATTTCAATACTTTGGAAGGAAGCATGTTGTTTGTTATTATGTTGTTGATCATGCATGATGAAATCAATGGTGTTGTTGATATGCCTTGTAAAATATATGTAAGTTGGTGCAGGTTGTGCACGAAAATGGCAAGTAAAACCACTTGCGGTTGGTAAGATTGTAAGTAGTAAGTTTGTGCATAATTGTGGATTTTGTTACAAGTTGTTTTGGTCGTGCATGATATAGTGTGTTCATGTCGTATGATGGTGATTTGTATATCGTGTTGCATGGTTGGTGTCGAACCTCACGTGATGGTTTTCATTGCTCCGGTGATGTGTGGTCCCGCCGGTAGTGATTAGTATAAGACTCCGGTGATGTGTAGTCCCGCCAGTAGTGACTAGTAGAAGAGTACTTTGATGTGTAGTCACATTGGAAAACTACTAGTCGAAATTGTGATGTGTAGTCCCACCGTGTTTTGGTTATGCTTATGCATACCATGTATTGTTCATGTTGTGTCTCACCATATCATTCCCTCTAAATGGTTTTGCTTTAAATCTAAGATTATGCCATTATGCATACCATGAAGTGTGATGCCATGATAAATGTCTATATTGTTGACTTATGGTTGATTTTGTGTTATTAAGAGGATTATGTAGTTGGATGAATTGTATGTGTCGGCGTTTATTTTAAAGAAAGCTTGAACCCTGCATTGTCGTTGTTATGTTTTAGAGCTCCGCTCACTAAGCTTTATGCTTACGCTCTTATTTTTCTGACAATGCAGATCATTAGCGTGGAGTTAGCAAGGAGCAAGAAAAGGGTGTCCAAGCGTGTGGTAGTTTGCTCAAGTATGGTTTATTTAATAATGTAGTAGTTTAGCAATGAGAAATGCTACGTGTTTTAGGAGTGTGTATCTAGACTCCTTTGTGTTGGCTTTATGTTGTAAATGCTTGTGTTAAGGTATTTGTAAACCATGTTACGTTGTTGCCTAAATGCTTATGTTTAAAGGCTTATGATCATGTTCCACGTTTGCTTGTGTGTTATGTTTTAAGGCATGTAAACCTTGTTATGAAGTGTTTATGTAAGTGTTTGCTTCTTAGGAATGATATGGTCTAGTATATGTATGTTTAGAATGCAAGTTTCTCTTAAGTGTGGATGCCTTGATGTTAATGATATGTTGTTAGTTTAAATTGCTTCGTATGCTGTTCCATGATTGTTAAATGTTGTATGGATGTTTGTTTATGGCTAGGCGAGTCGTAAATTGCATCTAGAGTTGTGTCTTAGTGTGTTTTGCTGCAAATCTGAGTTTTGCAGTGCAGGGCGTATCGGTATGCCCAAGGGTCGTATCGATACGGTCCTACACTTTAGGACTCAGATTAGGCTTAGCGTACCGATACACGAGGGTGTATCGATACGCCAAAACCTCTCTGGAAATCTAAGATTTTGATGAGATTTTGGCGTATCGAAACGGGACCTAGGCGTATCGGTACGGTTGTTTCTCGATGACCGTGAGAAGTTGACCAGCGAGGGCGTATCGGTACGGTCAACCAGTGTACCGATACGATTTCCTTGTGTTGACTTTGGGCTGTTGACCTAGTCAGGGCGTATCGATACGCCCTTCTAGTGTATCGATACGGCCTGTTGAAGAGAGTAAAACGGGTTGTTTTAATTGCTTGTTTCGTATGCTTCGTATCTTTTCGTTGTGTTTCTGCTGTCGTGTTTCACATAGGATGTATGAATGCCTCTAGACAAGATAATAATTAAAAAAAATAGGGTTGCTAATCGGATTGAAGCCTTAGCGGGTTTCGTTTCGGTTTTCCCCGTGTAACCTACTCGGACCGGTCAGTCGTCCAGACCGGGACGAGGGGGTTACATTTGGTGGTATCAGAGCCTGAGGTTCCGAGACCTCGGGTAGGTAAGTGAGGTAAGTTTGATGTGTTATGTTGTTGCTATGTCTCGGTGAATGTTTTGCCATGTATACTTGATGCTTGATTGTTCGCACGGTGTTTGAAAGCATGTGTTAGCATGATGGTTGTGTTGAGGCGTAGAGTCGAGTTCCCATTGCTACTATTACTTATTTAAAAAGGTTTTTGAGTAAAGGAGTACTTGAGCACCTTGGACCCTTGCCCCTTGCTAACCCCATAAATTTTGCTTGCGTGTTTTGTTTGTTGTTATATTGTTGTCTATGGCAAGTATGAGGCCGAGGCGTGGGCCTGGAGTTGGTGATCATGAATCTGAGGTTTCAGAGAATGTGAATGATGAGAGAGTTCATCGCTTTAGTTCATGGCAGTATGGCCGTACTAGAGTTTGAGGTATAATTTGTCTGTTTGGGTCAACATGATATGAGTTGGTTCCTGTTGGGAAAGAATAATGTGACCGATCCTGATATGAGTTGGTAAAGGAAGTGAAGACCTACGAGTTGACTTCAGGGTGATGTCGATGTTATAACAGGTAATTCCTCGATACAGTCATTGAGTTTGTTTTCTCTGATTAATTCTGGATCTACGCATTCGTATATTTTGAGTGAGCATGCAAAGTTGTTGAATTTACCTTGTGAGATATTAGAGGTAGGTGTTAGTGTTACTAGCTCCTTCGGGGGAGCAGTTGTGGTCAGGAATATGTACAAGGGATGTCAGTTGATGGTTCAGGGTCACGTGTCTCCAGTAGATGTGATGGAACCGCCTTATTACGGTTTTGATGTGATACTGGGCATGGATTGGCTGTAGAACATAGAGTTAGAGTAGACTTTGAGACAAGGGGAGTTTTCTTAAAGCTTGCGGATGACTATGAGATTGTAAATGGTAGGTGAGAATGTGGATTTCGTATCGAATGTTGTTTTAGCTTTTGAGGCTCAAAGGTTGTTTGAGTTTAGTTGTCAGGCCTACCTAGCTTAGGGATGAATCTGAAATTGATCGAGGTCAGAACACATGATATCAGAACGGTCTGTGATTTCCCGAAAGTGTTTTCGGAAGGATTGTCTAGTTTACCGCCTGATAGAGGAGTAGAATTGCTATAGATATGTATGCGAAATCTGCTTCTGTTTCAATTGCTCCGTACTGTTTAGCACCGAAAGAATTGAAAGAGTTGAAGACTCAATTGCAAGAGTTGTCAGATGGAAGTTTTATCAATCCGAGTTCTTTGCCTTGGGGCGCACATGTACTGTTTGTGAAGAAGAAATATGCTAGTATGAGAATGTGCATAGATTACAGATAGTCGAATCAGTTGACAGTGAAGAACAAGTATCCGTTGCCGAGAATTGATGATTTATTCGATCAGCTTGGAAGTGTTTCAATGTTTCTAAGATAGATTCGAGATCCGGGTATTACCAGTTGAAGGTAAAGGAGGTTGATATGCCGAAGACAGCTTTTAGGACTAGATATGGTCGTTATAGATTCTTGGTTATGCCGTTTGGTTAAACTAATGCGCCATCTGCTTTCGTGGATATGATAAACAGAATTTTCTATCAGTACTTAGATAAGTTTGTGATTGTTTTCATAGAGGATATTTTGGTGTACTTGCGTCCCGAGGAAGACCATGACCGACATTTGAGGATAGTTTTGCAGACCTTGTTAGACAAACAGTTGCAAGGAAAGTTGCGTGAGTGCGAGTCCTAGATTCGAGAAGTAGTCCTGGACCTGTAGTGTCGGCCGACAGGATTAGAGTTGATCCGAAGAAGATAGAAGCCATTGTTGAGTGGAAGCAACCGAAGCCTGTGACAGGGATTCGTAGTTTTCTAGGCTTAGCCAGATACTATAGGAGGTTTGTGAATGATTCTCGAAGATAGCCGCTCCTTTGACGAAGTTGCTTCAGAAGAATGTTAAGTTCGGGTGGTCAGATGCGAGACAGCAAGCCTTTGAGAAATTGAAAGAAGCTTTGACCAATGCATCGATTTTGATTTAGCCAGAGTCGAGTAAGGACTATGTGATTTACAGTGATTCTTCATATGTAGGGTTAGGTTGTGTTCTCATGCAAGACAGAAGAGTGGTGGCTTATGCCTCGAGACAATTGAAGACTCATGAGCGTAACTATCTGACATTTGACATAGAGTTAGCTACGGTTGTGTTTGCTTTGAAGAAGATTCAGAGGCATTACTTGTATGGTGAGGAATGCATAGTGTGTACAGATCATCAGAGCTTGAAAGTTTTGAAGACATAGGAAGAGTGGAATCTTAGACAACGTAGGTGGTTAAAATTGCTTAAGGCATATGGTCTCTAGATTGAGTATAATCCGGGTGAAGCCAATGTAGTGGCGGATGCTTTGTGTAGGAAGGTCGCCATTGAGTTGAGAGCAATGTTTGCTAGTTAGAGCTTGACCGGTGATGACAGTCTGGTGGCCGAGCTTCAGGTTAGACCTACTTTAGGTCAGTTGAATTTAGAGAAACAACTGTTAGTTAGATCTTTGGCACCACACGTGTAAAACATAGCGGAAGCAAGACATATAGACTACAGTTTCAGTGTTGGTGGGGTCTTGTGTTTCAGAGATGGGATAGTTGTGCCAGATGACAGTGATTTGAGGCTACGATCTTGATTGAAGCGCACAGTAGTCCGTTTGCTATGCATCCCCGTAGTACAAAGATGAACTGTGGATTGAATGATGAGTGTTATTGGGTTGGTCTGAAGAGAGATATTGCCGATTTTTTGAGCAAGTGTGAGGTTTGTCAGTGTGTTAAGGCATAATCTCAATTTCTGTCTGGTTTGTTACAGCCGTTGAGAATTTCAAATGGAAGTAAGAAGATGTTACGATGGACTTAGTATCAGGTTTGCCTTTGACTTCTTCTAAGAAAAATTCAGTTTGGGTAATTGTTGACCGTTTCACAAGGTGTGCTCATTTCATAGTCGTTCATACGTAAGTTAGCCGATTTGTACATCAGTGAGTTTGTAAGATTACGTGGTGTGTCGAAGTCGATTGTGTCAGGTAGAAATTCGAGGTTTACAGATAGCTTTTGGTAATGTCTGCATGTTGCTTTGGGTACCCGTTTGAATTTCAGTGCAACGTATCGCCCTCAGTCCGATGATCAGTCAGAGAGAGATATTCAAATATTGGAGATCGTGTTGAGATGTGTATTATTGACCTTCAGTGCTGCGTGGGAGATCTATCGAGCATGTCAGGGTTAAGTAGCGATATAGAAGTGTGGGAGAAGCCACTTGGGGTAGAGAAAGGAAGGTATTTTCGTCATGTAATTTTGAGGACGAAATTCCTTAAGTGGTGGAGAGTTGTAACACCCGTGTTTTAGGGTCGGGAATCGGGTTCGAGTCGTGGGCTCGTTTTAAATTAAATTGGGTTTTGGTTTTTAATAAAAAGGGGTTTTGAAATTCATTAGTGGCATTTTGATAATTTTAAAATAAAGGGAAATAAAATGTGAAAAGGAGATTGGAAATTGGCTATTCATCTTCTTCTTCCCCTAGTTCTTTTTTTTCACGATAGAAAAACCTCCCTTAACCCCTATCCCTATTTCATTCATTCCTCCATCGAATTCAAGTGATTTCAATGAGGTAAGATCATTTTTGACTTGTCCTCTTCATTTCTAACACATCTATGGTTTTAGATTTTAGAAAACCCCATTGTAGAGAAAGTTGAGTTTTCAAAGTTTGAAGAAAAGTAGGAAACTTTAATGGCTTCTTGGGTTGTTTTTGATTAATAGAGTTGAGTTTTGATCTAACCTTGCCCTATGGAACATTATATCTCAATTTGGTTGAGTTTTATAAAGAATCCCGAAATGAGTTTTTAGGGGTATATTTAAAGTGTCAAAATTTGTGTGTTTGGAGTGGTTTTGTGAAAAATTGTTGGGCTGATGTTATAGTGACATTGGATAGGTGTTTTTAGATGTTATTTGATGATTTTTGAGTGGTGATAGTGTTGGTTTGAATGGATTCCCGTAGCTACTGTTGTAAGTGATTTTTAGGAGTGAAAAATGGGAGTTTTTAAGGTGATTATGTGGGGAAATGAAGGGCTGATGGTTGTACAGCCTTAGGGTGATGTTTTGGACATGTTTTGGAGTGTTTTAAGTGTTTAAATTGAGAGGTAATGGCTGGGTTTTGCTGGAGTACGAAAATGGGATTATTTGGGAGGATTTCGGCTTTGAATTGTTGAGAAAATATTAGGGAATTGAGAGCTGATGTGTAACAGTAAATTTTTGGTTGATTAAGAGGTTAATACATTGTTTTTGATTGGTTAGAAACAACGGATTTGGCCTTGGGTGGTTCAGATGCGGTTCCGGCAAGTTCGGAAGCTTGAAACGACTCTGTGGTTTGTATTGGTGTGTGAATGGTGAGTGGGAATGTTTTTAAGCAACGTTTTGGTTCAAAGATGGTTTTGAAAGAGTTTGGATTGTGCTTGAAAGGTCAGTTCAAACTCAAGAGTATGTTGATGTGAATCGCCTCTTTAAATTCCCCTTTTTACCGTTTGTTTTTCATTACTTGTGGTGATAATTTGTTATGCATGAAATTTCAATACTTTGGAAGGAAGCATGATGTTTGTTATTATGTTGTTGATCATGCATGATGAAATCAATAGTGTTGTTGATATGCCTTGTAAAATATATGTAAGTTGGTGCAGGTTGTGTACGAAAATGGCAAGTAAGACCACTTGCGGTTGGTAAGATTGTAAGTAGTAAGTTTGTGCATAATTGTGGATTTTGTTACAAGTTGTTTTGGTCGTGCATGGTATAGTGTGTTCATGTCGCATGATGGTGATTTGTATATCGTGTTGCATGGTTGGTGTCGAACCTCACGTGATGGTTGTCGTTGCTTCGGTGATGTGTGGTCCCACCGATAGTGATTAGTATAAGACTCCGATGATGTGTAGTCCCGCCGGTAGTGACTAGTAGAAGAGTACTTTGATGTGTAGTCCCATTGGAAAACTACTAGTCGAAACGGTGATGTGTAGTCTCACCGTGTTTTGGTTATGCTTGTGCATATCATGTATTGTTCATGTTGTGTCTCACCATATCATTCCCTCTAAATGGTTTTGCTTTAAATCTAAGATTATGCCTTTATGCATACCATGAAGTGTGATGCCATGATAAATGTCTATATTGTTGACTTATGGTTGATCTTGTGTTAGTAAGAGGATTATGTAGTTGGATGAATTGTATGTGTCGGCATTTATTTTAAAGAAAGCTTGAACCCTGCATTGTCGTTGTTATGTTTTAGAGCTCCGCTCACTAAGCTTTATGCTTTCGCTCTCCTTTTTCCGACAATGCAGATCATTAGCGTGAAGTTAGCAAGGAGCAAGAAAAGGGCGTCCAAGCGTGTGGTAGTTTGCTCAAGTATAGTTTATTTAATAATGTAGTAGTTTAGCAATGGGAAATTCTACGTGTTTTAGGAGCGTGTATCTAGACTCCTTTGTGTTGGCTTTATGTTGTAAATGCTTGTGTTAAGGTATTTGTAAACCATGTTACGTTGTTGCCTAAATGCTTGTGTTTAAAGGCTTATGATCATGTTCCACGTTTGCTTGTGTGTCATATTTTAAGGCATGTAAACCTTGTTATGAAGTGTTTATGTAAGTGTTTGCTTCTTAGGAATGATATGGTCTAGTATATGTATGTTTAGAATGCAAGTTTCTCTTAAGTGTGGATGCCTTGATGTTAATGCTCTGTTGTTAGTTTAAATTGCTTCGTATGCTGTTCCATGGTTGTTAAATGTTGTATGGATGTTTGTTTGTGGCTAGGCGAGTCGTAAATTGCATCTAGAGTTGAGTCTTAGTGCGCTTTGCTGCAAATCTGAGTTTTGCAGTGCAGGGCGTATCGGTACGCCCAAGGGCCGTACGATACGGTCCTACACTTTAGGACTCAGATTAGGCTTAGCGTACCGATACACGGGGGTGTATCGATACGCCAAAACCTCTCTGGAAATCTGAGATTTTGACGAGATTTTGGCGTATTGAAACGGGACCTAGGCGTATCGGTACGGTTGTTTCTCGATGACCGTGAGAAGTTGACCAGCGAGGGCGTATCGGTACGGTCAACCAATGTACCGATACAGTTTCCCTGTGTTGACTTTGGGCTGTTGACATAGTCAGGGCGTATCGATACGCCCTTCTAGTGTATCGATACGGCCTGTTGAAAAGAGTAAAATGGGTTGTTTTAATTGCTTGTTTCGTATGCTTCGTATCTTTTCGTTGTGTTTCCGCTGTCGTGTTTGACATAGGATGTATGAATGCCTCTAGACAAGATAATAATTAAAGAAAAAAATAGGGTTGCTAATCGGAGTGAAGCCTTAGCGGGTTTTGTTTCAGTTTTCCCCGTGTAACCTACTCGGACCGGTCAGTCGTCCAGACCGGGACGAGGGGGTTACACCAGATCCCACGCGCGATTCTCCATTTTTCCCACGCGCGCGTGCCGACCCTTCAGCTTCACTGCCTGACGCTCTGACCTTTCGCCTGCAACCTTCACGTCGTGCCTTTCCGACCGGGCAAATCCGACATGCACAGACAAGAAAAACACAGGGCATCAGAGACTCGAAATAGCTAAAAAAACAAACAAAAAATGCAAAGTCAACCAAACAACAAAATCAGAGAGAGGAAGCAATCGAATTTCTTTATCATTTTCATCGGCATGTAACACTCGGTATAAAAAACCGAAACAAAAATGTAAACGCGATTCGGGATTTCAGAAAGCAAGCAATACAGAACAAAAAAAACTTGAGGGGTATCTTTTTCTTTTCATTCTCACATCATTGCATGTGTAACGAAAGCAAAAAATGAGTAGGTTTTTTTAACCTTCGGCGATTAACATTCTTTCGCTCCGGGTCGACCTCCCAACCGTTGACAAGCCATCGGCCTCTCGCAAGAAGGTTGAACACGGTGAGACGATTCGGAAGAGGGGCCTCCAGTTTCAAAAAGGAAAAGTCTTTTCAGTTTCGTTTCGGGTTTCAAAAAAAGAGAGAAAAAGGTTTGTGGTCTTTGTCGTCGGGGTTTAATCGTTGTTTGAGGTTGAAACGAAAATTTTTGTCTCGAATAGGATATGGCCGGTGCCAATTAGCGGCGGTCAATTTAGGGTTTCATTATTCCCAAAATGGGAGGGTTCGCTTAAAGGAGAAGAGGAAGAAATTAGAAATGAAAAAAATGGTTTTTATATTTAATTTTCTTTTAAAAAATGGGATATTCTCCGTTTATGCCCCTCTGCGTTTTCTAAATTTCATTTTTAGGGATTTCCGCTTCTTTAAATCATGTCCCTGGTCCCTACTTGTTTTTCGATTTGTTCAATTTCACCTCGTTTATTTAGAGCATTCATTTTTGGCTAAATGTCCTTTCAAATCCTCAAAATTCTAATTTAAGGGTTTAGGGTTTTAGTGTTTTATTTTTATGGTTTAGGGTTTAAGGTTTTGAATTAGTGTTTTGTTTTAAAGGTTTATCGTTTAAAGTTTTTAGGGTTTATTGTTCTATGGTTTAAGGTTTAAAGGTTTAAGGGTTTAGGGTTGTGATTTAGAGTTTAGGGTTTCATTTTTGGGTTTAGGATTCATGGTTTTGACTTTTGATTTTATGTATCAATGTATGAACCCTAATCCATAATCCCTTAAATCCTGAACATAAACCCTTAAACCATACACCATAAACCCTAAACCCTTATATCCTAAACCTAAACCCTAAACCCTAATATATATAAGTATATATATATCTATCTATCTATCAATGTATGAACCCTAAACCCTTAATGGAATTTCCCTAAACAGTAAACCCTAAGCACTTAAATCATAAACCTAAAACCTACACCATAAACCTTAAACCCTAAACCATAATGTATGTATGTACATATCAATGTATAAACCTTAATCCCTTAATGAATTTTCCCTTAACTTTAAACCTTAAACCTAAACCCTAAACCCTAAGCACTTAAATCTTAAACTTAAACCCTACACCATAAACACTAAACCCTAAACCCTAATGTATATAAGTATGTATATATGAACCTATCAATATATGAACCCTAAACCCTTAATGAATTTCCCCAAACCCTAATGTATGTAACTATGTGTATATGTGTACCAATCAATGTCTGAACCCTAAACCCTTAATGAATTTTCCCTAAACCCTAAATATCTAACCCCTAAACCCTAATGTATGTAAGTATGTATGTATGTAACTATCAATGTCTAAACCCTAAACCCTTAATGAATTTTCCCAAACCCCAAACCCTTAAATCATCAACATAAACCCATAAACCATAAACTCCAGACCATAAACCCTAATGTATATAAGTATGCATATATGTATCTATCAATATATGAACTCTAAACCCTTAATGAATTTTCCCTAAACCTAAAGCCCTAAACCCTAATGTATGTAAGTTTGTATGTATGTACCTATCAATGTTTGGACCGTAAACCTTTAATGAATTTTCCATTAACCTGAAACCTTAAACCCTAAATCATGAATCGTCCAATGTTTTATAATTTGAATTTGATATTTCTGTTCATTATAGCCCTTAAATCTTCATTTCTATTCCAAATTGACCCCTACTAATTGTTTTTTTAATTAGTCCAATAATATATAATTTTACTTTGACATTTTGTTCATTCTAGTCGCTAAACTTTATTTGTGTTCCAAATCGATCACTTTTTATTTTTTTAATTAGTTCAATGTTTTATAATTTTAATTTGATATTTTGTTCATTCTAGTCCCTTAACTTTATTTTAATTAGTCTGATGTTTTATAATTTTAATTTGATACTTTGTTCATTCTAGTCCCCTAAACTTTAGTTCAATTCCAAATTGACCCTTATTTATTGTTTTTTAATTCGGCCGATGTTTTAGAATTTTAATTTGGTACTTTGTTCATTCTAGTTCCTTAACTTTATTTCGATTCCAAATTGACCATTGTTCATTGTTTTTTTAATTCGTCCAATGTTTTATAATTTTAATTTGATATTTTCATCATTCTAGACCCTAAAACTTTATTTTTATTCCAAATTGACCCACATTTATTTTTTAATTTGTCCAATGTTTTATTATTTTAATTTGATATTTTCTTCATTCTAGTCCCTTAACTTTATTTTAATTCCATATTGACCCATATATATATTTTAATTCATCATGTTTTATAATTTTAATTTGAAATTTTGTTCATTCTAAACCCTAAAACTTTATTTTTATTCTAAATTGACCTCTACTTATTGTGTTTTTAATTACTCTAATTTTTATACTTTTAATTTGATATTTTTGTTCATTATAGTCCCCAAAACTTTATTTTTATTCCAAATTGACCCATTTTCATTGTTTTCTTTTAAATTTGTCTATTTTTTAATAACTTTAATTTGATATTTTTGTTTATTATAATTCGTGAAACTTTATTTTTAATCCAAATTGACCCCTTTTCAGTCCAAATTGACCATTTTCATTAAATTTTTAATTACTCCAATGTTTTATAATTTTAATTTGATATGAATTTAAATAATTAACTCTAAATCAATGACGATTGACGAAGGCCAACCTAAAGTCTATCGACTACTTATACGATTGTACCGAACTCAAACTCAATACGAATTCCAATCCCGAAAATATCCCACCTGAAATTACCCGGCCTGAAATACACCCGACCTAAAATGAACCCGACCTAAAATGAACCCGACCTGAAATAGACCCAACCTGAAACAGACCCGACCTGAAATGGACCCAACCTGAAAATGGACCCGACCTGAAATGAACCTGACCTGAAGTGTATCCGAACCTGAATTAACCTGTCAATTATCTGCTTTGGACTCGACCTGAAATGGACTCAACCTGAAATGGACCCGATCTGAAATGGACCCGACCTGAAATGGACCCGACCTGAAATTGACCCGCATCCCACCTGATTCGAGTCAAAACAGAAAAATAAACTGAAATGACATGTACCCGATTTTACCCAACCTGACAGTACCCGACCTGAAACCCATCCGATTACTTGTTTTTACATCCCTACAGGGAACACACCTCAAAATGTCAGGCAAGTCCGATAATCTACTGGGCACTAGAACCACGCTCAGCTACGGTACTGAAACCTAGATTAATAAAGATTAGGGTTACTAACATATGTATATTTTTATTAGAATAATATACCAAATTACGGAACCATGCGAGTGATAATGGGCTCTCGAGGCAGTACTGATCGGGACGAGCTAGGCTGGGCGTAAGCATGATCAGGAGATTCGTGGGTACCTTTAACCAACAAATTTTTTTTAACAATCCTTTATTCGATAACTTCACTTAAATAAATTAACTTAGTACAAATGCATGTTCGGGTTTAACGTCCAATTCAGAGGATTTCAGGTTAGAATTTCGAGAAAGCGACTTAAAAGATGGACTCATGACGTCGAAAAATATAAAATAGGGGCTTTCGGAAAAAGTTGACTTTTTGGTCAAAGTCAACACTAATGTCATCGATCAAGGTCAACACTGACGTCAGCGGTCAAAGTCAACGCTAACATCAATGGTCAACTAGCTTGACTTGGGAAGTTGCCTCGGACGGGTTGACTTAGGCGAGTTGACTCACTAGGTCAGTCAAACGAGTCGAGTTCGGGTCGGGTTAAACATTGGTCAGGTTCGGGTAGCAGGCTGGGCTTGGATGGGTTCAGACCGAGTTGATTGAACCGGCTCGGTTTAGGCGGCTGGACCGGTTCAGGGCTAGTTTAGAACTTGTTCAACATGGTCACTGTCCAAGGCGGCCAAAAATCGCCTTGGACGGCATGTGTACTCCACGCACGACCAAGATTGGCCAGAAAACACCTCCAATTACGCCAAAAAGTCAATTTCTTAACCAATAACTTAAATAACCTAGATTTAAAGCCAAAATCTTTACCGAACTTACCAAATTGGAGCAAAAACGATTAGAAGTGACGCTGCTCCAGCGAGAGTTAAACGATGGCAGATTGGCGATCGGTAACTTAGGTTTTTTTTCGGCGTGCAACGGGGAGCTCACTCATGGCAACGAAACGACGAAAGAACGTCAATCGGTGCCGAAAACATTGAATAACAGGGGCGACGAGGGCTTGGGTCACGGCCGAACCTTCAATCGGCTTCCCACATCACACAACGAAGAATTGGGGTGAGTGGTAGTGATGGTTGAGCTTAGGGTGCGATGGCGATCACGTCGGTGGTGGCGGTGATGGCTACGGTGTGGGCGGATCAGACGGTGACCGGGCGGGTTTGGGTGTTGGGAAGGTGAAAGGTCGGTGAAGGGAGATAAAGGTTTTGGTACCCTTCTTTAGGGTAGATGGCCCAAAATAAATGTGCCATTAAGGGGGTGGTTGGGATATTTTAGAATTATTATTATTTTATTTGATCCAACTTTTCCAAAACTACCTAAATAAGAATTGATGCAGGTTAAAACCAGAAAATGGTCTTAGCTTAATGGCTAAGACTCTTGCATTTAGAACTTAGGTTGTGGGTTTAACTCTTTCATGTACCATTTTTCATTCATTCATCATTTTTCATTTTCTTTAAACTTAATCTTATTTTAATATGGGTGTTACAAGTTGTGAATTGAATAAGGAAGTGAAAAACTCCATATCCCACATTGATGGGATAAATGAAATGAGAAGTGTTTGTATACAATTACCCTCTTTGTGGTCATTGAATGACTTGGATTAATATTGTGCCTTACGCGCAGGGGTGCGAATCAAACTCATTTGAGTTGGGGTGCACCCGCACAATGTGGGTGATGCGAATGTTTGGACTAGTCGGGCCATTCATAGGCGTGTGGATATTTTACCCACATTAAATAGGATAATTTTGGATTTTCCATTTAAATTCGGATATTAAAAGGTAATGAGTGCAATTCTCGGTTTAATATGGTATTAACATAATTTTTTCGAATTAAATCGGATGGAGATTTAATAGCCATATTTTCGAAATATTTTTTCCACATTTAACCTACCTCACTTTCCTATAAATTGAATGACATTCCTTTGATTTAAACACAACTTAGAAATTTCTTTTCTTTAAAATTACATTGTGTTTTCGGTGATAGTCAAAGGCAAGTTTATGTTCGTGATATCTTCAGTAGTGATGCGAATGTTTGGACTAGTCGGGCCCTTCGTAGGCGTGTGGATATTTTACTCACGTTAGATAGGATAATTTTGGATTTTCCATTTAAATTCGGATATTAAAAGGTAATGAGTACAATTCACGAGAATTTTCGGTTTAATATGGTATTAACATAATTTTTCTGAATTAAATCGGATGGAGATTTAATAGCCATCTTTTCGAAATATTTTTCCACATTTAACCTACCTCACTCCCCTATAAATTGAATGGCACTCCTTTGATTTAAACACAACTCAGAAATTTCTTTTCTTTAAAATTACATTGTGTTTTCGGTGATAGTCAAAGGCAAGTTTCTGTTCGTGATATCTTCAGTAGTGATGTTGTCGAATATCATCCGCTGTTGTATCCTAGGAGTCTGACGACCTAAGATCTCAAGCACCGAGGAATGGTCGAATCTGTCTTAAGGAAGCTGTGTTTCTGCAGGCCTCAGCAATCTGTGTTTGGTTTATCTCGAATATGTTCTATTCTTAAGTATTGTATTTCATTTGTTTATTTAATTATTTTATTTTATTTCAAATTAACCTTGTTTTACCCAACATATGGGAGGAAGAAACAAAAGGCCAGTAACTTTTTATTATTGTTTATGCTCCAAATTGGTAACCAAACTTCTAATTGCTTCAATATTACCATTAAACGTTATGTTTTGCTTCAATTTTACCTCTCATCTGTTAACCACCACTAACAACCGTTAAAATACTTGGTATAATAACACATTTAGTACTTCATGTTTACACATTCAAACAATTTAGTCCTAATTCAAAAAATAATAATAAATTTAACCCTAAACCTTTAAAACCCTAACCTTAACCTTTCATCAGCACCGTCATTCATCCGGCCACCCTTTAGGCACACCCTTCACATTCCGGCGAACCTTCCATCCTCTTTCACGCCTCCATGCGACCTCGCTTGTACCCGCAGCTTCCTCTATCGTGCCCTTCATCGTCACACGAGATCCTTCCCTTACCGTTCGAGTGTTATGTCGTTGCCTCCATCCGTGCCTTTTGGCCGTTCAATGGTACAGCTGAGTTCGTGTCACTCTCTCTTCCTGTTTTAACCCCAATGATGCTATCTCCCCCGTCCAAAGCCAACCGCGACAAGCCTTCTATGGTGGCCCAAAAGTGGTATGGTTTCGGCCATTTACCACCCTCCACCATACATCCTCTGACCATCCATCCAACCCATATCATCCAGTCGTTCTGTTCGGCACCTCAGCCGACCGGATCTGGTCGTCGTTGAGCCAAATTAAAATATAGCTTATGTTTAGGGCTTAAGGTTTATGGTTAAATTATTATATTTGAGGGTTTAGGGTTATGGTTTATGCTTAAATTAGTATGTATATGGTTTAAGGTTTATGGTTTTAAGTTTGAGGTTTAATGTTTTAGGGTTTAGGGTTTTAACTTTAAAGGTTTAGTGTTAAAGTATTATATTTAAGGGTTAATGGCTTAGGGTTTATGGTTTTTGTTTGGTGTTTTAGGGTTTAGTGTTTTGAGTTTAAAAGTTTAGTGTTTAGAGCTAAATTTAAATAATGTATAATTAGCGAGGGTTACATTTATTATTTTTTCGAATTAGGACTAAATTGTTTGAATGCGTAAACGTGAAGGACTAAATGTGTTATTATACCAAATATTTTAACGGTTGTTAACGGATGAGTGGTAAAATGGAAGGAAAACATAAAGTTTAATGGTAACATTGAAGCAATTAGAAGTTTGGTTACCAAATTGAATAATGGACCAAAGTTTAGTTACCATTTGTGAACTTTACCCTTTATTTAATTAAAATATTAATGGCTTAAGGGTATGAAAAGCCCTCAAACTTTTAAGAAAAAATCAATTAGGCCCTTTAACTATTTATGTACTTAATTAAGCCCTTAACCTTTGAATTTTCATCAATGTACCCCTTTAACTAACAGAATTCGTTATTAACCGCGAGTACCCTTAAAACGTTGACTTATCTGTTGAAATTATCACATCACGTTCTTTAAAGTTTAAACTAGCACATCATGCTGACATGGCAAGGAAATCATTTAATAAAAAATATTATAATATATAATTAATAGTCGAAAATTAAGGAGACTTAAAATCTCAACTTTCATTTGACACATCACCCAGCTTTGAAATGAGAGGGTTGACAACGTTCAACCTAAGACCTTTTGTTTGAGCAATCGTTGTCCAATGAGTTAAAAAATTTCATCACTAAACATCTAAGAGATTCAACATCACTAAACCTCACCAAACAATGAACTTTTTGACAAAAATCGATTCATTTCTCACAATCTTCTGTGATCAAATCGTGGTTGCATAATAATCGATCCACCGGCAACAACCAAAATCGATTCATTAGAAAATAACATCGCACCGGCAACAACCAAAATAAAAATAGGGAGGTTCCACCACTTCAACATCATATGCTTAAACTCCAATATTATTGGGTCACGAGAAAGAACATGAGAAACTTTACCAGTGAATGGAGATAATAACTTCAACGAAAAGAAGAACGAAAACGATACAAGAGAAGAAGGGCAGGGAATGACAAATTTGTTTGAGAAATTTGGGATTAATGGGTTAGATTTTTTATTTGGGGTTGATTTTTTATTGAAAGATTTTAGGTACAAAATAAAACAACAATTAATTAATTATATATTATAGTATTTTTTATTAAATGATTCTCTTGCTATTTCAGCATGTGGCAATTTTAAAGAACGTGATGTGGCAATTTTAGCTGACAAGTCAACATTTTTAAGGGGACTAACTGTTAATAACGGATTTCGTTAAACAAAGGGGTACATTGATGAAAATTCAAAGTTTAAGAACTTAATTGAGTGTAAAAATAATTGAAGGGCATAATTGATTTTTTCTTAAAAGTTCGAGGGTTTTTTATACCCTTAAACCAATATTAATTAAAGACACGTGAAGTATTTGATCTAAATTTATGATTAAAGTAAATTAAGTTGAGAGGATGTGTCATAAAAGAGAAGATTTTGGATGTTAGCTTGTAATTATTTGTGGCCCAAGTTTTGAGTAATCAAGTAAATGAAGCAAAGAGTTAAATTCCAGTCTTTCCATACTTGAAAACTCAAAGCATAAGTTTGATCCACACCCAGTTATTGTTTCAAATTCTTGTTAACCAAACATATATTATTTGTTTCAAATTCTTTTGTCCAAGTCCAACACGGTCATCTTCCTCCCGGATTGATATGCACTAGAGAAAATGTTTAGCTCTATGAACCTGTTAAATACAAGGAGTACCCCAACAAGCCTCCTACATGTGAATCAATCAAGGCATTTCACCTACTTGTTCATGCCTTTGATTTACCATAATTACCTGAGTAACGTGTTCATAAATAATTTGTGGTTCAATTTCTTTTCTAAATGAAATCCAACAACTATTTCTCTTGTTCTATATTTATTACTAGGATAATTATTTGATACACTGGGCGCCTTCATTTTAGAGTTTGAAGACCCAGTTTAAGGCGTAAGATTTAGGGGTTTAAAATTTATTGGTTGTGAATAGAATTTAAGGTTTAGGGTTATAATTTAGGGGTTATAGGTTAAAACCTAAATCCTCAACGTATTATCCTAAACCCTAAAACTTAACCTCTAAACCCTAAATCATAACACTAGCACCTAAATTCTAAACCCTACCCCTAAACTGAGTCTCTAAACCCTAAAACTAAGGCGCTTGTGGAAACTAAAAGTTTCCACTGTTTGTGTATTGGATATAGATCCTTATTACTAATATACAAAAGGGTAATTATTCCATGCACAAGCGCTTGTGGAAACTTTATTTACACAAGTGCCTTAGTTTTAAGAAATTTGTTTAGGGTTTGGTGGTTTAAGTATATTAGTTTTGAATTTATGGGCTGTTGATAGAATTTTAGGTTTAATGTTAAATTTTAGGGTTTATAGGTTAAAACCTAAATCCCTAATCATATTGCCCTAAAACATAAAGTCTAACCCTAAATTCTAACCTTATACCCTAAATTCTAAACTCCTACACTAAAACCTCTAAACTCTAAACCATAAAATTAAAACGCTTATGGAAACAAAAAATTTACACCGCATATGTACGAGACAATAATCCATATACAAATTAACTCTTGATTTATCAAATTCAATCCCTGTGAACAAAGATGCTCATATCCTCATATGAAAATATATAATACCTCCATAATTAATAAAAAATATTTTACTTTATTCATAACAACTAAAAGTAAATAAAAACTGCGAGTTAAGTCGGTTGAACCCAAAAACCCTGAGTTCATAGTTGGCAAGTTGCAAGTAAGGGGAAGTGATGAAATAAAAATCCAATACTTGTTCACCAGAAAGTCCTCCTTTTTCTCCCTTTATTTTCGACCCAAAATATGCACTACAAACCCAAATCTTTACATCTCTTTGTTTTTCCTTTTTGATGTTAAACCCATCAATCATCTCGCAGAACACACAACCAAACACCCATAATTTTTTTTCAGATCTTAGCTAAACTAGACTAAACCCAGCCATTTTTGCTTTTGCTTTGTTCCTTAGCTGCCTACCCATTTCTTTTCTCTTTGCAAATCTTTTAAGAAAACCCCACTCATAATATTTGTTTTTTTCACTGAATTGTTCTGAAGTTGAATTGTTTTGAGTTTTCAGAACTTCGTGTTGTGATCTTTTAATTTATTTACGTTGTTTTAGTAGTTTGGGTAATTTCTTGGATTGATTAGGGAGTTTATCTCGATTGTAATGCCATCGGGAAACGTAATTTCATCTGATAAAATGCAGTTCCCACCTCCTGCAGCTGGAGCTGGCGCTGTTGGTGACGGTGGCGGCGGCGGAGCTGCTGCCTTCGGAGGAGAAATCCAGCAGCACCTTCACCGGCAATGGTTCCCTGACGAGCGTGATGGGTTTATCCATTGGTTGCGCGGTGAATTCGCAGCAGCGAATGCCATGATTGACTTGCTTTGTCACCATCTGCGTGAGGTTGGGGAGGTTGGTGAGTATGATGCCGTCATTGCTTCCATTCAGCAAAGGAGATATACTTGGAATCCCGTGCTTCATATGCAGCAATACTTTCCGGTCGCCGATGTCTCGTACGCGCTCCAACAGGCAGCGTGGAGGCGGAGACAACGGCTTTATGATCAAGGGAAAGTTGGGGGAAAGGAGTATAAAAGATCAAGCTTTGGGTTCAAGGGTCATAGGGTAGAGCCGGTGGCTAAAGAATTGCAGAATTCTATGGCGGATAGTGATGTGAATTCGAATGTTTCTACAGTTTCAGAGAGAAATGATAGAGTGGCTGAGAAATGTGAGGATGTTAAGTCGAGTGGTGGGGTGGGGAATATGGAGGATAAAACAGGTTAATTACTTGCTTCATGCTTCTTTCTTTAATCTGTTTTGCCTTACATTGTGGTGAAGCTTGAATTTGTTAGTGAATACTGAATAATACCTTGGCTTGTTTTGGAGGTAATTGAAATTTTTGTATATCTAAAGGATTTTGGTTGTTGTCTTGAATGTTGGTATTGTTGACTTTGGAACTGTTTACTAGCTTATTCGTAACCGAAACTCGTTTTGGACACATTTCTGGAGACGGGTATGAGGATAGTATTCTCCGAGGATCTTGAACATCTGTTTTTCTATAACTAAAGGATTTTGGGTGTTGATATTGTTGACATATGAAGTAAGAACTGTTTACTACCTTATCTATAACCAACACTCATTCTTTCTTGGACATATACGAACATACTTATATCTGACACGCTCACTTGAGTTTTGAGTAATATAGGTTGCCATTCGTGAAAGTAGCCTTTTTGTTGTTTGATAAAATTTCTATTGGGTGTAGGAGATTAAAGCAATTTTGAACATGTATCTATATCCGATACTCTCACTTGAGTTTGAGTAACACAGATTGCCATATTTGCTTCTTTCTCGGATTAGGCATATTATCCGAAACAAGAAAGTAGCCTTTTTTGTTCTTTGGTAAAATTTCTATTGGGTGTTGGAGTTTAAAAGGAAGCTCTCTTGTTTCAACACCACTATCATAGTCTTTATTTCCACTTTAACCTGCTGATTATGTATAATTTTGACATGATGGGTTGCTTTTATCTCTTGGAAGTTTCTGAAAGTGAAAGCTACACTATGTACGAGTATCGGTTGTGGTACATTTAATGTTTGATATTTTGGCCTAAGAATTCAGCTTATCGAAATTTATGTACTCTTCAGAAAAGAATCCTCCCCATTCCTAGTTTGCCAGAAAGGGCGAGAATAAACTTGGTAGGGTATTTAGTAGTTGTAGCATATGTCGGAAGTCGGAACACTTGGAACTAAGGAATTTTACTTTCTTTGAATTGTTTGTTAGAGTTTGACATTAGTTTCAGTATGTTGTGTTATATTAATTTTCTTTTGTAATTGATCTTTCAGTGAACGGTTTACATTCCTCACAAAATCAGAACGGAAAGCAGAATCTTGCTTTGAGCCCGAAAACTTTTGTTGGTAACGAGGTTTTTGACGGAAATATGGTAATTCCTTTCGACTTTAATTATAATATTTTGTGAAATTCTAGATAAACTGATAGCTTCTTGCTTCTTTTCCCATGTTTTGTTTATACTCCTCATGCGGCGATGTTTTTATTATAAGGTCAATGTGGTGGATGGCCTAAAATTGTACGGGGAACTGTTTGATGAGAAGGAAGTTTCGAATCTTGTTTCATTGGTGAATGATTTAAGGGCTGCAGGGAGAGGAGGACAATTGCAAGGCAAGTTCTCAATGTTCGATTCTCTTTTTGGACAGTAAGAAGGAATATGTATTTGCAGCTTTTAGAGAAGAAATTACCAAAAATATACTATAAATTTGACATCTTATGAGAATGAATCTACTAGGGACTGTTCCGGGAATTGTCGAAGGCTATATTGCTCAGAGTCTTGTTTTTCTTTCTTTTGAAGCACCCATGTCCAACATATTTTGGATGTGGCTGTAGAGATGTAAATCTCTAAATACATGGCAAAACTTTAAAGTTTGAACATAACCATGTTAGGCACATAACGGTTTCCGACATTTTTACCTGAGTCCGACTATCATAGGTTGAAGATGATAGTATTTCTATTAGTAACATTACCTGACAATTTGACAAGAAACAGGTCAGACATACGTGGCTTTGAGAAAACCGATGAAGGGACACGGCAGAGAGATGATTCAATTGGGCCTTCCAATTGCAGATGCACCTCTAGATGATGAAACTGCAGCAGGGGCTTCCAAAGGCATGTTTCTATATGTTTAATTTTTTTGGCATGCATATATATATAACAGTGATTTTAATTCGTTTTAATTTTGTTTGAGCTTTAGCAGATCGGAGAATGGAAGCTATTCCTGCCTTGCTGCAAGATGCTATTGAACGTTTGGTCGACTTGCAAGTTATGACTGCGAAGCCCGATTCTTGCATCATTGATGTCTATAATGAGGTTGGTAAAGATGGTGCTTCTTGTGGTTTTATATAAAACGAGCTAAGCTTTTAAGGATGATGTTATGGTGGCTTTTTCTTTCTAGGGGGATCATTCACAGCCTCGCACGTGCCCACCTTGGTTTGGAAAGCCTGTTTGCCTCCTGTTCTTGACTGAATGTGACATTACTTTCGGAAGGGTAATTGCAGTTGATCATCCTGGAGACTTTCGAGGCTCTCTAAAACTCTCTTTCACCCGGGTAATTGTTTTACTGTTTCTCCGATTATGAACACATTCATGATCCTGCAAAAATTGAATAATATCTATATATTTCTGGATCACTAAGGAAAAATTTAGGTATTTAGTCAATCTTGGAAACCAGTATCAACACCTCAAAGGTATTTTGAGTTCCATAGGATTCTTTCGTTTTGTTTTATAGTCCTAAGATTGTGTTATTTCATAACTATTATGCAGATCTGTCCTTGTGATGGAAGGAAAATCAGCTTATTTCGCCAAGCATGCCCTGCCCTCCTTCCGGAAGCAACGTGTACTTGTTACCTTTACCAAGTATCAACCGAGGAAATCTGTGTCTGGCAACCAGAGACTTCTTTTACCTTCGCTTTCTCAGTCGTCACAGCAGTGTCTGCCAACGAATAGATCACCCAATCATTTTCAACATTCTGTTGGTCCCAAGCATTATGCAGCGGTGCCAACAAACGTACTGCCAGTCCCGTCGATTCGGCCACAAATTCCACCTCCGAATGGTGTTCAAACTTTATTTGTGCCCGGTCCAGTTGCTCCTGCAATTCCTTTCTCGGCTCCGGTTGCCGTCCCACCCAGTTTGACTGCTTGGCCAGCTACTCCTCCAAGGCATCCTCCACCACATCTACCTGTTCCTGGCACCGGAGTTTTCCTACCTCCCCCAGGCTCCGATAATTCATCACCTCAACTATTGCCAACTACTGCAACTGAAGTCAACATTCCTGTTGACACAACATCTCCACCGGAAAAAGAGAATGGGTCTCAGAAACCCAATCTTCACACAACTTCTCCTGGGGTGAGCTCGGATGGGAAATCTCAAAAGCAAGACAGCAAGTGAGCTATGATGAGAACTAAGAATAGTGTTGAGGAAACCTGCTACTGCTAGTGCAGTTGAGTTGAAACCGAAAGCAACTGTAAAGAGTGGCGAGACATTCAGTTGAATACTTTTTTGACATTTGGGGGAACAAAGGGGAAGGAGGAACTTGTGAGTTTCTATCTGCAATCCACCTTGTTCTCTTATCCTTTTGTTTTTTGGTCGTCTTATTAATTATGATACCTGCTTTACAAGGTTTTCTGGATATGCTTTAGCTATTTTAAAGTGCAGGCCACTCATTCGAACTATTAAGAAGTTATATTAATTTTTTTGAGGAAGTATCAAGTTCTTGCAGCTGGTGCGGCTGCCCACTGCTTAATCTTGGCAATTTTGGATAGGAATACATGATCATGATTATGGGCGGAACATAGGGGATTTTAGGGAGCTAGCCGTACAAACTTTTTTTTAATGATAATAGAATAATGATTTTAAAAAATAAAACTAATTTTATATTTTTTTTAATATCTTATCATGGCCTCTTAAAAAATTTAATTTTATTATCATCTCTCTTTTTTAGTTCTGCCCCTCATTTTTTTTAAATACATATCAACTTATTTTGACCACCGCTGTTAAAAACTTAACGAGTGGGGTGACGGAACTGCCACGTGTCAGTTAACGGAAAATTTTTAAAATTGTACATTTAGTCCATACTATTTACATATTTTTCAATTTAGTTCTAATTTTAAATTAATAAAACAAATAAATTATTTAATTAGGTGGCGACACATGTCAACACCTTATTAGAGGACTAATTATTTATATTTGATTTTATTAATTTATAAGGGGTGGATTAAACCTAGGCACTGCATAGGTAAAGGCAGTAGTTTAGCCACTGCACTAAGTACAAGTTTGTACTTTAAATTACCAATTTTAATATATATCTTTTAGGATTAATATTCTATACACTGGCGGTGAAAACTGAAAGTTTCCACAAGCGCTTTAATTTTAGAGTATAGGGGGGTTAGTTTAGGGTATAAGGTTTAGGGGTTTAGGTGTAGGGGTTTAGAATTTAGGGATATTTCAATTTAAGGTTTAAGGTTATAATTTAGGGTTTAGTTTGTAGAGTAATATGGTGAGGATTTAGGTTTTAATCTATAAATTAGGGATGTAAAAACAAGTCAAAACCTGGAAACCCAACTGAAACCTGCTCGAGTCAAACCTGATTTGACTCGAGGCTTTGATGACCCGAACCCGATCTGTAACCGACTGTTGTTGATCCGAACCCGAATTTGACTTGTTACTGTATTAACCGAACCCGATCTGCGTCCGACTGAAAACGACCCGAACCCGAATTGGACTTGTTACTGTGGACCTGAAACCCGACCTGCGTCCGACTGAAAATGACCCGAACCCGAATTGGACTTGTTACTGTGGACCTGAAACCCGACCTGCGTCCGACTGAAACGAACCCGAACCCGAAGTCGACCTGGCAAATAACTGAATTTACCCGACTGAATTGACCCAATATCCGATTTTACCCGACCTGAAATGGACCCGACCTGATATGGACTCGACCTGTTTTGAACCCGACCTGCTTTAAACCCGACCTGTTTTGAACCCGACCTGCTTTAAACCCGACCTGTTAAGTGACCCGACCTGTTGTTGACCTGAACTGAAATTAACCTGAAATCTATGACATGATGAATTAAAAACTTTTATAAGTTGATATATCATATACATATATAATGTATATACATATACACCTACATATATTGATGTACATGATGTATATGAGCACATATATATATATATATATATATATATATATATATATATTAAGTACTAAAGTTGAAAAAAAATTAAGTAATTAATAATTTATGAACTACAAAAATTTAATGAAGAGCTATTTTTAAGTTTTAAGTTTTCTCATTAACTTGAATAAAATTGTAGACTTACAAATTATAAAAAAAATAACAGTTATATAACCTTAGATAGCAAATTCAAAGATTCAATACTCAGAATCTCATCCTCCACACTTAAACATTAAAATTTTGCACTTTATTTCATAAAAAATCCAGACTTTTTTCGCATTTTATTTCAATGAAACGGCAACAATTTTTTTATTTGGTTGCTGGATCCATGGCTTTCACTAACCCACTTCTTTAAATAAGATTTTCTTACATAAAAAATATTAATTTGTCTAACTCTTTAATGTTAATTAATGTTTAAGTCTTATTACAAGACAAAGGTTATACTTAAGTAATAATATATTCAAGAATTAATGTCTTAAGGTATAAATTAAATTGATTAAGTTATAAAAGATTCAAGAACTGTTTTCTTAACTTAAGTTATAAACTAGATGATTTTACTTAAGTTAGAACAGATTCAATAATTGTTGTCTTAAGTTATAAATTATAAAGAATATACTAACGTTATAACAAATTCATTTGTAAACTTAAGTTAAGATATAAAATAGATTGATTACACTTAAGTTAAAAAAATTGATTGTTTATTATTAGATAATTTTTAGTAAATTAAACAAAATAAGAAAATTAACTGTTATAACATAAAAAACTAAAATTCAAGAATATGAACAGTTATAACTTAAATAATCGAATCAAATACATGAATACTTGATAACTTAAAAAAATGTCAATACAGAATGTCAAAAAATAATACAAGTTAGTATAGTTTACACTTAAAATTTTACAAACTGAAACTTATAAAATACAAGAAGTTTGTTTGTAATAAAGTTAGCTCTCAGATCTTATAGCAAAGACAAAAGCTAAAAGCACTTTGCTACCATATATTTCTTCATCGAGCTATCTCATCTAAATGCTACCAACAAAGTTAATTATGGGTAACTTGCATAGGTAAGAAACCAACATAATTTAAACTAGGGAAACACTTAGATAAGAGAGAAACGACAAGCTACCAGTAACCAGTAACCAGTAACCAGTAACAACACCAAGCCATAAACAGCAGTAGCATTTAGCATCACCAACTCACAAACAGCAGCAGCATTCAGCAACACCAACTCACAAACAACAACATCATTCAGCAAAACCAAGACAAACAACAGCAGCAGCAACACTAAATCATAAAGAGAAAAAACAACAATAAGTAATAAACAAAAGCAGCCACAATAAGTAAAGAACAGAATCAGAAATCATAAGTAATAAACAAAATGTGCAACATTAAAAAACAGAAACACTAACAGAATACCTGATTTTACATCAGAATTCACAACTAGGTTGACCCCTTGAGCACTAATGTGCTTTCTTGATTGCCAAGACATAAACAGAAGCAACATTCAGCAAAACCAAGTTAAACAACAACAACAGCATCACTAAGTCATTAACAGAAAAAACAACAATAAGTAAAAACAAAAGCAGCATGATCTAATAATAAACAAAAACAACAATATTAAAAAAAATAAGAAACACTAATAGAATACCTCGCTTAACATCAGAATTCACAATATAGTTGACCCCTAGAGCACTAAAGTGTTTTCTGCTTGCTGTGAAAGAACCCTACAAAAGAAAATAAAATTAGAAATTATATTGAAAAACAAAATAATAATTAAAAAAAATAGTAAAGGAATATACCTTAATCAGGAAGTGGATCTTCAACAGAAACATCAGAGATTGAGGCATCTTTCCCAACAGCAAGAAATTCTTCATCCCTTTCCTCAGGCTCAAAACCATACAACCAATTTCTGGTTGTTACAAATATCTCTACATTTTTAGGCAAAAGTCTAGCCCTCAACTTGTTCAAAATCTGACCCCCATGCTAAATGAGGATTCAGAAGCAACTGAGGTGATTGGAATGGCTAAAACATCTCTAGTCATGAGTGAAAGTATTGGAAAAGACACATATTGTATTTTCCAATATTCTAAGATATCAAACTCGGCATCTTCAGTGCGAGGGAGAAGGGGCAAAGAAATATAAAAGTCAACATCGGATTTACCACTCCTAGAAGCTGCCAAATTGACATCAAAGTTCTGACATTAAAATAGAAAAAAAAGTTAGTAAACTGTAATTGAAAAAATAAATAAATATACAAACAGAAACATAAATAAGAATTGGCCTGAAAGAGATTTGATTTTTGAAGGTCCTAGGGCGACCGGAACTTGACAGACTTGAACTTTGAGAAGAGTTACTTTGGACAGAAGAATTAAAAGAAGAAGAAGAACATGCAGATCTTGAATAATATATATACATACTAACAAACTCGTTATAAACAACACTTACCATCCTTTCAACCTCATCCTCAACATAGAGGACATCATACAACTCCTTCAAAAGTTGTAACTTATACCGAGGATCAAGTAAAACAATAAAAGACAGAATAGTTGAATGATCAGACCAGTATTTCTCATACAATTCAAGCATAGGTCCTGCCATTGCAGAGATGCCCTCACATGGATCATTGTGAGCATCACACAACAGCTTCTCAATGGAAACAACATTAGTCAAGTATAAGTTAGCAGTAGGATACTTGGATCCTGAGAACAGAGTAGAAATTTCAAAGAAGGGCTCAAGGAAATCACAGATTAATTGAGCAGTTTCCCACTCAACCTCAGTGATTATATCCAATCCATTTTCCCTATTAACAAACAAGTTAATAGCAATTTTAGCTTCAATTGCCCTACGAAGCATCATGTAAGTAGAGTTCCATTGAGTAGGAACATCCAATACCAACTTACCAGAAAAATCAGAACCACAATCATTAATAGCATAATCAAAGCAACAAAGTCTAGCATCAGAAGAATCTATAAACTTAACAATTTCACGCAATTTAATAACAGAAGAGTCGATTACCTTCAAATCCTTTTGAACTATCAAGTTCAGGATATGGGCAGCACGCCTTATATGAAAAAACTTACCATTGCATGGTAGGGGAGAAATTGCATGCAAATCATCTTTGAGACGCCTCACCATTCTTTCATTTGCAGAAGCATTATCAAGAGTAATTGTAAAAGCTCTCTTCTCAAGACCCCACTCAGTTAACATATTTTTAATAAACTTATAAATACTCATCATCATGGGGAGGGGGGAAACGACGAAAATTCAAAATTTTAGACTGAAGTTTTCAGTTATTATCAACATAATGTGCAGTTAGAGCAAAATAGGAACGTGAAGTGCAAGTAGACCATCCATCACATGTAAAACAGATACGACTCAAAATATAATGCATTGAATCAAGTAGCAATTTTTTATACATCTCATGCTTTAACATGCAAGCCTTAGTAATAGAATATCTTGAAATATCTTTCACATTAGGATTTAGATAATGATGCAAAACCCTAAGTTTATCATGCTCAATAACACTCAAAGCATAACCATGACACAAAATAGCTTCAGCAAATAACTCACAATATCTTTTCTGATCAAAAGAAGTTTCTGAACTACTATTGAGATTAGTAGCAAAAAACTCTTTATAAGATTCACATTTTTCAGTATGCCTTTTAAGATTAGAAATACCAATATAAGAATCAGCTTTATACCTTTTTATTTTGCAGTACTTACATTCAGCAAAAAGACCTTCTGGAAGCTTGATGAAGGTATAATGATCTCAAACAGGAGATGTTCTTCTCCCAATGTCCCCTCCAGTTGAAGCTGTAGACTTCCTCTTAGAGGTACGAATTGTCTCAGACAGTTGATCATTTACATCCCTTTCAAGCATTCAAAAAAAACATGAATCAAAAATAAACAAAAGTAAAAAAATCATAATGAAAAAGGAGTAATAAACCACATTGAGACAGTATAAGTTGGTCATTTTGACCTTTTTCACCAGAAAAGTCCAACTCATAAGAAAATTCCTCCATAGCTATCAAAAAATTGAAAAGTCCAAATCAGAGAACCAAATATACAAAATCATACATCGAAACCATATATGCTAAACCAAACATACATGTATATATACAACAAATGACACAAAATATACAAAATCATATATACAAACTGACATAAACAAAATATACAAAATCATCTAAGTGGTTTCAGTTTAATCCTTGTACGTGGCGTTGTTACACATGTCCACAGGGTCCTTTAAAAACCCTCTTTGGCACCAGTAGCCCCGCAGGACGGGTAGTCCAGCCTAAATACTCGGATTAAACCAAGGAAACCCTAGACCTAAACTACTAAACACTCAACTGTAAAGCATGCAAAATATACCAAATCAGAATCAAAACCATACATGCATAAATACAAACTTCATGACAGAAATCATAGAAACCATAAAAACAAAACCATAGAAACTAACAGAAACCATAAAAACAAAACCATACATATACAAATATTGCAACATATATACAAATTGATAGAAACTATGAATACATACAGAAACCATATATATACATACATGCATAAATATAACCTTCATGAGAAACAAAAGAAACATACATGCATAAATACAAACTGACAGAAACCATGAATACATACAGAAATATACATGCAACCAAAAATAATACATGCAAACAGAAATATAAATACATGCAACCAAAAACAATAAAGGCAAACAGAAAGAAACATGCAACCGAATAAAGACAAACAGAAATGAAAGAAGAACAGAAAGAAACATGCAACCAAATAAAGGCAAACAGAAACATGCAACCTTCCTGAGAAACAAACCCACGCGGAAGAAGAACAGACTGACAGAAGCCAGAAACGTTCCTGAGATACAAAGGTAAATAGTTAGAAAAATATTAATCGAACAAAAAAATTAAATAAAATAGAGAAAATAGAAGATCGAACTTACCGAAACTGGAAAGGCAGAGAAGATCAGCTCTCAGAATCTGAAGAGGTAATATGAGAATACGAAAGGATTTTGGGATTAAGGATTGGGGTTTGAGGATTATAGGTTAGGGTTTAAGGATTAGGGTTCATGGTTTATGTATTTCATGGTTTATGGATTAAGGGTTATTGTTTTGGGATTAATGGTTTATGGGTTTTTAGGGTTTATGGATTAAAGTTTAGATGTTATGGTTTTAGATTAAGGGTTAGGGCTAAGAATGAATTGAGGTTTAGGGTAAATTAGAACTGAAGTTGAGTTTAGGGTTTTGAAGGATTGAAGAGAGGAATTCTCAAGAACACTAGGTTGTTCTTGAGAAAAGTTGGGGTTTCGATCGAAGAAAAACAAGTTTAAGGGGGGGTTTTGTGTTTGTAGAGGATCTGGGAAGATATTTTGGAAGAACATGGATGAACTTGGTTGAAAACCAAGATTTTGATCGAAAAAAGGAAGAAAATCTGAGAATTTCGTGTTTGTGGATGAGAGAGAAATTGAGAGGATATTTCGGCAGAGTAACAGTAAGGTGAAAATGAGCAAGTTTGGTTGAGGGGTGAGGCTTTATTTATAGGCCTCGAGCCGGGTCAGAAGATCCGCGTTATTTGAAACAGGTAATTCGGGTTTTGCTCCGCAATCACTCCTACTTTGATTTCTTTCAATTTCATCCTTTTTTGTGAAATTGAGCTTAAAGCTTTGTTTTTTTTCAATTTCGTCCTTAATTCAGTTTTAATATTTAGGGTCGTGGTTTTAATTTAGGGTTTGTGGTTTTAATTTAGGGTTTGTGGTTTTAATTTAGGGTTTAGGGTTTTAATTTGGGGTATAAATTAAGGGTTTAGTGATTTGTTTATGGTTAATATATTTTATTTAGTGATTTGTTTAGGGTTAACATGTTTTAGGGTTTATGGTTTTCATTTAATGTTTAATAGGGTTTAGGGTTTATGACTTTGAATTAGTGTTTTGTTTTAAATGTTTAGGGTTAAAGGATTTTAGGATTTAGTATCTAATTTTTAGGTTTTATAGTTTTAGGGTTTTGATTTAGGGTTTAGTGTTAGGGTTTAATGTTATGATAACATATGATTTAGGGTTTTGATTTTATGGGTTTCAATTTAGGGTTTAGGGTTATCATTAGGGTTTGGTGTTTTTTATTTTAGAATTTATATTAGCATTTATGTATATATAAAAGTAGATACCCTAAACACTAAACCTTAAACCCTAAAGTATGTAAGTATGTATGCATGTAGCTATCAATGTATGAGCCCTAAACCCTTAATAAAGTTTTCCATAAACCCTAAACCCTAAACCATAAACACTAAAGTATGTAAATATTTATGCATTTAGGGTTTAGGGTTTAATGAACCAAGATTAGTTCGAGTGTTTAGTTTGTAAGGTTTAGGGTTTAGTGTTAAGGTTTACGGTATAATGCTTAGGGTTCAATGTTATGATAACACATGATTTAGGGTTTTGATTTTATGGGTTTCAATTTAGGGTTTAAGTTTAAGGTTTACAGTTATCATTAGGGTTTGGTGTTTTTTATTTTAGAATTTATATTAGCATATATGTATATATAAAAGTAGATACCCTAAACTCTAAACCCTAAAGTATGTAAGTATGTATGCATGTAGCTATCAATGTATGAACCCTAAACCCTTAATGAATTTCTACCTAAACCTTAAACCCTAAACTCTAAATCCAAAATCCAAAACCTTAATCCATAATTCCTAAACCCTAAACCTTACACACTAAAGTATATATGTATGTATGCATGTAGCTATCAATATATTAGCATATATATATAAGTAGATACCCTAAACCCTAAACTCTAAAACTAAATACCCTAAACGATAAACATTAAACACTAAATCATTAGATCCTAATCCTAAACCTTAAACCCTAAACCCTAATGTATATAAGTATGTATGTGTGTACATATTAATGCATAAACCCTAAACCCTTAACAAAGTTTTCCATAAACCCTAAACCCTAAACCTTACAGTATGTAAGTATGTATGTATGCATGTAGACTGTAGCTATCAATGTATAAAGCCCTAAACCCTTAATAAAATATAAACCCTAAACACTAGACTCTAAACCCTAAATCCAAAACCTTAAACCATAATCCCTAAACCCCTATATCATACACACTAAAGTATGTAAGTATGTATGCATGTAGCTATCAATGTATGAGCCCTAAACCATGAATGAATTTCTCCATAAACCATAAACCATAACTCTAAACCCTAAACTATATACCCTAAACCCTTACCCTACACCCTAAAGTATGTGTGCATGTAGCTATCAAGTATCAATGTATGAGCCCTAAACCCTAAAGTATGTAAGTATGTGTACATGTAGCTATCAATGTATGAGCCCTAAACCCTTAATAAAATATACACCATAAACCCTAAACCCTAAACCTTAAACCCTAAACCCTAACTCCAAACCATAAACTGTAAACCCTAAATCATACACTCTAAAGTATGTAAGTGTGTATGCATATAGCTATCAATGTATGAGCCCTAAATCCTTAATGAATTTCTCCCTAAACCCACATTTTTTAAAATTTGTTCAATGTTTTATTATTTTAATTTAAAATTTTCTTCATTCTAGTCCTTTAACTTTATTTTAATTCCATATTGACCCTTATATATATTTTAATTCATATGTTTTATAGTTTTAATTTTAAATTTTGTTCATTCTAGACCCTAAAACTTTTTTATTCTAAATTGACCTATACTTATTATTTTTTTAATTACTCTAATTTTTATACTTTTAATTTGATATTTTTGTTCATTATAGTCCCTAAAACTTTATTTTTATTCCAAAATGACCCATTTTCCTTATTTTCTTTTAAATTTGTCTAATGTTTTATAATTTTAATTTGATATTTTTGTTCATTATAATCCGTGAAACTTTATTTGTTATCCAAATTGACCCCTTTTCAGTCCAAATTGACCCATTTTCATTATTTTTTAATTACTCCAATGTTTTATAATTTTAATTTGATATAGCTTTAAATAATTAACTCAAAATCAATGACGATTGACGAAGGTCAACCTAAAGTCTATCGACTACTTATACGGTTGTACGGCCGAACTCAAACTGAATACGAATTCCAATCCCGAAAATACCCCGACCTGAATTACTCGACCTAGAATGCACCCGACCTGAAATGCAACCGACCTGAAATGAACCCGACCTGAAATAGGCCTGACCTAAAACGGACCCGACCTGAAATGGACCCGACCTGAAACGAACCCAAACTGAAATGGACCTGACCTGAAGTGTATCCGAACCCGAATTAACCTGCCAATTATCTGCTTCGGACCCGACCCATTTTAACCTGACCTGAAATGGACTCGACTTGAAATGGACTCGACTTGAAATGGACCCGGCCTGAAATGGACCCGACCTGAAATGGACCCGACCTGAAATGGACCCGCACTCGACCCAAGTCGAGTCAAAACAAAAATATGACCTGAAATGACTTGTATCCGATTTTACCCGACCAAAAACCCGTCCGATTACATGTTTTTACATCCCTACTATAAACCCTAAATTATAACTCTAAACCTTAAATTGAAACAACTATCCCTAAATTCTAACCCCCTACACCTAAACCCCTAAAATATTAATAATAAATATAAATATAATATAAACGAAAATCTAAATTAATAATAAAACAGATTTTCTGGCCTGCAAAACAAAATTTTCGGATCGATAATCTGATCTGACCCAACCATGCCCAAAATTTTCAAACATTTTAATGGTTTTCTGGCAAAGCAAACGATACAAAACTAATGACGGAGATGGAGATGGAGATGGAGATGGAGCATCCCAGGCTGATTCTACACAATTTCCTTACAGAAGATGAATGCAAGGTTAGACCCTAATTTTCAATCCCACTTACAATCTTATTTCATCTTCAAATTATGAATGTATTTATCAAAAAATTGATTTCTTAAAAAACAAACAAACAGGAATTGGAGTTCATACACAAGAGCAGCAGTACGATTGGATACAGGCCCAACGTGTTTTCAACAACGCTTTCTCATCTCATTGCCACTAACTCTTCTCATCTAATCATCCCTTTTCTTCCCATCAGAGGTTCTTTGTTAATCCTTTCAATTTCGCTTCTGTTTCTTTACTAATATATAATTCCAGTATTGTTAATTATTAGCTTTTGAAATTTGATGTGCAGATAGGTTGAAAGAGAAGGCGGAGGAGTTCTTTGGTTGTGAATATGAGCTTGTTACTGAGTTCACTGGCCTCATTAGGTACCAATTTTTGCCTGGATTTTTAAGGAAGTTAATAGTAATAAAGGATTGTATTTAGAGGATAGTATCTCCATAACCATGTCCAAGTATCGAACATAGATACTTAAAAGAAAAGTGAAAAGTTGGAGTGTATTTGCTTGTTTATTCACTTTACCTATGATTAATGTTTTGATTATCAAATAATGAGTATTGTAGTTGGAGCAGAGGAGCAAGTATAGGTTGGCATAGTGATGATAACAGGCCTTATCTCAAGCAACGCGATTTTACGGTGTGTGTTCACAGTTTTTTTCTGGGGAAATATTAATGTCTTTTGCAATTAGTCTTTTGTCAATAAGTCCTGCTGAGGGTGTTTCGTTTTTGTTTGAAGGCAGTATGTTATTTGAATAGTTATGGGAAGGATTTTGAAGGTGGACTGTTTCATTTCCAAGATGGGGAACCGAAAACGATCGCACCTATGGCTGGAGTAAGTGCACCTGTTAAATGTTTTCTTGAGATATGTCTTCTCTTAGTATTTCTTGCACGGTAGTGTACAATCATATTTTAGTAATATGATTTTGATATGGATCTTATTGTGAGTGTTGGGCATGGGTATGCTTAAATCTTAATGTTTTCCATTGGTTGGAGGGTGTAGCTCCATTTCCATATCCGGAGATGTGTTGGGTACTTCAAGAAAAATGAATAGTTGTAGTAACAATCTGGAATTGTTGAGGTCTAATTTGGAGAAGTACTTCTCCAAGTGTTACTTATTGCAATTAAATAAGAGGTAGAAAAGGCCTTTGAGTTGCTAGTCATGAGGAAGGGAACGTGATGTGGTTGGCACTCCGCATTTCAGAGTTATCACTTTGCTTTATGTGTAGAATGCCTCGGTTGTTAAGATTTCTTAATGAAATTTAAGGTATTTGGAAACTTCTTCTGCGATGAGTCACCTCATCTAAGTGAAGAAGCGGCCATGTCCATTTTATTAGCTATTGAAACTAGTGAGAGCATGTTTACTCTGACATTTGATTCATACTCTTGTGTTAATATATATCAGGATGTCGTGATTTATACAGCTGACAGCCGCAACACACATTCTGTGGATGAGGTATTTCTATTCGTTCTCTCTCGTAATATATATACTATCTAATTCATCTGTCAAAGGAAAACGTATGCTATTAGGGTTCAATTGGGAAAGCCAAGTTTAGCTGCTTAGTGTTGGGCTTGATATCGGTTTTAAAGCAGGATTTTAAGCTTGGATTTAGCTTTGATTTGAACTAAGAAGATAGTGTTAAAACTTTGTCTTAGCTGAGTCATGTTCTTTAATCACTTGACAATTTTATAAAACTCAATCCCGTGTTGTAAGTGGTAAGAAAGTATTTCGGGGAAAAAAGTTGTTTAGGAAGTAATGTGCTGCAATATATAAAAAAGGGTCCTTTACACTGGTTATTTTAGTGTTTGTGTATTACATTATTTGACAGGTAGCCGATGGAGAACGGCTGACACTTACTTTATGGTTCAGCCGTGATAGTTCCCATGACGAGGATGCTAAACTTATTTTGCTACTTGAAGAAAACCTAATGCACAAGTCTAACAATGTGCCATGGTCATTCCTACCGTTGCCAGCATCAGATAATATGTACTGGTTTTCTCCTAACCAAGCTTCTAATCAAGACATCAAATTCGATATTCGATTGGGAAGATTACATGCTCTTGGATTTGATGTATATTATTCTCAAGATTTGAATCTTACGACGGATTTGTCTGAACTCCTTATGGAACCAATGCAATTAGCAAGGCGAGATCAATTGCTTGACCATAAATTTGTCAACGTTCTGCATTCACTTCAGGTATTCTTACTATTGGTATTTCAGCTTCAAAAATTTTGTTAATTATGTGCAATAGAATAATAAGATACGATCATATTCGAATTTATCCATGGGATTAACTTAGTGTACTCATTGCAATTCCTAAACCTGTTTCAGTGGATATTCTGATCATCCTATGATAACCTGAGTATATCTCTGATGCTGAACAGGTGGCTCAGTTTTACTTTTGGAAATTGTGTAAATCTCAAGCTTTGACAAACAAAGTTCAATGCGGCAAGGTGGTTCGATTATCACAATCACAATCCGAGAAGATTGCTCAGGTGAATTCTGTTTTTCTGAAGGATACTAAACTGGTGGAGACGTTTTTTCATAGTGCGGATCAATGTTGTTTTGAGCCAGCCACGTTTTCTGCTGCTATCACTGCATGGGAGGACTATTCATGTAAGTTACATAAAGAAATATTATTGAGCTTGCCTCAGTGGAGAGCTCATCAAGCTATATATAGTATTAAATTTGATGTGTTGTGATTCTCGAGGAAATTTAGTTCTAGAATCTATAGTAAACTTGTGATAAATACCTCAGTTTATTAGCTATTTGGATTGTTAGATTTTATATCCCAAAACTGTTTTGCTTTTCGATCAAATTAACTAAATCTGATTGGTTAAATTAGTTTAAACCGATAAATGCTCACCCCTAGCCTTTAGATGCATCATGCAAGTGTTAAAACTAACTTTCCCGTGATGACTGAACAACTGTGGTTATTATATGCCATGGCCTTTTGGGAGCAAAACCACAAGGCTCAAGGGGACAAAGTAGGCAATTCCCCTTGGTTGGGGTGGACCGTAACAGTTGGTATCGAAGTTGGCTCTTGAGGTACTAGTGACATGTCATTAGGACGGTGGGCCTTCGTTCAAATGGGAACGCCATGGTCCTACCTGTGAGACCTACTATGCTTTGAGTTCATTTTGTCCAATTTGGAGGTGTCTTCTACGAAATAAGTTGGATTGTAATGACATTTTTCAGGCACACCCTTTATGTATCGATGAATATTATTGGTTTTGGTAAGAACCAATAATTCAAGTGGTAACTTTAGTTGGTTATTTCCTGTTGGCATTGTATCCTTCTTAAGCACATATCCCATATCCGATACTTACACTCGAGTCGGAGTAGTTCCCCTCTCTAACCCATAGGTGAAAGGTGAAAAGTGAAAACCAGACGTTTTTGTCTGTTTAATCACATCTTTGTCGAACACATACCTCAAATCCATTACTCACACCCGAGTCGGACTAATATATTTCCTCTTTCTAACCTAGCGGAGAAAGGTGAAAACTACATCGTATCATTATCGGACACATATTTTGTATCTGATATTCACATCCGAGTCGAAGTAACATAATTCTTCACTCTCCCTGAGCCATAGGTGAAAGGTGAAAACTACATTTCTCTGATATATTCCCTTCTTTTTGAAAACAGGTAACGTTATATTGTAGGATAAAGTGCTACAGTCATATATAAATAGTGGGGGAATGCTTTTTGTCTGAAGACTGGTTATGAAGGAAAGAGTGTGTTGTGATTCATCAGTCCCAAAATTGCATTGGGAACTTTGTCCCCACATGCTGCATTTGCTGACATATTTTAGCTTTTATTTTATTTTTCAATTTAAAAATCTATGGATATTGCAGAGAAGCAGCCAGAATCAGAGGACATATTATTATATCATGAGAACTGAATAAAAAGGTATTAGGTATGTTATCCGCATCCGGATATGGAATACGTATACATATCCGACACACACTACAGTAAGAAACTTATTTTTTGTTGAAGTTGTTATATTCGTATGTATATATGGATGATCGTATGTTTATATTTATATCAGAATACCGGATACGTATAAAGTATTTTTTAGAAGAATTTGAATAGCATGGTGTAATGAAGCAGGGGAGTGTAAAATAAGAGGATAGTCTCTGTAAATGGGAAAGTTGTATGAAAATCTCAATTAAGATTAGATTTGGTGCATGTTTTGAGACAGATTAGATATGAAAGTAGAGAAATGGTCCCCTCTAGTGTGTGTTGAGAATCGAGGACATTAGCCCCTTTGAATTCATTCTGTTTGTTTGATTGTTTATGTATCGGATTCTGTTGGGCCATATCTATTGGTTTGCTGCTTTTAGTTACTTTGTATTTTTTTTTAAAATATTCGTATTTGATATTTATGTTTTGGTACGAGACCGAGTATAAGAATACAAGTCTCTAAAGAGACTTGAATAAAAGGAAATCTTTTAGAAATAAATAGAAATGATGTGGTCTCATGGTAGTAGATGTTCTGTTTCTAGTTTTGAATTAAATTTGAACATCAAATTAGTATCTTTTATTTTTCAAAATAATTATATAAATGGACTAAATCCCAATTTTTCTAATTTAAGGCTAAAAATGACACAACTGAAATGTTACAAAAACATATAACATTTTTTGTTGATACAAAAACATAGAACTTAAAATATTATCTACACAATTAAAAATGTTTATAACATTTTCGTTATAACTTAACATGCATAACCGAAATGTTACTCAATGTTCAATCGAAAATGTTGTACTTTTTTATAATGTTTCAATTATTTCCTTCTTTTAGTTGTTTTTAACTGTCATTCTTTATACTCCTCACTAATAAATGTTTCCTCCTTAAGAAAAACTTCAAATATACATAATAGAGTAATGGACCTCAGCAATCAGCAATCAGCATGCTAGTGCTACATTACGAAGCCTGGGCTACATTTTCTTTTCAAGGATTTTCCCAGGAAAATTTTCAATTTTCTCAGCTCTCCAAATGCATTTGAAACTAAAACATTACAAGATTGAATAAAAGATGGCTATTTTCCTTCTCCAAATGATTCAAACTCGGTCGAATTGCTTAAGCATTTGAGAAATGGTAATAGTCTGAGGTGGAATTGGAGGGATAGAAGGTTTTCCGATAAGAGGCTCCGCCATAATGTGGTTGTCACGGGTGAGCGTGTGATGCCTTTTACGTACCGCTCTTACAGGTGGCTCCGCCGTCATCGCCAGCCCCGCAGTTCCGTTGTTCACCATTGTCGGCTGCTCCGATCTCTTCCGTGAACTGTCTGCCGCAGCCCTTCCTTCAAGCCCCTTTCCATCCTTCGAAAACAAAAAAGGTACTGAAAAATTGCTGTAGTGTTCCGTCATTTTTATCTTTTTATTTATTTATTTTTGTAGAGAATGCAAAAAGAAATAAGAATATATCGTAACGTACATGGACGGAAGAAG
The DNA here is from genome assembly GCA_030270665.1 of Hibiscus trionum. Classification (NCBI taxonomy): domain Eukaryota; kingdom Viridiplantae; phylum Streptophyta; class Magnoliopsida; order Malvales; family Malvaceae; genus Hibiscus; species Hibiscus trionum. Next base: position 1,735,118 of record BSYR01000050.1, read on the forward strand.
AAGAAGCAAACATTGGGCATTTCACAGGCCGATCTTCATCTCGAGGTTCCATGGGATGTTCGACGGGGCAGAAGAAATCGACGTCGAACTCCACCGCAAGCGGCTGCGGGCGCAAGTCCATGTCCATTCCACCACCCAGCTCCGCCGCCTCACAACAACTTCACTTTCCTTTCTAACCTGAAAAACGGAAGCAAACATTGATCCAACCATAAATAAAAGCAAAAAAGGAAAGATTTAGGGAGATATGGGAATGGAGGAGAGAAGGTCATGGAAAATCTTACTTTGTAGTAAGTGAAAGAGAGAAAACGGAGAGTAAAGCAGAAGAAAAAGAAGAAGCAATGGGAAAGAGAAGGCCTGCACAGTGAAACACCATCAAACCTCCCTCGCCTCATTATATATACACACGTACCTACGTACATACACGAATACGTGGATGTAATCGAGTTAAGTCGAATTTAAATTAAAAATTCGAATTTGAATTGAAATTTAAAGCTAAAAACTCACTTTATACTACATAAACTCTAATCTCGATTCAGACAAAGAGCCATGATCAATGGTAGTCGTGGCTAGGAGTGTAAACGAGCCGAGTCGAGCTCGAGTAGTGCTAAGCTCGGCTCGACTCGTTAAGATTTCGAGTCGAGTTCGAGCTTGAATAATTTCTAACGAGCCTGAGAAATCTGAGCTCGACTCGGCTCGTTTAGAACTTGAGTCGAGTTCGAGCTTGATTCGAGCCCAATCGAGTCAAGTATTAACCTATTTTTTATTGCATTGGACTCGAGTAACTTTTCATCTGTCACGTCTCATTTAAAGTCCTATGAAGAAAAAACTTTGATACACAAGTTGTGTAAACTCAAGCTTGTTAATTTTAGGGTTTTGGGTGTTAGTTTAGGGTTTAGAGGTTTAGGTTGTTGGGTTTAGAATTTATGATTTAGATTTTAGGGTTTAATACTTATGTTTAGGGTTTATATTTAGGGTTTTAAGTTTAAGAATTTAGATTTTAAATTATAAAAAATAAAAAAATTAGTATATTATATTTTCGAGTAGCTCGTGAGCTTTTCGAGTCGGGTATCAAGTAGCTCGGTTCGGCTCGTCAAGAATTCGAGCTCGAGTCGAGTCCAATCGAGTCGAGCTTTGACCGAACTTTTACCGAGTCGAGCTCGAGTAGCTCGCGGTCTGTCTCGTCTCATTTACATCCCTAGTCGTGGCAAAGAGATAAAACATGATGGTTCGAGTCTTTGTTAGCCAAAATCCACTTCATGGGAAGACAATACTCTCCCCCAAATGTAATAACACAATTTTCTACTAGAAGTTTGGTTATTTTTAGATTAAGAGATATGAAGTAATCATTTGTGTAGTTACTTTTTCTCTTAGAAATTTTATAAATATTTATGTAGGTGTCGTAAAACATTTCATATATACCTTATTTGTTATGAGTTTGATAACATATAGAGTTGTCCTTTAAGACTTTGTGTAATAACACAATTTTTTACCATCAGTTTAGTTGATATTAGATTAGGGAATACGAGGTAATCAATCATTTGTATAGTTACTTTTTTTCTTATAAATTTCATAAACATTTCTGTAGGTCTCGTAAAACATTATGTAAGTACCCATTTGTTATGAGATTGGTCACATATAAAGTTATCCTTTAAGAATTTGTATAAGAACAGAATTTCTTACCATTAGTTTGGTTGATTTTAGATTAGGAGATATTGAGTAATAATATGTGTAGCTATCTTTTTTTCTTATAAATTTCATAAACTTTTCTGTAGGTATGGTAAAACATTGTATAAATACCCTATGTGTTATGCGTTTAGTAACATATAGAGTTATCTTTTAAGAGTTAGTGTAATAAAATAATTTTCTACCATAAGTTGAAAGGGTTTTGGATTTGGTGATCTTCGGTAAGTATTTTTGTTATAACATTTTTTAACAATTTCTGTAAGAGTTTAAGTAGGTTCCGTAAGAACATTTGTAGCAACTCAAAATCTTATGCGCTTTGTAAGAATTAATGTTATCAGGTAGTCATCTAAGTTATCACACAATTTGTTACCATGATAAGTATTTGTGTAACTACCGTTTTTTTTATAATTGCTGTAATAAATTATATTACCGCATCATAAGAATTTATGTTGAAATCGGGTTTGATATAATCAATCTGCCTTTTTTTTAAGCTGTCTTACAGCAAAACTTCCCATTTTACCCAAATAACTTTTTAGACCAAAATTTCTTGAAAAGAGAATATTTATAAAACGACGCAAAATCCAAGCAACAAAGAGACAGAAGCAAAAGCAAGTGATAGCGGCCTTTCTTTTTTCACATATTTTTGCTCCAAAATATGCTTTGCTTATCCATCCGTTGCTTCATTCCATTGCGTACCAAATTTTGGGTGCTTACAAATAATTATCTTTTTTACTTAAAATTAATTATCAATTAACTGGTTAAAATGGGTGCTTTTTTCTAAAAAGGAGAGAGTTAGAGGAAAGAGATTCAAGAGGGAATTGATCAATTTGGATCTCATTTGTTAATGTGATATGATTTGCTCGTCTTTGGGGTGATTTTTTCTTAAAACAATTGCAACTGGATTCTGTTAATAAAAACAATGAAAAGAATTAAAATTGCAATACATCCGAGCATAGAGAGAAAATTAGGGATAATAATCACCAAAAACTTATACATAAAACAACAATATTAAAACTAAAGATACGAAGAAAAATCAAATATTCCCTTGAGAGTGATGTCCAACATAAAAAAAAACCAGTAACATTCATAAAAACTCCTTGTCATTGAACGAGACGCTTTACAAAGTGATAAAGGAGTGGTGAGTGAACCAAATTATCTGGCAAGCTGTTTCGCTACACAGTTATATGATTATATCGACAAACAACCTTTTATCAAAGAGAGGATCTGACTATACGTGACCAACGACAAACCAATCAGAAAACAAATGTCATGAGGGTCTTTGTGCGACCACCAAAACGACCACAAAGATATGCAAAAAACGTATCAAAAGTCATAAGGATCGTGCCACAAGAGCAGAGAGAAAGCGTATCACAAGAGCCGAAAAAACGTATCACAAAGACGAAGATTTTTATTCGAAATAAAAAAAAAACTCAAAAAAGAAAATAAAGGACATATTATGAAAAAAACAAGAAAAATAATAAATACAGACAATCGACAACTAACATTACGATTGGTGTCGCCAGCGGCTAAACAAAAATTAAAGAGAAAAAAGAAGGCGACACAAAAATATTGAGAGAAAATATAGATTAAGTAAAAGGAAAGACGACTAAGGTATTAGGAGATGTTGAGATGTGAGGAGCTCGATTCCTTCGACCGTTCTTGCTCGCCAAGTGTGGAGAAGTTGGATAATTTGGGTGTAATTGTGGGAAGGAAAAGATAGACAATTTACACAATGATTTATAGTGGTTCAACATTCTAACCAAGGTCTACATCCACTACCTTAGCTTCCCACTAAGGATTTCCAAACAAATTCACTAAGAATTCCGTCCCATTTTCTCGGATTAGGAGGAAACCGTTACAACGATCAAGCTTTCTACCCAAAGCTTGATCAAACACTCTCTTACAAGAGAAAGACTTAGCAAACTTAAAATCCCTCTAATAGGTATGTGCTTGCAATACTAAGCACTCACCCAAAACCTAAACACTTGAGCAAATTTAACAATGCTAAGCTCACAAGTGTTGTCTAAGCAAGAAATATACAATTTAAGCTCTAGACAAATTTTGTCATCATAATGTTGTAACAAATTGAAGCATTCACCATTACAAGATGCTTGGAGGTCCCTTTTATACTTCTTGATGAGTTTGTAGCCGTTACTAGCCGTTGGGATTGAATTGGAGCCGTTGGAGCCTTTATTTCCCACCATAAATGCAGTTCTGCAGCTTGGCGTATCGATACCCTTCAAACCGTATCGATACGGTCCAGATAAGGAATTAGCCGTTGGGCTTCTTCAGCTGTTGCGTATCGGTACGGTCCTGCAAATTAAAAGACCGTTGGGAAAATGACCGTTGGGGTAGTTATGCGTATCGGCACGCGATACACCCGTATCGGTACGCGACTAGCCGTTGGGCTATTTCAAAACACACCGTATCGATACGGCTAAGCGTATCGGTACGGGTTTTGGCTACTGGAAAATTCATGTAGTTGAAACCCTAAGGCGTATCGGTACGGTCCGAGACCGTATCGGTACAGGCACTTGAAAAGCTTGGTTTTGACTACTTTAAATGTACTTTAAATCATTCCAAAGCCTTGTAAAACCATCACTAATAAAATAGATTAGAATTTGCTAAAAACATATTTTCAAGTTGTTTTTGACTAAAAACATATTTTAAATTCCTTTTAATTTAGTCCAAAACATTTTTCAAATATTATATCAAAACACTTAGTTCTACAGGAGATAAGTCTAAAAGATTCTTGGATTCAAAAGAAATATTACTAAACCATCACTAATAAAATAGATTATAAATTGCTTCTTTGGGGTGATTTTTAGGTTATAATGATTAGATAATTTGTAAATAATTTATTCATAAGGTTAGATTTATTCATGTTGGTATAATGATACATGAGCAAAGATCCTAGTTTAGGTAACAAAGTTATAATGGATTATTCTTTAGACATGCGTTAAAGCCTAAAGGGTTGCTTCCTTTAATCTAACCTAACCCCATAACCTAGAATTAGTTAAAACACCAAGTTTGCACACTATAAAATTTATTTTTAGTTTAAGAGTACACTACGGGTGTAAACGAGTCGAGTCGAGCTCAAGTAGTACTGAGTTTGATTCAGTTCGTTAAGAATTCGAGTTGAGTTCGAGCTTGAGTAGTTGTTAACGAGCTTGAATAATATGAGCTCGACTCGGCTAGTTAAGAACTCGAGTTGAGTTCGAGCTTGAGTCGAGTGTTGACCAGCTTTGATCGAGTCGGACACTAGTAGCTCGTGTTTCGTCTCGTCTCATTTAAAGCCCTATTAGGAAAAAAACTTTTATACACAAGTTGTATAAACTAAAGTTTACACAAGCTTGTTAATTTTAGGGTTTAGAGGTTTAGGTTGTTGGCTTTAGAATTTAAGATTTAGATTTTAGGGCTTATGTTTTAGGGTTTTAGGTTTAAAATTTTAGATTTTAAATTTTAAAAATTTAAAAATTAGTGTATTATATTTTCAAGTAGCTCGCGAGCTTTTTGAATCAGATATCGAGTTGCTTGACTCGGCTCGTTAAGAACTCGAGCTTGAGTCGAGTCCAATCGAGTCGAGTGTTGGCCGAGCTTTGACATAGTCGAACTCGAGTAGCTCGCGATTTGTCTCGTCTCATTTACAGCCCTACACTACACTACACTGATAGTCCCTAAATTTTAAGACATTTTTACTTTGGTTACTGAACTTTTAAAATTTAAAATACAATCATTAAACTTTTAATCTGCTTTCATTGAGGTCATTGTTGTTGAGAAATGATGATGTGACACGTTAAAGTCTTCTTTCCAACAAAAAAACTCTAACTTTTCAAATTGGCAGTTACTACAAGTCTAATATTTCCAATGAATGGAGCTGTTATCGGTCAATCCTAACAGTGGGAAGGCTCTGTTTGGCCAGAAGATTAACTTTGTTCGGTTTTAAGTTGATTCAACGTTTAACAAAGGAGAAACGAAAATTTTTAGCCTCTAGTTTCAATTGAGATTTGAAGGTTTACCAACAAATTTGAACCAAAGGGAAAAAGGTGAGAAGAAAAAGAGTAGTTCAGTGATTTTTTTTTTAGAGAAACTACCAAACGACAACAAAAATGACAACGAAAAGAGGCGATAGTCCAATCAAAATTAAAAGTTAAATCTTTTTGATTTGTCATTGCTAACCGTCGATTTAGTTGAATACGAACTATGTTAATTTTATGGTCAAATAGAGTTTTCGCACCGTTTGGGTTGATCGATGATTGCTCCACTCCATTCATTGGAAACCTGGTCTTTGCAAAAATAGTCAATTTTGAAAATTAAAATTTTTTAGGAAGAAGACTTTAACGTGCCATGCCAACATTTCTTAATGGCAATGACCATAGCAAATTAAAAATCCAAAGATTGTATTGCAAGTTTTAAAACTTTTGTGATCATAGTGAAAACACCCTAAAGTTCAAGGAATACATGTGTAGTTTACCCTTAGTTTAATATTCGTCAGTGAAAACACTAGTGATGAAATATATTTTTAAAATTGGATGACTGAAATAAAAACTGCTAATAATCGGATAACCGATGGCGTAATTCACCCTTCTTTTTAATTGAACTTTTCAAACCTGTTAACAAAGAAGAAACCAAAAGCGCGTAAAGAGACCCCACATAACACAAAAAGCATTAGAAAATATACATGGCAAACATGTACCATCGATCCAATACATGTAGGGCCGTAAACGAACCAAACGTTTAGTGAACGATTTGTTAACCGTTCGACGGGAAGTTCGTTTATTTATTAAACGAATGAACATGAACAAGATTTGTTATTCGTTTAATTAAATGAACAAATACGAATAAAGGGCTCGTTCGTTCATTTACATTCGTGAACATTTGGTAATCCGTTCATTTATGTTCGTTCGTTTATATTTGTTTAAATTTATTCACATATATTCATTTATATTTATTATTTTCATAACAAAAATATTATATTTCAAAAAATTAAAAATTTTCACATATGTTCGTTCGTTTAAATTTATTCTCATGTGTCCTTTTATGTTCGTTCGTTTGTATTCGTTTATGTTCGTTTATCATTTTAACAAACGAACACGAACAAACTACATTCCTTAACAAACGAACACGAACAAAGAATTATGTTCATTTAATTGTTCATGCTCGTTCATTTATTCGGTTAAAATTAAACGAACGAATATAAACATATCCTCGTTCGTGTTCGTTCGGTTCGCTTACATGCCTAATAACATGCATGCAAAAAAAACTAAAGGTACAATATCTTATTAATCAAGTTATTTCATCATGTTGCCTATTAACTTGGACATTAACTGTTAACTCAAATCTGAAATGGAACACATTTAATCACATGAATCAAATTAGATAAAACTGTATACATATATATATATATATGCATACATCTTGTATGGACAACTTAGATCTAATGTGTTAAAAACTTCTTAATTAAAACAATAGTGTATGTTCATTTAGCACGTTAAATTCAAAATGTTCATGTAATAAGTACGTTTTAAATACGTTTCACGTCATATTTGAATCGGCATCAATTTTTTTTTGAATAAAATGCCGATTATAGATTTATTAAAAGGAAATAAACATGAGTTTAGCTGGCATCCACCCAACACAAGAAACAAGAAAAGAAAATGAAGGGGCAAAAACTCAACCCCCCCTATGAACCGACATAACCCATCTGCCAAAAGAAACTAATCTTTCCAAGACCAGAGCAAAGGGCATAAGCCATCTTCAAAATAGACCCTGAAAACCATCCGAGCCTAATCACGGCTAAGGGCTCGGCGTTCCTCTTCCACTATTTCCGCCACCGACGAAGGAGCCTCCTCCATCCAGTAACGATCGTCTGAATCCCAGCGCGAATCAGCAGCCAACTGGTGCGCCGCCCAATTCCTCTCTCGCGAGACATGAACAAACCGTACTGCATGCAACAATCGGCACCGCTGCTTCGCCTCCCACACCATCGTGCTAATCTCCGACATGTCAGCAGCCGGATTAGCCATTTTCCGGATCACCGACAACGAATCACCCTCGAAACATACCTGCCGTAAACCTAGGTCAAGAGCAAATTCCACTGCGTGGACTAGCGCCGTCGCCTCCGCCGCAAAGGCCGACTGAATCCGGTAAGCCCTCCGACGACAAGCCCCTAAAATATGGCCGTTCGAATTTCTGATAATAACCCCTGACCACATTTGTTTTGTCTGAGGTACAAACCGGGCATCAAAGTTTGCCTTGAGAAAAGGTTCCTGAGGCGGATCCCAGCCCGGCACCACCGGCGTCGGTAAGATACGGGCTTTAGCCGGTAAAATTCTCAGTTCCTGTGAATATGATTTTACAAAAGCAATTATGTCTTGTGGTCTCTGTTGTAAGTGTTCATGGATAAGTCTGTTTCTGGAAAACCATAGGGCCCATATAGTTAATAAAACCTCCAAATGTTTAACGCGTGATACATTTGTAAGTAGCCACGATAACCACTCTTTGTAACTCAACTGTAGAATGCCAGGAGACCAAGTATACCCCAAAATATTCCATGTAGACTGGGCTTTTGGACAATCTCGCATCACATGTAGGATAGATTCGGATGCATTTTGACAAGTAGGGCAGGTAGAATCAGATAATAAGCGACGATAGAGCATGTTAACCTTTGTAGGAGCAAAATTACGAATGAATTTCCAATTCTGTAACTTGATCTTCGAAGGGCAATCAACTGACCATATTTGTTGATATAGGCTTTTATCTAACGGTGATATAGATGTAGAGTCCAATAGAATGCGATATCCACTTCTAACAGAATATAGCCCCGACTTTTCCTCATTCCAAATTTGACAATCCCCCTGGGCAAAACGTGATAAGGGAATAGAAAGAATTAAATCAGCTTCTTCTTCTACAAAAATTCCCCGAACCATCTCTTCATTCCAACGTCCTTCCCCTGGTTGTATAAGATCCGCCACCAACAAAGCCTCAGTACTTTGTTCCGATAACACACGACGAGGAGGGGAACATGGGAACCAATAATCATTCCATATATTAATGGAAGAGCCTGTTCCAACCTTCCACCGCAGCCCACTTTCTAACAGGCCTCTAGCGCTCCACACACTCCTCCATATATATGAAGGGCCCGAGCCCAATCGAGCCATCAGAAACGAAGATCCCGAAAAGTATTTCGCCTTAAAAATCTTAGCCACCAACGAAGTCGGACGAGTCATTAGTCTCCAGGCCTGTTTGGCGAGGAGGGCCACATTAAATTTCAGCATATCGCGGAAACCAAGCCCACCATCATCTTTTAGAATGCACAACTCAGCCCACCCGCACCAATGTATCCCTTTCTTCCCTTGGCCTTTCTGCCACCAATAACGAGCCATAATAGCTTCTAAAGATTTACATAGTGTCTTAGGTAGTAAGAAAACACTCATCGCATAAACGGGTATTGCTTGTAAGACCGCCTTAATAAACACCTCCTTTCCTCCTTGTGACAGTGGACGAATACTCCACGAATTGACTTTTGATTTCATCTTCTCGCCCAAATTATTGAAAGCGAATCTTTTATTCCTTCCCACCAACGGTGGTAAACCAAGGTATTTCTCCATATTCGATTCATTATCCACCCCCAGAATCTGTTTAATTCGTGCCCGCACCGAATCCACCGTATTAGATGAGAAAAATAAACCAGATTTGTCAAAATTCACAATCTGACCTGACTTTTCAGCGTATTGGAGGAGAAGATTCTTGATATACTGCGCACAGCCTTCAGAAGCTTTATTAAATAACAAACAATCGTCCGCGAACAAAAGATGCGTAACCGATGGAGCATACCTATTCAGCCGAAACCCCGAAAGACTTCCAGCAGAAAGAGCCTCCCTAATCAACGTAGATAACCCCTCTGTACAAAATAAGAAAAGATATGGGCTTAGGGGGTCACCCTGTCTCAAGCCCCTAGTAGGTACAAAAGCATCACCTACCACACCATTGATGACAACCGAATACGAAACCGACGATAGACATCTTTCAATAAGTGAAACCCATGCATCCGCAAAACCCATCTTCCGTATGACCGCCAATACAAATGACCATTCTACGCGATCATATGCCTTGCTCATGTCCAACTTTAGAGCAAAATAACCCTCCTTTCCTGAACGACTCCTAGTATACGAGTGCAAAATCTCGTATGCAATCATTACATTATCAGTAATAGCTCGTCCGGGTATAAAAGCGCTCTGACTTTCATCAATACAAGGATCCAAAAAACGTTGTAATCTATTAGCAAGCACTTTCGATGCTAATTTGAAAAGAACATTACAAAGGCTTATTGGCCGGTAATGTGCCATAGAAACTGGGTCACTGACCTTTGGTATGAGTACAATGTGGGTTTGATTAACATCCTGCATATCAAACTCACCCTCCAATAGACCGATACAAAAGTCTGCAACTTCTTGGCCAACTATATGCCAGAACCGCTGATAAAAGACAGCCCCTAAACCATCAGCTCCCGCCGCTTTAAGAGGCCCCATCGACTGTAAAGCAGTATACACCTCCTTGCGAGTAAAAGGGGCTAAAAGTTCTTCATTATTCGTCTGAGTGATACGCGGTCTAATCCCCTCCAAAATACGAGAAAAATCAACCGGATGGCTTGAGGAGAAGATGTCCGTGAAATAATCTCTAGCTATCGTATGGATCTCCAACTCCGTTTCCCCCCGAATACCTTGCATGGAATTTAAAGACGTAATCCTATTTCGTCGCTTTCTTTCGGATGCAAAACGATGAAAAAAGGCTGAGTTTTGATCCCCATGCCGGAGCCAATTCGCTCGAGCACGCTGCTCCCAGTATAATTCAGTCTTGTCTATCTCTAAATTCAGAGCAAGCCTTGTGTCCATGATATCCCCTAAAACCTCATCCGTAGGGTCCTGTTCAACTAACATCTCCAATCTTTCCTTAAGCATGGCTGTGGAAATCTTCCGAGAACATCGAAGACGCGGGAACCACTGATTCAATCCACGATTAACACACGCAAGTCTATCCGGAACCAAACCTACGGACTCATTTCAGAGTTTAATAACTTCTTGCTCACAACTGTCTTCAACTAACCATGCCGCCTCGAATCGGAAATGAGCCTGACGAGGGCCATTCGAATCACTCCCTGTGTTCAAAAGGAGCGGACAATGGTCCGATAAAGAATCCTCCAGATGACTCAAAGAAAACAGAGGGAACATTTCCCACCAACCACCATTGGCGATCCCCCGATCCAACCTTTCTCGAATGTTAGTGAGCGAAAACTTGCCTTTTTCCCACGTGAACCAACGCCCACTGTAGCCTATATCCGATAATCCACAATCATCAATAGCGGTCTGAAAAGCATCCATCTGCCGTTGTAAGCGCAATCTACCCCCTTGCTTCTCCCGAGTGTACAAGATTTCATTGAAATCCCCCAGCACCATCCATGGGATTTCTGGACTGTCATTCAATTGACGAAGAAGGGCCCAAGATTCAGCCCTAAGATTTTCCTCTGGCGCCCCATAAAACCCAGTAAAACGCCAACATCGTTCCTCCGCATCTCTCGAAATAATAACATCTATATGCCTCTCCGAGTATGACCTCAAAGTAACATCACAGTCAACCCGCCAAGCAAGGCAAAGCCCTCCACTTCTCCCCCTTGAACCAACCTCAATTCCATTCTGGAAACCCCACCTCTGTCGAACCCGTAACATCTCTCTCGCCTGCAATTTCGTCTCCATAAGGAAAATTACCGACGGACGCACGTCTCGCAAAGTAGCATGGAGACGCGACCTTGCCCGAGGCTTTCCTAAGCCTCGGACGTTCCAACTAAGTAGTTTCATGGCTTCCGGCTGACATGTTTGTCCAGGTCTGCCGATACAAAGGTAGTAGCTCCATTAGAATCCTTTTGATTGGAAACTGCAGGAAGTGTGCGATGACGCTTAAGGCCATCAGAAGCAGTAATCGGTTGGCCGTCCTCACCCGTATCCATTGCTGTATCAAAACTATTTGATAGCGGCCCAGAGGCCCATCCCAATGTCGGCCCACGATTCTGAGCAGATGGAAATCCCAATTTACCTTTCAAACTCATTCCCGCAGAAATCGGGTTTTGATTAGGATTACCTTCCGTATTTGAAGGAGGTGGTTGGTTCTCTATCCCGTGATTTGCGCCATTCCACCACTGTGGAGATCTTCCGCCATCCTCTTCCCGTAACCAAGGGCTATTCTAAAAATTCTGGCGAAAAACCGGAGCTTTCAAAGAAGCATCCCACTGAAATGGAACCTCAGATTGATCCTGTAGAATCCGCATAGGACAGAAACCTTCCCCATGTCCCAATCGGCCACATCTATAGCAGAATAATCACAATTTTTCGTACTGAAAGGAGACAAAACCACTCTGACCATTTGGCAAAAGTAGTTTCTTTCGTCTCTTCAAAGGGGCCAACACCGAAATACACACTCTAATTCGCATAGAACCCCTAATTCCAAGAGTAAAGGCTTTAGCATCATATTCCAGAAAAGTACCCAGAAAATTTCCCAATTGCTTGGCTACTGCCTCTTTCACAAAACCCGGGGGCAGATCATTTACAAGAACCCAGAAATTGACATTATCAAGTGGCACACCCATCGGATCATCACCATCTTTTAATTTATGTAAAACTAGCAAATGAGAATTAAAATACCAGGGCCCATCTTGCTCAATCCTTTCCACATCAACCCCATGAAACAATCGAAATAAAAATCGTCCAGATCCCAGATCTGAAATCGCGATCCCCCCAATCGGATGCCAGACGTTCGCAAGAGTATTTCGCATAGACTGAAAATTGATCATGCTCGAAGTGAGAAAAGATCCGACAAAGCAATGAACAAAAGAAATCTGACTTTCAATCGGATCCGGATCAGCAGCCACAACAATCACTTCCTCCTCTTCTAAGGATAGATCTCCCAGACCATCAGCCACCTCCGCCATGACAACCAGAAGAAAAACCCAAAGCACGACAACAGAGAAGAAGACGTAAAGAAAACTGGCAAAACCAGAGAAAAGAAGCAAAACTGGCAAGAACCAGAGCAAAACTGGCAATTTTGAGAAATTGAATTAATTGAATCGGCATCAATTTTTAAATTAACAACAAAGCTAACCGAAGTATTTGGTACAGATTCAGAAGGTATGTGATAAATGGAGGGTGTTTGGTAGAATTAACCCGACTTTAAAATATAGTATTATACTAGATCTCCAAATATGTAGGGGAGAAATGGCAGATGATGGACAAGCAATAGTGGCCAAAATCATCTGTCACTAATACATTGAGTCGGCGATGCTAACCAAATCCTTCGCACGTTCCAAATATTAGCTTTTGGTTTATGAATTTGTTGACCCAAAAAACCAAAAAAACTAAAAGGAATTAAAAGACCATTTACAAACTGGAACCAACTCGTAAGCTAAAATAAAGAGAAAAACAGCTTCAAAAACCTCAATCCGTCGCTTTTGGTGAGGAAACATTTAGCGACGAAAAAAGAGAAACTATGGGGTTATGGAACAGAGTCTCCGGTGTTATCAAAGACAAAAACAGCATCATTTTGGCTAATTTTCCCGGGAAAAGTTCGTTCCGGAATCCCGTTCTGGAGACCGCCATCATCAACGCCACGAGTCACGACGATTGTCGCATTGACAAAAGGAATGCTCAGGTCGTGTTTTCTTGGATCCGGGCGTCGCCGATTAGTCTATGGCCGCTCATGTGGGCGTTGTCCAGAAGGATGGAGAGGACTCGGAGTTGGGTCGTCGCCATTAAAGGTCTGATGCTGATGCATGGAGTCTTTCACTGTAAATGTCCGGCCGTTCAAAAGATGGGGCGTCTGCCGTTCAATTTGTCGAGTTTTACCGACAAACATTCACGGCCGAGCCGAACGTGGGGTTTCAACGCTTTTATACGCGAATACTACGCGTTTTTAGATCAAAGAACTCTCATTTGGTCGGAGAAAGGTAATGAAAACGGCGGCGACCCTCTTTCGAGACTTCAAGAATGGCAATCTTTGCTCGACATGTTGCTTCGAATTAAGCCTCGAGACGAGAACATGAAAGTTGGTTTGATTCTGGAAGCCATGGATTGTATCATCATCGAAATATACGATGTTTATAGCAAAATCTGCACTCAAATCACAAAGATTTTATTAAATGTATGTTCGGCCGAGAAATCCGAAGCTGCGACGGCGTTGAAGATACTTCAAAAGGCGGCGGCACAAGCCGAAGAACTTGCGTCGTTTTTCGAGTTCTGCAAGGAGTTCGGCGTGTTAAAGGCCGGTGAATTCCCAACGGTTTCTCAGATTCCAGAGGACGAAGTCGAAGAACTCAAAAGAATCATCAACGGGGAGGGAGATTTTTCAAAGGAAATGGAGGAAAGGTCCGCCATTGTTGAATACAAAGAAGAAGTAAAGGGAGGTCTGAAGACGGTGATAACAGAGAAATGGGTGGTTTTTGATGAAAATACAAAGATGATTGAAGAAAAGAATTGGAATGCCGAAGAATCTGCTCCACTCATTCATCATTTTCCGGTTTATAATCTCCGTCAAATCCCAGATTTCATATGTTTCTAGCAGTTTAAGTTGGAGCAATCATAAATTCATAATGTTTGGATCATGTGGGTCTAAAATTAAATGGTGTTAATATTCTTTTTAAGATGCTGTTAATTTTATTTTTAATAATTTATAGTATTATATCTTATAAAGTATTTTTTATAAATAAAAATTAAATAAACTGGGTGTGCCACTATTTGGGATTATGTATATAAAAAGAAACTTGAACTGAGTTTATAAATTTTTAATATTCAACTCCAATAACTAGGGGTGACTATCAAGCGAGTAGAGTAATATTTAACTCGTGCTCGTTAAAAAATCTCGTTGCTCGATTCAACTTGTTGCTTGTTAAGCTCGTTAAAACTTTGCTCGACTCGTGCTCGTTAAAAAAACTCGTTGCTCGACTTGACTCGTTGTTCGTTAAGCTCGCCAACATTTTTTAGCTTAATTTTTAAAGGGTAAACTACACAGATGTCCATTGAACTATGGGTTTGGTGTCAAAATGACCATTATATTATTTTTTTCGGCAAATGCACCACACAACTATTTAAATGGTTCCATTTTAACCACGCGCCGTTAAAAAAAAACGAAAAAGTTGACGGAACTGTTAAAAAATTGGTATAATTACACATTTGGTCCTCTATATTTATACAATATATCAATTTAGTCTTAATTTTAATCTAATAAAATTAATTAATTATTCAATAAGATGGTGACACGTGTCACCACCTAATTGTAGGTGGAAAAATGTTAACATAGAGATTGCTTCTAAGGGTAATCAAACCTGAGACCTTGGAATGCAAGGGGCAGGTGCTTTCCATTAGGCCAAGCACTTTTTTGTGCTATGAGATACAATCTTTAATATATATTTAAATAGTATTAGTGCTCAGAAAAATTGGAAAAAAGCTTACCTGTTTACACTGAATATAAGCTGTTGGGTTTTGTTTTTACAGTGATTTCCTACTATGATGACCCTTGAACCTTTATGTGCAAACTTTGATGTATGTGTGACCCTACTGTCATGGACTGTATTTATATGCTTAGCGGGTTTTCTTTTATAAACAGTAGAGATACTAATCCCCACTTTAATCCTATGATTTCTAGGCCTCAAAGATCTTCTTAAGTGAACTCCTTTATAGTTTCTCGATGGACCGGATAGTGAATGGTTGCTTACCTCTATCGATCTAGAACTGAATCTGCCTCCGTACCATAAACTTTCATCACCATTGTCATCGTTGTCACTATAATCTTCGTAATCTTCACTACTATCGAACTGGTTTTCGATTACTCTTCTTCTTCGTCGTCGTCGATTTATTCGCTTAACGTTTCGAAGCTTGTAGCACAAAAAAGTGCAACAAAATTCCCAAGATGAGAACCAGCAAGAAATGCATCCCCATGCCATTCTACAGAGACTGTGAGCAATGCATTGGCAAATCCCCACTTTATATAGCAGATAAAGGTACAGGAGTACTGCAAATTATAGGAGGAATAATTTAAATTCTTTAAAAAGAAAATGGAGATGAAAATCTTAAGGCTTGGAAATAAATAAATGGTTGAAACTTACCGATGTAGGATAGAACCAATGTCATGATCAATTTCAGTATTTTAGTGCCCAGAAACATAGATAAAATGTGTTGGAAAGATGATGTACCAAACATATTCAGCAATGATCTTGTCGGTGTATGGAGTGACGTCCATGTTTAGACTGAATGATACACTTCCCTCTAATTTATGTTATACTTACAGGTAAGCTTTTCTTCAATTTTTTTAGGCACTAATACTATTTAAATATATATTAAAGATTGTATCTCATAGCACAAAAAAAAAAAATGCTTGGCCTAATGTCAAGCACTCGCCCCTTGCATTCCAAGGTCTCAGGTTTGATTGCCCTTAGAAGCAATCTTCATGTTAACATTTTTCCACCTACAATCAGGTGGTGACACGTGTCACCATCTTATTGAATAATTAATTAATTTTATTAGATTAAAATTAGGACTAAATTGATATATTGTATAAATATAGAGGACCAAATGTGTAATTATACCAATTTTTTAACAGTTCCGTCAACTTTTTCGTTTTTTTTAACGGCGCGTGGTTAAAATGGAACCATTTAAATAGTTGTGTGGTGCATTTGCCGAAAAAAATAATATAGTGGTCATTTTGACACCAAACCCATAGTTCAGTGGTCATCTGTGTAGTTTACCCTTTTTTAAACTATAGGTAAAATCTAGTAATACTATTAGAGCTTAATATAAATATACAAATTTAGGAAAAAAAACACGTGAATACTAAGTAGATAAATAAAAGAACATGTCATGACTGAGTTAGATATGAAGTCAATATTCGAGTGTGAGACTCTTTTTAATTTCTCAACAATCTTAGATAAATAACAGAGAAGAAAAGATCTTAGGGATTTTGGCATTTTGATTTTCAATCGTACTTTTTATATGAGAACTAAAGATTTTTTCCTTTTTCTACTTTTATACATAAAATAATATCATAAAAAACTTTAATAAAAGAGAAGGAAAGACTAATTAATATAATTTAATTTCTTATTAATATTAATTCACTTTTGAAATTCTTGAGAAATACAATTTTTTTTTAAATTTGAAAGTAAATAGTTTATTGGTAAATTACCTAGTAAGTCATTGAATTTTTTTAGAGTTTTCAACTAGCATTTAAACTTCTTTGAACATAATTTTTTAAGGTAGCACCAAACATATTAAAATTTTATTAAAAAATATAACGAGTTGCTCGCGAACTTATCGAGTCGAGCTGGACCTTGATCAACTCGACTTATTAAAATCTCGAGTCGAGTTCGAGTTTTAGTCGAGTCAACTCAAGACGAGTGTTAATTAAATTTTAATTGAATCGAGCACGAACTGTTTGCGAGTTGTTCAACTCAATAAACACCCTTACCAATAACTTACCAACACAATTTATCCTTTACACTTTTATCGCCTAACATTAGATCTAAACTCTTAATTAATCAAGTTTTATGGATGGACTTATTGATTTAAGTATATTTAAATATGTGATATATTTAATTATTCTAAATAATAAAAAAGGAAAAATGACATCGTAGCGTGTAAAATAATAATTCTAAATATGTATGAATAAATATGGTGAAATTTTTCTCCCGACTTAACCCGTTGTCATGTGTTTTAATTGTTTGTTCGAATATTATTAATGGTAAACTACATAAATGACCACCATACTATTGGAAAAGTCGCGATTTGATCACCTTACTTTTTTTCGAAGTAATTAAACCATCATACTATTAAATTGGGTGCAATTTGACCACCAGCCGTTAGAGGTTAACGACAGGGTGATGTGGCAGTTAAAAAAATAAGGGTATAATTACACATTTGATCCTTACTATTTACACATTCTTTTAATTTAGTCATACTTTTAATTTAATAAAATAAATTAATTATTTAATTAGGTGGTGACACGTGTCACTATCTTATTGGAGGGATTTAATTATTTATATTTGATTAAATAAATTTATTTTCATCCTCCAATCAGATGGTGACACGTGTCACCACCGGATTAAAGGAAGAAAATTGAGAAAACAACAAATGTACTTAAAGGGAGTCAAACCCGTGTCACCTAGCAACAAGTAGTGCTAGCTTATCACCACACCAAAAGTTGTATTGTGATCTAATTCTCGGCAAAAATTACAAATACGATTACTCGATGATCTTCTCTTTGAAGTTCCCTGGCCGTGACTAGCCCTGCAAAGCTCTCACTTTTTATATTAGCTTATTAGGAAGAAAGAAAATGAAGCTAAGAAATGAAAATTGACTCGGAATCGAATGTTTTTTATATCTAAGTAACAAATTATTGAATAAATGAAAATATAATAACCTAAAAGTACCCGTCTCCTACAAGGTTTGTTTGGTTTTTTTGCAGGCATATACAATGGAGCTAAAAGCTGAACTAAACCAATTAAAACAAGAAAATGCTCACCTTAAACAGGCTCTAATAAACAAAACTTCATTATTTAGTTCATTTTCATCAAATTTGATGAGTTTTCATGGTAGCTTTTATCATCTATTATATAAAGAATTTTTACCCTAGTTTTGTTTCAACAGGAGCAACTAGAAAACCCGACCATATCCAAGAGGTCGCCGGTGAAACCAGAATTGTGTTAAGGATGTACTCGTTGTTTTGGATAGGGAGCCTAAAATGCGTGGCTCAAGGCTAATTAATATATTGCAGGAATTAAATCATAAAATAACACTTGGCGTAGCTCTTCTTATTTCTGGAAGACATGGGTTCGACTCCCTTTGAGCACATTTGTTTTTTTTTTTTCAATTTTCTTCCTTTAATCGGGTGGTGACACGTGTCACCATATGATTGGAGGATGAAAATAAATTTATTTAATCAAATATAAATAATTAAATCCCTCCAATAAGGTAATGGCACGTGTCACCACCTAATTAAATAATTAATTTATTTTATTAAATTAAAATTAGAACTAAATCCCTCCAATAAGGTAGTGAATAACAATTCATCGATGGTCGGTTAGATTCTACATCCGAATTTGGTACCAATTCTAGTGTTTTGTTCCGAGGGATCGAAACATGTCATCATTAACCAATACATGGATCTCTTGACAGGTACATTTTCTCGGACGGTGGAAATCCGGGCATCTAGTTGGGAGAAAGTACAGGACATTGTTCTCAAAACAGTGTAAGGGATCGAGTTTTTACATGGAAGATCTGAAGGTGGCATTGTTCATTTAGATATTAAGCCTCGAAATATATTATTCAATGAGAATTTCAGACCCATAATTCCGGATTTCGGGCTAGCAAAAATTTACCCGGAGATGCATGATTTCTTGTCTTCGTGTGGAAGAAGTGAAACAAAGGAATATATGGCACCTGAATTGATGGTTTCAAGGGATTTCCAGGTCGTGTCATCCAAATCCGATGTCTATAGTTTCAGAATGATGATGCTAGATATGGCATGTGGAAGAAGGCATGTCGATGTCGATGCAATCAACTCGGGCAAAGTGCATTTTCCTACTTGGGTCTATGAACTAAATGAGAGGAGAGATTTTGAGTTTGAGAACCTGACAGAAGGCGTGGTGCACTCAAAGTCGTCCATCGGATCACCCTCCTGGAAATGTTACAATCGAACCTCGATTCTTACAAACCAGTCTTGGATCAATACCTGCATGAAACAGAGCCGGAGTCGGATTCTTCAAAAGAGATGCTATTACCTGAGACAATGGAGAGAAGCTCATAGTAATATCAAAGCATTTTTCTAGTACAATTCTTTCATCTGTAACTCACCATTAGAACCGTTCACCAGTTTAAGCTTTCATCTGTTCTTCCTATGTACTCCACAACCTTGTATAATGAACACTTTCCTAATTTAGCAAAAATCCACATCTTCAATTCTTACAGCAGATTTGACATGGTTTCTTTGATCATTACTTAAAACTAATCCTCTAATGTTTTCTAACAATAACAGCTAAATTTCTCTAGCATAGACGTAAATCAACTTCAATAATAAATCATTCACATGTTTATGCTAATAAAGGGAATTTAAAAATGCCATACATATCGGTTTAAAGATATCGACGGAAAGCAGCATTTGGCTGCCAGTCTTTAATAACACTTTCAGGGGGACGAAAGGGGATTATCCGAACAGGATAAAACAAATAAAAGCTCATCCATGACTTAAAAGTCTGTGACCGGGATAAATGGATGTTCTTAAAGCAGGAGCATAAATGAAAAACTACAAAGTTCGCAAGAACCGCGATGGCCACAGGAATATATATATACAGGTGAATCAGACCATAAGTGATGGAGTTCGACGATCATTACCACTGGTTTTAAACCTACCTGATAGTGACAAACTTGTTGGTACCGTGTCTCGCCCAATGACTCCTCAAATCAATAGGATTACTGAAGTTATAATTTTCGGCAGCGAGTTTCTCGAGGACCTTCTTGAATGCCCCCTGACTCATTTTCCGGCCAGCTATTCTCGCACCACGCCTTTTGGTGCTCATTGGCAAAGGATACATGGATACGTTTGTGGTACAACAAGCAGATTGCCAACCACCACAGCCCCATCGATAACATTGCTGAGGGGTTCCAGTGCACGAGCAAACTGGAATCGGAATGCCTGAAATATCCATGTCGAACCCATTTATTTGAATGTCAATACTCTTCTTTGCCGGCTTCACACGTTGAACTGTAGAATTGGCATTTTCCTTTGGCTTCCTAGGCTTTTTGGCCTTCGGCATCTTAGGGGCATCCCCATCCTGCCTTTTCTTCGGTTGAACACCGTCCTTATTAGCAGGTGGCTCTTCGACTCTACTCACCACAATCTCATCTCTTGTTGAAGAGTCAGGTGGTGGCTGCAAATTTGGAAATGAATGAGCTGACGAGGTTTCCGGAAGAAAGCCACAATTAGGGGAAGTGGGCGGTAACATGTTGAAAAACTTTTCTCGTTCGCTAATCCAACTATCCCGAACATAATTCACGGGGGTATGTGCCTCAGAAGCAATGCAGTCCCGTGGGTGAAAGAGTGTATTGGTATTAACCATGAGATTGTGATCTCGCCCGGGGATAACGGGCTTTGTGTCCCGTTCAACCATGCTCGACATTAGCTGTAGACTGAGATGTCCTTTAAAGGACGGTTCGTAGTAACCCCAATTAGGCATATTCAACACATCATCATCCATGAAGCTACATATAGTTAACAACAGAAGAGAATTATTAACATTTACCATGATTCAGATTATTCCATCAATGCCATTCAAATACAGACAAATACCATGGAAAAGGAAACAAAATCGAGAAAAGAAACATTGAAACAAAATCTAAGGCTTCCACTAAGAAATGCGTTGCAGTTACATGAAGGGAGATCAAAGTCAGATCCAATGACGTACAAAGCTAGATAAAGATCAAACAAAAACAACACTCAAATTTCAAAGAATGATAAATAATCAGTTTGGTTTCCGATAAAAACACACAAAAAGAAAATAATTCACATTTCTAACTCTAAAACAGAAAGCCCTACCTCCAATGAGCTAAATGTCAAGAGGCATTGCTCACATTTTCGCAGATCCAGAATATAAATATATAGCCTAAATGGGAAAAAATTTAAGATTCCAAAGCAGCAGAAATGGAAATCTAACGACACCAATAAAAAAATTGGAAACTTTCAGATTCAAACTATGTTCTAATTGCCCACATTTTCCCAATACCCAAACTTTACATGCATCAAAACCCATAATCAGATCTATGAAATAAAGCTAAAAACCCCCCACAAAAACAAAACCTTGGGATTTCAAATTGGGAACTTCGTAAGAACCCTAGACCTAATTCACAATTCCACTTTCACAGCTTAAATCAAGCAAACAAACAGATAAATAAAATATATTAACAGTATAACAAGTGAGTTAGGGACCCATAATTCCAAGAATTAGTTAGAAAAGAGAAAGCAATGAGAGACAAAGAAAGCAAAAAAAATAAAATAAAAATGAAAGAAGGAAAGAGAAACGGAAGTGAGAGGAAAGATAAAATCTTACTTTGAGGGTGTAAATGGATCTTTAGAGTTTTGGCCTTTCCGGAGAGAGAAAACTCAGAGGAAAAATAACTAAAAAGATATGAGAGAGAGAGAAAGAGAAGAAAACTAAAAAGAAACTATGAAAGAGAAATATAGATTGAACAAAAAGAAGAAGATAAAAAGGTAAATATAACATTTTCGGTATCTAATTACATTGCAATGTTTGGTAGAAAAAAGATAGGGTAGGAATTTCAAGTTCACGTTGGGGATAAGTCAAAGTTTCAAATAGATGGGGGTAATCGTATTAGCTTTAAGATATATGGAGTTAGTGTAATGCATAGGGTTTAAGAGTTTAGGTGTAGTAAGTTAGAATTTAGGGATAGTTGTTTCAATTTAAGGTTTAGTGTTATAATTTAGGGTTTATAGGTTAAAACCTAAATACTCATTATATTAATCCTTAATTTAAATCGAGTATATATAGGCCTATTATGGACGACACTCTCAATCTAATTTATTTTATTTACAACGTCAGAATTTAAATTTCTAACATTGTTTTAGGGATTTAATATCTCATTTCACTAAAATTAAATAAAATAATATGCTAAAGTTTAATTTTTTATTTCAAAGCGGGATCAAATGTATTAAATAAAATATGTTTAAAGATTGTTTTTTAAAAAAAATTACTTATTTAGATGATATATAACAAGAGATTCAAATGATCAAAATTCTCTTTTTTTAGATGAATAAAGGGAAGTTCTCATAAACCTTATTAAAAATCTTCCTAAACTTAAATAAGAGAAAAGAGCACTCGTGGGTATTTTACAATCAAACACAACTAATTAACAA
Organism: Hibiscus trionum; assembly: GCA_030270665.1. Lineage (NCBI taxonomy): Eukaryota > Viridiplantae > Streptophyta > Magnoliopsida > Malvales > Malvaceae > Hibiscus > Hibiscus trionum. The sequence goes on from BSYR01000050.1 coordinate 1,757,759, forward strand.
TTGTAAAAAAATCATAAAGCACATAAACACTCAAGCTAAACTTCGTTTTATGATCAAATTACTCATTGTTACCAATATCCTCATGCAGTAGCCTAATAACCCCGGTTGGTGGAGTATCATAAAACACATAATTTAACTTTGTTGAATTCAGAGCTTTACTCTCCAATCCTGTAAAACATATGTTTGATTTTGATATAACAAAGTGTTTTAAGGATTAAATTGAAAATTTTGAAATAGATTTTTAAGTCCCTCAAAAGGTTTCAAATCAACAAGGCTTCACTTTAGTTTGAAAAACTCAAATTCTAAAATATTTTCTAAGTGTTCCAAGGTCAAACTATTGAAAATCGCATATGCGTATCGATACGCTCCTAGCCGTATCGATACCTTTTTTACAAACTTGGCCACTGAAGAAATTTGTTTCGATACGCCCCTTACCGTATCGAAACAGGGTATCGAAACAGATTGTATCTGTATCGATACGCTCTCTCTATAAAATCACACTGAGTTTGAATGGCGTCACCCGTATCGATACGGATTTAATGAAATTTTAAATTCATAAACCTTAAATGTTTTTTACCGTTGGTGTCAGTTGGTTATCTCGTACCGATATGCTCTTACCCGTATCGATACAGAATCTTCTAGTGAGCTTTGAGGGAATAATTGTATCAATACGGTCTTGCCCGTACCGAAACACTTCCCTAACCCGTACCGATACGCCTACATGCGTATCAATGCGCTCCTCTTGTAATTGTGCAACGACTTTTTCTATTTTGAGATAGGTATCGATACGGATCCCCGCGTATCGATACAGTAGGCTGTAGAAGTGCATTTATAGTGGAAAGAAAGGGTCTCAACGGCTATAATCAATACCCTAACCACCCAAACGGCTAGAATTAATAAAGAATATATAAAACCAAGCCAATTGAAGACCAACAACAACTATTGCATCCAAAAGAAACATCCATACAAAAATCCAAGCTCAAAGGGCCAAATTTCTCATTCTTGTAAAATCTCAAATTGTGTTGTGTGTAATTCCAATATTGTATTCCAATTTGGGTTGAGTGTTTGTATCAAAAGGGGCAAATTTGTATTGAGAGATATTCTACTTGCCTTGTAATTCTTCTTTGTATCCTTGTGAGAGTTTGGTCAAATTTTGGGTAGAAAATTTGACCGGTATTGTAAAGGTTACCTCCTAAGCCTTGAAATGAGAAAGTGCAATTAGTGGATTGTTGGAAAATCCTTAGTGGTAGCTAAGGTAGTGGATGTAGAGTTCATTTGAAACTTGAACCACTCTAAATTGCATTGTTCTTCAATTTTAGTGATTCCACTTTCTCTAAAAAAATTAAAAACCCAATTCACCCCCTCTTGACTTTGATCAATCCATTGATCCACTCAACAATTAGTATCAGAGCCTACCTCTTTGAAGGATTAACAGCCACAAGAGAAGTTCCTAGGAGAGTGTGATCTTTTCTAAAGATAAGCTATGACATCTACTTCGACCTCCAACCTGAGTCACAATCAACCACGAAACCACCCTTCTTCAATGGGGACAACTACCCATATTGGAAGAATCGGATACGTCTCTTCATCAAATCAACGGATTACATGGTTTGAGATGTAGTGGAAGAAGGCCCCTACATTCCGGTTAAGAGAACCGATGAAGGAAGACTAGTTCCGAAAGTAAAGTCGGAGATGAACGAGGAAGATAGACGAAAGATGCAAGTCAATGACAAAGCTCTACATATCATATTTTGTGCACTTGGTCCGGATATCTACTCAAAGGTTTCATCTATCGAAAGCACAAAGAAAGTGTGAGACACTTTGGAGACGACTTATGAGGGCACTAGTGATGTGAAAGAGACGAAGATCGGGTTGCTAAACTTGAGCTATGAGAATTTTAAGATGGACCCTGATGATAGCGTCTCAAAGATGTTTGATCGATTTTCGACCATTGTCAATGGCCTTAAAGGATTCGGTGAAGTAATTCCCGAAGATAAACTAGTGAGGAAGCTTCTATACTCTCTCCCGGAGTCTTGGGATGGTAAGAGGATGGTCATCATTGAAGCAAAGAATTTGAAAACTTTGAAGCTTGATGAGCTTGTTGGGTCTCTTCTTACACACGAGATCATGAAGCAAGGAAGAGAGGAAGAGAAAAATAAGAAAGGGAAAAGAATAGAGAAGCATGAGGTAGAGAAGAAGAAGAAGCTAGGAGTTGCTCTCAATGCATCTCTACAAGAGGAGAGCTCTTCTAGTGAAGAGGAAGACCTTGAGGAATTGGCCATGATAGCCAAACGATTCTCACGGTTCATGAAGTCCAACCGAGGGAGAAAATTTCAAAGAAATATGGACTTCAAGAACAAAAGCAAAGAATAAGAGAGGGATCAAATCATTTGCTTTGAGTGCAAGAAGCCGGGTCACATACGTTCTGATTGCCCTCAACTCAAGAAGAAGAGCTTTGAGGAGAAGATTAAGCTCAAAGCCAAGCTTGATACTTAGAATGATGAGGAGTCATCCGAGGATGAGGAACATGAAGTGGCCAACCTTTGCCTCATGGCTCTTGAGGAGGATTCTTCCATGGTAACCTCTAACTCATCTTCTTTTGATTTTACATTTGATGAATTGCATGAAGCTTATGATGAGTTACAAGAGGTATACGATGAGTTAGTTGAGAAACATAAGGAGTTCGTCTTAAAAAATAAAAAAGATTATTTCAGATTTAAATGCTAAAAATGATTTACTTTCTCAAACTAACTTAAAATTTGAGAAAAAAAATATTTTAGGTCTACAAGATGAACTTAAATTCTTTCAAAATAAAAATGTAGACTTAAATAATCTTATTTCTCAATGTAATATGGAACACCAAAAGCTGTTAGATGAGCTTAATGAGCTCAAAAAATCTTTCAAGAGTGCTGGTAATGTGAAAAAAGAAATAGGTGAATCATCTAGAACAAACCAACCTAAAAGAAAGAACAATAGCTATAAACAAAGTGGCTCCTATAGGCATAATAGAACTAAAAAAATTAGAAGTGTATGGATTCCTAAGGGAACCAAGCTTTTGGGAGCTAACACTCGTGGACCCAAAATGATTTGGGTACCAAAAATCAAAGCTTAATCTCTTTGTTTGTAGGGGGAGCATTGCTACAAGGCCAAAGCACAAATCCAAAACTCATGGTACCTTGATAGTGGATGCTCGAGGCACATGACTGGAGACAAGAGTCGATTCATGGATTTAAAGCCAAAAAGTGGAGGAGTGGTGACATTGGTGACAACTCCAAAGGCCACATTAAAGGTATTGGCTCCAAATGTAATCACTCTACTATACTCATTGAAAATGTATTGTATGTCGATGGTCTAAAACACAATTTATTGAGCATTAGCCAATTGTGTGATAAAAGGGTTTAATGTCTTATTTGATAAAAATGGTTGTAAAATTGTTGACATTAAATCTAATAAAATAATACTCATTGGTAATCGCATAAGTAACATATATATGGTGCATCTAGATGACATTCATTCATCCCATGCATGTTTTGTTGCACAAAATGAAAATGATGCATGGTTATGGCATAGAAAACTAGGACATGTTAGCATTAGTGTTTTAGAAAAATTAGTTTCCCTAAATCTATTTAGAGATTTACCCAAGATTAAATTCTCAAATGATAAAATATGTGATGCTTGCTCTAAGGGTAAACACCATAGATCATCCTTTGAATCCATTAATGATGTCTTTACTAGTAGATGTTTACAATTGATTCACATGGATCTTTTTGGGCCTATTAGAACTATGAGCTTGGGTGGTAAATCGTATGCTTTTGTTCTTGTTGATGACTATTCTAGATTTACTTGGGTTCTATTCTTAAGTACAAAAGATGAGGCTTTAGAAAAATTTATCACGTTTTCAAAATTAACTCAAAATGATCTTGAACTTAAGATTTCTCACATTAGAAGTGATCATGGAACCGAGTTTCAAAATCTAGGTTTTGAAGAGTTTTTAAATGAAAATGGTATTAGCCACAATTTTTCGGCTCCTCGAACTCCTCAACAAAATGGGGTAGTTGAGAGGAAAAATAGGACTTTACAAGAAATGGCTAGAACCATGCTTTGTGAAAACAATTTACCTAAATATTTTTTGGCGGAAGCCACAAATATCGCTTGCTACATTGTAAATCGAGTAATGATTAGGCCAATTTTAAAGAAAACATCTTATGAGATTTTAAAATCTAAGAAGCCTAACATTAGCTATTTTCATCCATTTGGTTGCAAGTCTTTTGTTTTAAATAATGGAAAAGACAACTTAGGTAAATTTGATGCTAAAAGTGATGAAGTTATTTTCTTAGGATACTCTTTAAACTCTAAAGCCTATCGTGTATTTAATAAAAGAACTTTAGTGAGTTCTTGATAACCTCCTTTCAAGGAAGGAATCTTGTGATGATGATGATGTAGGAATCCTTGATGCCTTTGATGGAGGACAAACTTCAAAGGAGGATGAGATTCCAACTAAAGAAGAAGATGCACAAGATCCACCTCTTGAAGCCTTGAAGGACTTGGCTCTTGAGGAAAAGGAAGTGAGTTACCCAATGGAGTACAACTATGTCAAAGGTGGTGAAATCATGAGTGATTCATCCAATGGGGTAACTACTAGATCTTCTCTCAAACTCATGAATCATATTGCTTTTATCTCATGCATTGAGCTTAAGAACATTAAAGAAACATTAAAAGATGATTTTTGGATTATGGCTATGCAAGAAGAGTTAAATCAATTTGAGAAAAGTAATGTATGAACATTAGTTGAAAGGCCTAGTAATCAATCTACTATAGGAACTAAATGAGTATTTAAGAATAAACTAGATGAGAGTGGTAACATTGTGAGAAACAAAGCTAGATTAATTGCTTAAGGTTACACTCAAGAAGAGGGAATAGATTTTGATGAAACCAGTGCACCCGTAGATAAAATGGAAGCTATTAGGATGTTGCTTGCGTATGCATGTTATCATAATGTCAAGCATTTTCAAATGGATGTGAAAAGTGCATTTTTAAATGGTTTTATAAATTAGGAAGTGTATGTGGAACAACCACCGGGTTTTGAAGATTCAAAATTTCCAAATCATGTTTTTAAGCTAACCAAAGCATTTTATGGTTTAAAACAAGCTCCTAGAGCTTGGTATGAAAGGTTGTTGAGTTGTAAGGTGCTTGATTCATTCAACCGATATGGCTCACCAAGTGGTGGAGAGGTGGATTTTTGGGTGGAAGGGTTGTGGAAGCTTAAAAGTAAATGACACAATGATTTTAGAGTGGTTCAACTTTCTAACCAAGGTCTACATCCACTACCTTAGCTCCCCACTAAAGATTTCCAATCAATCCACTATTGATTCGTCCCCTTTTCTAGGCTTAGGAGGAAACCCTTATACACCGATCAAGATTTCTACCCAAAGCCTTGATCAAACCCTCTTTTACAAAGAGATAAGAAAAGCAAACACAAATCCCTCTAATAGGTGTTTGTTTGCACAATTAAAGCACTCACCCAAAGCCTAAAACACTTGAGCAAATTTGACAATTTTGGCTCACTAGTGTTTGTCTATACAAGAATTGACAATTTAGGCACTAAGATAATATTTGATCATTTTTTGATTGACAATATGAGCATTAACCATATCTTGATGCTTGGAGGTCCCTTTTATACTTCTTGATGAGTTTATGGTCGTTACTAGTCGTTGGGGTTGAATTGGAGCTGTTGAGGACTTTAATTCCCACCATAAATGTAGTTCTACAGCTCCTTATTTCGGAACACTCGAACCCGTTTCAAAACACCCTTTAAGTAGAAAGAGTCGTTGCAGTCTGATGAGGCACCCGTATCGGAACGCCCTTGGCCGTTTCGGAACACGTATCGAAACGCCTAGTCCCGTATCGAAACAACCTGCATTTAAATGTTAGTTGGAAAATAACCGTTGGGGTTTATGACCGTTGTGATTGAAGCCACGTAGGCGTATCAAAACGGCATAGCCCGTTTCGAAACGCTGGGCAAAATTCACATCCAGGGAAGCCCCGTTTCGATACCCGTATCAAAACACTTTTGCTACTGGAATCCCCCGTATCGAAACACCCTAAGGTGTTTCGAAACGCCTGGACAGTTTTGTGTAGTTTGGCCTTTGAAAACATGTAAAACCCTTTGAAAATGTCCCTAAACATAGTTTCAAGTTATTTGGACTTTGGAAATTGTTTTAAAAACTTTGTAAATCAGTCCAAAACATTTTTCAATTATTATATCAAAATATTAGTTCTACAATCTCCCCTTTTTGATATAATAAAACCAATTTGAAAAAATTGTTTGGGATTCTCCCCCTTTAACTTTAAAAATGTGAATAAGAGAATTAAAGATATAAATCAAATAAAGCTCCCCCTTATTCATTTGAAAATTCAATTTTTCAAACCATTTATCCCCCTTATTCATTTGAAAATTCAATTTTTCAAACCATTTCTCCTCCTTTTTGTTATATCAAAAAGAATTTAAAACATTAAGTTCAAAATAACTATAACAAAAAGAATTTAAAACATTAAGTTCAAAATAACTATAGAGGAAAAATTGTGACAAAAATAAGAATTTGGTTTTAAAATGGCTCCCCCTTGCTCAAAGCATCAATAAAAGTGTTAGTCCAACATATATGATCATCTAGTTGAAATAAACAGAAATAAATCAAATTAAATAAAAAACAACTTGATTTTTACAAACACTTGAACCCAAGGGATGATGTGAAGCCTTCCTTCTTCAAGTGTTCTTCCTTGTGTGAATGGAGCTCCCCCTCAATGTTTGACTTGTTGAACATTTCCATCACACCTAGCAAAAGACAATCAAGTGATTTTTGGTATCCAAATTGTTTTGGATCCATAAACGTTAGTAGCACAAATTTTAGTCCCCTTAGGAATCCATTTTTCAGTGTTAAGTCCTTTTGGAACCCAAACACTTCTAAAACATTTTCCTTTTACAAATCTAGGGGCACTAGATTGTCTTACATAGAAATTTGATTTTCCAAAAAAAAAATTCTTTTCTAGCTCTTTGGAAATAAAATCCTTTTCTTCTTGAACTTTTTGAAGCAATTTTGGTAAATCAAAACATTTTAGTTCAAACTCCTTTAGTTTTGCTTCAAGTTCAAGTTTGGTTTTAGAAATCAAGTCATTTTGAATTTTCAACTTTGAAATCACTTTATTGTTTTTCAAAATGTGATTTTTAAAGTCTAAAACTAAATCATCATAGGCATCTTGTAATTCATCAAAAGAGTAAGAACATGAAGTAGATGAATTAGAAGTTACCCTTGAATCTTCTTCAATGGCCATAAGGCAAAGGTTGGCTTGTTCATCGTCGGTGGAGTCCTCATCACTCCAAGTAGCCACATGTGCCTTCTTCTTATGGCTTGAAGTGCTTGCCCTCTCCTTTTTCTTGGAATCACGTTCAAGCTCCCTCAAAGCTTTCTTCATGAACGGGGCACACTTCTTGAAAAGATGAACTATCTCTTCTTCTTCATCCTTCTCTTCACTTGAATAGACATGATTGCAAGTGGAGGATTTGAGAGCCATGGCATTGGTGTTGATGCCAAGCCCCTTGAGCTTTTTCTCTCTCATAGCTCTAATTTCTTCCCTCTTCGTCTCATCTTCCTCGTTCTTCTTCATGATTTGATGAGTAAGGAGTGACCCCATGAGTTCATTAAGCTTCAAAGTCTTCAAATTCTTTGCCTCGATGATGGCAGTCCTCTTTGAGTCCCATGACTCGGGAAGTGAGTAGATGAGCTTTCGGACAAGCTTCTCTTCTGGGATGGCTTCTCCATAACCTTTAAGACCATTGGTGATGGTGAAGAACCTATCAAACATCTTTTCGATGTTCTCTTCCGGATCCATCTTGAAGTTCTCATACTCTAAGGTGAGGAGCCCAATCTTGGTCTCCTTGACTTCATCAGTTCCCTCGTATGTGAATTCAAGCTTGTCACATGCCTCATTGGCACTCTCACAAGAAGACATCTTCTCATAGATGGATGGGCCAAATGCACAAAAGAGGATGTGTAAGGCTTTGCAATTTAGCTCCATCTTCTTGCGATCGTCGGCACTCCACTCCGCTTTGATTCGTTGAGGCACGAACGGACCATCTTCAACTATGTCCCATAGCTTGTAGTCTCTTGATTTGATGAAGAACTTCATCTTTGTCTTCCAATGGGCATAGTGGGTTCCGTCAAAGAAAGGCGGTTTGTCAATTGATTGTGCCATTTGAGCCGGTTGATGAAATAGTGATCGAGCTTGCCGGATCTTCTCAATAGGATGTGAATCCCCTTCGATTGAGCCAAGCTCTGATACCAATTGTTGAGTTGTGAGGTGCTCAATTCGTTCAACCGATATGGCTCACCAAGTGGTGGAGAGGTGGATTTTTGGGTGGAAGGGTTGTGAAAGCTTAAAAGTAAATGACACAATGATTTTAGAGTGGTTCAACCTTCTAACCAAGGTCTACATCCACTACCTTAGCTCCCCACTAAGGATTTCCAATCAATCCACTATTGATTCGTCCCCTTTTCTAGGCTTAGGAGGAAACCCTTATACACCGATCAAGCTTTCTACCCAAAGCCTTGATCAAACCCTCTTTTACAAAGAGATAAGAAAAGCAAACTCAAATCTCTCTAATAGGTGTTTGTTTGCACAATTAAAGCACTCACCCAAAGCCTAAAACACTTGAGCAAATTTGACAATTTTGGCTCACTAGTGTTTGTCTATACAAGAATTGACAATTTAGGCACTAAGACAATATTTGATCATTTTTTGATTCACAATATGAGCATTAACCATATCTTGATGCTTGGAGGTCCCTTTTATACTCATTGATGAGTTTATGGTTGTTACTAGCTGTTGGGGTTGAATTGGAGCCGTTGAGGACTTTAATTCCCACCATAAATGCAGTTCTGCAGCTCCCCGTTTCAAAACACTCGAGCCCGTTTCGAAACACCCTTTAAGTAGAAAGAGTCGTTGCAGTCTGATGAGGCACCCGTATCGGAACGCCCTTGGCCATTTCAGAACACGTATCGAAACGCCTAGTCCCGTATCGAAACGACCTGCATTTAAATGTTAGTTGGGAAATAGCCGTTGGGGTTTATGACCGTTGTGGTCGAAGCCACGTAGGCGTATCGAAACGGCATAGCCCGTTTCGAAACACTGAGCAAAATTCACATCCAGGGAAGGCCCGTTTCGATACCCGTATCGAAACACTTTTGCTACTAGAATCCCCCGTATCGAAATGCCCTAAGGTGTTTCGAAACGCCTGGACGGTTTTGTGTAGTTTGGCCTTTGAAAACATGTAAAACCCTTTGAACATGTCCCTAAACATAGTTTCAAGTTATTTGGACTTTGGAAATTGTTTTAAAAACTTTTTAAATCAGTCCAAAACATTTTTCAATTATTATATCAAAATATTAGTTCTACAAAGGCTTTCAAAAATTTTGATTGAAAAAGGTAAGGTGGACACTACACTTTTCATAAGAAGATATAAAAATGACATCTTAGTAGTGCAAATATATGTTGATGATATCATTTTTTGGATCTACTAATGAGTGTCATTGCAAAGAGTTTGCTAAGTTAATGCAAGGTGAATTCGAGATGAGCATGATGGGGGAGCTCTCATTCTTCTTGGGACTCCAAATCAAACAAAGGAGGGATGACACCTTCATCAATCAAGCAAAGTACATGAAAGATATGCTCAAGAAGTTTGGCTTGGAGCAAGCAAAACCTCAAGCTACACCAATGAGCTTATCTACAAAGCTTGACAAAGATGAAGGAGGTAAGTGTGTTGACTCTAAGCTTTATCGCTCTATGATTGGATCTTTGTTTTACCTTACCGCAAGTAGACCAGATATATTGTTTAGTGATTGCTTGTGTTCTAGGTTTCAAGCTAGTCCTAGAGAGTCTCACCTTATAGCCGTTAAAATAATCTTTAGGTACCTTAGAGATACTCCTTATCTAGGTCTTTGGTACCCTAGAGACTCAACCTTCAACCTTCATGCTTATTCGGATACGGATTATAGGGGATGTAAAATTGATAGGAAAAGTACTTCGGGAACTTGCCAATTCTTAGGTAGTATGTTCATATATTGGTTCTCTAAGAAACAAAATAGTGTAGCTTTATCTACCACCGAAGTCGAGTACATATCCTTAGGGAGTTGTTGTGCTCAAGTCCTTTGGATGAAGTAACAACTCTTAGATTATGGAGTTAAAGTTGAAACCATACCCCTTAAGTGTGATAACACTAGTGTTATATGCTTAACCAAAAACCCCATCCAACACTCTAGAACCAAACATATAGAAATAAGGCATCATTTCATTAGAGATCATGTCCTTAAGGAAGATGTTGTTATAGAGTACGTTGACACCTTGAACCAACTAGCGGACATTTTTACCAAACCTCTAGACAAAGAGCGTTTTTGGTCCCTTGGGAAAGAGTTAGGTCTAACTAGCCTATCTTGACCCTTTAGGACTCTTTTTGAGGTTAAAGTTGCTTGAATTTGTGAAAATGCATGTTTATGTGTTGTTGATCTTGATAGAAACCATGCTTATAGCTAGGGGTATGCTTTTGTTAGAATATGGTTAGACTTGCTCATTCATCAACTGCATTCATTTAAGAGATGTTAAAGTCGAGCTTTTGGTTGTTCTAAAAGCCAAAAATGCATTTTTGGGCATAGGGTATCGATACTGCCTTTTGCGTATCGATACGAATACGTCATTAGTTGACCAGACTACATTTTCTCTCTTACGGGTATCGATATGGTTAAACTTGTTTCGATACGTGTTGTGAACATTTTGATACAGATGATATTCGTTTCGATACGGTCCCTTGACACACGTTTCTAGAGAATTACCTTTTTACCCATGTATCGATACCCCTTGGGCGTATCGATACTCGATTGCGCAGACAACTTTTAATGGCATTAAAAGAGTTCTACTTTTACCAAAATTAAAATTTCAAAACCCTAGCCGTTTTTTCTCTATAAAAAGGCTCTCAATCTCTCATATTTTCACCACAAAACTCAAAATCTCTTGAGGTTTTTTTTCAACATCAAGCCAAGCTTTTAAAGTTCTCTATCAAATTGATGCAAGTTCTTCATCTATTCCTCTCTATATCAATATCAAGGTATAAAATTTTTTTTCTCATTTTATTTTCTTTGTGATTTTCGTTTTAAATTCCTTTTGTTTTATTTTGCTTCTTCAAAAACAAACTTTATCAAAACTTTATTGTTTTGTTTTTTATTTTTATCTTTCAAAACTTTTTTTAAAAAACCTTGATTATTGATTTACATGATTTGAATGAGAAAAATAATGCATACACATTGTTTTGATCAATTTCTTTAGACAATGGCACCCAAAAAGAGAGTGCGTACTAGCGAATTTGGTGAAGCATCCAATCCCGAAGATGGTACTCGCCCAAACCTAACTCTTATCTATCAAAGATGCTTTAGAACTCCCGGAGAACTCACCTATTTTCGCACCTTTCAAAATTATAAGATTCGTCCGGAGAGGGTAATTTTCGTTCCTTTTCTCAACTCGGAGCGCTTCAAATTTGTCTATTTACCTTTGCTCCAAGAATGGAAGTTCATGGACTTTATACAAATTCCTGGATTTTTCTTTCGTAATTTGGTTTTGATATTCTATGCTAATGTCAAGTGTGTTGCCAATCCCGCGGGTGAAATTGTTCATGTTAACTCTTATCTAATGGGTAAAAATATTACCTTAGATGTTCCACCTCTTTGTGTTGTTTTTAAGCTAGAGGATGAGAGTATCGAATATGAGAATTCTCTTGGCCATGTCTTGGGGGGTTCCGTGACTGTTCTCAATGCTCAAGATCGAATCCTTCACTTGATGAATACTTGGTGGTTTAGGCCTTCGGGAGGGAAATATTCAACCATCCGCCAAGTCGATGACTTTTGGATTCGATGCTTTCGTTAGAGTCAACAACCAAATCTTGCTCGCATCATGTTTGCAGAGATTGTCTATCTCGTGCAACACTGCCATACAACTCTCGTCACTTCATTCACATATGAAACGACCTTGAGTTATTTCTTCACTCAAAAGAAGATTGATTGCTCTCACGACTACCCGACACCCCTCACCGGTCCCATTGATGAGAGATCTCTTTCTAGGGGGAAGTTTCATTACTTCAATGGTAATTGGCTTCGTCTCTCCGAGCTTCCTAGCGATGCGATTCCGGAAGAAATTGGCAATCCTCAAGCTGCTCAAGCTGCTCAAGCTCCTCCTCCACCTTTCATGGATGCTCTTATGACCTTTCTCAACGAACAATTCACAGGCTTACGCACTGGAATTGCTTCCATGGATCAAGTTATAAATTCAGGGTTTGCCGCCATAGACACGCGCTTCAAAAGCCTTGAAGATCGTGTGAAAAATGTGGAGACGCGACTCACTTCTCTTGAAGGCGGTCGCAATTCGATGAACATCTCTCTTACCGTTTTTCATGATGAGTGGCGTCAATCTAGGAGAAATAATGATGATGCCAACGAAGAGGACGATGAAGATGATGATGGCGAAAGAGAAGAGTAGTAGATTATCGTTGCATTCCATTCATATTATTTAGGATTTTTATTTATGCACCTTGAATTATGTTCTTTAGGATTAAGTTTAAAATGTATGTTTTGATTATTGTTATTTGGATTTTATTTTGATGTTTCCTTAATTATGAACTTAATGCTTATCTATTATATGTTCTAGTATATGTTGCTTGGTTATTGTTTATGCCTTTTGCCTATGTCTCTATTTTTGATCTAACAAAAAGGGGGAGATGGAACAAGCTCACTTAAAATTTTAACTTAAATTTTATCTAGCCTATATTAAGGGGGAGTTGTTTTTCCAAAGATTTTTAAAGTCTTAAAAAAATTTCAAGTTTTGGTTTTGTTATATCAAAAAGGGGAGATTGTAAAACCTATGTTTGATTTTGATATAACAAAGTGTTTTAAGGATTATATTGAAAAACTTGAAATAGATTTTTAAGTCCCTCAAAAGGTTTCAAATCAACAAGGCTTCACTTTAGTTTGAAAAACTCAAATTCTAAAATATTTTCTAAGTGTTCCAAGGCCAAACTATTGAAAATCGCATATGTGTATCGATACGCTCCTAGCCGTATCGATACCTTTTTTACAAACTTGGCCACTGGAGAAATCCGTTTCGATACGCCCCTTATCGTATCGAAACAGATTGTATATGTATCAATACGCTCTCTCTATAAAATCATACTGAGTTTGAATGGCGCCACCCGTATCGATACAGATTTAATGGAACTTTAAATTCAGAAGCCTTAAATGTTTTTGACCGTTGGTGTCAGTTGTTAGGTAACAGACTTTTAAAGAGTTGGTTGTCCCGTACCGATACGCTCTTACCCGTATCGATACGGAATCTTCCAGTGAGCTTTGAGGGAATAATTGTATCGATACGGTCTTGCCCGTACCGAAACACTTCCCTAACCCGTACCGATACGCCTACACGCGTATCGATACGCTCCTCTTGTAATTGTGCAACAACTCTTTCTGTTTTGAGACAGGTATCGATACGAATCCCCGCGTACCGATACGGTAGGCTGCATAAGTACATTTATGGTGGAAAGAGAGGGTCCCAACGGCTATAATCAATACTCTAACCACCCAAACGGCTAGAATTAATGAAGAATGTATAAAATCAAGCCAATTGAAGACCAGCAACAACTATTGCATCCAAAAGAAACATCCATACAAAAATCCAAGCTCAAAGTGTCAAATTTCTCATTCTTGTAAAGTCCCAAATTGTGTTGTGTGTAATTCCAATCTTGTATTTCAATTTAGGTTGAGTGCTTGTATCAAAAGGGGAAAATTTGTATTGAGAGATATTCTACTTGCCTTGTAATTCTTCTTTGTATCCTTGGGAGGGTTTGGTCAAATTTTGGGTAGAAAATTTCACCGGTATTGCAAATGTTACCTTCTAAGCCTTGAAAAGTGGAAGAGCAATTAGCGGATCGTTGAAAAATCCTTAGTGGTAGCTAAGGTAGTGGATGTAGAGTTCATTTGGAACTTGAACCACTCTAAATTACCTTGTTCTTCAATTTTAGTCATTCTACTTTCTCCAATAAATTTTAAAAACCAAATTCACCACTTTCTTGGCTTTGATCAATCAATTGATCCACTCAATAAATCCGTACGCAATAACACATTAATATGGGTTAAAATTGTCAGCTGCTGAAATCGGTTTGCTTCTTGTTGTATCAGTCGCAAAACATTTTGAGAGTCAATTTCGAGTATTACCAACCTGGCACCTATATTCCATGCATAATATAAGAACAAAGTTGTCCCACCCCCATAATTTTGCTTCTTATGCCAATAAATTTTAAAAAACTCCTTAACGAGCTACTATTTTGATCTCGAATAACCCCGTCCTCTTTAAAATCCTTTGTAAATTTTTTATTTTTTCAAACAAAAAAATCGATTTTAACATTAGAAACCTCCATAATTGTGTATGTTTTAAAGCAGTCACTAAACTTCAAACATTTTGTTTAAGCCTTCAAAATATTAGCATTATATTAATAAGATCTTTTTTTATCAACCTAGCCATTAATATAGTCTTATAAACCAAGAATCGAGTCATGCTGCGAAAAGATCATGTAAAAGGTAGGTTTAATCGTGATTAGTTAACTGCATTATTTAGTATAAATGGTTGATTAACTATTATAGAGATTATTATACAATAATTTAATCATTAAAAATCAGTTAATCGTTAAGTAGAAGTTAACTGTTATTTACCAATTCGGTTACAGGTTAACATGTAACCTATCACAAAAATTTTACACATGTTTATTAATTCTTTTGAGAATAATAAAATTATCTCTCTGATTAATATTATATTAATTTTTTTTAAAAAAATATTTGAACAGACAAATTCTAATCACAAACTTCATTTTATGTAGGGATGAGAATTTTACCCGGCTCAATCGGGTTGGGATTTTTTAATAAAAAATCAGGTTCTAATCGAATTTTTATTAAGAGTGAAGTAGGTTTGAGTCGGGTTTAGGTTTAACAATCCGATTCATATATTTTAAATATACTCAGCGTCAGATTTTAACAAGTATTTAATGCCTAAGACGACTAATGACTAGACGGATGGAAGGACATGATTGATACAAAACAAATACTTTAAGTACTCAATTAAAACGGTTTAAGTTTTTTTTTTTATCGTATTTTAGTTGTTTTTATGTAATTTTCAGTACAAAAATAATATCGTGTCTCTAAATCTTATATTTTCCTTATATCCCTCAAAATATAAGTAGTAATTAAAATATGACAATATAAAAACAATATACCAAATGATATATATAGAATTAGAAATTTATAAAAAAAAAATAAATTATAAAAAATTTCATATGGGGTTATTCACAATATAAGCATTAATTTTACTGTGCAATTATTATAAAAAAGAAAATGGCAAAGTCTTTGAGAGTTTTTTTCTTAAAAATCACGATTGTGTAAAATTGATTTTGGATCATCGTGATTTTAAGAATTGATTTTGTGAAAAAATGATTTTAAAGTAACGTGATTTATGTTTAAGATTTTTTTCTTAAAAATCACGATTGTGTAAAAATATAATTTAAAAATCACGACAAAACATAAAAAGTTACTATCTTGTAGCTTTTCCCAAAATCATGTTTGGTACCCAAAATTAATATTAAATTTTTATATCCAAACATGTAGACACGGCGTTCAAAACACAAAATCCTGATTAAACTAGATTTTAGCCCTCCTACCGCGGAAACAAACACCAATATTTTTGTCAAAGTTGCAACCACTGTTTCATAAATAATTCAGAAACCATATGTACGATTTCTCTTTATTATATGAAATTTTCAAAGTATTTAATTTTCATCACTAAAACAAAACAAAACATATATTTACTTATGTATTTAATAAAAAATGTTTAAATAAAATTCTAATTTAAATAATAAAAATAAATTATAAATATTAAAATTCAACCGGGTAATTAAATATGTTTCAACTACTGTGAACTGTGACTTTTCAATGTAGTGGTGCATGCCCTACACGATATGGCATTGTACCCAAAATTCAAATTTCGTACTTCATTTGATGACTCGTTATTGGATTTTTTATGCATTTCTTGTTCAACTAATAAGCTATGTTTTATCGAATTTAAATAACAATTGTAACACGATATTTTAATTATTATTTTAAATAAAAAATATTTTGATGTTGGGAGTAAATAGATAAATGAAGTCATTGAAAAGGAAATCATTTATCATGCATCAATTATGGGCAGAGTCACATTAGATAATGGGGTGTTTTATGACACCTCAAAAAACTTTAGACATTTTTTCTCTATATAGCTTGTATATAAAAAATTAAAAGTATATATAAATTACACTCCTTTAATAAATAAAATGACATCCCTTTATCAATAAATGAACACTCCTCTATAAAGAACTAACCATTCTTAATTAACATTGAAAAAATAACACTCATTGAATAAACTTCTGGCTCCTCCCCTGCATCAATTATAAACTCTTAATCAAAATTAAATATCGACATCAGTCCATCTATTATGCTCGAATATAAAATTTTAGCATATATAATATAATTTGGTGTAATTTGGTCTTTCTATTTTTATACATGACATCATTTGTTTGTTCGAATAGCTAAATAGATAACAACACTGTTAATTGAGAAAATAATGATGGCCGGGTGGCCAGAGCTTTCACATATGTTTTCTCCCTTCTTTTAGGTCATGGATTCTAAACCTAACAGGAACATTCTTCTCGTCCTGAGATTAGTTCTTAGTAGGAGCAGTCTTCCTTCCTTTGTTAAAAAAAATAATATCATTAATTATTTTTGTTAAAATGATGTTGTAGATTCTTCATAAAAACATTGTTTCTTTTTTTAATATGAGTGTGTTAGTTTTATTAAAAGAGGATAAATTAAAAAAGACAATGAGAGTTTACAACTACGGTAAATAAATTTGACTCGGACAAAAACTAACGTCTCTAGATCATAAACATGGTCATACAAAGAAAAGGCAAACACCCTAACTTAAAGGCTTGAAACAAAATAGATACATACATCACCAAAAGCTCGACGATGAAAGGTAAAAATCACCAACAAACAACATTAGAAAATGCATATTACAATAATTAGGCACGTTGATAACACAGTCATTACCAAAATTCAATCGCGAAACAAGAACGATAACTGTGAGCTCGTATCCAAATTCACTTCGAGGGTCCAAAACAAAAAGATCAACAAGATAATCAAAAAAGCGCCTTCTTGATCAATCGTGACATCGTCAAATTCAATCCTGATAGAAAATCAAAAGAAAAAAAACGGCCAATTAAGAGAAAATACATACTAAAAGGTGGAAGAAAAAGTGTGTCAAAAAACAAAGTTATTAAATTTAAAAACTAAAAAATAAAAAAAGAAACAAAAGATACGAAAAATTATCGACAGTCGACAACCAACACTAAAATTTATATTGCTCCCGGTCATATAAAAATGAAAACCAAAAAATTAATTGCAGCGGGCAGAGGGAAAAAATGAAAAATATTCGTGTGGGTATGATGAGTTTAGAAGTTAGAACGAGAGTTTTTAAGAGAGAAAAAATCAATGTAAAACATTTATAACCGAAATAGTTAATGAATATTTGGACTAACTAATGACATTACAAATTATGTTAAATCAAAGTAGAAAGAATAAATCTTAAATTCGAATATATTAGGAGGACTGAAATCAGAATTTGACGATATCTATAGGATTTCAACATCGTGAGAAAATTGGGGTAAAAATCTCCTGCCCCCTAACCATGCCTCCTTCTATGCCCCTGCCTAAAAATACTTAAAAATTAAATTTTGCTCCATAACCCTAATTTTCATATCCTAAATCCCAAACTTTAAACCTTAAAAAAATACACCCTACCCCTAATTCCCTACACCCTAACCTTAAGCCCCAACCTTAAACCCAAACTCTAAACCCTAAACTCACTATTTTAAAGTGGGGCACAAATGGGGGCATACTTTGGGCAGATGATTTCCATCCTTCAATTGCCTTAACCCTTGGTTCTAATAACAGTGACGGAGCCTCTTCCTTGAGTGTATATTTTGGTGAGTGCCGCCACAGCTTTGCCGGAAAGGCCAGTACCGCCAGCAGATATGCATGGCTGACGACCGAAGTCCCCGACAGGGTGCCGGACCGGTTTTGTTGGCGGCATTAGAAGCCTTTTGTTAATGTCGTTTAGTGTCATGTCGCCTTCGATTCCTCCAGGTTTCACTAATGCAAATGGATAAACAACCCTTGTTATCACCCTCTTCTTCTTATCATCATTTCCTTGAAACACATAAAAAAATCATTTTTAATATACATACATACATATAACATACTGTTTACACAGTGTAGAAGTTTTTCTATTAAAGTTTTACACGTTTTTTTGGATCGTTAAATGAGTAGAATGAATGCTGAGTAGGATATGTAAAGATTATTCCTTAAAAAATGTAATATCAACCATCCAACAATCCAAAAAAATATAAAACTATGAGTTTTACATTGAGGGTAGGTGGAAGAAAATTTAAATACCAGATGAAGATAATATGATGGCCTTTTCTGGTGTATTTATCTCTGCAACAATGCTTGCTTCTCCACTGCTCAGTGGTTCATCTAAAAAGAAAATCTTCTCATTTATCTTTAAATATTCGTTTTCGATACATATTCAAATATTACAAATCAAATTTTAAATTGATTGTGAATTCCAAAACCTTTAAATTAAAGTCTATTTACAACCAAGTTCTCATGTCAGTGTAACCATCTGCTTGAATCCATGCATATTTACAATCAAGTTCAAAAATCTTGAAGTTCATGGATTAATGTATATTTCGATCTATAGTTTGGGGATGTATGGTGAAATTAAGATAAAACAAACATAACCTGAAACTCCATTGATGGATGTGAACTGGTTCCTGCAGCTGAGATTCTCAGAACACAAGCAACTCTGCATCAAAATAACAGTGGAAAAACCAGTCAGTGTTTTGTTTGGATGTTGAGATAAAATTATTTATTTGAGAGAAAGAAAATCTGAGATTATATTATATACCTTTGAAAGATGATTGAATCCATTTGTTAAATCTCGACCATCATCGCTGTAAAACAGCAACCGTCTTCGTTTGGACATTTCAGTGAATTCAAGCAAAGCGTCTTCAAGATACCCAGAAGAGGAATCCGAGTCTGGATTTTGAAACCATGGCTCAGTTCCACTTCCATCAATGGCTGCAATTCACATGCAAAAAATACAAAAACACGGTGAAAGACGGCAAAAAAAGACATGTCTCATGTCTGTGTTGGGAACATGGAGGTCTCAACCTAGGGAGTGGCTGTGGTGGAGGAGACTGCTACTGTAAGCTGCCATTGATGACAAAGGTTGAAGCTTCTTCACCTGTGATGCTTTGTTGGGGGTTAGATTCTTCCATTATTGTATTTGACAATTTGTAATGGTTTTGGTCAGGGGCGGATCCACATGATACCTTGCGGAAATGTGCTCACCCTGAATTTTTCAAAGCTCATTCATTTGACTTTAATTTTTATAAATTTTATAAATTAGTCTTTAAATTTTATGACTTGTGTCTACCTTGAAATTTTGAGATTTTTATAACTTGTACCATCCTAAAAAGTGTTTTGATTTGTGCTCACTCGAAAAAATTCTGAATCTGCAACTGATTTTGATTGGAAATAAAGTGAGGGTGGTGGAAAAAAATTACTCCTATAATATAATACGAAATGTAATATGATAAGACATACACAATATAAAACTGATGGTGACAAAAAAATCAATTATTTGAATATGGTTTGATTATATCGTTGATAATTGATTCAATTATGCCACAGAAAATACATGCACATAATTGGTCCTTTCTTCATTTATGTGGGGTTTGGTAGATGAGGTACTAAATAATATCCAAAAAATCATTACATCATATGCTGTTTACCAACATTTTCTCCATTTGGAAACTATTCCCTTAATTTTTGCCTTCACACCAATGTGGGGTTTTGGTTAGGTGGATATATGACCTTTATGAAAGGGCATCCTCAAGCTTTGAAGTTCGAATTGCAATGAAACTCGAAGTTTAATTATAACACCGATTAGTTCTGAACATCTTATGAGATCCATCCACTAATTGACTCAGTGACTAAATATGCTCATATTAACTCATCTTGGATAGATTCAAATCCCGGTATAAGAATATAATATCTCTATTTAATCAAACAAAATTTGAACATCTTCTATCAAGCGCATGCAACGAAATCTCAAAATTTTAACCCGATTGCTTCATTCAAGCACCGGTGATAAAGTCCATTGATAGGATCAAAGCTCCTTTTCATCCTTCCAACATTCAATCCATTGAAAAAGGTCCTCTCAGGTATAGCAGGGAGAAAGACAAAGGAGAACATTCAAAAATTGATTCGGATTATAGTGTTCGGTTTGATTTTTATTAAATTCGGCTCAGTTTATCATATGATTCAGAATAACCGAACAAAACAAATCCTTCTATTCATTTCTAACTCATCTTTCCGTTGGTGATCGCCCCTAAAGTCAGTATCCAATATCCAAAGGAAAATAAAATCACCATTCCGGATTAATGAATAACACAACCAACAAATCTCGATACAAGAATATTGACAAACACACTAACTGCAGGTTACAAATATGAACTGCAAAGAAAACCGATGGAAAATCCAAAAGAAAAAGAAAAGAGAAGAAATTCTACCTATCACAATGTTAGCCCCATGGTCAATATTTATCTCTTCTTGTTTTTGGCTAATCTCTAAGCAGAGGAATAAGCAGTCTATGTTAGAAGCACACCGATTTGATTTCTTCCTCCGAATTTTACCCTCTTTCCCCCGGATTTCCTCTCTTTGTCAATTTCTAAGAACGTAGGTTCAGTCGCATGCAAAAGTTAGAGAGGAAGAAAATTATAAAAAAAAGAAAAGAAAAATGAGACCTTTGCAAGTTTGCAAATGTAGTCATCATTGATGCTTCGATTAAAATCTGTGGTTATTGAGTGCTACGCGTTAACCCACTTCGAGACGCGTTTCTGCATAAATAAGAGAATTTGGTTAGCCATGTTGAGTATTGGGATTCAGAATACACTACCCATGGAACCAATGAATACTGAACTAGCATGGCATGGCAGCATTTATATATTATAGGACTCAGCAAGTCATTGGCGATTGATTAGCTGAAATTCAAAATGGAATAAAAGGTGAATCCATTAGAATTGGTCAGTACAGCTTGATGCTATGTTGTTCCGGCTCTTCATTTTGCTTAAAGTACCTGTGTCCCACAAATATTTGGGCATGTGTTGGATACATACGCATAGACCAACACTCACACTCAACTACCCAAGTCTGAGTAAGACTTGAAGTACAAAATTAAAATGAATCCCAACATTGACATATAACTGATTCGAAAGTTCATCAGTGGTCTTAAAGTACCCTATCTAGAAGAGTATGCTCTAAACTGCATGTAGAGATGCTCCGTATTTTTTTCAAAAGGAAAAACTATTTATCGACATAGACATTTGGTCCATAACAACAGACTGGGTATGGGCCAAGTAGGTTATGAGTCCAGTATCTTTTACTAAGACAGGATTTGTACATCCTTGGAGGGTCATATCCTCGAACATATGTCCGGATATGTGCCTGACATGAATGTCGGGCATGAGTACTTCAAGACTGAAGAGTCGGAGTAACATAAGATAAATACCATGGCTGCTAATTCCGTAATTCATAAAGGACAAATGCAACAACTAAGGAGACTGATTTTAACTTAGAGAATCAGAGGAAAGTAAATAATATTATATAGAAACATCTATATAAATGATAAAAGTACCTTCCAGTAAGCAGCTGAGCAGCTGATCCCTTGGAGTTACCGAACCGCTTGGCCCTGTTTTCATGTTCTTTCTCCACCCGCATGGCCGCAACCTCTTTCTCCATAGCAGCTACTTCTCTTCTCATCTTTTTAGCCTCAACTTCCATTGCCTTAGTCAATGTTTCCACCTTCTTAGCGAGCATCTGAAAAATACAAGGGTTACTAGAGCATTTATCCGGAACAATAAATCAAAATGGTATCGACTTGAGAGAACACGCATATCTACCTCAATCGCATCGTCCTTATCTTTAAGGCTTTGATCTTTCTCGTGACCAGCTTTCCTCAAAGCTATGACCTCTTTCTGCAGCAAATCATACAATACTCCTGGAACATTATCCTCCATGTCTACTGGCTGGAAGTCGTTTGTCTTTTCATCATTCAGTGCCTCACCCTCCTTGGTTCCCTCAGAAGACTGGTTTAATGAAGCATTTGAGCCGGTTCCATTTAAAAGCACTTTAGCCCTATCTAACGATCTCGTGCCTCCATCAAATGACTTGGATGTTCCTTTAGCATGCTTCAACACTGTACTAGAAGACAAAGAGGATCTCAATTGAAAGCTTGGTAATCTCTTGGATAAAGATCCATTGGATATGGGCTTCGAGTAGTTATCAGCTCCACCAAGAGACTGACGCCTAGGTAGCCCGTTATTCATATTTCTTCCATCTGAGGTATTGCGACTAACGCTGTTAGAAGATCCTCTCAAATTTTCTTCTAGAACTTTAAGCCGCAATTGATATTTCTCCTGGAAAATCCGAGAAAAACTCTTATTTCAAAACAAACAGCATCAACATAGATAACAGAATGCTAATTATCACAATCAGATTATTACTTTCAACTGTGCTTCAGATTTTGCAGCTCGCTCGGTTATAGCAAGCTTGTCACGAAGTTGCTGCATTTCTCCCTGGAAGAAATAAAGTCCGCAATGAATAGATCGTAATAATGCAGATGCCTGTAGTTTTATTCAATGGGAGAAACTGTCCACAAAAACCTGCAAGAATCTTCGCTCTTCAAGCCATTGTTTTACAGGCATAACTTTGTCATTAGCATCTTTCCACTCGTTTGCTACAACTGTGGCGACTCTATTAGCGGTTACTTTCGCACGTGCCAGCTCTCGATCAAGAGTTTTTCTTTCCTCCTAATGAACACAAATAATAATTTTGAGAAAAACTTTAGGAATCAAGCAAACTAGGACGGGTAAAATCTAGGCATTACATTCATCTCCTGAACTTTCCGTTGGTAATCTCGAACTGCATTTGCAGCAGCACCACCAGCAAGAACAGCCTCTTCCAGCTCCCTTACTGTTTGTGTAAGCTTTTCGACCTCCGCAACCTTTTGGCGATGCATTTTGTCCAAAATTTTGTTTTCTTCCTGCCATAGACAAATCGTAAACATGCGACTTTCTTCATTATATAGTTAACGTACTAAGCCAAAAATATATGAATCGGGGAAAAGGAAACGCCAAGAATGATTGGAATACCTGGCAAATTTCTATCTGCTTCATCAACTCCTGGTTTTTATTTTGGAGATCATCCACCATGGATGCTTTGGCCAATGCAACCTGGACAGTCCTTTCTGCTTCAAGTAAAGCTGCTTCTTTTGATTTAGTTAGACGGTCAAGGGCTTTATTATCATCTTGAAGCTTTGCAATCTGCAAAAAACGAAAGACTAATTGGTAAGAAAATAATCAATCACATGTAAGTTTAAAAGGCGTTTTATATTTTCTTTGTGAGACAGAATCAACAGTTCAAACGACATATGAAATACCTCTTGCCGAGCAAGCTTCAGCTCAGCCTCCAAGGGTGCAAGAATTGCCTCAATTGGAGGCATATCGTCATCCTTTTGAGCAGCATGAACCCTCCGCAAAGTCGCCTCAGCTGCAAACTGAGCAGCCATGGATGCCTTCTTCTCTTCATTTATTTTCTTGATTTCAAGGTTCTGCAAAAACATGTTTATGCACTAAATTTCTTTCTAAATACAATGACATAAAAATTAATAAGGGTTGAGAAGGATTTGAAACCAATACCTTGCTTTCAAGAAGAGATTCTGTCAATTTAAGTTTCTCCGCCATTTTCATGAGCTCGTCACTGAGCTATGGTACAAGAGAAGAATAAAAACAGTCAGTTCCATCTCAATCACAAAACATGTTACAAGAATTCCGAGTTAGATGACCACATAATACCACATTTCAAATCAGTCCGACACTGGAAACAGTCGTTCCGGAACAAGACTAGGAATCGCTCGTAATAAGCAGAAATAGTAAGAATAAATGGAAATCTTGGAAAAATATAAATATGCCCATGTTTGACACCTACAACCGAACCGAGTCCAAGTAACATACATTATGCATAATGTATTTCACCAAGTTATATCCTAAATAAAAGACCAGGAAACCAACTTCCCAACCATCAGTAAAAGCATAATTTGGTATCAGCAATGAAGACGCAAAAATCTACTTTTCTTCAGTAAAATAAGAATACAGCATTTTTTAATTCACATATATTGATATTACTATATTTTATATTAAAGCAGTAATTTAGTTGACTCGGTTTTATATTACATAAACCAACTGCAGATTGAATTAACATAACCTATGTAAACCAAAACTGAATTAAACAAATCGACTTAACCAAGTTTGATCGGTTAAGTTGATTTTCACTGAGATTTGATCTCCCCTAAGGATACATACCAAAATGCAGAGTGCAGAACGACCATCTTCCATCAATTTCTTATTTTTATAACAGTATTATGATCTACAAACTTCAAAGAGATCTTAAATTTGCCCCCAAACTCATACATCCATTAATTAAAAATATAATAAATGGACCTTCTACTAAGATCAGACTTCAATCCTCAAATTTAGAAAATTTCAAAATATTTACTACTTTAATTATGAGTATGACTATTGCTAAAGAGTTACACCAATCAATTCAGTTTAGTTTCTTACGTAATTTAAAATCCAATAATATTTTTTCCAAAAAAAATAAAAAATAAACCTCTTCGACAGCCTTTTCTCTTAGCCTTTCAGACATCCTTAATGCCTTAATTTCCGCTTGTGCTTCTCCCAATTCTCTATCTTTATCTGCAATCCAATCCAAAAGGCAAAGAAATTATATCAAAATAAAATAATAAAAAAGTCATTTTTTTAACCGAAAGAGCAGTTGAATTGAATCGAATCAAGGCGAAAAACAACTAGATCGATCCACATTCATCACCTCTAACTTCATTCTCCAATCGGGTAAGCTCCAGCTTCACCGGATCCGACCCGTGAAGAAACGGGACGAAATCATTATCCGCGTCGAAGCTGGGTCTAACAGCTCTCCTCCTCGACGAACTTTTCCCTCCACTCTCCCTAAAAGACGCCGAGACCGCCAACGGCGGAGGTACACCAGCCGTGGTGGTCGATGTTGTCCTCATCGGCGACTCACTCCTCGCATTGCTTCTTACCTCCGCCGCTTCACCGGCAATCTCTTCCATCTCCGATCCAAACACTTCCTCTCACCAGTACAAGCACGAAATGCAACCAAAAAAAGAAATAATCTATTCAAAGAGAGAAGTTTGCTTCCACATCTATAAGTTGAAGTTGGATCCAAACGTTAGGGTTCCAAAATCAGTTGAAATCAAGCTGTTAGAACAGAATTTCAGATGTTTATATGGAGTTCGAGCTCTGTGGGAGAGAGAAAATAATGATTTTGCATTTACTTTCTCTCTCTAAATTGTGGATTTAAATCTGGTTTACAGTGACAGTATGAACAACAAATTGCTAAATATTTAAACATCTTAGTTTTTTTAAATTATATAATTATTTTCTAAAAATATATATGAAGTCTACCAAACATGTTGAATAATTTTATTTTGAACTAAGTTTATATTTAAAATAAAATAAAGGACTTATTTGGCAATTAGAGTTACATTAGTTGATTTGATTAACAAATTATATTAGTTGATTGTATAAAAGTGTTTAGTAAAATTAACTGATAGCTGATAGTTATTTAAATTATTTAAACATGTAAAATAACATATAAGGACATGATTATATTCAATATTTGTTTGAATAATTTATTAGTTATCAATATTTTGTATCTAATTAATATTAATTAGATTTATAAAATTTATTTTTAATATAACTTTACTAAATATATTTGAAGAATTTATATATTAATTTATTATTTATATAATTATTTTAATATAATTTAATTAATTATTAAATTTAAATATACATATAAATACGTGATAATAAAAAGAAGAAAAAAAATCAAGACACCTACTATTTTCAGACCTCAATTATCGCAGCCCCAAACATGCAAAAATCAAACAAATATTTTTTTTCTTATTTTTAATTAAATTAAATAATTAAATATGAAACAAGAAGTGGAAAATTGTAAAGAACAAAAAAGAAAAAGAAAATAGAAGAAAATAATCAAACAAATTAAAGAAAATATTTAATTTAGGTTGTTTGGAGATTTTGTGGTAATTGTTAAGGGTAAAATAATTTTTACAACTCTAATCTCAAAAAGCTCTTATTAGCAGTTTTTTTTTGAAATTAGAAGTTTCACCTCAATCCACTATTTCAATATATTATTCACCAAACATCAATATTAGCAGATTTGACTAGTCAAACTTCTAATTATAGCTCAAAACTCTAATTTTAACTCAAATCGACTATGCCAAAAAAACTTTACTAAATTTGAATTAAAATTTTGGAATAAATTACTCCACTACTTGTTATTTTAGTGTCCATGCCATAAAAATTTCAATTTATACGCTAAAATTACTTACATGGATTATTTTATTTAGGGTAAAGTACACATATGGTCACTGAACTTTGGTACAAAAAATAAAATGGTAACCAAACTTTCAAAAATCACAAAATGGCAATTAAACTTTATGTTTTATAACAAAATGGTAACTAGACGTTAAATGCCGTTAAGTGGCTGTTATAAACTTTGATATAATAACACATTTAGTCCTTCATATTTATACATTCAATTAATTTAGTCTTAATTCGAAACAATTCACTAAATTTAGCCCTTGTTATTTACGCATTCTTTCAATTTGGTCCTTAAAGCAAAATTCAAAAGTATGGTAACATGATAAATAATTACAATTAAATTTTTATAGGAACTCGAAAACTCGATTCGAATCGAAAAAATTTCAAATAAAGTTTGAGTTGTAAAATATGACGTGTCAACTCGAATAACTCGAAATTTTTTGACTCGACTCGATCGAACGCTCATCTCTATCTTAAGATATGACGCGTCAACTCGAATAACTCGAAATATTCGAATATTTTAAATCATTTTTTCCTTTTAAATCGAATATTTTTTAAAATAGAATATTTAATATTTTCATATTCAAATCACATCGAATATTTAATAACAACTTTAAATATTCGATTTAAAAAAATGATTTAAAATATTTGAATATTTAATGAAATTTTTATAGGAACTCAAAAACTCGACTCGACTCGAATCGAAAAAATTTCAAATAAAGTTTGAGTTATAAAATATGACGCGTAAACTTGAATAACTCGAAATTTTTTGACTCGACTCGATCGAACGCTCACCTCTATCTTAAGATATGACGCGTCAACTCGAATAACTTGAAATATTTGAATATTTTAAATCATTTTTTTCTTTTAAATCGAATATTTTTTAAAATAAAATATTTAATATTTTCATATTCAAATCACATCGAATATTTAATAACTAATTTAAATATTCAATTTAATTTAAAAATATTCGATTTAAAAGAAAAAAAATTGATTTAAAATATTCGAATATTTAATTAAATTTTTATAGGAAATCGAAAACTCGACTCGACTCGAATCGAAAAAATTTCAAATAAAGTTTGAGTTGTAAAATATGATGCGTCAACTCGAATAACTCGAAATTTTTTTGGTTCGACTCGATCTAACGCTCACCTCTATCTTAAGATATGACGCGTCAACTCGAAATATTCGAATATTTTAAATCATTTTTTCTTTTAAATCACATCGAATATTTAATAACTACTTTAAATATTCGATTTAATTTAAAAATATTCGATTTACAAGAAAAATTTGATTTAAAATATTCGAATATTTAATAAATATTTAAAGTAGTTATTAAATATTTGAATATTTAAAAGAAAAATATTTAAAATAGTTATTAAATATTCGAATATTTTCAATCATTTTTATTTTAAGTCGAATATTTTTAAATTGAATTGAATATTTAAAGTATTTATTAAATATTTGATGTGATTTAAATATTCTATTTTAAAAAATATTCAATTTAAAAGGAAAAAATGATTTAAAATATTCGAATATTTCCAGTTATTCGAGTTGACGCGTCATATCTTAAGATAGAGATGAGCGTTTGATCGAGTCGAGTCAAAAAATTTCGAGTTATCCGAGTTGACTCGTCATATTTTACAACTCAAACTTTATTTGAATTTTTTTTTATTCGAATCGAGTTTTCGAGTTCCTATAAAAATTTAATTGTAATTATTTATCATGTTACCATACTTTGGAATTTTGCTTTAAGGACCAAATTGAAAGAATGCGTAAATAACAAGGGCTAAATTTAGTGAATTGTTTCGAATTAAGACTAAATTAATTGAATGTATAAATATGAAGGACTAAATGTGTTATTATACCAAAGTTTATAACAGCCACTTAACGGCATTTAACGTCTAGTTACCAATTTGTTATAAAACATAAAGTTTAATTGTCATTTTGTGATTTTTGAAAGTTTGGTTACCATTTTGTTTTTTGTACCAAAGTTCAGTGACCATCTGTATACTTTACCCTTTTATTTAAATAGACGATGAGACATTTTAATTGATAAAATAATAAATTTGGTTTTTATTATTATTTATATATTTTAATTTTAATAAATCCAGTTATCTATCGTTTTCATTAATGACGAGTGTCCAAAATAACTTGTCAATATTTCAGTATAGTGATTAATTTGAAAATTTTCAATTAATTGACCAAAGTATCTGCAACCTAATAGTTAAGTAGCTTTTTTTTTCAATTAGCTGACGAGTTTCTCATTTGCCTTCCTTTAAATAAAATTAGAATTAAGATTAAAATTAACATTTGTGAAAAAAAAGTCAAACTCAGATCTTATCTTAATTAGATCAAATAATTATTATATATGCATGGCTTATGTCATACGTTATACTATACATGCGTATATTTCATTAATAGGCTTTAATATATTTTTTTTAAAAGAGAACATATTTTATATATGTATAGTGAAAATTTTACTTTTCACAATTTACTTTAGGGTATAAATATTTAGTTTAGGATCTACGTATTTAGATTTTAGAACATTATATTTAGAGTTTAAGGTTAAAAATTATGAGTTATGATTCAACTTTGAAGACTTTAAAGTTTAAATTTTATATTATAGAGATTAAATAAACATATTTGTGTAAAAAAAATTATATTCACTATGCATTAAACTATTAATTTTAAAATACAATAAAACTTCATTAAAGTAAGAGGCAAAATACAAAAAATCAAATAAAATCAAATTAAAAATCTAGATTTTAAATTATGAATAAATTAGATATCATATAAAATTAACACGTAGAATTGAGATGAATAGAAACTTGACCTATAATTAAAAGTAATGTCAAAGTTCGAATCCTAACATTATAAATGGAGAAAATTAGATTCGGTTGAATCGTTTTTATAATAAATCTTTATAAAACACGATCTAATTTAATCGGCCAATAAATCAAATATAAATTGTTAAAAAATAAAAGCAATGTGTCAAGCAACACAGTGCTAAGAAAACCTAATCACCATAGAAAAAAAGGGAAATTCCAAGAAAAGCCGTAGAGTGTATTGGATTCTGTAACCCCTAAACCCAACCCGGAAGAACTGGGTCGAATATAAGGAGTCAAGCTCAAAGCTTGTCCCTCACGCAAGTAACTTGATTCAAAACTTTAATTCCAAAATAAATGATACTAATATCGCATAATACATATTGATAAAATATTCCTGAAAATATTAAATATTCGAAATGTACATGCATGATAAAACGTAATAACCCCGAATAAAACATCTAAAATATGAAATTATATACAATCTAATGAAACATATAATATAAATATGTCCAAGTGTCATACTGATAATAATAAATAAATAAAACTGGAAAACGAGGTCCTCCAAGTATCGTAGCCTAGACCTAAATATCTGAAAATAGAAACTAAGGGGGAATCAGCGAAAACGCTCAGTGTGTCACTACAGTGCAAATAGAACTAACAGTATCATCATATGATATGATTCATATCAACAGAGTCAATCAGACATTATCATAATACAATTTTCCATCATGAATCAATTCAAACACATAAACAAGTACGAATGAATATGCAACACAATATGACATGCACCCAACTACATCACCATCCGAAGAGTAAGGTTCCCCAGAACCACTCTCAACCTCGTCACCATCCGAAGTGGAATCCAGCCCGTAGGGCGAAACCACTGATCCGAAGTAGACATCATCCCGAAGGATGAAGCTACTGAACTTCCTCGTATAGAATCCCAACCATAATGAGATGACATAAAATTCGAGTTCTGAATCTGAATGCATTGTTTATCAACATAAATGCATAATCATATAATCTGAAATACAATAATCTGAATCTGAATGTATATACAAACATTGTATAACGTAATAGAATGTTGAACAAGTTAAACATCACATATCAACAGAATATAATCACCATACATCATCAGACTACATCATGTATACATTTCAACAAATCAACACATTTACAAACAGAACACTGTAAACAGACAACACAGAAGAGAACAAACCTCAAGTAGCTAACACTCAATGTCGACGGTGACGTCTCCCACGCTCAGCTCTATCTCTAGGACGGTCAGAGTCAGCTCTTATAACAATTAAATACGCCATCAAAGATACTACTACTATGCCAAAACACTGATAATATAAATATCAAATATATTAATAATTAAACTCACAAGCGGATCCCGATGTCTGAGCAACAAGAGGTCCTCTAGGTGGAGGAGGAGGAAGTTTCTCAGTATCCGAGTCAATGTCGTCTGCAAATACGAATAATTCCAATTAATTTTCCGATATTCAGATCTTTAAATACAAGTATAAACGAATAAAAGAGATCAAAACGGTCTTTCGGGTTCGAATTTGGGGAAACAGGCAGCGGAATCGGAATCATGACGTCGAAAAAACATAAAACATGCCTTTTTTGAAAAAGTCAACGGTGAAGTCATCGCTTACATCATACGCCACGTCACTGGTGACGTCATTCAATTCGGTTCAACGGGTTTCGGTTCGGTTCTGTTGTGGTTCGGTCTAACTAGGTTCAACCTTCTGGACCGGTTCAACCTAAAATCCCCAATTCGAAAATTAGGGCACAAACACCTCCGATTCCTCACCGCCGGTGACCTCTCACGCCAAATTCCGAACCCCCCCCACACAACTCGTACAAGCTCCAAACACTCACCTACAACCCAAATCGAACGCAACAACCAAAGCAAAGGAGAAATGTGGTGTCTCGCTAAAATACCGAACGGTTTTAAACCGTTTTCAGTGAAGAACGACAACGAGCGAGCAAACCCGAGATTGGGTTTCGATCGCGCGGCCACAGGGAGACGAACAGTGGTGTTGGACCATCGAACGGACGACGTTTGACCCTTGGTCGGGCGGAAAACGGAGAAAGGGGTTGGGGGTTTCTTTGTTCACACGAGAGAAAAAAGGAAACAATTCAGTTGAGCGGCGCAAATGGAAACCAAAAGGGTGAGGGTTAGGTTCTCACCCCGACTTTTGGGTAAATTACACAGTAAGGCCTCAAAGAACAGCCCGCCTTACAAAAAGGTCACAGAAGTTTCAAAATTCTCAATTTAGCCACTGAATTAATTAAGATTTCAAAAATAAAATTCCCAATTATTAGGGTTTTTAATCTAGGGATTTTAACTAATTTAGGGTTCAATTTACGGCAAAATTGGGGTGTTACAACTCTTCCCCCGATAAAAAGAAATTTCGGCCTCGAAATTTACCTGGAGCAAAAAGATGCGGATACTGAGCTCGGACGACAGTCTTGGGCTCCCATGTAGCCTCATCATGACTACAACCATGTCATAGGACTTTGACCATCTTAATGGTCTTCCTTCTGAGAACCTTTTTATCCTGAGCAAGAATCTCAATAGGCTCCTCCTCAAAACGCAAATAAGGGCGGACCTCAATATCCTCAACAAGCATAACATGTGACAGATCAGGATGATAACGTCTCAACACTGAAATATGGAAAACATCGTGAATACGCTGAAGCTCTGGTGGTAGCTCTAGCTGATAGGCAACTGGTTCGACTCGACGAATAATCCGATAAAGGCCAATGTAACGAGGACTCAGCTTGCCCTTCCGACCAAACCGAAGTACCTTCCTCCAAGGAGATACTTTCAAGAAAATCTTATCACCCACGTCAAACTCAAGATCACGACGTCTCGAATCGGCGTAAGACTTTTGTCTGTCAAAAGCAGCCTTAAGCCGATCCCGAATCAATCTGACAGTCTGCTCAGCCTCGTGCACAATCTTCGGTCCCAACAATATTTGCTCATTCAACTCAGTCCAACCAATAGGTGAACGACATCTACGTCCATAGAGAGCCTCATATAGTGCCATCTTAATACTGGCCTGATAACTGTTATTATAAGCAAACTCTACAAGCGGCAGGAAATCCTCCCAACTACCTCTGAAATCAAGAATACGGCCCCTCAACATATCCTCAAGAATCTGAATCACACGCTTAGACTGACCATCTATCTGCGGATGATAAGATGTACTGAATTTCAACCGAGTACCCAAAGTAGAATGAAGAGACCCCCAGAATTTTGCAGTGAACCTCGGATCTCTATCAGAAATAATAAATAACGGTACCTCGTGAAGTTGAACAATCTCAGAAATATAAAGCCGAGCTAACTTGCTCAAAGAATAGTCAACTCGAACAGGAATAAAATGCGCGAACTTCGTCAAACGATCAAAAATAACCCAGATGGAATCCTTCTTCGACGGAGTCAAAGGAAGTCCACTAAAAAAGTCCATAGTCACGTGTTCCCACTTCCACTAAGGAATCTCAATATGATGTAGTAACCCAGACGAACACTGATGCTCTGCTTTGACTTTCTGACAAGTCAAACACCTCGATACAAATCCGACGACGTCTTGCTTGAAATCTTTCCACCAGTACCTTTCACGAAGATTCTTATACAACTTGTCACCACCAGGATGCATAGAATAAGAACTGTTATGGGCCTCACGGAGAATAACATGTTTTAACCTAGATTTCCTTAGAATACAATACCGGCCACGGAAACATAATACCCCATCCTGATCAATAGAGAAATCCCGAGATGTACCCTCATGCACCTCTCTAATACGATGCATCAAAAACAGATCACTAGGCTGCTCAGCTCGAATATCAGAAATCAATGTAGGAATAACACGAAGTTCTGCCAATAGACTGCCATCGTTGTGCAAACTCATCCGAGCAAACAAAGCTCTCAAATCTGAAATGGAGTTATGACTCAATGCATCAGCAACGACATTAGCCTTACTCGATGATACTCAATCTCACAATCATAATCCTTGAGAAGCTCTAACCAGCGACGATGTCTCAGATTAAGCTCTTTCTGAGTGATGAGGTATTTCAGACTCTTATGGTCTGTATAGATATAAGACTTCTCTCCGTAGAGATAGTGTCTCCAGATCTTAAGTGCAAAAATAACAACAGCAAGCTCTAGGTCGTGGGTAGGATAGTTACACTCATGTGGTTTCAACTGTCGGGACGCATAAGCCACTACTGTAACGCCCCGGGTTTAGGGGTCGGATATTACACGGGTGAATCAGGTTTGAGTTGTGGGCTCGTTTTAAATTAAATTGGGATTTTGATTTTAATTAAAATGAGTTTGAATTCATTAATGGCATTTTGGTAAATTTTAGAATAGGGGAAAATGAGATGGGAAAAGGGGACTTTTAAAATTGCTACTCATCTTCTTCCTCTTGTTCTTTTCTTTTTCACGTTGAAACCCCCTTAACCCCTAAACACTATTCCATCAAACTTCCTCATATTTTCAAGAGCTCTCCTCAAGGTAATCACATATTTGACTTCTCCTCTTTATTCCAAGCATTTTCATGGTTCTAATTTTTCTTAAATCCCATTGTCCAAGTTTTTAAGTTTTCAAAGCTTTAAGGGAAAAGGGAGAGACTTTAAGGGTTTTTGATTAGCTCCTGATTTGACGAGTTTATCTATGTTTCAATCTAGTCCTTAGCTGTAATATATCTTAAATTAGAGAGGTTTTAACAAGAATCCCGAAATGGGCTTTTTGGGTGTTTTAAAAAGGGGTGAAAACTAGTGTTTTTGGTGTGGTTTTGTGAAAGAGAGTTGGGCTGGGGTTATAGTGATACTAGAAGGTGGTTTTGAAGGTGTTTAGAAGTGTTTTGAGTGTTGAAATCTTTGGTCTTCGGCTGGGCTATTGGGGAGTACGAAAATGGGGATTGTTGGTGTTAGCTTTGGTTTGAGATTGTAAGAAATTAGCTTGTAATTGTAGTTTGGGGTTGTAACAGCGTTTTGTGATGTTTTGGCTGAGCAATGTGTTGTTTTTGATTGATTAGAATCAAGGGAAACCGTTGGAGAGGCTTCAGGCACTAATCCGAGGAATTTGGAGACTTGAGATCGGTGGTTCGGCTTCTGTTTGGGTTGCATCGGTGAGTGGAAATGTTTGAACTTGTTTGCTTTCGGAATGGGTTCTTGGTGGTTTGGGTGGAGCCTTTTGGGCTAACCTAAACCCAAGTGTAAGTTTACTAATCCTACCTTGATGGTTAAGTGATGTTGTGTGAGTAATTGTTGTGATATCATAAGCATTGTGGATTGCTTTTACATCCGTTGTTGTTGTATAGTCGTTGTTGGTGTCGAGCCTCACGTGATGGTTGTGTAACTAAGGTGATGAGTGGTCCCACCGATAGTGACTAGTAGTAGAGTAAGGTGATGTGTGGTCCCATCGAAAAACTACTAGTCAAACGGTGATGTGTGGTCCCACCGTGTTTTGGTTGTGCATGTGCAAACCATGTAGTTGTGTTGTTGTGTTGCTTTCGTGCATTCAAATGGTTCACCTATCATTTAAGAAATGTGTTTTGAAAACTGCATGATTGATGAGTCTTTAGAGCTTCGCTCACTAAGCTATCAAGCTTACGCTCTCCTTTTTCCAACATGCAGATCATTAGAGTTCGGAAGGCAAGTGGGCAAGGGAGGAGCATTTTTGAGTTCTCTAGTAGCTCAAGTATGATTTAAGTAATTGTAATAATGCCTAGACATTGGGGGTATTAGACTTGTATGTAGTTGGAGTTCAAACTCTTTTGTTGGTTTTTGTTGTCCTAGCATGTTTGGTTGTAGATGCCATGTGGTTGTATGAGCATTGTTAGACTCGTATATGTTTGTTTGATGTTAATGCCTTTGATGTGGCTTGAAATCTTTGGTTATGATGTTGCTTATGTGTTGTCTAAAAAGCATGTGAAACCCAGCTATGAAATGCCTATGTGTGTGTTTATTGCTTTTGAATGAAATGGTGAAGTCATGTATGTTTTTATGCATGTTTCCTACCTAAATGCCTATCTTGAGATGAATGCCATGTTTGTTCGGTTAAGTAGCCTCGCATGCTTAATCTTGGTTGCTAAATGATGTATGGGTGTTGGTATGTTACTAGATGAGTCGTAAAATGCATCTAGAGTTGAGTCTTGGTCGGTTTTGCAGCTAAATTGAGTCTTGCAGTGCAGGGCGTATCGGTACGCCCAAGGGTCGTATCGATACGGTTCTCCACTTGGGGCTCAGTTCAAGCCTAACGTATCGGTACATGGGTGTGTATCGATACGCCAAAGGCTCTCTGGAAATCTGAGATATTGACGAGATTTTGGCGTATCGGTACAGGTCTTGGGTGTATCGGTACAGTCTTGTATCGTTGACCGTGAGAAGTTGACCATTGAGGGCGTATCGATACTGTCAACCAGTGTACCGATACGGTCTCCCTAGGTTGACTCTGGGTAGTTGACCAAGTCAAGGTGTATCGATACAGTCTCTCAGCGTATCGATACAGCCTGTTGTAAAGGCTAAAATGGGCTGTTGAATTATTTGTTTTGATTACTTTGTATCGCTTCGTTGTCTTTCCGCTGTCGTATCTCACATATGACGTATGAATGCCTTTAGACAAGATAACGTTTAAAAGAAATTTTCTAGGGTTGCTAACCGAAGGGGAACCTTAACAAGTTTCACTTCGGTTTTCCCCGCGTAACCTACTCGGACCGGTCAATCGTCCAGACCGGGACGAGGGGGTTACAACTACCTTCTCGTCCTGTATCAGAACACACCCCAATCCGGTGTACTAAGCATCACTAAAAACTGTATAAGCCTTACCAGGCTCAGGCTGAATCAGAACTGGTGCTTCAGTCAACACATACTTAAGCTTCTCGAAACTAGACTGTTGAGCCTCAGTTCAAACGAAAGCAACATCCTTCCTCATAAGCTTAGTCAACGAAGCTGCAATAGAAGAGAAACCATCAACGAATCTCCGATAATAACCAGCTAAACCCAAGAACCTTCGAACCTCAAGAACATTCTTGGGCTGCTTCCAACTCATAATAGCCTCGACCTTCACCGGATCAACCTGAATACCCTGAGCTGAAATTATATTACCCAGAAACATAACCTCAGAAAGCCAGAACTCACACTTACTGAATTTTGCATACAATTGTTTCTCTCACAGAATCTGTAATACAATCCGAAGATGTTCCTCATGCTCTACCTCAGATCTAGAATATATCAGTATATCATCAATAAATACTACAACAAACTGGTCAAGATAGGGTTGAAACACCCTATTAATCATATCCATAAAAGCGGCAGGGGCGTTAGTCAACCCAAAATGCATCACAAGGAACTCATAATGACCATATCGTGTCCAGAAAGCTGTTTTGAACACATCATAATCCTTAACCTTGAGTTGGTAATAACCAGATCTCAAGTCTATCTTAAAGAATACCGTTTCGGCGGTACTCCAAGTAATTCTTCTGAAAAAACGTCTGGAAAGTCTTTCACAACTCGAATCTTATCTAATCCGGAATCAGACTGTCTCAGATCAAGGATATAGGCAAGATAAGAGATAGATCCTTTCCTGATCATTTTCTCAGCTTTGAGAGCTGAAACGATATTACATAGGAACCCTTTGCGCTCACCAACCATAATCACCTCACGATCATCAGGAGTTCTTAGTGTAGCCCTTTTCTTTTCACAGTCTAACGTAACACGGTGTGTAGATAACCAATCCATGCCCAGAATAAGATCGAACTCCCCAAAGGGTAACTCCATCAAATCAGCTGGAAAGATCTCCCCTTGAATCTCAAGAGAACAATTCATGTATACTTTAGTAACCTCAACTGGATTACCCACCGAACTGTGTACAATAACGACACTAACAGTATCCTCAACAGAAATCTCAAGACACCAGACACAAAACTCGCAACATATGAATGAGTCGAACCATTATCTAGCAGAGCAAAATACGGAATAGAATGGATAGAGAATGTACCAACAATAACATCTGGCTCATCACGATCCTCGTGTCTCCTAGTAGAATAAACTAACCCCGGTTTTCTGGTCCCTGATCCTGCTAATCCTTTACTCAAAGTTGGTCTACCTTTACTAGCAGAGCCTGAAGTAACAGATCTGACCTGACCTTTTCCCCTGGCGGGAGTCTGTACTAATGTTTGAGACTGAGTAGTAGTAAAAGCTGAGGAAGGTGGAACTGGACAATCTCTGAAATGATGCTCGAATGAACCATATCTGAAACAAGCTCCAGTTTGCCTCCTACACTCGCTCGACTGCCACTTCTTACAAAAAGGACACTGTGGCACCCCTCGAGTACCAGTTGAACCACTAACACTGACAGTCGGAACAGAATAAGTCACTGGTCTAGCTATCGAATAACTCTGATAGTGTGTCTCATCTCTGGCTCACTTCCTAGACTGATTCCCCTAACTATGCTGAACTAGCACTGACGCTGGTCTCTTCCCTCTATCAGATCCATGCAACTCAAGCTGTCTCAACTCTGCCTCATTACGCTCAGCTGTCCTAGCTCGTCGAGTAATGTCTTTGTATTCCTGGTCCATATGTAAAGCAACACCCGCCTTTATCGTAGGAAGCAATCCCTTCAGAAACCAATCACACTTATCTTTTTTTGTGGTCATTAACCCTAGGACGTATTGAATCAATCTCATAAACTCGATCTCGTAGTCGTTAACAGTCATATCATTCTGCCTCAGATTCATAAAATCATCTCTGCACTTAGCTATATACTCAGCTCCGACATATCGGTCACAGAAGGCCTGTCTGAAATGATCCCAAGTAACCGTACTAACTGGAGTAACAAGCTCCTCAGCCTCCCACCAATTTTGGGCTTTACCCTGCAACAGTGAAACGACAGCCCTGAGTTTCCGGTCGGTAGGATAATCTATCTCAACAAATAATCGCTGAAGCTTCTTCAGCCAATACTCTGCATCTGCTGGGTCTGTACCCGTCTTTCCATCGAACATAGTCATCCTGGCAGCGAGAAATTCTATGAATATGGGTCTCCGAACACTCTCAGACTGACGCAGGTATCTCAATAGCTCTTTCTGAACAGTAACAACATCCGTGCCCACAGTCTCACTATTCCCTGAATCACGATGACCACTACTCTAAGCAGGATGAACATGTGGGTCTCCTCCACCAGTCTGCTGAGCTCCAGTCTGCTGAGCTTCTGTCTGGTCCACATGTTCTTCCTCCACTTTCGCACCCTGGACCTCATCCTGATTTTGTATCGAACCCTCAGGAGGTGGAACGTCACTATCTACAGTCGCGGTATGACCTCGTCCTCGGCCACGACCTCGACCGGCCGCTACTCTAGAACTTCTTCGAGGTGGCATAGTAGTATATCTACAAAAGACAGAATCCCAAGATTAGAATCGGTACTTGGAGACCTTATTCAGAATATGTATAAATATTATTCATAAAATATCATAACATTCTTGAAATTCTCGTTTTACCCGAAAACATTTGATAATGCATGCAAAAAAATATTTTCGATTTAAAGTTGATTTATATCACCCAGGCCGAGTGTTGAACATGGCTCTGATACCACTAAATGTAACCCCCTAAACCCGACCCGAAAGAACTGGGTCGAATATAAGGAGTCAAGCCAAAGCTTGTCCCTCACGCAAGTAACTTGATTCAAAACTTTAATTCCAAAATAGATGATACTAATATCGCATAATACATATTGATAAAATATTCCTAAAAATATTAAATATTTGAAATGTACATGCATGATAAAACGTAATAACCCCAAATAAAACATCTAAAATCTAAAATTATATACAATCTGATAAAACATATAATATAAATAGGTCCAAGTGTCATACTGATAATAATAAATAAATAAAACTGGAAAACGAGGTCCTCCAAGTACCGTAGCCTAGACCTGGATATCTGAAAATAGAAACTAAGAGGGAGTCAGTGAAAACGCTCAGTGTGTCTCTACAGTGCATTTCGAATGAACAGAGTCAATCATACATTATCAGAATACAATTTTCCATCATGAATCAATTCAAACACATAAACAAGTACGAATGAATATGCAGCACAATATGACATGCACCCAACTGCATCACCATCCGAAGAGTAAGGTTCCCCAGAATCACTCTCAACCTCTTCACTATACGAAGTGGAATCTAGCCCGTAGGGCGAAACCACTGATCTGAAGTAGACATCATCCCGAAGGATGAAGCCACTGAACTTCCCCGTACAGAATCCCAACCATAATGAGATGACATAAAATTCGAGTTCTGAATCTGAATGCACTGTTTATCAACATAAATGCATAATCATATAATATGAAATACAATAATCCGAATCTGAATGTATATACAAATATTGTATAACGTAACAGAATGCTTAACAAGTCAAACATCACAGATCAACATAATATAATCACCATACATCATCAGACTACATCATGTATACATTTCAACAAATCAACACATTTACATACAGAGCACTGTAAAC
This sequence comes from Hibiscus trionum, assembly GCA_030270665.1. Lineage (NCBI taxonomy): Eukaryota > Viridiplantae > Streptophyta > Magnoliopsida > Malvales > Malvaceae > Hibiscus > Hibiscus trionum. Next base: position 1,797,851 of record BSYR01000050.1, read on the forward strand.
AGACAGCATAGAAGAGAACACACCTCAAGTAGCTAACACTCAACGGTGACGTCTCGCACGCTCAACTCTATCTCTAGGACGGTCAGAGTCATCTCCTATAACAATTAAATACACCATCAAAGATACTACTACTACTATGACAAAACACTGATAATATAAATATCGAATATATTAATAATTAAACTCACGAGCGGATCTCGATGTCTGAGCAACAGGAGGTCGTCTAGGTGGAGGAGGAGGAAGGATCTCAGTATTCGAGTCAATGTCGTTTGCAAATACAAATAATTCCAATTAATTTTCCGATATTCAGATCTTTAAATACAAGTATAAACGAATAAAAGTGTTGAGTGGATCGATAGATTGATCAAGACCAAGAGGGGGTGAGTTGGGATTTTAAAACTTTGTTGAAGTGAATGGACAACTAAAAATGAAGAACAAAGGATTTTAGAGTGGTTCAAGTTCCAAATGAACTCTACATCCACTACCTTAGCTACCACTAAGGATTTGCAACAATTCACTAATTTGTTCTTCCCCTTTTCAAGGCTTAGGAGGTAACCTTTACACAACCGGTCAAATTTTCTACCCAAAATTTGACCAAACCCTCACAAATAAAAAAAGAAGAAATTGGACAAGAAATATATCTCTCAAATACAATTTTGTCCCTTGAAGTACAACACTCAACCCAATTTTGAAGATAGAGTAAGAATTGAATACAACTCAATGTGGGGTTTACAAGAAATTGGAAAATAGGCACACTTGAGGTTGGATTTTTGCTTGGATGTTTGTCTTTAATGCAATAGTTGTTGTTGGTCTTCAAAGAGCTTCAATTTATACCTTCTCTATCAATTCTAGCCGTTTGGGTGGTTAGGGTATTGATAGTAGTCGTTGGGACCCTCTCTTTCCACCATAAATGCACTTCTGCAGCTATCCGTATCGGTACACGAGGAGCCGTATCGATATCTGTCTCAAAACAGAAAGAGCCTTTGTACATAATAAAGAGGGCGTATCGAAACGTACGTAAGGGTATCAGAACGGGACAGAGACCGTATCGAAACGGATAAGACTGTATCGATACCTTTTTCTCAACTTAGCTCACTGGAAGTCTCCGTTTCGATACGGGGGTACACCGTATCGATACGGGACAACTGCCACTTTAAATGTTAGTTACCTAACGACTGACACCAACGGTCGAAAACATTTAAAACACTTCGAATTAAAAATTCAATTAAAACCGTATCGATACGGGTCAAGCCGTATCGGTACACCATTCAAACTTCTTCAGTTTTGCAGAGGGGCGTATCGATACAAATTGAATCTGTTTCGATACGTTGTTTCGATACAGTTAAGAGTGTATCGAAACGCGTCTTTCCAGTAGCCAACTTTGTAAAAAAGGTATCGATGCGGCTGGAGGCGTATCGATACACCTGAACGATTTTCAATACTTTGGCCTTAGAACACTTAGAAAATATTTGGAGTTTGAGTTTTTCAAATCAGTTTAAAGTGTTGGTGATTTATAAATTATTAAAGGGACTTAGAAATCAATTTCAAGTTTTTAATTTAATCCTTAATAACTTAATTATATCAAAATCAAACATAGGTTTTACAATCTCCCCCTTTTTGATATAACAAAACTAAACTTGAAATTTTTGATGCTTTGAAAAACTTTGCAAAATAACTCCCCCTTAATATTTGCTAGGTAACTTTTAAGTTGAAAATCAAAATTTTTAAGTGTGAGCTTCCCTCTCCCCCTTTTTGTTAGATCAAAAATAATTGAGACATAATGTAAAGTGCATAAATTAGGCAAAAGGTATAAATAGGCAAGCAACATAAATATCATTAAATTCAAATAAAGGATAACATCAACTTAAAAATCCAAACAACAGAAAATCAAAGCATAGGTTTAAAATAATTCAAACTTAATCCTAAAAGCATAAAGCAAAGGTGCATAAAATAAATATCCTAGATGATATGAATGGTATGTAAAGATAGGCTACTATGCATCTCCATCGCCTTCTTCATCATCTTCATCATCTTCCTTAATTGGATCATCATTCCTCAAGGTTTGACGCCACTCGTCATGGAAAGCGGTGAGAGAGATATTCATTGAGTTGTGACCGCCATCAAGAGAAGTGAGTCGAGTCTCCACGTTCGTCATCCGTTCTTCAAGGCTTGAGAAACAAGTATCAATCGTGGTAAACCCCGAAGCCATGTCCGTGCGCAAACCCGTGAATTGCTCATTGAGAAAAGTAATTAGAGCATCCATGGAAGGTGGAGGAGGAGGAGGAGATTGAGGAACTTGTTCAACTTGAGGATTAGCAAATTGTTCCGTGGCCTCACTAGGGAGCTTGGATAGACGTAACCAATTACCATTAAAGTAATGGAACTTACCCCTTGCAAGAGAGCGTTCATCGATATAATCAGTGAGGGGAGTTGGGAATTCATGCGAGCAATCAATCTTCTTTTATTGGAAAAAGTAACTTAGGGTCGTGCCATAGGTGAAAGAAGTGACAAGTGTGGTGTGGCGATGTTGCACGAGATAGACGATCTCCGCAAATATGATACGAGAAAGGTTCGGGCGTTTTCTCTCAAGGAAGCATCGAATCCAAAAATCATCCACTTGGCGGATAGTGGAATACTTCCCTCCCGAGGGGCTAAACCACCAAGACACCATCAAATGAAGGATATGATCCTGAGCATTAAGGGCGGTGACGAAACCACTTAAGACATGCCCAAGGGCATTCTCATCATCAAAGCCTTCATCCTCCAACTTAAAGACATCACAAATAGATTTAACATCTATAGTGACCTTTTTACCCATAAGATAGGAATTAACAGCTGTAACAACACCATCTCGATTGGCACAACATTTGGCATTAGTATAAAAGATTAAAACCAAAATGCGAAAGTAAAACCCGGGAATAGTGAGAAAATCCATAAACTTCCATTCTTGGAGCAAAGGTAGATATGCAAATTTGAATTGCTCCGAGTTAAGAAAAGGAATAGAGATTACCCTCTCCGGACGGATCTTATAGTTTTGGAATTGACGAAAATAGGTGAGAGCTCTGGGGGGTTGAAAAGAGTGTTGATAGATTTGAGTGAGATTCGGACGAGCACCATCTCCGGTATTGGATCCTTCACCGGCTTCATTAATATGTGATCTCTTCCTAGAATGTGCCATGAACTAGAGAAAACAATGTATGCATTAAGATTTCTTCATTCAACTCATTGAAAAACCAAGAATCAAGGTTAAAAAAAATTTTAAACCAAATTTTGAAAAGAGAGTTTGGTTGAGAAGACAAAAATAAAAACAAAACAAGAAAAAGTTTGAAAACGAAAATAATAAGAAAAAAATAGAAGAAAAAGAAAGAGTTTTACCTTGATATTGATTAGAGAGGAATGGAAGAAAAGCTTAGCACCAAATTGATGAAAAAGCCTTAGAACTTTGCTTGATTGTGAAAACCCTCTTGAGATTTTGAGTTGTGGTATGAAAATATGAGGGAGGAAGAGGCTATTTATAGAGTGAAAACGGCTAGGGTTTTTAGGGTTTTGAGAAATTTTAATTTTGGTAAAAGTTGAACTCTTAAATGCCAATTTAAAGTTGTCTGCGCAATCGCGTATCGATACGCCTGAGGCTGTATCGATACTGGGGTAAAAACGTAATTCCAATAAAAATGCTCGTTGAAGGATCGTATCGAAACGGATGCAATCCGCATCGAAACGATTGTTACTCGTATCGAAACAAGTTTAACCGTATCGATACCCGTTAAAGGAAAAATGAAGTCTGGGAAGCTAATACAGTACTCGTATCGATACGCTAAAGGCCGTATCGATACCCTATGCCCAGAAATACATTTTAGGCTAGAAGAACTGTTGAGTGTGTAAAAGTTCTATTATTTACACCCTTTTTAACCCATATTTCTGCTGCATTCAAGCATCATTGCATTGCATTTAGGTTAGTTTACAGTAAAACATCACAAATGGATTAAAGACACGGATTCTACTAAAAGATGGCTTATTTTGCAGGTTGCTGCCATCGTAGACGGTGAAGGCAGGCGCTGGGCAGAGAAGCAGAAGAGCTGAACTGGACAAGCAGACGACGAGGACGAAGCTGCCATGGAGCTGTCGTGACAGCAAGGTGACAACGGCCTTATGAAGAGGAAAAGTAAAGTGGACCTCGATAGATAGAGAAAAATCTGCTCGTCTGTCGTGTGAAAGCCAAATATTTTTCCAAGCCCCGGATCAAAAGATATGTCAAGCCAAAGCCCAAGGAGAGGAATTCCCATGAAACAAGGAGGACGGCTGAAAAGTAGGAATCCTTAGAGATTAAGCATTCATTAGAATCTTACTTTTCATTAAAGTTGTAATCCTTGTTAACTTAGAATACTTGAGCCCAAAGCTTATATAAGGGCATAGATTTAACCTAGGAGGCATCAGACCCCATAACTGATAACCTAAACCCCTCTGCCGTTTACCCGTCACCGACATGTTCTAAATTCCCCCTAGGGCCACGGGTTGTTTTGTAAAGTAGTTGCAAGGGTTGTTTTGTTTTAGGATTTTCCAAGTTCAATAAAATAAACTTCAAGTTCTCTTATTTTGGTTTTAATATCTTGCAAGAGCATCGGGAGAGCATTGTGAGGTTATCTATTTACTTAGCATCGGGAGAGTTAAGTATACGAAAGAAATAAGAGCGAGTTCTCTAGTTTATAGTTGATCTATCTTGTGCCTAGGGATAGGGCAAGGTTAAGTGGCTAAGGAAGAATTCATACACATCGGTGTTCATCCTTCGATTCACGCCGGGAGGTATCGTCAAAGACGTGATCATCGACAGACTTGGACCTAGGGATAGGCCAAGGCAGATCTGGGATTCTTGCCAAACTTGAACGTACTGAGTTGGTGTGTTGCTGCCGCGACGACCAACGGACAGCTGCCGCGACAGGTGCTGCCGGCGACAGGCGTGACGACAGAACTGGAGTTCCTAAGCAATACAATACCTGCACTACTGAGCAATTCAATACCAGCCCATTCTCTCTATCTTGATTACTCTATTCTCTTATTTACGTTTTCCTTTATTATTCTCGTGACAACTCCCAATTATTTCCTTTACTTCGTGCAGTGAAATTAGGTGAAGCTATTGGCCCAATCCCTGTGGAGACGATAATCTGATACTTCGTATCACTTTACTACTTGCGTCGTGTACACTTGCACTACATTGCGATAGACACTTTTACACGTAACAAGTTTTTGGCGCCATTGCCGGGGATTGGCAACATAACTACACCTTTCTTTTATTGCACTTTTCGTTTTTGTTTTTGTTTTTATTTTTTTTCTTTTAATTTTTCTTTTTCTATTTTTCGTTAGTACTTTAAACTCTTGCTTTTCACAAGGCTATCTTGTTTATGCGCAGATCTAAAAGAGGCGAAGATCCTGAGTATAAATTAGATCCGGAAATCGAACGTTCCTTCAATCTCAAGAAACAACTTCGCCACCTTTTAGACAGGAACGAGTACCTTGAGGAACAGCTAGAGAAGATGGCCCGTAATCCGCCCGCTGGTGATGGTGTACCGCCTGTCGGCGACCCGCCCGCAGCAGCTGGACGACGGTCATGTCGAGACTACATGCTGAACGATCATGTAGAGCTGGAGACCATACTGCCGGATATTGACGTTGACAATTTTGAGCTTAAGCCTGTCATGTTTAGTATGATCAACAACGCCGGGCAGTTTAGTGGTGCTGTGACAGAAGATGCTAGGGAGCATCTCAAGACGTTCCAGGAGATCTGTGGTTCGTTTAGACTGCCAGGAGTTAATCCGGAGATACTGAGGCTTCGGTTATTTCCACATTCATTGAGGGACAGAGCTAAAACTTGGTGGAATAAACTAACACCGGGTTCAATCGTAACTTGGGCAGATTTGTCTCGTGAATTCTTATCTCGTTTTAATCCTTCGCATTTATCTGAGCGATTACGTAACGAAATTGCTACTTTTCAACAGGAAGATGACGAGCCAATGCACGAGGCCTGGGACAGATTTACTACTCTTCTTCAAAACTGCCCCATGCATGGATTCCCCGTCTGGAATCAGGTAACTAAGTTCTATAATGTTGCTAACTTACAAACTCGCATTCGAATTGATTCTGCAGCAAATGGACTATTATTGGATAAAGATCCAGACGAGGCTTTGCAAGTTTTGAAAAATATGGCTAAGAATGAGGAGCAGTTTCCGACTGCAAGAAGAGGGGGTAAACGGGTACTTGCTGTCAAGGATTATGAAGCCGACAGCACTATGAAATCACAGGTAGCATTCCTTACTAAAGCAATGAAAAGGTTGTTGAATGATGATGGATTACAAGGATTTGTTGTTGAGGAAGTATGTGATATCTGTGAGGGAAATCATAGTCGGGATGAGTGCCCAATACAAGTAGAAGAAGGAAAATATGTTGGAAATTACAAGCCAAATTACAATTCCAACAATTATAATCCCAATTGGAGGAAGGATCCCAAATTTTCCTGGAGTAATCCTAACAATGCCCTGAATCCGCAAGCACACAATCAGAATCAGGGAGGACCTAGATTGCTGACGCGACAGCAACTGCCGCAAAACCTGCCACTGCAGCAGCAACAGCAGCCACCACCTGCCACGAGCAGTATATTGGAACAGACTCTGGCCACCTTTATGTCTCAGACCGGTACTTATATTGAGAATATGAATCAGTTTGTTAAGAAGACAGAGAACTTTATGGATAAAACCGAGATGAGAATGACAAATCATGAAGCTACTTTGAAATCTCTGGAGACACAAATGGGCCAGGTTTCTCAACATATTAAGCCAAGGCAGAATGGAGGATTCCCTAGCAATACTGAAAATGCTAGACCACCCACACATGAGCAATGTAAGGCAATTACTACTAGGAGTGGGAAGAAACTACCAGGGCCGGAAAAAGAAGCTGAAACAGAAAAGGAACCAGCCGTAGATAAACCTGCCGAGGAAGCTGCCCCGACAGGTGATAAACAGACTGCTGCCGATGAACCTGTCACGACAGCAGAAGCGACAGAGGAGAAAAATGAAGAACATCGTCCTCAGATTCGTATGCAGTGGGAAGGACGTATTGCTGATTACCGTCCCCCACCACCTTTTCCTCAACGGATACAACAAACTAAACAGGAATCTCAACTTAAAAAGATTTATGATATTTTTAAGCAGGTTCAAATTAATATTCCGCTGTTAGATGCCGTTAGGGAGATGCCTGGTTACGCCAAATTTCTCAAGAATGTCATGTCAAAGAAATATAAATTTGGGGAATTTGAAACGGTAAGGATGGCAGATAGTTGCATGAGTATTCTTCATCGGCAGCCACCCCAGAAAAAGAAGGATCTGGGGAGCTTCATCATACCTTGTGTAATCGGGGACAAATTTGTGGGTAAGGCACTTTGTGATCTTGGTGCTAGTGTTAATTTAATGCCAAAATCTGTTTTTCAGAAATTAGGTATTGGAAAGGCGCAGCCCACGACAGTAACTCTGCAGCTGGCAGACCGCTCTTACGTTCATCAAGAGGGAAAAATTGAAGATATTCTGGTAAGAGTGGATAAGTTTATTTTTCCTGCTGACTTTCTTGTTTTAGATTGTGAGGCAGATGAAAATGCACCAGTCATCCTTGGGCGACCCTTCTTAGCCACGGGAAGATCACTGATTGATGTGGAGAAAGGAGAACTCACTATGCACGTGAACGATCAAGAGATTAAATTAAATGTTCTCCAAGCAATGAAACATGCTGATGTGGATGAAGAATGCAAGGCTATCATTGAAGTAACCCTTGATCATCCATACATTAGGTCGGGCTGTCATGATATAAATTTTGGCCACTGCTGCGACAACCACTTACAAGCCTGTCACGACAGCAACGAAGACAGATCCGACGACAGCAACTCCTCTGACTCCGATACATCTGATACTGAAGTTCAGGAGGAGGTAAACTGGTTAGGCCATCGTCCAGGTAAGTTATTCGAACCCTTGAATTATACTTCGGACAACCATTTAATCCAAAAGCCATCTACTATTGAACCACCTGCCTTAGAACTGAAGCCCCTGCCAGGGCAGCTTAAATATGCTTTTCTTGGTTCAAATGACACACTGCCCGTAATCATCTCTGCTAAGCTGTCGCAGGAACAGGAACGACAGCTAGTCAGCATGCTAAGGCAGCACAAGAAGGCGATTGGATGGACGATAGCAGACATTCAAGGCATCAGTCCGGCGTTATGCATGCACAAAATCCTCCTGGAGGAAGATCATAAGCCGACTATTGATGCCCAAAGGCGGCTAAACCATGCGATGAAAGAGGTGGTGCGTAAAGAGATAATTAAGTGGTTAGATGCTGGTATTATTTACGCCATCTCAGACAGCAAATGGGTGAGCCCGGTGCAATGTGTTCCCAAGAAAGGAGGAATGACCGTGATAACCAATGAGAACAATGAGTTAATCCCAACCAGGACTGTGACCGGTTGGAGGGTTTGTATGGACTATCGGAAGCTTAACAAAGCTACCCGAAAGGACCACTTTCCTTTACCCTTTATTGATCAAATGCTTGATAGATTAGCGGGTAAACCTTACTATTGTTTTCTTGATGGTTATTCAGGTTATAACCAAATTGCTATTGCACCTGAGGATCAAGAAAAGACGACCTTCACATGCCCCTACGGAACGTATGCTTTTAGGAGAATGCCATTTGGACTCTGTAATGCACCTGCCACCTTCCAAAGGTGCATGATGGCCATATTCTCCGACATGGTAGAGGACTTCCTAGAGATTTTTATGGATGACTTTTCCGTCTTTGGAGACGATTTTGAAAGCTGCCTTGGCAATCTTCAAAAGGTACTTGAAAGATGTGAAAAAACTAATCTTGTTTTGAATTGGGAAAAATACCACTTTATGGTGGATGAGGGGATAGTTCTCGGCCATAAGATTAGCTGCCGTGGGATAGAAGTCGACAGGGCCAAAATAGAAGTCATAGAGAAACTGCCGTCACCAACTACAGTCAAGGGCATAAAGAGTTTTTTAGGGTATGCTGGTTTTTATTGAAGATTTATCGCAAATTTCTCAAAAATCACCAAGCCCCTATGCCATCTCTTAGAGCAGAACCGACCCTTTGACTTTAATGATGAATGTACTGAAGCATTCAAGGTTCTGAAGGAAAAACTAGTGACAGCCCCCATAGTGTAGCCACCAGACTGGACACAGCCATTTGAGATTATGTGTGATGCTAGTGACTATGCTGTCGGGGCAGCACTTGGGCAGCGCAGAAATAAGCTGTTTCATGTTATATACTACGCCAGCAAGACATTAAATGACGCCCAAGTGAACTACACCACCACAGAAAAGGAGCTATTAGCTGTGGTGTTCTCCATTGAAAAGTTTCGTTCTTACATACTTGGGACGAAGGTGATAGTGCACACAGACCATTCTGCCCTGAAATATTTGTTCGCAAAGAAGGATGCAAAGCCTAGATTGATACGGTGGATCTTGCTATTACAAGAATTCGACCTAGAGATCAAGGACAAAAAGGGGACAGAAAATCAGGTGGCAGACCACTTGTCAAGATTGGAGAAGGGACAGAGTCTACCAATTGATGAGACAAACATACTGGAGACCTTCCCAGATGAGAAGCTCTTTGCTGCCGCAATCGCTGCCGCGACAGCCATGGCGGCAGGTAAGTCTTCTGAACTCCCCTGGTATGCTGATTTCGTTAATTTTATAGTTAGCGGAATATTCCCTTCTGATCTTAATTATCAAGCCAGGAAGAGGTTCCAAAATGATGTCAAGCATTATTATTGGGACGAACCTCTTCTTTTCAAATTATGTGCAGATCAGGTTATAAGGAGGTGTGTACCACAAGAAGAGCAAGAGGACATTCTCCATCACTACCATGCTTCACAATATAGAGGTCACTTAGGAGGCAACAAAACTGCTGCCAAGGTGCTGCAGTCAGGGTTCTACTGGCCGACACTGTATAAAGATGCACATGACTTTTACAAGAACTGTGACAGGTGCTAGCGGACAGGTAACATCTCGAGGAGAAACGAGATGCCACTGCAGAACATTCTGGAAGTCGAGATCTTCGACGTTTGGGGGATTGATTTTATGGGACCTTTCCCATCTTCATGTGGAAATTTATACATCCTCCTAGCAGTAGATTAAGTCTCTAAGTGGGTTGAGGCTATCGCCACACAAAAGAATGATGCCAAGACGGTCCAAAAGTTTTTACACAAAAACATTTTTTCGAGGTTTGGCATCCCTAAGGCGATTATCAGTGATGAATGGAGACATTTTGATAATAGGGTAATTGCTGCCGCCTTGAAGAAATATGGTGTCAAGCACAGGATCGCGACAGCATACCACCCACAGACCAATGGACAGGCTGAGATATCCAATAGGGAAGTGAAGAACATTCTTGAGAAGATGGTTAAACCAACTAGGAAAGATTGGTCTCTACTTCTGAATGACCCACTATGGGCATATAGGACAGCTTTTAAGACTCCGTTGGGCATGTCTCCATATCGATTGATTTATGGGAAAACCTGTCATCTGCCTGTCGAGATCGAGCATAAAGCATACTGGGCAATTAAGGCAGTGAACATGGACTTGGACAAGGTAGGCCAGAAAAGGCTGTTAGATCTGAACGAGCTTGAAGAAATACGGACAATGGCCTACGACAATGCAAGAATCTACAAGGAAAAGACAAAGAAGTGGCATGACAAGAAGTTGCTGCCACGTCAGTTCTGCCTAGGGCAGCTTGTGTTGTTATTCAATTCTAGGTTGAAACTCTTCCCAGGGAAGCTTAAATCTAGATGGTCAGGCCCATTCCAAGTGGTACAAGTTTTTCCCATGGTGCCATCACAATTCAATCATTAAAAGACGGGCACCAATTCAAAGTCAATGGACAACGCCTCAAGCATTATCAAGGGACTGAAGCCCCAGGAATACAAGAAGTGGTTACTTTGGGAGATGCCCCACAAGGCATCCCTAATTTAACCTAAATTTTAATTTTATTATTTATTTTTATTATTTTATTATTTATTAGGTAAGTAGGTTTATTTTATTTGAATAATGTTTTTTCTATTTTATGTTTTTAGGAAATAAAGGAGTCAAGAAGAAAAGGAGAAGTGACCCAAGCCCACCATCCATCCATCAGCCCAACAGAGCCCATTTATTGAAGCCTGTCGTTTCGGCTGCCGCCGCAGACGGATAAGACAGGCTGTCAACAGACTGACACGACAGACGTAGAAGCGTGTGTCAGACGCGTAACAGACGCATAAATACGTGTCAGACGCGTCAGACACGCTAAATCCCAACAGTCGCTCCGTTATTCACGCCTGCCGTTACAGCATTAAACGGGCAGCCCCTCGACCGCTATAAAACCCCATTTCCATTTTCATTTTTCTCACTTCTGCTTACTCTTCCTTGCTTTCTCCTCTAGTTTTTTATTTGCTTTCTTCATTTCCACAACCTTTGCAACTAATATGTCGTCTAGACAGACCCGCCGCAGCGCTGCCTCAGCCTCTTCTTCAGCAGCAACAACGTCGTTCGCCAACAAGGAATTATGGGAAGAGAGGGGCTTCGTCTACATCCGCAAAGCACCAAACATGGGGCTCCGACCATTCATTGCGAGGGCCATACGAGCCCAACTATGGGAGCAATTCGCAGAACAACCGGCAGAGCTAAACGACACCCTGGTTAGAGAGTTCTACGCTGCCATTGACAGCAGAACGGCAACATCTGTCACCATCCGAGGAGTGGAGGTGCCATTCACAGCTGACAGCATCAACCACATGTTTGGCCTCTTCTTTTGCCCCGATGATGATGCCCACCAGAAATTTCTCGACACCCTTGATGCTGTCGCCTATGATGCTGTCATGGCAGAGGTGACAGAGGAAGGAACAACATGGACAACCAGCAAAAAGAACCCCCACTCCGTCAAAAGGGGGCAGCTGCTCCCAGAAGCTAAACTTTGGAACGCTTTCATCAAAAAGCGTATCATGCCGTCCTCCCATCACACGACGGTGAACCAGCAGCGGCTCGCCCTCATCCATTCCATCATGCACGACAGGCCTATCAGCGTGGGCCGATATATGAGGGAAAGCATTTTGGATTGTGCCCATCGAACAGACTCTCGCCTCTGCCTGCCGTTCACGATAACTTCTCTCTGCCGCTGTGCTGCTGTCCCCGAGGTATCCACCGACAAATTAGTCAATGGTCGTGGCTGGACTGACAACAACATCTCAAGCCTCATGGAGGTCATAGCTGCCACACCCATTCACTCCTTCAACCCAGCTGCCTCCCCTGCAGACTCAGATGAGGAGCCTACCACAGAACCTGCCGCCGCCACCGCCCCGACAGACCATTCTGCCACCATCCTTGCTGCAATCCAACGGGTAGAAGAACGACAAATGGGAATGATGACCTTCATCCGGGACTTCACCAACGCAACGGTAAATTTCATTACCGACACTTTACATTATACGGATGTCATCTTCCCCACCTTCCCTGCCCATTATTTTCATATCCCCTCCCCTACACCCACACCACCTATCTCCCCCCTGCACATTCTGCTGCCTCCACCCCTTCACCTGCCCGGACGGCAGCTGCGAATCCTCCGGTCGACAGCCCTGCACGTGGAACCAAGCGGCCAGCTACAGCCAACATCGAAGAAGAACCTCTAATTCGAAGAAATTTGGAGAGGGAGTTTACGCCTGTCAAGCGACAGAAGCACGTGGCAAACAGGAAGCTGATGCCCAAGGCTAGCACCTCCACCAGCTGCACGTGGGACAGTGGCAGCAGTTCAGACGTCCATCTCGTTGAGCAAACTGTCCAGCCTCCACCGCAGCCCAGACGCCGTCATCAAATCCGTGTCAGCAGCAGCAGCGAGGACAGCGACTGAAAATTTAAGTCTTTTATTTTTCTTTTCCTGCTGCCTGCTCTATTTTATTTTGTGATGTACCTGCCTCTATCTTTTCTGTCATTTTGCATTGAGGGCAATGCAACCCTCGAGTTTGGGGGTGGCAACCCTCCATCATTAATAGAGTCTTAGTACACCTTTTCATTAATCTGTTGTGTCTTTTATTTATTTAATTTCTCTTAAAAAAATATAGAAGATTAAACTGTTGGCTTAAAACTGTGAAGTTAACTTACCTGTCATGACAGCCCTGTCGTGGCAGTATCTTTAGGACAGTTTAAGGAGAAGTTTAGAGCCTTTCTATAGTTCTGAAAACTTAAACACCTTTGTGACTGTTATACTGCTTAGATTTCTTTTAGCCAAACTAGAATAGGAAGCTTAGCACTTGAATAGCCCCTAGAGGTGCCTAACACTGGCTCTAGGAAAGAAGTTTAGCAAAATAGCCCTAGAGGTGCCCGAAACCGGCTCTAGGAAGTTAGCTAGAGGTGCCCGAAACCGGCTCTAGGAAGTTAGCTAGAGGTGCCCGAAACCGGCTCTAGTAAAACTTTAGCTTGAAAAATAAAAATCAAGTTAAAACAGAAAATCAAAGAAGCATGAAAATGTGCCTTCGAAAAGATAAACTTTGGCATAAAAATTCAAGTTAAGGGTTGAATATTCTAGTGAAACTAAGAGAGTCTTAGCATATAACTGTTCACAAGCATGCACACACTGCACAAGGACTATAGGGAGATTCCGGACAGATCCTAATCTTTCCGACAGGTTGCTGCCACTATAGAGAATGAGCGACGGGTAAGTGACAGTTCACTGTTTGAAGACCAACACAAAAAAAAATTATTCATCTTTCTTTTAGGTCTAAATTGCTTGAGGGCAAGCAAAAACTTGAGTTTGGGGGTGTGTTGAGTGTGTAAAAGTTCTATTATTTACACCCTTTTTAACCCATATTTCTGCTGCATTCAAGCATCATTGCATTGCATTTAGGTTAGTTTACAGTAAAACATCACAAATGGATTAAAGGCACGGATTCTACTAAAAGATGGCTTATTTTGCAGGTTGCTGCCATCGTAGACGGTGAAGGCAGGCGCTGGGCAGAGAAGCAAAAGAGCTGAACTGGACAAGCAGACGACGAGGACGAAGCTGCCATGGAGCTGTCGTGACAGCAAGGTGACAGCGGCCTTATGAAGAGGAAAAGTAAAGTGGACCTCGATAGATAGAGAAAAATCTGCTCGTCTGTCGTGTGAAAGCCAAATATTTTTCCAAGCCCCGGATCAAAAGATATGTCAAGCCAAAGCCCAAGGAGAGGAATTCCCATGAAACAAGGAGGACGGCTGAAAAGTAGGAATCCTTAGAGATTAAGCATTCATTAGAATCTTACTTTTCATTAAAGTTGTAATCCTTGTTAACTTAGAATACTTGAGCCCAAAGCTTATATAAGGGCATAGATTTAACCTAGGAGGCATCAGACCCCATAACCGATAACCTAAACCCCTCTGTCGTTTACCCGTCACCGACATGTTCTAAATTCCCCCTAGGGCCACGGGTTGTTTTGTAAAGTAGTTGCAAGGGTTGTTTTGTTTTAGGATTTTCCAAGTTCAATAAAATAAACTTCAAGTTCTCTTATTTTGGTTTTAATATCTTGCAAGAGCATCGGGAGAGCATTGTGAGGTTATCTATTTACTTAGCATCGGGAGAGTTAAGTATACGAAAGAAATAAGAGCGAGTTCTCTAGTTTATAGTTGAACTATCTTGTGCCTAGGGATAGGGCAAGGTTAAGTGGCTAAGGAAGAATTCATACACATCGGTGTTCATCCTTCGATTCACGCCGGGAGGTATCGTCAAAGACGTGATCATCGACAGACTTGGACCTAGGGATAGGCCAAGGCAGATCTGGGATTCTTGCCAAACTTGAACGTACTGAGTTGGTGTGTTGCTGCCGCGACGACCAACGGACAGCTGCCGCGACAGGTGCTGCCGGCGACAGGCGTGACGACAGAACTGGAGTTCCTAAGCAATACAATACCTGCACTACTGAGCAATTCAATACTAGCCCATTCTCTCTATCTTGACTACTCTATTCTCTTATTTACGTTTTCCTTTATTATTCTCGTGACAACTCCCAATTATTTCCTTTACTTCGTGCAGTGAAATTAGGTGAAGCTATTGGCCCAATCCCTGTGGAGACGATAATCCGATACTTCGTATCACTTTACTACTTGCGTCGTGTACACTTGCACTACATTGCGATAGACACTTTTACACGCAACAAGAACAACTAAAAGCTCGATTCTAACATCTTCTAAATGAATGCAAATGATGAATGAGCAGTTCTAAGCATATTTTAATAGAAACATACTCCCCTAGCTATAAGCATGGATATTTTCAAGAGTTACAACACATTAACATCCAATTTCACAAGATCAAGCAATTTAAGCACAAAAAGGGTCCTAAAAGGTCAAGATAGGCTAGTTAGACCTAACTCTCTCCTAAGGGACCAAAAACGCTCTTTATCTAAAGGCTTTGTAAAGATGTCCGCTAATTGGTTTAATGTGTCAACATACTCTATAACAACATCTTCTTTAAGGACATGATCTCTAATGAAATGATGCCTTATTTCTATATGTTTGGTTCTAGAGTGTTGGATGGGATTTTTTGTTAAACATATGGCACTAGTGTTATCACACTTAAGGGGTATAGTTTCTGTAGAACTAATGTTTTGATATAATAATTGAAAAATGTTTTGGACTAATTTGAAAAGAATTTAAAACTTGTTTTTGAGTCCAAATAACTTGAATATATGTTTGAGGTATTTTAAAAGGTTTTTGGCAATGTTTTTATTGATTTTAAATAGCCAAACTTAAGTTTTCAAGCTACCAGTACCGATACGGTCTAACCCGTATCGATACCTTTTTTGCCCAGTTTGGTCACTGCCAAAACCCGTATCGAAACAGGCTTGGCCGTTTCGATACGGATCGGGATCGTTTCGATACGCCTGGTAAGCGTACCGATCCCCTTTCCAACAACCCCAACGACTATTTCCCAACGGTCATTTAAAAGTGAAACCGTACCGATACGTCCTCAAGCGTATCGATACGCCTAGGCTGGCAAGAGCCCAACGGCTAGTTTCTGATGAAGGATGTACCGATACGGGTCCAAGCGTATCGATACGGAAGGCTGCATAATAGCATTTATGAAGGGAAATAAAGTCCTCAACGGCTCCAAATCAACCCCAACGGCTAGTAATGGCTATAAACTCATCAAGGAGTAACAAAGAGACCTCCAAGCATCAAGTAAAGGCTAATGCTCATATTGTCAAACAACAAATAATCAAGAATTATCTTAGAGCTTAAATTGTCATTTATTGTATAGACAAACACTAGTGAGCCAAAATTGTCAAATTTGCTCAAGTGTTTTAGGTTTTGGGTGAGTGCTTTAATTGTGCAAACAAACACCTATTAGAGGGATTTGTGTTTGCTTTTATTATCTCTTTGTAAGAGAGGGTTTGATCAAGGCTTTGGGTAGAAAGCTTGATCGGTGTAAAGGGTTTCCTCCTAAGCCTAGAAAAGGGGACGAATCAATAGTGGATTGATTGGAAATCCTTAGTGGGGAGCTAAGGTAGTGGATGTAGACCTTGGTTAGAAGGTTGAACCACTATAAATCATTGTGTCAATTTACTTTTTAGCTTCCTCAACCCTTCCACCCAAAAATCCACCTCTCCACCACTTGGTGAGCCTTATCGGTTGAACGAATCGAGCTCCTCACAACTCAACAATTGGTATCAGAGCTTGGCTCAATTGAGGAGGATTCACATCCTATTGAGAAGATCCGGCAAGCTCGATCACTATTTCATCAACCGGCTCAAATGGCACAATCAATCGACAAACCGCCTTTCTTTGACGGAACCCACTATGCCCATTGGAAGACAAAGATGAAGTTCTTCATCAAATCTAGAGATTACAAGCTATGAGATATAGTTGAAGATGGTTCGTTCGTGCCTCAAAGAAGCAAAGCGGAGTGGAGTGCCGACGATCGCAAGAAGATGGAGCTTAATTGCAAAGCCTTGCACATCTTGTTTTGTGCTTTTGGCCCAACCATCTATGAGAAGATGTCTTCTTGTGAGAATGCCAAGGAGGTATGGGACAAGCTTGAAGTCACATACGAGGGGACCGATGAAGTCAAGGAGACCAAGATTGGGCTCCTAACCTTAGAGTATGAGAACTTAAAAATGGATCCGGAAGAGAACATCGAGAAGATGTTTGATAGGTTCTCCACTATCACCAATGGTCTCAAAGGCTATAGAGAAGCCATCCCGGAAGAAAAGCTTGTTCGAAAGCTCATCTACTCACTTCCCAAGTCTTGGGACTCAAAGAGGACCGCCATCATCAAAGCCAAGAATTTGAAGACCTTGAAGCTTGATGAACTCATGAGGTCACTCCTTACTCATCAAATCATGAAGAAGAATAAAGAAGATGAGAAGAAGAGGGAAGAAATTAGAGCTATGGGAGAGAAGAAAATCAAAGGGCTAGGCATCAATGCAAGTGCCATGGCTCTCAAATCCTCCACTTGCCATCATGTCTATTCAAGTGAAGAGAAGGATGAAGATGAGGAGATAGTTCATCTCTTCAAGAAGTGTGCCCCGTTCATGAAGAAAGCTTTGAGAGAGCTTGAATGAGATTCCAAGAAAAAGGAGAGGGCAAGCACTTCAAGCCATAAGAAGAAGACACATGTGGCTACTTGGAGTGATGAGGACTCCACCAACGATGAACAAGCCAACATTTGCCTTATGGCCATCGAAGAAGATTCAAGGGTAACTTCTAATTCATCTACTTCACGTTCTTACTCTTTTGATGAATTACAAGATGTCTATGATGATTTGGTTTTAGACTTTAAAAATCACATTTTGAAAAACAAAAAAGTGATTTCAAAGTTGAAAATTCAAAATGATTTGATTTCTAAAATCAAACTTGAACTTGAAGCAAAACTCAAGGAGTTTGAACTAAAATGTTTTGATTTGCAAAAATTGCTTCAAAAAGTTCAAGAGGAAAAAGATTTGATTTCCAAAGAGCTTGAAGAGAAAAACAATTTTGGAAAATCAAATTTTTATGTTAGACAATCTAGTGCCCCTAGATTTGTAAAAGGAAAATGTTTTAGAAGTGTTTGGGTCCCAAAAGGACTAACCACTTCAATTAAAAAGGATGACATTGAAAAATGGATTCCAAAGGGGACAAAAATTTGTGCTACTAATGTTCATGGATCCAAAGCAATTTGGATACCAAAAATTACTTGATTGTCTTTTGCTAGGTGTGATGGAGATGTTCAACAAGTCAAACATTGAGGGGGAGCTCCATGCACACTAAGGAAGAACACTTGAAGAAGGAAGGCTTCACATCCTCCCTTTGAGTTCAAGTGTGGTAAAATCTAGTTGCTTTTGTGTTTATTTGTTTTATTTTCATTTATGTCAACTAGATGATCATATATGTTGGACTAACACTTCTAATGATGTTTTGAGTAAGGGGGAGCCATTTTTAAACCAAACTCTTATTTTTGTCAAATTTTTACCTCTATTGTTAATTTTGAACTTAATGTTTTAAATTCTTTTTGATATAACAAAAAGGGGGAGAAATGGTTTGAAAAATTGAATTTTCAAATGATCAAATGAATAAGGGGGAGCTTTATTTGATTTCATATCTTTAATCTCTTATTCAAATTTTTAAAGTTAAAGGGGAGAATCCCAAACAATTTTTCAAGTTAGTTTTATTATATCAAAAAGGGGGGAGATTGTAGAACTAATGTTTTGATATAATAATTGAAAAATGTTTTGGACTAATTTGAAAAGAATTTAAAACTTGTTTTTGAGTCCAAATAACTTGAATATATGTTTGAGGTATTTTAAAAGGTTTTTGGCAATGTTTTTATTGATTTTAAATAGCCAAACTTAAGTTTTCAAGCTACCCATACCGATACGATCCAACCCGTATCGATACCTTTTTTGCCCAGTTTGGTCACGGCCAAAACCCGTATCGAAATAGGCTTAGCCGTTTCGATACGAATCGGGATCGTTTCGATACGCCTGGTAAGCGTACCGATCCCCTTTCCAACAACCCCAACGGCTATTTCCCAACGGTCATTTAAAAGCGAAACCGTACCGATACATCCTCAAGCGTATCGATACGCCTAGGCTGGCAAGAGCCCAACGACTAGTTTCTGATGAAGGTCGTACCGATACGGGTCCAAGCGTATCGATACAGAAGGCTACAAAACAATATTTATGAAGGGAAATAAAGTCCTCAACGGCTCCAAATCAACCCCAACGGCTAGTAACGGCTATAAACTCATCAAGGAGTATAAAAGGGACCTCCAAGCATCAAGTAAAGGCTAATGCTCATATTGTCAAACAACAAATGATCAAGAATTGTCTTAGAGCTTAAATTGTCATTTATTGTATAGACAAACACTAGTGAGCCAAAATTGTCAAATTTTCTCAAGTGTTTTAGGTTTTGGGTGAGTGCTTTAATTGTGCAAACAAACACCTATTAGAGGGATTTGTGTTTGCTTTTATTATCTCTTTGTAAGAGAGAGTTTGATCAAGGCTTTGGGTAAAAAGCTTGATCGGTGTAAAGGGTTTCCTCCTAAGCCTAGAAAAGGGGACGAATCAATAGTGGATTGATTGGAAATCCTTAGTGGGGAGCTAATGTAACCCCCTCGTCCCAGTCTGGCCGGATGACCGGTCCGAGTGGGCCACACGAGGAAAACCGAAGCGAAACCCAAAGGGTTCCCCCTCGGTTAGCAACCCTATTTTTTTCTTTTTCATTTTAATCTTGTCTAGAGGATTGTTAAGTCCTAAATGATCATGACAGCGGAAAACAATCAAAGGAGAAACACATTCGAACCACGGCCATGCATAACAGTCCATTTTTAAACTTACAGGGTAGACCGTATCGGTACCCTAACCAGGGGTATCGATACGCCCTGACCAAGTCAACCCAAGGAGTCAACTCCGGGAAGACCGTATCGATACAGCCCTTGAGCGTATCGATATGCCCTTCTCGGTCAACCTTTCTTGGTCAACGGAGTAGACCCGTACCGATACTCGAGCACCCCGTATCGGTACGCTCTACTCTCACTCAAAATGCCAAATTCCAGTAACTTTGGAGGGTATCGATACCCTTAGGGTATCGGTACGCCAGGCCAAATCTGTGGCCATTGGGCAAGACCGTATCGATACGGCTCTGAGGCGTATCGATACGCCTTGCACTGCAATTCCATAAATTCCAACTTAAACGACCCCGACACGACTCTAAAGGCATTTCTCGACTCACCTAAGCGTATACAAACGAGTAATCATACATACTCAAGCCAAAGGAAGCATTCATACATGGATCAAAGCATTCATTCATAGCAATCCAACCAAAGAGCAATTTAGGCAATATTGTGCATACATGAAGGCTCAAATAGTCTTAAAAGGCACAAGTCATCATAAGAGGTTTGCACTCATACACAAGGCAACCTAAACATCTAAGCACGTCATCACACACCAACATTCATCATAGTATCACATGCTTTACAATCCAAAACAAACTCAAATCATCCACATCCAAATGAGTCATACAAGCTCATACAAAAACCCTTGCCACATTGCTAGCTAATACAAAATTGATAATCGTACTTGAGCCACAAAACGTGGAAAACCCTTCTTGCCTTGCCTCGAGCTAACACCACGCTAATGATCTGCATTGTTGAACATTGAGAGCGTAAGCTATAAGCTTAGTGAGGGTGCTCTAAAACGAAAAACATCAACAATGCAGGGTTCAAGCATGTAAATCCTAATCTCAGGTACATCGTGCATAGGCATATAATCAAGTTGACCTAGCTAGTCTTTCAAGTGGCATAATATGGCTTCTCAATCCTACCAAGCTCAAACATCAATATCGACATCATGTAACAACACCATATACCACAATCATATGTCACAATACATGCACAAGTTAATTGGCCACTTTAAATTACCCCGATTGTGCGGATTAAACCTCGACAACACTTTACGTCAGTGGGATTACACTCATCACCGGACCTTGCATGTACGGGATTCCACTCATCGCCACATACCCTACGGATGGGATTCCACTCATCATCCCGTAGAAATATATAAAAAGCTTCCGGTGGAATATTACATCACCGTACTCATCCTTGATGACTTAACGCCATCAACGCCACGTACGTTTTGACTCAATTTGTGTGCACACTAATCCTAATGATCGATCATTTACAACCGGTAATTATTTAGTGCCAATTTTCCTTATCTCATTACATATCATCAACCACAACTCATGCTCATCATATATATATACATATCATGATATACATGCACAATCAACCACAATCACACGAGCATAGCTAAATAAGCACAATAGCATTTATGAATATCAATGGCTAAATTAACAACTAGAATTAACTAGAAGTGGCCTACCAAGCACACTTTGCACACACACACACTACACATACTCGAACCAAACTTTAAAACAAGTTTGAAACCACTCACCGCCCTTCCTTAGCAAATCGAAACAATCCTCCTACGAACCCGGATTCGGTCCCAAAGCTCCTCCAACGCTTCCTCTTGCTTCTATCCAAACAAAACACACTTATTACACCACAATTCAATGCTAAAACCCAATCATCAACTCACTCTACAAACACAAGCCAATTTCCACAAATTCTCAATCCACATAATCACCCAAAATACCAATTTTCGTGCTCCCCAATAGCCTTGCTGAAAACTCTACTTTCCAACACCCAAATGACTCTCAAGTGATCCCAAAACATCCTCATAACATAGGTAGACCAACAGCCCTTCAATTTCAATCTTAAACCTCCCAAAACCCCAAGTTTTGACACCTCCAAATTTGCCCTAAAACCCTACTACGAATTTTCATCAAAATTCAACCAAATTAACATATAATGTGTATTTTATCATGGGTAAACAAAACCCCAACTCAATTTATCAAAACCAAATGAACAACCTCTTAAAAATCCAAACTTTGAAACAAACCCTAATTCTCAAAACTTCATATCTTTGAAATCTAAAAATCATGGGTAGATAGAGGATAGAAAGGAGAGTAAGAAAACGATTTTACCTCTCAAAAACACCTTGAAATGAAAGAGATACACAATGGAATAGTAACTTGTTTTTGGGAGAGTTTGAAAGAGGGGAGGGGGGCTATTCACGTTGGAAAGGGAGGGTGAGAAAGAAGATGACAACTTTTTCCTTAAAGTTGTCTTGCTTTTTAAATATTTTGGGTCAAATTACAACATTGGTCCCCCCTCTTTTTACCATAGCTCAAATGAATCCAATTTAGGTTGAATTGATTTTTATTAAATTTTATTGACTCGAACTATAAACCCGGTTAACTCCTAGGCCCAAAACACGGGTGTTACAACTCTCTCCCACTTAAGGAATTTTGTCCCCGAAATTACTTGACTGAAAGAGATACGGAAACTGCTTTTCCAAATCCTCCTTCCTCTCCCAAGTGGCCTCGTCCACACCTCTACGTTGCCACCGCACCTTCACTAACTCAATCGATCTACCCCTCAGTACCTTACTGTCAGAAGCTAAGATCTCAACGGGCTCTTCTTCATAAGTCAAATCCGGATTCAATTCAATCTCTTCTACAGGCATAACATGGGATGGATCGGACCTATACTTACGAAGCATCGAAACATGTAACACATCATGTATCTTCTCAAGCTTGGATGGCAAACACAACTGATAAGCAACGGGACCAACCCTCTTCACAATCTCATACGGCCCTATGTACCTCGGACTCAACTTCCCTTTTCGGCCAAATCTCATCACTTTCTTCCATGGAGACACCTTCAAGAATGCCTTCTCACCCACTGAGAACTCAACTTCTTTCCTCTTCAAATCGACATAGGACTTCTGCCTATCCGAAGCCGCTTTCAAACGATCACAAATCAATTTTACCTTGTCGGTTGTCCCCTTGAGCAAATCCGGCATAGGTAACAATTTCTGTCCTACCTCGGCCCAACACACTGGAGTTCTACACTTTCGGCCATACAAGGCCTCATACTGAGCCATCTGAATGCTCGAATGAAAGCTATTATTGTACGCAAACTCTACGAGAGGCAAATGCTTCTCTCAAGTACCCTGAAAGTCAATGATGCAACATCGCAACATGTCCTCTAATATCTGAATAACTCTCTCTGACTGACCATCTGACTGAGGATGATAAGAAGTGCTGAAGTTCAAACGGGTACCCAAAGCTGTATGCAGACACTCCCAAAATCTAGAAGTAAACCGCGGATCTCTATCTGATACAATGGACTTCGGCACACCATGCAGTCTAACAATCTCACCAATGTACAAATCGGCCAATCTATCTAAAGTGTAAGTAGTATTGACTGCCAGGAAGTGAGCACACTTCGTAAAACGATCCACTATCACCCAAACTGAGTTCTTCTTCGTAGGAGTCAAAGGCAAACCCGAAACAAAATCCATGGTGATGTTCTCCCACTTCCATTCCGGAATTCTCAACGGCTATAACAAACCTGAGGGAATCTGATGTTCCGCCTTCACTCTCTGACACACTAAGCACTTACTCACAAAGTCGGCTACATCTCTCTTCAAGCCAACCCAATAGTACTCATTCTTCAAATCACGGTACATCTTCGTACTTCCAGGATACATAGAAAACGGACTACTGTGGGCTTCAGTCAAGATCATACGTCTCAAGTCACTGTCCTCTGGCACAACTATTCTATCTTTGAAACACAAAACTCCATCCGTACTGAAACTGTAGTCTGAAGATCTACCTTCGGCTATATCTTGCACGTGAGGTGCCAAAGATCTATCTAAGAGTTGTTTCTCTCTAATCAACTGACCTAGAGTAGGTCTAACCTGAAGCTCGGCTACCAAGCCACCATCTCCGGACAAACTCAATCTAGCAAACATAGCTCTCAAGTCCACGACCATCTTCCTACTCAATGCATCGGCCACTACATTGGCCTTACCCGGATGGTACTCAATAGTAAGATCGTAGTCCTTTAGCAGCTCTAACCACCTACGCTGTCTGAGATTCAAATCTCGTTGAGTCATAATGTATTTCAAACTCTTGTGGTCGGTGTACACTGTGCATCTCTCACCGTACAAATAGTGCCTCCAAATCTTCAGAGCAAACACAACTGCAGCTAACTCTATGTCATGGGTCGGATAGTTGCGCTCATGGGTCTTCAACTGTCTTGAGGCATAAGCCACTACTCTCCGGTCTTGCATAAGAACACATCCTAGCCCTACATAGGAAGCGTCACTGTAAACTACATAGTCCTTCCCTGACTCAAGCTGAATCAAAATCGGTGCTTGGGTCAAAGCTTCTTTCAATTTCTCAAAGGCTCTCTGTCTTGCATCTGTCCACTCAAACTGAACACTTTTCTGGAGTAGCTGTGTCAATAGAGCGGCTAACTTAGAGAAACCCTCTACAAACCTCCTATAGTATCCGACTAAACCTAGGAAGCTACATACCTCGGTCACAGACTTCGGTTGCTTCCACTCAACAATGGCTTCAATCTTCTTCGGATCAACTCTAATCCCATTGGCTGACACTACATGTCCTAGGAAGACTACCTCACGGATCCAGAACTCACACTTGCTGAGCTTCGCATACAACTGATGATCTAGCAAAGTCTTCAAAACAAGTCTCAAGTGTCGGTCATGGTCTTCTTCAGTTCGCGAGTACACCAAAATGTCATCAATAAACACAACTACGAATTGATCTAGATACTGATGAAAAATCCTATTCATCATGTCCATGAAAGCAGCTGGTGCATTAGTCAACCCAAATGGCATGACTAAAAACTCATAATGACCATATCTAGTCCTAAAGGCCGTCTTCGATACATCAACCTCTCTTACCTTTAGCTGGTAGTAACCCGATCTCAAATCAATCTTCGAAAAGATAGATGCTCCCCTCAACTGATCAAACAAGTCATCAATTCTAGGCAACGGATATTTATTCTTCACTGTCAACTGATTTAACTGCCTGTAATCTATACACATTCTCATGCTCCCATCCTTCTTCTTCACAAACAAAACTGGTGCACCCCAAGGTGAAGAACTAGGCCTAATAAAACCTCTATCTGTCAATTCTTGCAATTGAGTCTTCAACTCTTTCAATTCTTTCGGTGCCATGCGATACGGAGCAATCGAAACAGGAGCCGAATCAGAATAAGTCTCAATGCTGAACTCTACCTCTCTGTCCGGTGGTAACCCTGGCAACTCTTCCGAAAACACACTAGGAAAGTCACATACTGTCCGGATGTCCTGAGGTCTAACCTCACTCGTGTTAGGGTTCATCACATACGCTAAGTATGCTTCACACCCCAACTCAACTAATCTCTTAGCCTCTAATACTGAAACCACATTGGACAAGAACTTCACGTTCTCACCCACCACTACAATCTCATAGTCATCTGTGAGCCTCAAAGAAATCCGCTTAGTTTCGAAATCTATCCTAGCTCTATGCTCCGTGAGCCAATCCATACCCAGAATCACATCGAAACCATAGAAAGGAAGTTCCATCATATCCACTGGAAACGCATGCCCCTGAACCATCAACGGACACCTTCGATACATCTTCCTAACTACTACCATGTCCCCAAAGGAACTAGTAACACTAACTCCTGCCTCTAACATCTCACAAGGCAAATTCAAAGACTGTGCATGCTCACTCAATATGTAGGAATGTGTAGACCTAGAGTCAATCAAAGAAAGCAAACCCAAAGACTGTATCGAGAAGTTACCTGCGATCACATCGGTGTCATACTGCTCCCCACGCTGAGCGTAAACCCTGGCCTGTCCTCCGCCCTCCGGCTGGACTGCAACTACATGAGCTAAATTTCTCTGGCCATCGTTCCTCGGCTGGAAATTACCTCTACCGCGCCCGCGGCCTCTCTAAAAGTCATTGGCTCTAGCTGGAGCCTGAGCTGGTGCCTGTCCCACCTGATGTGGACAGTCACGTCTAATGTGGTCTCTAGCACCACAACTCTAACAAGAATGAAAATTTCCCCAACACTCTCCGGTGTGGTTCCTCCCGCAAGTAGCACATGTGGGCAACTTCCCACCAGCTCTCTGGCCCTGGTGGCCCCTACCGTGGTTATCGCCACCACGCCTATGATCATAATGATGCCTGTTGTCTCGATGCCTCTTGGCATCACCTCTATCGAAGTTGCTGGACCTCTTACCCGAACTAGATCCACCTGACCGCCTGGTCAAACTCAAACTGTGCTCCAAGTCCTTGGCCCTCGAGACCAAGACATCAAAATCAGTGTAATCTGAAGCTAGGGTATATGTCTTGATTTCTTCATTCAATCCATAACGGAAGCGGTTACAATGCTCCACCTCAGTAGGTACAAGCTCAGGTGCATACTGACTCAGCCTGACAAATCGGATCTCATAATCGGTCACGGACATACTCCCCTGAAGCAAAGCCATAAACTCTCTCTTTCTCTCATCGAGGTATCGCGGACCCAAATACTTCTTCCGGAATGCTGACTTGAAGAACTCCCAAGTAATTTCGGCCTCATCCATACCCGAAGTAACGGTGACCCACCAGGTGTAGGCATCACCCTGTAGCAAGGACTCCGCACATCCCAACTTGCGTTCACCAGTACACCCCATCTGAGCAAGAATACGGACAGTCTTCTCAAACCATAACTCGGACCTCTCCGGAGTAGTACCTCTGAACTCTTCGGCCCCAAGGCCCCGAAGTCTCTCTAAAGGCAATCCAGTGCCCTCACCCTGATGGTGTGCTGCCTGACCTCCAGCTACTGCAGCCTGAAATGCCCCGGCTATCGCCTGAACCAACGGAGCTAAGTCTATCCCGGCTGGTCCTTGGCCACCCTGACCTCCTTGTGGTCCCTCTCCTTCGGCCCCGGCCTCACCTCCCGCTCCCGGTGGAGGAGGTGGTGGAGGAGCTCCAACTCCAACCACATGCTCTCCCACTTGAGCCTAAACTCTAACTACTGGCTCTACTCCTGGAGCCTCTGCCTGTGGTTCCGGTCGAACCATCCTAGGCCTCCCACGTGGTCTCATGGTTCAACTAGCAAGGTATAAACTACAACAAGAAACAGATAAGGATTACGTTAGTCAAAGCAAGGGTCCAATAGTGCTCAAGTACTCCTCTTTCCAAAAAATCTTTTTAAATTAAGTAATAGTAGCAATGAGCACACACTCTACACCAGAAACATCATTTCATGCATTCAAAACATCATACGATCAATCAAGCATCAAGGATTCATGGCAAAACATGCATCGAACAACACAATCATTTAACACATTAAGCTTACCTCACTTACCTGTCCGAGGTCTCGGTAACCTCAGGCTCTGATACCAACAAATGTAACCCCCTCGTCCCGGTCTGGCCGGATGACCGGTCCGAGTGGGCCACACAGGGAAAACCGAAGCGAAACCCAAAGGGTTCCCCCTCGGTTAGCAACCCTATTTTTTCCTTTTTCATTTTAATCTTGTCTAGAGGATTGTTAAGTCCTAAATGATCATGACAGCGGAAAACAATCAAAGGAGAAACACATTCGAACCACGGCCATGCATAACAGTCCATTTTTAAACTTACAGGGTAGACCGTATCGGTACCCTAACCAGGGGTATCGATACGCCCTGACCAAGTCAACCCAAGAAGTCAACTCCGGGAAGACCGTATCGATACAACCCTTGAGCGTATCGATACGCCCTTCTCGGTCAACCCTTCTTGGTCAACGGAGTAGACCCGTACCGATACTCGAGCACCCCGTATCGGTACGCTCTACTCTCACTCAAAATGCCAAATTCCAGTAACTTTGGAGGGTATCGATACCCTTAGGGTATCGGTACGCCAGGCCAAATCTGTGGCCATTGGGCAAGACCGTATCGATACGGCCCTGAGGCGTATCGATACGCCCTGCACTGCAATTCCACAAATTCCAACTTAAACGACCCCGACACGACTCTAAAGGCATTTCTCGACTCACCTAAGCGTATACAAACGTGTAATCATACATACTCAAGCCAAAGGAAGCATTCATACATGGATCAAAGCATTCATTCATAGCAATCCAACCAAAGAGCAATTTAGGCAATATTGTGCATACATAAAGGCTCAAATGGTCTTAAAAGGCACAAGTCATCATAAGAGGTTTGCACTCATACACAAGGCAACCTAAAAATCTAAGCACGTCATCACACACCAACATTCATCATAGTATCACATGCTTTACAATCCAAAACAAACTCAAATCATCCAAATCCAAATGAGTCATACAAGCTCATACAAAAACCCTTGCCACATTGCTAGCTAATACAAAATTGATAACCGTACTTGAGCCACAAAACTTGGAAAGCCCTTCTTGCCTTGCCTCGAGCTAACACCACGCTAATGATCTGCATTGTTGAACATTGAGAGCGTAAGCTATAAGCTTAGTGAGGGTGCTCTAAAACGAAAAACATCAACAATGCAGGGTTCAAGCATGTAAATCCTAATCTCAGGTACATCGTGCATAGGCATATAATCAAGTTGACCTAGCTAGTCTTTCAAGTGGCATAATATGGCTTCTCAATCCTACCAAGCTCAAACATCAATATCGACATCATGTAACAACACCATATACCACAATCATATGTCACAATACATGCACAAGTTAATTGGCCACTTTAAATTACCCCGATTGTGCGGATTAAACCTCGACAACACTTTACCTCGGTGGGATTACACTCATCACCGGACCTTGCATGTGCGGGATTCCACTCATCGCCACATGCCCTACGGATGTGATTCCACTCATCATCCCGTAGAAATATATAAAAAGCTTCCGGTGGAATATTACATCACCGTACTCCTCCTTGATGACTTAACGCCATCAAGGCCACGTATGTTTTGACTCAATTTGTGTGCACACTAATCCTAATGATCGATCATTTACAACCGGTAATTATTTAGTGCCAATTTTCCTTATCTCATTACATATCATCAACCACAACTCATGCTCATCATATATATATACATATCATGATATACATGCACAATCAACCACAATCACACGAGCATAGCTAAATAAGCACAATAGCATTTATGAATATCAATGGCTAAATTAACAACTAGAATTAACTAGAAGTGGCCTACCAAGCACACTTTGCACACACACACACTACACATACTCGAACCAAACTTTAAAACAAGTTTGAAACCACTCACCGCCCTTCCTTAGGAAATCGAAACAATCCTCCTACGAACCCGGATTCGGTCCCAAAGCTCCTCCAACGCTTCCTCTTGCTTCTAGCCAAACAAAACACACTTATTACACCACAATTTAATGCTAAAACCCAATCATCAACTCACTCTACAAACACAAGCCAATTTCCACAAATTCTCAATCCACATAATCACCCAAAATACCAATTTTTGTGCTCCCCAATAGCCTTGCTGAAAACTCTACTTTCCAACACCCAAATGACTCTCAAGTGATCCCAAAACATCCTCATAACATAGGTAGACCAACAGCCCTTCAATTTCAATCTTAAACCTCCCAAAAACCCAAGTTTTGACACCTCCAAATTTGCCCTGAAACCCTACTACGAATTTTCATCAAAATTCAACCAAATTAACATATAATGTGTATTTTATCATGGGTAAACAAAACCCCAACTCAATTTATCAAAACCAAATGAACAACCCCTTAAAAATCCAAACTTTGAAACAAACCCTAATTTTCAAAACTTCATATCTTTGAAATCTAAAACCATGGGTAGATAGAGGATAGAAAGGAGAGTAAGAAAATGATTTTACCTCTCAAAAACACCTTGAAATGAAAGAGATACACAATGGAATAGTAACTTGTTTTTGGGAGAGTTTGAAAGAGGGGATGGGGGCTATTCACGTTGGAAAGGGAGGGTGAGAAAGAAGATGACAACTTTTTCCTTAAAGTTGTCTTGCTTTTTAAATATTTTGGGTCAAATTACAACATTGGTCCCCCCTCTTTTTACCATAGCTCAAATGAATCCAATTTAGGTTGAATTGATTTTTAATTAAATTTTATTGACTCGAACTATAAACACGATTAACTCCTAGGCCCAAAACACGGGTGTTACAGCTAAGGTAGTGGATGTAGACCTTGGTTAGAAGATTGAACCACTATAAATCATTGTGTCAATTTACTTTTTAGCTTCCTCAACCCTTCCACCCAAAAATCCACCTCTCCACCACTTGGTGAGCCTTATCGGTTGAACGAATCGAGCTCCTCACAAATCAACAGTTTCAACTTTAATACCATAATCTAAGAGTTGTTGCTTCATCTAAAGAACTTGAGCACAACAACTCCCTAAGGATATGTACTCGGCTTCGGTGGTAGATAAGGCTACACTATTTTGTTTCTTAGAGAACCAAAATATGAGCATACTACCTAAGAATTGACAAGTTCTCGAAGTACTTTTCCTATCGATTTTACATCCCCCATAATCCGCATCTGAATAAGCATGAAGGTTGAATGTGGAGTCTCTAGGGTACCAAAGACGTAAACAAGGGATATCTCTAAGGTACCTAAGGATTCTCTTAACGGCTATAAGGTGAGACTCTCTAGGACTAGCTTGAAACCTAGCACACAAGCAAACACTAAACAAGATATCTGGTCTACTTGCGGTAAGGTAAAGCAATGATCCAATCATAGAACGGTAAAGCTTAGAGTCAACACACTTACCTCCTTCATCCTTGTCAAGCTTTGTAGATGAGCTCATAGGTGTGGCTTGAGGCTTTGCATTCTCCAAGCCAAACTTCTTGAGCATATCCTTGATGTACTTTGCTTGATTGATGAAAGTGTCATCTTTCCTTTGCTTGATTTGGAGTCCCAAAAAGAATGAGAGCTCCCCCATCATGCTCATCTCGAATTCACCTTGCATTAACTTAGCAAACTCTTTGTAATGACATTCATTAGTAGATCCAAAAATAATATCATCAACATAAATTTGTACTACTACGATGTCATTTTTATACCTTTTTATGAAAAGTGTAGTGTCCACCTTACCTTTTTCAAAACCTTTTTTCAATTAAAAAGTTTGAAAGTCTTTCATATCAAGCTCTAGGAGCTTGTTTTAAACAATAAGAGCTTTAGTAAGTTTGAAAACATGATTTGGAAATTTTGAGTCTTCAAAATCCGGTGGTTGTTCCACATACACTTCCTCATTTATAAAACCATTTAAAAATGCGCTTTTAACATCCATTTGAAAAAGCTTGAAATCATGATAACATGCATATGCAAGCAAAATTCTAATGGCTTCCATTCTAGCTACGGGAGCATAGGTTTCATCAAAATCAATTCTGTAACCCCCTCGTCCCAGCCTGGCCGGATGACCGGTCCGAGTAGGCTACACGGGGAAAACCGAAGCGAAACCCGTTAAGGCTCCCCTTCGGTTAGCAACCCTATTTTTTTCTTTATCTTTTCTAGATGCCTTTATTAAATCCTATGTGATAGGACACGCAGCGAACAAACACGGATACAAAACCCACAAGGCATGCAATTAAACAGCCCAAACTTTCCTTATTAAACAGGCCGTATCGATACACCTATAGAGGGTATCGATACACCTTGACCAAAGTCAACCCTCTCAGTCAACTCAGGGAAGACCGTATCGATACAGCCCTTGAGCGTATCGATACGCCTCTCTCGGTCAACATTTCGAGGTCAACGAGATGGAACCGTACCGATACGCTAAGACACCGTATCGATACGCTATTAACTCACCAAAATCTCAGAATTCCAGTGAGCAAAGACCGTATCGATACACCCCCGCGTATCGATACGCCCAGCCAAAAATGAGTCCTGTAGGCAAGACCGTATCGATACAACCCTTAGGCGTACCGATACGCCCTGCTCTGCAATTCTCCATTTTCAGCACAAACACACAAGATTTACACTCTAGATGCATAATAAGACCTCCCTAGCCACATACGAACATACATACAACATTTACAAACCAAGATCTCGGCATACGAGGCATCCAACATGAACAAACATCATTCAACCAAGGAATTCATGTAATCATTCAAAGAAGGCATACAAAGCATACACGAGTTTCATGCCTTAGCAAACAAACATAAAACATTCATATAAGGCAATCTAAACATGGTTTTACAAGCCAAGCATGACATCCAAATACCAAAGCAACACAAGCATCCAAAGACATGGCTATAAGCCTCCCAAACAAAGACTTAGGCATCAACATAAACATGGTTTACAAATCCATCAACATGTGACATTAACAACATAAAGCCCACACAAAGGAGTCTAGATACACGCTCCTAAAACACGTAGCATTTCCCATTGCTAAACTACTACATTATTTAATAAACCATACTTGAGCAATTACCACACGCTTGGACGCCCTTTTCTTGCTCCTTGCTAACTCCAAGCTAAAGATCTGCATTCTCGGAAAAAGGAGAGCGTAAGCATAAAGCTTAGTGAGCGGAGCTCAAAAACATAACAACGACAATGCAGGGTTCAAAGCTTTCTTTAAAAGTAAAGGCCAACACATACAAATTCAACCACAAGTCAAGAGTATAGATATTTATCATGGCATCACACTTCATGGTATGCATAAAGACATAATCCTATATTAAAGCAAAACCATAAAAAGGAGAATGATATAGTGAGACACAACATGAACAATACGTGGTATGCACAAGCATAACCAAAACACACACGGTGGGACTACACATCACCGTTTCGACTAGTAGTTTTCCAATGGGACTACACATCAAAGTAATCTTCTACTAGTCACTACCGGCAGGACTACACATCACCGGAGTCTTATACCGCTCGCTACCGGCGGGACTACACATCACCGGAGCAACGACAACCATCACGTGAGGTTCGACACCAACCATGCAACACGATATACAATCACTATCATGCGACATGTATTCACTATATCATGCACAACCAAAACAAGTTGTAACAAAATCCACAATTAGGCATCACTTACTACTTCCAATCTTACCAATCACAAATGGTCTTACTCACCATTTTCGTGCACAACCTGCACCAACTTACACACATCTTACAAGGCATATCAACATCACCATTATTACCATCATACATGATCAACGATATAATATTAAGCAACATGCTTCTTCCCAAAGTATTGGAATTTCATGCATATCAAAATATCATTTCAAGCAATGAAAAACAAATGATAAAAGGGGAAATTAAAGAGGCGAGACACATCAACTTACTCTTGAGTTTACATTGACTCTTCAAGCCCAATCTAAACTCTTTCAAAACCATCTTTGAACCAAAACGATTCTTGAAAACATTTCCACATCCACATGCTTGAACCAACCTTTGAAAATCAAATTAAAACATTAACCACTCACCATATTTCCTTAAGCAAACCAAGCAAAGCCGTCCCAAGCCTCCACAACTTCCGGAATCGTGCCCGAACCTCCCGAGGGCAAATTCACTGTTTCTAATCAATCAAACGCAATGTATTAAGATCTTAATCAACCACAAATTTACTGTCACACATCAGTTCTCAATTCTCTAACATTTCTTCAACAATTCAAAGCCGAAATCCTCCCAAATAATCCCATTTTCGTACTCCAGCAAAACCCAGCCATTTCCTCCCAATTTAAACACTTAAAACACTCCAAAACATGTCCAAAACATCATCATAATGTTGTACAACCATCAGCCCTTCATTTCCCCACACAAACACTTCAAAAACTCTTAATTTCCACTCCTAAAAATCACCTACAGCAGTAGCTACGGGAATCCCATCAAACTAACATTATAACCTCTCAAAAATCATCACAAAACATCTAAAAACACCCACCCAATGTTGCTATAACATCAGCCCATCAATTCTTCACAAAACCATTCCAAAAACACAAATTTTGACACTTTAAATATACCTTTAAAAACCCATTTCGGGATTCTTTATAAAACCCAACCAAATTGAGATATAATGTTCCATTGGGCAAGGTTAGATCAAAACTCAACTCTATTAATCAAAACAACCCAAAAAGCTATTAAAGTTTCATGCTTTTCTTCAAACTTGAAAACTTCAAAAACTCAAAAAGATGATTTCTATGAAAACTAAAGCTATGAAAATGTTGGAAATCATGAGGAGAATTCAAAAGCGCAATTACCTCAAAGAGAGCCCTTGAATTGATGAAGAGATTTGATGAAATAGTGCTTTAGGGGGTAAGAGGGGTTTTAGGTTTTCAAAATGGTGGAATGAAGAAGATGAGCATTTTCTTTCAAATAAAGCCCCCTTTTGTCATCTTATTTCTCCTTCAATTTACAATTTGCCAAAAGGCCATTAATGAATGGCTAAACCCACATCTCTTAAAGCCCATGGATTTGGACTTAAGAGATAGGCCCAACATAGCCTTAAACATTTTGAAATCCCGAGGCCCATAAAATATTTTATTATTTAATTTGCAAAACCGAACCCGAAATAATATTAAAATATTATTTTCACCCGACCCCTAAACCCGGGTGTTACAACTCTCCCCTACCTAAGGAAATTTCGTCCCCGCAATTTATCGAACATGAAGAGTCACTGAAACATGCTCCTCCACACTTTATCTCTTACCACAACATACTCTCCAACTCGATAGACTCACCACACAACATTAGCTATCTGCTGCCAAGATCTCAACGGGTCCTTCAATGCATGACCATTTTAAACTCAACTCAATCTCTTCAACAACATAACACGGGACAAAACCGACTCACACTTCCGAATCGTAGATATACAGAACACATCACAAACCTCTTTCTAACTCTGGTGGAAGCCGCGACAAATAAACAATCGAACTAGTCCGATTCACAATCTCATACAACACTGTTTGAATGCTTGACCCATAACTTTCTCTGACTGATCATCTGACTTCAATAGGTAACCAAACACTATACGAACGTCTTCAAAAATCTAGTTGAAATCTCGAATCTCTACTGGCCACTATCGACTACAAGACACTGTACAACTCACACTCTTGCTAAGGCACAACTCTGCCATCTAACACAAGGTACAAGTAACGTGAACATGCATAAAGGACCACATACAGTGAAACTAACATTGATTACTCAACTAAATTCTCACGGAGGAAATCGAAGGCGAATCAGACACCAGATCTCTCGAATCTATTACCCACTTCCAATACGAATCTCCCACGGATATAACAAACTAGAAGAAAACTAATGCTCGGTCTTGGCACGCTGGCAAATTACACACTTACTTTCATACTGAACCACATCATCCATCAACTCAATCCAGAAGTACTCATCTTCAACCCTCAATATGTCTTCATACTACTCTGATGCAATGCAAATGAACTACCGTGTGCTTCGGCCAAAACAATACGTCTCAAGCACTATGTCAATCGGCACAACTATTTTATCTATGTACTGCAAAACTCTGTCATCTCTGAAACTGTATTCTGGAGGTCTTCCTTCCACCAATTCTTGCACGTGAGGTGCCAAGAACCTATCTTGCAACTGTTTCTCTTTAAGCATCTGATTCAAAGTAGGTTTAACCCAAACTCGGCCACAGAACCACTATCATTGATAAACTAAATCCGGCAAACACAGCTCGCAACTCGGCTACTAATCTAACAACAAATTTAACTCGGAACATCGGTCACTACGTTAACTCTCTTCGGATGGTACTAAGTCTTGAGATTACAGTCTCCAAACAGTTCTAACACTTTATGCTATTCAAGTTTCAACCCTTCCTAAGTCGACAAATATTTCAAGTTCTGATGATAAATGTACATATATTATGCATTCTTTACTATACATGCTTTGTCTCTAAGTCTTCGAAGCAAATACAACTGAAATTAACTCTAAGTCTAGCGTCGGATAATTCTCTTCAAGGTCCTTCAACTATATCGATGAATAAGCCACAATCTTCTGTCTTGCATAAGCACACATCCTAACTCTACATGTAACGCATCACTATAGTTCGCAAATTCTTTCTCTGATATTGGCTGGATCAAGGTCGAAGATTTCATCAAAGTTTCTCTCGGTTTCTCAATGGCTCATTGTCTCGCGTCTAACCACACAAACTGAACATTCTTCTGTAACAATCTGCCAAAGGAGCAGCTATCTTCAAAAGTTCATTTACGAACCTTCGATAGTAACAATGCTAGACCTGGAAACTATAGATTCATGTCACAGTATTCAATTTCTTCCATCTTCTTCTGCCCACTTGGGATTTACCTTAATACACTCGACTAATCTACATGTCCTAGGAGGACATCTTCCTCGACTCGGAGTCCACACTTGCTCAACTTGGCATACAACTGATTCTCTAAAAGGATCTACAACCCTAACTTTGAGGCTTGTCATGGTCTTCTTCGGTACATGAATATACCCACGTATCATCTAAGAGAGCTACTACGAACTGATCAAGGACTTAGGAAAACATTCTGCTCAACATCTCTATAAAAGTAGCTAACACTCTAGTCAAACAAAGCGGCATAACTCAAAACTCAAAGTGATCACATCTGCCCCGAAAGCTGTCTTCGGTACTTCAACTCCTCTCACTTCAAATGGTAGTAATCGGATCTCAAATTAATCTTGAAAGGACTGAAGCACACCCTAACTGATCAACAAATCACCGACGTTCGAAAACAGATACTAACTACTCAATGTCAATTGTCTCAACTGTCTGTAATCTAAACACATTCTCGTATAGTCCTCTCTCTTCTTCACAAATTGCATTGTCATGCTCTAAGATGACGTACTAGGCCTAATCAATCTAAGGTCTAACAAATCTCGAAGTTGATTCTTCGACACTCTCAATCCTTTCGGGAACCATAAGATATAGAGCAAACAAAATAGGAGCAAACTCGGAGACGGTCTCAAAAACAAACTCTCCTTCCCTATCAAGAGACAAACCGGGCAATTCTTCCAAACACCTATAGGATAAACACAACCTATTCTAACATTCTGCGGTCTGATCCTCATTCAAAAATCAAATCCATCACATTTGTCAGGCAAGCCTGACGACCGAACTCAATCAATCCTTGACCTCTAAAGCTGGATCAACCTTCGATACAAGATCCACATTCCCACCTACCATTACAAGCTCATAGTCATCCGCAAGCTTTAGGAAAACTCCCATTGTCTCAAAGTCTACCCTAATTCTATGTTCTACAAGTCAATCCATGCCCCGTATCACATCAAAACCGAAAAGGCAATTCCATCGCATCTACTGGAAACACGTGCCCCTGAACCATCAACGGACACCCCTTGTACATCCTTCCGAACACAATCGTATCCTCGAAGGAACTAGTAACACTAACACCTACCCCTAGTACCTCACAAGGTAGATTCAACAACTTCGCATGCTCACTCCAAATACACGGACGCGTAGATCCAGAATCAATCAGAAAAACAAGCTCAATGACTGTATCGAAGAATTACTTGCTATAACATCGACATCATTCCGAAGCACACTCTTAGGTCTTCACTTCTATTACCAACTCATATCAAGATCGGTCACATTGTTCTCTCTCAACAGAAACCAGCTCACAGGCACGCTGACCCAAACAAACAAATTGTACCTCCAACTCTGGTACTGTCATACTGCCCTGAACTAAAGCGATGAACTCTCTCATCATTCACATCCTCTAAAACCTCAGATCCACGTTTACCAGCTCTAGGCCCACGTCTCGGCCTCAAGCTTACCAAAGACAACCATACAACAATAAATAAAACACACAAGAAAGAATATTTAGGGTTAGCAAGAGCAAGGGTCCAAGGTGCTCAAGTATATTCCTTTACAAAAATCTTTTCAAATAAGTAATAGTAGCAATGGGAACTCGACACTACGCCTCAACACAACCATCAAGCTAACACATGCTTTGAAACACCGTACTAACAAGAAAACATCAAGCATACATGGCAAAACATTCACCGAGACATAACAACAACATAACACTTCAAACTTACCTCACTTACCTACCCGAGGTCTCGGAAACCTCAAGCTCTGATACCACTAAATGTAACCCCCTCGTCCCAGCCTGGCCAGATGACCGGTCCGAGTAGGCTACATGGGGAAAACCGAAGCGAAACCCGTTAAGGCTCCCCTTCGGTTAGCAACCCTATTTTTTTCTTTATCTTTTTTAGATGCCTTTATTAAATCCTATGTGATAGGACACGCAGCGAACAAACACGGATACAAAACCCACAAGGCATGCAATTAAACAGCCCAAACTTTCCTTATTAAACAGGCCGTATCGATACACCTACAGAGGGTATCGATACGCCTTGACCAAAGTCAACCCTCTCAGTCAACTCAGGGAAGACCGTATCGATACAGCCCTTGAGCGTATCGATACGCCCCTCTCGGTCAACATTTCGAGGTCAACGAGATGGAACTGTACCGATATGCTAAGACACCGTATCGATACGCTATTAACTCACCAAAATCTCAGAATTCCAGTGAGCAAAGACTGTATCGATACACCCCCGCGTATCAATACGCCCAGCCAAAAATGAGTCCTGTAGGCAAGACCGTATCGATACAGCCCTTAGGCGTACCGATACGCCCTGCTCTGCAATTCTCCATTTTCAGCACAAACACACAAGATTTACACTCTAGATGCATAATAAGACCTCCCTAGCCACATACGAACATACATACAACATTTACAAACCAAGATCTCGGCATACGAGGCATCTAACATGAACAAACATCATTCAACCAAGGAATTCATGTAATCATTCAAAGAAGGCATACAAAGCATACATGAGTTTCATGCCTTAGCAAACAAACATAAAACATTCATATAAGGCAATCTAAACATGGTTTTACAAGCCAAGCATGACATCCAAATACCAAAGCAACACAAGCATCCAAAGACATGGCTATAAGCCTCCCAAACAAAGACTTAGGCATCAACATAAACATGGTTTACAAATCCATCAACATGAGACATTAACAACATAAAGCCCACACAAAGGAGTCTAGATACACGCTCCTAAAACACGTAGCATTTCCCATTGCTAAACTACTACATTATTTAATAAACCATACTTGAGCAATTACCACACGCTTGGACGCCCTTTTCTTGCTCCTTGCTAACTCCAAGCTAAAGATCTGCATTGTCGGAAAAAGGATAGCGTAAGCATAAAGCTTAGTGAGCGGAGCTCAAAAACATAACAACGACAATGCATGGTTCAAAGCTTTCTTTAAAAGTAAAGGCCAACACATACAAGTTCAACCACAAGTCAAGAGTATAGATATTTATCATGGCATCACACTTCATGGTATGCATAAAGACATAATCCTATATTAAAGCAAAACCATAAAAAGGAGAATGATATAGTGAGACACAACATGAACAATACGTGGTATGCACAAGCATAACCAAAACACACACGGTGGGACTACACATCACCGTTTTGACTAGTAGTTTTCCAATGGGACTACACATCAAAGTACTCTTCTACTAGTCACTACCGACGATACTACACATCACCGGAGTCTTATACTGCTCGCTACCGGCGGGACTACACATCACCAGAGCAACGACAACCATCACGTGAGGTTCGACACCAACCATGCAACATGATATACAATCACTATCATGCGACATGTATTCACTATATCATGCACAACCAAAACAAGTTGTAACAAAATCCACAATTAGGCATCACTTACTACTTACAATCTTACCAATCACAAATGGTCTTACTCACCATTTTTGTACACAACCTGCACCAACTTACACACATCTTACAAGGCATATCAACATCACCATTATTACCATCATACATGATCAACGATATAATATTAAGCAACATGCTTCTTCCCAAAGTATTGGAATTTCATGCATATCAAAATATCATTTCAAGCAATGAAAAACAAATGATAAAAGGGGAAATTAAAGAGGCAAGACACATCAACTTACTCTTGAGTTTACATTGACTCTTCAAGCCCAATCTAAACTCTTTCAAAACCATCTTTGAACCAAAACGATTCTTGAAAACATTTCCACATCCACATGCTTGAACCAACCTTTGAAAATCAAATTAAAACATTAACCACTCACCATATTTCCTTAAGCAAACCAAGCAAAGCCGTCCCAAGCCTCCACAACTTCCAGAATCGTGCCCGAACCTCCTGAGGCCAAATCCGCTGTTTCTAATCAATCAAAAGCAATGTATTAACATCTTCATCAACCACAAATTTATTGTCACACATCAGTTCTCAATCCTCTAACATTTCTTCAACAATTCAAAGCCGAAATCCTCCCAAATAATCCCATTTTCGTACTCCAGCAAAACCCAGCCATTGCCTCCCAATTTAAACACTTAAAACACTCCAAAACATGTCCAAAACATCATCATAATGTTGTACAACCATCAGCCCTTCATTTCCCCACACAAACACTTCAAAAACTCTTAATTTCCACTCCTAAAAATCACCTACAGCAGTAGCTACGGGAATCCCATCAAACTAACATTGTAACCTCTCAAAAATCATCACAAAACATCTAAAAACACCCACCCAATGTTGCTATAACATCAGCCCATCAATTCTTCACAAAACCATTCTAAAAACACAAATTTTGACACTTTAAATATACCCCTAAAAACCCATTTCGGGATTCTTTATAAAACCCAACCAAATTGAGATATAATGTTCCATTGGGCAAGGTTAGATCAAAACTCAACTCTATTAATCAAAACAACCCAAAAAGCTATTAAAGTTTCATGCTTTTCTTCAAACTT
The DNA here is from genome assembly GCA_030270665.1 of Hibiscus trionum. Classification (NCBI taxonomy): domain Eukaryota; kingdom Viridiplantae; phylum Streptophyta; class Magnoliopsida; order Malvales; family Malvaceae; genus Hibiscus; species Hibiscus trionum. The sequence continues at coordinate 1,838,585 of BSYR01000050.1, forward strand.
GAAAACTTCAAAAACTCAAAAAGATGATTTCTATGAAAACTAAAGCTATGAAAATGTTGGAAATCATGAGGAGAATTCAAAAACGCAATTACCTCAAAGAGAGCCCTTGAATTGATGAAGAGATTTGATGAAATAGTGCTTTAGAGGGTTAGAGGGGTTTTAGGTTTTCAAAATGGTGGAATGAAGAAGATGAGCATTTTCTTTCAAATAAAACCCCCTTTTGTCATCTTATTTCTCCTTCAATTTACAATTTACCAAATGGCCATTAATGAATGGCTAAACCCACATCTCTTAAAGCCCATGGATTTGGACTTAAGAGATAGGCCCAACATAGCCTTAAACATTTTGAAATCCCGAGGCCCATAAAATATTTTATTATTTAATTTGCAAAACCGAACCCGAAATAATATTAAAATATTATTTTCACCCGACCCCTAAACCCGGGTGTTACAAATTCCCTCTTCTTGAGTGTAACCTTGTGCTACTAATCTAGCTTTATTTCTTACAATGTTACCACTCTCATCTAGTTTGTTCCTAAAGACCCATTTAGTTCCTATAGTAGATTGATTACTAGGCCTATCAACTAATGTACAAACATTACTTCTCTCAAATTGATTTAACTCTTCTTGCATAGCCATAATCCAAAAATCATCTTTCAATGCTTCTTTTATATTCTTAGGCTCTATGCATGAGATAAATGCGACATGGTTCATAAGTTTAAGAGAAGATCAAGTGGTTATCCCCTTGGATGGATCACCCAAGATTTCACCATCTTTGACATAGTTGAACTCCCTTGGGTAGCTCACTTCCTTTTCCTCAAGAGCCAAGTCCTTCAAGGCTTCAAGAGGTGGATCTTGTGTATCCTCTTCTTTTGATGGAATCTCATCCTCCTTTGAAGTTTGTCCTCCATCAAAGGCATTTATGATTCCTACATCATCATCATCACAAGAATCCTTCCTTGGAAGGAGGTTATCATCGAATACAACATATATAGATTCTTCTACTACTAATTTCTCTTGTTAAATACATGATAGGCTTTAGAGGTTAAAGAATATCATATGAAAATAGCTTCATCACTTTTTGCATCTAATTTACCTAAGTTGTCTTTTCCATTATTTAAAACAAAGCACTTGCAACCAAATGGATGAAAATAGCTAATGTTAGGCTTTTTAGATTTTAAAATCTCATATGGTGTTTTCTTTAAAATTGGCCTAATCATTACTCGGTTTACAATGTAGCAAGCGGTGTTTGTGGCTTCCGCCCAAAAATATTTAGGTAAATTGTTTTCACAAAGCATGGTTCTAGACATTTCTTGAAAAATCCTATTTTTCCTCTCAACTGCCCCATTTTGTTGAGGCTTTCAAGGAGCCGAAAAATTGTGGCTAATACCATTTTCATTTAAAAATTCTTCAAATCCTAGATTTTGAAATTCGGTTCCATGATCACTTCTAATATGGGAAATTCTAAGTTCAAGATCATTTTGGGTTAATTTTGAAAATGTGATGAATTTTTCTAAAGCCTCATCTTTAGTACTTAAAAATAGAACCCAAGTAAATCTAGAAAAATCATCAACAAGAACAAATGCATAAGATTTACCACCCAAGCTCATAGTCCTAATTGGCCCAAATAAATCCATGTGGATAAGTTGTAAACACCTACTTGTAGAAACACCATTAATGGATTTAAAAGATGACTTATGTTGTTTACCCTTAGAGCATGCATCGCAAATTTTATCGTTTGAGAACTTAATCTTGGGTAAACCTCTAACTAGATCAAGGGAAACTAATTTTTCTAAAACACTAATGCTAGCATGTCCTAGTTTCCTATGCCATAGCCATGCATCATTTTCATTTTGAGCTACTAAACATGCATGGGATGTATGTATGTCATCTAAATGCACCATGTAAATGTTACCTATGCGATGACCTATGAGCATAATATTATTAGATTTAATGTTAACAATTTTGCACCTATTTTTATCAAATAATACATTAAATCCTTTATCACATAATTGGCTTATGCTCAACAAATTATGTTTAAGACCATCGACATACAAGATATTTTCAATAAGAATGGTAGAGTGATTACCTATGGAGCCAATACCTTTAATGTGGCCTTTGGAGTTGTCACCAAATGTCACCACTCCTCCACTTTTTGGCTTTAAGTCTATGAATCTACTATTGTCTCCGGTCATATGCCTCGAGCATCCACTATCAAGGTACCATGAATTTTGACTTTGTGCTTTGGCCTTGTAGCAATGCTCCCCCTACAAACAAAGATATTAAACTTCTATTTTTGGTACCCAAATCATTTTGGGTCCACGAGTGTTAGCTCCCAATAGCTTGGTTCCCTTAGGAATCCAAGGTGACATAGCAACAATATTATTAGATTTAACAAGTTCCTTAGGAACCCATACACTTCTAATCTTTCTAGTTCTATTATGTCTAGGGAAGCTACTTTGTTTGTAGTTATTAGTATTTCTCCTAGGTTGGTTTGTTTTAGATGATTCACCTTTTTCATGCTTCACACTACCAACATATTTAAAAGACTCTTTGAGCTTGTTAAGCTCATCTAACACCTTTTGGTGTTCACTATTGCATTGAGAAAGAAGATTATTTAGGTCAACATTTTCATCTTGGAAGAATTTAAGTTCATCTTTCAAACCCAAAATCTTTTTCTCAAATTTTAAGTCAGCTTGAGAGAGTGAGTCATTCTTATCATTTAATTCCGAAATAATTTTCTTATTCCTAATGACCGATTCTTTGTATTTCTCAACTAACTCATCATAAACCTCTTGCAAATCATCATATGCATCATTTAATTCATCAAATGTAAATTCAAAGGATGATGAGTTAGAGGTTACCATGGAGGAATCTTCCTCAAGTGCCATGAGGCAAAGGTTAGCCACTTCTTGTTCGTCATCTTCGGATGACTCCTCATCACTCCAAGTAGCAAGCTTGGCTTTGAGCTTCTTCTTCTCAAAGCTCTTTTTCTTGAGTTGATGGCACTTCGAACGAATGTGACCGGCCTTTTTGCACTCGAAGAAAATGATTTGATCCCTCTCTTCTTCTTTGCTTTTACCTTTGAAGTCCATCTTTCTTTGAATTTTCCTTCCACGGTTGGACCTCATGAATCGAGAGAACTTTTTGGCTATCATAGCCAATTCTTCAAGGTCATCCTCCTCACTAGAAGAGCTCTCCTCACGTAATGAAGCTTTGAGAGTCACTCCTATTTTTTTCTTCTTTTCCACCTCTAGCTTCTCTACTCTTTTCTCTTCCTTCTTCTTTTCTTCTTCTCTTCCTTGCTTCATAATCTCATGAGTAAGGAGAGAACCCACTAGCTCATCAAGTTTTAGAGTCTTCAAGTTTTTGGCCTCGATGATGGCAGTTCTCTTCCCATCCCAAGATTCGGGAAGTGAGTAGAGTAGCTTCCGGACAAGCTTGTCTTCCGGAATAGTCTCTCCAAAGCCTTTAAGCCCGTTGACGATGGTTGAGAAGCGAACAAACATTTTGGACACCGTTTCGTCGAGATCCATCTTGAAATTCTCATAACTAAGATTGAGAATTCCAATCTTGGTTTCCTTCACATCATTGGTTCCTTCATAGGTGGTCTCTAGAGTATTCCACACTTCCTTGGCACTCTCAATGGAGGAGACTTTGGAGTAGATGTCGGGACCGAAAGAACAAAAGAGCATGTGAAGAGCTTTGTCATTTATTTGGATCTTCTTTCTCTCTTCTTCACTCATCTCCATCTTTTTCTTTATAACCATCATTCCTTCATTATCTTGCTTCAATGGAATGTAGGGACCATCTTCAATGACATCCCAAACCAAGTAATCGTTGGACTTGATGAAGAGGCGCATCCGATTCTTCCAAAACGGATAGTTGTCACCATTGAAGAAAGGCGATTTTGTAGTGGATTGAGACTCGTACATGATAGATCCGGAGGTAGATGCTATATCTTGATTTTTGGATGATCACACTCTTCCTAGGAACTCATTTTGTGGTTGTTAATCCTTCAAAGAGGTAGGCTCTAATACCAATTGTTGAGTGGATCAATAGATTGATCAAGACCAAGAGGGGGTGAATTGGGATTTTAAAACTTTGTTGGAGTGAATGAAGAACAAAGGATTTTAGAGTGGTTCAAGTTCCAAATGAACTCTACATCCACTACCTTAGCTACCACTAAGGATTTGCAACAATTCACTAATTTGTTCTTCCCCTTTTCAAGGCTTAGGAGGTAACCTTTACACAACCGGTCAAATTTTCTACCCAAAATTTGACCAAACCCTCACAAATAAACAAAGAAGAAATTGGACAAGAAATATATCTCTCAAATACAATTTTTCCCTTGAAGTACAACACTCAACCCAAATTTGAAGATAGAATAAGAATTGAATACAACTCGATGTGGGGTTTATAAGAAAATGGAAAATAGGCACACTTGAGGTTGGATTTTTGCTTGGATGTTTGTCTTAATGCAATAGTTGTTGTTGGTCTTCAAAGAGCTTCAATTTATACCTTCTCTATCAATTCTAGCCGTTTGGGTGGTTAGGGTATTGATAGTAGTCGTTGGGACCCTCTCTTTCCACCATAAATGCACTTCTGCAGCTATCCGTATCGGTATACGGGGAGCCGTATTGATACCTGTCTCAAAACAGAAAGAGCCGTTGTACATAATAAAGAGGGCGTATCGAAACGAACGTAAGGGTATCAGTACGGGACAGAGACCGTATCGAAACGGATAAGACCGTATCGATACCTTTTTCTCAACTTAGCTCATTGGAAGTCTCTGTTTCGATACGAGGGTACACCGTATCGATACGGGACAACTGCCACTTTAAATGTTAGTTACCTAACGACTGACACCAACGATCGAAAACATTTAAAACACTTCGAATTAAAAATTCAGTTAAAATCGTATCGATATGGGTCAAGCCGTATCGGTACACCATTCAAACTCCTTCAGTTTTGCAGAGGGGCGTATCGATACAGATTGAATCTGTTTCGATACGCTGTTTCGATACGGTTAAGAGCGTATCGAAACGCATCTTTCCAATAGCCAACTTTGTAAAAAAGGTATCGATACGGCTGGAGGCGTATCGATACACCTGGACGATTTTCAATACTTTGGCCTTGGAACACTTAGAAAATATTTGGAGTTTGAGTTTTTCAAATCAGTTTAAAGTGTTGGTGATTTATAAATTATTAAAGGGACTTAGAAATCAATTTCAAGTTTTCAATTTAATCTGTAATAACTTAATTATATCAAAATCAAACATAGGTTTTACAAAAAGAGATCAAAACGGTCTTTCGGGTTCGAATTTGGGGAAACGAGCAGCGGAATCAGAATCATGACGTCGAAGAAACATAAAACAGGCATTTTCTGAAAAAGTCAACGGTCAACGAGTCAACGATGATGTCATCGCTTACGTCATATGCCACGTCACTGGTGACGTCATCTGATTCGGTTCAACGGGTTCCGGTTCGGTTCTGTTGCGGTTCGGTCTAACTCGGTTCAACCTTTTGGATCGGTTTAGACTGGTTCAACCTAAAATCCCCAATTCGAAAATTAGGGCACAAACACCCCCCGATTCCTCACCGCCGGTGACCTCTCACGCCAAATTCTAGCGAATTTCGAACCCCCCCCCCACACACAACTCGTGCAAGCCCCAAACACTCACCTACATCCCAAATCGAACGCAACAACCAAAACAAAGGAGGAAGGTCGTGTCTCGGTAAAATACCGAACGGTTTTAAACCGTTTCCGACGAAGAACGGCGACGAGCGAGCAAACCCGAGACTAGGTTTTGATCGCGCGGCCATGAGGAGTCGAACGGTGGTGTCGGACCGTCGAATGGACGACGTTTGACCCTTGGCCGGACGAAAAATGGAGAAAAGGGTTGGGGGTTTCTTTGTTCGCACGAGAGAAAAAAAAGGAAACAAATCAGTTGAGCAGCGCAAATGTAAACCGAAAGGGTGAGGGTTAGGTTCTCACCTTGACTTTTGGGTAAATTACACAATAAGGCCTCAAAGAATATCCCGCCTTACAAAAAGGTCACAGAAATTTCAAAATTCTCAATATAGCCACTGAATTAATTAAGATTTCAAAAATAAAATTCCCAATTATTAGGGTTTTTAATCTAGGGATTTTAACTAATTTAAGGTTTCAATTTAGGGCAAAATTGGGGTGTTACAGATTCCATCCTGCCTACCACAAACCCGAAAACTAAGAGTATGTTAAAAAATGCCTTAGATTTTTTTAAACCAATTTAACTCACGTTTTATTTTGGATTAAAATAATTTCTCTACGGATAAAATTTAACAGTCAACTGATGATAAACAACTTGAAATGACGCGACAAACCTACATGTCAGTGCACGCTAAAGTAACATGCTAACTTTACATAACGACACTTCAGTCAATTTTTTTTTATAAAATTGTATAAATAAAATGTTTTTTTCCTTTTGACGCATCATTCTGTCATATCATTTTAAGTTGTTTATCGTCAGTTAATTAACGGTTTTCATTTGTATAGTGACAATTTTAACTCAAAACAAAATTTTAAGTGTAAAATTAATTCAAAAAAATAATAAAGATCAAAAATAACTATTTTTTTATTATTCCCACGTTATGTCATAAGCGAACAAGCAAGATACGACATTTTATCGTAGTAGAGGGATTAAAACTATAATTTAGACCTTAAATAAATACAGGGATAATCACAGGAAAGCGCGCCAAGCCGCCAACCAAGTAGTTCTATTTCTTTGAGGTTTGAACTCGATTAGCTCTGATCATGACCATCGACTGCCACGTCCTTGGTATCTTCTAAACACTACCCACGGTTAATTCTCTCATTTCATGATTTCCCAATGTTTTTTTTTTTTTTTTGCTCATTTTACAAACAAATCGACGATTTTAATTTTCAGGGGCAGGCCAAGAAGTTGGGAAAAGCTGCGCGGTGGTGTCGATAAATGGCAAGACAATCATGTTCGACTGTGGGATGCACATGGGCTACACTGATTCTCGTCGCTACCCAGATTTCTCTCGCATTTCAAAGACTGGAGATTTCGACAATGCTCTCACTTGTGTCATTGTTACTCACTTGTATTCTTTCATTCACTCAGTTGATTTAATCTTTTCGTTTGGTTCTTTCAGTTGATATAATTTATTGGCTTGGATTTTTGACATACTGTTTTTTTGCAGTCACTTGGATCATATTGGAGCGCTTCCTTATTTCACTGAAGTTTGCGGTTATAAGGGTCCAATTTACATGACTGTAATTTCTCTCCCTCTATGTATTTGATAAAATGTCCCACTTGGGGTAACTGTTATTATTGTTTTGGTTTTACTTTTTTGATGTCGTTTCTGGTATTGGCAGTATCCGACAAAAGCATTGGCACCTTTGATGTTGGAGGACTACAGAAAGAATATGGACCGGAGGGGTGAGGATGAACAATTTACTGCAGATCATATTGCAGAATGCATGAAAAAGGGTACTCGGATCTCCATTTCTTTTGCACATTTTATTCAGATGCTTCAGTGCTTAAAAAAATTATGTTATTATGAGTAGTTTTATGTGCATATGATGGGTTGACTTGTCTTTCTGGTTCATCAGATAGCAATTCAGAATCTGTCCTAATTGTCTAGGAGTGCCACTTTCCTTCCAATATGGTTTCAAAGTTGTGTCATTAGCTATGAAAGTAATCATTTGCACAACCCTGCTATTTTTGGAGTATGGTTCTGGCTAAATGTTTCTTATGATCTAAATTGGACATGGAACCCCTTTCACAATTTTATGTTCTTTAATCTTCCTAGTAATCATTTTACTAAGGATATATCAAGATGATATTGAAGAAATACAGAATCTGTGTATTCTTTAAAGTCTAATTCTCTGAATAAATCGACTCGTTCATCTGATACATACATTACAGACTCTTATAGGATAGGACTTTTAGATACATTAGGAGTCCTACTAATAATTAACTTCTAACTCAAAATAAACTCTACTAATATAATTTAACAACAACATTAACTTTAAACCGTATAAACTCACACTCCCCCTCAAGCTGGAGAGTATACATTGTATAATCCCAGCTTTAATAAAAATTTATCAAAAAGGACTTTTGGCAGTGCTTTTGTGAGTACATCTACCACTTGTTCTTGAGCCGGAACATATGTTAGTGAAGCCACTCCACTAGTCAGCTTCTCTGCAATGAAGTGTCTGTCTATTTCAACATGTTTAGTTCTATCATGTTGAATAGGGTTCTTGGCAATCTGAATAGCTAACTGATTGTCACAGAAAATCTGAAAATTTTCATCTTGTGTCATTCCCAACTCTTTGAGTAGACTTTTCTTGAACATCAAACCATGTCCAGGTGTACCTTTCAAGTATCTTAGAATCCTCTTTGCTGCTTCCATGTGTTCTTGCCTAGGGTTTGTCATGTGTTGACTAATAATATTCACTGGAAAAGAAATGTCTGGTCTTGTTAGAGATAGATAGATTAATTTACCTGCCAACCTTTGATACAGTCCTTTATCTGCCTTAGAACCTAGTTCAACTTTGCTAAACTTTAAACCAGCATCCATGGGTGTATTTGCTGGTTTACAGCCTAACAACCCTGTTTCTATTAGCAAGTCCAAGACATACTTTCTCTGGTTAATCGCCAAACCTTTGCTTGACTTTGCCACCTCCATTCCTAGGAAATATCTAAGTTTTCCTAGGTCTTTAATTTCAAATTTCTTGCTTAGCAGTGCCTTTAACCGGCTCAATTCTTCATCATCATCATCTGTCAAGATTATATCATCCACATAAACAATTAAGATAACCTTTTTATTCATTGAGGTTACCTTAGAGAACAAAGTGTGGTCTGCCAAAGACTGTTTATACCCATTCTCCGGGATAACTTTGGCGAATCTATCAAATCATGCTCTAGGGGACTGCTTCAGGACATAGAGTGACTTGTCAAGCTTGCATACTTTCTGAATCTACCCATCACCTTCTAGCCCAGGTGGAATCTGCATATAGACTTCTTCCTCAAGTTTACCATTAAGAAACGCATTTTTAATGTCAAGTTGATGTAACTGCCAATCACAATTTACAGTTAAACTCAAAAGAACTATGACAGAATTTAATTTGGCCATAGGAGCAAAAGTCTCCTTATAATCAACTCCATAAGTCTGTGTAAAACTCTTGGCAACCAACTTGGTTTGATGTCTTTGTATACTGCCATCAGAATTATATTTAATGGCAAACACCCATTTACATCCAACAGGTTTTTTTACTTTGAGGAAGATCAGTAATGGTCCATGTACCATTCTTTTTAAGTGCCTCAATTTCTTCTTCAACAACCCTCTTCCACTTTGAATTCTGCAAGGCTTCCTCAATAGTCTTAGGAATCTGTTCTTCATCTAAACAAGCTGTAAAAGCTTTAAATGATGGCATCAAATTCCCATAAACAACATACCTTTGAATAGGATATTTAGTACACTGTCTCACCCCTTTTCTTTTAGCAATAGGCACACAGTCAAACTCAAGTAGGTGAGGAGGAATATTAGTAGATGTAAGAATACGCATAGTAATCCTAATCCGTATAGGAGTTAATTTATTAGTTTAGTAATCCTAATCCGTATAGGAGTTAAGTTATTAGTTTAATTGCTGTAGTAGTATTCTAAGTTTTTTAGATAGAGTAGGAAGACTAAACCTAGTAGGACTCCTTATCTAAATTAAAGTCCTAGCCTATATAAGGCTGTAAGTATCTTTGTATTGAATCAGATTTTTCAATCATCTAATAAAACAGAAGAATTTTCTGTTTATCTTCATGGTATCAGCCTAAATTCGATCCAATCGATTTTTTTTTTCCTTTTCTTTCTCTAATGGTAAATTCCGGTTAAAGTGACCTGCGCTCTTTATCCTCTACATCTGCTTCCTCGATGGCAGATTTGTTGGAACCTTCTGGTTCGACTTCTTTGTGCCATAGGTTCACAGGCACAAATTATGTTCAATGGTCCCAGTCCGTTAAACTCTTCCTTATCGGGAGAGGAACTCTAGGATATGTCACTGGGAAAACTTCAAAACCTACTGCAGCTGATGAAGGTCTGGAAAAGTGGATCCAAGAGAATGGTCGGATCATGTCTTGGCTCATCAATACCATGGTCCCTGAAGTTAGTTTTCAATTTCTTCTCTATGAGACTGCCAAGGAGATTTGGGATGCTGCTCGGGATACTTACTCCAACACAAACAACAACTCAGAGTTGTTTGGGATCGAAAGCACTGCTGCTACACTGAAACAGGATGGGATGACTGCTACTCAATACTACACAACTCTCACCAATTTGTGGCAGCAAATGGACATGTATGAAGCCCATGAATGGGAGACCCCAACTGATGCTGCACTATTTCGAAAGATTAACGAACAGAGAAGAATTTTCAAGTTCCTCAATGGCTTAAATAGGGATTTTGATCCAGTCAAATCTAGGATCCTTGGCCTTAATCCCCTTCCTTCACTGAGAGAGGTCTTTTCTGAGATTCGAAGAGAGGAAAGCCGCCGCCTCTACATGATTCCAGAAGCCCCTGTTCCTGACAGCTCTGCCATGGTCACACAGTCTACTTCCACCCTTAGAACAAAGAAGGGACGAGCTACATGTAACTACTGCAAAAAACAAGGCCATTTAAAGGAAAATTGCTGGAAATTACATGGGAAGCCCTCTGACTGGAAGCCTGACAATAATAAAAACAAATCTGCCTCCTCCTCTGATGATGGTCAAACTACTACTTTAGGTGGTTTTACTAAACAACAAATGGCTCAGTTACAAAAAATGTTTAGTAAACTAACCGGCAATATTGAAGGTAATTTGGCCAGTACAGAACCTGAAGGTATGGATTACAATCCTTCCCCTACTGCTTTTCTTTCAACTTCAAATATATCTACTTGGATTATTGATTCTGGAGCCACTGACCATATGACTGGTAATAAGGAACTGTTTTTTGATCTCCATACCTCTTCCTTTAAAAACTCCATTAAGATAGCCGATGGGTCTCACTATAAAATCCAAGGAAAAGGTTCTGTCTTTCTTACTCCAGATTTACTTCTGAAAGATGTGTTATTTGTGCCTGATCTAAAGTGCAACTTATTGTCAGTGAGTAAATTATCCAAGGATTTTAACTGTGTCCTAAAGTTTAAGGGTTCTGATTGTGTTTTACAGGAACTGGACAGGAAGAAGACGATTGGCAGTGCTAGCTTGCATAATGGTTTATATGTCTTCTCCAGTATTCAATTCCCTCAAAACCCTTCTTCTACAGCTTGTATTTCTTCCTTAGGACAAGATGATATCATGTTGTGGCATTTTAGGTTAGGCCATCCAAGTTTTTTCTATCTTTCCAAATTGTTTCCCAAGTTATTTATTAATAAAAAACCTTCCTCTTTTAAATGCCATGTTTGTCCTCTTGCAAAACAAACTAGAAATTCATATTTACCCTCTATCTATAAACCCTCGCATCCTTTTTCCCTTGTCCACAGTGATGTTTGGGGTCCTTCTCGTGTGAAGAATATTACTGGGGGTCGTTGGTTTGTCACATTTATTGATGATCATAGTAGGCTTACTTGGACATACTTGTTAAAAGAAAAATCAGAGGTTAGTCAAGTCTTTGAACAATTCTATAGTATGGTTGAAACCCAATTTGAGACTAAAATTCAAATCTTTAAGTCTGACAATGGGGGGGAATTTTTCACTAAGTCCTTAGGTGAATTCTTCAAAGATAAAGGCGTTGTCCATATAAGTTCATGTGTTGATACTCCACAACAAAATGGGATTGCGGAAAGAAAAAATAGACATCTTTTAGAAGTAACCCGAGCTCTAATGCTTTCCAACAATGTTCCTCATTACTTGTGGGGTGAGGCATTATTAACCTCTACTTATCTTACTAATCGTATGCCTAGTAAAGTATTGAATTTTCAAACACCCAGAGATGTATTCTTGTCTTTCTTTCCATCCTTCAAACCTATGAACTCTAATCTTCCCTTGCGTATCTTTGGCTGCACTGTGTTTGTACAGAATTTCAGTCCTACGAGATCTAAATTTGATCCCAAGTCTTTGAAATGTGTCTTAGTTGGATATTCTTCACTCAAGAAAGGCTACAAATGTTACCATCCCCCTTCTAAAAAATTCTTTGTTACTATGGATCTAACCTTTTTTGAGCAGGAACCTTATTTCTCCAAGACTGAAATTAAGGGGGAGACAATTGGTAATAATTTTCAGCTTGTTCCTACACAAGTTCCTCTCTCTTCACCTTCTCATTATCCTCCCTTACTTGAGTCTCAAACTTCTTCCCATACTCCTCCTAACTCATCACCTAACCCATACCTTTCTCCTGCTTCAAAACAGTCAACTCAAACTTCTTCACAGCCTCCAAAACAATTGCAGGTCTATACTCGGAAAAGGAAGACTATTCCAGAAACTGTTCTGCAATCTAGCACTCGTCAAGAATTAAATTTCAGTCCAGTTACCTGTGAAGAAAGTGAAGGTAATGAATCTGTTAATATACCTTCTCATCTTCTTTATGATTATGAACCTATTGCTAAGAGAAAAGGGGTGAGACAATGTACCAAATACCCTATCCAAAGGTATGCTGCCTATGGAAGTTTAATGCCTTCATTCAAAGCTTTTACAGCTTGTTTAGACAAGGAACAAATTCCAAAGAGCTATGAAGAAGCAGTTCAGAATCCTAAATGGAAGAAGGCTATAGAGGAAGAAATTGAAGCACTTCAAAAGAATGGAACTTGGACTATTACAGACCTACCCCAGGGTAAGAGGACTGTCGGCTGTAAATGGGTATTTACCATCAAATATAATTCTGATGGGACTATTCAAAGGCACAAGGCAAGGTTGGTCGCAAAAGGGTTTACTCAAACCTATGGGATCGACTTCAAAGAAACTTTTGCTCCAGTGGCAAAATTGAATTCAGTTCGAATTCTTCTTAGTTTGGCAGTAAACTGTGACTGGAAACTACACCAACTAGATATCAAGAATGCATTCCTAAATGGAAATCTTGAGGAGGAAGTTTACATGGAAATTCCTTCAGGGGTAAAAGGTACAGGACAACCTCAGAAAGTTTGCAAACTAGCAAAATCACTCTATGGACTTAAACAATCTCCTAGAGCCTGGTTTGAGAGATTCACCAAGGTTATATTGAAGAATGGGTTCAAGCAATCCTCGGCCGATCACACCTTGTTCAGTAAGGTAACTTCTTCCAATAAAAGAGTAATATTAATTGTGTACGTGGATGACATAATTATGACAGGAAATGATGAAGAAGAAGTTAGCAAATTGAAGAACTTATTAAGTAGAGAATTTGAAATCAAAGATCTTGGGAGTTTGAGATACTTCCTAGGCATGGAGGTAGCAAGAACCAGCAAAGGGTTAATTATCAACCAACGAAAGTATATCCTGGATCTTCTTAAAGAAACAGGTTTACTGGGTTGCAAACCTGCAGACACACCAATGGAGGCAGGCCTAAAATTCAACAAACCAGGAACTGGTCTTGCGGCTGACAAAGGACTCTACCAAAGATTAGTAGGTAAATTGATTTACTTGTCCCTCACCAGACCCGACATCTCCTTTCCCGTAAATGTCATAAGTCAATATATGACAGAGCCTAGACAAGAACACATGGATGCAGCAAAGAGGATCTTGAGGTATTTAAAAGGGACACCAGGACACGGCCTATTTTTTAAGAAAAGTCAAGACAGAACTGTGAAAATCTACACTGATGCAAGCTGGGCAGGAGAGCTCACTGACAGGAGGTCAACCAGTGGATATTATTCCTTTGTTTGGGGAAATTTGGTGACTTGGAAGAGTAAGAAACAAACGGTGGTTTCAAGAAGCAGTGCTGAGGCCGAACTCAGGGCCCTAGCCTTGGGAATATGCGAAGGAATTTGGCTATTGAAATTTCTTAGAGAGTTGGGAATGGCACAAGATGAAAGTTTCGAAATTTTTTGTGATAACCAATCCACTATTCAGATAGCCAAGAATCCTGTACAACATGACAGGACAAAGCACATTGAAATCGACAGGCACTTCATTGCTGAGAAGTTGGCTAAAGGGGCAGTCTCTCTCAACTACATTCCTACAGAAGAACAAGTGGTAGACACTCTCACAAAGCCTCTGCCAAAAGCTCTTTTCAGCAAATTTTTGTCCAAACTGGGATTATACAACGTATATTCACCAGTTTGAGGGGGAGTGTAAGAATACGCATAGTAATCCTAATCCGTATAGGAGTTAATTTATTAGTTTAGTAATCCTAATCCGTATAGGAGTTAAGTTATTAGTTTAATTGCTGTAGTAGTATTCTAAGTTTTTTAGATAGAGTAGGAAGACTAAACCTAGTAGGACTCCTTATCTAAATTAAAGTCCTAGCCTATATAAGGCTGTAAGTATCTTTGTATTGAATCAGATTTTTCAATCATCTAATAAAACAGAAGAATTTTCTGTTTATCTTCAGTAGAATCATTACCTCCATTATCTTCACAAGCAGCTGAACTAAAATCCAATTTTTGGCAAATACCAAATTGCAAAATGGTTTTTGGAATGATTCTCTTTTTTCTAGTGTAGACCTGCAATTGTTTAGGGGGCTGTAGAGGAGATTTAGGTAAGTTTTGAGTAGCTATAGGAGTAACACTGGGTGAAGAATGTGGTGGAGATAAGGTAGTAGGTGAAGGAATAGGTAAAGAATTAGAGGGTTGAAAGGAAATCTGAGGCTCAAGTAATAAGGGATAAGTAGGAGGTATTAAATTAGAAGGAGAGGAAGAAGAAACCTGTTTTTGAGAAGGCTGAAAATCACCATAATTCTCCCCCTGAATTGCAGCCTTGGGAAAATATGATTCATGTTAAAAAAAGGTAAGGTCCAATGAAATAAATTTTTTTCGAGAAGGTGGATGATAACATTTGTAGCCCTTCTTTAGTTAAGAATGTAAATAAGAAGTATTTGAGCAGAGAGGCAATTCTTACTCTGATTTTCTTATATTTTATTTACAGAAAACTTGGCCTTTATAAAGGCCTATGTACAAGTGTTTTACCTTAGCTAGGCTATCTCTTAATCTTTATATTTATCTACACTTTAGGATAAGAGTTAGGCTAGAGATAAAACATCTAAGAGATAAGATATACAAAAGGTAATTTATCTATTTTAAACGCCTCCAATCTACACTCCCCCTCAAGCTGGAGAGTATATATTGTAGAGTCTCAGCTTGGATGTAAACTTATCAAAAGTCTCTCTAGGTAGTGCTTTAGTAAGAACATCTGCCAGCTGGTCCTTTGTAGGGATAAAATGCAATTTAACTTGTCCACTACTGACCTTCTCGGCAATAAAATGTCGATCAATTTTCACATGCTTAGTTCTATCATGTTGGACTGGATTTCTTGCAATGCTGATAGCTGATTGTCTATCACTTTGCAATTCGAATTCTTCAAACTGCTTTAGCCCCAATTCTGACAGTAACCTTTGCAGCCATATTCCTTCACAGATTCCCAAAGCCATAGCTCTATATTTAGCCTCTGCACTGCTTCTAGCCACTACTGGTTGCTTCTTGCTCCTCCATGTCATTGGATTTCCCCACACAAATGAACAATAGCCTCTAGTAGACCTCCTGTCAGTTAATTCACCAGCCCAACTAGAATCTGTAAATAATTTTACCGACCTGTCTTCACTTTTCTTGAAGATTAGACCATGTCCAGGAGTCATCTTCAAATATCTCATTATTCTGGTAACAACTTCAAGATGTTCCTTCCTAGGATCACTCATGTGTTGGCTCACAATACTTACTGAGTATGCTATGTCTGGTCGAGTGTGGGACAAATAAATAAGCTTCCCAACAAGTCTTTGGTACTGATCTTTGTTAACAGGGCTGCCTATTTCTTCTCTTCTCAATTTTAAATTAACTTCCATAGGTGTTTCGGCTGGTTTGCATCCTAACATCCATGTTTCTGAAAGTAAATCAAGAATATACTTTCTCTGATTTATGACAATACCTGCTTTAGACCGTGCTACTTCTATCCCCAAGAAATATCTAAGGTTGCCCAACTCCTTAGTTTCGAATTCTGTTGATAATATTTTCTTCAAATTTTGTATTTCAACAACATCATCACCTGTAATAATAATATCATCAACATAAACAATTAAAATTGACTTTTTACCTAAGGTTGTCTTCACAAACAGTGTATGATCAGCCTGACACTGTTTATAGCCAATTTTTAACATAGCCTTGGTAAACCTTTCAAACCAAGCCCTAGGGGATTGCTTCAAGCCATACAATGATTTCTCCAGCTTGCACACTGTTTTACCATCTTTTTCTTGTTGCATTCCTGGAGGAATTTGCATGTAAACTTCCTCTTCTAGACTTCCATTTAAGAAAGCATTCTTGATGTCTAGTTGGTGAAGTTCCCAATCCTTATTAACAGCTAAGGATAATAACACTCTTATCGTGTTTAACTTGGCTACTGGGGCAAACGTTTCTTGGTAGTCTATCCCATAGGATTGTGTGAATCATTTGGCTACCAACCTTGCCTTGAACCTCTCAACACTACCATCAGAGTTATACTTAACTGTAAACACCCATTTCCAGCCAACTGGTTTCTTTCCCGGTGGTAAATCTACAAGTGTCCAAGTTTTGTTGTTTTCCAGTGCCCTTATCTCTTCTTCTACTGCCATCTTCCACTTAGGATTTTGTATAGCTTCCTCTACTGTTTTTGGAATAACAATGTTGTCCACATTTCCAGTAAAAGCTTTAAATGAAGCATTTAGATTCCCATATGCTACAAATCTCTGGATAGGATGAGATGTGCATTTTCTTACCCTCTTTCTTTGAGCAATAGGTAAGTCATCAGTATTGACAATAGGAATATGAGCATTATTCTGATAAGTTTCCATACCTTCCAAGTGTTCCAAGGCTGTAGGATTAAATTCAAGCTCTCGGCAGTCTGCAGGTTGTATGGCGGTCTCTTTAGCAGGCTTCCTTCTCCTTTTGTAAACACTGAGTTCCCTTTGTTCAAGTTGTTCAGGCGGGGTGTTTTTAGGAGTCTTTGGTGTATTAGGAGAGTTCAAACAAGGTAAAATAGCAGGTTCCAAAAATTTTGTGGGTTTTGAAGAATTTACTGGTTCTAAAAAATCTGCAGGTTTTGAAAAAGCTGCTGGTTCTGAAGGTAAAACAGTAGGTAAAGGTAAACAAGGATAAAAATTATCAACAAGCTGAAATTCCCTTAAACTCTCCCCCTGAATTTCGGTTTTGGGATAAAAGGGTTGACGTTCATGAAAAGTAACATCCATCGAGGTGTATGTTTTCTTAGTAATAGGAGAGTAACACTTGTAGCCATTCTTAGTGGAAGAATACCCTAAAAATATGCACTTAATGGCTCTAGGATCGAGTTTAGTCCTAGAATGAGGATAAATATGAACAAAGACAGTGCACCCAAAAACCTTAACTGGCAGATTTGAAGAAAGTGGCTTAAAATCAAGAAAATAAGAAAGAAAGAAGTTCCTAGGAACTCTAAAATTTAAAGGTCTACTGGGCATTCTGTTTATAAGAAATGTGGCAGTAAGAATGGCTTCCCCCAATAGAATTTAGGAACATTAATAGTAAATAACAAAGACCGAACCACTTCTAATAAATGTCTATTTTTTCTCTCGGCAATTCCATTTTGTTGAGGAGAATCAACACAAGAAGTAATATGAATAATTCCATTTTCTTGAAAATAGGACCCTAGAGTTCGAGTAAAGTATTCACTACCATTATCAGAGTCTAACATACGAATGTGACTGTTAAACTGAGTTTCTATAAGATGGTGAAAATTTTTAAAAACTGCCTCAGTTTCAGATTTCTCTTTCATTAAGAAAGTCCAAGTAAGCCTAGTATGGTCATCGATGAAGGTAATAAACCACCTAGAACCGTCTATGTTTTTTTACCTTGAAGGGCCCCAAATGTCACTATGCACAAGGGAAAAAGGAGAGGATGTTTTATGTGTTGATGGAGGGTATGAGGTTTTCTTGTGTTTAACGAGTGGACAAATGTCACAAGTAAAAATATTGGGATTTTTATTAAGAAACAAACTTGGAAACATTTTTGCAAGGTAATGAAAATTAGGGTGTCCTAATCTATAATGCCATAACAAAACATTATGGGGTGAATCTGAAAGAGTAGGAAAACAAGGAATCAGAGATGAACAAGTTGACTGGGCTTGTTTATGCAGAGATTTTTGCCCTTGAAGAATGTATAGGCCACCACACAACTTAGCACTGCCAATCACCGTCCTCGAGTCCATAGCCTGAAATTCACAAACATTCGGAGAAAATTTAGATGTGCATTGTAAATCAGTTGATAATTTACTGACAGATATAAGATTGCAGGCCAATTTAGGAACATTGAGCACATTTGGCAGTATAAAATTTTCAGAAATCTGAATAGAACCACTCCCTTCAATAGATGACAAGGATCCATCAGCAGTTCTTATATGAGAAGAATATTGCAAGGGCTGAAAAGTCTGGAATAGGGACAGATCGCCCGTCATATGGTCCGATGCCCCTGAATCCACAATCCAAGATTGACAAGTACCATTGTCTGCAAAATTAGCAAAAACTGAACTACCTCTTAGGACTGTATTAGCACTAGGCGAGTCACTTTGGGTAGTCATTCGGCTAAGCAATTTCTGCAAGTCTTCAATTTGCTGATTACTGAAACAAACCCCAGTTGCAGTTGCAGCTACATGAGCAGAATTCTCCTTCTGCTGTCTCACAAATTGATTAGACCCAGAACCAATAACAGGTGTGGAATAAGTTTCAGCCATCTCGCAATATTTGGAAGAATTTTTCTAGGATCTAAAACCTAAATTGATACTATGTAAATAAGAAGTATTTGAGCAGAGAGGCAATTCTTACTCTGATTTTCTTATATTTTATTTACAGAAAACTTGGCCTTTATAAAAGCCTATGTACAAGTGTTTTACCTTAGCTAGGCTATCTCTAAATCTTTATATTTATTCACACTTTAGGATAAGAGTTAGGCTAGAGATAAAACATCTAAGAGATAAGATATACAAAAGATAATTTATCTATTTTAAACGCCTCCAATCTACAAAGAATATCATACGAACACACATTTGAGAGACTTAGGGTCAAGTTTGGACCTAGAAGGATCTAGGTTTTGAACAAACACAGTGCACCCAAAAACTTTCAGAGGAAGAGTGGAGGACATATGTTTAAAATGAGGAAAACTTGACAGAAAGACATCTCGAGGTGTTTGAAAATTTAACACTTTACTAGGCATCTGATTAACAAGGTAAGTAGAAGTTAACAAGGCTTCACTCCATAGATATTTAGGAACGTTGTGTGTAAACATTAAAGCTCGGGTTACTTCCATCAGGTGCCTATTTTTCCTCTCGGACACTCCATTTTGTTGAGGAGTATCAACACAAGAACTAATTTGCACTATCCCTTTCTCCTTGAAAAAATCACCTAAGGACTTAGTAAAAAAATCCTCTCCATTATTAGATTTAAAAATCTGAATTTTACTATGAAATTCAGTCTCAACCATTCTATAAAACCTCTCAAAGACACTAGCTACTTCTGATTTTTCTTTCAATAGTTATGTCCAAGTAGTCCTACTATGGTCATCAATAAAAGTCACAAACCATTTACTCTCAGTAATATTCTTCACTTTAGAAGGACCCCAAACATCACTATGTATAAGGGAAAAAGGTTTTTTATTAGCAAATAATTGAGAAAACAATTTTGCAAGATAGTAGAAAGTAGGGTGGCCTAACCTAAAATGCCATAACATAACATCAGACTATCCTAAGGAAGTAAAACAAAATTTAGAAGGTGAAACTGTAGAAGTTCTTGTACTGTGAAGGGCATATAAACCATTTTGCAAGCTAGCATTTCCAATCCTCTTCCTCAAGTCCAGTGCCTATAAAAAACACTCAGAATCAGTGAACTGGAAAACACAATTTAAATCCTTGCATAGCTTGCTAACAGACAACAAATTACAGTCTAGGCTAGGCACAAAAAGCACATCAAGGACTAAGTCATCAGTAAGAAACACAGAACCACTGCCTTGAATTGATGAGAAAGAACCATAAGCTATTTTAATGGAATTCTTAGAGGAGGAATTTTTAAATTGAAAAAACAATTCCCTGTTACCGGTCATGTGGTCAGAAGCACCAGAGTCCACAATCCATGCTGGTGTATTTGTAGTAGAAAGAAGTGCAGTGGACGAGGAGTTGGTCTGTTTACCTTCATTGTCGACTAAAGCCAGATTTCCTTCACTGCTCCCAGTGAATCTGCTGAACGTTTGTTGCTTGGTGAAGCCCCTAGATGTAGAACTAGTAGCTTTATTTGAGGAGGATTCCCTGGGTACCCTATTACCTGTGGCCTTCCAATCTGCTGGTTTACCATGGAGTTTCCAGCAGCTCTCTTTTAGCTGTCCTTGCTTCTTGCAGTAGTCACAAATCAATCTCCCGTGTCTGAGTTTGGGAGAAGAAGAGGTTTGAGTAACTAGTGCAGAACTGTCAAGGATAGGGGCTTCAGGAATCATGAACGATCTTCTGCTTTCTTCTCTTTGAATCTCAGAAAAAACTTCTCTGATGGAAGGGAGGGGACTGCAGCCAAGGATTCTTGATTTGACTGGATCCCAGTCTCTATTCAGGCCTTTGAGAAATTGGAAAATTCTTTTCTGTTCAATAATTTCCTGTAAAGAGCAACATATGTAGGAGTTTCCCAATCATTAGCTTCATAGAGATCTATCTGCTGCCATAGATTGGTCAAAGTAGTGTAAAATTGAGTAACACTCATCCCTTCTTGCTTCAAGGTAGAGGTTGTGCTTTCAATCCCAAACAACTCAGAGTTGTTGTTTGTACTTGAGTACGTGTCTTTAACAGCATTCCAAATCTCACTGGCAGTTTCATACAACAGAAACTGTGAACCAACTTCAGGAGACATAGTGTTTATAAGCCAGGACATAACTCTTCCATTTTCCTGAGTCCACTTTTCAAAACCCTGATCATCGGCAGAGGCTTTTTTTGTTTTCCCGGTAATATACCCTAGGGTTCCTCTCCCAGTAAGAAATATCTTAACAGATTGGGACCATTGAATGTAGTTATTGCCAACAAATCTGTGACAAATAACAATCGAACCTGTTGTTTCGGAAAAATCTGCCATAGGAACAGCAGATGGTGATGGTGACTGCATCTCGCTAGAAGTAGACTGATTATCCATTGAAAAAAGAATCTTTTTTCGATAGGATCGAATTAGACTGATACCATGAAGAAATACAAAATCTGTGTATTTTGTAAAGTCTACTCTGAATAAATCGACTCATTCATCTGATACATACATTACAGACTCTTATAGGATAGGACTTTTAGATACATTAGGAGTCCTACTAATAATTAACTTCTAACTCTAGCCTTAGGTAGATGACTCAAAATAAACTCTACTAATATAATTTAACAACAACATTAACTTTAAACCGTATAAACTCACAGATATTCCATTCTGTACCTGGTATCAAGCTGCAACTTAAGATTAACTATTAAGAAAATGCACGCAAGCATGAGATCAGTTTATTATTTGGACATTAGGACTTCTCCTTGAATAGCATAACATAGTGATCTCTGATCATTATTAGCTTCCTGATTTACATGCTCTAGTCTAAGTAGTAGAATTGAAAACTGGTCAACTTGAACATTATCAAATGTATCATTTGATTTGAAACAAACTTTAAGTTTCACAATTTAAAATTTAAATAATGAACCTTCTATTGACTAACTAGTGGAATAGAATTGTAAAGATTTCCTTAATGTGTATGATCTAGTTTTCTTACATATTCACAGGTATATTTTTATGAAAGACCAACTTCTTGGTTTTAATTACTTTCTTGAATTGTACTGTCTGAAGTTGTCATTTTTATTTATTTTTCTGATTTGACTCCTTATTACAGTTATACCTGTGGATTTGAAGCAGACCGTGCAGGTTGATAAAGATCTTCAAATCCGTGCCTACTATGCAGGACATGTAAGCATTTTAAATTCAGTTCTAAAGCATGGTTTTTATTAGCATTGTTACATATTTGTAGTGCCTATACATGTGATCCATTGGTATATGAAAGATGCACATTTATCATTGCAGATTTGCTAAGTATGTCCGTTAAATTTAATCTATTTTGATAGAGCTATCTAACTCTTAGGTCTTAAGAGGGATGTCGAGGAATCGATTGAATAATGTTGGACCACTGTTTGGGTCGAAATCATTGAGTGATTTAGCTATATTGTAGCCTATTAGGCTGAAATATGAATTCCACTGCAGTAAATAGTTCTTTCGAGCTCAGATTTTATTAATTTTTTTTAAAGAAGATAGTTCTTTGAGGCGGCATGGTTGTGTAGAGAACTTAGTGAATTATTAGCATTGATGGGATGTTGTTTTGGTTCCTTGAAATAATTATAATTTTGGTAATATGGGTGTCATGTGAGTAAATCATTGCAAATCAGGAGCAGCATTTAGTTTGAGAGGAGCAATCTAGGACCAACTAGTAAATTCTGGTATGGTTTTGACTTCAGTCCTGGCATTTGATGGTTCAATCCAATCATATATACGTATTAATGAAACCAAAGATTGTTGAGCCGGTACCGGAGTTGGAGTGAAAGCAGTGGTGACTGAAGATTGTGATGGCGGTAGGGTATGAGAGTTGAGAAGAGATGAGATTGAAGAAATATGAAACAGCAAATGAAGAGCCATCGGGAAACAGGAAAATACTATAGCATAAAACCTGAAATGCAACATCGAGTGCAAAGTATATATAGTGGATAGCTACTTGACTAATGTAAGAATTAATCAATTAACTACCATGCTAATTTGACGATATCTGTAACTAATCCAGGACAACCAAATTACAGCTCAAAATAACAATTTGCAGTAAAATAAAGAATTACTCCTTTACTATGACCATATTCTCTAATAAAGATATGATATATATATATATAAATACTACCCAAGAACTTATGGAGAACAAAGGAACTTGGTATCTCCTTTTTTACTGGATATTTTCTCGTATGCATTTACCAGTTATGGTGAGTAAGATGAATTTACCAGTTTTTACTGGATACATGTTTTCATTTCTTAGTCTTCTCCCATTTTTATAGTTCTTCACCATTCTTTACTGAGAATGATGTCAGTAATTTCTATCTAAGTGGTTAATTTTCTTTGGTCGTTGCAAGGTCATTGGGGCAGCAATGTTTTATGCAAAGGTGGGAGATGCTGCTATGGTGTACACAGGAGATTATAATATGACGCCAGATAGACATCTCGGGGCAGCTCAGATTGATAGACTACAATTGGACCTTCTTATAACAGAGTATACAAATAGAATATTTATCTTTGGTTTCATTAATAAGTTAAGTTCGGTTAGTAGTGCTTGATGAAAATTTTCCTAATTATATTCCCATAACAGGTCAACTTATGCAACAACCGTACGTGATTCAAGATATGGGCGAGAGAGGGAGTTCCTTAAAGCTGTATGTATATACTACTTTCACAATTTCAGGCTATTTTTTGGCTGCATTTATTCCACTTGTGTTACTCTCCTGATATTTAATTTGCACATTGTGACTATTTACTTGCTCTTTAGACCACTAAACTTAGAGTATCTTGTGGATTGTGTGATTGCAGAAAATTAGGGATGTAAATTCCCTAATATCAAGTTGCTATTAGTTAGCAATTATCTTCCTAATATCTTGTTAATAGCTGTAAATAAGGAATTAGATTCTTGTAATTTATTTGTAATTCCTTTTTCCTAGTTTAGACTATCTCTTGTAATCTATAAATATGGTCTTTCTTTATCAAATAAATGACAGAAATTAGAGTACTCAAACTGAGACTCTTTTCAGTACCTTTTTACATGGTATCAGTCTAATTTCTCGATCCTATCAACTCTCAACATGGTTGATATTTCTACTTCCGCTAAAATCAGTTCTGAAATAGAACAAAATCCTATTCTTGATGACACATCAGATATCTCCACCACCCAAATTACTTCCATAAAAATTCCAGAAAAATCTGCATCGAACAGTACTGCTATAATCCCAGAAGGTAGTCCATTTTTTGCGTCCATGGCTAGTACTACTGACTGTTTCGAGTGGATTGTGGATTCAGGGGCCTCAGATCATATGACTGGCAATGCCTCCCTTTTCCATACATTTCAGCCTTCATCAATCTCCTCTCAAATAAAGATTGCTGATGGCTCTTTCTCCTCCATATCAGGAAGTGGCTCTGTTAAAATATCTCCGAATTTAATACTGCAACATGTGTTATATGTTCCTAAATTAGCTTGTAATCTCATCTCAGTCAGTAAAATTTCTGCTGACCTAAAATGCACAGCTAATTTTTCACCTCTTGGTTGTAAATTACAGGCTTTGGACTCAGGGAAAGTGATTGGCAGTGCTAGGTTGTGTGGTGGCCTCTACATTCTTCAAGGGCAGCCTTCTCAAAGTGGACAAGCACACTCAAGCTCTATTTATCCTTTTCCTTGTTTTTCCAATATATCAGAATCCTCAAAAAATGTTCTTTTATGGCATTACAGATTAGGGCATCCTAGTTTTCAATATCTTGCCAAATTGTTACCACAATTGTTTATCGGTAAAAATCCTCAATCTTTTTCTTGTGAAATTTGTCCTCTTGCTAAGCATACAAAGAACAGTTATCCTCCCTCTAAATATAAAACCTCTAAACCTTTTTCCACCATACACAGTGACATTTGGGGCCCTTCCCAAGTTAAGAATATTGATGGTTCTAGATGGTTCATCATTTTTGTCGATGATCACACTAGGCTCACTTGGACATTTCTTATGAGAGAAAAGTCAGAAACTGAAAAAGTGTTTAAGAGATTTCATAGTCTAATAGAAACTCAATTTCAAAGCAAAATTCAGATCCTTCATACTGATAATGGTAGTGAATATTTTTCTAGAGCTTTGGGGGATTTTCTTCAAGAAAAGGGGATTGTTCATATAACTTCTTGTGTAGATTCTCCTCAACAAAATGGTATTGCCGAGAGGAAAAATAGACATCTGTTAGAAGTTGCTAGGTCTCTTATGTTCTCTACTAATGTGCCTAAATTTTATTGGGGGGAAGCCATCCTTACAGCTACCTTCCTCATCAATAGGATGCCTAGTAAACCTCTTAATTTTAAAACACCTAGAAATCTTTTTCTTCAATCCTTTCCTCATTTTCAGCCCCTCTCTTCCTCTATTCCAGTAAAAGTTTTTGGATGCATTGTCTTTGTTCACATTTATCCTCATTCTCGGTCTAAGTTAGATCCTAGAGCCTTAAAATGCATCTTCTTAGGTTATTCTTCTACTAAGAAGGGCTACAAATGTTACTCTCCCATAACTAAAAGAACCTATACCTCAATGGATGTCACCTTCATTGAACAAAAGCCATATTATACCAAGCATGAAATTCAGGGGGAGCGCTTAAGTGAATTCCAAGCTTTTGACATTTTTCCTATCACTAAAATTCCTACTATTATTTCTTCTGAACATGAACCCATTGTTATTACTGAAACCAATGAACCTTCCATCATTCTTAACTCCATTGAAACTACTGTCTTGGAGCCTCCAGGTACACCTCGCACACCACAAAGAACCCAACCAGAGCAACTTGAGGCCAAAGAGCTCAGTGTCTATAAAAGGAGAACAAAGCCCAATAAAGAGACCGACATACAACCTAGTAACTTCCAAGAGCTGGAACCTACTCCTACAACCTCAGAGAATCCACAAGGTATGAAAAATTCTCAAAGTATTGCTCCGACTGTGGATACTGATGATTTGCCTATTGCACAGAGAAAAGGTGTAAGGAAGTGTACAACACATCCTATTCAGAAGTTTGTGGCATATGGAAACTTAAAGCCTGCCTTTAAAGCCTTCACTTCTAGTGTTGATAACACTTTCATTCCAAAAACAATAGAGGAAGCAATGAAAGACATGAGATGGAAGAAGGCTGTTGAAGAAGAGATAAGGGCACTAGAAGACAATAAAACCTGGAAAATCACTGATCTTCCACCAGGAAAAAGGCCAGTGGGTTGCAAGTGGATTTTTACTGTCAAGTATAGATCTGATGGGAGCATTGAACGTTATAAGGCAAGATTGGTGGCCAAGGGATTTACTCAGTCCTATGGGATAGACTACCAGGAGACATTTGCTCCAGTAGCAAAGCTGAATACAGTGAGAGTTCTTTTGTCTTTGGCAGTTAACAAGGACTGGAAATTACATCAACTTGACATCAAGAATGCCTTCTTGAATGGCAATCTTGAAGAAGATGTATATATGGAAATTCCACAGGGGTTGGGATATCATTCTGACAAACAGAAAGTTTGTAAACTTGAGAAGTCACTGTATGGATTGAAACAGTCTCCTAGGGCTTGGTTTGATCTATTTGCAAAGGCTATTGTGAAGAATGGGTACAAGCAAGGCCAAACCGACCACACCTTGTTCATCAAAGAGGGATCAGAAAAGAAGAAAGCAATCCTCATTGTGTATGTTGATGATATCATCATCACTGGTGATGACAATGAAGAAATTGGAAATTTAAAGAAATTGCTTGCAAGTGAATTTGAAACCAAGGATCTTGGTACTTTAAGATACTTCCTTGGCATGGAGGTTGCAAGATCAGAAGCTGGTCTAGTAATTAACCAGAGAAAATATATCCTAGACTTGTTATCTGAATCTGGGATGAAGGGCTGCAAACCAGCTGAGACTCCTATGGAGTTCAATCTCAAACTGAAGAAGGATGTTCTTGGAAGTCCAGTTAATAAGGGATTGTATCAAAGGTTAGTTGGGAAATTAATTTATCTTTCTCTTACTAGACCTGATATATCTTTTCCTGTGAGCATTGTTAGTCAATATTTGAGTGACCCTCGAGAGGAGCATCTTGAAGCTGTCAACAGAATACTAAAATACCTAAAGATGACACCTGGCCATGGGCTAATTTTCAAGAAAACCAATGACAGATCAGTAAAAGTCTTCACTAATGCTAGTTGGGCTAGAGAACTGACAGATAGAAGATCCACCAGTGGGTACTGCACTTTTGTTTGGGGCAATTTGGTAACTTGGAGAAGCAAAAAGCAGTCTGTTGTGTCTCGGAGCAGTGCTGAAGCTGAGTATAGAGCTATTGCACTTGGAATGTGTGAGGGAATATGGTTACAAAGGTTACTTGTTGAATTGGGCTTCAGTGACTCTAAAGAGTTTGAACTATACAGTGATAGTCAATCTGCCATCAGTATAGTGAGAAATCCAGTCCATCATGATAGGACTAAACATGTGGAAATTGATAGACAGTTCATTTCAGAGAAAGTCAACAGTGGTCTGGTAAAACTGAATTTTGTTTCTTCTAAAGATCAACTTGCAGACATTCTCACCAAGACACTTCCTAGAGTAACCTTTGATGAGTTTACATGCAAGCTGGGATTATATAATATATACTCTCCAGCTTGAGGGGGAGTGTGGATTGTGTGATTGCAGAAAATTAGGGATGTAAATTCCCTAATATCAAGTTGCTATTAGTTAGCAATTATCTTCCTAATATCTTGTTAATAGCTGTAAATAAGGAATTAGATTCTTGTAATTTATTTGTAATTCCTTTTTCCTAGTTTAGACTCTCTCTTGTAATCTATAAATATGGTCTTTCTTTATCAAATAAATGACAGAAATTAGAGTACTCAAACTGAGACTCTTTTCAGTACCTTTTTACATATCTGTTCCACATGCAGTTGACTTCTATGTGTTATCTTGCCTCAACTATGTTATTTTGATAGTATTTTCTTATTTTATTTTAGTTGTTCCTTTTTGAGGGAACACCGGGTGGGGACAGGAAGTTTTAATCAGTTGTGAATACCGTGGTATTAGTCGCTTGCGTACAGAGGATGGTAACTAGATAACTTAGTGCTCTTAGATGCATAATTACTTCACTTGAAGAATGAGCTTAAGTGAAGATTTTGTAAACTGGAGGTTAGTAGTTGGTCTCCGAAGTACATGTCTATTCTAGAAACTTCATTTGTGATCGACTAGAGAGAGAGATGTTAAAGTCTGATGATTTCATTTGACCCGAGCATGTTCTATTTGGAGATTCCTTATTTTAGAGCTTCCAACTTTCAAGGATTAATATATTTGTTTTAGGTTTGTGCCTTTTATTTTAAAGTTACACCCTATGGGATTGATTTTCTTCCTTTTTGTTCTATTTATTTTGAGGGTGGGGTGGTGGTGGTTCTTTTCAGGTTCATAATTGTGTTGCTGCTGGAGGAAAGGTGCTTATTCCAACTTTTGCTCTAGGAAGAGCTCAGGTATATATGTAGATCTTATATATATATAGGGTTAGGATCCACTTACACATAATGTAAAACTATGAGTTTTACACGTTTTTTGGATCGTTGGATGGGTGAAATGGATGGCTAAGATTAACTCCTTACTTTTTTTCCCAAGTGGTAATCTTCACATATACTACTGTTAATCTTAGCCATCCATTTCACCCATTCAACAATCCAAAAAGCGTGTAAAACTTAAAAACTTTTACACTGTGTAAATGGATCCTATCCCACATATATATATATATATATATATAGTACCTATGATTTATTTGGCTATTAAAATGATTTAGTTGGTAGCAAAAGTTCTAACTAGTATAGATTATTGGGGGCATGCTAACCAATAGTTGTTCAAAGTTGCTTATCAAATGGCCACTAAGCATGAGGGAAACAAGTTCAAAAAATCCACTCCACTGAATCGAATCAGTTTTCTTTTAACACTTTTGTTGATTTATAAAGGAGTCAATAAATCAACCAATCTGCATATCTTTTAAAAAATAGTATTCCAAATTCAATCTGCTTACAGTTATTGGTCATTTTTTCAACTTCAACATTTATGCTGTTGACAGTTGTAGATGCCTTCATGTTGAATATTTTATACTGTATAACTTGATCTGTGGATTAATATCAAGTTCGTACGATTATCACATAGGAACTATGTATACTTTTGGAGGATTACTGGGAACGCATGAATCTAAAAGTTCCTATCTACTTCTCAGCAGGTTTGATCCATCTTTTGTGTTTAACTTTTTGCATCATTGGTTTTTCTTTTTCTTCTTATCATATTGTCTTATTATAACGATTTTCTGCTGATGAGTCGGATTTATCATGTTTCAGGTTTGACCATCCAAGCCAATATGTACTATAAAATGCTTATTAACTGGACGAGCCAGAAGATCAAGGAGACATATGCCACACATAATGCATTTGATTTTAAAAATGGTACAACGCTGAAATAATGATTAATGAGTCCCACCGGTTTACTTATTTCCTTGTTCCTGCCATTGATAAGTTTCTTTTGAGAAGTTAGTATCCGTGGTGGAGTTAATGATGTTGAACAGAGGGGGCAGAGTTGGGGACAAAACATGGATCAAAAGTTGAAATAGGAAGTCTTTATAGGAAACGACAGTCAAACCCTAACATAAACACAAAAGGCTTAATATACCTTTTAATTTCCTATATATATATTCTTGAATTGAGGAGGCAGAATCTGAGAGCTTGAAGGTGTTAAAAATTAGAAGTTCCTTTTGGTATTGAAGAATAGCATAAAGCAAGGAAATTGAAAGTTGCTTGAGCTATTTCTTTGTAACACAATTTTCATTTTGCTGTTGTTTTAAGGTTATAAATTATCACTGAAAAATGAAGTGGTACAGCGACTTGCATGAATACTAGGGTTAACTTTTAGGAAGGAAGAGAAATTATCTTGTATAATAGTATTTCATCTACTACTCTTTTGTTGCAGTTCGGAACTTTGACCGTTCTTTGATAAATGCTCCTGGACCTTGCGTTCTCTTTGCTACACCTGGTATGATTGTTGGTGGGTTTTCACTTGAGGTTTTTATGCAATGGGCGCCTTCGGAAAACAATCTCGTGACATTGCCTGGGTATGGCCTTCTTATACATCATCAAGCTTGCATTATAATGCTAGTATTGGTACTTCTATAACATGAAACATAAGGAAAAGAAGAAGAAAAAACTATCTTATGTCAATTATCTGTGAATTTCTTTTGCTCTAATTTTTCTCCTTTTGTAGGTATTGTGTGGCCGGAACGATAGGCCATAAGTTAATGTCCGGTAAACCAACCAAAATTGATTTGGACAAGGACACCCAAATCGATGTCCGATGCCAGGTTGAATCCCCCTTCCTAAAAGTTAGAATTATCCCATTTTCATTCTTCAACTTTTCGTTTCATCTTTTGCCAGCTTGTTTCGTTTCTGCATTCATCTTCTTATTCTGAAGTTTTCTTTCTTTTTCTTTTTCAAATATATTTGACTTAGCATTTTAATCCGGCCCCTCTGTTAATTAAAAAAGAACATCATTTATATGCATTTTAATTCGTATTGCAGATTCATCAGCTATCTTTCAGTCCTCATACCGACGCCAAAGGGATTATGGATCTTGTCAAATTTCTCTCACCGAAACACGCTATTCTTGTACATGGTGAGAAACCGAAAATGGCTACTCTTAAAGAAAGGATTCAATCTGAACTTGGGATCCGGTGTTATTTTCCGGCAAACAATGAAACGGTGACCATTCCTTTGACACAATATGTGAAAGCAGATGCATCAAATACCTTTATCCGGAGTTGCTTGAATCCGAACTTCAAGTTCTCAACATGTAGTTCAGTAGATAATTCTTATTTGGATTCAAACGAATCGAAGGCTGTTTCAAGGCTTTCTGTAAGTGATGATAGAGTTTCCGAAGGTATCTTAGTTGTCGGAAAAGGCAAAAAGGCAAAGGTTATACACCAGGATGAGCTTCTGAATACATTCGGAGAAAAAAAGCATGAGATTCAGTTTGCTTATTGTTTCCCGATGCATATGACCAGAACAGAAGACATCCCATCTGCTTCCGATTTGCTTCGCGGTCTTGAGAAATGCACTCTGATCAGTCGATTATCAACGATACTATCGAACGAACTTTCCGGAGGTAATATCCTGGATTTGGGGGAACAACTTCAAGTAGAATCATTCCGTGTATCCGTTTGCTCGTCGGACAATTGCCCTCATAGACTATCCGGCAGTTTTCAGAACAATTCGGAATTGGTTTTCTTTTGTTGCTGTTGGTCAGTGGCTGATGAAAAACTTGCATGGAAAATCATTTCAATCATGAAAGGTTCTACTTTACAAACGACTTGAAGATGTTGAGCAACGGAGTCGAAGCGAGTTCTAGGGTGAGTATCAGAATTCCGATATACGAGTATGTTTAAATTTTTTAGAAGTTCTTTTAATCTGTTTGGATTAAGGTTAAAGTGTATAAAATTTTGATTAATTTAAATGATTTTTAGGGATTTAATTCTGGAATGTGTTCGGTGAGAATGTTACTCTACAATATTTGATATATAGGAGTATTAAAAAAATATTGATTAAAATCTTAACGAGTGATTTTCAGTTAAAAATGATATTTTTTTAAGATATTTGAATTCGAACATGTGTGTACAATATGTATATGTCTTGTCAA
Organism: Hibiscus trionum; assembly: GCA_030270665.1. Classification (NCBI taxonomy): domain Eukaryota; kingdom Viridiplantae; phylum Streptophyta; class Magnoliopsida; order Malvales; family Malvaceae; genus Hibiscus; species Hibiscus trionum. The sequence continues at coordinate 1,870,159 of BSYR01000050.1, forward strand.
AGGATTGAGAAAAAACATGAATATATAATTTAATATTAAAATCAATATTTAAACAATTAATTAGTATATGTTCATATAATACACACATCTTGCAGACATTAAAATTGAACTCTTGGAACACTCGTTGGGTTCTAATCGACAAATTTTTAAAAACTCTACTTGTATCATATAATATGAAAATAAAAAATTAAATAAATATAACACACGTGTTAAACCCCCACCTTAATGTGTTATTTATGGTATAATAATTCATACTACTATCAAGATTATGTTTGGTTTGCTACTTTGATTTAGCTTTGCCGCCTTGTTGAGAACAATGGCTCGCAGGCTTTGTTCCCGCCTTTTCTTCTTCAGAACGCCGAAACCCTGTTGGCTGCCTGTGCCACCACATCCATTTTCAAGGTCAAAATTCACATCTCTTTCCATGTATAATTTTTCTCTTCGATATCTGAATTTTAAATGAAAAACAAAAAAGGGTGAAAACCCATTTCGTTTGCAGGTCAGAATCTCTTCTAAATACACTGCTAGGCTCTTCTACAAGTCATCTTAATGGCGGGTTTTACCCGAATTTTCAAGGTAAGGTTCCTCCTCAGACGTGTAAATTTTCATTTTCCTGATACCCATTTTCTTTCATGATTTTATCTCTTGAATGCATGTGAAGAAAGCCATTAACTGCTGCAGATATAGAATGCAGTCAATGTGTTTGTAAAAAGTATTATTAGAAAGTATTTATATTCATTTTCATGTAAAATGTCATTTTTCTGAAACCCATTTAATGGATTCTATCTCTTGAATGCATGTGAAGAAGCCATTAGTCTTTGGTTTGGATAGTTGTTTTGAATTAGGCGCGAATATGGAATGTAGTCAATGTGTTTGTAAAAGTACTAACAGAGAGAAGAAGCTTGAGGATTTTTCAGTTGACCCTTTTTACTTTGTAGATATTGTTCATATTGTGTTTCTCTTGTGAGGTTGACATATGATAGGTTCAAATATGGTTTTTGCTGTTTTTTTAATTGATTTTTAGATATATTTATTGTGAAGAACTATGACCCTTAATCCAGAGCTTCAGCGTGGATTCATTGTTTAAAACGACTAAATTTTGATTAATTCGGTTCGGTTTAGTCATTGTTGAAAATTGGTTTTTCCGGTTATCGTCCTTTAAAATTGATAGCCTAAGCTGGTATAATTGGTTTTCGAAACTTTGAAATTAAACAAACCGAACAGAAAGAATGCTCATCCCTGTGTTGTTGAATGTTTGCCAGTATTGCGATCATATGCTCATGAAGGGCGTAAACATTATGATCTCTTTGGGAGCAAACCACCAGGCGATGAAGATTTCAGGAAGACCTGGCAGAAAGAGATGGATGAAGATGAGACCCTATGGACTGGCAGCGAAGATGAAAATGATCCCGAAATCGTTGAAACTGATTCCAAAACCGACCAAAACCGTCTGGAAAGAGAGATACGGAAAGCCAGACAGCAGGCCAAAGATCATTCAGAGCTAATCGATGCCGATGACAGTGATGAGTTAAGAAGCATATGGTCTGGAAGTGATGACGAAAAGACGTTATGGACTGGTAGTGAAGGCGATGACGATGATGACATTCCAACAGAACCTTACCCTAATGAAGCTAGCGATAAGTACATCGATAAACTCTTCGAGTTTGAGGAAAAACCAAAGTACAGGACAATCTCGGAGCTCCTGAAATCCGAGAAAGAACCCGAGGAGCTATCACCGGGTAAGAAAGCAAGGAAACTAGCAGTAGAGAATGCGTTGAAGAAACTCAAGAAAGGACCGGATGGGCGATATACAAATGTTTGGGAAGTGATGAGCGATATCGACATTTTAATAGGAGCATTTGAGAACATAGTTTCGGGGCCGGAATATGAGGAGCTTCGAAAAGGAGGACCTAAAAAACTGAACATGGAGTTTTTCAAGGATATTCAAGCACGAATGAGGGATCCGAACTATAAGTTCTCGCCGGAGTTGAAGTTGAAACCAAAGAGCAAGCTGGTTCCGAAAAAGAAATGGCAGAAGACACAGTCTAGGCGTAGGAAAGCTCAAAAGCGTTAGCCAACACAGTTTAATTGCGTTTACCTATGTATTACTTGTGACTCGGCTTTGAATCGAGGTTTTATGAATTCCCGCTAGTCTGGTTCGGTCCGAATACATATTTAAATAGTAACTTTTTTATTTAAATTTAATATAAAAACATGTTTATATTTTTAATATTATTTGCAATAGTGAATTACTGAATTTAGCTTGGGGGTGACTACTGACTTGTGCTCGACTTGACCTAAGTTTGTGCAAGGAGAAAAAAAATGGATCTTGGTTTGATTCATGGATGTCTTTAGTATTGTTGTAATTTGGTTTATACTTTATATACTGAGATAACAATTCAAATTGTGGATTCGAATATTTGTAGGTATTTGATTTTTTTTGTGGATTCAAATAATATTTAGATTCAAATGTTATCATCAGTTGCAGATTTAAAATGGATACAAATATACTTTATTAGAGTTGTCTAGAGTAAGCACATTTGGCCGGTTGGCCAAATAATTTATATATTTTTTCATTTAATAAAAAATTCATATTAATATATATTTTATATTTTTTTTATAATGATCACTGAATTTTTATTAAAAAATTATAGAAATATTACAAGTACAACGCATTTAGAAGAGAGAATAATGAGGGTTAATCCACTAAAATCTCTTACAAACCCAAAAGTACAAAAAAAGTGAATACGTTCATAGAGAATATCATACAATCAAAATCTAGAAGCCTTCCTGAATCTTCTTGTCTTTATCTAATCGAGACGCATAACGGGGTGAAGAAAGAGTGATAAGCGACCTAAATTATCAGGCAAAATGTTCTGCTACTCAGGACTGATTATATCGGCAAAAAACCATCATTCGAATGGGGATCTAATTTTTTATGACCACTGATAGAATCATAATCAGAAACTAGAGTCGTTAATTTTTTTTGTGTGAGCACCAAACGACTGGTACGGTATGCTAAAATCATGCCAAAACGATAGATGAAACGAAACCACAAAAATAAAGAAAAACGTGCCACAAAGGCAGAGATTCTTATTAAAAATATGAAAATAAAACGAGAAAATATTAAATTCGGTAGTCGACAACCAATATTATGACCGGTAGCTGACTATCGACTAAGAAGACAAAAACAAAAGAAGATTGCGACGCACTCTAATTTGCAGAGAAGAAGAAAAGTTGTTAGGGTTTATTTTTGGGCTTTTAAAAACAAACGGCTTAAAAGCCGACTAAATACAAAACAGGAAATTAAGGCCATTGAATTTAAAAGAAAACAAAGGATATATGGTTACCCGGTGAACTGGTAACCCTTTTATGATGATATATTTGACATATATTGAAACGGAGCGGGAAAAAGAAATCTAAAACTTAGGGCATCGAAACCAAGAGGACGAAGGCATTATATCCATCAACCAAGGAAGGAAATTCGTGGAGGAAATTCGTGGAGGAGATTAGGTTCAACACTGATTTGGAGGTTAGTTCTTGCTTCTTGCTTCATTTATTTTCGTTTGTTTATGATTTGAGCGAAACCACATTGCAAATGATGAAGGATTTTGATTAAACCGTTTGAATGTTCTTCCATAAAAATTTCTTTTTACTTTATAATGAATATTGTAGAGGAGATTGGATTGGAATAAGGAATTATTAGGCTTTAGGGTTATTGGCAGTTTAGGGTTCTGCTGCAATAAACAAATAATATCAGTTAAATTAAAATAGAAAGTAGGAACAAAGATAACAATAGTTAAAAGAAGTGTTGAACACTTTTATTAACTAGATTAGAGGCTTGAATAACTCGTTGACTTTCTTCTTGAATAACAAAAGAAACAAGGTTAAATAATTCAGTGATGTTTCAGTTGGGAGTGATAAATGTTAGAAATGTAAAGTAGATTGGATTGGAAGAAGGAATGTTTAGGTTAGTTAGTGCTAGTTCCTTCAATTTTCTCCTTTTTAATTATAGTTGATAAGGTACGAAAATGTGAAAGAAATATTGTCGAGGAGATTGGATTGTAAGAAGGATTGTGTTGAAATTCATGTAATGGTTATGATTGTTGGTTGAGATGGTTCTTGTTTTTTGGTTAAAAAAGTGGTTTGCATATGCTCTACAGCTCTAGTATTGAATGTGTTGGAAGGATGTGATTGTTTCTTAAGATCAAATAGGTGATTTAAAGTAGTATGTAATTTTGGGAAATGAGTTTTTATTACACATAGTTGAAAGCAATATTTCTTGGTTGATAGTATTTGTCGAACTTGAGAACGAAACAAAAACCTTCAAATATCATTACTTTTGAATGGAAAATTTAACCATAGGTAGTATTTGCATGAAAGTTTAGGTTTTTAGACATATTCTTATAATTAGTTGGCAAGTATTTATACTTTGCTAAAACTGAAATGTAGCTTTCATATGTCAATGTAAATAGGTGAAATAGAACAAATCCTTGGAATTCATATGCAAAATCCTAGTCGTGAAGTTCAGATTTTGGAGAAGTGTCATCAATTTTGCCTTTCAACGTTCTATCTTTGATTATTTTAGGTACACGTTGCAGACAATGGAGCATAAGAAGAAGTCCGATAAAGGGGAGGCTAAGGCACATAAGATATGTACACCATATTTTCATTTCTAGTAAGTTAAAGTTGAATGTATATAGAATTGTCTAATTTATTAAACATGAGTTGCATAAGCTAACAGTGAAATTTTGTTTTACAGTAAAAGAGAATGTAAACGTTTGGAGGGGGAAGAAGAAAATGAACAACCGTGTAAGTGTGTTGTGTAATGGTTTGTTAAGTGTACATGATATTTGTATTGGACTAATTGTGAGAGTAATACAAGAAAGAAAAGCATTGGGTTTGAGGTGGAAGCAGATGAGTGAAGATGACAAGGAGCCTTATGTACAAATGTTCGAGGAGCAGAAGCAGGCTCTGGCTGAATGGAAAGCCTCCAATGTAAAGGAAATTGTAGTTTCTGAAAAAGACAAAAAGGTAAGTGAATTTTTGAAATTATTTATGGAGAAAAAGATGAAAATGTCCTAACATAATGTATATTCGTGTAACAATCAAGTAATTTATGTTTGTATGAAATGTTGTAGGAGATATCTTCAAGATGTAGCCTCATTAAGCTGTCAAATGTGTTTGAAGACATGAGGAAGTTGAATATTAAGGGTATTGTTCATGAGTTAGGGTTTGGTCCGTTAATGGAAATGAAACCGAGAGCAATTCATCGCGGCCTATGTCGCACTTTAGTAGAGAATTTTGATGTCCAGAGCTCGATGATGGAATTTGATACATAAAATTCCAATGTTGGTGGAAGATGTGGAGGCTGTTTTGGGTTTGAGGAATGAAGGAGTCGATGTTGAAATTGGAACAATAAATGCTAATGCAAAAGAAATGGCATCGAAGTACAGAATAAGGAGGGATACCACAGTGAAGGAACTTGAGGAGGAGATACTTAGCGGTGCTTTTGAGGGAGACGAGTTGAGAGCTCGTGTTCTTCTTTTCATTGTTGGTGTTTTTATAAGTCCAAATGCGAACTTGATGCCTTCCTCGGAACATTTGCGGTTATTGTGCCTAGCGGGGTTGAAGGGAAATCTCAATTGGTGCAAATATGCATATGAGAGGTTACTTGATGGAGTAGAGAAGTGAAAAGTTCATGGTGGGTTGGCATACATGACCGGATGCATCGCGATATTAGAGGTAATATATGTTTAAAAGTATGTTTTGTTTGAACGAAGTAGTTGTTTCATGTGATTGAGTTTATTGAGTTTTATTATAATGTTTTGATTAATAATAAATGTAGGTGAGTTTATTTGATTTTTGTAGTGGAGTCGCGAGCAGAAGAGTTGTTGCCGCTGATGGTCGCGGTCGCATACATGCTTGGGGCAACAAGAAGGAAGTAAGGAAGATTGTAAACAGCCTCAAGGAAGAAAGGCATCCAAAAAAACCCAAGGTAAGCGGGTTAAACGATTTGGTATTATATAGGATGTTGTGGTTATTTGAAATGATTTACTGATGATGTTTGCAAGTACTTGGGTATGATGATGAGAATGTGGAAGGGGAAGAAGGGGATCGAAACAATGAAACAAATGATGTGGTTATGGAGATGCTGCAGACTGTACTATTAGAGTTGGGTGGAATAAAAGATAGTCTGCAAGCCCGTGTGGAGAAGGAAAAAGAATTCGAAGAGAGTATAAGGGAATTGAAGGAGGAATGCAAGAATTTAAATGCCAACATGATAGAATTGCAGAAGTCATTGAGGAAATATGATGGAGAACTTGTTGTTGTTCAAGAAGAAGAAGAAGTGGTTGACAAAGAGGAAGTCATAGAGTCTGATCCGAACCAAGGACTTGATATTGACGAGGACCCATTGATGGACGACGATGTCGAGTGGTTGAATGAAGAATCCGTTGCTGTCCCGAAAACAAAGAAAAAGGTATAAGCATTATAAGTTATTTTGATCAATGTTTCATCAAGTTAAGGTATGAGATTATTGTTGTTGATATTGTTTGTGTTAACTTGTAGGGAAAGACAAGAGCAGTAGCTACTACAAAGGTTAGTGGCAAAGGAATAAGAGTAGGAATCAGAAGTCGGAACATGAATAAAGTCAGCCATTGAAGGAAGTTTGATGTGGACAATGTTTGGTTTAAGTAGGATTTGTTTAGAACATTATATGCTCTGTTTGATTATGCATAATGGGTGAAATTCGTATGTTATTCAAACTAATTGTAGGGGTTCAATAATTACTTAGGTTTTTTAATAAAATTTAATTCGTTGAACATGCAGTACTTATTTGTGTTATTAAGTATTGAACAACAAATGTGTAAGCATTGCAGATACTGACGTACGTGCAAGTACCGGAGGGAGTAGGCGTGTCAACGAAAAACACTTGCGACTATATATGGAATACGCCATTGCGTGAAGGGTAAGCAATATGAATCTGAAAGTATGCTACAATGATGTTATTATGTTCAATATAAGTTGTAAGTTTTTTGTATGGGTGTAGTGAAGTCATTGTAGATTTTGGCCACTCATATTTGTCTATAAGCGATGCAGATACGATACGACTAGGAAGTTGGGTCGGTTCAATGGTTAGTAGGTTTTACTATTCCTTTTAAGCATTTTGCAGCATATTTGAAGAAATTTAGTATGATAGTTGCTATATGTTTTGTTTATGGTTTAGGTTATAAATGTTGTTGGTTTTACAATTGTTGATGAAGATAAAATGAAGCAATCTAAAACAAGGAGAGGGTACTTCCCGTGTACATTGAGTGTAAGTTTAATATTAAAAAATCTTATGTCTATTATGAACAAATGGATGTGGTTTTGTAAGGATACATGGTTAATAATAAATGATGTATTGTAGTCTCAGCTTCTGGAAGGGATAAATTGTCACATCCCAAAAACCGGTCTAGTCGGAATTAAATTCCAGTGACCGAATATTTTATCGATTGAATAATTTATTCGATCTTATCTAAACCAATAAATATTATTCGGGTTAATTTATGATAGTTTATTATTATTATTATTATTATTATTATTATTATTATTATTATTATTATTATTATTATTATTATTACAATTATTATGGTCAAGGCAAAATGAGTGTGGCAATTTGCCACCATTTTGAGCAATAAAAAAATTGGCCACCAAAGTGGACATTAATTCAAAGGGGGTGGCCGGCCAAATGCTATAAATAGGAGGGGAAGTGATTGGGATTTTCATGGCAAAGAAAGAAAGAAAGAAAGAAAGAAATTAGTAGGATAAACATACGATCCAATATTTGATTGGTAGTCCGATATTTTCGATATAGTAATATCGAATTTCTGCCGACGACGGGGTAAGCTCAAATCTCTAGTTAGTTTAAGTTTCGGTATCGAGTTGATTAATATTTTTACATATATTCGATACTGTCTTATAGATTTTAATTAGTTTTTATTAATTATCATGGTACACGAGGTAGATTCGGAACAACCGTCAAGCCCAAGAAATAAAAATAAAGTACCGGTCTATCAAGGTGAGTGAAACAAATTAGAGTTGAGATTAGAGTCTCAACTACCTTTAATTTGATGTTAGTATTTATATTAAGCATGAAATTGGATTATTAAAGGTTGGTAAAAGATAAGGGTAGAAAGAATAAAGAAATTCGAATTTATAAACTGTCATGTAGAAAACTGCATTTTTGAGCATGTTAGAGTCATTTCTGGAAAAAGTGTTCTTCTACAAAGTTGTAGAGGACAAAATTTTACATGAAATAGAGGTATGATTTGCTCAAAAATGTTAAGTATAAGTCTCTGAATTGTTCTTAGAATTTACGGGACTGAAACTGAATAAAATTGGAATCTGCTGGGCTAAATTGTGAAATTCGAAATGTTTAGGGGGTCAAAATGGTGTTAATAAATTCTGAAAATTGATGATTAGAACAGGGGATTCATGAAATGAATTAAATTAAATGGCCAAGCTTGAATTAAGTCTCAATTGGTAGGTTAAAACCATTTAGATCACATATAGTATTATTAAAGAATAAAATGGGACTGTTTTGTGAAAATTGATAAATTAAGGACTTACATGTCCTATTTTTGAGGTTGCTGGATTATAAAAATAATGTTATAAGATTAGTATAAACGTGGTTAAAAGCTCAATATTAATAGTGTAGTGAAACATAGGTTATAAATGCACTAAAGTCACAAATCGAGCATAGACAGATTAGGTTTCTGAAAATGCCTTATGTTCAAGTAATAAACTGTATTAATAGGGAAATGATAAAATTATGTGTCATACGTGGTTGTAAAGGTGTATTTATAATCTTTCCAGAATGGTAAAGAACTCCTTATTTGGAGTTGTGAGTAAAAAGATATGAATTTTTGAGTAAGTAAAGGTCATGAAAACAGGGTAACAGTTTGCCCCTAAATCTGCATCAACAACGACTTTAGAAATTCATTATAAATTGTATAAGAAGAATTAAAAGTTATAATTTATATGGTTTAAAAGATTATTCAGTCTAGTTTCGTTTAAAACAAACGAAATCAGATTTTGAGTTATAGAACATTTTATATAAATATTTCTTTGAGGACAATGCAAACTGCCTAATGTACTAAATGATATATTTCTTTAATGTTTGGTTAGAAAAAAATGTAGAAATGAAGGAAACCACAAAATTGGAGAATAAGGAAAATGTCTCTAAGCTTGGATCAAGGTGAGTGTGGATGCATTTGTCTCGGGTGACGCGGTGTCATTCCGATCATTGTTTTTATATGTGAGTGTGGATGCATTTGTCTCGGGTGACACGGTGTCATTCCGATTTTTGTTTCTATGTTCTGATATGTGAGTGTAGTTGTGTCAAGGGATAGGCTCGGTGCCTTCACGTTGCATTATTTATGATTATGTTTGCATTTGTTAAGGGCTCACGTAGAGCAACTATGCGAATGACAAATTTGGTAAGTGCCTTGCATTTCTTTGATATGTTCGAATATGACTACGAAATGCTACATGATATGGAGCTACGGCTCATCTTGTTATTTCATATGATATGATATGAAAATCATGGACTATGTGAATTTGTGTGTATTTATGGACGTTGGATACAATTGGCATGCCATAGGATTATTCGAGCTCACCATGTAAGGGAGGACTACGGTCCAGGGCTACGGCCTATATGTGGGAGATAAAAGGATGGAAGTGTAAGGGATACATGGAGCTACGGCTCAGGGCTACGGCTCATTTATGATTCATGATATGGTGTACAGGGAATCCGCGTATCCAATAGTACCAGTATATTATGTGTTTGATACGTTATGCTATGTTATGATCATGATATGATATTATGTTTTGTTATGAATATACATGGAGCTACGGCTCAGGGCTACGGCTCATTTATGATTCATGATATAGTGTACAGGGAATCCGCGTATCCAATGGTACCAATATATTATGTGTTTGATACATTATGCTATGTTATGATCATGATATGATATTATGTTTTGTTATGAATATACATGGAGCTACGGCTCAGGGCTACGGCTCATTTATGATTCATGATATAGTGTACAGGGAATCCGCGTATCCAATGGTACCAATATATTATGTGTTTGATACGTTATGCTATGTTATTCTCATGATATGATATTATGCGTTGTTATGAATATAAAGTATGACATGTTATTGCATTATGATCATTTTTGGAAGCATGCTACATGACATAACATGTTCATTCATTGTCATTGGCTACCTCACTTAGACTATGTAAGTCTAATGCATTCATTGCATAACATTTCAGGTTAAGGAAAGTAACAGATCGAGATCGAGATTAGTTGGAAGGTTGGCAAGTCACTACAATTAAAGAGTAATGTGTTTTGTCCTTATGAACTCCTAGTATGGTGGCAAAGTAGTTAAAGTAATTATACTAATCTTGTGGGCCTACTATTGTGAAATTTTGCATATGTTTTGTATAAGGTTTTAAAAGCTATATTGACTATTGAGTTAGTAATAAAATTGACATAATTGGTATTAAAATATTGATTAAAGGACTCTAAGATTTTTGTGAGTTGTTAGGCTCATTTAAATATGTAAAGAATTTTAGTAAGATAAATCAAAAAAGAAATAGATTTGAATACTTTACAAAATAGTCACTAAACATTACATCGTTTAATCAGATAGGTAAATGACCTCCGTTAGTAATGAGATTTTACAAGCTAATAACTAGTAAGTTTAATTTCAGTATAATATCACAAATTTCAGATAAGGAACCCTAATTTTTAAAAATTACAAATTAGTCCCTGAGTTTGAAAAAGTTTAAAATTGACCCCAATTCAAGTAAGTTGTTAATAAGTTAAGTGTTAAGTCTTAAAAGAGATTAATAAAATATGACGAAATGATTTTTGAACTTTGGAATAAGTTCTGATCTCTAATATGTTATGTCACTAAAAGATTTATGTCTCCGATCTCCGTTATATTTTTCGGTAACGCTCTCCGACCCGGTTCTCTACCAGGCCGGGAAGGGGGTGTTACAGTAGTGGTATCAGAGCTAGAGTTTAGTCGGTTCTGGACTAAACTTAAGTATGTTTGTATTATGTGTTAAGTTACTTTGCCACCTAGGAGTTATTCTGTTGTGTATTGTGACTTGCCGAATAATCTGATCTCTTTATGTTTAGATGTCTAAGTTCAGTCAAGCTCGTATAGATGAGCATATTCTTGTCGGAGAAAATTCGAGGACGAATTTTCTTTAAAGGGGGAGAGAGTTGTCACATCCCAAAAACCGGTCTAGTCGGAATTAAATTCCGGTGACCGAATATTTTATCGATTGAATAATTTATTCGATCTTATCTAAACCAATAAATATTATTCGGGTTAATTTATGATAGTTTATTATTATTATTATTATTATTATTATTATTATTATTATTATTATTATTATTACAATTATTATGGTCAAGGCAAAAGGAGTGTGGCAATTTGCCACCATTTTGAGCAATAAAAAAATTGGCCACCAAAGTGGACATTAATTCAAAGGGGGTGGCCGGCCAAATGCTATAAATAGGAGGGGAAGTGATTGGGATTTTCATGGCAAAGAAAGAAAGAAAGAAAGAAAGAAAGAAAGAAAGAAATTAGTAGGATAAACATACGATCTAATATTTGATTGGTAGTCCGATATTTTCGATATAGTAATATCGAATTTCTGCCGACGACGGGGTAAGCTCAAATCTCTAGTTAGTTTAAGTTTCGGTATCGAGTTGATTAATATTTTTACATATATTCGATACTGTCTTATAGATTTTAATTAGTTTTTATTAATTATCATGGTACACGAGGTAGATTCGGAACAACCGTCAAGCCCAAGAAATAAAAATAAAGTATCGGTCTATCAAGGTGAGTGAAACAAATTAGAGTTGAGATTAGAGTCTCAACTACCTTTAATTTGATGTTAGTATTTATATTAAGCATGAAATTGGATTATTAAAGGTTGGTAAAAGATAAGGGTAGAAAGAATAAAGAAATTCGAATTTATAAACTGTCATGTAGAAAACTGCATTTTTGAGGATGTTAGAGTCATTTCTGGAAAAAGTGTTCTTCTACAAAGTTGTAGAGGACAAAATTTTACATGAAATAGAGGTATGATTTGCTCAAAAATGTTAAGTATAAGTCTCTGAATTGTTCTTAGAATTTACGGGACTGAAACTGAATAAAATTGGAATCTGCTGGGCTAAATTGTGAAATTCGAAATGTTTAGGGGGTCAAAATGGTGTTAATAAATTCTGAAAATTGATGATTAGAACAGGGGATTCATGAAATGAATTAAATTAAATGGCCAAGCTTGAATTAAGTCTCAATTGGTAGGTTAAAACCATTTAGATCACATATAGTATTATTAAAGAATAAAATGGGACTGTTTTGTGAAAATTGATAAATTAAGGACTTACATGTCCTATTTTTGAGGTTGCTGGATTATAAAAATAATGTTATAAGATTAGTATAAACGTGGTTAAAAGCTCAATATTAATAGTGTAGTGAAACATAGGTTATAAATGCACTAAAGTCACAAATCGAGCATAGACAGATTAGGTTTCTGAAAATGCCTTATGTTCAAGTAATAAACTGTATTAATAGGGAAATGATAAAATTATGTGTCATACGTGGTTGTAAAGGTGTATTTATAAGCTTTCCAGAATGGTAAAGAACTCCTTATTTGGAGTTGTGAGTAAAAAGATATGAATTTTTGAGTAAGTAAAGGTCATGAAAACAGGGTAACAGTTTGCCCCTAAATCTGCATCAACAACGACTTTAGAAATTCATTATAAATTGTATAAGAAGAATTAAAAGTTATAATTTATATGGTTTAAAAGATTATTCAGTCTAGTTTCGTTTAAAACAAACGAAATCAGATTTTGAGTTATAGAACATTTTATATAAATATTTCTTTGAGGACAATGCAAACTGCCTAATGTACTAAATGATATATTTCTTTAATGTTTGGTTAGAAAAAAATGTAGAAATGAAGGAAACCACAAAATTGGAGAATAAGGAAAATGTCTCTAAGCTTGGATCAAGGTGAGTGTGGATGCATTTGTCTCGGGTGACGCGGTGTCATTCCGATCATTGTTTTTATATGTGAGTGTGGATGCATTTGTCTCGGGTGACACGGTGTCATTCCGATTTTTGTTTCTATGTTCTGATATGTGAGTGTAGTTGTGTCAAGGGATAGGCTCGGTGCCTTCACGTTGCATTATTTATGATTATGTTTGCATTTGTTAAGGGCTCACGTAGAGCAACTATGCGAATGACAAATTTGGTAAGTGCCTTGCATTTCTTTGATATGTTCGAATATGACTACGAAATGCTACATGATATGGAGCTACGGCTCATCTTGTTATTTCATATGATATGATATGAAAATCATGGACTATGTGAATTTGTGTGTATTTATGGACGTTGGATACAATTGGCATGCCATAGGATTATTCGAGCTCACCATGTAAGGGAGGACTACGGTCCAGGGCTACGGCCTATATGTGGGAGATAAAAGGATGGAAGTGTAAGGGATACATGGAGCTACGGCTCAGGGCTACGGCTCATTTATGATTCATGATATGGTGTACAGGGAATCCGCGTATCCAATAGTACCAGTATATTATGTGTTTGATACGTTATGCTATGTTATGATCATGATATGATATTATGTTTTGTTATGAATATACATGGAGCTACGGCTCAGGGCTACGGCTCATTTATGATTCATGATATAGTGTACAGGGAATCCGCGTATCCAATGGTACCAATATATTATGTGTTTGATACATTATGCTATGTTATGATCATGATATGATATTATGTTTTGTTATGAATATACATGGAGCTACGGCTCAGGGCTACGGCTCATTTATGATTCATGATATAGTGTACAGGGAATCCGCGTATCCAATGGTACCAATATATTATGTGTTTGATACGTTATGCTATGTTATTCTCATGATATGATATTATGCGTTGTTATGAATATAAAGTATGACATGTTATTGCATTATGATCATTTTTGGAAGCATGCTACATGACATAACATGTTCATTCATTGTCATTGGCTACCTCACTTAGACTATGTAAGTCTAATGCATTCATTGCATAACATTTCAGGTTAAGGAAAGTAACAGATCGAGATCGAGATTAGTTGGAAGGTTGGCAAGTCACTACAATTAAAGAGTAATGTGTTTTGTCCTTATGAACTCCTAGTATGGTGGCAAAGTAGTTAAAGTAATTATACTAATCTTGTGGGCCTACTATTGTGAAATTTTGCATATGTTTTGTATAAGGTTTTAAAAGCTATATTGACTATTGAGTTAGTAATAAAATTGACATAATTGGTATTAAAATATTGATTAAAGGACTCTAAGATTTTTGTGAGTTGTTAGGCTCATTTAAATATGTAAAGAATTTTAGTAAGATAAATCAAAAAAGAAATAGATTTGAATACTTTACAAAATAGTCACTAAACATTACATCGTTTAATCAGATAGGTAAATGACCTCCGTTAGTAATGAGATTTTACAAGCTAATAACTAGTAAGTTTAATTTCAGTATAATATCACGAATTTCAGATAAGGAACCCTAATTTTTAAAAATTACAAATTAGTCCCTGAGTTTGAAAAAGTTTAAAATTGACCCCAATTCAAGTAAGTTGTTAATAAGTTAAGTGTTAAGTCTTAAAAGAGATTAATAAAATATGACGAAATGATTTTTGAACTTTGGAATAAGTTCTGATCTCTAATATGTTATGTCACTAAAAGATTTATGTCTCCGATCTCCGCATCGTTTTCAGTAGCGCTCTCCGACCCGGTTCTCTACCAGGCCGGGAAGGGGGTGTTACATAAATGCTGGTACAATTGCTAATTATTGGCGTCAGATTTTCAATCCGTATGGCCGGTTGACGGACTATAATGTGGTACGAAGAAGCATTAATATATTAAACATCTCATGCACTTTCATGTCATATGTATATTACAATAGAAATCGTTGCTTGTTTCAGCTCTTTATCCCCGTGAATGACAACAAGACTCATTGGTTTATGTGTGTGGTCGATCTTGATGCTGGTGAAGTAAAGCTACTCGACAGCTTGCCAACGACCCGATCCAATGCTGCAAGAGTGTCTATGGCCCAGAACCTGGTAATAAGCGAGAACTACGAACTTTTATTCTTCCATTGTTTAAGATGTGACATAGTATGTAAAAACATAAAAATGTTTGTGCATGTAGACGAATAGTTTAGGAGAATGTTTAAAAGATAAGGAGTTTGTCCAAGTGTTTGGCTCACCATCAAGGCCGTTGAGCGATCTGTGCGTGATGGTGGAAAAAGTCAAACATCAGGATAATGGGTACAAAGTTGTTATATTACAATACTTTGTGTTATTTTTGTTTAACAAATTGGAAATGATTACTCGTGGTATTATGTTAACACGGATTTGTATTCAAACAGAGATGATTGTGGTATGTTTTGCATCAAATGGATGCAGCTTTGGAATGATAAGCCTATAGGGGAAGTGGTAAGTTCATATAATCTTCATTGTACTTTGATTACTTTGGCCATCTATACTAAAAAAATGGTCTTTAATAAATGCTTAATTTGTTTATACTTGTCTTACTAGACCGTTGGAAAATAGGATCGAATATTTTTTTTGTATGATCTTATCAGTCATGATAAGAATCGTTTGCGGAGGTCTATCAATGTTGCTGTAGGTCAATGGGTTAACTTCCAGGCAAATGAACAAAAGGTTCCAAAACATGGCACCTTTCAGCGTCCAGAATGGTAAGGGTTTAGGAAGCTATGCATTGTTTATTATGTAATTGAATGCATTAGGACGTGTTGTTGATTATTGTAATCTAATGCAATTCTGTTTGGTGAAGAACATGTCAGGGGAGGCACGGGTGAGTGGATGGCAACGGATCTTTGACTGTTTGTTTGTGGCATTACATAAAGGAACCCACTTTTTTATGGGTCGTAACCATGTTTGTATGTATATGTACAGAAGTATGTGTAGTAGAAATGTGGTGCAAGCATAAATAGGTTATGTAAGAGTAAACTAAAAACATTTTGAATGTATATTATGCAATTTTGGGGCCATAATGTGTTCGAACGCTTGTACAGAAATTTTGCATTATATGATATATTTCAGTGGATAAAATTAGCATATGCACATGATTTCATATGTCTACAGAGGATATATTTGGTTGTATGTACATGTATTTGAAGCATATTGGAGTGAGATAATTGTTTGGTTGTACTTACAGTTATTTGAAGCATATATACGTCAATTTGTATGTCTGAAGAGGATCCACTATGTACACGTTTGGAATCTGCATAACAGTAAATAATAAATTGTCATTTGGAAACACGATGAATTTGTAGGTAAAGTATAAACGAAAAGTCAATGAACTTGATGGAATCTTGATTAATACCTTCGATGCCGTGGTCGGAGATATGTTATCAACATGGATTCTACTCGTTATTCCAACAATATGCACCGACCTACGTGGAAGTAAATAGCAAACCCGTGTTAACTTTTCATGTATTGCCATACAACATACGTAAGTAGAAATGACTCACAGTTGCATAAGGTTGGGACATGTCTAGGTCAGGAGGAAAGGCTTCATCGTCGTCGAAGAACGTTGAACTTGTCCCTGCAGTACCCGTTGGAAGTTGAAGCTTCAGTCCCAGGCATGTGTTCTTATTGTGTCCCTCCATTTTGCAGAATGAACATTGATTCCTCCATTTTGTGGACGCATTAGGTTTTATTTTCTGCTTCCATTTTGCTTCCTTCTTTTGTGGGTCTCGAACGCTGTGTTGGCTTACCCTCTGTGATGAGGACTCATTCAAGGTTATGGAATGCTCAAATTCAGCAGTTAGTCGGAGTAACTCATCTTTTGTGCTTTTGAAACTTTCGTCTATTTGAGACGCAAGGTAGCACAACCGCGATGAAAGTGAGCGTAGCGAAGCAAATCGAGACATTTGTTTTAATTCGGGAGGCACGTCGCTGTGAAGATAAGATGGAGCAGAGAGCTTAGCATTTTTTGTCCAGCGCGGTAGTATTAAACAATTAGGGAGCTCGGAGAAGTCTTCCAACTTAAGAACGTGCAGTTGATGGCGACATGGAAGTCCGACCGTCTCAAATTTCTGACAAGTGCATGTAATGTTATTTGTTGTGACATCAAGCACAACCTCATACATTTTTTTGGATCCTTATACTGTGTTAAACGATACGTCCGTGCGCCTTCAATCTCAAGAGTCGGATGTAGAGCACGATACAATGTCTCATTTTTTAGTTCCTCCTGAACAATTTCAAAGGATGCCCAGGTGAAGATGTCAGCTGCACTCCCTTCAAGGTCATGCAATTTGGTCATTGGGAAAGGCTTCGAGGAAGAATTTTTGTATTCTTGCCTCAACTCCGTTATGCGCATCTCATTTATACCCTTTTCAATGGCACGGACAACTTCTAGACATGTCTTCTTATGTTTAAGGATAATGTTGAGGGCGAAATTCATAGATTCGCAGCGTTGTATGGAGCGAACATTGGCGAAGAAATGTCCTGTAAGATATGCTTGTGCCCACATACCAACCGTGTGATCCTTCTCCACAACCCACGGATGCTGCTCCACGTTAAAATGTTTCATAACTGATCTCCACTCGCGATCGAATTCCTCAATTGTCCACCAAGAGGACATGTACTGTGTAAAGGCGGATGTAAATTTGGGATCACCTACGTTTTCCTAGGCATTTCGAGAAAGATGCCACAAACATATTCGATGTTATGCACATGAGAACATTGTCTTGATAGCCCTATGCATGGCCCTATCACCATCCGTGACGACTGACACAGGAGCTTTGTTAGACTTTGCCTGCAAAAACTCCCTAAGTACCCACTCAAATGTGTCTACAGTCTTGTCAGCTAAAATTGTCACACCGAAGACAATGGTTTAATGGTGGTGATTAACACCAACAATAGGCATTATAGGTCGGCCATACATGTTACCCTTGTACGTTGTGTCAAATGTAATGACATCACCGAAGCATACGTAGTCGGACCTGGATGTCGAATCGGACCAAAATATATTATGCAATCCCCCTAATTGGTCTGTGTTGAACTGCATGTACAATCTTGTATCTTGATCTTTCTTGAAGTCAAAGTAAGCAAGAAGAGCATTGACATTACCGTCACAATATTCATTCGCCGTCGCTTTTTGAAGGGAGTTGTACAAGTCTTTCTGAATGAAACCAACATTGTGGAAACCACCCGACTGTTGCGTGAAATAATTCATTCCTTCTGACGTTCTAAGGCCAACACTTTTCAAAGCCCGTGCCTCAAGTACATCATCCTTAGTAACTTCTCTACTTGACCGAAGATACAGTTGCATTATAGGTGGGCACAACGGGTGATTATATTCACTGTGACATACTGATATCTCCCACCTTGATTCTTCTCTACACTTGACAATAACCTTTGCCTTGCAACCAATTCGTGTTATATCACGTTGCGCACGTTTCTGGTCGGACTCATGAACTTTCGGTCTGCGCTGTCCTCCCCATGAACAACAAAACTCTTGTGTATGTACATTTCTCATACCATCATGCCTAGTTGTTGCACGACTGACACTGAACCCGTTATTCTTCGCATAAACCCGATAATAGTTCCACGCCTCGTCACAAGAGTTAAACACCATACCAACCAAATTTTCTGAAGCACTACCTTGATTTGTTGTGCACTCATCTGGTTCACCAATTTGAGTATCTTCCACTCTTATACCAGCCATGTTTCGACACCGAAGATGTAAAAGATCTCTACACCGATATGTTGTTTCTTCCTTCGTTTCTTACTTGTCTCTGAGGATGAAAGAAGGAGAAGTAGTTGTGGAAAACCATTATTATCAGCTGTCACTTTAAATTGCAATTACTTGACAGATGGTCTGGTAGGTAATACAATAAATGATAAAACATCAAAGGGGTTTCGATACCATTTTACGGAGGTTTCGATACCCCATTCAACATCCACTAAAAGTAGACGTTTCTGCCAATCCAGCATCGAAACCCAGTTATAGGTTTTGAGCCCCCATGAAGAAGACTGAAATTGGGCGTCTCTGGAAAACCGGCATCGAAACCCAATTTATGGGCTTCGAGCCCACATGAAGAAGACTGAAATTGGGCGTCTCTAGCAAACCGGCATCGAAACCCAATTTTCAGTTTCGATCCCCCGTGAAGAAGACTGAAATTGGGCGTCTCTGGCAAACCAGCATCGAAACCCCATTCCCCATGTTGGAAAAAAAGCACCGAAACCCCATAGGCCTGGGTTCGATGCCCCCTATACGACAAGTACAAAAGTATGCTTTTTGGTATGAAATTGTGTATGTCCACATATCATTTTTCTCTTACAAAAGGTATAAACTTTTTCTGCAGGTCACACCCGCACCGAAACCCCATAGGAGTAGGTTCGATGTCCCCTGCTAGAAACGAAAGCACCAAAACCCCATAGGAATGGGTTCGATGCCCCGTATAACAAAAGTATGCTTTTGGGTAGAAATTTCTGTATGTACACATTTCTTTGCAAGTACATGCGCGATTTTGAACCTTGGTGAAATTGTGTAATAAAAAAGGTATATACCATTTCCTCTTACAAATTTGTGTACATTTGCTACTACTAAGTGTATACAGTACCGAAACCCCTTAAGATGGTTTCGATCCCAGTAAAAGGAATCTGCCTTTTCGGTGTTGTCTTTTCACTGTAATCACATGAACCGTTTCCTGTTCACCATGTATAAAGCTGGTTTCGATACCCTCCAGAACAAATTAGCCTTTTCAGTTCCTGTCTTTTCACTAGAATCACATGAAGGGGTTCATGTTCATGTACCTGGTTCAATGAACAGACATTGTGCCTTCCTTCTCTCTCAATTTCCCTCCGTAGACTTTTCACTTTCCCTCCCAACTGAATTGTGTATGTACACATATCCTTACAAGTACATGCGCGATATTGAACCTTGGTGAAATTGTGTACTAAAAAAGGTATATGCCTTATTCTCTTACAAATTTCTACCAATTTGTGTACATTTGCTACTATTTTATGTATATACACAAAACCTTATACAGCTTGGAGCAAAGTAAATTTTTTGGTATGAAATTATGTATCTGCACACTTCCTTACAAGTACATGAGCCATTTTCAACCTTGCTGAACTAGGTGTAATACAAAAGGTATAAACTTTTTCAGCAGGTCAAACCGGCACCGAAACTATATAGAGGCGGGTTCGATGTCGCCTACTGCAAAAATAGCACCGAAACCACCTCTATTTGGTTTCGATGCCTCTGATACAAAATTTGTGTACATTTGCTAATAATTTATATATATACGCAAAATCTTATAAAACTTGTACCAAAAAGGTAGAAACTTTTTCTGTAGGTCAAACTGGCACCGAAACCCCATAGAGCTAGGTTCGATGCCCTCTACTGGAACTAAAAGCACCGAAACCCCATATAGGTGGTTTTGATGCCCTCTTCTAAATCATGTACCAAAGTATGCTTTTGGTTAACAATTTGTGTATGCACACATTTCCTTACAAGTAAATGACCCAACTTGAACCTTCATGAAATTGTGTAATAAAGTAATGTATATATCGTTTTCTCTTGCAAACTTGTACCAATTTGTGTACATTATACTACTACTAAGTGTATATAGTACCGAAACCCCTTAAGGTGGTTTCGATCCCAGTAAAAGGAATCTGCCTTTTCAGTGTTGCGTCTTTTCACTGTAATCACATTAATCGTTTCCTGTTCATCATGTATAAAGCTGGTTTCGATACCCCCCAAAACGAATCAACCTTTTCAGTTTCTTGTCTTTTCACTAGAATCACATGAACCGTTTCATCTTCATCGTGTATACAGCTGGTTTCGATACCCACCAGAACGAATCAGCCTTTTCAGTTTCCTGTCTTTTCACTAGAATCACATGAAAGGGTTCATGTTCATGTACCTGGTTCAATGAACAGACATTGTGCCTTCCTTCTGTCTCGGTTTCCCTCCTTAGACTTTTCACTTTCCCTCCCAACTGAATTTCCCTATATATTAACAACTCTTCTCTTTACTCTTTACAACATCTTCTACTCACTATACTCAACCTTTCGCTCTAAAATCAGTTCTTCACCAAATCCTATTCAATTTCTTCAGATAAAATGAGTTCAAGCAGAGCTTCGAGTCACAATCCTCAGCCATTCACAAAGAGGAAACTTGAATTCGAATCAGACTCAAACAGCGAGGATGATGTCTATTTCGATTCTGACGAAGAGGATGAACAAAACCATGACACACTCAAAAGAAGCAGATGGTTCAAGAAGTTTTTCGAGACCATCGATAGAATGAACACAATCAATGACCCTTCTACTACATGGCTTTGTCCAACATGTCAAGGAGATCCTGGTGCCTCTCACAGGTTTAATGACATTCAGTCCCTAGTGACACATTCCAAAACCAAAGGTGGACCAAAGCTCAAACTCCATCGCCAACTTGCTGAGCTATTGAATGAGGAATTGCGTAGAAGGTGTACTTCGGGTTTTCCTCATGGTCAAGCTTATGGGCAATGGAGTGGTTTGAGAGATGATCAGAATGATGCTAATATTATCTGCCCACCGCCTGCAAACGATGAAGAAGAGGATCACCAAATACTCTGGCCACCCATGGTGATGATAATGAACACAAGGCTACATCAAGATGATGCAAATGGGAAGGTAGTTATATAACAAATTTGAATTATGTTTTCATAAATATTACAATTGCTTAACTTCTAATCTCTTGCATTTTCTGCTTCAGTGGCTTGGTATGTGAAACCAAGAGCTTCTTGACTATTTCAGGTCTCATGATATTGTTGTTAAGGCTCGCCAATCTTACGGTCCTCAAGGTCATCGTGGAATGAGCCTTCTAATTTTTCAGAGCACGACAACAGGTTATCTCGATGCTCAGCGTCTGCATAACCAGTTTGCTGCCCAAGGTTTCGATAGAAATGCTTAGGAACATTGTCAAGGCTTCTTGTATGGTCCAGGCAGACAACACCAACTTTATGGTTATATGCCTACTAAAGAAGACACCGACAACTTCAACCGCCATTCTCAAGGTTTTCTCTATCATCATTTTCTTCTTTTATACAAGATGAACTTCTGCTCATACTAATGCATACATGTTTTGTTCATTAGGCAACAATAGGGTTAGATATGAGATGCGATCATATGCAGAGATGGTTGGTCAGCACCAACGAGAGGCTGGTTCAAGTGCCATGGGTGGCAGAGGGCATGTAGGTCGTTTCCCTGGGCAGGGATGAGGATTGAGGAGGCGCCATTCTTTTACTTTCATTTTTTTTATTTCAATATTTATTTGAAAAATTTTGGAATTCATTTTATTTGTTTCCTAAATATACTTCATCTTTAATTTTCATATGATCCTTCTGTCGTAAACCAAATGTTAATTTTCAACTAATAAGGGGTTTCTTGAAGTCCTTCAAATATTTTCGTATCTGCCAAACAAGCACCGAAACCACAAAATGGTGGTTTCGATGTCGCCTTCAAGGTCATCAATTTTTCCCATTTTTTATTTCTATATATACATAAATCATTGTGTATGTAAGTAAATTATGTATGTACACAATTCCTTACAACAATATCCATTCTCACCCTAACAAAATTTAACATACGCCCCATTTCTGCTCAACCAGCACCGAAACCCAATATACGCGGTTTCGATGCCACATAAAGGACTTTAACTTTTGCCCATTCTGCAAAACCAGCACCGAAACCACGTATAGGTGGTTTCGATGCCCTTATAAAAACTTGTACGAAAGTATGTTTTTTGGTAAGAATTTGTGTATGTACACATTTCCTTACAAACACATTAGCCATTTTGAGGAACCATGGAAAAATTGTGTAATAAAAAAGGTATACACCATTTTCTCTTACAAAGTTGTACCATTTTATGTATATTTGCTACTAATAATCGTATATACACTCATCCTAATAAAACTTGTACCAAAGTATGCTTTTCGGTAAGATATTGTGTATGTACACATTTCCTTAGAAGTACAAGAGCCATTTTCAACCTTCGTGAAACGTGTAATAAAATGGTATATACCGTTTTCTCATTCAAATTTTTACCAAATTGTGTACATTTGCTATTAATATGCGTATATACCCAAATATTTACAAAACTTGTACCAAAGTAAGCTTTACGGGTACAAATTTGTGTATGTACACATTTCCTTACAAGTACATGAGCCATTTTGAACCTTCGTGAAACTGTGTAATAAATAAGGTATATAACTTTTCCTCTTACAAATTTGTACCAATTTGTGTACATTTGGTAATAATACGTGTATATACACAAATCCTTATAAAACTTGTACCAAAGTATGCTTTTCGGGTAAGAATTTGTGTATGTACACATTTCATATAACGACATGAGCCATTTTGAACCTTCATGAAACAATGTAATAAAAAAGGTATATACAATTTTCTCTTACAAATTTGTACCAATTTGTGTACATTGGGTACTAATACGTGTATATACACAAATCCTTACAAAACTTTTACAAAAGTATGCTTTTCAGGTGAGAATTTGTGTATGTACACATTTTCTACAAGTACATGAGTCATTTTCAACCTTCGTGAAACAATGTAATAAATAAGGTATATACCGTTTTTTCTTACAAATTTGTTCCAATTTGTGTACATTTCGTACTAATATGTGTATATACACAAATCTTAACAAAACTTGTAACAAAGTATGCTTTTCGGGTAAGAATTTGTATATGTACACATTTCCTTACAAGTACAAGTCCATTTTGAACCTTTGTGAAACTGTGTAATAGAAAAGATATATACCTTTTTCTCTTACAAATTTGTACCAATTTCTGTACATTTGCTACCAATATATGTATATACACAGTTCCTTACAAATATTGTACCAAAGTATGCTTTTGGGTAAAAATTTGTGTATGTACACATTTCTTACACGCACATGAGCCATTTTGAACGTTCGTGCAACTGTGTAATAAAAAGGTATATACATTCTTCTATTATAAAATTGTATCAATTTATGTAACGTTTCATGTAACAATTTGTGTACCGCTTTTTACCCGGTAAACAGGTCTGCCGTTTTTTAGCCTGTATTTAAAGGTTGTTCCCTAGAAGTGCCCTTTATTTTTATTAGAAAGCACAATTAAAAATGTTTGTTCAGATATTAAAAGATGTTTGCATATATATATATATATATATTATAATTTTTTTTTGAATAAATATATATTTTATAATTGAAGTTAAATAAAATTATGGTCCTGTTTGGCAATTAGCGGATAGCTGATAGCGGATTACATTAGTTGATAGTTGATTGCATTAGCTGATTTGACTAGCGGATTGTATTAGCTAATTGCATTAGCTGATTTGACTAGCGGATTGTATTAGCTGATTGTATAAAAGTGTTTGGTAAAATTAACTGATAGTTGTTAGATTATTTAAACAAGCAAAATGACATATAAGGACATGATTATATTCAATACTTGTTTGAATTATTTATTAGTTATCAATATTTTGTATCTAATCAATATTAATTAGATCTATAAAATTATTTTTAATTTAACTTTTCTAAACATATTCAAATGATTTATATATTAATTTATTATTTATATAATTATTTTAATATAATTTAATTAATTAATAAATTTAAATGCACATATAAATATGTGATAATAAAAAATAAATAGGATTAACTTATAAATAGGGTGAAAAATATTTAATTTAGGTTATTTTGAGATTTTTGGTAACTGGTAGGTAAAAGAGTTTTTACAACTCTAATATCAAACCTCTAATCTCAAAAAGCTCCTATTATGAGCCTTTTCAAAATTAACGGTTTCACTTCAATCCGCTCTTTCAATCCGCTATTCACCAAACAACAATATTAGCGGATTTGACTGGTCAAACCTCTAATTATGTCTCAAACCTCTAATTTTTGCACAAACCTCTCTTTACCAAACAAGACCTATGAGTGCATAGGTGTAGACTTGACCAAAGTTTTTTTCCTCTGATGATTATAAAATAGTATATGTTCATACATTATTAACGCTTTGATAATGCACATACCTTACATACAATGTGATTAAAGTCGAGTCTCTTAAAATAAACATCATCTATTTTTCTATCGAGACCACTTGTTGAGTTCTAGACTTTACAAAAGTTGGATGGAAATATACATATTGGTTTAAATTTATTGATTAAAATATGGGTAAAATTTTGATACACAAACTGTGTAAAACTAATTTTACACAAGCCTGAATATTTACATTCTAAAACTCAAATCTTAAATTCTTAACCCTAAAAAACTAAACTATAAACTTTAAATCATATACCCTAAATTCTAAATACTAACCTTAAATTCTAAACACTTAAATTTTAAATCTGAAACTAAAACTCTAACCCAACACTAAAAGACTAACCTCTGCAACTAAAAGGTACACGGCTTTGTGTATAATTTTTTCCCTTAAAATATATTACAATATTAGTATAAAACAAAACTATGGTGTTGGCTGGAGATTAGCACATTAGGTGAGAAGCACACAAACAACCCGAGTGACGATCTACTTTGGCGGGATTCTATGAACAAGTCAAATTTTCTTTGGATAAATTGCACTAGCAGTCACTGAATGTTTAGGGTACTTTTATTTTGTTCATCAAACTTCAAAATTTACATTATAATCACTAAGTTTTTAATTTGTTTCTATTACAGTCACACCATTAAAAACTGTTGTTAAAGTATTCTTCCCAAAAAAATTAATTTTAAGAATTGATAGCCGTCGCAAAAGGCCAATTTTTCGATGAATGAAGTAGTCGTCGGTCGATCCCAATAATAGGAAGGTTCTATTTTGTCAGAAAATTAACATAGTTTGGTTTCAAGTTGATCCGACGATTTGAAGTGTAACTTACTCTCTTTTTTTTACTATATTTGGCCTATTTCAAAGATAGATACTTAAAATACACTATTTTTTTTCATTTAGATACTTTGATCAAAATTCTTAAATGAAAATTATGATATATTTTGAGATTTTTTAACAAAACCATATTAATTTATTAAAGTTTTGTTTAGAAAAATAAATAAATTAATAAATGGATAATAGAATTGGTGGATGATAAATTTTAAAGTACATGACCATATTAATTTCCTGAAATTCCAAGTATACCCTTGAGACCGCCCATCTTAAACTAACCAATCACAGGCGTGGCGCCAGATCATCACGCGTGGCTAAGCTTGCATTAAAGAAGAGTAATTTGGTCATTTCCGTAGCCACGTCAGTTCCATACTCTTTTATCTTTTGGGATAATTCTGCGCTCGGTCCCCGTATTCTTCTCACACTTGAAATTTAGTCTCTCTTATCTTAAATTCCAAGAATTTAATCATTCTGTTTATCTTTTATTTTTTCTTCCCCCCCCCCCGAATAGTCTAAAGGTAGACAAAGCAATTTGAACTCGTATCTCTTAGGATGAACATCATCCGCTTTTTTACTAAAACACATGTTGGATTCTGTTTATCTTTTCTTTGATTTAATAATTGAAGTTAGACTGATATATTTAGTTAAATTGGATTATGTAGCATTTTTTCTTTAAAAATTACTTGTGGCTAATTTAAGACCCCACATAAGCTAGATAAATATATATATATATATATATATATATATATATATATATATAAATATAAATTTTAAGACCCTATATTTTTTCGGTGAGTTACTAAGTTTAAATTTTTGTACATGTCCCTACTTATAGCATCAAATTCAAAATAAAAAAATCTTACAACCTTATATTATAGTATTTATTTGCTTATTTGACTTTCCATGCATGCATACCATGTAACCAAATTTCTTTCCTTTTTTGATATGCTATACAATCAAATTTGACAGAATTTTTTTTATAATTTTAATTTTTTGATATGGTTCATGCCCATTTTATAGTTTTATTAATAGCACTTCAAATAGTTACATTTCTACATTAAAACTAGAAGAATTAAATATCAAATGTATAAAAGTATAGGGACTGAAAGCAAATTTATACCCTTTTTATCCAAAAACCCCCCCACTTCACGAAGAAAATAAATTATGGAGTAATAATTATAGTATTATTAAAATTTTGTAATTAAAAGAAAAAGAAAATCCGCTTCGTCTCTGCTTAGTTTCGTCAGATCTGGTTTTTTTTTTTCCTAAATATTTCATTTCTCGATTCCATAAGAAAACAAATTGCAAAACCTGAAAAGACCAAAAGTGGTGGAAAAAAGAAAATTAAATAAGTTAAAACAAAAAGCTATGTTCAGATTCGAATTTGAAAAGATCAGAAAACGAATTTAATTGAATCGAAGAATTTTTTTACTTCTTCGCTGTTGTTGTTTTCTTCTTCTTTTTGAATATAAATTCTGTTATGGCTGACGCGCTCTCTGTGGTTCCCGCCTCCGTTATCCGCAATCTCTCCGATAAGTTATACGAGAAACGGAAGAATGCGGCGCTCGAGGTTCATATTTTTTGTGAATTTCCTCGTAATTTGATTTTTGGATAGTGAGTTGCTTGAACTTTTTTTGTTACCGTAACTGTAATGATTTTATGTTTAGATTGAAGGAATTGTAAAACAGCTGGCGGCGTCGGGAGATCACGAGAAGATATCGGCGGTGATCAGTTTGTTGACCACAGAGTTTACATACTCGCCACAAGCCAATCACCGTAAGGTTAGTGGACGGTGAATAATTTTTCAGAATTTTTATTTTTTTGAGATTTTTGTATCTGTTTAGTTTAAAAATTGGCTCAGTTTTGTTATAATTTGGTGTTGGGTTTATGTAGGGAGGATTGATAGGTTTAGCTGCTGCTACTGTTGGGTTGACTTCCGAAGCTTCCCAACATCTTGAGGTAAGAATTAGTTTGCATTTGAATACTGTCTAGTAACATGTTTAAATCTTATTAAAAACATGTGTAGGGCATTGTTTGAAACATGTATAGAATTGGAAACACTTAACTTCCATGCAGTTAGACTTAGAAGGGTTTCAAATCTTTCTCAAGTAGAATGGAGAGTAAAATTTTAAAAATTTTGTCTGCTCTTACATTGGATGATTACCTTTTTTTCCTGTATTCATAGAAGTGTCAGTTTTTGTCTCAGTTGTTTACTTTATTAACTTGTTTCTCTCTTCTTTTGTATATAATTTAGTGATTAATTTTCTTTTGATGAAAACTGCCAGCAAATTGTGCCGCCAGTGCTTAATTCTTTTTCTGACCAAGATAGCAGGGTTCGTTATTATGCTTGTGAAGCTCTATATAACATTGCAAAGGTGAAAAAAGATTGGTTAGCTTATGATTTTTATTTTATCTTCATTTATTGCTTTATTAACTAATGATGGACGGGATATGCTCTCATCTGCTACACAGGTTGTTCGGGGAGATTTTATCATATTCTTTAATCAGATATTTGACGCTCTATGCAAGCTATCAGCTGATTCAGCTGCCAACGTGCAGAGTGCAGCTCACCTTTTAGATCGGCTTGTGAAGGTTAATAATTGCTCCCTCATCTAACTATGGCGTCTCAGTAATTATGTGAAATGTGGGATTTATTGCTCTTCTATTTTACCTTGTGAAACAGGACATTGTTACTGAAAGTGACCAGTTCAGGTGTGCTTTATTGCCGTCCAATTTCACTCCATGAATCATGTCATATTTACAGGTCTTGTTCAAAATTTTTGGGAACTATTTTTAATGTTATTTATATTGTTTCTTTGTCTTCAGTATTGAAGAATTTATACCATTGTTGAGAGAGCGCATGAATGTGTTGAATCCCTTTGTCCGTCAGTTTTTGGTTGGATGGATAACGGTTCTGGATAGTGTTCCAGATATTGACATGTTGGGTTTCCTACCCGATTTTCTTGATGGTAATAAAATTATGGTCTTTTAAACTGATTTCCTACTTCTCTACGAGATGTTATTTTGATTAACTAGCTGTTGATAACTTTCAGGTTTGTTTAATATGTTAAGTGATTCTAGTCATGAAATACGGCAACAAGCTGATTCAGCACTTTCAGAGTTTCTCCAAGAGATTAAGAATTCCCCTGTAAGACTTCTACTAATACTTTGTTCTTGACTGCAAGATTGGGTTCGTGGGTGCTTGTTTTTAAGTTTCTTATGCCATTATTGTCTTTTCCGCACATCTTTATCGTAATGACATAATTGACACCTCAACATTTTAGTTAAGAGAAGTTGTGACATTTTTAAGTAATAGTTTACTGAAGTATTTCTCTTAAAGTTTAAATATTTTGTTCATTTGTAATTTTCTGACTCGAGCAGTGCTACTCTTGAAGTCTGTAGATTATGGTCGCATGGCTGAGATACTGGTGCAAAGAGCAGCTTCTCCTGATGAATTCACTCGGTTAACAGCTATCACTTGGGTAAGTAGAGTTAAGACTTAGGTTACAATGTAAAGGATATTAGTAAAGCAGAAAAAAAGAAAAGTATATTGATAGTGGATTGCTCCCCTTGTCAATATATTTGTCCATACTATGATATTCTTTATTTTTCTTGCTATTCATGGACTAATTATACCATCTGGTACTTTCACATTTTGATTTTCTCGTTGTATAGATAAATGAGTTTGTAAAACTTGGTGGAGACCAGCTTGTTCCTTACTATGCTGACATACTGGGAGCCATTCTGCCCTGCATATCTGATAAAGAAGAGAAAATTAGAGTGGTAATCTTTTTTTATTCTAATTCTCCTTAATGTACCTTAAATAACTATCTGCAATGTCTTTTAGAAACTCATTTGGGGTTCTTTCCATGACTATCTGCAATGTCTTTAGAAACCCATTTGGGTTCTTTCCATAACTATCTGCGATGTCTTTTAGAAACTCATTTGGAGTTCTTTCCTTGGTGTTAATTTTGTTTGTGTTTATATTTCATATTAGGTTGCTCGGGAAACCAATGAGGAGCTTCGTTCCATCAAGGGTGAACCTGAAGAAGCCTTTAATGTTGGACCCATTCTCTCCATTGCAAGGAGGTGTAGTTTTTGTTACCTGGGAAAAATTCTAGGTTTGAAATGTTACCAACAGTTTGCACTTTACTCCTGAAAAATGGCTACATTTAACTCTTCTGTATTTGAAGAGCTATAGAGAAGTGCATAAAGTTGTGACTTGTTTTACTCCTGAAATAATTTCACCATTACAATGATTTGTAGTGATTACTATATTTTTTACTGATCAGGCAACTGGATAGTGAGTGGGAAGCCACCAGAATTGAAGCATTGCACTGGATATCAACCCTTTTAGACAGACATCGTTCTGAGGTGATGAGCTTGTTACTTATGAATTTCATATACATCTGGTGGTGTGCATAATATATTAGTTTTTTACTATCATCATAGTGATCTTTACTTGCAAAAAAAATTTCGAGGTCCATGATTTTATCATTGTTGAAGGATTTAAAGACTCCTTAGGTAAATTCTCATATCTTTTATAGGTTGTTTGGTTTTCATGTTTGGTGGAAGCACATTGATGCTACCTACCTGAAATCTTTCCATGTATCAAAAAGACCACATTTACCTGTGTAAAGGCATGATAATTTCAATGTAATGCAAAGGACAGTGTATAAGCTTATTTAAAATCATTAATTTGAATTGTGTATTCAGTTTAAATTTCTTATGCCAATATTTCTCCAATATATATGATGGTTAATGTTTTACCTAAAACAGGTATTGTGTTTTCTAAATGACATATTTGACACCCTTTTGAAAGCTCTGTCTGACTCCTCCGATGAGGTAAATTTCTGCTGCTGCTTATGTGTTCCATATTTAATTGTTCCATTAAGGATTTTATTTTATTTCTTCATTCTTGTTCTGTATAGTAGTATACTAGTATCATTATAATTATAATAGGGTGATCCCTATCTGTAACAATTTGTTTCTTGGATGAAACTGCTATTGAAACTTATAGCTAACTCAGCTGGTAATAACCTTATCCTCCCATAAATAGAACGGGGTGCCTTTGCAAGAGGTTTTCCCTGTCCACATTCCCTCTTTTTTCTTCCTCTTTTGGAAGGAGTTGGGGATTAAGGACGAGTCTGGGATATACCTGTTATGTTGAAACGTTGGGCCTAAAAAATATCAACAAGAAGGGGAAAAATGGGTGGGAAGATTATAGTACTTATGAAGAAGTAAAGAAATATTATATTATACTGTGAGTGTGGTTTCTCTTTCTTGGACACAATTAGTTTCCTTTCTTGCCTCCCTTTGGTTGTTCTCTTAATTTTGTTAGAAAAACATCTATCTTAATCCCTTTGACATTTTATTCCAAAATTTGGCTCAAGTTACTACTAGTTAGTACATTTTCAACTTTTATTATTTAGTTTATTTGGTTTCATTTCTAGTTGTGCTTTTATTGCAATTATTGGTCCTAGTTACTGCTCTCTTTATCTCCATTAGTTGTCATTTTAAAGGCTGAATGGAAGACAATGGGGCAATGCTTAGGAAAAAGTTCTTCCTAAGAATCTATTCGAAACATCTTAGTCATTACTAGTACTTAGTCCTTAATTCTTTTGCCATCTATTAAATAGAGTGATGTCTCTTCCTCTCAAAAACTTGTTATTTGACATAAAAATGAAATTTAAAACTGTTGATATTTGATTTTATGATTTTATAAGTGCAACTATTTCTATATCTATAATTTCTCTTTATAAATATATTTGTTATATGTTTGTCTGTGTAGTTTTAACTTTAAGGTGCTCATGTTTTTATATACTAATTTATTTTGCAAATTGGATTTTTGCCACCAGGTGGTGCTCCTGGTTCTTGACATTCATGCATGCATAGCACAAGATCCCCCACACTTCCGCCAGCTCGTTGTTTTTTTGGTGCATAATTTCCAGATTGACCATTCTCTTCTGGAGAGGTGATTTTCGGCCCCTCAAGCCCCTGTTTTTATATTTTAATATCAAATTGGTTACTCTTATTAATAGTTTTGTTGTGTTGAGCAGTCATGTAAGCTACATGGTCAGCTAGCTATAGTTATTATAACTATGTACTTGTGTCTCATTTGTTTCTTCTGCAAATCACACTTCTATTTTCTTAGGCGTGGTCCGTTGATAATCCGTAGACTTTGTGTTCTCTTGGGTGCTGAAAGGGTCTACTGTGAGCTATCCACCATACTAGAGGAAGAAGCAGACCTAGATTTTGCCTGCATTATGGTTCAGGTTCTGTTGTCATATATTTCAGAATTCAACTAATGCAATTATGCTCTTTGGTTAAAGTTATAAAATACAGTAACTCCACAACTTTGAATATGTGATGGCCTTCACATTGTTATTAAAGTTAAAATAGTTTTGAATTTTTACTTTTAATAGAATGTTATTTCCATCAAGCACCAGATTTCAAATTTGATTCTCTTCTGTTTCAGGCTTTGAATTTAATTCTGCTCACTTCTTCTGAGCTATCTGAGCTTCGTAAACTTTTGAAACAGTCACTGGCTAATGCTGCCGGAAAAGATTTATTTGTTTCTTTGTATGCTTCATGGAGCCATTCACCCATGGCAATTATAAGTCTTTGTTTATTAGCTCAGGTAAGAAACTATCTCCTTGAAATGGCTTGCCAATCTCTTGTTTTCTTTTGTGGTGGACTAAGGGAAGGAGATCCGAGGACCGAGGTTGAACTATCTACTTCCGAGATTGTTAATCTAGTATTTATTTGCTTGATAGATGTATCAGCATGCAAGTACTGTGATTCAGTCCCTGGTCGAGGAAGATATTAACGTCAAATTCTTGGTTCAGCTTGATAAATTGGTTCGGTTGTTCGAAACTCCAATATTCGCTTATCTAAGATTGCAGGTGAATAAATATACTAACTACTTACCTTCCGAACTTGTCCTTTTAATAGCTTTTATATGCTTGATTTGTAGAAAATTGTAACATCACATGTTTGTTTCAGCCATTCTGAAGCATTATTTGCAATTGGAAACTTGGATTTTAAAAGATGGATTTGGATTCTGAAAACAGTGTGAATTGTGGGATAAACCACAGAAATGTAACACCCGTAATTATTTTTCAAATTCATGGATTTGCTAGATTGCTATTCAGTGGTGAATTTGAAATTCTTTTAAATATTTATGATTTTGAAATTCATCTCATTTAACCTTTCTAAATATTATCATATTGAATCTTAACCAACTTATACATAATCAATGCCATTTCATTTCACAATATATATAAACGAGATCTAAATTCAAATTTTCGACTTCACATTTCCGAGCATAGTATAGTTGAATTCATAAATTGTCATTATAGTTGCAATTTTCTATGAAAGTAATTGGTTTATTTCTATTTTCCTTTTTTGTCTTTTGAAGAACATCCGTTATGTAGTTCTAATTTTTCTCTCTCGCTTTTCAGCTTCTCGAACCCGGAAGATATGTATGGTTGCTGAAAGCATTATATGGTCTATTAATGCTACTTCCACAGGTATGTCTGTATACTTTCTTTTCTAGGCATCACTCCCTCAAACCAACTAAAAAAAACTTTTGGTGCTCACAAGGCCTAATAAAAATGGGATCATTTTGTTTTACTCCATTTTCGGGTATGATGGGAAACCTCGAGTTTATTTATGCCCTCAAGAAACTGATGGCATATACACATTGGGAATTACTTTTTCATTGTTAAATTACTCTGGGGTTTTTTGACTGCAGCAAAGTGCCGCATTCAAGATACTGCGAACTCGTTTAAAAACTGTGCCATCATACTCCTTCAATGGTGATCAACTCAAACAAGCATCATCAGGCAACCCCTACTCCCAAATTTTACATGGTGTATCCCAAATAACTTTGGATGGTGACATAACCCATGCTAACGGGAATTTACAGAACGAAATTGATTTTGCTTCAAGGCTGCGACAGTTTGAGCAAATTCAGCAACAACATCGTATGCTTGCAGCAAAATCACAAGCACAATCACGTAACACTTCCACTTCATTGTTGAAGGTATGTAATCTCTAAATTTATGTTAAAAGAGTGGAATAACTGCAAATTAGATCCATATCATTGTATGTTCGAGAAGCTGCAATGTGCTTAGGGTTTAAAGTTTAGGGTTTAGGGAACAACTGCAAATTTATGTTAAATAGCTTCATGAAAAAGCATGCTTAGGCGTCGTCTTAAAGGTTGCAATGTGCTGTTGTTGTTTTGGCGCTAAGGCGCATTCCTTAGCAACTGGATTTACCTTTATGCATTTTTCCAGCCTCTTTTATGGCTTTCGACTCTATGAGATTCAACTTATCATCACTCCATATGCAGGAGGGGCCAAAAGCCGAAGAACCCCGGCAGCCTGCAACATCAGACACAAATAGGCCCCCTTCGAGATTATCCAAGAAAAGCCCGGGGCAGTCACAAATTTAACCATTATCTCAACACGGTCGTTGAGCCATGGTCCGGTTCTGATAGTAGCTTGTAAAATTGTATATCATGGTAGTTTGTTTTCATTTTAATCTCATGGTGAAAATTTGGGTTTCAAATATAAGCTTTGGGGGGTTTCAAAGCTATTCTCTTTTTCCTTTATAAACAAAATACGCCTATGTGGTTCAGTTATTTTTATTGAAAAAAAAAACCACATGGTTTTAGAGGGAGAAAATGAATTTAGAAAAATACAATTCGTTTGTTCGTGGAATCTTTTTTTTTTGTTCAAAAGTTTGTTCGTGGAATCTTATAAATAAGGGAATGGTCTAATTTAATGTACAAATTTAATATTTGGTCGAACTATTATGCATATATTCTGCTTGATTTGTGTTTATTCTGTATGTAAATTGATTATTCATTTACCAAGGAATGTCAGACATATAAACGATTTGACATTTTTCTTGTGTTAATAATGTTCCTGTTCAATATTCAAAGATGATTTTTTTTTATCAGAAAGGTACGGATTCCATTAAAACAAAATCACAAGTACATCAAGAGGCCGGAGGTAAAAGGAAGTTTCTACAAAGTTCGGCCCGGGAAAACTTTAGCAAATTTAGCCAGCCAATGAGCTGCCTGATTACAGGAGCGTGGAACAAAAGAAAAGGAGCAGCCAACAAAAGCTTTCGCTTTGCATCTAATGTCTTCTTCGATAGCCGATGAGGCCCATTCAGAGCAGGATCCTGAGCAGAGCTTATTGACGACCGCCTGACAATCTGATTCAATGATGATTAGCGGGAAATTTTCCGCTAAAGCCAGAGATAAGCCTAGCCTGATTGCCATAGCTTCAGCCACAACCGCGGACCTGTGAAATCACGACCAATGGCTGCAACCGTAGCCCTTCCTGTAAGATTGTCAAAGGCCGCGTCACAGTTTATTTTAATTGTACCTGGAGGAGGAGAGGTCCAGCTAACAGCCTGCTTGGGATGGCTTGTAGTGGAATTCGTAGTCGGTGTTGTTTCTTGAGAAAACTTCTGGAATGAATTCTTCGCTCGTAGCCAAACTTCCCACGGAATGTCTTTCTTGTGCACGAACACAAAAGCATTTCTCGATTTCCACATTGCCCAAAGGAGAAAGGCAATGCGAGCGTATCCTTTGTCGAAATTTTTTTCTTTCCTGAATTCATCAATTCTAAGCCACTATTGAAAAAAATCAGGGAATCCTATAGCGAAGGGAGAGTAGTTGAATCCGGACGCTCTCCAAATCGTTTGTGCAAAAGGGCAAAAGAATAGAAGATGTTCAATAGATTCTGATCCTTCCTCACATCGTGGACATCGGTTTGAGTGGGCAAAGCTCCCATGGAATCGGGCTGCAAGTGTCCCTTTGGTAGGGATAATGTTGTGGTAGAGCTTCCAGAGAAAATACCGAATTTTAGATGAAACTTTAAGGCCCCAAATAGAGTTCCATATGCCTTTGTTGCTATCTGGTGCATTGCTGGGTGAAGGATCCATCTTCAAACCCTTGTTGTTCTCAATGAACCAATAACCGGATTTAGAAGAGTAATCTCCATTTTTTGTTCCAGCCCAGATTCTGATGTCTTTGACTTCTGGTCCCCCAATTGGGATGTTTAGGATGGCCTCCACTTCCGTAGGCAAGAAATGGGTTTCCAGTTTAGACTGGTCCCAAGAGCTATTGTCGGGAATCATGAGACTGGAGACTGATAGACAAGAGGACTGGGGTGAGGCTTGTGATGAGATTCGGAACCCAGGCAACTTTGGTATCCAATTGTCCTTCCAAATGAAAATACTTATTCCGTTGCCTACTCTCCAAAGTGAGCCTTTTTTGATCACTTCGATACCTTCCATTATACCCGCCCAGGCCCAGGACGAGTTTTTGCACTTGGTAGCATCATGGATGTTACCATTCGGGAAGTATATACCTCAGAGGATTTGAGCCAGGAGGGAGTCCAAATTTTTAGCACTCTCCAAGCAACTTTCGCCACAAGTGTTTTATTGAAAGATCTGAGGTTGCGGAAGCCCATTCCTCCTTGATCTTTAGGTCGACAGAGATTCTTTTAATTCATCTAGTGAATGCTTCTTTCCTTTGATCCACTGTTGTTCCACCAGAACTTCGCCACTAATGAGCTGAGCTCGTCACAGAAGGTGTCAGGGAGGAGAAAGCATTGCATCACGTAAGTCGGGATGACTTGGGCAATAGCTTTGATGAGGACCTCTTTCCCAGCTTGATTTAAGAACTTGGTTTTCCAGCTTCTAAGCTTATTCTGAACTCTCTCTTTGATAAAAGTCAAGGCTTGCTTTTTGCTTCTTCCCCACAAGGAAGGAAGGCCCAGATATTTACTATCCTTCTCCAAGGGACTGAAACTCAGCATGTTTGAGAGATGGTTCTTCAAGTTGACACTGATGTTGGGTGAGAACAAAACAAATGATTTTTGGAAGTTCACAGTCTGACCAGTTGAATCATCCATGATAATTCGATACGGTTCTTGATTTTATATTATAATGATTGATTCTAGTTATAGTTTTTTGGATGTATTGTTTGTAATAAAAACATGGGTTGAATCATCCATGATAATTCGATACGGTTCTTGATTTTCTATATTCATTTTGAGTTAAAAGTTTTAAAACTTTATTTTGACAAACTCGAACTTTATTCTTGTTTTTGGACATTATTTGATAATAGTTCAAATCTTACTCAAATATTTTTGGCATAATGTCAAAAAATGCTCTTAATGTTTGACTGTATAGTCATTTTGATCCTTATTTTTTGAAGCAATTTAGCTTTAGCGTTTTATTTTGGGTCAAAATAATCCCTTCGTAAATGAAAATTATTAGTCAACTGACGATAAACAACTTGAAATGACTTGATAGAATGATATAGAAGAAAAATTATTTTATATTTTATATAATTTTTTAAAATTATTTTGATTGGTGTGTCATTATGTTAAATTAAAATATTTGTCTATATGAAACTACTATCACGGCGTGTACTACCATGTAAGTATGCTGCGTCATTTCAAGTCATTTATCGTTGGTTGACTAATAGTTTTCATATGTAGATGGGCTATTTGATCTAAAATAAAACGCTAAGGGTTAAATTGCTTAAAAAAAAGAATAGAGGCCAAAATGATATTTCAGTCAAACATTAGGGGCTTTTTTGACATTATGCCAAATTTTTTTAGAAAATATATTTCAAATAAATAAAAAATATACTATGAAAAAATTTTATATAATGTTGTGGAGTTATTTTCATTACCTTTTTTATATAAAAAGTTATAAATTAAATGAAACATAAAATTAGTTTTTTTTATCCAAAGAGAAAGCATTCATTCAGAAAATAAAAAAAGGTCTACCCCATATACATGGTGTGCAGGAAACAAAAGAAAAATATCAACATAATTCGCGAGACAAGCATGCGGTAGATAACAGTATCCATGCAAAGTCGAGCAGAGCATAGAGAATACAACACAATAGAGGCTAAAAGCCTATCCAAAACCGGGACAGCCAGACCCACTATGACAAATAAACGCCAAACAAGGCAAAGACTACAAGGATATCGCTGATCAGAAAGAATGTAAACGAACTCTGACTCTTCTGGGAGAGCTCCTTTCGGAGACAAGCTTCCAATCTCATAGTGAGATTGGATCTTATCACTAAAATTGCTGGAAGATAACCTTCTAACTGATCGTGAGTCAATATAGCGACTATCATTCTGAGAACCACCGACCATGAAATAAGGAGACAGGGAAATTTCGAAGAACGAAACCTCAATAACCCGAGCTCATGAGGAGGGGTAAAACCGCCCGAATCCCATCCAAACCTTATATCATCAGATTTTCAAATCCCGTGAGGATAGCAAATATTTGGTTTAAAATAAAAAATTTTGAAACAAATTTTGGATAGCCAAGCTTCATAGAACACAAAGTATTTTTAAATTCCTTTCACTCTACTGACATTAAGCTTAAAATAAAAAGAGATAATCGTCTAAACATGAGATGCAGATAGGGGAAAAGATTTCATATGAGAAAATGATCATATTACCCCTAGGACATCAGCCCAGAAGTCATCCCTGCCGATGGTTCCCCTTGCCATTGACGACAAAGTTGTTTCTCCAACAAGGTGAGCCGGTCACTCGCGATTCAAGACACGAACCAAGGCCCCTCAGGAAAACAATCAACCTCTTCGGTTGATCGGAAAAGGGTCAAGAACTGAGGTTGTTGCCGATAAAAGAGAAGCAGAACACCTAATCGAAACCCGCTCGATCCTCTTCAGAGGAGCACCAGAGCGAGGGTTGCAATGAACTTGAGATGCGCGGTGTTCAAGAGGTCCAGAGATCAAAAGATGAAACACAAAACCTCTCCGTTACCTTCCAATCTTCTCCTGTACTCGGTCAAAACCAGAACAGCCGGGAGAAAAAACCCAAAAAATGCCTTTTCGTTAGGGCGATAATGAGCAAGGAAAACGCAATGAAATTCGGGAAGCAAGAAGCGAGATCACCGATGCTTACCTTAGCAGCCGACCAGAAGAAACACCAAAGGGAAAGAGAAAGAATCACCGGGAAGCAAGAGTCGAATAATATTCCTTTGTGACCAAACCCACAACCAAAAACCCACGAGCACTCGAGGGAAATAACAAACTCCGCCGGGGAAAAAACAAAAACCGCTGGACCGTTCACCACTGCCTCCACTTCCCTGATACAAAGACCGCGAGATCAAGAGGAAACCCACGGCCTGGAGAACGCTCTTGGAACGCCGGCACCGTCGTTTAAGGCCACCAGGAGCAGCCGCCTTGCTTAAAACAAACAACTATCCGAGGAAGAGTTGAAACGACTCAGATCGGGCCTCGGAACGCCGTGGTCTTGATTTGGGAAATATCAGCGCGTGGGGTGCGTTTAAAATTAGTTTCCATTTCTAGTACTCGGTTGTTTAATTTGTGAATAAAAAATCATTCAAACACTGTGATTTTAGTCGATTTAAAAAAAACAAAGTTATTCAATTATCATTTTAGTGCGAAAAGCAAGGGGATTTTCTTCTACAAGTATGTACTTAAGCATTGGTTAACATTTCCCGTGTAATCAAGAACTCTAGAAACCATACGCCATTTACATCACGATTGGGCTATTCCGTTCTCTACTCCTTATTCAACCTTAAAAGGTTTTGGTCCGACGAATAGCCATTGCACGGAACGGCCAATCCTTCCGCCATTTCGGGTTATCCCGTATTACCTATTCTTTGCTTTTTACAAGGCTTACAACAAGTGTTTACAAAGCATATATCTTCTCGAGATCAGAATTATATTCATCATCATCTGATATATTTGCAGAGTATGACCACGAGAAAGACTTACTCCCGCTCGCTCGTTTTATTCGTCTCTGAGAGTCACTCCGGAATATCCCGAAACGTTGCCGGAAAACAAAGTAGCACATGCTGGCGAGCGTTCCGACCAGAATCGGTGCTCCTATGATGGTTATAGTAACAGCCATCCATGAACTACGTTTTCCGACAACCACGAAAGCTATTGATAAAAATGCTCCGCAGGTGCAAGCACAAGCAGCCCACATCAGCTTGTTAACCACCGATACCACCTGTTTCTGAGCAGTTGTGTCCCATGCGACCAACGTGATCTGAACGACAACAACAGCAAGCGATATGAAGAGGGATATAGCGTTCAGGAGGCAGAAAACCTGGAAACCGACGTGATGGGATATGTTAGCCCTCCCTGTATCCGGTCCATCACTTATGTATTGACCGGGCAAGTTGAAGATGGCCAAGAAAGCTATCGAAGCAAAGAGCACGGCTACGACCGTGATGGAATTCGTGGTGTTCTGGACCGCTTCTCTGTGAAGTTTTCTAAGTTCTTTGGCGATTCCGGTAACTCTTCGGTTTGTTTTCTCGTTTTGTATAAACTGCGAGTGCACCTCGTGCTTAATATCACTCACTGTCCTCTTTAGTTCCATTGCTTCATCTACTTGACCGATATACCTTGCATGCTTAGCACCAGCCTCTGTTAGAGCTTCATTTATTTCGAGTGCAGATTCTCCATACTGGAGTTTATCTGCCAAATCCATCGCGGTTTCTCGCTGATTATTTACGGCGTTGACATCGATAGATCTATAAGTTAGCAACAAGCTCACATTCTGAAAAAAAAGCAGAAAACGGAACATAAGTAGAGGAAAATAGCCATAAATCAATATGCAGATTATATATCCTCAATGTTCGAAATCTTAAGCCATGTTACTCGAACTTGGGTATGAGTATCGGATATAGATATGTGCCCACCACGAGTATAAGAATTAGACACAGATTTTTGACAAGGGTAAAAATGAAAAGTTGAAGCAATATATGTGGTACATTATATATACACAAACATATGCAGTCACGGTCCACGGATACCTGCAGGCGAGATTTCCTCGTAGCTATGTGCAATGCCGTGTTCCCCTTTTTGTCACGTTCGTTCAGAATGGAGTGATCGGCAAGCAATATATCATCAACTACCACCGGACACTGACCCTTGACGGCCATATGGAGTGCAGTTTGGCCTTTCTTATCTTTGACGCTAACAATTCCTTGATCACAGTCGATAAGAGCTTTTACTACATCGATAAGGCCATACCTAGCGGCCGTATGCAATGCGGTCTTTCCGTTCTTCCGCACTATCCTTATGCAGCCGGCATCAGCACTCAATATTGCGTTTACCACATCCAAATGACCTTTAACAGCTGCAGAATAAAGGGGGCTCGTATTCGTTGAGTCGCATATCTTGCAAAGCTCAGGCCATATCCCCAAAAGTTCCTTCACTATGCCTGCAAAATTCAGTACAGAAATCCTTAACGGTCAATCACAATATACGAATGACAAAATAAAACAGGTTCAATTCTATATTTTAACTACCCTAAATCACATGGAAGACTCTATCGTTGCTCGTATTAGACTCATACTGCTATCGATTTTCTCGAATCTCAATATGCCGAGAAAGATGTACGGTCTAATAAGGCTACTAAGCGTAGAAAGCTCTTCTATTCGAGTTCGTGGTTTATCTGATCAAGGCTCGAGAAATAGTGAATGATTTTATGAATACACAGCAATGATTATAAGCTGTTAAATTAAACTAAATTCAATTTTTAGCTATGTTACTCGAACTCAGGCGCACCGGATATGAGTATGTTTCTAAACCCATATCGATATATGAAAAATACTTCGAAAAAATGAAAAGTCCGGAAATTCATCTTTTCCCATCAACCCCAAAGTGAAAAAACATCAAAAACAAGGCTAAAAAACAGTAGGAAGAATTAAGGGGTGATAGTCATAC
Source organism: Hibiscus trionum (assembly GCA_030270665.1). NCBI lineage: Eukaryota > Viridiplantae > Streptophyta > Magnoliopsida > Malvales > Malvaceae > Hibiscus > Hibiscus trionum. The sequence goes on from BSYR01000050.1 coordinate 1,911,961, forward strand.
CCAAATGTCCTAACTTGGCAGCAACATGAAAAGTGTTCATATCAGACTTAGACCTGATCTTAACAATCTCCACATCACAAAACTTGAGCAAATAGCTGAAAATCTGGTGGGAATTGTTCTCGGCAGCAACATACAAACCGGTGGCACCGGATTCATTCCGAGCAGCCATGAGATCAGAAACCGTGGATGACCCATCACACGGTTCATCTTTCGTCAACGTATCCAATAATTGCTTCAGGGATTCGAGCTCCCCAGATCCAAGGGCTGCGAAGAAAGACTGTTGGGTTAGGAAACGTAAAGGCTTTGACTCCATAACTGCTTCTTCTTCAATCTTCACCCTTCTTTGATGTTCATTTAAAAGGGATATTTTTTTCTTTTTCTGCTAAAAACTAAAAAAGGCTGAAGCTTTGGGTTGTTTTTCTGTGATGTAAAGGATAATAGAGAGAGAGAGGTGGGCATTGCTTGTATTTATTATTGGGGGGTTCAATTTTTCAATGCCACTTATGATTAATTGGTTGAAAATGGGCACTGTGTTTGCAAATTGCAACCATGTGAGTTGTGACAAAGACATAAAGTTGACTGTTAAAGAAAGAAAGAACCAGGTATTACCATGTTTGGCTTTATTCGCCATTTACTCGCTTTCCCTGGTCTTCGTTTGTTGAGTTCTTAACTCGGTTTCGACACTATTATTTTACCTATAAAGTTGTTGCAAATATTATTGCCGCAAAACAAAATTAATAATAATAATATTAACTTTAAAATAAATTGAAAATCACTGTCTCAAGAATAAACTTGTTCAGATTTGTGTAAAAATTGTATAAGTTCACTTCTAACATAAAATTTTACATCTGTCCTTAACCACTGCAATGGACACTCTCTCGAGATTAACACAAACTCTTTAAAAAATCATATACTGAAAATCTAGAATGGACGATGGTGGTATTGCTCTTCCCTAGAAAAACATGACTTAAAAACAATGCTTCAAAATAAAGAGAATTTTTTAGAGCAGAAGAGAGTGGTTAAAGTAAATGTAATAAATGGGTTTAAGGTGTAGGATTTTAGGTTATAGTTTAGGTTTTAAAGGTTTAATGTGTAAGATGTAGAATTTAAAGTTTATGATTAGAATTTAGAATTTAAGCTTTAAAATTTAGGACTTAAGGATTAAGGTTTGAGATTTAAATTTTAAATTTTATAAAATAGTTGAGTAATTATTTTTTTACACATCTTATATAATATTACTGTTATGGTTCAATTCAACAGATGGATTAAAGGCCGAATAAAAGCAGTGCCGTAATTGACAACAGATAATTAGCCCCTATAACTGTCAGTTTTCTTTTTCTGGTGTTTTGAAACAATTAATTCTTATTATTGTCTTTTTTGACAGAATTATTATTGTCTGGTTAGATGCAATACAGTTATATTATATTTTGTACTTATAACTTCAAAAAAAAGTATACTTTATCATTTTATTCATTATGTCTTTTAAAGGATCCTTTTGTATTATTTTTCTTCAAAACTGTAATATCCTTAATAATAAAAAGAAAAGCGACAATATCAACTAATAATAATGCTTATTTATATCAACATGTTAGTTAAAGTGATAAGCAGTTTAGTATCGTTTAAGCAGGTCTCGAATCTGAAATATGTATACAGAAAATTTCTACCGGAAAACTCAACCACTAAAATTAGGTGAGTAACGCGAGTTGAAAAAGATTAGTTAGGAAGAAGCCTTAAAAACTAGAAGAACAAAAAAAATAACGCTTATTCATATTATGACCGGTAACATCTATTACCTGTTACGTTCTTATTCTTTTATTAAATTGATACTGCCGAATTCTTTTAACGTTTTAATTTTTTAGATAAATTAGGACTAAATGGTATTTTAAGTACGTAAATATTTCTTTTATAACGGAATAAGTTATTTTTATTTTAATAAAAATACATTAATCAATGATCCAATATTCCAATGTGATTGTTTTTATAAAAAAAAGTTTTTTAAATGCTGCTTTTTGTGAGAATCTCAACTGTTGGGTATTTTGTCCTTTTGTTTTTGTTTTCTCCTTAAGAATTAAGGAATATATAAGGTTCAATTGTGCTCCCAATCCCTATACTCTTCTCACATTTAAAATTCCTCTACTCTTCTTATTTAATAATGGGTAAACATCACCATTGGTCACTAAACTATTTCCGCTTTCTTATTTTGGTCACTAAACTATTATTTTTGGTAAAATAATTACTAATGTTACGCATTTTTTCCCTATTTTACTCACCCGTCGTTAAAGAACTCACAAAAAACAGGAAATCGAGAATAGTTTAGTGACCAAAACGAGGAAAGAAGCAATAGATTTGTGACCAAAACATGAAAAAAGTAATGTTAGTGATGATTTTGCACAAAATAATAGTTTGGTGACCAAAACAGAAAAGTTAGAATAGTTTAATTACCAATGGTAATGGTTACCCATAATAATCTAAAGTCCAACAGACAACATCATCAAAGACTCCCATTAAATTAGGTTACATGATATTTTAAAATAAAAAACTACTCGCAAGACTAGTATTTAAAATCCTCTTACAGTATTATCAATTGGATTTCAATTATTAAATGAAAAATTGGAAAGACTTAAATTCTTACAATTAAAAGTAGAAGGACTGCATTTCAAATATATGAAAAGGAAAAGGAGTAGGAGAAAAACTTGACCTATATGTATATCTTTGCTCTTCCCTTTGTAATCTCCTGCTGTTTCTTGGGCAAGTTGTATAATCTAACACTTGTTTTTTTTTTGAACATGCTAGTGTTAAAATTTTACTTAATTATTTTTTAAATAAATAACTGAAAATCAAATTGATTTAAGGGAAAATCAAAATTCTAACGAACTTAATTAGGTTGGTATGATTGATTAAGTTAGTTTACTGAAACTTTTTTATTTATATTATATATTTATATAATTATATAAATTAAATATGCTAATATTATGAATTGTTAATTTACTAAAATTCATATGAATATATGATATCTTAAACATGAATATGATAGGATAAAATCATAATTATATTTTTAGTCCTTCTACTATATTGAAATTTAAGATTTAATCATTCTACTCTAATTTATCATAGTTTGGTCTCTTCATACTTTTTGCGATGTTATTAATAGGTCCAAACAGGTAACATATAAAAATAAAAGAAAAATATTTAATCATTCTACTCTAATTTATCGAGTGAGTGGACCTGAGGCGGGTAATTTCATTCCACGATATGAATTTGATTGTTCGTACCGCGGGAAAGCGGATGATTTTTTAGGAGGTATTTGGGTGATGTAGAAGGACTCGATTCAAGTTGATATTTTGGTGGTCTCTAATCAGTTCATTCATAGGATTTGTGTGGAATTTGGTTTGACTGACAGGTTCTTTCTAACCTTTGTTTATGCAAACTTCAATTATAGCCGTCGAAACTTGGTTTTCGATCAATTCAAGGCTCTTGACTCGGGATCTGAATGGCCGTCGATATTAGGCGGAGATTTCAATGCTATTTGCAGTGTTGAGGAAAGACAAGGAGTGTCTCAACACAGGTTTGGGATCTGTGCAAACTTTGGTGATTTTCTTTTCTTGTCTGGCCTATTGGATTTGGGACTTTTAGGTCCGTGGTTCACATAGGAACGTGGAGACCTTAGTTTTAAAGGACGTTAGGTGCTCCGAGGCGCACAGGGTCTTGGAAGCCGAGGCGCTAGACGAAGGTGAAAACTTTTCGTAGGCGAGGCGTTATAAATTAATTTTATAGTATATTTTGTATTCAGAACAGATAATCCTTTTATATATGTTTTAATGATCAAATTGTACTAAAATATTTATATCATTGCACTTAGAAAATAAATAATTTTCTAAACTGATATTATAAATTAATGTTAGAAACGTTCTAACAGTATAAAAAAGGCATGGGAGAGAACAATTCATCCCCTAACAACTAAACATGGGAGTTAAAACAAAAACATCAAACCCTAAAAAATTCACTTAAACACTAAAAGTCTAACACCCCCTCAAGATCATCCCATAACAAATAAACATGGGAGTTAAAACAAAAATATCAAACACCAAAAAGTTCAGTCAAAAGTCTAACACTCCCTTACTCAAGATCATCATCTCCATAACCTTCACCTTCTTCATAATGTTCTTCACCAATTTCTTCTTCTATCTCATCATTTATTCTAGAAACAAAATTAGTAGCTACTCCTTTTACTTTATCAAATTTGGAGGAAGATCCAACGTTTTCCTTTATGATCCTTGTAGATCTAGTGAAATAACTTAGATCATGAGCTCTTGCAGCTCTACCAACATGACTCCATGTCAGGTCATCATTATCATCAAACACAAAGTCACTTTTATCATCGGAGGAGTTATCATCCATTCTCCCAAATAACTACTCATTACTTTCATCGATATCCTCTAAGAGAATATGATCAGTGGTGTCTTTCATTTGATATCGGCGCCTCAAAGCACAGTTATATTTCACAAAGACTAAATCATTTAATTTTTCTTGTGCCAACCTGTTTCTCTTTTTAGTATGAAGCTGCAACATTTATATAAGTGATTAAGTAATAAAAAAGGCAATTGTTTGTCATAATTTGGAAGAAAACTTAAATAAAAAATTTCTTACAAGTTGAAAAACACCTCAATTTCTCTCACAATCGGCAGCACTGCAAATGAGACTAAAAACTTTGATCGCAAACATTTAAAAAATAAAAGTAGAACGTTGTAAAATTTAAATTAGTAATTTTAAAGCAACAAAAATATAAAATAATATAACTTTTAATACCTGGAGATTTTAACTTCCTTAGCCTAATAGTTGTTTTCATGCCAAAAATGCCTTGAGCATCTTGATACAAGCTTAGTTCATCGAGGATCTTATTTTCAGTTGCAACATCTGAATTCAACCTTGCAATGCACTCATATAAACCATTCATAACTTCTTGACAAGTTGTTACTTTTTTGGGATCATCATAATAAAGATCTGAATTTAAAAAATAACTGGCCGCATGTAAAGGTCGATGAAGTTGATAATCTCACCTTCTATCAATATACTCAAAGGCTTGGTTGTAGAACTCCTCCTTCATTGCAAAGCTCTCAGAAATAGCCTCTTTAGCCCTATTTATGGCTTCATAAATGTACCCCATAGGTGATTTTCTTTCTCCATCAACTATTCTAAGAACCTTAGCAAGAGGTCCTGTCAACTTGAGAGCATAAAGCACATTTCTCCAAAATGTGTCTTGCAAAAGATAAGATGGCATTTTTCCTCCCGCTTCTTTTGGCCATTTGGATTCATTTCATTATTGAGAAATCACCATCTTCCTCAAATTGTTCCTTTGCTTGTGGAATTGTGCATGAGTGATGAACGATGTTGCAAATCTAGTAATCACTGGCCTATGCAAATTCTTTTGATTTATGAATTTTCTCATCATGTTTACAAAAGAGATGTGGCTATATGTATAGCCATTCATAAACATGTACATTTTTAGTGCATTCTTGACTTTTGGAATTTTTCCAATGTCTTTTAACATGAGATCAAAGCAATGTGCCGTACATAGAGTTCAATAGAGATTTGGTTTATTGGCTTCTAGTATTTTCTACAAGTTAACAAAATAATAAGTTAAATTCAAAATAATTTAATAATCAAGTAATTCTAATAATCTAAAAAAAAGAAAGAAAAAGAACTCGTATTTTTTACCGGCTTTGACTTAGTTAGATGCATTGTCTGTCACCACTTGGATCACTTTTTTCTCTCCCACTTCCTCCACCATGGCATCAAGCACTTTAAACAACATATATTGCCCACGAATTTAATGAACATGGAACCCTTTGGAGAGTTGACAAGAAAGTTTACAATAGCTTTTTAAGCAACCGAGTCGCGCCATCTATCCGATAAAATTGAGCATCCCTTTTCTACCCACTCCTTTTTGTGAAATTCCATCATTTCATGGGTGTTCTCTACTTCCTTCTTAAGGAGGAGAACTCGTAGCTCATACATGCTTGGTGGTTTTAAACCGGGACCATATTGCCCAATAACTTCACACATCTCCTTGAAGTTAGAGTAAGTTGTCGCATTAAATGCAATTTCGGCATCATAAAAAATCTAACAATTAATTTGCAAGCTTTGTCTCTTAATTGTTTATCACAAGCCACGTGTATACCTTCATCTTTTTTTGGATTGGCTTTTGGAGTGACAAACAAATCCATGGGACCTTTGAGCCTTGGTTTTTTGGGTAAAGATTTCTCACTCTTTTGACTTGGGTTACCCCATTTGAATTCAATATCGCACATTCTTCTTCATCCTCATCATATTCATCAATCTTAAATGAAGGTTCCGAAGGTGACATCAAATGTGTGGCCTTTAACTCAACCTTTTTTTAACATAAAAGCCTTTATTTCCTCCTTCACATGCTCAGAACATTCACGACTATCGAGCACACTCTTAAACCCTCCAACTAAATGTTGTTTCATTCGATATACCCCTCCTTTGACAATTTTACCACAAAAATTACAGATAAAATTGTTCTTATTGGTCAGATCTTGCTTTCCATATTTGCTTCCCGGATCTAAGATATCTTTTGATCCGGTAGAAGTCCCTGATCTTGAATTCTTTATCTGAAATTCAAATAACATAAATAGACAAAATTAAATATAAAAATAACCAAAATCCAATGGGACTATTTTAATCAAAGCTTGAGATTAGTTTAATGCACATTGAATGAGCACATGAAACATTGGAGAAAAGTCCAACAAAAAGTAAATACAAAAAGCACATTAAAGTTGAAGTGTTGAACGAGGAATCAAATTCCAGTGAAGACAAATGGACAAATTCCAGTGGAGAAAAGTATGACTTTCTTTATCACTAAGCACGTGGTGGTCTTCCCCAGTTAAATAGACAAATAAATATAAAAAATTATAAAATAATCTATTAAGGAGACGTGGCTGAAAGTGGAATTGCAAACCAAAAGCCAAGCACATGGAAAAGAAGTCAAATAGAAAAAAATGAGGAGACGTCGTTGTTGAAGAGAGAGGGAGAGAGGTATGAAACTTAAGCATACCTGGACTGCAAGTTAAAACCCAAACTGTTGTCGTGGGTGAGAACTGAGAAACAGAAGAAGAGAGACAGAAAAAAGGGTCAACAGACCGAAATAAAAAGCTGGAAAAAAATTGTTGAAGACTTGAAGCATACCTTGACTGGAGGCTTGAAGATGCAGAGACAAGTTGTCGATCTTAGGTTTTTTTTTAAATTTTGTTTAATTTGGGGAAGTGGCTGAGATGGGAAGTTTAATTTAGGGGTGGGTTTAATTTGGGGAATTGGGTTTTATTGGGTTTTATTTTAATTTCTTTAAGCGCCCAGCGCCTTGGCAGAAGCATGGCGCTTAGCACCGTCTGTCGTTCATCGCATTGCCTTTGTTGGTGGAGGCATTTACCCGTTCGCCTTGCAACGCCTAGCGCCTTAGGCGCACCTAGGCACGCTTTTTCAAACTAAGGTGGAGACTTGCGACAAAGACTAGATAGAGGACTCTGCAATGCCCGTTGGTATGAACATTTCCCTATGGTCAAGTTATCACATTTTCTGCAATTGGGGTCTGATCACAGGCTGCTTTTGCTCTCTATAGTTGTGATGTGTGCTCATCAAAGTAATCAACCTTATCAGTTTGTTTCAGCTTGGAATAACCATCAAGATTTTGAAAGGTTATTGAATGAGTCATGGAACAATGATGTGACTATTCTCGAGAATCCGTTTACCTTTTAATGGATTAGCCGCTGGTGGAATAAGAAGGTGTTTGGACATATTGGGCAGCACAAATCACTTCTATTAGCACTCATTTGTGGTGTTGAGCTGGCTTTGGAACGTACCCGGACCCTTTTTTTGATTGAATTAGATGTAGCTTTTAAAAAAAGAGTTAGATGTGGTTCTGGAACAAGAGGAGAGCTTGTGGTTTCAAAAGTCTCGTAGCAAATGGATAAAACAAGGTGACCGAAATACCAAGTTTTTCCATATGTCTACGTTATCTAGACGCCGGTGAAATGCAATTTGCGCGCTTCGATTATATGATAGTAATTGGTGTCATGATATTACTTTGCTCAAAGATCACGCGGTATACTTTTTTCATAAGCTCTTTACATTCGAGCCTTGACAGGAATCTCATGATGTGTTCAAGGGGGGATTTCACCGTGTTTCGGATGCTGCCTTGAGTAGATTGGTGCGGCTCGTGATTATTGATGAGATGAGACGCGTAGTGTTTAGCATGGATCCTCTTACATCTCCCTATATTGATGGGTTTCAAGCGGGGTTCTTTTTTAAAAAATAGGTAACGGTTGGCGAGTCAGTGTTTCAGTGTGTCTCTATGTTTTTTAACACTAAGGAGTTGGGGGATTCAGTAAATCAGGCTCTTGTGGTTTTGATTCCTAAAGTGGAGAACCTGTATAATATCAAGCAGTTCCGATCGATTAGTTTGTGCACTACGATTTATAAGGTGATTACCAAAGTGCTTGTTGATCGTTTGAAAACTTTTTTACCTGGATGGGTTGCGCAAACTCAAGCTAGCTTCGTGTCGGGAAGACATATTACGAACAACATTATTTTTAGCACATGAAGTGATTCACACTATGAGTGGGAAAAAGGATGTGAAACCGTAGATGGCTATTAAAGTCGACTTGGAAAAAGTGTATGATCGACTTGAATGGAGCTTCATTGAGAAAACTTTGCAGGATTTGGGTTTACAAGAACAATTTATTATGTGGATTATAAAATGTGTCTGTTCGATATCTACTCAAATTATTTGGAATGGTGACGTAACAGAGAGTTTTATGCCATCACGTGGAATACGCTAGGGTGATCCGCTATCCCCTTACCTTTTTTCTATGCATGAAACGACTTTCCCATGCTATTGAACGGAAAGTTAGTAGTGGCGCTTGGAAACATATCCATCTTTCTCGTAATAGACTTGGTATGTCTCACCTATTTTTTGCCGACGATCTAGTTCTTTTTCGAAAGCATCTGTTGATCAACTTGAGTTAATCAATGATGCTTTATTTAATTTTTGTGCTTGTTCGGGGCATAGAGTAAATGTGGCGAAGACTCAAATCCGTTTCTCTCGAAATTGTCCATCAAATAGGAAGGATTTAATCTCTAAAATTTTTAGTTTTGAGGTTGTTGTCGATCTTGGTAGGTATTTAAGGGTCTTTTTGTGTAACAAAAGGATCACAAAAGATACTTCTCGGTATTTATTGGAGCATATTAAGCGATGGTTGTCTGGTTGGGCAGCTAAGACTTCATCGTTGGCAGGCAGAATTATGTTGCCAAAGGTGGTGTTACATGCTATTCTTATTTATGTAATGCAGACTACTTTGCTTCCGAATGAGATCTGTGATGCGATGGAAAAGATGATAATGAGATTTGTGTTGGGGTCTACGAATGGGTCTTCGGCTATCGCTCTTGTGAAATGGGAAACTATCTTGCTACCCACGGATGATGGTGGTTTGGGATTTCGGGAGTTAGGCTGAAAAAATAATGTTATTCTAATGAAGCTCGACTTTCATTTACCTCGTGGGGATGAAAAAGCTTTGGGTTAATGTTCTTAAGTTGAAACATAAATGAGAGGGTGCCTTGCCATTGTCAATCAATCGTCCAAGGTGCTATCATCTGTGGAAAGACGTTAGTAACATATGGGATGAGGTTTGTAGAGGAGTTTGTTGGCAAGTTAGGGACGACTGGCACACTGATTTTTGGTGGGATACTTGGGTAGATGGATTGGACCTGCTTGCAGGCTGTTGCACGCTTGGTATGCCCCCTCAATCGTTGCTGGTGGCCGCTATGTTGTCCTCTTCGGAGCAGTAGGATTGGCAGCGTATTTCTCAGGTGCTTCCACAGGATGTTCACAAAATTGCTGCAACGGTACCACCACATGCATCCTTGGGGCGTGGTCGTCCGGGTTGGAAATGGGAATCACACCGCATGTTTTTGACTGCTTCGACGTACAATGCTCTTGGTTTTTATACTCCTAATCTAGGGAATGACGAGTGGTGGATCATTTGGAATTTGAAGGTGTCGCAGCGAGTTCACACCTTTCTTTGGTTGGCTCAACATGATCGCTTACTCACAAATGTTGAAAGATGACGTCGGCACATTTCGATTTCTAGTGTTTATCTGATATGCAATTAAGGAGAAGAAGACTTGGACCACGTTCTTCGCCTTTGTTCGCGAGCTAGGCAGGTCTGGTCACAACTGCTTTGACCGAACCGCTTGCAAGCGTTCTATGCGAGTCTGATTGATGGCTGGATTACTGCAAACTTGTGTGGAGTGGTGCTTGGACGAAATATGTGAAGTGAATGAAATATATTGTATGATGTGATTTGCTGGGTTCTTTGAAAGCGAAGGTGCCACTTTATTTTCCATGGTGGCCGAGAGCTTTATGGGGATGTGACTTCTTAGTCTCATGGTTTGTGGGTGGAGTTGACTAATGATGATAGAGCAAGTGCGGGTTCAAGTGTAATTTTGTCGCAAGGTGTACGATGGTAACGACCGGCACAAGATTGGATAAAGGTGAACGTTGATGGGGCTGTTGGGGGAAGTCAAAATATGGCGGCGGTAGGAGGTGTAATACGCGATAGTGGGGGTAGTTGGGTGTTCAGCTTTGCTAGGACCCTTGGTTCGTGCTCAGTGCTAGCTGCAGAATTATGGGCGGCTCATGATGGTCTTGAACATGTATGGAGTTTGGGTTTTCTTCGTATCAAATTAGAATTGGATAACATGACAATGGTCTAGATTCTCCGTGATGCGTCGATGGCGTTAACTGATAGTGCTCTTGTGGTGTGAACAATGGGCATTCTCAATACAGATTGGGAGGTTCAGATTGCCCATGTAGGCCGTAAGGCAAATTTAGTGACAGATGATTTGGCCGAAATGGTTCAAGGGCATGCTATGGGAGGGTTTACTTATGATCATCCACCCCCAGTGGTACTCCCGTTGTTTATCACTGATCAGAATTTTTCCTGATAGTTATTTTGAGTATAAGTGGTTTACTCTTTGTTGTTTTTTTTATAACTCTTGATCTTTTGTACTTATTACTATGAGTATTATTTTCTTTTATTTAGGTTATATTCAAACTATTTCAAATATTGAACCGTTTTCATCTTAAAGGATTAAGGCGAATCTTGAATAAGAAAACTAGATAAGCATATCGACCGTAAGAATATATTTATAAATTGTTTTGTGTAATGGTTAACATATTGTATGGGTTTTTTTTTATTAAAAAAAGACAACGAACATCAGCTTGACCTGCAGTAGATATTTTTGTATTAACAACAAAAACAACAACAACAACAACAACGATCTAATATGGTTAGACCTTTGTAGTAATTTAATGATACAATAAAACTGGTAGCGGAATAATTTATAAAATTGATATTTTTTAGATTTTCTTTCTACATTTATATAGCTAGGGATGGACCGAGGGGGACAGAGTGGGCGGTCACCCTCTAAAAATTTGAAATTCCTATACGATTTGGAGTTTTTTTTTTTAGAATTTTTTATGTATATATTTTTATTAAAAAAATTATTTCCGCCTCTCTATATTTTTATAAGTTCTCTCCCTAGAAATTTATAGGTTCGCTCCTTAATCTAAAATTTTACGTTCGTCCCCTGTATAACTTCTATTTGAATAGAGAAATACAGATTATAATGATGGTCATTGGGTTTCTATAAAAAATGAAGACGTATTCAATGGAAAATTTTGTTTTTTTAACCTTATGAGTTTATATGTTTTAATTTCTTTTCCTCACGAATTTTTTTTACTTGGTACTTAATAAGGATGAAACCATTGTTAGACAATAAAAGGGACAAGTCGTCTAATTTCAAAATTAACATAAATAACACTTAATTTAAAAATAATAAAATTTAGTTTGACAAGTATTCAAACTATCGTAAATTAAAATTACAATTAAACAATTTTTTTTGAGAGGGACGTGAACCCTCCCATAACCTTAATTCATTAATAGTTGATTCTCAAAATTCTCTTTGTAAATAAGGGTTCATTTAGTTCACGGAATGTAAAATTACTTTTGAGAATAAATTTTTTAGAATGTAACATTACCTGAGATATTATTGTGAATGTTAGATTACCTTGTTTGGTTTATTTGATAGGAATGTAAGATTACATTGTTTGTTTGGTTGAGGGAATATAAGATTACTTGAAAGTAAATTTTACTATATTGTCCTTGTGATATTTTTTTAACAAGTCAAACTTTCAATATTAATTTAAAAATATTTCCTTAAAGATTCATACAATTATATTTAACATATTACTAATATAATTAGTGTAAATAATTTGAAATATATATTTTTATTAATATTAAAATTCTTATAACTAAATTTAAATAAATAAATATTTAATAAGTAACAACATTTAAATATTAAACTAATATAAAATAATTTTAAATAAATGTACTCCCCAAATATTAAAACATGATTGAAATAATAAAATGAATAATAAATTTGCATAAATTCAAGAAAAATGATAAATATGAGATGATGATCGTATCAAGAAACACTAAGTTACAAGAATTTCTACCAAAATAGAACATAAAACCAATAAGCTCAAAGATTCTCCTTGTAATATGCTATGTGTCTATTTTATTTTCTTACTAAAATTCTATAGAAAATTTAAAAAATATTTAGACATTTTATCAAAAATTTCTATAGCCGTAATTTTCTTCTTTTATTTAAATATTAAAGTACTTTTTAAATATGTGTAAAACCATTTAAATATTAAATTAATATAAAATAAAATTATTTAATAAATTTATGTCATTTAAATATGCTACAAATGATCAAAATTAAGAAAATTCATTACTTCAAGTGTAATTTTGTCCAAAGTGGTAGGAATTGACAAATACCTAAAGGAATGGTAGGAATTACATTCCCAGAATGTTGACAAAAAAACGCTATTGTTGGTAATAATCTTTTCCGGTTTGGTGGGAATGAGGACAAGCCAAACATAAGAATAAGATTCCGAAAAAAATTATTACTCCTGACAATAATCTTTTTCGCGAACCAAACGTCCCCTAAATGTGTTGTATTTATTTAACATTTTTTATTTTAATGAAACTCAACTTCTTACTATTTTCAATAAAATGGTGTAATTATTGAAAAAAATCCTATGTTCTTTTTTGGGTTTTTTTCTTCAACACTAAAAAATTAAATCCTACACTATATCCTTAAATTTTAAATCTTAAACTATACGCCCTAAAAATTACATTTTACCTCTAATTCCCTAAACTCTAATCATAAATTATAATTTTAAATATTAAATTTAATTTTTAATAATGAGACATAAATAAAAATACAAAAAGTTACGGACAATTTTTGCTCGTAATTATTGATATCAAAAGACTTTGAACTTTGTCAATGTTTAGCGATTTGATGGCCATACGGCATCTCTAAAAGCTCTACGCTTCCATTTTCTATCCAGTGCCTTTGAAACGAATCAAATCTTTTTTTCGAGAGATATACCATTACAATAATACATACTGAAATTGCAATAATATATATACCATCACAATAATACATACTGAAATTGCAATAATATATATACCATCACAATAATACATACTGAAATTGCAAATAATTTATGGATTGTATTTTTTTTTACATTCTCGAGTAATCATATGATTATATATGTTATTTATTTGGGTAAACTACTCCATTAACTACTTAACTTTGGGTTGCGGCCTGTTTTGACCATCTAACTAAAAAATTTAAAATTCGACCACCCAACTATTTAAATAGACCTATTTTGACCACCGGCCGTTAAAATCTAATAGAAAAGTGACGTGGCCGTTAAGTAAATTTTGTATAATTACACATTTGGTCCTTGTTAGTTTTTTATTATATCAATTTAGTTCTAATTTTAATTTAAATAAATAATAAAATTAATTAACCAAGGTGACGACACGTGTCATCACCCGATTGGATGATTTTAATCTAATTGATATAATAAAGAACTAACAAGGACCAAATATGTAATTATAAAAATTTTACTTAACGGCCACGTCACCTTTCGGTTAGATTTTAACGGCAGGTGGTCAAAACATGTCTATTTAAATAGTTGAGTGGTCGAATTTTAAATTATTTTAGTTGGGTGGTCAAAACAGGTCGCGACCCATAATTGGGTGGTCACTAAATTAGTTTACCCTATTTATTTTTAGTTTTTCGAAAACGCACACATACCGTTCAAACAAACTATTCGAATTCATATCTCTTAAGAATGACAACTCTCTCTTTTCTACCTGGACCACTCAATAAATTTAATTACGGATTATATTAAACATTAACCTTACTGATTATTAATTAATAATTTGAACATAATATTTTGAATTGAATTCTAAAATGAAGATATTAAAAAACAAGTATCCTATTCGAAACTCGAACAACTCTATTGGACTGGACTCTAACTTCATAAACTCAATTCAACTTGAAAAAATTACAAATAAAGTTTAAATTATAAAATAGGACTCGTCAACTCAACTAACTTAATTTTTTATTTGGTTCGATCGAATACTCACCCTAAATTCACTTATTAATTTTTATATTAATACCCAATATTTTAGACATGATTATGATTATAAAACATACTAATGCAACACCAATATATAAACTAAAGCGTCCATTTAAATCTCCAAAATTCTTTGCTTGACACAATCTATATCTAATGTTTAATTCATGGACAGCCCTATTCATGAATTTCATTTGGTCATTCCCCTTTATTTTTTCCCAAGTTGGAAGTCTTCTTCATGGAATACTATTATATTTATTTATTAATTAAACACGTTTATTTGATGGAAAAATATAATTCTTATTTGCACGTGAAACTTTTCCACGTTTACTTATTTATTAAATAAACAATTTTTTGAATATATTGGTGTGATTACATGGTAGTATTTATTCATACTTTTTATTAAAAAAATACCTTGCACACATAGATTCTTGAACCGGTCTCTTAAGATGAATATCATCATCTTTTCTACTGAAGCCACTTGTTGAGTTCTAAAATAAATAAATTTAATCACAAGATTAAGAAATTAATCTTTATTTTAAATTAGATTTGACTATTAAAAAAATTCAAGCAATTAAAAAAAAGATAACACTGCTGATTTTGATTTACTTCTGGGCCAAACTTACCCCTTAAGACAAAATATTATTATTTAGGATATTTAACATTCACAATGATTATGATATAATTTTGTTATTATTATAAGTTTATATTTCATTTAGAGTTAAGATTCACTTGCAAAATATAAAATTATTTAATTTTACACCTATCTTGGATTTTGTATTAATTGATATTAATAGTTGATATTAAAACATTTAAATTGGGGATAAATCATTTTTTTCGTGAAAAATCTTTTATTTTTATTGTTAATTCTAATTATCTATTTTTTATTCATCTAACGATTAAAAAATATAAAACTAAATAATTTTGCATTGTGTCAATATATTCTCTCTTTTATTTATTATTAGTGCATAAATTTAAACATTTTTAATTATCAACACAATTATATTTTACTAATAAATAAATACATTTTTTTGTTTAACTATCGATATTCGACTAATCTAGATTGAGTTATGTAAAGGCTCATTATGGGAACAATCCTTTAAACATAGTTTGTTCTATTCACAACACCCAAATTCAAATCATTGACCTTGCATAAATAACGTAAAACCCCATCCCACTTGATCAATTGATTATTAGTGATAAAAATATACTTTTTAATAACAGATATCATGTCACTTATTGTTTTTATTTAATTAAGGGGAAAATAAACCCCGAATTATTTAATAATGGATATCATATCACTTTTTTTTCTTCTGAAAAAGTAACAATTTAATCACTTAATTAAAATTTGTTACAAATACCATGAGGTTTAAATGAGATGCTAAGAATCTCTCCTACCTTAACCAGTGGTCGAGAGTTAAATTATCGTCTTGTGCATGAAGCAACTTTAAAATTTGTGACCAACGTCTACCTCCTATACATGCCAACAAAACGTGAAACATCACTCATTGGACTTGTTCTAGTGGATGCATTGAAAAACAAAAAGAAAATGTTACAAACATGTCATTATATAATTAAAATTGAAACAAACAATTTAGTAATAATAACAATAATAGAGTGACATGTTTGTAATAGAATTTTTATTGAATTTTTAAAGTGCGCCTTTTAGAAGTATTAAATGACTTGTATTTGAGTCTTAATTAATAACTTTGTTCACTCTCTTTGTATTTTCTTCTATAAATATCCATTCTATGTTTTCAAAAGCTTCCACTCATCTCTCAGTTCCCATTCTTTATTACCAAAAAAAAGAAAAAGAATCAAATTCTGAAATCTCTTCAGTCTTGTTTTTATGCACTCCGGTACCTGTCGCCTAATAATCAGTTCTTAACACTCCAAAGGAAGAAGACAGCAAGCTCCCTTTGTCGTCTCCATCTCCAATTAACCATGCACAGTTCTTCTTGATTTCCTCGAAACGAAGCTTGTTCTCTGCTACCGAATATTTGTTCCCCCCCCCCCCCCCCCCCCTTTAATTCTCGTTTTCGGTTTCGTGTTTTCTTCTGTTCGATTGTTGTTGTTGTTGTTTTTTTTTTCTCTCGATTTCTCCGAGGATATGGTTTGCTTTGTTTCTCGTACCGGAAGGCACTTGCAGCGTTACGATGACCTCGGCCGCCGCCAAGTTGTCGGGTCAGTATAGTAGTTTCTATTCCTTCGGTTTTCTAGCGACGAAAATTGATTATTTCCGACAAAAGGAATTCATTGAAGTTTTATTTTGCTATCAGTCACTGTACTATTTGGATCTATAAATTTAGTCCCTTTTTCAATTTTAGGATTTTATTTTCTCTAGTTTTTTAATTTAAAAATTACAAACCGACCGATAACACTGTTAATTGATTTTTGTGAAGTTTAAATACATGTATCAATTGGGCTTTGATGTTTAAATCTAATACGAAAATTGGAATGCGTGGACTTTAATTAATGAAACATCTAGATAGACAAATGCGTGGAATTAAAAGTAGAGAACTAAACCAAAGAGTACAAGGACTAATGGCATAATTAAACCCTTTTTAATTGAAATTCTATTTGGGAGACTGATATTTTGGTCAGATTTTCATGCTAAGACTATTTATTTTCGTCTTTCAATGAAATTACTTTTACCGATTGCAGGTGCATTCCCTACAGATACAAATGTTGTAGCGACGGAAGTATTAGTGATGACTGGGAGGTTTTGGTCATCTCATCACAAAAAGGTCATAAAATGATGTTCCCTAAGGTGAACCCCAAAGCTCATTTCTCTAGTAATTAAAAAGAAATCTTAACTAATTCATATAATCGAATTCGAACTAAACAAGTAATTTCAGTAAAAAAAATGAATAATGTTCATCTTAAGAGATTCGAGTTCAATTGCTTTATCTGTTAGATGTGTGTGCATTGTTAAAGGATTAATAATATGTTCCAGATACAATGGCTAAACTACATGGGGGTGGAGAGGGACAATTGCTCCCCCACCCCCAAATTATTTTTACACCTTTGTCCTTTTATATACATTTCTTTAAAAAATTGTATTGTTTATAAATTTACTTCTTCACTTTCAAACATTTATGTTTTGCCCATCAAATTCAAATCATAGCTCTGTCTCTGAAGAAATATTATCTTATAATTACTTTTAAACTATTAAAAAAACTAATTCATGTAATCACCTTTGTCTGTAAACTGCTACCTCAAAACATTACAACCAAAAAGACAATCCAAGTTATATTCTCCAATCTGTACACAATCGGACATTCACAATATCACCCCTATCTATACAATGATTTTGTAATCTAATTCTCACTACAGTATTAAGAAGAGTTGCTACACTTCTATTCATATGTCTAAACTGTCTAGAATCCCTCTCTTCCCAAAGACAATAAAAATAATCATTGTATCAAGATTTTTTTATTGTTTTGACTCTCCAATAATTTATATTTTTTTATCTCAACCCCAACAAAATATTCCTGATTTTGCCTTGATTTTCATAATAGAACAATTACATATACCTAACAAATTGGATGATGAAATTCTTAATTATATGCATAGTTAACCTTAATCTCTCTCTTTTTTTTTTCTTTTTATTTATTATTAGGGAGGTTGGGAGATTGATGAATCTAGAGAAGAAGCTGCTTTAAGAGAGTCGCTTGAAGAAGCTGGTGTTTTAGGCAATGTTGAGGTTGGTATTAATTTTTTTTTTAAATTTTAATATATATATATATATATATATATATTTGTAGTTGGTAAAATAATTATATAATAAAATCCCCAAGATTTATCTTGAATTATTTTTTCTTGGAAAAAAATAAAAACAGTGTGAATTGGGGAAATGGGACTTCATAAGCAAAAGGAATGGCACATTTTATGAAGGTTTCATGTTCCCTTTGTTTGTCAAGGAGGAACTTGACTTTTGGCCTGAGCAGAATGTGCGTCAAAGGACATGGGTAAGCTAATTAGATTTTATTGTCCCATTAAATTGTTTTAACTCATCAGTCTGTTTAGTTTTACATCAATAGATTTGATTTTTTTATTATAAATATTTACCATATCTGCAATCGTAATACATGTGAGTGTGACTAATCATAATTTTAATTCTCTCCTACTCATGATTTATGTAGCATATTTGTTCAAAGCTCAAGTGTCTAATACCATTTTTTTTTTTAAATTTTAGATGAATGTGAAAGAGGCAAGGGATGTATGCCAACATTGGTGGATGAAAGAAGCATTGGACATATTAGTTGAAAGGCTCAACTCATTGCACCAACACAAGGAACAAAGTATCTCAATTTGTGCTATTATTTAGATTGGAAATTGTTTGCTAATATCTGTTTTAATGTTTAGGGCAAGCAAAACTCATCTCCAAAATATTGAGTCGAATTTTTTTATAAAAAATTTGAATCATTAAACGATATTCAAATAATTCGATTTTTTTTAAAAGAGAATGGCCTCATTAAAAACTCATTCTAGCCCTAATATGGGGAAAGAGTACCAAATTTTATTAATATATCAACAAACACGGTTTGAATACACTGTTGCAAGCTTTAACCCTTGTTGCCTTACTCCAACACCCTACTGCATTTTACAACAACCATAACCTCTAACTAAATGCAGTACAAATCAATTATAGAAAAGCTATCAGACATGCTTGCACCCTTTACTATGACAACATTACAAGAGTTACGACCCATCAAAGGTTTCCAATAACTCGATCACGCGATTGATACCCTGTTTCGCCAGCGACCGAGCTTCGCAATTAGCCTCCCTATACACAAAATGAATTTGCCACCCGTGTGAACTGATAATGGAGCTGCAACTCATGACAATTGGAGTAAAAGGAGTGGGGGCTGTGTGTGGTTTAAGAATCCAATTTACAGATAATTGGTTGTCCGATTCTATGATTAATTTATGGGATCTTAGCCAAACCGAATTAAGGAAAAATGAACATGCCTCATGTATACCAAGCAGTTCTGCCTGAGTAGGATCAGATAAACCGATTGTCTTCGAGAATCGGGCGCAACATCTTCCCTTCTCATCACGTAGTACGCCGCCTATTCCTGCTTCCCCATAACATCCCTTCACGGCTGCGTCGACATTTGAGGGGCTACCCAACGGCTTGACACCTTCTGGATTGGCTGCTCTCTACTGATAACAGCTTCTTGAGGCATTCGAAGAAAATATGATAGGGAGGGT
Organism: Hibiscus trionum; assembly: GCA_030270665.1. Classification (NCBI taxonomy): domain Eukaryota; kingdom Viridiplantae; phylum Streptophyta; class Magnoliopsida; order Malvales; family Malvaceae; genus Hibiscus; species Hibiscus trionum. The sequence goes on from BSYR01000050.1 coordinate 1,931,753, forward strand.
ATAGACTGCGGCTAGATACATATTTCCTAATGTCCAATCCTTAGTAGGTCGAGCTCATAGATATGTGACTCTGGCAGAAGTTTGTTATTGAACACACACTCATTTCGATATAGCCAAATAGTACATATAAAACTGAAAAGCGCTAAATTCCAGATGGGTTGCTTACCGAGTTGTACCATCTGTGAATTTTATAGTCCGAACTCCGAAGAACGATTTGAATTCCCCGGGAATAACTAGATTGAGATTAAAACAACTCTACCATTTCTGCCATATATTCCAAGTAAATTTACAGTGGCAAAAGATGTGGTTTGTTGATTCAATCGCCTCACAATACAACACGCAAATGCATGAATCCGTCACCGACACTCCTCTTTTGCGAAGCTCTTCCAGAGTTGGCATTCTGCCATACATGGCTTTCCACACAAAAGCGGACACTTTTAAGTTTTAATGGCACATGTTTCGACCACACTTGGTTTCATACTTTTTCACCCAAGTAGAGGCCTTCTGAGGGCTAAATTCCATCTCCATAGCCCCATATTCGCAAACTTTGCCACTCTTGTTGATAGAAAGAGCATAAATTCTAGGGAACGAATTTCGTAAGCTCGGGACTTCCGTCTCGGATCCTCCCAAAAGTCTATAGATTTGCCATCTCTAAGAACGAATTTAATATACTGTGTGAACGTATTCTCTGGGTTGAATAAGGGTTGTGTAAAGTTTCACCATATCCAAGACCCTTTCCTTCAATGACCATCGTAGGCAGCAAATATTTAGAATCATACTCGTACTTTACATCAATCACCTTTCTCCAGAAACAATTGGACTCAAGACCGTACCTCCACGACCATTTGTTCAACAAGGATCTGTTTTTATTATTAAATCGACAAATCCCAAGCCTCCACATTTAATTGGTTTGCATAAATGGTCTCATTTAATCCACTGAATAGGTCTAGGCGATTTATGACCCCAAATAAAACTTGCTATCCATTTGTTGAAGAAATTCACCACTGCAACAAGCATGTTAAACATGGATATATAATACACTTGTAGATTAGAGAGGACTAACCTTGCTAAAGTGATACGAAATCCAAGTGATAATAAGTGCCTTTTCCAAGAGTCGAGTCTAGATAACACTTTGTCGAAGACATGTTTCTATAGTGTATGTGAGTTACGGGTATGACCGAGGGGTAAACTCAAATAACTCAAAATTTTTAATAATTACTGGATTGATTTTCAAGTTTAAATTGAGTTTTTCAACCCTACTTGATATACGTATATCACATATGAAGAAATATATGGTTATAAAAATTCATTTAAATTGGAACTAATTATTTTCATAACATTATAAATAGTGGCGGAATTCAACATTATTTGTTGAGAGGCCATTTAAAAATGTTTAAATTTAGATGAACAACAAAAGAAATTATTTGTTTTTAGGGGACATACAATTTTACCATCATCTCATCTTATTATTTTTTTAAATTTTTTAAAATTTGGGGTGGCCTCTGCTGGTCCCTTAGAGGTACCACCCAAATTTGAACATAAACTCGATTCGATTCAAAAAAATTTAAATAAAATTTGAGTTATAAAATAAAACTCGTCAACTCGAAAATTTTAAACTCAATTTAACACGAAAATATTTCAAATAAAATTTAAATTATAAAATAGAACTCATCAACTTAAAGTTTTAAACTCAACTTGATAACTCAACTCGATTCGATCGAATTTCATCCCTATTTACGTGGACTCTGATAGAAGATACTCTTAGCTGGTTGATGTGTTAGGAAATCCTTTGGATTGGGTGCCACTAATTCTGCACTTTCGTAGAAAGCAATTAATAAGAATTAAGAAGATCTTAAATCAATTTGTATATTTTAATTATCCTGTTAATTTCGATTCGAATTCGATTTAATCATAAAAAAGTAACAACTCAACCTTAATACAGATAAACCTGTAACGGAAATCATTTTCCTTATTATGGAAGAAGGAATATAATATTTTTTCCCTTATTATTCTTTGGGAAATAGAATGAAAAATGTTGGGCCAAAAGCAAATTCATGCAATTATTTGATTTAGGTACCATATTCTTCTCTCTCTGTCTCTTTTTTTCATTTTATTTCCACACCTTTCTAATATTCTTTATTTATACTGTCCAGCACTCCACGAACACTATGGCCAGACCGTATCAAAACGGACTCGATCGTTTCGATACGCTAAGAGTCCGTTTCGAAACGTGCTGGATGTCGTTTCGAAACAATTTAAAACTGCCAAAACTCGTATCGAAACGTGCTTAAATCGTTTCGATACACCTTAACCGTTTTGTGAAAGCTAGTTATAAAATGCAACAATTATAAAATTTGAATCCAAGTTTAAATCTCGTTTCGAAACGTTTGAGATCGTTTCGATACTGCCATATCGAAACGAATTTGCCCGTTTCGTTGTTCTTCATCTGTTTCGAAACATGGGGTCCTGTTTCGATACTACCGTATCAAAATAGGATGACTCATTCCGAAACACATGTTAACAATTTCAAAACATTCTGAAACGCCTAAGGGCTGTTTTGAAACGGTGACTCGAAAATCACTATTTTGACTTGGAAAACACTTAGAAAAATTTGTATAACTCTTTGGTTTTGATTTGACCACTTTATTTAATTTTTGGGAAGTTTTGAGGACTTAAAAATTTATTTTCTATTTTCAATTTATTCCTTAAATCCTTTATTGTATCAAAATCAATTCTTTGGTTTTACATTTTTGGCTTGCCTCGTGCATAACAATTATTTCAACAAGATTTTTAGGAGGCATCGACGAATGTTTGAAGATCTAAAGGTAATGATCTTTGTATATACATGGTTATTTCTTGACCAACTAATATATGGTGCCTCAAGAACAAAAAAATATAATTATCTTTATTCACATTCAGCAATCTTACAATAGATATGCTTTATTCATATTGAATCTTCTTTAAGATTCTTTCAACTTATGTCTATTTATAGACAAAAACACATATTTAAGTGCTTGATCTTTAGGTCGAGACAAAACTACATCTCAAGATTCTTTTTGTTAAATACTTTCATTAAATACTTTGGAATCTCTTCATGAGTTTCCAATTTGAAGCTCTTCAAGAGAGCTAATGATATAATGAATCTTAAACCAAACTCCTTTATAAAATATATAAGGAAATATGATCATCCTTATAGTATTTCCTCGATTAGTATCCACTAAGGCGATTATACCAAATGCGCCAAAATATGAATATTCAAAAGGGCATATCTAAATAAATTTCCTCAAAAAATTTCAAATTCGTCACCTTTAACTTTCCTTTTATAGGGTCTACAAAATGATTAGACACATATATAATATTTCATAACTGCCAATGTAACTGCATCTACCATAAAGTAATTAGAATTCTTCATAAATCACAATTCAGTCATATTTGCGACTACTTATTTTTGCCCCACTTGCATTACACCTTTAGGTGTTTGGGCTGCTGGTCCAAATACTTCTCTTTTGGAAGTTCAAAGTGTCTTTTTATATTGTCCAATCATTTCAACATCTATAGATTTTTATACAAGATCCTCATTTTCTTTCTTTACTTCTACAAAAGTATTCTGTGTAAAATCGTTTGTAAAATTGTTGTCGACAACTTTTTAATTTTCTAGTTCCATTCTCGTAGTGACATAACTCATCGAGATCTATTCAAGATTTCAATCTTTATTTTCATGTACCTGAAGCTCTTCAAGAGTTTTATTATCAGTTATGTCTTGGGTCTCTTCAGGAGCACCCGCCTCCAATATATGACCATTTCATACTATTTTTTATTTACAGAATTTTGATCATTGGAACCAATTTTCATGCTTCATGCATGATTTACATCAATTCGCTCTAACATGTAATTCAAATTTAGAGCATTTCAGCTGATATATGAGACTTAGTTACTCTCATTGGGTCAGTAAATATGTCTGGCAATTGACATATAATAACATGAATTATCTTATGAACTTTTAGTTCATATACGAGGATCTAGATAACGATAATTCATTTTTTACCCAACTGATTATTATCTCCCCTGATGTTGAGAAAAATCATGTCATAAATGATTCTCCAATTAATGTTTAAGAATTTAAACATAAAAGGAGACTCACACTCAATATATATATATATTCTCAAACCTTTTATTTACCTATTTTGCGCGTTGTGGTGGAACAATTCAATTATATATCGCACATTCAAAAATTCAAAATGAGAAATATGACTTCTAACCAAAAGTCAAATCATAATAGGGAATTTATTATAATTCGTTGGCATGATGCATATAAGTGTTGCTATATGTGAAATATCATATATATATATATATATATATAACTTTGTTCTCATAGTTTAGCTATCAAAGAGAAGACATCAAATTAAAATTTTGTTAAACTATTTTGTTCATAATCAATAGGCTTTGTAACAACTGATATAGCCTAAAATATAAACCTACAAGCTTCTGCAAGACGAATAGTCTTATTGCATAATCTGAAACCTTTTATAATCAATCTCACAAACTTCTGGTTGTAAGTTCATAGAACAATTTAGATGCATCTACTAAAATCATATAAAACTTTCCACATTTGTGGATAAATGGGCTCATTTTTCATTCAGATATGTAAGACATGCAATCTCAACTTTAGTACAAGAATTTCAAATTTTTTTTGGTAAGTGGGATCAATTAAATCATTTGAGAACAAACAATACAAGAACTTCATGTTCTTTTAGTAAGTGGAATTTAATCATTCCTTTGAGAACAAGCACCACAAGAACTTCATGTTCTTTTAATAAGTGTGCATATAAATCTCTATAATTTTTGCATCATTATTGATCAGGATGGTCAACTGATCATGCCATATATATATATATGTGTGTGTGTGTGTGTATGTATTTCTGAATTTGTAAAATTCTAGTTTACCATAACATTTGATTCAATCTCACCTGTACATGTCTAGTACGACCATCAAAATTGTTCCTTTGAATAGGAATATATTTAGCTCTTTAAGAACTTTCAATAAAAATTATCTTTTGGTAGCAATATATTGCTCTTCTAGAGCTTTCAATTGACTTTTGGCTACTAGAACTTATATTTACATTGGCTTATTTCAAATGCCACTTGATAACATATGTTATCTATAATTCCTGAAGAATTATTTTGCGAACTCATATTGATCTTCTTAAAAATTTACACTTCTAGTGATGACGATATTATTACCATCAACGGTAATTATTGCAATATTTGTAATTCTGCACTTTTCATAATGTGCTTTCTCTCAAGAATTTATTGTTCTCCAATGAATAACCACATGAAGTATCAATAGCTTTTGCATCATAATTGAATTGGGATAGCTTGATCAGTCATGCCAAAATGATAAAGTTATCAGTAAACTTCTGATTTACAATAGCATGAGCTTCAACTTGCACTAATTCTTGTGTAGTACAACTTGAATGACAGTGCATGTAATTTTGTTAAAATTTTCTTATTGCTTTGGTTTATACTCGTAATATAAAGATAATCAACATCCCCTTGACTAATAATCACAATATGATATTCATTTCTGTGAATATCTTTGAAATTCAATAAGTCTCTTTGCGACTTTGACGAGTATAACGCATTGTGAATATGGAATAAAGTTTCATTTGGCAATAACATATTTGCTCTTCTTGAGCTTTCTATGATATTAGTACTCCGAATATGCTACTCGCATTATTCCCTTGTATTGTTAAATGGGAAAATAGGCATTCTTATGCACATTTCACTATGTGCTTTGTTTCATTCATTTCGAGGAATAAAAAATATTAAATATAGCACATATTAAATCAATTATCTATCAAATATAATGTCACAAGAACTTATTACTCTTCCGGAGCATTGATATTTTAGTACATTGAGATATAGTACTCACATAAAGCGCAATGTCACAATTCACCGCATATTTTATTTCAGAAGTAATCTATTCTTCAAATGGTAAATTAACGTAAAGCATAAATAAATAATGTGTAAAACAAATTAACATAAAGTAAATTAAAATAAATAAAATAAATAAAAGATCAATTATTCCTTTTAGAGGTTATAAGGAAAATGAAATAAAAGGCAAATTATTTCTTTAAGGAGTTATGAGAAAATCAACAACATCAAAATGAGTTGGACCAACAACGCCATAATCATTTTTGCCCTAAACAAAATTTGTTTATATTTTCTTTCATTTATCATTCATGATTATGGATAAAGTCCACAATGCTTCGCCATAAACCATTTATCCTTGTCATCCTTATAATACCCTTCTAGTGGTAGAAGCATTTTTAAAATGACCATGTTGTCCATGACTATATTTATTGTCTCGATCTCGACCATAACTTTTATTGTAGCAATTATTCTTTCTATAATATAATCTCACATTCCCTTCAGGGAATGGAGTAGAGCCAGTGGGCCTTTGAAACCTTTTTTACGATATTGTGTCCGAGGAAAACATTTTTTTTGTGAAAAAATGAATTATCGACATATTCTCATCACAAATAACAAAGATTTAATCATCGTACGCGAAATTATTAAACTAGTCCACAAGGTCCTTTAAAAATCTCTTTTGAGACCAATAGCCTCGCAGAACGGGATGTCTAGTCAATATACTTGGATTATATCAAAGTTATGTCACTAATTGAATTGTGATTTACCATGTTTGCATTCACTTCAGGGAATGAAATAGATCCAATAATCGCATGGAATAAACATCATGCTTGCATTCACTTCAGAGAATGCTTCCTATAGAACTTTTTGGATCAAGATAAATTTTCAACACTTGATCTTGGGAGAAGTCTATAGTCGAGTTTTTCGACACATAAAAATTATTACTTTCAAGCAAAATCACCGTGATTTATCGCACTTTAAAATAATAATATAAAGAATAAAAATAAAACCAAGATTTGCCGATATTGATTTCTCTCTCGAGGAAAATGGAGACATAGCATATGACCAAGATAGCTTCTCATAATCCCTTTATATCACGTCTCTTTTCAATCCATCTAAGCATATCATGTAAAACTTAAAACACAGTTAAAAATACTAACTTTTACCAAATAAAATAACATAAATAATAATATGAAAAATATCAAATATAATCATATAAGTAAAAGTATGAATAAGCATACGGCTAATTAACCCTTTTAGGAATAAGAGAAAACACACATGCATAACATGAGGTTTGATGTGTTATTATTATTTTAAACCAACATGATTTTAATCAATAAAACATAGATAGCATATATAATTATAACCAACATGATTAAATAAAAAAAATATAACCCACGTAATTTACACCAAACGCAATCTCTTTGTATCTGTCGATTCGTCTTTTGGTTTGTGAAAAGCCACAAATTTATCTCTTTCCAATGTTCGAATAAAATCAAACATATTTCCAAACTTTTCAAAAAAACTAAATAAATAAAATTAAGTTAAAATATAAAGAAAAGGACAATCGGTAATTTAAAAGAATGAAGAGAGAAAAAAAATTATATTTGGTTCATCCTAGAATCGAATTCTTTCCAATAACTTCTTTTGGATTCAAACAATGAAGACCTCAGTTGATTGGAGTCGTGCTGATAACATGTTGTAAATAAAATAAAGAAGAACAACGTACATGAATAAAAGGAACAAAGAGATGGGAGAAAGAGAGATATTTGTATTATTCTGAATATTGAAACAAGTATAGAATGCCTTGATCAAATATTTATTTATAGGCATAAGAAGTACATAATACATTAAACTCTAATTAATGGAGATAATATAAAATAAATCAAATTTCCTAGATACAGTTCTTATCATGATAGACATCCACATAGATAAATATTCATAACAAATAATAATAATAATAATAATAATAATAATAATAATAATAATAATAATAATAATAATAATGATGATGATGATGATGATGATGATGATGATTTTCATTAAATGTGTAATATAACTGTGATATATTTAAAAATCTTTTGATTTTAACCATTGGATTCGAAAGTATAGTTGCTTTTTTTGCTCATTTGTGGTTAGGATTAAACATTGTTGTTAACATTCATATTCAAATCTTTCACATAAATGAAGGGTATAATCAGAATATTGGTACCGGTACCTCAAGAAGTATGAGCGGCAAAACTCGACTTGATTAAAAAAATTAAAATTTTCGGCTCAACTCGATGTAAAAAGCTCAAATCAATTTGAATTGTAATTTCATAAACTTGATTCGAAAAAAATTCAAATAAAGATTGAGTTACAAACTAAAACTCAAATAACTCGAACAACCTGGAATTTTTAGTAATTTGTAGACCAGTTTTTAAATTCGAGTAGAGTCCCTCAACTCTGGCTGATATATGTATATCACATAGGAAAAACTATGAAGAAATATACATGTTTGGTTATATAAAGTCGTTTAAATTAGAACCAATTGTAGCGACTAATTAAAAATCGATACGAAGTATTCCACATTTTAAAATTTTACTTTTTGGATTTCTTTTTTTAAAAATTATATTTTGAAAATAAAACTTGGATAAGGTAGGCTGGAAACCATAAAACCAGAGATTCATTGAAATATGAGTTCGGAAGTTTGGTTACGTGTAAGAAAGGATTAGCACCCCACAACGCCCGAAATCGGTACCAAATCATACATTACTTTTGTCGATGGAAATCATTTAAATTTAAATTAAATTTAATTGAATGTTCTCAATTGAATACATGTTTTAAATAAAATGGGCTTTAACATTATGTGGTTTTGAATTAATTAGTCATTTAATTAATAAGGGTGACTTTAAATTCGGACCATAGATTAAACCGACACCAATTAAGTCTGATTGTCGTGTTAATTTATGGTTTGAACTAAGTACATCACCTTTATGAGTGATGCAAGCAACTAAATATGATGTAATGACATGTCAACTTTTATTCATTTTAAAGTTTATTTTTAGATAATATAAATTAATTCAAATATTTGATCAATATTCATAAAGTCAAAATATTACCACACAAATACTCAAATTAATAAATATATCCTTTTTATAATTAACATTAATTAATCATCAAAATGTCCATCAAAAAATTAAAAGATTAAATGAATGACAATTAAATGCATTTCACATAAATGCTTTAAATAAACACAAAAGCTCACTAAATTCATAATGTAACATCCCTTTCCCGGCTTGGTCGAGAACTGGGTCGGAGCGTGTTACTGGTGAACGATGCGGTGATCGGTGCGATAAAATTTAAACTTATTATCAACACTTAGTCAATGTTACACAAACAAAACTTTACCAAATATACGTCTTAGTCCAATTTACTCATAAGAAGGGAATAACAACCATGTAAGACCAATTTATAACTTTGATAAGATTTAGGGACTATTCTGTAAATCTTAAAAACTATAGGTCCTTTGATGCATTAGACTATACCACAATGAAATTCAGTGCAATGTTAACTAACCTGTAAATTTTCATGAATAATGGTGATCGTTTACTCATTCGATTTAATCTTGCAAAATACAGTGACCAAAATGTAAATAATGCAGACTTTTAGATTAGGCTTTTTAACCACTTTACCTAACCCTGTGTCGAAACGCTCAGAGCCGTTTCGATACGGGTGGACGATGGTAAACCTTGTTGACCTTTCCATTATGACCGTATCGATACAGGCAAGACTTGTATCGGTACGTGTTGACTTCCTTTGACTTTGACTTTGACTTTGACCAGTTTCGATACGCTATGAACCCGTATCAAAACGGTGGATTCCAGTAGCAAATTGTTTAGAAACGACCCTAACCCGTTTCGGTACACCCTGTTCCCTGGGTTCAATTATGCTTACCCGTATCGAAACGCCATCACTCGTTTCGATACAGCCTGACATGTAATAACAGATTCTTGCTAGTTTTTATTCATTTTAGCTTATCAAATAGTGTCCAAATGCAGTAAAACTTTACACACAACATTATAACTATAAATTCTACTAGCATGTCAAATTATAGAGCTATATGAATCCATTTACCCGGTTTTAACCTTTTTTACTAAAGCTCAATTACACCACGTTTTAGGTTGAATTGTTTTAATTGAATTTTATTTGACTCGAACTATAACCCGGCTAACTCCTAGGCCCAAAACACGGGTGTTACAACTCTCTCCCACTTAAGGAATTTCGTCCCCGAAATTACCTGACTGAAAGAGATACGGAAACTGCTTTTCCATATCCTCCTTCCTTTCCCAAGTGGCCTCGTCCACACCTCTACGTCGCCACCGCACCTTTACTAACTTAATCGATCTACCCCTCAACACTTTACTGTCAGAAGCTAAGATCTCCACTGGCTCTTCTTCATAAGTCAAATCCGGATTAAATTCAATTTCTTCTACGGGCATAACATGTGATGGATCGGACCTATACTTGCGAAGTATCGACACATGGAACACATCATGTATCTTCTCAAGCTCGGGTGGCAAACGCAACTGATAAGCAACCGGACCAACCCTCTTCACAATCTCATACGGTCCTATGTACCTCGGACTCAATTTCCCTTTTCGGCCAAATCTCATCACCTTTTTCCACGGAGACACCTTCAAGAATACCTTCTCACCCACTGAGAACTCAACTTCCTTTCTCTTCAAATCGGCATAGGACTTCTGCCTATCCGAAGCAGCCTTCAAACGGTCACAAATCAATTTTACCTTGTCGGTTGTCCCCTTGAGCAAATCCGGCATAGGTAACAGTTTCTGTCCTACCTCGGCCCAACACACTGGAGTTCTACACTTCCGGCCATACAAGGCCTCATACGGAGCCATCTGAATGCTCGACTGAAAACTGTTATTGTACGCAAACTCTACTAGAGGCAAATGCTTCTCCCAAGTACCCTGAAAGTCAATGATGCAACAACGCAACATATCCTCTAAGATCTGAATAACCCTCTCTGACTGACCATCTGACTGAGGATGATAAGAAGTGCTGAAGTTCAAACGGGTACCCAAAGCTGTATGCAGACACTCCCAAAATCTAGAAGTAAACCGCGGATCTCTATCTGACACAATGGACTTCGGCACACCATGCAGTCTAACAATCTCACCAATGTACAAATCGGCCAATCTATCTAAAGTGTAGGTAGTGTTGACTGCCAAGAAGTGAGCACACTTCGTAAAACGATCTACTATCACCCAAACTGAGTTCTTCTTCGTAGGAGTCAAAGGCAAACCCGAAACAAAATCCATGGTGATGTTCTCCCACTTCCATTCCGGAATTCTCAACGGCTGTAGCAAACCTGAGGGAACCTGATGTTCCGCCTTCACTCTCTGACACACTAAGCACTTACTCACAAAGTCGGCTACATCTCTCTTCAAGCCAACCCAAAAGTACTCATTCTTCAAATCACGGTACATCTTCGTACTTCCAGGATGCATAGCAAACGGACTACTATGGGCTTCAGTCAAGATCGTACGTCTCAAGTCACTGTCTTCTGGCACAACTATTCTATCCTTGAAACACAAAACTCCATCAGTGCTGAAACTGTAATCTGAAGATCTACCCTCGGCTATATCTTGCACGTGAGGTGCCAAAGATCTATCTAAGAGCTGTTTCTCTCGAATCAACTGACCTAGAGTAGGTCGAACCTGAAGCTCGGCTATCAAGCCACCATCTCCGGACAAATTCAATCTAGCAAACATAGCTCTCAAGTCCACGGCCATCTTCCTACTCAATGCATCGGCCACTACATTGGTCTTACCCGGATGGTACTCAATAGTAAGATCGTAGTCTTTTAGCAACTCTAACCACCTACGCTGTCTGAGATTCAAATCTCGTTGAGTCATAATGTACTTCAAACTCTTGTGATCGGTGTATACTGTGCATTTCTCACCATACAAATAATGCCTCCAAATCTTTAAAGCAAACACAACTGCAGCTAACTCTATGTCATGGGTCGGATAGTTGCGCTCATGAGTCTTCAACTGTCTTGAGGCATAAGCCACTACTCTCCGGTCTTGCATAAGAACACATCCTAGCCCTACATAAGAAGCATCACTGTAGACTACATAGTCCTTCCCGGACTCAGGCTGAATCAAGATCGGTGCTTGGGTCAAAGCTTCTTTCAATTTCTCAAAGGCTCTCTGTCTTGCATCTGTCCACTCAAACTGAACACTCTTCTGAAGTAACTGTGTCAATGGAGCGGCTAGCTTAGAGAAACCCTCTACAAATCTCCTATAGTATCCGGCTAAGCCTAGGAAGCTACGTACCTCTGTCACAGACTTCGGTTGCTTCCACTCAACAATGGCTTCAATCTTCTTCGGATCAACTCTGATCCCATCGGCTGACACTACATGTCCTAAGAAGACTACTTCTCGGATCCAGAATTCACACTTGCTGAGCTTCGCATACAACTGATGATCTAGCAAAGTCTTCAAAACAAGTCTCAAGTGTCGGTCATGGTCTTCTTCAGTTCGCGAGTACACCAAGATGTCATCAATAAACACAACTACGAACTGATCTAGATACTGATGAAAAATCCTATTCATCATGTCCATGAAAGCTGCTGGTGCATTAGTCAACCCAAATGGCATGACTAGAAACTCATAGTGACTGTATCTAGTCCTAAAAGCTGTCTTCGGTACATCAACCTCTCTCACCTTCAGCTGGTAGTAACCCGATCTCAAATCAATCTTCGAAAAGACAGATGCTCCCCTCAACTGATCAAACAAGTCATCAATTCTAGGCAACGGATATTTGTTCTTCACTGTCAACTGATTCAACTGTCTGTAATCTATACACATTCTCATGCTTCCATCTTTCTTCTTCACAAACAAAACCGGTGCACCCCAAGGTGAAGAACTAGGTCGAATAAAACCTCTATCTGTCAATTCTTGCAACTGAGTCTTCAACTCTTTCAGTTCTTTCGGTGCCATACGATACGGAGCAATCGAAACAGGAGCTGAATCAGAATAAGTCTCAATGCTGAACTCTACCTCTCTGTCTGGTGGTAACCCTGGCAATTCTTCCGGAAACACACTAGGAAAATCACATACTGTCCGGATGTCCTGAGGTCTAACCTCACTCATGTTAGGGTTCATCACATACGCTAAGTATGCTTCATACCCCAACTCAACTAACCTCTTAGCCTCTAACACTGAAACCACATTGGACAAGAACTTCACGTTCTCACCCACCACTACGATCTCATAATCATCTGTGAGCTTCAAAGAAATCCGTTTAGTTTCAAAATCTATCCTAGCTCTATGCTCCGTGAGCCAGTCCATACCTAGAATCACATCAAAACTGTAAAAAGGTAGTTCCATCATATCCACTGGAAATACATGTCCCTGAACCATCAACGGACACCTTCGATACATCTTCCTAACTACTACCGTGTCCCCAAAGGAACTAGTAACACTAACTCCTACCTCTAACATCTCACAAGGCAAATTCAAAGACTGTGCATGCTCACTCAATATGTAGGAATGTGTAGACCCGGAGTCAATCAAAGAAAGCAAACCCAAAGACTGTATCGAGAAGTTACCTGCGATCACATCAGTGTCACGCTGATCTCCTCGCTGAGCATAAACTCTGGCCTGGCCTCCGCCCTCTGGCTGAACTGCAACTACATGTGCTAGGTTCCTCTGACCATCATTCCTCGGCTGGAAGTTTCCTCTACCGCGCCCACGGCCTCTCTGAAAGTCATTGGCTCTCGCAGGAGCCTGAGCTGGTGCCTGTCCCACCTGATGTGGACAGTCACGCCTAATGTGGTCTCTAGCACCACAACTCCAACAAGAATGATAATTCCCCCAACACTCACCGGTGTGGTTCCTCCCGCAAGTAGCACATGTGGGCAACTTCCCACCAGCTCTCTGACCCTGATGGCCCCTATCGTGGTTACCGCCACCACGCCTATGATCATACTGATGTCTGTTGTCCCGATGCCTCTTGGCATCACCTCTATCAAAGTTGCTGGACCTCTTACCCGAACTAGATCCACCTGATCGCCTGGTCAAACTCAAACTATGCTCCAAGTCCTTGGCCCTCGAGACCAAGACATCAAAATCAGTGTAGTCTGAAGCTAGTGTATAAGTCTTGATTTCTTCGTTCAGTCCATAACGGAAGCGGTTACAACGCTCCACCTTAGTAGGTACAAGCTCAGGTGCATACTGACTCAGTCTGACAAATCGGATCTCATAATCGGTCACAGACATACTCCCCTGAAGCAAAGCCATAAACTCTCTCTTCCTCTCATCGAGGTATCGCGGACCCAAATACTTCTTCCGGAAAGCTGTCTCAAAGAACTCCCAAGTGATCTCGGTCTCATCCATCCCCGAAGTAACAGTGACCCACCAGGTGTAGGCATCACCCTGAAGCAGAGACTCAACACATCCCAACTTGCGCTCACCAGTACATCCCATCTGAGCAAGAATACGGACGGTCTTCTCAAACCACATCTCTGACCTCTCCGGAGTAGCACCTCTAAACTCCTCGGCCCCAAGGCCCCGAAGTCTCTCTAATGGCAATCTGGTGCCCTCACCCTGATGATGAGCTGCCTGACCTCCAGCTACTGCAGCCTGGAATGCCCCGGCTATCTCCTGAACCAACGGAGTTAAGTCAATCCCGGCCGGTCCTTGGCCACCTTGACCTCCTTGTGGTCCTTCACCTTCGGCCCCGGCCTCACCTCTCGCTCCCGGTGGAGGAGGTGGTGGTGGTGGAGGTGGTGGAGGAGCTCCAACTCCAACCACATGCTCTCCCACTTGAGCTCCAACCCCAACTACCGGCTCAACTCTCGGAGCCTCCGCCCGTGGTTCCGGTCGAACCATCCTAGGCCTCCCACGTGGTCTCATGGTTCAACTAGCAAGGTAAAACTCCAACAAGAAACAGATAAGGATTGCGTTAGTCAAAGCAAGGGTCCAATAGTGCTCAAGTATTCCTCTTTCCAAAAATCTTTTTAAATTAAGTAATAGTAGCAATGGGCACTCACTCTACACCAGACACGACAGTTCATGCATTCAAAACATCATACGATAAATCAAGCATCAATGATTCGTGGCAAATCATGCATTGAACAACACAAGCATTTAACACATTAATCTTACCTCACTTACCTGCCCGAGGTCTCGGTAACCTCAGGCTCTGATACCAACAAATGTAACCCCCTCGTCCCGGTCTGGCCGGATGACCGGTCCGAGTGAGCCACACGGGGAAAACCGAAGCGAAACCCGAAGGGTTCCCCCTCGGTTAGCAACCCTATAAAATTTTTTTCATTTAAATCTTGCCACAAACGAACCACAAACCACATTCAAACAGCCAAATTTTAATCTTGACTAAAGGTATCTTAAATCCTATGTGTTTTTCTCTTTAAAAAGGCCAACAAGTCAAAACAGTGCAGTCTTAAGTAAAGGTTTCGAAACCTCCCCAAAAGGTTTCGAAACTTAGACTGGCAGTAAGGTCTGGAACCCAATTCTCACCAAAAGTTTCGAAACCTTGGGTAAGGTTTCGAAACCTTTGACCATAGTTTCGAAACCTTCCCCAAAGGTTTTGAAACTTTGGTTGGCAGAATATCCTGGAACCTCAAAATTTACAAAGGTTTCGAAACCCTCCTTAAAGGTTTTGAAACTTAGGCTGGCAGTAAGGTCTGGAAGCCCAGATTTCTGCAAAGGTTTCGAAACCTTACCCATGGTTTCGAAACCATAGTGCAGGGGATCACTTACTGCCCAACTTAAAGACTTCCTAACCATGTAAAACACTAAAATCATGCATAGACATATATAGAAGCTTAAAAAGGACCAAATGCATGAATTAACACTCACAAGACTCGCACATACAATCATTTAAGCAAACATACATGAGCCATACGTAGCAATTAACATGAGTCAAGGCATTCAAACATGACATTCCAACAAAAGAGTAAATTCAGCATTTGAGGTCGAACATGGAAGCTCAAGAGCCCAAATGGCACAATTCAACACAAGAGGTTTGCACTCATACACAAGGCAACCTAAGCATCTAAAGCATGCCATCACACACCATCAATCATCATAGTATCACATGCTTTACAATCCAAAACATCAATCCAAAACAACATCATTTGAAAGAGTCATACAAGGCTCATACAAACACACCCTATTGCCACATTGCTTAACTACTACAAAATTAACCATACTTGAGAAACAACTTGGAAAGCCCTTCTTGCCTTGCCTCGAGCTAACACCACGCTAATGATCTGCATTGTTGAACATAGAGAGCATAAGCCATAAGCTTAGTGAGGGTGCTCTAAAATGAAAAACATCAACAATGCAGGGTTCAAGCATGTTAATCCTAGTCTTACATACGTCAAGCATATGCATAAAATCAAGTAGATCTAGCTAGTCTTTCAAGTGGCATATATGGTTTCTCGATCCTACCAAGCTCAAATATCAAAATCAACATCATATAGCAACACCATATATCACTAACATATAACATCATCACATATCACAATGTATGAACAATATTAATTGGCCACTTTAATTACCCCGATTGTGCGGATTTAAACCTCAACAACACTTTACCTCGGTGGGATTACACTCATCACCGGACCTTGCATGTGCGGGATTCCACTCATCGCCACATGCCCTACGGATGGGATTCCACTCATCATCCCGTAGAAATGTAATAAAACACTACAGCAAAACAGGCTTTTCGCGGCGTTTTTATAACCCTATAGCGGCGTTTTTTAGCGCCGCTAAAAACACTCCCGGCGCTAAGAAAAACGCCGCCAAAAACGCCACAAGAAGTAGCGTCGCAATAGGTAGCGGCGTTTATATCACATAAACGCCGCTAAAGGTTTTGATCTATCGCGGCGTTTGTATATACAAACGCCGCGAAAAACTGTTCTTTAGTGGCGTTTGTAAGTACAAACGCCGCAAAAAGGGCAAGACCTCTAGCGGCGTTAGTGCTTACAAACGCCGCGAAAAACTGTTCTTTAGTGGCGTTTGTTTTTACAAACGCCGCGAAAAATTGTTCTTTAGTGGCGTTTTCTTTTACAAACGCCGCGAATAGCAACATGCTTCCAAAAAAAATTCAAATAAAAATAATACTATATTATATAATAATCAATCTGTTTACAAATGTTGCACCAAATTAATTTGTTTAAACATCCAAAGAAAAGAAATTGAAATGTGAAGGAAGTACATCATGGTTCTCTACTTTAATCTATTTACATGACCAGGAGGGACGTGCTTCCCATTATCTAGACCGAGAAGAATAGTCCCAAAGCTGCTACATGACTGGGAGGGACATGCTTCCCACTTTCACCACTTCTCTACACGCCGGCTAATTCCTAGCCTCGCTATAGCGCGAGTAAAACAAGATGGAAAAAATTAGAATGACAGATATAACTTGAGATTAAAGATATTTCCAGCACCAAGATACAAACCTGCTACAGATACGATAAAAGCTGAAACCACCCTAAGCATCTGCCATGAAAGAAGCATCAAACACTAATGTCAGTTTACCAGGTTGCACTAAGTTCAAAATTCAGCAACTCACACAAATTTGACTAACTGTCACTTTGAGGAAATATCTGAGAAAAGTAAAAATCAAACTATTATAAAATGTGTTGTCACAACTCACAATATAGCCTCAAATCACCAATCTGACATTCCTTTTCCTTGCTAAATGAGGGAATGTGTACAGAAACTTGCCTTGTTGTTTGGATTTGAATAACATACTAAAGACCCTAAAAGGATAGAAGAAATGAAGAGTGAAGACTTAATAGGCCTGTAATCATGCAGAATATGGATGGACCATAACACCAGAAATACAGGAAATTAACATTTTCCCCATACTCCAGATTTGATACTGCAATCATGCAGGAAATTAACACCAGAATATGGATGGCCTGTAATCATGCAGAATATGGATAGAAGCTACTTTGAATTTTTCTGGTGTTATGGTCCATCCAATTTGTTGTCTGCCCCATTCCTCGATTGTAGGTCTCAATTTTTCTGGTGTTATGGTGAAGACTTAATAGGCCTGTAATCATGTAGAATACAGGAAAAGGTTTCCTGTATTTCCCCAAATTCGATATAATTTTTTTTAGCAATTTAAGCAAAAACAAAGAATAATCTTAACAAAGTAAAGGTTCTATTTTCCCCATACTCCACTTTTCTTCCCCTTCTCTTACTTCTTACCCGATCCTAAACATTGCACATAAATAAATTAGACTATTTACTAAAGAAGCAAGCAAAGCACAGACACAATACACCATGTACTTCTATTTGTATTCTCAAGGGAATGCTGACCATATTAAGGCAAAACTCATGCATTGCATTTGCTATTGGAAAAAAGTCACCCTGGATTATCTAAGGGAAACAACTATATTAAGGTTGGTGGAGTTGAATTATTCGCATATTTTGAAGTTTGAAATCATACAGGATCAAATATTAGTCATAAAAATCAGCTAAATTGAGACCTACAATCGAGGAATGGGGCAGACAACAAATTGGATGGACCATAACACCAGAAAAATTCAAAGTAGCTTCTAAAAAAGGGCCATGTGATACTGTGCATGAACTACTGGTTCGATTGGAAACAAAAGAAATTGATGCACCGCTGAAATCTGAATACAGACCCGAGCCAACATTCTGTTACCTGTAAACGCCAAAATGCCGGCAGTATTGGACCAGAACAAAAGAGAAATCTTATAAACATAGGCTTCCAAAGTGTTTATTAACAACAGCTAACTCAAAAAAATGAGATTAAAAACTCTGATGAGGCACAAGAATTTACAAAATCAGAGCGATGATAAGCCACCCTGATCACTCACTGGGTGGAAATTAACATTTTCACGAAACACAGTACAAAGAATGAATCGATTTGAGCACAAAATCAAAAATGGGAAGAAATGGTAAAATTCAAATGGGAAGAATAACATTCTAACGTTAGGATATGAAAGTTTTGTACCGGAAGCTTTTCACCAGCACAATGACGGAAGCTTTTCGCCAGCACGACCTTGGACGGTCGACGACGAGCGGAACGGCGATGCAAACGGGCAGGAACGACGGTGATAGGGCAGCACGGCGGAGAGGCAGGGAGAAATAATAGGGATTGCACGATATAAGATTTGGGAAAAATGAAAAAGTCTGACTTAAATCAAAATGATGAGTTTGCCTATTGCGGCGTTTTTAATAAAAAGCGCCACGAATAAGATATCAATTGCGGCGTTTGTTCTCCAAAACGCCACACAAATGAGACTTCTTGCTACGTTTGTTCTCCAAAACGCCACTAAATATTTTTTTCTACAGCGGCGTTTTTAAAAACGACACAAACACGATACTTTTGTGGCGTTTATGAAACCAAACGCCGCAAAAAGAAGAGTTATTGCGGCGTTTTTTATATAAACGTCATTAATTGTTTTTCTATTGCGGCGTTTGTTGACAAAACGCCGCTAAATTTGTCATTTTGTGGCGTGTGTCAGTTAAACGCTGGGATAAGTGAAATTATAGCGGCGTTTGTCTTGTAAACGCCGCAAAAAACGCCGCAATAGAACAAATCTGGTGTAGTGAAAGCTTCCGGTGGAATGTTACATCACTGTACTCCTCCTTGATGACTTAACACCATCAAGGCCACGTACGTTTTGACTCAATTTGTGTGCACACTATCCTAATGATCGATCATTTACAACCGGTAATTATTTTAGTGCCAATTATCATAACCCCATCATATATATATCATCAACCACATTCATGCTCAATCTCATAGATGCATATCAAGATAAACTCACATCCATCAACCACAATCATAATAGCATAGTCAAACAAGCATAAATGCATTCATGGATATCAATGGTTAAATCAACAACTTGAATTAACTATGAGTGGCCTACCAAGCACACTTCACACACACTCCCACCACACATACTCGAACCAAACTTAAAACAAGTTGAAACCACTCACCGCCCTTCCTTAGCAAATCGAACAATCCTCTTACGCACCCGGATTCGGTCCCAAAGCCTCTTCCACGCTTCCACTTGCTTCTAGCCAAACAAAACATATATATTACTTCCCAATTCAATGCTAAACTCAACCATCAACTTACTTTGCTAACACAACCCAAATTCCACAATTTCTCAAATCACATAATCTCCTAAAATCCCAATTTTCGTACTCCAACAACCCTTGGCTGAAAACTCAATTTCCAAACACCCAAATGACTTCCAAAACATCCCAAATCACCCTCCTAACATAGGTAGACCATCAGCCCTTCAATTTCAACATAAAACCCACCAAAAACTCAAGTTTTAATACTTTAAAATCTACCTCAAGAACATGCTACGAATTTTCACCCAAATTCAACCAATTTGATATATGTTACTCATTATAACATGATTAACTAAAACCCTAACTCAATTTATCAAAACAAATTGAAAAACCCCTTAAAAATTCAAACTTTAAATATAAACCCTAATTTTCAAAACTCTATAACTTTGAAATCTAAGACTATGAGTTGATAGGAAATAAAGAGGAGATTAAGAAAACATGTTTACCTCTTAAAACGGGGTTGAAATCAAGTGGCAAATTGATGGAATAGTAGTATGAATATTTGAGAGGGTTTGGGGAAAGGGGAGAGTGTTTCACGTTGGATATATTGAAAAAGGGGGAGAAGATGACAACTTTAAAAGTTGTCATCCTTTTTAAAAAAATTTGGGTAATTTACAACATAAGTCCCTCCCTTTTTTACTAAAGCTCAATTACACCACGTTTTAGGTTGAATTGTTTTAATTAAATTTTATTTGACTCGAACTATAACTTGGCTAACTCCTAGGCCCAAAACACGGGTGTTACAACTCTCTCCCACTTAAGGAATTTCGTCCCCGAAATTACCTGACTGAAAGAGATACGGAAACTACTTTTCCATATCCTCCTTTAGGCCGTCCTCTTGGTCTCACTATAACGAAGATACAATCTAAAACAACAAACATAACACATAAGAAAATATTGGGTTAGCAAGGGCAAGGATCCGCGTGCTCGAGCTCTTTTAACTAAAACCATTTTTCAATAACAATACTTAGCAATGGGGACGCTCGACTACTCTTCGACCAGCAACAAGAACGAAAAATCATGATTTCACACACCGTGCAACGGCAAACAAACCAACTTACCTGAGTTAACTTCCCGGGAGACCTCGAAACTGAGGCTCTGATACCACCAAATGTAACCCCCTTGACCCGGTCTAGTCGCAAGACCGAATCAGGAGAGTTATACGGGGATAACCAGAGAGTAACCGGAGGATTTCCCACCGATTAACAACCCAATGTATATATTTTTCTTTTCTAAAGGCTTCATTATTATCCTATATGTTCATGCAAGCAGCGGTTAAAACCTCACCTCAATCGGACATCGATTCAAAGTCCAATTGGCCCTTTTAGCGATTAGGAACTAAAACGTAAAAACAGAAAAAAACAAGGACTTTTAAGAAATTAAAGTTACCAATATGCAATTAATCAAGTTTCGTGCTCTCATTTTAATTTCAGCTCTAAAAGATCATTCAAACTCAACCAAATGCATGTTAAACAATCAGGGACCAAAACATAACTTTTCAAACTAATTTTCAACTTTACCAAACAAAGGTGTTGAAACCTTCTCAAAGGTTTCAAAACTTTCCTACAGAATTCCAGAAAATTCAACAAGTTTCGAAACCTTAAGACTGGTTTCAGAACCAACTTTAAAAGGTTTCGAAACTTACCTGCAGATTTGCGAAAAATTCACATTCGAGACACTTTAGAACCTTCCTAAACATAACCGAAACTACCCCAAAACTCTAACAAACTTCAAGCATAACCACAACATGATTAAAGATCAAACCTCATCTACATAACACATAAACATCATCAAAACATAGCAATCATGCGTTAAAAGGAATCTAGAGGCAAACCACCCTAATACAAGCATCAAACATACATACTTACACAAATTGGGTACATGGCCAAAAGGCTAAAGGAAACATTTCAACATAAGACATAAGCTAGCCAAAACATAAGGCATACATACATAAAACATAGCAACCTTCCACATAACATGGTCTCAACATTTAAAAACACGTTAGCAACAAAAACAACCACAAGGGAGTTTAGACACCAACTCCCCAACACAAAAGTCTAGCATTCCCATTGCCTAAGTATTATTACAATCATAAAAACTGTACTTGAGCTAGCAAATGAACTCTAGGGTTCTTCCTTTGCACCACTTGCCTCCCGAAGCCCCTAACGATTTGCATTGCTAGAAAAGAGAGCGTAAGCTTGAAAGCTTAGTGAGCGGAGCTCAAAATCGCAACAACAAAAATGCAGTTTCAAAACATATATTTATTTTGAAGACAAAACCATTTGGAGTGGAATATACTAAACCGAAAATATAAGTATAAGCATAAACATGTCCACACGCTTGAAGTCTCAATCCAACAAAAACCTTAATTCATCACAAGGCACATTTCCAACACAACATAGGAACGAGTTCATGGTGTGCACATGCACAACCATTCCCGGTGGGAGTACACATCACCGTTCATGAACAACTAGCATATTTCTAGTGGGACTACACATCACCGTACTCATCTACTAGTCAACTTTCGGTGGGACTACACATCACCGTGTTCAACAACACACTTCCCATTAACCATCACGTGAGGTTTCAACAACAACAACAACAATATAATAACATTCAAAATGATGTAAAAGCAAATAGTACCTCACCCAACAATACATATAATCACATTCACCAACACTTAACAAAACAAGGCGAGATTAGCTAAACTTACGCTTGGGTTTAGGTCGGCCCCTCAAGTTCAACCCAAACCCTAAGAAAACCTCTTTGAAACATTACAAAGCTTTAAAACATTACCACTCACCAGCACAACTCGAACGATAGCCGAAACACCGATTTTAAGCCGCCGCAACACCGGGCATCGCGTCCGAAGTACCTAAATCCGTTTCCGCTGCTTCTAACAATCCAAAACAGAGTATTAATTAATACCCATTTTCAACATACATGCCCACTGAAATTCACAAACACAATATTCAACAACATTCGCCCATCGATTCGTAGCCGAAGTTATCCGAAAATATCACCACATCAGCTCCAACCAAAACCCAGCAATATAATCATCCAAAACACATATATTTGCTCTGAAAACATCATTCCAAAGCTGCAAAACCATCAGGGGCCGTTTCAGCCAAAAACTCTAGTTTTTCAACTTTTAACACTTACCTAGTTTCGAGATTTTATGATTGAACCAGCATCTCCACATCATTTAACACTCAAAACATTGCTTTTAACCAACCAAAAACACAGCAACATCAATTCACACGAAAATCCCCCCAAAACCCATTATTTTCAAACAATGAACTTTGAGAAAAATGGAAAAATCATTTGGGTTTTGAAGAGAATCCATCAAAAGGAGTTCAATGAAGGAAAAACAAAGCAAATGAGAGATTACCTTCAAGAATCTTCAATGGAGATGATGTTTGGTTGAAGAGAAAGTGAGAAAACTAGTTTTGGGAGAAAATAACGTGATCTCATCTCAAGAGATGACAACTTATAAAATAAAAACCCCTTTGTTATAATTAAAAATCCATTTTTAAAAAGAAATTACCTCTTTACCCATTTTTAAAATATTTTCATCTCAAGATATAAGCTTTTTTGTTAAAATAAATAGACCCGAAACTAGTCTAACCCGACCAACGGATTCAGTTCGACTCTCAACTCGATCTGGTAACTTCCGGCCCTAAACTCTGGGCGTTACATAAGCAAAGTAAAAAAATTATTACTCGATTTTTTTAAGGATTAATCAAATTGTTCTATTTGTATAACCATGCCATATGAGAGTGGTCAAAATATGAACAATTCAAAAGTTAAGTTATTAAATTGAAAATTTGTTAAACTCTAGTGACGAAAATAGGTGTGAGAAAAAAGTTGATTGATGATTGGTGTAGTTTACCCTTTTTTATTAAGGAAAAATGAAAACTAGCGTCAACTTCTAACAAAAGGTAACGAGAGGGATCATATCAAAATCGAAGTAAAAGTTGGGTGGCCTTATCGAATATTTTAAAAGTACAGTGACCAAAATGAATCTGCCCTAAAATTTTGATGACCATTTATGTAGTTTATCCTTATTTATTTATGGCTTTATTTAATATTATATATATGTAACAGACCAGATGAAATCTAGTGCCTAAACCAATCAGTATTATAATATTAAAATACTTACAATTAAATTTGCATAGAAACTTGAACGACTCGATTTGACCTGACTAAAATTTTATAAACTTAAATCGACCGAAAAATTTCAAATAAAGTTGAAGTTATCAAGTTATGAAAGATCAATTGACACCCTTTTTAGTTTCGGACAATATCTTAATGTAATTCTTTGGAGAGAATCACAAATGTATGCTTTGTGTGTTATTTCTTTAAGTGAATGTAGAAACTAATCATGTTAATGTTTTGGATTATAATTTTAATATTCTTGTAAATAAAAGCAATTAAGTTTAAATTCATAATATGATTTAATTTTGTATTTAAATTTTACGAATGTAATAAATTTTTATGTAAAAAATACATAAAAATATTTTGAGAAAAATTAATTTGGTTGGATTCGAAACTAGAAAGACCCTAGTCTTTAAACCAATATATATATATATATATATATATATATATATATATATATATATATATATTGGTTTGGATCCAGTTACATAGTTTAAAACTCTCTAAGTTTTACATGTTTTTTTGGATCGTTGGATTGGTGAAACGGATGAATGAGATTAACAGTAAAACATGTGAAAATTATCAGTTGGGAAAAAATTAAGGAGTTAATCTCAGTCATCCATTTTGCCCATCCAACGATCTAAAAACGTGTAAAACTTAAAGAGTTTTACACTGTATAAGTTGATCTTAACCATATATATGGATGAGATCAAGTTACATGATGTAAAACTCATTTAGTTTTACACTAATCTAGGACTATTGGATGAGTGAAATGTATGGATGTCATTACCAGTAAAAAATGTGAAGATTATCACTTGGGAAAAAAATAAGGAAATAATCTGGGCCATTAATTATCATCATCCAACGGTCCAAAAACTGTGTAAAAGTAATTGAGTTTTACACAGTGTAAGTTGATCCTAACTCATATATATATATTGGTAATGTGTATGTCTATCTTATGGTACATGTTCGGGGCACGAGGTTGTCCCTCTCAACGATGCTATTTCCAAAGTTTGAACTCGTGCTCTTACCTTGAAAGTGCAATGTGTTTTACTAATGCACTCGACACTTGTTGGTTTAAACCAAAATATATCAGTCAACTAATAATAACTTTAACAATTGGGCCAAAATGTTAACTTATCCAAACATACGAAACAAAATGTGCCTTTTTATTACAAAGATACTAAAATTCATTTCACATTGCTTTTGAAAAGTGTTGTTAGAAAGTGATTTTGAAAAGTTAGTTGTACGATTAATATTAAAAAAATATTTTAATATATTAATAATAATTATATTTAATATTATTTTAATATATTAGTGTTAATATTAGTGTTATTTTTATATTATTTTAATAATATTATTATTATTAGTTTAATTTTAAATTAATATTATTTTCATATTATTATGTTAAAACAATATATTCGTATGCATGTATAAACTTTAATTTAACAAAAATAACTTTTCACCCAAAAGCTAGAAATTGAACTTTTGAGTTTGGGTGGAAAATCACTTTTTAACCATGATTTCACACCCATTTTGTAATTGTTTGGCATTGATTATGACTGAAAAGATATTTTTCAAGTAAAAACTCTTTTTTAAGCAATACTAAAGGGGCTTCAACGTTTAGCTATAATACAATGCTTATAATAGACTTTAAGCAATAAAAATACGGATAAAAACACTAAAATTTTAACCTAACTAATTTTTCATCTTAATTTAATGATATTTATTGGATAATTCAAATTGGTAATTTAATTCACTTTAATTCTTGTTGGTTTTAATTAGAGCTCAAGGTACGTTGACTAAATCCATTATAAATTTTCCATATTAATCTATACATATATGGAAAATTCTAGAATGAATGTCATGTATCGATATATACTACTAATCATATGTACTGATATATACTATTAACTATTTTAATAACTTTTTTTTATGAAAGCTAGAGTGATTACAAGTACTATCTGTTCTAAATATACTCTCAATCATTTGACAATGAATGCTCAATCACCCTGCTGCAACTGCTGGTGCTCGAACCCGTGACCTCTAGGAACAACAACTATGAAGTGATTATTTTTTTTGAGAATGAATATATTGAAACATATCGAGCTCCGCAATTTTACGACAATCTTGGAGCTATTTAATTTTTCTATCTCTTTTTATTTAGTTATTTAGTTAGATTAAAATTTGACTTTGTGCTAATATGCAATTTTATAGGTTGATTTTTTGAAGAAAAAAAAATATTTTTTACCGGCTATAAATTAAATACCTCATTTTAATAATATGCACAGGGTCCTAGATCTTTGAACTGCCTTTGTATATTATGTCAATAAAATTAAAGTTTTAACGGTCATTATTTCTATTTAAATAATAATATTTGACTCTATTTAAAATGCTAAGAGTCAAATTTGACTTTTTAAAAAAAATTTGAGGATTAAATTTAACTAAAAAATATTAAAAACCAAAATAAAAAAATGTTCATATTAATGACTAAAAAATTAAAATGATTTTGCTAACAATTTTGGCATCCTACATGGCTACATGCTATTATATTAGTCTTAACTTATGGACCACATCAATAAAAATTACTAGCTAATTCAAGGTAAACTTGTTAAATGGTCAAATTACACAAATTTAGAAATTTGTTCAATATGATATTATAGTACATAAATACATTCCTAACCCTATTTATGAACGATTTTAACATATTACCCGCCATTAAATCTTAAAGAGCACATCTCTGAAAATTACTAACAAATTCTAAATAAACTTGTTAAAAAAATTGAATTATCGATACGAATTTAAAATTTTATTCAATATTTACATCATAATACATAAATTCAAATTGAACCTTGTCTTCGAAATTTTTTAAACATTTTACAAGCTATTAATTTTAAGGAATATATCTAAAAGAATACAAGTTAAATCAAGGTGAACTCGTTAAAAGATTAAATTCTCGACAATATTGAAGTCGTAGTACATAAATTCAATTTGAACCCTATCCATGAACAATTTCAACATCTTACATGCCAATAAATCTTAAGGATCACAAATATAAAATTACTAACTAATTCGAGGTAAACTTGTTAATGGGTCCAATTTTCAATATGAATTTAAAATTTTATACAATATCGATGTCATATTACATGAATTCAATCCGAACTTGTTACCATCTACGAACTGCTACAATGTTAACCTCCCAGAATATGAACCTTCAAACATGCGGGCAGTCACTTGCGATCTCCTGCGGACATAACCTACGGACGGTCACTAACGTAGGCTCATCAGTAATAAGAGCCTAGCGAGTTCAAACACGTTATTTCAGACCACGTGTAGACACACGTGATCCCACTTAATGACAAATCAGTCTAGCCCGTCACTTCTTAAGACGTCCAATTAATATCAATGACACGACAACTCTCTGTCGACATCTGTCCGAACCATTGCAAATAATCATGCAACAAAAAGTAAAGGCACACACACTCTTCTTCAACCAGACCATCATCAGAACCATCTTTTTTTGCCATTCGAGAATATTGTTCACTTTATCGATCAACAGAACTCTATCCATGATAACTTCTTTTCCTCATAATTTTTTGCACTCGTAAAACTAGTCTATGTGGATGAAGCAATGTGAGTGATGTCATACACTCTACAAACCCTTGCACCTACCAGGCTACCACTTTCTTCTCTATAAATACTGCTAATTGTAAGTTCAAGTCTGCAACGGCTGAGCTGAACCCAAGAAATTATCCAGCCATGAAATTCTCAAACAATGCAAAGTTTGCCTTTGCTTTTTTCCTTTTCTCTTCTCCCTTTCTCCTAGCTTGCTCTCAATCGGGGTCGGGTATATATTTTCTCTCCACTTTAAATTTCTTACTTTGTCTTTGTTTATATCTAACTTATAAACCGATTAATTTAGATCGAGTACTTTAGAGGTTCATTGTAAAGACTATTCTCTCAACTCAATTTAAAACATTTATAACACCAGGATTCAAACCCGTAACTTTAAATAAAAGATTTAATGTCTCATCCTACTATACCAACTTATTGTTGCTATTGTCTCTCTTTTTCATTATCTTATTCTCATCATTTTCACCGATGTTTTATCGTTGTCATTATTATTATTAAACGTAGTGATGAATTTGATCCTTAACGCCTATATATTTTTACGGTTTAGTCTTTGTAATTTTTTTTAGTTAAGTCAAGTCGTTTTTTTAATGGAAATGCTGATTAAAATATTATAACTTTAATGGTTTTGACGTAGTAATTTACGTGTTACGTTGATATGACAATAAATATTGCGTAAATAAAATAATTTAAAATTTATAAAATGTTTTAAAAAGTTATAAAACATTTTATTTTTTGCAAAACTTAGTATGAAGTATAAGTCGACTATTGTGCAGGTTGTCATATTAGGGTTGTTACAATTTTACATTTTCTTTAAGAATATAATGATTTTAAATAGGCAAATTGCATGAAAAAATATAGTGGTAAATTACACCACATACCACTTAACTATGGTCTCTGACTTGAAAATGTCATCGAACTTTAAAAAAGTTCAAAACTAATACTGAATTTTAATATGTGACTCGAAAATACCACGATGATGTTAACTCTTAACATTCCGTTAAGCCAAAACGACGTTGTTTT
The DNA here is from genome assembly GCA_030270665.1 of Hibiscus trionum. Lineage (NCBI taxonomy): Eukaryota > Viridiplantae > Streptophyta > Magnoliopsida > Malvales > Malvaceae > Hibiscus > Hibiscus trionum. Next base: position 1,960,657 of record BSYR01000050.1, read on the forward strand.
GGTGCGGCTGTTTTGAGATCTAATTTAGCCCAAAACGACGTCATTTTGCTAGAGGAAAAATATTAAAACCATGCGTTTGGGGGATTTTGAACCCACCACCTTTAGAAAAAAAGTTAAGCCTTAACCACTAAACTAACATAATATTAAATAATATTTTACCACAAACTTTATATATCTCAAACTACTTGATATTAATTCAAATTATTTTATGAAATAAATAATACTATAAATAATATTAATATATAAATAATATAAAATATATTATTTGTATTTATAACAATATATATAAATAATAGTGTATTGTTTTCATTTTTATATAATACTTATAATATAGATATATTATTTAAAAACCTAAAATATTCATAAAATAATATATTACATTATAAATGTTATATAAAAAACTCTAAACCCTAAACCTTATACTACAAACCCCAAACCTCAAATCCTAAACTTTATGCTTTGAGGTTTTGAGTTTATGATTTTTTATATATTATTTATAATATAAATATATTATTTTTATGAATATTTTTGGGTTTTTAAATAATATATGAATAATATATTTTTATTGATATATGTGTAAATACTATATTTATATTATTTATATATTAAAATTATTTATAGTATTATTTTTATTATATAATTTAGTTGAACTAAATAGATAAGTTTATATACTTTAAATAAAAATATTTTATTTTTATATTATTTATAATATAAATATATTATTTATAAAAAAAAACACAAAATATTCATAAAATTAATATGTAAAAAACCCTTAAACCCTAAATCTTAAACTCTAAGGTTTAGGGTTTAAGTTTGAGGGCTGAGGTTTATGGGTTAACAATTTAAGGTTTAGGGTTTTTATATATTATTAATAATATAAATATATTATTTTAAAAAAACCTCAAAATCTTCATAAAAATAATATATTTTTATTTATATATATTGATATATAAATATATGCAAATAATATATATTTATATATTAATATTATTTATAGTATTATTTATTTTATAAAACAATTTGAATTAATTTTAGCTAGTTTGAGATATATAATATTTGTAGTAAAATATTATATAATGTTATGTTAGTTCAGTGGTTAAAACTTAGCCCTTGTATTTAGAGGTTTTGGGTTCAAAGCCCTAAAAGTGCATAGTTTTAATATTTTTTCTCCAGCAAATGACGTTAGTTTGGGCTAAATTAGGCTTTAAAACAACCGCACCAAAACGACGTCGTTTTGACTTAACGGGCGTTAAAAGTTAACGACAGAGTGGTATTTTCGATTCACATATTAAAGTTCAGTGTTAGTTTTGAATTTTTTTAAAGTTCAGTAGTATTTTCGATTCACATATTAAAGTTCAGTAGTAGTTTTGAATTTTTTTTTAAAGTTCAGTAGTATTTTCGAGTTAGGGGGCCATAATTGAGTGGTATGTGGTATATTTTACCAAAAATATAAATGTTAAAGGCTAAATCTATCATTATGCCTTTAAAAATAATAATACTTTAAAAATAGAGGCCTTCGCCGTCGCCCTTTGTTAAATAGGCAAATTGCATTTTTCGACTTAGAACACAAGATTTCTAACTAAACATCGAAACTAAATTAATTTCGTTTGTGACAGAACATGAATTTAACTACGAGGAAGGAACGGGAAGGGGAGCGTCACGTTGGGGCACACTCAAACCGGAATGGATAACCTGCAGCGCTGGCCAACACCAGTCTCCTATCAATATCCGGACGGTCCAACTCAATTCTCAGCTCAGAGATTTACAGAGGAACTATACATTTGCTAGAGCTGTTTTGCGCAACGGAACTGTAAATGTTGAGGTAATTATTCACAAAGCACAATCATAATTTTCCTTCAAACCGACACAAAACTTTATGTCAGAAAATACGAATTTTAAAAAATATATTAAAAATTTTAAAAGTAAAAAAATTTTAAGAGTGTGATTGTCCCAACACCCTTCGATCCATCTCGAACAATATTCTTAATTATATTTTGAATGCAAATCATCCTTACAAGATATTAACCCATAAATTACATATTTGGTCATCAGGTGAACTTCACAGGGAATGCTGGGAGCATTACCATAAATGGTATAGTTTATAGAGCGGAAAATATTCACTGGCATTCACCCTCAGAGCATACGTTGGACGGAATTAGGTATATCAAATTTGTCTATGATCTAGTTAATACTCTTAACTTTAAACCATATATATAGAGGAAGGGAAATGCTAGGGAAAAAAGAAGTAAAAATGGTTGAAAATAGACTAGAACTTAAGTCACTTAAAATTATAAGAATATACATACCATTGAATCAATTTAAACAATTAAATTAAAAATGAAAATATTTTAAATATATTTAAAGTATAGTTAAAGCCAGATTTAAAATGAAATTGATTTATAATTTTTTTTATTTTTAAATTAAATTAAATATTTTTTCTTTTTCAAATTTATTTTAAGTATTTCATATATATATATATATATATATATATATATATATATATATATATATATTCATAAATCTAATTTAACTGTACTTTAATTTTATTAAAAATAATTTTTTTTAAATCTATTTCATTTTAAATTTAATTGTTTGAATTGATTCAGTGGTTTGTGTATTTTTACACATCTCGAGTGACCTAAGTTCGAGTCTCTTCTCAATCATTTTTACTTCTTTTTCTCTAATACTTGAGACATTATATCTATCTATATTGGTTCATTTTGTATCACTTAAGATTGGTTGATTTAGTGGTTAAGGCTTTGAGATTTCACCTTGAGGTTGCAAGTTTGACGCTTGCTTAAGCCATCATCCCTTCCTTTTTAATATTCTTTTAACCAGGTGGTGATACAACTGTTACATCACCTTTTTCGTTAGTTTTTTAACACGAGTTACGTAGTTGGGTAGTCAAAATAAGACCGCTCCCAAACTCAAAGTACGGTGGTCACCTGAGTAGTTTATCTATATACTTTTTAGGAGCCTTGGATGAGTGACATTAATTCTTTATTTTTTACGCGGGATAATCTCCACATTTCATACTATTAATCCCAGTCATCCATATCACTCATCTAACGCTCCTAAAAAAGTGTAAAACTCAAAAACTTTACGTAGTGTAACAAAATCTTACCTCTATATGTATGTGTTTACGTGAAAGGACGTACCGAGGGGTGTTAGAGGGCATTTGCAGCCTTCTAAATTTTAAATTTTCATATATTTTATTAATTTTTTTTTGTATTTTATATTGATGGTCTAATTTTATACTCTTGAAATTTTCAACTTCCTGTACAATTTTAAAGTATAAAAGTTTACAAGAGTAACATAAAATTATGTGTCATCCATGTTTACAGATTTCCCTTGGAGGTTCACATAGTTCATCGCAGTGACCAAAATGACATAGCAGTTGTGTCGTTTCTTTATCGTTATGGCCTGCCTGATCTCTTCATTGCTACCGTATGCCAACGTTCTGGTTTTGTGTTTTCTTTTTCAGTTTTCTTCTTCATCTATTGTATTATTTATGGAAGATGACTAGGGTTAGACGGGTTAGTCATTAAATTTTTAGGGCATTTTTTTTATTTTAATCAACAAATTATAATAACTTTTAATTTATTCATTGAAATTTTTAAATTTATATTTTGATTATTCTATTATAAATTTGATATGATCAAACAACATGACGTTTATTTATTTGTTTATGTGAAAAGGCGAGTCTACGGTACAATATTTTAGGGTGCAACTAAAAATCGGCACAACTAAACTGTAAGAATAATACGGAACTTAAAATGTTATCACACAACTGAAATGGTATAAAAAGGTATAACATTTTAAGTTGGTAGTTTTTTGACAAGTCTCGAGACTGGCTTAAACCCAAGTCTCGAGACTTGTCAAAAGAACCGTCAACTTAAAATGTTATTTTTTATGAACAAAGAGGGAAAATGTTATATTTTTTTATAACATTTCAGTTTTGTGGCAACATTTTTAGTTCGTGATTTATAGCGTTTCAGTTTTATTATTTTTTAACTTTAAATTAGGTTGATGTATTACGGGCTCGCCCTATATAAAAGTGACATTTATTCCTTCTATTTTCTCTGGTGTAACATTTATCTCTTTAATTTTCACTTCATTTTGTCATCTTTAAAGAAAAAAATTAGAATTTTCTTCCTTCAAATTATGTTATAGGTGCAAATCATCATTTTTAAACTTTTTTTTATCTCTTTAGATATGAATAAACTCGTTTCATAATCCTCTATCATCTACTTACTTTTTCTGAATTTTTTTTTAAAATTTTGTGAGTTCTTATTTATAGTTTTATAACAAAATGGAAATGTACTAAAAGTTTGGTCATTGTACATGTTTACTCATTATAAAAAATGCAAAAGAAAAAAATTCAGTCCAAGAATATAGTTTTGCATATAACCATTGAATAAATTTAAATATACGACGGAGATTAAAATTTTGTGTATTATCATTTTCTTTTTCTTTTTTCCACGAAGAAAATAAATAATTATATTTAAATCTCAATCATCTATTTAGATTCATCTAATATTCTCATACAAAATGACGAGTCTTTTATGGTATAAATAGACCATATTTCTTGATATAAAATTTTCCAATATAATTTTTAATATTTCTGATATAGTCACCTTAATTCATGTTAAATTTCATAACAGATTCTGCCCAACATAGTACTACTTAGGCAGACAGACAGAGGTGTGGGGCTTATTAATCCAGAAAGTGTTGGATTTCCAGGCTCAAGTTATTATCGATACAATGGTTCACTTACGGTTCCTCCCTGCACCGAGGGTGTGGTTTGGACAGTCTTCCAAAAGGTGTTTTCCTTGACTTTACAGAATATATATTATATTATCTTATTACATTAATTAATGTTACCTGAATTTTAACACATATATAAAATTTTATAATCACATATAATTGAAGGTTATACGATTTTGATACGGGTCTCGAAAACATCCTTATAATAATATTAGTTATTTAAACTTGAATAATTATGTATTTTGTTAATGTTTATTGTCCTATACACTGGAGTTTTCACAAACGCCTTAGTTTTATGATTTAGTAGATTAATTTAGGGTTTAGAGATTTAAAATTTAACTTTATCTTAACTTAAACTTTTTTCATATGATGTCTAAATTAGGTAAACTCCTTTAAATTACACAAACCTCTTCTTACCTATAATTTGGATATTATTATGTGTTTAAGTACTTTTGAATTCATGTCCTTATATATGTTACAATTAGATATGAGTATACTTCGAGTTGGGTCAGGTTTTTGTCAACTCAGACCTAACCCAAAAATTTAAAGTTTTTATTTGACCCCAACCCAACATGTGATGACTTTTCACCGGACGAGAAATTTAGGATTAAACTCAGCACTTGAAATAAATAAAAGTATATTTTCTCATTTTTATTAAAAAAATAAGTGATAATGAAAATATATGTATAAATGTGTATTTATAGTAATTATTCATTCTCTTTTTTATATTCGGTAAAACTAATGAGGCAATTGAAAAATATAGATATATGAGTGTTATAATAATTATCCCTAAATATACAGGAGAATTATACTATTATCTCGGTTCGGGTCAGGTTTTTTCACCATAAACTCCGGCACAATCCGACATAATAATTTTTCATTCAACCCGAACCTATTTTTTTTAAAATCCGATCTTATCGGAAAACGTCAAATCCGAATCTCATACTCATCCCTAACTATAATAGTAACAATGTCAATCGAATTAAAACTCCAACGATTAACTCATATTAGTGTTACTAACTTGTTATTATCCTAATTAAGATCAAGCAGGTCAGCCGGTCTCAAGTTGAAGCATTGAGGAACGTACTTCCTCCTGTAAGTGTTGTTATCCTATTCCTAAATCCTACTTAAGGTCTTTATTCTTATAGGGAATTGATGGGGTTTACTTATTCCTATATTTCCTCTGTGTCTTTACAGCAAAACAGGAACAATTCAAGGCCAACTCAACCACTGAATAATAGGGATGTGCTATTCCGTCCAGGAGGGGCAGCTTCACTTGACAACATATCCAACCCTTAACCCTCTATGGGATAAGGCTGTGCTTCTATGCTTAAAATAAATCAATGAATTACCAACAATTGATGTCCCACTTATATATATATATATATATATACATATACATACATGTATGTGCTACCTAAATTTTGCCCAATTATGGGTGAAAAGTAAAAGAAATTAATAGAAATAAAAGAGAAAAAGCTACCTAAATTAATTAGTAGTTTTTTTTCCTTCATATTATATTATTTTTTATTCTTAACTTGATGAAAAATATTATTGAAAATTTGTGCGTTTTTTAAATCGTTATAGGTTATTTCGAATTAGGTATGACCGAACATCTATAAATCACCATTTTAAAAATGATTTTGAAAATTCTCATTGAGAAGGATTGTTTCGGAGGTCTATGTTTAAAACTAGAATAAAAGTTAAGATCGAAAGTAAATTACGCGCCACAAAGTCTAAAAATTGGTATATTAACAAATTAAATGATGTATCATTTTTAAAGTTAAAAATATGAAATTATATTTGAGATGTGAACATTGACCGATTACAATTTTAATTAACGGAGTGAACCTTATTTTGAAACAAAAATATTCATATTAATTTTCTAAAATAAAAAACATTGTTCACTCATTTTTAAAAGAGATGTCCTTTTATTATGAATAACTAAAAATATCGTTATCCAGTTACTTTGAACGCCAACTCTTTTTTCGGTGAAAGGAGAATATTATCGCGTGCCTCATTAAAAACCTCCTTAAACTTAAATGGAAGAATAGAGTACACACGATAATATTAACATAAACATCCGAGATAACACTCAAAAGAACAAAACAAAAAAGCTTAAGTTACTTCCAACATGGCATCCTGTTGGAGCAACGATACAACCGCACTAGGAGGATCATTAAAATAAATAATAGTAAAAGAATCCGAAGAGCACAGTTTAGCTAACCCATCTGCAACTTGATTACCATCCCGAACGATATGTTGAATACGCACGGTCCAAGCACGATGGCGTAGGCTAGCAAGATGAACTGCCAACGAAGAGTTAACACAGCAATTCGAATCAGAATAAAGACCTCGAAGTGCATCCATACAATCAACCTCAAGCACAACACGACGATACGCAAGTTCCCAAGCATAAAGCAAGCCAATATAAACACCCCATAATTCCGCATCAAGAATTGAGCAAGCCCCAATAAACTTGGCGAACCCACCCAACCAAGCGCCATAACCATCACGCAGAACCCCACCACATGAGCTAAAACCCCTGACCACATGTCGTGACCCATCCGTGTTCAATTTGACCCATCCCACATCCGGAGCCGACCAATGTCCAGCCCCGTGCGGCACCAGTGTCGTATTAAGCAGTCGATGGGGCCTCGAACCAATGGCCTAAGTACAATGTCGAGTTGCTGCCGGCTTTGCTCCAAGACCGACCAACCATCCTCAAACAGACCAACAAAGACAAATGCGATGCGCTGCTTCCACAGATTCCACGCCACAAGACCAAATAATAAATCCCAAGACTCATCTGCGCCAAGATCGAAATCATTGAAGGTGATATTCACCTTAACCCATTCCTTAGTCTTCGAGGATAAGAACTCAGTGAGCCGATCCGGCTTAACCAAAAGAGACCAAACCGAAACAGCACATGGGCAGCGACAAAGAACATGATCGATGTCCTCAGGATCAAGACGACAAATCGGGCAAAGAACATCTTGCGTGAAGTGATGCCGAGAACGCTCAACATTAGTCATCAACCTACCCGCGCAAACGAGCCAAAAGAAAATGTGAATCCTCTGCGACCCTCTATACTTATGCATAAGCTTCCAAATCCCCTCAACCGGAAATACGGCGGGCCCCATCCGAAGTGCTTATGCCGACTTCACCGTGAAACGTTGCATTGGTCCACGACTCCAACCCACGACAACATCACCAAAAGCTTTATATGGTTCTTTAATAACAACGATATGAAGCAATACAAACCGCGGAAGAAGATGTTGAAACATAGGCCATGCCCACTCGCCCGAACTCGACACCATACTAGCCACAAACACGTGTTGTAGTGTAGCCGCAGTGCACTCCGGTACAAAATTCACGAGTGGTCCAATGTCCCCAACCCACGAATCATACCAAAAATCAACACCCCTACCATGACCGAATGACCAAGAGATATTGGATCGAACATCATCCCAAACCGCACTCAATCCCCGCCACAGCCAAGAACAAGACTGATTCTGCAAGACCGTCGGCACTCTATTAAGGCACTTATACTTTGACCGGAGAAAACGCACCCACAAAGCATCCTTATTCGCTAGAAGGTTAAAAGCCACCTTCATCAAAAAAATCTTCATTACATGTACTAGCACTACGAAAGCTGAGTCCACCATGATCTAACGGACGACAAATGGTCTCCCAATTAACCAAATGAAGCCCACCGCGCTCCGTATCAATACCCCAAGTGAAACGTCGAAGTGACCGTTCAATTTTAGCACAAATACCCTTAGGTAAAACCTCGGTTTGCATGTTATGCGTGGGTAACGCTGCGAGCACCGATTTAGCCAAAGTAATACGGCCCGCCAACGATAACGACTTCATCTTCCACCCAGTTAACTTCCTCTACACAACCTGAAAAAGATAATCATATGTTGCGGTGGTTACCCGCTGATGGAGTAATGGCACCCCCAGATACTTTCCAAGGTTCTCGACCTCCATAAAGCCAAGAGAGCCACTAATGGATTGATGAACCGAAGCAGATACATTCTTTGAAAAGTACATAGTAGTCTTAGCTTGACTTACCCGGTGACCAGAAGCAGCGCAGAAGCTCTCCAACATTGACTGAACAACCTTCATCTAAATAGTCGAAGCTTCTGTAAATAGAATTAAGGCATATGCAAAAAAAAAAGATGATACAGAGCATGCCCAATAGATGAAGTATGAAACGGCACCCATGCACCACTATGAACTTCCAACTGAATCAACTGAGCAAGTCGTTCCATACACATAACAAAAAGATAAGGCGATAATGGACCACCTTATCAGATACCCCGAGAAGGTTGAAATCCCTCAGTCATAGAACCATTTCATAGAACCCGTGTAGAGACTGTCGAAACGCACTGCATAATTAGATTTCGTAACCCTTCCGGCAAACCAATATGAGAAAGAGTATCAGCAATAAATGACCATTCAAGCCTGTCATACGCCTTCTCCAGGTCAATTTTAATGGTCATCCACCCCTTCAACCCCGTTTTGCACTTCATCGAATGAATCACATCCTGAACGATGATGATACTATCATTAATAAAACGACCGAGAACAAAGCTAGTCCGAGTCTCTGAAATCCAACTCGGTAAAAACGATTTAAGGCGATTAACGATGAGTTTTGTAATATCTTTGTACACCATCGAGCATAGGCTGATCGGCCTAAACTAACTGATGATCTTCGGGTATAGCAACCTTGGGCAATAACACGAGAGTTGTACTATTAATCTACGGAGGTATTGCCCCAAAATCGAAAATCAACCGAATAAAAGCACACACTGAGTTACCAACCACCTCTCAGTTCTGCTAATAGAAGGCAACATGTAAATCATCTACCCTTGACGATTTAAACGGACCCATATGGAAAATAGCATTGCAAATCTCAACATCTAACACTGAGCCTCCAAGGCCATTAGCTTTCGCCAACGTCAACACCCAAAACAAGTCGTGCATTGGGTAAGGCACTAGAGGCAAATTCGAACAAGTGAAAAGTGGCCGATAAAAAGTCACGACCATTTGAGCCAATTCTTCTTGATCCGAGACCCATGTTCCAACCTCACGCATAAGCGATGATATAGAATCTGCGCATCTCCTAGCAATGACAGACGCATGGTAAAATTTAGTATTTCAATCACCATCAAGGAACCATTGCGAATAAGCCTTCTGCCGCCAAAAGCTCTTTTCTTGCTCAAGCAAAATATCCAATTCATCCCGCAATTTCATGCCTAAATCCATCAACGATGTAGAATATCTAACAACAAGCGCCTTTTAAATTCCCCTCAATCGAGCAAGGATTCGTTTCTTCCTTCTATCGATGTGGCCAAAAGTCTCAGACTTCCAAACCCCTACCGCATCTTGGAAATTCAAAACATTTTGGACAAGGGAAACATCACCAGACCAGACTGACTAAAGAAACTCACTAAACTACGGATGATCCTGCCACGCAGCAATATACCGGCATGGACGACCCCCATGTCTACTTGAAACCTCTGAAAGTCGTAACAGAAGAGGACGATGATCCGATCCAAGCCTATCCAAGTGCAGAACATGACTATTGGCAAAACAAGCAAACCATTGTGAGTTAACTAAGCATCGATCAAACTGCTGATGAAGATTACCATGTTTCCACGTAAAAGGCAGACCCTAATAGCCTAAATCCACAAGCCCCAAATTAAATAAGAAATCCGAAAAGAGTTGACTCCCATACGGATTACTCGAAAAACCCCTAAATCGCTCATCACTAGATAAGATAGCATTAAAATCGCCCCTATCACCCAAGGAACATCATTCCTCGGATTTAGAGCTAGAAGCTGCGACCATAAATGTTTTCAAATAGCAGCAGTAAGAGTCGCATAGACAGCTGTAAAATACACACAAGTGTCCAAAGAACTAACCCGACAACGCCATTTCACAAACTGATTCGAAAGTGCAAAATTTCCATAACAACTGTATCATCCCATAGAGAGCCCATAACATCTTGCTTCCCCATCCCCTCCAAAGCATCAGCAAGGTGGTTATCAAACGTATCATCGCCCTCCAACGAGTGGTCTATAGAGTCTGACTCTAGCTCCACCAAACCATCACCTGGATCTGGAATTTCCCTTATACATGCATCATACAAGTGATGACCGACTGTACCGTCGGCTGAAAATCACCCGGTTTACGAACCTTCAATCCAAACCGGACATTTTCCTTCACCCCCTTACCATGAGCAGCCTTGCCCTTAGCAAATTTTCCCCATTCACACCACCAGTAAACGAATCCTTCTCCACAATGCGGATCGCAAAATGATTCCCACGAGCAATACCTGTGTTATGAGAATCCACACGAATAGTCTGACTTTCAACATTTGGCACCACATCCCCTGTCACAGCCATCTTCGCCCTAGCCTTCTTTTTCTTCTCCGGATTAGATGCAATGTAAGTTACATTCTTCTGAATCACGCGCGTTGGACCAAACTCCTTTGCAACCGACACCACAGTTTATTATTCTCGTGCACCGTCCATGTCTGTGTCACCGCAGACGGGTCCGACACTCCAGTCTTAACATCCTCGGTATCTAATGTATCAAGAGCAACAAAACGAGACCCCACCGTCGCAGCCTTGTTTTTCGATATTCCCTTCGAATGAAGACTTTGTGTTCTCCGCCTACGTGAATCCATCACCATCCATGGGCCAAATAGTTCCTTTTTCGGGTCCACCTTGGTCGCCTCCTGCCCATTAGGGGATCCATCATTCGAAGCCTCATTCATCACTTCACCCGACCCCACACTAAAACCACAATTTTCATTAGCATGGATGGCCATACATCCCGCAAGCAAAACATATTTTTTGTAGCCCCTCATACTCCAACTTTTGCACAAAACCATCAATCAGAATACTCGACAACAGTGGCTTATTCAGATCAACAATAATAGCGAGTCGCACAAACTTACCACGCCCACCACCATGTGTGTTATAATCGATACACACCACATTCCCAATAACCGAAGTAATGTACCAAAACAACGCATTGGTATAGTACCTATAAGGCAATCCAGTGAGACGAACCCAGACAATAACCTTCGCCGAATACTTCTCACTAGTATTAGAAGACCTACTCCACAACTGAACCATGAGATAACATCCATAAATGGTCCAAGCCCCCTCAGTAAGCACCTTCGTGTAGTCACAAGCATTTGTAAACCTAACAAGAAAATAATTGTTTTCAAGATCCACCAATTGAATTTCACTAACAAGCGACCACAAAGTATGCATTATGTCCGATAATGTCTTAAAACCAATTGTGCGACCAAGCAAGCGAACAATGAGTATATTGCGCATATTATGATCAATCTGATCATGAACCCTTTCCGAGAACCGAATAGAAGGAATTGACTTAGTTTTATTAATCAACACATCTTCCTCCAATACCACTACCTCACGTTCAACATGAATATCCACCGGAACCTTACCAGGCGACTCACGTGCAGCTTGCGCAACCTTGCTAGCATAAGTATCTATCGCGGCCATTTTTAAAACTGAGTTTAAAAATAGCCTGACGACTAGGGTTTTAAAATCGGGGTTTTACCATTTTAATTTAATCTTGAAATAAGGGTTTTTCATTTTAAATCGAGTTTCCCTTTATGCATTCTTGAAAATCAATTTGGAGTCGCCACCGGTCACTTTGGTAGACCGGACACCATAAAACGGACCAGAGATTCTTTTTTTTTTAAATTTGGGTTCGAGAGTCGATTACGTGTAGGGAAGGATTAGCACCCCTACAAACGCCCTTTATCAATACCTTATTAATTCCATGTGGCATTTTGGCATTTCGAGCAATAATTTGAATTTAATTAAATCCTTTAATTGTTAATTGAATTTTATTCCGAATGGAAATATCCTTTTGTAAGAAAATACATTCAAAGTGAATATAAACTTTGAAACATCCAATTACTTTAAGATACTTCAATTTATATTCAAAATGTATCTCAACACAGAAGGTTTAAATGCATGTCCATTTATTTTAGGATTAATATCCTATACACTGGCAGTGGAAATTTTTTATTTCCACAAGCGCCTCAATTATAGGGTTTAGGGTTAGGGGTTATGGTTTAAAGTTTGGGGGTTTTAGTGTAAAGGTTTAGAATTTAGGGTTCATGTTTAAAATTTAGGGGTTAGGGTTAGGGTTTAGTTTTAGGGTAATATGGGTAGGGATTTAGGTTTTAACCTATAAACCCTAAATTTTAACCCTAAACCCAAAATTCTATCAACAATCCCTAAATTCAAAACTACTACACTTATACCCCTAAATTTTAAACCCTAAACGGAGTCTCTAACCCCTAAAACTAAGACGTTTGTGTAAAAAAGTTTCCACAAGTGCTTGTGTATAGAACCATTACCCTTTATTTTATTGTTAATTTTAAGCTCAAACCTAATTAGGGCTCCCATTGATTTAATTAATTAAGAAAATTATGAATATTATCAAGTTTAGGGTTTATGTGATAACACTCAAACAATTAGGCACTACTCATATTAAGCTCTAAATTAATAATACCCTTAATCATGTAGTGTCACTAACTATTTAAATCCTATCTTAATTTATTTTAATTAGATTAACTATGTGATTTCATAATTCTAGGTTTAAATGAAATATTAAATATTCAACTAAAATATTCCCTTGATTAACATCTCATTGCAATGAGACACTAATCAACTTAAAATATTAAAGTTTCCATTTAATATTCATTTATTTCCTACAATTATCTTCCTATTTTAATTATTTGATTTAAATTCAAGAACCTAAATACTAATGGCTCTATTTGTTTATTCTAAATGAATTAGTCACCTAAACAAGTATACTATATGCTAATTTTAAAAATATGTAAACATACAAATAATTTAAGCAATTAAAATTAAATTAATAATGAAATTCAGGATAAAATTGCAAAGAAAACAAACTTTGAAACTGATTTCTATATAAATAGTGACCAAAATAAATTACGGTTACAAAGCCTAAGGACCAGAACAAGAATTAACCCAAAACTTTTAAAATCTCGCGAATCTTCTATACCCGATTCGGTTCGGTCGCACGGATCTCCTATATCCGAATTTAAAATGGTACCGTTTCAACTCGGGTATAAATTGCCCCAAACCGAGTTGAAATGGCCATTTATCATATTTCCCCTCTCTCTCTACAATTTCTTCTCACTCTAAACTCTCTCAACTACAACACTCAATTCTAGGTTTTACGATCGAAACGGATCAAAACTCTAAATTCCTTAAGTCTTCAACCCATGTTCTTCATATTTTTCGATTTGATCTTCCTCTGCCCCTCACCGGTCACTTTCAGCTATTCACCGGCCGCCGCATGCGGCGTCGGCAAACTTTCGACCATTATCATCACACCTTCGGTCGCCGCTCACCACCACACCGGAAACCTATTTCTAAAACAAATTCAATTTTCGAATCTAAAGCCCTAAAACACTACCCGATTCAAGAGAATCATTCGGCTTCACCCATCTAAAACCTAGATCTATCTACTCGTAACCCTTATCCCCTCATTTTCAACTCCGACAACACCTAAACAACTCCGGCTGAGAAACAAGATGAGCCACCTTTTGACCCTTGTTTTTTTATCCTTTCATTTTTTATTTTTACAGAATCTAATGATTTTCTTTTATTTGCAGGAAATGAGAAAGGATTTTACCTTCGTAGTGGTGGTCGGTGTCTTCTCCGATACCCGTCCGTGGCTTTGACGTTCTCCCAACAACGTTCGATCTTCAATGGGCGGCGGTTCAGCTTCCCCAGTGGCGGTTCAACTCCCAATGGCCGGTTCAGCTTTAGGCTGTAGTTTACGGTGGCGATCGGTAATGGCGACCCTTCAAATTCTGATCACCTCGTATTCTGAGGTATTTTCCTCTCTCCTCATTATTATTTTTTAATTATGGTAATTGTTAAGGGGTTATTAATTATTCTGATTTTTCTCTCTCCCCTTATTTATGGGGTTGTTAGCGATGACGTTATCAGGAGGAGGCTTGAATCCGATGAAGAGCTTTGCCACCAATAAGAGAGTGCCGCGTGGCCTTTCTGGCGGGCTAAAGAAGCACAAACGGATTTTGTGTTTTCTTGGGCTTTTATTTATTGTATTTGGGCGGGAATATCAAATGTAATAAGATTTGGGCCTTTAAGAGTGTAAACGGGCTTTGGACATTTGGATGTAAAATGGACATTTGAACTGTTATTATATAATATGGGGATTTATTTATTTATACTTACTATTTATATATTTATAATTTTATTTATAGAGATATACATAGGGATGGGCACGGGTCGGGTCGGGTTTTTGGCCCACCTGAACTCGACCCGAAACTAATTATCCTAAAACTGACCCCCACCTGACCCGATCCAATTCTTTAAAAAAAACTCGACCCTACCCGAAAATAAATATTCTAAACCCGACCCAACCTATAAAAAAAAATTAATTTTAGGGACCTAATTGTAAAAAATAATTTTAAGAGGCATAATAATAAAAAATAATAATTTAAGGACTAAAATGTAAATAAAAAATTAATTTTAAGGATCTATTTATAAAAAAATATATAAAGAGGGGTATTATTACAAATATCCCTGAAAATTTTAGGGAAAATTATACTATTAGTCCCGGGTCGGGTCTAGTCGGATTTTTTCACCCTAAAATCCGAACCCAACCCAACCTCACCCTACACAAAAACCCGACCCGACCTGAACCCAATTTTTTCATAAAAATATCCGACCCGATCGGGCCGTGTCGTGTCAGAACCCGTCGGGTTCGGGTACCGTGCCCATCCCTAGATATACATGTATATATATATATATATATATGTATCCGGACAAAATACAAGTATTACAGTATCATTCTGCCCAGCATTCACAATCGGCGTCTGCGCCACACCCGTAACCTCCAGCACCTGATTGGCGGAAACGCCCAACCCAACCCCACCATCATTAGACACGGCAATACCATTAACATCTATATCAGCAATATCCACGCTATCATCAATCCCCGATTCACCACGACCTTTCTTGACCACTCTCGTACCGTCCAAGGGAGTAGGAGACGTCGACTGCTCTAGCAAAGCAAGGATCATGTCGTCACCCCCGGAGACCGGCGGTCGACCGCTCGAAACACCGTGGGGGAAAGACGCATGAGATGTGTTAGGGTTTTTATTAGGGTAAAACTGAACGCTAACTCTTTAATTATCAAAACAAATCAACATTGTCTTATTTTTTAGAAAAATATTCTTCTATTTCAAATAATTTAAAAGGTTGCACTCCATTAACTTTAGAGACTACATTATTAATTACCTTAATAGAAATAATATTGCCTTGCTTTTAAAAAAACAATTGTGTTAAAAAATTATGCATGATTACACATGAAGCAACCAAAAAATATGCAAAATAATAATAAGGGGAATAATAATAATAATAATAATAATAATAATAATAATAATAATAATAATAATAATAATAATAATAATAATAATAATAATAATAATAATAATAATAATAATAATATAAAGAAAATAATAGAAATAATCACAATGAAAGAAAACAATATTAAACTAACGTGTAAGGACTAAATTTAATGAAATTAGAAATTAAATGGACGAAATACATTTAATCATGCAAAATGTATTCAATTAAATTACATGTAAAAGTGGAAGGATCAAACTGCAATTATTCCAAAAATGAAGAGCGTCGATTCTTGTTGTAAATTTAAGGGTGTGCATTTCGGATCGGGGCAAATTAACGATCACTATTCAATCCGGAAAAAAATCAAATATTCAAAATTTCAAATATCAAATTTTTGATCAAATTTTCAGATCGGGTAGCCAGATATCCAAACTTAAAATTTGATTTAAATATTTTTTGAACTTGAAAGTTCTATCTATGAAAATTTTAGATTTTCAAATATAACAAGTAATAAATTATTGAATATAACAAGATTTATATCCACCAAAATTTCAATTTTTCATATATAATTAGGAAAATATATAGAATATAACAAGGTTCATATACATAAAAAAAATCAAATTTTCGGATATCTGATCCGAATGTGAAATAACTATTTGTATCTGATCCAAGATTTTTATATATCAAATCTAAATTATTCAAAAAAATAAAAAATAAATCGAATATCTAAAATTTTAATCAGATCGATCGGATTAAATTTTTTACACAACCCTAATTATGATTTGGATGGGGTGCATGGTTATGCATCGATACGACGTTATTTTAGAGAATTGAAAACCTAAAACGACTTTAACTTTTTTTTCCTTTCTTTTTTTTCTCTCTCTTTCCTTCCTTTTCCTCTATTAATTTAATATTAATATTATTTAAATAAATTATATTATATTAAATATATATCAATATAAATATAAATAAATACAAATAGTATTAGACTAAATTATAAAAATTAGAAACAAACAAATATCATTTTTAGATTAAATAAAATTTTTAAAGATTAAATTGAATAAAAATAGGCTAAAGAGATATTTTTGTCCCTGAGTTCGACCCAAAAAATTAATTTTGCCCCTCACCAAAAAACGCACATAATGTGGCTCGCAGTCTGCGAAATCGATCAAATTGACCATTTGACCAACGTTGACTATTACAGTGCTGACGTGGTGATCCATATACTGACGTGACAATACAAATGGGATGATGACATAGCAGAGGGGCTGAATTGATTGTTTTAACCCAATTCGATGGCATAGTTGATTTTTTTTCCGAGTTCAGGGGCATAATTGATTTTAATTAAAAGTTCGATAACTTATTTAATATTTAAGTTAAAAAATAAGAATTTAGGAAGTTATTAAAATTTTAAAAATATTAAAATTGAATAAATAATTTGTTTAAATTTTAATTTAATTTAACCGATATATTTAGTTTTTGAATAAAACTAGATAATAATTTGATTTTTCGGGTTAAACTTTTACATATTAAATATATGAAAAACCCGATTAACAAATTGGTGTAAATATTCTTCAATTTTTTATAAAAATCCATAAATTTAATAAAAAATAAATAAAATATTCAAAAAAACTATTGAAAATAAAAATTATATAAAAATTTAAAATGCATTAGAAATTGTAAAATGATAAAATTTAAATATAAAAACTTAATAAAAATGTTTAGAAAGTATTAGAAATTGAACATTTTCATCAAAAAAAAAATTTGACTTCGTCCGCCTGAGTATTACTATTTGTTAAACAATTTTTTAGTGGAAACAACATTGTATTAGAGTAACAATAAAACTCAGATTTTCTTTTACTTTTCTACATCGAAGTGATGTTCATTAATATTTGATGTAGAAAAATAAAGAGAATTTTAGTTTTATTACTACTCTAATACAAGGATGTTTCAATTGAAAATTTGTTCAAGGAACATTAGTAAGCTTAGCATAACGAGAAATAGTCGAAGAATTTTTCAATGGTTTATAAATATTTTTAAATTTTAATTTTTTTATAATTATAACTTCTATATTTTTAATTTTAATGTTTTTACTTAATTTTTTAATTCGTTATAGTATTTTAATTTTTTTAATATTTTATGAATATTTAAATATTAATATTTTTTTAGCTTAAAGAGAGTTATCGAACTTTCAATTAAAATCAGTTATGCCCCTGAATTCGGTAAAAAAATCAATTATACCCTTGAATTCGGTTAAAAAAACCCCTCCGTCACGTCATCATCCCACGTGTACTACCACGTAGCACTGTGGACCGCCAGATCAGCATCATGGACTGCCAAATCAGCATTGTAACAGTCAATGTCGGTCAAAGGGTCAATTTGATCAATTTCGCAGACTGGAGGGCCACATTATGTGCATTTTTTGGTGAGGGGAAAAATTGATTTTCTGGGTCGAACTCAGGGGCAAAAGTACCCCTTTAGCCTTAATAAAATTAAGGGTAATTATTCCATGCACAAGTGCTTGTCGAAACTTGTTGAGTTGATCGAACACTTGCAAATGGCCAAGAGGGGGGTGAATTGGCAATTAAAATTTTGGTGAAGAGAAAGATTGAAAATAAAAATGACACAAGGGGTTATAGTGGTTCAAGTTCTCCAAATAAACTCTACATCCACTACCTTAGCTCCCACTAAGGATTTTCAAACAATTCACTAATTGAATTCGTCCCCTTTTCTTGAATGAGGAGGAAACCTTACAATTTCGATTAAGCTTTCTACCCAAAGCTTAATCCACTCAAATACAAAGAAAGAATTTGGTAAACTCAAATGTTTCCTCTCAAAGGATAATTGTCTACCCAATTACAATTTCAACAACCCCAAACTCATAATACAATTTGACAAATTGAAAGACAATAGAGTTGGGTACAAGAATATGACTTTGAATAGCTCAAGGATTTGGAATTTTTGCTTTGATGATGCTTGAATGTTCAATAGTTGTTGCTTGGTCAATTGAAGCTTGTTTTTATACCCTTGCATTGATTTCTAGCCGTTTGGGTAGTTGGGATCATCAATAGAGCCGTTGTGGACATTTTTCCCGCATTAAATGCAGCTCTGCAGCCTACCGTATCGGTACTCGGGAAGGGCGTATCGATACCTGCATCAAAGAGGAAAGAGTCGTTGTGCCTGAAAACATGGCGTATCGATACGCATAGAAGGCGTACCGGTACGGTTTTAAGGGGCGTATCAATACGGAAGGCCGTATCGATACGGTTTTTGCTCACTGGAATCCCAAGCCAAGTTTACATAAAAAGTGTATCGATACACGTACTAAGCGTATCGGTACGGTATAACGACTCTTTGAAAATTGGGAAACCAACCAACTGACAAGTAACGGTCAAATAATTAAATGCTCAGATTTTCAAAGATATGCTTAGCGTATCGATACGGTTGCAAGGCGTATCGGTACGGTTTCAAGAAACCAGTTGCCCAGATGAATATCGTATCGATACGGTTGCAAGGCGTATCGGTACGGTATCATGAAAACAGTTGCCCAGATGAATATCGTATCGATACGGTTGCAAGGCGTATCGGTACGGTATGATCATTAAAATTCCAGTGGCAAAATAGAGTATCGATACGCATATGGGTATCGATACGCCTGGCGTTTTTGCATACTTAGGCTTGAAAACATAGGAAAAGACTTAGGAAATTTTGTATGTTTAAGAGCCAGTCTTCAAATATTATTTTGTTCAAAAATACTTGTCAATTTGTGAGACTTTAAAGAGTACTTAAAAATTTATCGTTTTGCAAATTGGTCCTTAGGTTTATGTGTTATATCAAAATCAATTTCGGTTTTACAATCTCCCCCTTTTTGATATAACAAAACCATAAATAAATTTTTAAGTTTTTGAAACTTTGAAAAGCTTTCTCCCCCTTACTTTAAGATAGATTTTCAAAAATAAAATATTTGACTCTATGATCCTTCTCCGCCTTTTTGTTAGATCAAAATAGAATACAAGGATAATAGCAATATAAAGCAACAATAATTCATTAAATTTAAAGCAAGCATAAGAGTTCAAATGCATAAACTTCAAAATAAACATAAAGGTTCAAATGCATAAATATCAAAGCAATCATCATAATCCAAACTTTTAAAATCCTAAAAACATAGAAAATAGGCATAAACTTCAAATCCTAAAACCAAAGTGCAATAATAATAATAAAAGACTAAAAGGCCTAAGATGAGATGCATGATCTACTCGTCCCCTTCGTCATCATTATCGTCCTCGTCATCTTCTTCTTCATCTTCTTGAGAGGGTTGATTCCTTCGGGTTTGATTGATCCAAGCACCATGGAAGGCGGTAAGAGAAATATCCATAGAGTTTTGGCGAGCGGCCATGGTGTCTATCTTCTTTTCCATGCCTTGGACGCGATCCTCTAAGGATGTGAAACGATTATCCATCGCGGTGAACTTCTCATTGAGAAAGGTCATGAGAGTATCCATGGAGGAGGAATCAAGAGGAGCACGGTGAGAGCTCGAAGAAGCACGAGAGGGATCGACCGGAGCAACGGGCGGAGGGTCTTGAGTATTGCGAACCCAATCATTATTAACATAAGTGAAACCGGAACGAGCTAGGGAACGCTCATCGATAGGTAGGCCAAGGGTTTCGGGAAAATCATGTGAACAATCAATGCCAAGGGAATGAAATAAAAAACTCAAAGCCGTGGAGTAGTAAAAGGATGAGACTTGTTTGGTATGAGCGTGTTGAACTAAAAAGACAAGGCCGGCAAACATGATTTGACACAAATTTGAACGTTTACCTTCTCTAAAACACTTAAGCCAAAAATCATCCGTTTGACGAATAGTTGAATATTTCCCACCTTATGGACGGATAAACCACGAAATAAGAAGGTGAAGGATACGGTCATGAGCATTTAAAACTTTTGCGGGACCTAAAAAACCCGTACCCAAAGAATGTTCATCATCAATACCAACATCTTCAAAACCAAAGACATTACATAAAACCTTTTGATCAATTTGAAAAGTTTTCCCCATAATAGAAGATTCAATGGCAATGACATTCTCCCTAGGTTCATCATGTATGCATATGGCATTAGAGAAGAATACAATGACTAGGTTCCTATATAGGATAGGAGGAATGCTCAAAAAGGTTAAGAATTTCCATTGCTTAATCAAAGATAGGTATTGAAACTTGAAACGGGCAGAATTTAAAAAAGGGATAGACACAACTCGCTCTTCCCTAAGGTTCATTCCTTGAAAAAGCTTATATCGTTCCCTATCACCATCCTCGGGAAAACTTAATTGGATAATATAAGGAAGATTAGGTGTAAGATTACCCTCGACATCCTCAATAGGATTGGAAGTAGAACGATGACGCTTAGTTCCCTTTTTCGGTGCCATAATCCTAAAAATACATCAAAAAGGATTCGAATATGTATGCAATTAACATCCGATTTGATCCAATAAATTCTAATAATTCAAGGTAATTTGTTAAAAAGAATTTTATTTTAAAGAGATATTCACAATAAAAAAACAGTTTTTTTTAAAAAAATATCGAATATAAAATATATTCGAATGAAAAATTTTAATTTTTTGAAATTTTTGTGTGAAAAAGGTGAAACCCATCACAATCAAGCAAGGTTTGTACAAAAAATCAGTTGAAACAACAATTAAAAAACAAACGAAAATTAAAAAAAAGAAACGAGAAATTTTATACCTTGAATCTTAGAATGGATGAAAGAGGGGATGTGAATGCACAAGATTTAATGCTAAAGCTTTGCCTTGATGTGTAGAGTAAAAGCCCTCAAGGAATTTTGAAGATTGATGGTAAAATTTAAAGGATTGAGGGGGTTTATATAGGGTTTCGCGGCTAGGGTTTTTGAGAGAAAAAAGGTTTTGAGTTTTTAAAGAGTTTTAACATATACAACCCTAAATAGCCTCTCCGTCGAGGCCGTATCGATACGCTATACACGCGTATCGATACCCTTTAACCCTAAGTTTATATTCGTCGTTACTACCGTATCGATACGCGGGGACGTATCGATACGCTTGACTTTGACTATTTCTCTTGACTTGTACCGTATCGATACGATGTGTCGTATCGATACTTGTTCATCCTCAAGAATTCCCAGAAATCATACCGTATCGATACGCTTTAGCCGTATCGATACACCTTTACCAGATTGTGCAGATTTGGCAGATTTAAGTGCAAAAATCTAATTTGAAACGTCCCTAAATGCATGTACATGTCATATGAACAAGTTTTAATGGCTAAACTTACTATATACTCCCCCTAGCAACATGCATAGAAGCAAAAAGAACAGAATTAACACAAGCATGAATCACAAACAATTTCAAGCAAATTTTGACATTTTGGGACCAAAAAAGTGTCAAGAAAGGCTAGTTAAACCTAACTCTCTCATAAGGGTCCAAAAACGCTCTTTATCTAAGGGTTTTGTAAATATATCTGCTAATTGGTTCAAGGTGTCAACAAACTCTATAACAACATCATTTTTCAAAACATGATCTCTAATGAAATGATGTCTAATTTCTATGTGTTTAGTTCTAGAGTGTTGGATGGGATTCTTAGTGAGACAAATGGCACTAGTGTTGTCACACCTAAGGGGTATGGTTTCTATTTTAACACCATAATCTATGAGTTGTTGCTTCATCCAAAGGACTTGAGCACAACAACTCCCTAAGGATATGTACTCCGCTTCGGTGGTAGATAAGGCTACGCTATTTTGTTTCTTAGAGAACCAAGATACGGGCATACTACCTAAGAATTGGCATGTCCCGGGAGTACTTTTCCTATCTATCTTACATCCCCCATAATCCGCATCCGAAAAAGCATGAAGGCTAAAGGAAGAATGCTTAGGATACCAAAGGCCTAAAGTAGGTGTGTCTCTAAGGTATCTAAAAATTCTCTTAATGGCAACTAAGTGTGATTCTCTAGGACTAGCTTGAAACCTAGCACACAAGCAAACACTAAACATAATATTCGGTCTACTTGCGGTAAGGTAAAGCAAAGAACCTATCATGGATCTATAAAGCTTAGAATCAACACACTTACCTCCTTCATCTTTGTCAAGCTTTATGGAAGAACTCATAGGAGTGGCTTGAGGTTTTGCATTCTCCAAGCCAAACTTCTTGAGCATATCATTCACGTACTTAGCTTGATTTATGAAGGTGCCATCCTTCCTTTGTTTGATTTGGAGTCCCAAAAAGAATGAGAGCTCCCCCATCATGCTCATCTCGAACTCACCTTGCATTAGCTTAGAAAACTCCTTACAATAACACTCATTAGTAGAACCAAAAATAATATCATCAACATAAATTTGAACTACTAAGATGTCATTGTTATATCTTTTTATGAAGAGTGTTGTATCCATCTTTCCTTTTTCAAAACCCTTTTCAATTAAGAAATTTGAAAGTCTCTCATACCAAGCTCTAGGAGCTTGTTTTAAACCATAGAGAGCTTTTGTAAGTTTAAACACATGATTTGGAAATTTTGAATCCTCAAAATCCGGTGGTTGTTCAACATACACCTCTTCATTTATAAAACCATTTAAAAAGGCACTTTTCACATCCATTTGAAAAAGCTTGAAATCATGATAACATGCAAATGCAAGTAACATCCTAATAGCTTCCATCCTAGCTACGGGTGCATAAGTCTCATCAAAATCAATTCCCTCTTCTTGTGTATAGCCTTGAGCAACAAGCCTAGCCTTGTTTCTCACTATATTACCACTTTCATCTAACTTATTCCTAAAAACCCATTTTGTTCCTATAGTAGATTGATCATTAGGCCTTTCAACTAATGTCCAAACTTTACTCCTCTCAAATTGATTTAATTCCTCTTGCATGGCCAAAATTCAAAAGTCATCTTTTAAAGATTCTTTAATTTTTTTAGGCTTAATGCATGAAATAAATGCAACATGATTCATTAATTTTAGAGAGGATCTAGTAGTTACCCCCTTGGATGGATCACCCAAGATTTCACCACCTTTGACATAGTTTAACTCCCTTGGGTAAGACACCTCCCTTTCCTCAAGAGCCAAGTCCTTCAAGGCTTCAAGAGGTGGATCTTGTGAATCCTCTTCTTTGGTTGGAATCTCATCCACCTTTGACGTTTGTCCTCCATCAATGGCATCAATGATTCCTACATCATCATCATCACAAGATTCCTTCCTCGGAAGGAGGTTATCATCGAAAACAATATGTATTGACTCTTCAACGACTAGAGTTCTTTTGTTAAATACACGATAGGCTTTAGAGTTTAAAGAATACCCTAAGAAAATAGCTTCATCACTTTTAGCATCAAATTTGCCTAAGTTTTCTTTACCATTATTCAAAACAAAACACTTGCAACCAAAAGGATGAAAATAGCTAATGTTAGGCTTTTTGGATTTTAAAATCTCATAAGGTGTTTTCTTCAAAATTGGCCTAATCATTACTCGATTTATAATATAGCAAGCGGTGTTTGTGGCTTCCGCCCAAAAATATTTAGGTAAATTATTTTCGCAAAGCATGGTTCTAGCCATTTCTTCTAAAGTTCGATTTTTCCTCTCAACTACCCATTTTGTTGAAGAGTGCGAGGTGCGGAAAAATTGTGGCTAATCCCATTTTCATTTAAAAACTCATCGAAACCTAGATTTTGAAATTCGGTTCCATGATCACTTCTAATGTGAGAAATTTTAAGTTCAAGATCATTTTGAGTTATTTTAGAAAATGTGATGAATTTTTCTAAAGCCTCATCCTTTGTACTTAAGAATAGAACCCAAGTATACCTAGAGTAGTCATCTACAAGCACAAAAGCATATGATTTTCCACCCAAGCTCATTGTTCTAATTGGCCCAAAGAGATCCATATGAATCAATTGTAAA
This sequence comes from Hibiscus trionum, assembly GCA_030270665.1. NCBI lineage: Eukaryota > Viridiplantae > Streptophyta > Magnoliopsida > Malvales > Malvaceae > Hibiscus > Hibiscus trionum. The sequence continues at coordinate 1,985,799 of BSYR01000050.1, forward strand.
CATCTACTAGTAGAGACATCATTTATGGATTTAAAAGAACTTCTATGTTGTTTACCCTTTGAACATGCATCACAAATTTTATCATTGGAAAATTTAAGTTTGGGTAAACCTCTAACTAGATTAAGAGAAATTAATTTCTCTAAGACACTCATGCTAGCATGTCCTAATTTTCTATGCCAAAGCCATGAGTCATGTTCATCATGTGCAACTAAGCATGTATGAGATGCATTGATGTCATCTAAATGCACCATGTAAATGTTGCCTATTCTATGTCCTATGAGCATTAGTTGATTTCTTTTAATGTTTACAATTTTGCAACCACTTTTATCAAATAGAACATTAAAACCCTTGTCACACAATTAACTAATACTCAACAAATTATGCTTAAGACCGTTGACATATAAAACATTTTCAATGAAAATAGAAGAGTGATTACCAATGGAGCCTATTCCTTCAATATGGCCTTTGGAGTTGTCACCAAACGTTACCACTCCACCACTTTTAGGCTTTAGTTCCACAAATCGACTCTTGTCACCGGTCATGTGTCTTGAGCATCCACTATCAAGGTACCAAGAATTTTTGCTTGAAGCTTTAGCCTTGTAGCAATGCTCTCCCTACAAACAAAGAAATTAGGCCTTGATTTTTGGTACCCAAATCATTTTGGGTCCATGAGTGTTAGCCTTCAACAATTTTGTTCCCTTAGGAATCCAAGAAGCAATAGCATTTAAATCATTAGAAATAATGAGTTCTTTAGGAACCCAAACACTCCTAACTTTATGACCTCTAGCTTGCTTATTAAAATTTCTTTGTTTAGGTGCAAAAGGTTTTCTTTTTACATATTGGGATTTAGAATGATTTCCTTTTTCAAAATTATTTTTCCCAATAGCAATAGATGTTTTAAGATTATCCACTTCCTTTGTGTGATAATCTTGAAAATCGGAAAGAAGTTTTTCAAGTTCAAGATTTTTAGTTTTAAGATCATTCGAAAGATTAACTAAAAACAAAACATTCTTTTCCAATTCGGAGTTAGCTTTTGAAAATGTCTCATTTTGAATTTTTAAATCGAAAATTGTTTTCTTGTTTTTCAAAATGGACTCTTTGTATTTTCCTACTAACTCATCATACACTTCTTGCAATTCATCATAAGCATCTTGAAGTTCCTCAATAGAAAAATCGAAATTGGATGAATTAGAGTTTACCTTAGGTTCATCATCGATGGCCATGAGACATAGGTTGGCCACTTCCTCCTCTTCCTCGAAAGACTCATCGTCACTCCAAGTAGCAATTTGTGCTTTGAGCTTGTTCTTCTTCCCAAAGCTTTTCTTTTTCAATTGAGGACATTCGGAACGGATGTGACCCGGTTTCTTGCATTCATAACAAGTAATTTGGTCCTTTTCCTCTTCCTTGCTTTTACTCTTGAAGTCTCCCTTTCTAATGAATTTTCTTCCACGATTTGACTTCATGAACCGAGTAAAACGTTTGGCCAACATAGCCATCTCCTCATCTTCATCCTCACTAGAATTGCTTTCTTGTTGTGAAGCTTTTAGTGCGATTCCCACTTTCTTTTTCTCAACTTCCTTCTTCTCCACTATCTTCTTCTCTTGTTCTCTTCCCTTCCTCATAATCTCATGTGTGAGTAGAGATCCAACAAGATCATCTAGCTTGAGAGTCTTCAAATCTCTAGCTTCAATAATGACCGTTCTCTTGCCATCCCATGACTCCGGAAGAGAATACAACAACTTTCTCACTAGCTTGTCTTCGGGAATGATTTCACCGAAACCCTTCAAACCGTTGACAATGACCGAGAACCGATCAAACATCTTGGAGACACTTTCTTCGGGATCCATCTTGAAGTTCTCATAGCTTAGATTGAGTAGCCCAATCTTAGTCTCCTTGACATCACTAGTTCCCTCGTATGTTAGCTCGAGGGTGTCCCAAACTGTAGAACGTGGCAATCTATCGAATAAAACCAAGAGGGGGGGTGAATTGGATTTTTGAAAATTGCGGCGGAAGCTAATTGCAAAGATAAAAATTGCAAAGCGATTTAGAGTGGTTCGACTTTCTAACCAAAGTCTACATCCACTACCTTAGCGTCCACACTAAGGATTTCCCACAAATTCACTAATTTGTCTTTCCTTTAAGGACAAGGAGTAACCTTACACACTTCAATAGACTTATACCCCAAAGTCTATTGAATCCTTTCCCAAAGTTGGATACAAATGAGCAAACTAGAAAATCCTCACTAGGAATATGTTTGCGAAGTTTAAGCTCTCTCACACACCCGAATAAACACTAGAACAAGAATTACAACAAAGAACACTCTAGTGTTTTTCAAGAAAGATTGAAAGAATAAGCTCGAAATAAACTCTTGGAAGCTTGAATGCTTGTATATGCTTTCTTGATGTTTCTTCCTCTTTCTTAATGCTTCAATATTGATCCAAGGCTGTATTTATAGTGTTGTTTGAGTCTATAGCCGTTAGGAGCCTTTGGAGAGTCTTTGGAGCCGTTGGGGGTGTTTTTCTCACAACTTTTCAGCTTCCAGACGCCTACCGTTTCGGAACGGGGTCACCTGTTTCGGAACGGCTTTCAAATAATATAGCCGTTAGGAGCGTCTACGAGAACCCGTTTCGAAACGCCTATGGCCGTTTCGGAACGGTTATGCCACTGTCAAAGGGGTGTTTCGAAACGGCCTAAACCCGTTTCGGAACGCCCTGTTTATTTTCAATATTCAGTTTATAGCCGTTGCCCTTGTTCGTTTAAAATGAAGAACAGTTTCGAAACGAGGCATACCGTTTCGAAACGCCTTGACCCGTTCCGATACCCGTTTCGGAACAGGTGCACATCGAACTGAAAGTGTTTCGAAACGCCTTGGGCCGTTTCGAAACGGGGCTTGAAAAATCACTGTTTTGACTTCTAAAATACTTAAAAGATATTTTGTAAGTCTTTGGTTTTAGCTATAAAATGGTCTTTAACAAGATATAGGGAATTTTAAGGACTTTTAAATTTGTTTTGATATTTTCATTTTAGTCCTTAGGTTTTTAGTTATATCAAAATTAAAGCGTATGTTCAACAATCTCCCCCTTTTTGATATAACAAAACCAAAGTTAGAATTTTTAAGAATTTTGAAAGTTTTGAAGATATTCTAACTCCCCCTTAATTTAAGATAGGTTTTGAAATTTAAAACTTGTGACTTTTGAAATCAAGGATCAAAACCTTAAGACAAATTTAAAAATTTAAAAATTTTAATAGTTTGAAAATTTTTGGTGTCATGGCATGGCATATCTTCTCCCCCTTTTTGTTAGATCAAAAAGAAACAAGCTCATAAAGAAGATTAGTACCAATAATCAATAATAAGCAATCATAATTAATATCATAAAAATATCCAAAGCATAAACAATAAGTTCATAATCAAATCCCAAGATAAACGATCAATATCATAGGTTCCTAAAAACATGATAAAACATAAAGAAACAAACTCAATCCTAAATGCATAGATAATATAACATGATATGATATGACTATCCTAAGTCTCGTCATCATCATCCTCATCATCATCATCGTTCTTGGCTTGTGAACGGTGATATTTTGTCCATTCTCCATAAAGAGTAGAAAAGGAAAGATCAAGGTTGTCATTGGAAGTTTCAAGGGATTGAAGACGATCCTCGACGTTCTTCAAACGATTTCCCATAGTTTCAAAGCCCGAAGAAATACGAGTTTCCATTGTGTCAAAACGAGAATTCAAGGCATTGAAATGCTCGGTAAGAAAACCCGTGAGAGCATCTTGATTTCCCATTTGAACTTGAGGTGGAGGAGCAACGGGAGGAGGAATCTCTTCTCGATCAATTCTTTGCCAAAAACCATTCAAATATGTGAATCCGGATTTTCGAAGAGAGGACTCACCAATTTTGGTCTTGCTAGGTTCCGGGGAATCATAGGTACAATCAATACCAAGATGATCGAAGAGAAAACTCAAAACAATGCCGTAAGTGAATGAAGTCAACTCATTGGTGTCAATAAGTTTGATATTATTGACGATCTCGGCAAAGATGATTTTGGGCACATTTGGGCGCTCACCTCTTCGGAAACATTCGAGCCAAAAGTGATCTTTTTCCCGGATGTGGGAGTATTTTCCTCCGGATGGTCGAATGAACCAAGAAACAATCAAATGAAGCACACGATCGTGCACATCTAAATGAAGAGCTTTTCCGGTAAAGGTGCCAAAGTGGCGTTCTTCTTCAATACCCTCATTCTTGAGTTTAAGGGCCGACTCCAAAAGAGCAATATTAATAACAAACTTTTGCCCTAGTAAAGATGACTCAATTCCTACAATCTCTGTTTTGGTTTCATCATATAGGAAACGAGCATTAGAGTAGAAGAGAAGTACCAAGTTTTTGTAGCAAACATCCTCAATGCTCAAGAAGAAAAGAAGATCCCACTCATCCAAACGATTAAGATAGCGAAAGAGAAATCGCTCGGAATTAAGGAATTCGACATCAATAACTCTTTCTTTACGAACAGCGAGATTTTTGACGTAGGAGAAGCGAGCACGCTGCTGCGGAGTTTTTAGAGTTTTCTGAAAGAGTTGAGTAATATTTGGACGAATGCTTGATTCTCCGGTTTGAACGGCTTTGCGCTTTTTGTTCGCTTGATCCGCCATCTAAAATATTAAGCAAGAGTTTTAAAATTGTATGCATTGATAATTAAAATCAATCCAATAGGAAATCCCACTTAGGTTTTTGAAAAACAAAATTAAAAAAAATACGATTAAAAAATTTTATATTCGAATCAAAAATTTTGAGATTTTGAAAATTTTTTTACAAGATTCGAATAACCCACAACTAAAAACATATAATGTATATAAGAATAAATTTTTCTATCCTATGATTCGAACATAATTTGAAAAAGAAGAAAAATAAGAAAAATTACCTTAGTTTGGGATTTTGGATGATTTGAGTGAAATCTTTGCACAAGATTGATGAAGCTTGCTTAGATATGTGTTTTAGAGCAAAACCCCTCACAATTTTGTGAAAAACAAAGGGTTTGAGAGGGTATTTATAGAAGGGGGTCGGTTAGGGTTTTTAGGGTTTTAAGGGTTTGATAAAAATTAGGTTTTTGAACATTTAGAAGCCCTAAATAGGGCTGTCCGCGAGTCCGTTTCGGAACGGTCATGACCGTTTCGGAACGGGGCGGCTAGGGTTTGACCCTTCTTAAAACCTTCGACAGATCGTTTCGAAACGGGGATGACCGTTTCGAAACACGTTTGACCCGTATCGGAACGCGTTCCGATACACCCTTACATCGAACCGAAAACGTTTCGAAACGCCTGGGGCCATTTCGAAACGCCCTTCTCTCAGGACAAATTTTAAGGCATCCGTATCGGAACGGGTTAACCCGTTTCGATACACCTGGGCCTGGAAGTGCAGATGAGGCTCTAAAATGCAGAGAAAATGATTTTCTAAGAGGCCAAACATGCATATATGATATGATTGAGCAGAAAAAAACAAAAAAAAATTAAGCAAACATGCAAAACATAACTCCCCCTCACTAAAAGCATTTATACAACATATGGGGAATCTCAAACATGTTTTAACACAAAATATTCATTTAAATCAACATGTAAGAGTAAATTTTGCAAAAAAAAAAATGTTACCACTTGAGTCAAGATATGTCGATTGAACTTCTTCAAGTGTCCTTCCATTATGTGTGTCTAGAGCTTTCAAGATTCTTCAAATTTGCATATCATGGCTCCAACACACCTACAAAAAGGAACTATGTATGTTTTGGTACCCAAACTCTTTTGGGTCCATAAGAGTTAGTTCCTAGCAATTTAGTCCCTTTGGGTATCCATTTTGACAATAGATCAAAATCTTTGTTAGCAATGAGTCCTTTTGGAACCCAAATGCTCCTAATCTTTTTTCGATTAGGTGATCTTTGTCTATACCCATGATAATTCTTTCTAACATAGTTGGGTCTTGAATTTTCACATTTTTCAACTAATTTTGTCCCAACTTTGCTGAAAGAAGCTTTAAGATCATCAAGTTCCTTTTGATGATCTTCATGGACCTTTGAAAGTAAATTTTGCAAGTCTTTATTTTTCTTTTCAAAATCGTTTATTTGGACTTGCATTTCTCCAAATTTACTTTCAAATTCCTTATTAGTCTTAGAGAGAGAGTTATTTTCATTTTTCAATTTTGAAGTAATTTTTCTATTTTTCAAAATCAACTTCTCATACTCTAAGGCTAATTCATTATAAACCTCTTGTAATTCATCAAAAGTATAATCAAATGAATAAGATGAATTAGAGGTTACCATTGAGTCATCCTCAAAAGCCATAAGACACAAGTTGGCTACTTCATCCTCGTCCTCGTCGGAAGAGTCATCGCTCCAAGTAGCTACGTGAGCCTTGTGCTTCTTCCTCTCATAGCTATTTTTATTTAGTTGAGGACAATCGATCCTGATATGTCCTGGTTTGTTGCACTCATAGCAAGTTAGAGGATCTCTTCCTTTGTTGCTTTTGAATCCCTCTTCTCTTTGGAATCTTCTTCCTTTGTTGGTCAACATGAAGTTTTTAAATCTTTTGGCAAACATTGCCATCTCTTTTTCTTCATCTTCTTCACTTGAATCATCATCCTTTTTGGATGCTTTAAGAGCAAGACCAACTTTCTTTTTCTCCACTTCGTTCTTCTTTTCTTCCTTGCCCGTTGACATCATTTCGTGAGTAAGCAAGGAACCAATAAGCTCATCTAATTTGAGAACTTTGAGGTCCTTTGCTTCTATTATGGCCGTTTTCTTTGAATCCCATGAATTGGGAAGAGAGTAGATCATCTTCCTCACAAGTTTATCTTCGGGGATTACTTCGCCATAACCTTTTAAACCATTTACGATCACGGAGAATCGATCGGACATGGTTTTGATGTCTTCCTCGGGGTCCATCTTGAAGTTCTCATAACTTAGATTGAGGAGCCCGATTTTGGTCTCCTTCACTTGATTTGTACCTTCATGTGTAACTTCAAGTTTGTCCCAAATTTCTTTTGCATTGGAACAAGATGACACCCTTCCATACTCGTCCGGGCCAAGGGCACAAAAGATGAGATGCATAGCCTTTGCATTTGTTGAGAATCCCTTGTCTTCTTCAACGCTCCATGATTCAATATTGCTCGTTGGTGCTATGTATCCTCTCATGATGATTTTCCAAGCTTCAAGATCATAAGCTTGGATGAAGAGCTTCATGCGGTTTTTCCAATAGGCATAGTTTACTCCATTGAAGAAGGGAGGCTTGTTGGTGGGTTGAGAATCGCCCCAAGCTACAACATTGGAGGTGGATGCCATGGATGACTTTGTAGATGATTGCACACTTCTTGGATCTTTTTCAAGAGGTTGTAAGACCTTCTAATGAACCAAAGCTCTGATACCAATTGTAGAACGTGGCAATCTATCGAATAAAACCAAGAGGGGGGGTGAATTGGATTTTTGAAAATTGCGGCGGAAGCTAATTGCAAAGATAAAAATTGCAAAGCGATTTAGAGTGGTTCGACTTTCTAACCAAAGTCTACATCCACTACCTTAGCGTCCACACTAAGGATTTCCCACAAATTCACTAATTTGTCTTTCCTTTAAGGACAAGGAGTAACCTTACACACTTCAATAGACTTATACCCCAAAGTCTATTGAATCCTTTCCCAAAGTTGGATACAAATGAGCAAACTAGAAAATCCTCACTAGGAATATGTTTGCGAAGTTTAAGCTCTCTCACACACCCGAATAAACACTAGAACAAGAATTACAACAAAGAACACTCTAGTGTTTTTCAAGAAAGATTGAAAGAATAAGCTCGAAATAAACTCTTGGAAGCTTGAATGCTTGTATATGCTTTCTTGATGTTTCTTCCTCTTTCTTAATGCTTCAATATTGATCCAAGGCTGTATTTATAGTGTTGTTTGAGTCTATAGCCGTTAGGAGCCTTTGGAGAGTCTTTGGAGCCGTTGGGGGTGTTTTTCTCACAACTTTTCAGCTTCCAGACGCCTACCGTTTCGGAACGGGGTCACCTGTTTCGGAACGGCTTTCAAATAATATAGCCGTTAGGAGCGTCTACGAGAACCCGTTTCGAAACGCCTATGGCCGTTTCGGAACGGTTATGCCACTGCCAAAGGGGTGTTTCGAAACGGCCTAAACCCGTTTCGGAACGCCCTGTTTATTTTCAATATTCAGTTTATAGCCGTTGCCCTTGTTCGTTTAAAATGAAGAACAGTTTCGAAACGAGGCATACCGTTTCGAAACGCCTTGACCCGTTCCGATACCCGTTTCGGAACAGGTGCACATCGAACTGAAAGTGTTTCGAAACGCCTTGGGCCGTTTCGAAACGGGGCTTGAAAAATCACTGTTTTGACTTCTAAAATACTTAAAAGATATTTTGTAAGTCTTTGGTTTTAGCTATAAAATGGTCTTTAACAAGATATAGGGAATTTTAAGGACTTTTAAATTTGTTTTGATATTTTCATTTTAGTCCTTAGGTTTTTAGTTATATCAAAATTAAAGCGTATGTTCAACACAAACCTCCTTGGCATTTTCGATTGAAGACACTTTGGAGTAGATATTCGGACCAAGTGCACAAAATATTACATGAAGAGCTTTGTCATTCACTTGCATCCTTCTTCTTTCATCATCGGTCATTTCGGCTTTGATCTTTGGGACGAGCCTTTCTCCATCTCTCCTCATGGGAATGTATGGACCTTCTTCAACTACATCCCACACCATATAGTCGGTAGACTTGATGAAGAACCTCATCCTATTCTTCCAATAAGGATAGTTATCCCCATTGAAGAATGGTGGCTTGGTGGTGGATTGGGACTCATAGTTGGAGGTGGATGCCATTGCTTGACTTGTTGTTGATCAAACTCTCCAAGAATCGACTCAAGAGGGTTGTAATCCTTCCAATGAGTGTAGCTCTGATACCAATTGTTGAGTTGATCAAACACTTGCAAATGGCCAAGAGGGGGGTGAATTGGCAATTAAAATTTTGGTGAAGAGAAAGATTGAAAATAAAAATGACACAAGGGGTTATAGTGGTTCAAGTTCTCCAAATGAACTCTACATCCACTACCTTAGCTCCCACTAAGGATTTTCAAACAATTCACTAATTGAATTCGTCCCTTTTTCTTGGATGAGAAGGAAACCTTACAATTTCGATTAAGCTTTCTACCCAAAGCTTAATCCACTCAAATACAAAGAAAGAATTTGGTAAACTCAAATGTTTCCTCTCAAAGGATAATTGTCTACCCAATTACAATTTCAACAACCCTAAACTCACAATACAATTTGACAAATTGAAAGACAATAGAGTTGGGTACAAGAATATGACTTTGAATAGCTCAAGGGTTTGGAATTTTTGCTTTGATGATGCTTGAATGTTCAATAGTTGTTGCTTGGTCAATTGGAGCTTGTTTTTATACCCTTGCATTGATTTCTAGCCGTTTGGGTAGTTGGGATCATCAATAGAGCCGTTGTGGACATTTTTCCCGCATTAAATGCAGCTCTGCAGCCTACCGTATCGGTACTCGGGAAGGGCGTATCGATACCTGCATCAAAGAGGAAAGAGCCGTTGTGCCTGAAAACAGGGCGTATCGATACGCATAGAAGGCGTACCGGTACGATTTTAAAGGGCGTATCGATACGGAAGGCCGTATCGATACGGTTTTTGCTCATTGGAATCCCAAGCCAAGTTTACATAAAAAGTGTATCGATACGCGTACTAAGCGTATCGGTACGATATAACGACTCTTTGAAAATTGGGAAACCAACCAACTGACAAGTAACGGTCAAATAATTAAATGCTCAGATTTTCAAAGATATGCTTAGCGTATCGATACAGTTGCAAGGCGTATTGTTACGGTTTCAAGAAACCAGTTGCCCAGATGAATATCGTATCGATACGGTTGCAAGGCGTATCGGTACGGTATCATGAAAACAGTTGCCCAGATGAATATCGTATCGATACGGTTGCAAGGCGTATCGGTACGGTATCATGAAAACAGTTGCCCAGATGAATATCGTATCGATACGGTTGCAAGGCGTATCGGTACGGTATGGTCATTAAAATTCCAGTGGCAAAATAGGGTATCGATACGCATATGGGTATCGATACGCCTGGGCGTTTTTGCATACTTAGGCTTGAAAAACATAGGAAAAGACTTAGGAAATTTTGTATGTTTAAGAGCCAGTCTTCAAATATTATTTTGTTCAAAAATACTTGTCAATTTGTGAGACTTTAAAGAGTACTTAAAAATTTATCGTTTTGCAAATTGGTCCTTAGGTTTATGTGTTATATCAAAATCAATTTCGGTTTTACAAAACTATTTACACAAGCGTCCTAGTTTTAGGGTTTAGAGACTTTGTTTAGGATTTAGGGGTTTAAGTGTTGTAATTTTGAATTTATAGGCTATCGATAGAATTTCAAGTTTAGGGTTAAATTTTAGGGTTTATAAATAAAACCTAAATCCCTAACTATATTTGTAACACCTAAAAATCTGGTCTAGTCAAAATTGGGCCTAGTGATCGGAAATTCTACATTGATGAAGTCTAAATATTGTACCGACTAGTTAATTATTGATATCGAACCCTAATTGAGCCAAAAATATTGTCATCAGACTCTATTGAATAATATTGAACCTATATAGTGACTAAATTAGAGAAAATACAAGTTAAAAAGCAAAATTAAAGTATGGTGAGAATTGAGGGACTAATCTTGCAATTAGCCTCTCCTTAATTTATTTGAGTCTACGTGGATTTGTCTGAGAGCTTCCCTTCAAGTGAAGGAAAGCTAAATGGCCTAAAATATATGTTGTAAAACAAAAGAAGTAAAAAGAGAGAAGCTTACCCGAGATCCCCTAAGCAAACATCTTCATCCTCTTCAACTTTTTCCTTGAAGCAAGCACCTCCATTGGAGGAAGTTTTAAACTTCACTTTTTCTTCATTTTATCGATATCGAATCGTTGCTATTGATCGGGTAAGCTATAATCCTAAATCAATTATTGAATTCTATGGATATATTGAGTGTAATCTCAAGCTAGGGTTTTGACTATCCATAGATATTTCATCGTTAGTGTTTATATTGAAGTCGATTATCGATTTTGATATCGTTGTATTGATTTGGATATCAAAATATCGATCATAATAGTTTTCTATGGACTTTCTAGCTCAAGAAGTGGAGAAAGAGATTTCACCATCTCCATCTCAAGCTAGGAACAAGGAGAATGTCATCCGAGAGCCTTGAAAGCTTCGGAGTTTCAAGGTGAGTGTAGGGGTGTAAATGAACAGAGCGTTCGGCGAACTGTTCGTGAACCGTTCGTATAATGTTTGTTTATTAAGCTAAATAAACGAGTATGAACAAAATTTTTATGTTTGTTTAATAAATGAACGAACATGAACAAAGGTGTGTTCGGCTCGTTTATGTTCACGAACAAGCTCGTTTATGAGCTCATTTACATGCTCATTTATAGGCTCATTTATAGGCTCGTTTATAAGCTTGTTTATAGGCTCGTTTACAGGCTTGTTTATAAGCTCGTTTGTAGGATGGAAATACTTATAGATCTATTTAAATACTACTTTTTGTTGTTCTAAGGATATTACATTAAGTTCATGTTTAAATGTAAGTTTTAATTTGTTGCTTTTTATTTATTTTATTTATTGTTAATTTAGTTAACATTTCTTAAAATATAAATGATCATGTTCGCGAACGAATAAACGAACACGTTTGTGAACACTTAAACGAACACGTTCGCGAACACTAAACAAACGAACACGTTCACGAACACTAAACAAACGAACATGAACACAATATTAAAAATTTAAACGAACACGAACCGAACATGAACATGAACACCTTTAAAAATAAACAAACGGACACGAACATAGGCTTGTTCGTTCAAGCTCGGTTCATTTACACCCCTAGGTGAGTGTAGTCGGAGTCTCGGATTTAGGCGAAAGGACTTCCCGAATCATTATTTGATAATTTAGATTACATCGCTAACATTGTTATTGAAGAAATTGCAATGGATGGTTAACCAGACACCTTGGTAAGTGTCGGTAAGCTTGTTATTGAACATTGGACATAGTCATTGATATCGTCATTGTGCATTGTCATTGATATAGTCATTGTCATCAAATTATTGTATAGAAACCATTGGACATTGATATTGACATCGAACTATGAAACATTGATGATGAGATACACATATTTGTCATTGGTAATATTGAAATCATCGAACATTGAAATACTATTAATTATTGAAACCTTGGATTGGAATGGACATTAGATACAATTGACATGCCATAGAATTCATGAACTCAATGTACGGGTAGACTACAGTCCTAAGGCTACGGCCTATATTGATTTGGCAAGGCGGAAGAATGGTATTAATACTGGTCATATTGGCAAGGCGAAGAAATTAGACCATTCATTGATTCGGCGAGGCGTAAGAATTCGCGTATCCACTATCTTGATTCAATCCAAAGGTTAAGAATGAAGAGAATATGTTAAACATTGTATATTGGTGCATAACATTGTTGTTGATGAGCATGAGATCATGATTATAGATATTCAATATATTGTTGTTCATATTGTTTATGACTACCTCACTAGGCAAAGTATGCCTAATGTGTCTCATCTCATGCATTTTCAAGTTGAAAGATTGAGTGTCGGAAGATCAGAATTGGCAAGCAAGACAAGTCACTACAAGTCTCAAAGTAATGTATTTTGACTTATAAATTCCAAGAAAAGTGGCAAAGTAGTTGAACTAGTCATTTGTGCCTATTTTGATGTGTTGAAGTGCCTAAGTTGTAATATGGTATATGGCCCTAAATGACTTTTTTAGTTGGCTTAAAGTAGTATAAAAATGCATAATTAGCTCGAAAAAGTAAAAACATAGTAAATGCATTCATATGATCATGAAATTTGGCATGCTAGTAGTTTATACCATTGAAATATTGTGTGTAAAGTTTCGTTGTATTTGGACATCATTTGGTAGATTAAATGGAATAAAAACCAGCAAAAATATGTCATTACAGGTAAGGCCGTATCGAAACGGGTGATGGCGTTTCGATACGGGTAAACACTATTTAGCCTGGAGAATAAGGTGTATCGGAACGGTTCATGGCCGTTTCGAAACATTTTGCCACTGAAATCCTTCGTTTCGATACGGGTTTATAGCGTATCGAAACGGGTCAAAGTCAAAAGAGGTCAACCCGTTTCGATACAGGGCATGCCCGTATCGATACGGTCTAAAGGGTAAAGTCAACAAGAGTTGACCATCGTTTACCCGTTTCGAAACAGCTCTAGGGTGTTTCGATACAGGGTTAGTTAAATTAGTTAAGGGCTCATTGAACAGATTGTTAATTTTACAATTTAGTCACTGAACATTGTAAAGTTAAATTAAATGAGTTAATGATCTCCAAATCGAATGAAATTTTGCAGACGTGACATTAAGGTAATGAATTTCAATATAGTAAAGTCAAATACATTGAAGGACCCCTAATTTTTTAAAATTACAAATTGATCTCTATAACTTGTAATAGTTGTAAATTAACCCTTGAATGATTTATTGATGTTTATTAGAGTATATTAGACTGAGTTATTTAAAAGTAACAGGTCGTTGTATATTGTGGTTGAAAACGTTATTAATGAAATTTTATAACACTGGTTTTTGTATTGATCACCGGTTTCACCTTCCAACCCGGTTCTCGACCAAACCGAGAAGGGGGTGTTACAATATTACCCTAAACATAACCCTACCTCTAAACTCTAACCATAAACCTTAAATTCTAAACTTATACACTAAAACTCCTAAACTCTAAACCCTAAACTAAAACTCTAAACACTCAATTGAAGCGTTTGTAAAAAAAATCCCATCGCGGGATAATAATCCTAAAATTAATGCATAGCACCGAACAAATTAAGTGACATATTGTACATAAATGTCAAAGATAGAAACCAAAAATTATATTTACTTTTTTAATCTGATTTACGATTTAACTCTCAACTTTATTAAGGCAAAATAAGACAGAAATAATTGTTTTAAGTATTAATGTGAAAAAATAATAATATAATTCAGAAGGAAATTTGTGATTAAAAATAATCTAAGTCCATCTTCATTGGCATCTATGATGAGAAACATTCAAAAAAATTTAACGAGCAAGTATTATTGTAATTTGATACTCTCAAGTACTCATGGTACGGGTGCAATGCATATGACAAATATATAACCAGGGCTTGATTTATGTTTCCCTTTTTCTCAAAAACAAATCGAACACACCTTAAGTTGCAGCGGATGGATCTATGTGATCACAGTAGGTGCCGATCGACCCGTGAACTCCTTCATCTTCGAAAGTTTTAGAGCAACCTCCACCTGATATCAATTGCAAGAGTGTCAGCCTAGAATGTATGTATATGTGTGTGCGCACGCGTGTAGTTTAAGGACTCACAAGAGGAGCAAGAGCTTCTTGGGAATCTCTTCCGATTTTTGACGGATCCTTTTCGTACTGCTCAATGTAGAGACGGATAGTTGCACCTTCTGAACCAGTTCCAGAGAGGCGGAAAACCTACATGTAAAGTTTAAATTACAGTTTTGCACAGATTGTTTTGATAGTAAAAACATTGAGGAAGTTGACTTACCAATCGTGATCCATCCTCGAAGAAAAACCGAATACCTTGATTCTTTGAGACTGAACCATCAACGGGATCCTTGTATTCAAACTCATCAGCATTGACAACTTTTGACACATCCGATCGAACCCCCTTCACGATGCTGCATGGTAGAAAAAAGCATAAGCTCGTCAAAAGCAACAAAACATTTCAAGGAAAAACTTTAGGCCTAATGATAATCAACATGGCAATTTTAATAATTTTATGGGTATATACATAATCTTGGAAAAACGTTGAACATACCCGTGCCATACACTTACTCATGTCTGACCCTCACACCCACATCCGAGTATGAACAGCAATTACGTTCAACTAAAGTTGTTTGATTTAATATTCAAGAAATCAAAAAAGTTTAAAAGAGTATGACAATTCTCCAAAGAAATTATCAAATAGTGGTGTAATTCCAGGAAGTCGTTGAGTGGTTCTAAAATTAATATATATACATACTTATTAATTTCATCGAGGGACGGCATCAATTTAACCATATTTGCCATTAAATCCTTTGCTCCACCAGCATCCACATTCTTCACAAAAGAAAATGAATTTAGTTAGATACTCCCTCAATATCTGTAGGAAACACAGAAAACAAATTAACCAAAGTTATACCTCATAGTCGTATCGAGTGTAATAGTGTCGACCATAGGTAGCCCAATGTTGACGAACTATATCTTCAACTGAAACAAGCTTATCCCCATTGAGATTTTCCTTATTTTTATATGCAAGGATTGAAAGCCAGGCCAAAACAGCCCAGATTCCATCTTTCTCACGTATGTGGTCAGAGCCTGTTCACGAATAGCAGATTCTGTAAGTTTCTCATAGTAACAAATACAACTGATATACTTCGTGCGTAGGAACATCAAACGCTCACCAGTTCCGAAACTTTCTTCTCCACAAATAGAACACATTCCAGCATCCATTAAATTCCCAAAAAATTTCCAGCCAGTGGGTACCTAGCAAAGAATAGGTAAGTAGCTTGCTTCTAAGGTAAAAACGGTGGCCAGCAGGAAATATCATCAATGATGATTTTCCATGTAATACCTCAAAAAATTTCAGTCCCAAGTTCTTGGCCACAACATCAAGGGCAGCTGATGTGGGCATACTCCTACAAGCAGCAAATCCAGAATATAGTTACAATGGAGACAAATATATAAATATGAATCAATACAATAAGCAGGAAACACCATATTAGAGTTTCAACTCTAATACATGTGTAAACATTGGTGAGTTTATATCTTTATTAGATCCAAAACCATATTGTAATATATATGAGATTAAGAGGGTTATAGCTGCCAGAAGAATATTATGCAGGCCAAAGAGAGATGGGATGCAGACACATTTTCACCTAGTATTCAGTTTGTAAAGGTTTCAAGTTTGGTATCACCATGCTTAAGCTTTAGTGGCAATGAGCATGCTAGTTGTTCTGAAATGATAATTTTAGTCCGACATAGTTGATACTTTGAAAGGACCGGCCGGACACTACGACTGGTTGAAATCCAATAGGAAGCACATTAAAAACATGCTATGAACAAAAAAGAAGTGACGTGGTGCAAGAAAAAACCTGGCAACTCCCTTTAAACCAGAAGAAAAGTAAGGAATTGTGTTAACAGCATTGGCAGCAATGATGGCTACTGAATCTGATGGAGTGACAAAAAACCTAACAAAGAAAATAAGTTATAAGAGAAAATCTAGAAGGCTTAGTAATTATTAAGATGTTAACCAGATTTTGTTGACGGGAACACTACCTTTTACCCAAGATCATGTTACGATCAGCATCACCATCAGCAGCAGCACCAAACTCGGGTGGTTCAACTTCAGATTTTGATTTTCCCAATCCCATGCGCTCAACCAACTCCTTGGCATAAGTCAGATTGGGATCGGGATGTCCTCCTCCAAAGTCCTCCTGGTTTGCATTAAGCCAAGCACCAACAAGGAAAAAGTCTCATCTATTTGAATAAACATAGAAGCGACATATCATGTCCCTAAAATTCTTCATAACCGAAAAAGACCTTGGGTATGCAGTTCAAAAGGGAGCTTTGTTGTGCCCCAAGCTCTTCCACAAAGATGCGATTTGCATAAGCTCCACCAACTCCATGAAGTGCATCATAGCTTCAATAAGGGGAAAGAGTTACACATTTTAACCAAAAACTTAGGTATATGCTAGAAAATATGTTCCTCTACATAAAGGCAAAATCTGCATACCAGAACGTAAACTTCGGAGATGAAAGCAGCTTGCGGATAAGCTCAAAGTCAAAAATTGACCTGACAAATAGGGGCAAAGGGCTTTAGTGCTTAGACTGCACGCATTAGCGGCTAATATTAAGAACCCTGACATTTTCAGCATGCACAAACATTGAAACCAATAACAGGAAGTGAAATTATGTCACAGAATTTTAGTCCATGCAAATGATTTTCTTTGGAGCTTTTAGGTGTTGAACTTAAATAATAATAACAATTCCAATCAAGGGAGGTAGACAAAGATGAGAAGGAAGAACAAATGTCACCATCCAAATGATGTTGCTAGTCAACAGGCAAAAACACATTCACTTGAAGAACAACTTACTTCATCAATTTCACATAGTCACTAGCTGAATCAAAAACCTCAACATCAAACTGCACGCATTAGCGGCTAATATTAAGAACCCTGACATTTTCAGCATGCACAAACATTGAAACCAATAACAGGAAGTGAAATTATGTCACAGAATTTTAGTCCATGCAAATGATTTTCTTTGGAGCTTTTAGGTGTTGAACTTAAATAATAATAACAATTCCAATCAAGGGAGGTAGACAAAGATGAGAAGGAAGAACAAATGTCACCATCCAAATGATGTTGCTAGTCAACAGGCAAAAACACATTCACTTGAAGAACAACTTACTTCATCAATTTCACATAGTCACTAGCTGAATCAAAAACCTCAACATCAAACGGTCCTTCAGGCCCTGTAAAGCTGGTAACACCAGTTGCACTGATGTCTACCTGGATTATGCAACAAATTGACAACATTAACATAAAAGGAACAAAGAAAATGAAAACATTGTTCTAAGGATGCAGACGAACATTTGGTAGCCCCTCAGCAATCAGGTATTCTTTTATTGTTTTTGTGTTTTCAAAGATCTTATCAGTGATGGCCTCTGGAGCAGGTCCACCATTTTCCATGTTGTATTTAATTCCAAAATCCTGCAGTAAATAAACAAAAGAAAAAGGTTCAAGCATCTATAAAATGTTGCATATAAAAACTTTTTTTTTACTACATGTCACACAAAGCAAAAGCAATCATACATCTATATTATGATGCATGTAAAAGCGACTTTTAGAAAATTGGCAAAATAAGTTGGGCACTACCTCATTAGGGCCACCTGGGTTGTGACTGGCTGTTAAAATGAAGGCTCCGGTTGCTTTGGATCCCTGGAATTAGAAGTTTACAAGTAGAACCTTAATATTATCAAACTCAAACATATCAACCGACTTTGTTCTACAACCCAATACCGGAAAGGGGACAATAACAACAACAACAACAACAATAATAATAATAATAATAAATATCAAAACTACATATGAACTTTCATCAAATGTGCAATGTGATACATGAACTTTGTTTTTGTGCAATTTTATACAAGAAGTTTTTATTTGATTCAATTTTCACAAATTACTAAAGCCGTTATCGGCATAGCATTTTTATACAATTACATATTGCATACACAAATAATTATATTTATTCAATATGAAAATAAATGGATGTATTTATTTTATAAAATGTGTATAATTGAATCAAATAAAAGTTTTAGGTGTCCAATTGAACCAAAATCAAAGTTTCATGAGTATAATTGCACAAATTAAAAGTTCATGTATAATATTACACATTTGACTAAAATTGATGTGTAGTTTTGATATTTATCCCTAATAACAATAATAAAAGATATATGTGCAATTGGAGAAATATTACTCACATCTGCACCAACCCTTTCACGGATCACAGCTGATACAGCAGGAGTTGAAAGCAATCCATTTTGACCAACCCATACACGCCTTACCCCATTTGCGGCTGACATCTTGATTATTATCTGTCGATTCAACAAGACATTACCCCACCAAGCAATTGCACGGTGGTTAATGACTGATTACTAAATGATATACCATTTTCAAAAAGGATAACATCATAATACACACAAACAGTCTAGAAGTCCTCAATTGCAACCTTTAGAGTAGTTAATATTGATCACCAATATTACATCATAAGAATTGTTCGACCAGAACACCTACTACATACACCGCATTACAAGAAACATGTAGCATTTTATATAGGCACTCCCTCATTCACATGGCTTCCAAGTTCCAACTTTGAAGGGGTTGGAATAAAAGAAATTCAAAGAGTGACTAGATCCTCCAACCAGGTTTTTCATAAGTTAAACTAGCCAAGCCTAAACCAGTAAAACATAGCCATTGCAATTTACAAATAAATGAATTGTTAAGCTAGAAGGATGAAGCATGAATATCTCAACAGAGACCAAAGTGAGTACGATAGTACAGAAAAAGTACCATTACTTGACATTGACAGAAGAATCATTTTAAAAAACACTCCTTTAATCAAATAATGACAAGAAAGATTTTTCTGCCTCATTCTCATTATGGCATTTATGCATGTTTGTCTGTCTTCAGATTCTGTCAAGCATATATGTAGAGCAACTTACTATAGATATAAACTGAGTCCAAAAGTGTAGTATTTCAAAAAAGGAAAAGGGAAGATTATATGGTCACAGAAATGAAAAATTAATTATTCAACAAAAAAGTATGAGGGGCTTCAAGGATGAAAATGTGAGTTGACCAGAGATTACTTTCACACATTTTTGTGCCAGTTAACCAGTATCAACTCAAGTAGAAATGGAACAAAGAATTGGTAGAGATATATCATGGGGTATTTTATTTAACCATATCTATATTTAGGTTCAAAGAGTTGCAGTACCTGAATAGCATCCTTTGAGAAATAACGACCGTCACCAGAAACAACAAGTGTGGCACCTACAACCATGAACAAAAATAAAAGAAAGCAATTATAATCCACTGAATGAATGTGACCAAGAAAGATGGTAAAATAGAACAGAATAAATACTAAAATCATTTTTTAGATATTTAAGAATTTCTCTTTCATGAGGGTTTCTACCAAAACAACTAGTGAAACACTAGACAAGTTGAGTTTAACATGCACCACAATCATTATCCAACAAATTCAAACTTCATGTTGTCACAACATTAGATGAGGAGTGAATATTAGGAATTGGATTAGCAAGCAAACATGGAATACACCATGACAGTGCGTGTACACTCCTGGTGTTTCTATCTGAGGTTAGGATAAAATCTTAAATCTAAGCCATGGTTCTCTGCTCCTGTACAATGACAGAAAAGGGGCTAATGAACTTAAAGATCACCATGGTCCCAAGGACACATTTAAAAAAAGGTTATATTCTATCTATTCAAACTACAACTGTGAAAATTGAAGTAAAAATCATAAATTCAACAAGTGCACTTAAGGGCTCTTATACTAGCTCTTCAGAACAGACAACAGAGATTCTAAAAGGACAGCAAACTAGAAAATAATTTAGCTGCAAAATCCCATTCTACTTTGGCGAAACAAAGAAAAAGAACTAAAGCAAATGATGAGACCAGAAGAACAGTTCTCTCAAAATGACATGAGTAAAATACCTTTCAAGATAAAACTAGTACATTTTTTTAACTAACCAAACAAATGTCCATCTTCCAAGTATATTTAGTGCACAACTGCACATAGGATCCCTCTCATAAGACTATCCCTAATATTACCAAGCATGTTCTACGTAGGCCTTAGATAAGCAGATGTACCTCCAATCAACCCTCAATTCCAAACTTCTATGTGCATTGCTTAACATGTCACATTATGTGTCTAAATAAATTAATAAATAAGAATCAAGTAAATTTATACAAAGATCAAGCATAAAAATATCCCTACCTCTAACTTTCTCTGGTGTAAGGGCATTGAATGTTGACTGAACAAAATTGTGCAAATAATGAGGTTGAACAAAGACTTTCACCTGGGAAGATCAAAACGCCAAATTATTCTATTAATCAAACAAGTGAAGCAATAAGAGAGCAATATTTTCAAGAAAAATGTAGAAAATACAGTAACTATGAAGTTGTATTATATTTCACAATCAGTTCCGGAGTATTAAAACAGAAACTAAAATGGTCAGCATCCATTTATTAACATAGAAAACAATACATAATCATTAAAATCAACGGCAGAAACTATGACATGCATGTGATGGACTAAAAGGAATCAAGCATTACAATTTGATGCTTTATTAGAAAATGGAAAAGTATTTGACTTGAAATTCAAGCCTCCAATGACCAAGAGAGAAAGTACAGACAATAAAAAATAAATAAATTCAATTAAATAATAGGGAAACTTGTTTCAGATCCAGTATAGAAAATAACAGGAAATCAATTATGATTTAAGTTAAAACTTTAAAATGGCAAACAAATCAGAGACGAAAATGACAAGATTCCGGTCCATTTTCGGCGTTACATATTCAAGAATTACAGCTTATCTATAAAAGTATTTGACTTGCATGCATCAAACTGAACTAACACGAGAGATCAACACATCGGATAACGATTAACGCGTCAAATCAAACGAAGCAAATAAAAGCTTAAGAAGTAAAAACCTTCTTACGGAGGCCAGAAGTGCCAGGCTTCTGGCCATCGATCGGCGTCGTTGGCACTTTCGACACCTCGAACACCATTTTTGTTACTCTGCCAAAAACAGTCAGCTCCTCAGATCATTCAAATCAATCAATCTAAACACGAATCTCATAAATCTTAATAAATAATAAGGAAAAAAGTGAAAATTCGAGAAAGATAAGGAACTCACTCGCTGGAGAGATCAAAGCGAAATGCGATTCCACGAAGAAGGCTAATGAGGAAGTGACCAGTATTTTTTTTTATGGATTTTTTTAGCAATGGGGAGAAATGGAAGGATGCTATTGGATAGTGTGGAATTTAAGGAAACTCTATATTTCCTTTGTTTGTAAGTTTGAGATGAACGAGTCCTTCGCGGGCTATTTGACAACCCGGTTTGTACGGGCCGGATTCGAAACCAAAGGGTTTTAGTTTCTAGATTTGTAAAAGAAAAGCTATACGATCTTCAAACCGTAAGTGGGCCGATAGGTTGGACCGTCATCTATTCGAGTCTAAATATGAAAAAAAAAAATAAGAAGATGAATTACAAATTATCATTGAGCTTTACTCAGACTTATTTGACCAGTGAAATTTTGAAACGTTCAATTTATTTACTGAAGTTTAGACGTTTAACATATTTTTGTCCCTTTTTTGTTAATTTTTTTATGGTGTTGTAGTATGGGTTGTCCACCGTTCACTGTTATTGGACGTCATCGTCGACGATCGTAGATAGTGGTTGTTTTGTTTCAAGTTTCACTAGTCACTTTGTCTCAAATCTTTGAGACCGAATTTGACTTTTATTTTGTCAACAAATAGCTCAAAGTCTACAAATCAGACAAAAAATTTCTAATTTCTCTCTTTGATCTTTCTCTTTCGTCGTCAGATAGAGCCTATTTTTCAGTATATTAATTTTTTTGTACAAATGAAGTTTTTCATCATTTGGGTTTTAGAGAAATATTTTTGTTCGTCGGTAAATAGACGTCGTCAAAAGGTTAACATAAAAGTAACTAAAAACACTTAATGTTTAAATTTCAGTGAAGAAATTGAACGCTTTAAAATTTTGATGATCAAGATAAGTTTGAGAGTGAAATTCAATGACGATATACTTAATTTACCCAAAATAAAATTATAACTAAGTCGTTATATGTTTTTCTAATTGTAAGACATTCAATTTATATTTTTATAATCGAAGAGCTTTTGGAATGAATTCGTGTGGTTGGGGTTTGCCCCTCCGAAGGTTGAGCTGTTCGTTTGGTTGGTGGCTCAAGGTAGAGTAGCTGTCCGCGCAGAATTGAGGAAGCGGGGGATGACGAACTTGCCTAGTTTGGAGTGTCCACTGTGTCAAGAGGATGTCGAAACGGTTGAACACTTATTTTTTTCGTGTTTGAAAAGCTGGCAGGTATGGTCAAATGTTTGCTTGTGGCAAGGGGTTAACACGGTCATGCCTAAGGATCCGAAGGGCTTCCTAATAGCATGGAAAGGCATCGACCTTGGGAATACAAGTAAGGTATGGTCATACATCCCTTTCGTAGTTATTTGGTCGATTTGGCTGATTCGAAATGAAATTGTATTCAATGAAAAGAGTTGGGATGCTGTCCAAATTATGTTTTTGATTAAATCTAGGCTGGCTTATTGGTTGAATGCTAAGTATGGGGATGAAAAGATTAAGATGGATGATGTAATGGCGGATCCTTTCCGAGTAGATAACAGGGTGCTGTTGCGAAGCAGCAAGAATGCTATGATGTGCTGGCAGCCACCGCCGGATGGGTTTGTGAAATGGAATGTGGACGGGGCTACTGGGAGGTGTGGTTTGAAGGGAGGTATCGGTGGTATACTTAGAGACTCAACGGGTAAGGTTTTGAATAGTTTCTCCAAGTCATGTGCTGGTGGGGCTCCAGCTTTAATCGAACTGCTTGCCGTGCGTGAATGTTTGGAGATTTCAGCCCTTATGGACGGGTGTGACAGAGTGGGATTAATAATCGAGTCTGACAGTATACAAGTAGTGAAATGGGTGAAGGGTGAAGAAGGTCCCCCAGCGGGAATAGAACGTTTGGTGCAGGATTTAATTTCGGCTGTGAGGCGTAGAGGGGTAAAGGTTGGCTGGGTACCGCGTGTGTGCAACGTGAGAGCGGATGAATTAGCCAAAGCCGGCATCGGTTGAGAGATGCTTTTGTATCGGTATTTTTGGGTGTAAGGGGCAGCTGGGAATTCTGGGGTATTATGGTTTGTATGAGAATAGTATAATTATATGGTGTATTATTTCTATTAGATGAAATAAAATTAACCGGGCACTCTTTTCCCCCTATCTAGGTTTAGAGGGGGTTTTTAACGAGGCCCCACTTTTATCAAAAAAAAATTTATATTTTTATAAATTTATATATTACATATTCAAATAATACTAGAATTCAAATATTTTAATTGTTTGTTCAAAAAAATATTTTAATTGCTATATGTCACAGATTTAGCGTAGATGTGGTTATTAACTCTCGAATATTCATTATTCAAATTTGCTATATGCATAATGCATGTAGGGTGAGAATAGGATGGGGCGGGGACAATTTTATATTTTTTATTTCATCCCTAATATTTGCGGTTACGGTTTTGAATAATTCCTATTAAATTTTTCGGAGATTTTTTCGTCCCCATACTCTTTCCATGATGATCATTGCGATTTTCGGAGAATCTCTATCTCCACAAAAATTAAATAAAATTATTATTTTACTAACCATAATAAATGGTCAATTCAGTTTAAATATAAAGTTTGGATACTTCAATTAAAAACAGTTACGAGACAATGAAGATTGAAAGGTGTTTTGTGGGGAAGATTTAGACGTTGGTTTTAGGTTATATCTAAAAAGTAAGATAGAAACATGTTGAGAAACTTTAGTGTGATTAAGTTTAAGAGAAAGTTAAAGCGATAAAAAAATAGTTAATTTTTTTATTAAGATATATATTAGGGGTATATAGATAAATAATTATATTTAAAAAAATCTTGTAAAATATTTGGTATCTTTGCGGATATTTATTGGGATCCCCACAGTTATTTATATGGTTACGGTTCGGTTATCCTCACGGTTCGGATATAGCAATCATCGTCCCCATCCACATTTGAACTTCAGTGATAAAATTTCAACCGTCCCCATTCTCGTGGGTGAAGATTTCGACTATTCCCCAACTTCGCCGGTTCAGATTCTCACGATTTTTGAATATTCTGCACCCAATTCCCACCCCTATAGGCATGTGATTAAGGAATCATATTCAAACATCTTAAATATTTTTAAAACTTACTAAAGTCAAATATTCAATAGACTCGTATACAATAGTTCATGTAAAAAAAAAAGCACATTTGATTGGTTGACCAAACTGCTCATCTTTGCTCCCTTATATTCTATTAACTCATAAGTTTTAGACCCACTAGAAGTATTTTTCTCTCTAGAGTCTATATTTCCCTTTCTTCTAAGTAAGATTAAATTAAAATTAAGATTTATAAAAAAGTAATTTAGATAAAAATACATAAATTTATAGAGAACAATGAACCAATTCAAATTTAAAACATATTTATGTATTCATATTTTACAATAATGACATATACCCAACCCACTGTTAACACTGGCCAGTGTTGGTATATGTAAATATATAGTTAAGACACGTAAAGATAGACTAAGATCATGCTTGATAAAGAGAGATTTGAGCTAAAATTAGAGGTTTGACCGGTTAAATTTGTTAATTTAAATGTTTGGTGAATAGCGGATTGAGTGAAACTTCTAATTTTGAAAAAACTACTAATAAGAGTTTTTTGAAATTAGAAGTTTTGATATAAAAGTTATAAAGAGCATTTTACCCTTAAAAATTATAAAAAATCTCCAAATAACTTAAATTTAACTTTTTCTATTTTAATTATTCACCCACATGTATTTACATTATGATAATTGTAAACTAATACTTTTTATTTTTTTATTCTCACATTTAGTATTTGTATTTAAATCTAATAATTAATTAAATTGTATTAAAAATAATTATATAAACAATAAATTAGTGTATATATATATATCCGTCAAATATGCTCAATAATGTATATTAAAAAATTATTTTTATAATTTAATTAATATTAATAGATACAAAATATTGATAAATAATAAACTATTCAAACAAGTATCGAATGTAATTATGTCCTCATATGTCATTTTGGTTTTTTAAATAATCAAACAGTTATAAGCTATCAGTTAATTTTACCAAACACTTTTATACAATCAGCTAATACAATCCGTTAGTCAAATTAGCTAATACAATAAGCTATCAGCTAATGTATACCGCTATTAGCTACCAACTATCGGCTAATTACAAAACATGGCCTAAATCATTTTATTAAAAGAATGTACTACTTATATATCAAATAACTACTCGTATAAAATTTAGGCAAAATGACAAAAGATACCCCCAACGTTTGCATGTTTTGTCATTTGGCTCCCTATTCTTTTTTTTGGTCCAAAGATGCCCCCAACGTTTGCTTGTTTTGTCATTTGGCCTCCTATTCTTTTTTTGGGTCCAAATATACCCCCA
Organism: Hibiscus trionum; assembly: GCA_030270665.1. Taxonomy (NCBI): domain Eukaryota; kingdom Viridiplantae; phylum Streptophyta; class Magnoliopsida; order Malvales; family Malvaceae; genus Hibiscus; species Hibiscus trionum. The sequence goes on from BSYR01000050.1 coordinate 2,011,763, forward strand.
ACGTTTCATTCGTAGTTCAAATATGCCCCCAACGTTTCAATTTGGTCCAAATATGCCCCCGTTAGATGGAAACTGTCAGTCAACTGACGTTCAACAGCTGATGCTGACTGGACTTGCCGCGTATTAAGATCTGCTGATGCCACGTCAAAATTTTTTTATAAGCTGTTGACCGTCAGTTGATTGACAGTTTACATCCAGCAGGGACATATTTGGACTATGAATGAAACGTTGGGGGCATATTTGGACCAAAAGAAAGAATAGGGGGCCAAATGACAAAATAAGCAAACGTTGGGGGCATCTTTGGACCAAAAAAAAGAATAGGGGGCCAAATGACAAAACATGCAAACGTTGGGGGCATCTTTTGTCATTTTGCCTAAAATTTATTTAAGATTATTATGAACAGTTCAGATTTTAATAAGGCTCTTGCATTCAAAGATGTCTTGCAGAGAGTTGGGATTTCTTTTATGCATAAATCACTAGTAATTTTAGACATTTTTAACAGTTAACTCACTGATTTTTACAACCCAAACAAATGTAATAAACTGACGCTGAAGTGAAAGCCATTTAACCTGTGGAGTGAACGTAAAACAACCTACAAAACTTGCTCATCTCCGAAATCAGTCGGAGACCGCTCAACCACATCGACCCTAGAAACTTAACTCTACAATAGGCCTGTGTTTCCTACACATGGGCTGTTTTGTTCACTGGAATCCTACACCACCAAACGGATTCATGTGCTGAGAAACATCAAATGCTGCATCGGATGCTGGGGATAGGGTTGGTAAGCGCCAAAAGGATTGTGTTGCGGTCGAGTCATTCCTGCCATTTGCACTGTTGTAGGGGGATCAATGTTGTAACACCCCCATTTTTTTCCAAAAATTAAAAAATCCTAATTTTTTAAATTCCTAGATTGAAACCCTAGTAATTTGAGGATTTTGTTTTTGAAACCTAATTTGATTTAGGGATTAAATTGGAGAAAATTGAAAGTTAAGTGACATAATTGAGAATTTTGAGTTTTCGGTGACCTTTTTGGAAGGCGAGTAAAAGTTAGACCCTTTCTGTGTAATTAACCCATTAGATAGGGTAAAAATCTGGTTTCCCACCTTTTCGGCTACCAGATTTGCGCCGCATCCTTCCCATACTCTCATTCTCTCTCTCGTGCGAAACCAAACCCTCAAAATCGAGTTTTTTCGATTATCATCCGGTCAAGGCATTACCGTCGGTCGTTCTTCAACCCAAGGCCAGCAATCGACTCCTCGTGGTTGTGCGATCAAAACCCGCCCTCCAACGTAACCATTTGCCGCCGTCCTTTGCCGGAAACGGCCGAAACAACCTTCGGGGTTTTTCGCACCACCGTCTTCACCGCTCATTTCCTTCGCTTTGAGTTTTGGTAAGAACCATAGTTCACAGTTGAGTTGTTTTGATCAGGATCAGAGTGGGTTTCTGGTGCCGTCGCCGTCGTGTTGACTGTCCGCCGCTGTCGTGAGTTGTTGAACCCTAGGGTTTTAGGTAGCTAAAGGGGATGGAGGTGAGGGATTGGTTGCATTAGGTTTAACCCTAATTTGGAATGAGCCAAGGGAGGCAAACCGAATAGAACCGGTCCCCTAAATTCAGCCGAACCGGATTCTTTGAACCGAACCGAACTGGACCTTCAGATCGAACCAGACCCTGTTGACCTAAACTGGATGACATCACTAGTGACGTGGTGCATGACGTAAGCGATGACGTCAGTGTCGTTGATCATTGACCGTTGACTTTTTCGGTTAAAGTCAACCTTGCATTTTTCGACGCCCCTGTTCCAGATTCGCAGCCTGTTTTTCCAAATTTGATCCCGAACAACTGTTTTTGGGTCTATTTAATTAATTTATGCTCAATTGAGAAATTGTGTAAATTGGTTTCTGAATCGGATTTCTTTTGCGTTCAGGTGACATTGATTTGGACACCGAGATTCTTCCTCCTCCTCCACTTGGTCGACCTCATGTATCCCATCCTTCGAGTTCCATGTGTACGAGAATTAATCAATTTTTGTAGAGTAGCTTGTGGCACAGTAGGAGTGGAATCTTACATAGTGTTACCCTTGTAGGTGTCGATCCTGTTCAGCCCGTTACTAGATCTAAGCGTGGGAGACGTCACTCTTGACGTTGAGCTGTTAGCTTTCTGAGGTGTGTTCTCTATCTGTACTACATTATCTGTTTGATGTTGTGTGATATCTGATCTGTGCTTGATATGCTTTGTGTATGACTTGCCTTGCATCATACATCAGAATTTGAATAATATATGTCGAAATAAATGCTCATGCATTTTCGGATTTATTATGATTGCATTCGGGTTAGAATCGAATTTTCATGTCATATCATTCGGGTTGGGAAATGTACGGGGAAGATCAACGGTTTCACCCTTCGGGCTGAATTCCACTTCGGACTTGGTGACGATGTAGAGAGTGGTTCAAGGGAACCTTACTCTTCGGACGACGATGTAGATGAGTACATGACATAGTATTAGGTGCATTGTGCTATGAATATTTGTGTATCCAATTTATTGTTGAAATGACTATGAGATTTTATGATTCTTATGATACTTTGTCTTATGCACTTTAGAGACGCACTGAGCTTATTAGCTGACTACTCCTTAGCTTCTATTTCAGATTCTCAGACATAGAAGTTCGATACTTGGAGGACCACAATTTATCAGATTTATTTACAGTTTTAAGTATGGATATTTTTAGAGTTCAGATTTATTTTAGTTTTATATCGATTATTTTATTATTTGGGGATTTTATGTAATTTCGGATACTTTTACATTTATTTGGGATTTTAAACTGTTTTAGCATGCATGAGAATTTTAATTGGATATTTCTAGTAATTTATTTGGTATTGTTTATCTATACGACTGCGTTTTTCAAAAAAGAAATTTAATGTGAAATGCCACCGTTTTAATACATACTTTAAGTATTCAATTTTCGAAACCTAATAATCATCTTACTTGAGTGACACGTTTTCAACCCGACTTTCTAGATTCGGCCCATAACCATTGGGTCGGGTTTAGGGGGTTACATTTAGTGGTATCAGAGCCTAGGTTCAACCCTCGGACTGTGAGGCTCAAACAATGTTTTAAACTGAATTTGAACTTGTGCATGCATGCTAATGTTTTCGGGCAAATGGGTATTTTTGGGAAAGTAAATATTTTCAGAATTTTGATATATTTTGAATAGAACTCCAAGTACCGAAACTGATCTTAGGACTCTTTAACTTTTGTAGATAGACTACTATGCCACCTCGTAGGAGCTCTAGATTAGCGACCGGTCGTGGTCGTGGTGGAGTGGTGGTCAAGGTCGTACCGTAGCAGCTGAGAGCGGTGCTTCACAGTCTGTGGGAGCGCCACTGAATCAGGATAATATTCATGATGTTAATGAGGAAGAGCAGGCTGTGGATCAGCAGCCTGGAGTTCAACAGACTAGAGCCCAACAGATTGGGGCCTAACAAACTGGGGCTCAACGGGCTGGTGGTGAGGATTAGCCAACTCAGCGAGCACAGAGTGATTGACCACAGGGTTTTAGGAACAGTGAGACTGCGGGCTTGGATAGTGCTGCAGTGCATAGGGAGTTGCTCTATTACCTTTGTCAGTCTGAGGGTATCAGGAAGCCCATATCCACCGAGTTTCTAGCTGTCGGGATGACTATGTTCGATGGGAAGACGGGTATAGATTCGGCTGATGCTGAGTACTGGTTGAAGAAGCTTCGGAGGTTGTTTGTTGAGATGGACTATCTTACCGACCAGAAGCTTAGGGCTGCTATATCACTATTGCAGGGTGAGGCTCAAAATTGGTGGGAGGCTGAGGAGCATGTTATTCCAGCTGGTCAGATTTCTTGAGACTATTTCCGACAGGCTTTATTTGATCGATATGTTAGGGCTGAGTATCTAGCAAAGTGTAGGGATGATTTCATGAATCTGAAGCAGAACGACATGTTTGTGAATGATTATGAGATTGAGTTTATGAGACTGATTCAGTATGTTCCAGGGTTGGTGACTACAGAAAAGGAGAAGTGTTACTGGTTTCTGAAAGGGTCGCGCCCTTTGATTAAGGCATGCGTGGCTCTACATATGAACAATGAGTATAAGGTGATCACCAAGTGAGCTATGACAGCCGAGCGAAATGAGGCAGAATTGTAGCTACTTGAGTCGTATGGTACTGATAGAGGTAGGAGGCAGTCGACTGCATCAGTTCAACATAGTCAGGGTAATCAGTCTAGGAAGAGAGCCAGAGGTGAGTTTGATCATCAGGATTATTCCAGAGCTAGACCAATGACTTCCACTGTTCTGACCGTTAGTGTCAGAGGTTCGACTAGTACCCGTGGGGTGCCACAATGTTCCTTCTGCAAAAAGTGCCATTCGGGTGAGTGTAGGAGGCAGTCTGGGGCTTGTTTCTGATGTGGATCTTTTGAGCATATTTTTAGGGATTGTCCGATTTCGCCTCCAGCATCTTATGCTCCGATTCAGTCTCAGGCATCTGTACAGACTTCTGCCAAAGGTAGGGGACATGGTAGATCTGCTGCTTTGAATACCGCTGGTAGGGGTAGACCTGCTCAGAGTAGAGGATCAGCTGGTTCTGGAGCGAGACAGCCAGGGTTGGTCTATTCTACCAGGAGACATGAGGATCGTGATGAGCTAGACGTTATTGCCAGTACTTTTTTTATCCATTCTATTTCATATTTTGCTCTACTTGATAATGGTTTGACTCATACCTATGTTGCGAGTTTGGTATTTGGGGGTATTAAAATTCCGGTTGAGAATACCGATAATGCTGTCACCGTGCACAGTTTGATGGGTAATCCCATTGAGGTTACCAAAGTGTAAAAGAATTGTCCTCTCGAGCTTCAAGGAGAGATCTTTCCGACTGATTTGATGGAGTTACCATTTGGAGAATTTGATCTCATTCTCGGTATGGACTGGTTATCCGCTCACCGAGTCACTTTAGATTGTGAAAAGAAGAGGGCAACTCTGAGGACTTCTGTTGATCGTGAGGTAGTTCTTGTTGGGGAGCGTAGAGGTTTTCTATCTAATGTTGTATCAGCTCTCAAGGCTGAGAAGATGATCAAGAAGGGGTCCATTCCCTATCTTCCTTACATTCTTGATCCGAGGCAGTCTGATGCTGGGATGGATAAGATTCAGGTTGTGAGAGAGTTTCTGGATGTATTCCCGGAAGAATTGCCTGGTGTACCGCCGAAGCGTGATGAGGTTGAGTTTGGCATTGAGGTTTACCCGGGTTTAGCTCCTGTGTCTATGACTCCTTACCAGATGGCACCAAAAGAGTTGAAAGAGTTGAAGGTGCAGTTGCAGGAGTTGCTAGATAGATGATTCATTCGGCCTAGTGTTTCACCATGAAGAGCTCATGTCCTGTTTGTGAAGAATAAGGATGGGAAACTTCGGCTTTGTATCGATTATCGGAAGCTGAATAAGCTGACGATCAAGAATAAGTATCCCCTTCCTTATATTGATGATCTCTTTGATCAGTTCCGGGGAGCTACGGTGTTTTCTAAGATAGACCCGAGATTTGGTTATTACCAACTCAAGGTTAAGGATTCTGATGTGCTCAAGACAGCTTTTCGGACACGCTACGAGCATTATGAGTTCCTTGTGATGCCTTTTGGATTGACTAATGCCCCTGCCGCGTTTATGGACTTGATGAATCGGGTGTTCCAACCTTATCTTGTCCAATTTGTTGTGGTCTTTATAGATGATATTCTGGTCTATTCCATATCTGAGGCTGAACATGAGAAGCATCTTCAGATTGTTTTACAGACTCTTCGGGAGAAACATTTGTATACGAAGTTTAGCAAATGTGAGTTTTGGCTTTCGGAGGTTTTATTTCCGGGACATGTAGTGTCAGCTTCAGGTATTCAGGTTGATCCGAGGAAGATTGAAGCCATTATGAGCTGGAAGCAGCCCAATAATGTTTCTGAGGTCCGAAGTTTCTTGGGTTTATCCGACTATTATCGGAGGTTTTTGGAGGGATTCTCTATCATTGCGGCTCATTTGACTAAACTTCTGAGGAAGGGTATTCCCTTTGTTTGGGCTGAGGCCCAACAGTCTAGCTTTGAGAAGCTTAAGACCGTGTTGACTGAAGCACTGGTTTTGACCCAGCCTGAGCCTAGTAAGGCTTACACCGTTTACAGTGATGTTTCTCACACTGGATTAGGATGTGTTCTGATGCAGGATGGGAAAGTAATGGCTTATGCACCCCGACAGTTGAGACCGCATGAGTGCAACTATCGTACCCATGACCTTGAGCTTACTGCCGTGACATTTGCTCTCAAGATTTGGAGACACTATCTCTACAGAGAGAAGTGTTGTATCTTCACATACCATAAGAGTCTGAAATATATCCTCGCCTAGAAGGATCTTAATCTGAGACAGCGTCGTTGGGTAGAACTTCTCAAGGATTATGGCTGCGAGATTGAATATCATCCAGGCAAAGCTAATGTTGTTACCGACGCCTTGAGTCGTAATGCCATTACATATTTGAGAGCTCTGTTTGCCCAGATGAGTTTGTATGATAATGGCAGTCTTTTGGCAGAACTTCGGGTTATTCCTACATTAATTTCTGATATTCGAGCTGAGCAGCCTAGTGATCCGTTTTTGATGCATCATATCATAGAGGTGCATAAATGTACATCTGGGATTTCTCTATTGATCAAGATGAGGTATTATGTTTATGTGACCAGTATTGTATTTCGAGGAAATTCAGGTTAAAGTAGGTTATTCTTCGTGAGGCCTATGACAGTCCTTATTCTATGTATCCTTGTGGGGACAAGATGTATAAGAATCTCCGTGCGAGGTACTAGTGGAAGGGTCTCAAGCGTGATGTTGTGGGGTTTGTGTCCAAGTATTTGACCTGCCAGAAGGTCAAAGCAGAGCATCAGTGTCCATCTGGGTTACTTCAGCATATTGAGATCCCTTAATGGAAAGGGGAGCGCGTTACTATTGATTTTGTCAGTGGTCTTCCTTTGACTCCGTCAAAGAAGGACTCTATTTAGGTTATTGTGGATCGGTTGACTAAGTCCGCGCACTTCATTCCTGTTCGAGTTGACTATTCCTTGAGCAAGTTAGCTCAGCTCTATGTCTCTGAGATTGTTCACCTTCATGGGGTACCGTTATCTATTATTTCCGACCGAGAACTGAGGTTTACATCGAAATTTTGGAGAGCTCTACATACTACATTGGGTACTCAGTTGAGTTTCAGTACTTCTTACCATCCACAGACTGATGGTCAGTCCGAGTGGGTAATCCAGATTCTTGAGGATATGTTGAGAGGCTGTGTTGTGGATTATAGAGGCAGTTGGGAGGATTTCTTGCCGCTTGCTGAGTTCGCCAATAATAACAGTAATCTAGATTATTCGTCGAGTTGGACCAATTGCCTATCAGCTTGAATTACCACCTGAGCTTCAGCGTATTCATGATGTCTTCCACGTCTCTGTGTTGAGACGCTATCATGCTGATCCGTCTCACGTTCTTCTTGTGGGGGAGATTGAGATCCGTCCTGACTTGCGTTTTGAGAAGGAATCCGTTGAGATTCTTGCTCAGGACAAGAAGATTCTTAGGAGGAAGACCATTAAGATGGTCGAGGTCTTGTGGCGTGGTCGTAGTCATGATGAGGCTACATGGGAGCCCAAGGCCGTTGTTAGAGCCCAATATCTACATCTCTTTGATCCAGGTAAATTTTGAGGCCGAAATTTCTCTTAAGGAGAGAAGAATTGTAACACCCTCAATTTTCCCCTAAAATTAAAAACCATAATTTGTTAAATCCCTAGATTGAAACCCTAGTAATTTGGGGATTTTGTTTTTGAAACCTAATTTGATTTAGGGATTAAATTAGAGAAAATCAAAAGTTAAGTGACCTAATTGGGAATTTTGATTTTTCGGTGACCTTTTTGGAAGGCGGGTAAAAGTTGGACCCTTTCTGCGTAATTAACCCATTAGATAGGGTCAAAATCTGGTTTCCCACCTTTTTGGCTACCAGATTTGTGTTGCATCCTTCCCCTACTCTCATTCTCTCTCTCTCGTGCGAAACCAAACCCCCAATATCGAGTTTTTCCGATTATCATCCGGTCAAGGCCTTACCATCAGCCGTTCTTCAACTCAAGGCCGACAATCAACTCCTCGTGGTTGTGTGATCAAAACCCGCCCTCCAACGTAACCATTTGTCATTGTCATTCGCCGAAAAATGTTGAAACTCCCTTTCAGGGTTTTTTTGCACCACCGTCTTCACCGCTCATTTTCTTCGCTTTGAGTTTTGGTAAGCACCGTAGTTCACGGCCGAGTTGTTTTGGTCAGCATCAGAGTGGGATTCTGGTGCCGCCGCCGTCGTGTTGACTGGCCGCCGCCGTCGTGGGTTGTTGAACCCTAGGGTTTCGGGTAGCTAAAGGGGATGGAGGTGAGAGATTGGTTGCATTAGGTTTAACCTTAATCTGGAATGAGCCAAGGGAGGCAAACCAAATCGAACCAGTCCCTTAAATTGAGCTGAACCGGATTTTTTGAACCGAACCGAACTAGACCTTCAGATCGAACCGGACCATGTTGACCTGAATCGGATAACGTCACCAGTGACGTAAGCAATGACGTTAGTGCCGTTGACCGTTGACTTTTTTGATCAAAGTAAACCTTCCTTTTTTTGACGCCCAGTTTCAGATTCGTAGCCCGTTTTTCCAAATTCAATCCTGAACCGTTGTGTTTAGGCCTTTTTAATTAATTTATGCTCAGTTGAGAAATTGTGTAAACTAGTTTCTGAATCGGATTTCTTTTGCATTCAGGTGACTTTGATTCGGACACCGAGATTCTTCCTCCTCCTTCACCTGGTCGACCTCCTACATCTCAGCCTTCTATTTCTACGCGTACGTGAATTAATCAGTTTTTGTAGAGTAGCTTGTGGCATAGTAGTAGTGGAATCTTACATAGTGTTACCCTTGTAGGTGCCAATCCTGTTCAGCCCGTTACTAGATCTGAGCGTGGGAGACGTCACTCCCGACGTTGAGTTGTTAGCTTTCTGAGGTGTGTTCTCTATTTTTGCTACATTATCTGTTTGATGTTGTGTGATATCTGATCTGTGCTTGATATGCTTTGTGTATGACTTGCCTTGCATCGTATACCAAAATTTGAATAGTATATGTTGGACTAAATGTTCATGCATTTTCGTACTTATTATGATTGCATTCTGATTAGAATCGGATTTTCATGTCATATCATTCGGGTTGGGAAATGTACGGGGAAGATTAGTAGTTTCACCCTTTGGGCTGAATTCCGCTTTGGACTTGGTGACGATGATGTAGATGGGTACATGACATAATATTAAGTGCATCGTTCTATGCATATCTGTGTATCTGATTGACTGTTGAAATGACTATGTGATTGTATGATTCTTGTGATACTCTGTCTTATGCACTTTAGAGACACACTGAGCTTATTAGCTGACTCCCCCTTAGCTTCTATTTCAGATTCTTAGACATAGGAGTTCGGTACTTTGAGGACCACAATTTATCAGATTTATTTACAGTTTTAAGTATGGATATTTTTAGAGTTTGGATTTATTTCAGTTTTATATCGGTTATTTTATTATTTGGGGATTTTATGTAATTTCGGTTACTTTTACATTTATTTGGGATTTTAAACTGTTTTAGCATGCATGCGAATTTTAATTGGATATTTCTGGTAATTTATTTGGTATTGTTTATCTATACGACTGCTTTTTTGAAAAAGGAAATTTAATGTGAAACGCCACAATTTTAATTCATACTTTAAGTATTAAATTTTCGAAACCTAATTGTTGAGTGGATCGTTGAATTGATAAATGCCAAGAGGGGGTGAATTGGATTTTTAAAATGTTTGGTAGTGAAGTGGTAAAATAAAAATTAAAGACAAAGACACTTATAGTGGTTCAAGTTCCAAATGAACTCTACATCCGCTACCTTAGCTCCCTCTAAGGATTTTCTAAACAACTTCACTAGTTGATCTTCCCCTTTTCTAGGTTTAGGAGGAAACTTTTACACAAATGGTCAATTTTCTATCCAAAATTGACCAAAACCTCTCACAAGTTTACAAAGAAGAATTTGGCAAATACAATATATCTCTCAATACAAATGTTGCCCAAATTGCAAGCACTCAACCCAATTGAATCTGAAAAATTGGAAATTACAAGAAAGACATTTGGGGTTTTACAAAGATATGGATATTAAGCACTTGAGCTTGGATTTGATGTTGGATTGTTTCTCTTAAGATCAATTATTGTTGCTGGTTATTTTTGGACTCCCTTTTATATCTTCTCATTCAATTCTATCTGTTGGGGTTGTTGACATCATAAATATAGCCGTTGGGATGCAATCTTCCCACCATAAATGCACTTCTGGAACTACCCATTTTGAAATACCTGTACCTATTTCGAAACAGACCAAAATAGAAATAGCCGTTAGGATGTAATTAAGAGACCGTTTCGAAACGAATACGATCAATTCGATACACTAAGAGCCCGTTCCGAAACGTGCTTGATGCCGTTTCGAAACAATTTGAAATTGCCAAAACCCTTATCGAAACGTGCTTAAATCGTTTCGATTCACCTTAACCATTTTGTGAAAACCAGTTATACATTGCAACGGTCATAATTTTTGAATCCAAGTTTAAATATCGTTTCGAAATGTTTGAGGTCGTTTCGATACTGTCATATCGAAACGGATCTGCCCGTTCCGTTGTTCTTCATCTATTTCGAAACATGGGGTCATGTTTCGATACTACCATATCGAAACGGGAAGACTCGTTCCGAAACACATGTTAACAGTTTCAAAACGTTCCGAAATGCCTAAGTGCTGTTTCGAAACGGTGACTCTAAAATCACTGTTTTGACTTGGAAAACACTTAAGAAAATTTTGTATAAACCTTTGGTTTTGACTTGACCATTTTGCTTAAAGGTTTTTTTGAAGATTTGAGGACTTAAAAATTTATTTTCTCAATTTAATCCTTAAATCCTTTGTTATATCAAAATCAACTCTTTGGTTTTACAATCTCCCACTTTTTGATATAACAAAACCAAGTATAAATTTTTAAGTGTTTTAAAAAATTTTGAAAAACTTTTAACTCCCCCTCAATTTAAGATAGGTTTTAAAGTTTTAAAAATTTGAAATTTAAAGCACTTGAAACTCAAAACCAACTTAAAAACACTTAGGCTCTTAGGAATTACTTCTCCCCCTTTTTGTTAGATCAAAAATATTATCAAGGCTAAATGAGAATAAAAGAGATATATAGATCATAAACTAAACAACATAATAGCATTGAGTTTATAAAACAAATCAACACATAACATCAAACTCAATCCTAAAAACATAAAATCAAAGCATAGGTCTTAAAACAAACAAATAATGATAGGTGCATAAAATGAATCCTAATATGATAAAAATAACATGATATGTAATGAAACTAAGGGGCCTCATCATCGTCATCGCCTCCAATGTCATCTAAGAAATCATCATTGTCCTTCTCTTGATCCTTGCGAAAACGCCTCCAATCACCATAGAAGTTGGTGAAAGAGAGATCCATGGATGATTGTTAGGTTTCAAGAGAGGTAAGGCGATTCTCGTTGCCAAGAACACGATCCTCCAAGGATTGTAAACGAGTGTTTGATAGCAGAAAATCCCGAAGCCATGTTTGTGTCCATGGTGTTGAACCTCTCGGTGAAGAAGGCCATGAGAGCATCATTGTTAGGAGCCACAACGAGAGCTTGAACTTGTGGTTGAGGCTCAACTTGAGGTGCTTGACCTCTACGATCAACTCGAATCCATTCACCAAGTGTGTAACGAAATCCGGATCTTACAAGAGAAGACTCACCAAGCTTTTGCTTTTGTGATTCTGGAAAATCATATGAGACATTAAGACCAATGCGAACAAAGATGTAGCTCAAAACTGTCCCATAGGTGAAGGAGGTGATGGAGTCGGATAGACGATGCCGCACTTGATGGACCATCTCGGCAAACATGATCTTCACCAAGGTAGGTTGTTGTGCTTGTCGAAAACACTCAAGCCAAAAGGTATCAACTTGGCGGATGTGGGCAAATTTTCCTCTGGATGGGTGAAAGAACCATGAGATGATTAGGTGCAAGAAACGGTCATGGGCATCCAAGGTAAGAACCGATCTGGTTTGAGATCCAAAGTGGGTTTCATCCTCAATACCCTCATCAACAAGCCCAATGATATTCAAGAAGATGGATGGATCAATGCGAAACTTCTTTCCCAAGATGTAAGACTCACTGGCTATGACTTCGGAAGGATCCTCAATGCTAATAAGATTAGCATTGGAGTAAAAAAGCAAAACTATATTCTTGTAGACGATTTCTGGAATGTTCATGAAGCTTAGGAAACTCCATTGTGTCAAAAGAGGTAGGTATTTAAAGTAGAAACACTCGAAATCAAGGAATGCCATGTCTACAACTCGCCCTCGTCGAACAACGACATCTTGAAGAATTTTGAAACGATTCATAGCCTCTTGATTTCTAAGACTCTTTGAATAGAGAAGGGTAAGTTTTGGACGAATATTGTCACCGGGGTTCGAACCTTCACCCCCTTCAATCTTTTTTTTCTTAGAATCTATTAAAAACACCTGAAAACAAAGCAAGCAATAAAATTTAAGTGTATGCATTAAATCCTAATTCGATCCAATAAGAATCCTATTAAGGTTTTTAAAACCACTTTGAAAGCATGTACATAAAAATAAATTTTTTGATGAAAACAAATTTAAAAAAATAGTGTTAAAAAATATGATTAAAACAAAATATATTCGAACCAAAAAATTGAGAATTTGAATTTTTTTACAAGATTTTGAAAGCCCATAATGTGAAACAAGTATACTATAATTTATTAACATAGTATTCGAACGAAATCAAACGAAAAAGAAAAAGATAGAAAATACCTCAAGTATGGGATTTTGGAGGAATTTGTGGATGAAATTGCACAAAATTGATGAAGCTTGCTTAGATTGTTGTTTAGGAGTAAAAGCCATCAAATGTTGATGAAAAAACAAAGAGATTTGGTTGGTTTTTATAGATGAAATTGGTTTAGAGGTTTGAGGGTTTTTAGGTTTGATTAAAATTGTCTTTTAGCATTTAAAACCCTTTAAAAGAGGCTTTTCCGAATACGCGTTTCGAAACAGGAGAGATCGTTTCGAAACAGGCGTACCGAAACGTCTACGAATGTTCTGAAACATGCTGACCGTTTCGATACAAGTTTGACTGTATCGAAGCCCAAGATTTTTCCCGTATCGAAATGCATAAGGGTCGTTTCGATACAGCTTGGTCCATTTTTGTTCTTTAAAGGCAGCACGTATCGAAACAGAGTGACTCATTTTGATACCAATAGACTTGGAAGTGCATATGAGGCTCTAAAATGCAGAAAATTCAAACTTTGATTGATCCTAGATGAATGAATGAGATGTATGGGCAAGTTTAACATATCAAAACATAAACACTCTCCCCCTAACTATATGCAAGGATGCAATTAATATCAAAAAACACATAAGCATGAGATTTAACAAGAATTCAAGCAATTTTAAGCACAAAGGTCCTAAAAGGTCAAGATAGGCTAGTTAGACCTAACTCTCTCCTAAGGGACCAAAAACGCTCTTTTTCTAGAGGTTTGGTAAATATGTCCGCTAATTGATTTAAGGTGTCTACATACTCTAAAACAACATATTCCTTATGGACATGATCTCTAATGAAATGATGCCTTATTTCTATGTGTTTGGTTCTAGAGTGTTGGATGAGATTTTTGGTAAGACATATGGCACCGGTGTTATCACACTTAAGGGGTATGGTGTCTACCTCAATTACATAGTCTAAGAGTTGTTGTTTCATCCAAAGGATTTGAGCACAACAACTCCCTAAGGATATGTACTCCGCTTCGGTGGAAGATAAAGCTACACTATTTTGTTTCTTAGAGAACCAAGATATGAGCATACTACCTAGGAATTAACAAGTGCCGGAAGTACTTTTTCTATCTATCTTACAACCCCCGTAATCCTCATCCGAATAAGCATGAAGGTTAAAGGTTGAGTCTCTAGGATACCAAAGGCCTAAACAAGAAGTATCTCTAAGGTACCTAAAGATCTTTTTAACGGGTATAAGGTGCGACTCTCTAGGACTAGCTTGGAACCTAGCACACAAGCAAACACTAAACAATATATCTGGTTTACTTGCAGTAAGTTAAAGCAAAGACCCAATCATAGAGCGATAAAGCTTAGAGTCAACACACTTACCTCCTTCATCTCTGTCAAGCTTTGTGGATGAGCTCATTGGTGTAGCTTGAGGCTTTGCTTGCTCCAAGCCAAACTTCTTGAGCATATCTTTGATGTACTTAGCTTGATTGATGAAAATGCCATCCTTCATTTGTTTAATTTGGAGTCCCAAGAAGAATGAGAGCTCCCCCATCATGCTCATTTCAAATTCACCTCGCATCAACTTAGAAAAATCTTAACAAAGCAACTCATTAGTAGAACCAAAAATAATATCATCAACATAAATTTGAACTACTAAGATATCTTTGTCATTGTTTTTAATAAATAGTGTTGTGTCCACCTTTCCTTTTTCAAAACCTTTTCCAATTAGAAAACTTGATAATCTTTCATACCAAGCTCTAGGAGCTTGTTTTAAACTATATAAAGCTTTTGACAATTTGAAAACACGGTTTGGAAAAATGGGATCTTCAAAACCCGGTGGTTGTTCCACATGCACTTCTTCGTTTATAAAGCCATTTAAAAATGCACTTTTGACATCCATTTGAAAAAACTTGAAATCATGATAAAATGCAAATGCAAGTAACATCCTAATTGCTTTTATTCTAGCTAGGGGTGTATAGGTTTCATCAAAATCAATTCCCTCTTCTTGAGTGTAACCTTAAGTAACAAGCCTAGCATTGTTTGTCAATATGTTACCACTCTCATCTAGTTTGTTTCTAAAGACCCATTTAGTTCCTATAGTAGATTTGTTTCTAGGCCTATCAACTAATGTCCATACTTTACTTCTCTCAAATTGGTTTAACTCATCTTGCATGACCATAATTCAAAAGTCATCTTTTAAGGCTTCTTTAACATTCTTAGGCTCAATGCATGAGATAAAAGTAATATTATTAAGCATTTTAAGAGAAGAACGAGGAGTTACCCCCTTGGATGGATCACCCAAGATCTCAACACCCTTGACATAATTTTACTCCCTTGGGTAGCTCACTTCATTTTCCTCAATAGACATGTCTTGCAATGCTTCTAGAGGCGTTTCTTTTGCTTCTTCCTCTTTGGTTGGAATCTCATTCACCTTTGATCATTCTCCACCATCATTGGCTTCAATGATCCCTACATCATCATCATCACAAGAATCCTTTCTCAGGAGGAGGTTATCATTGAAAACCACATGAATAGATTCCTCTACAACTAAAGTTCTTTTGTTAAACACACGATAGGTTTTAGAGTTTAAAAAGTAACATAGAAAAATAGCTTAATCACTCTTTGTATCAATTTTACCTAAATTATCTTTTCCATTGTTAAAAAAAACACTTGCAACCAAAAGGATGAAAATAGCTAATGTTAGGCTTTTTAAATTTTAAAATCTCATAAGGAGTTTTCTTCAAAATAGGCCTAATCATTACTCGATTTATAATGTAGCAAGCGGTGTTAGTGGCTTCCGCCCAAAAATACTTAGGTAAATTATTTTCACAAAGCATAGTCCTAGCATTTCTTCTAAAGTTCTATTTTTCCTCTCAACTACCCCATTTTGTTGAGGAGTGCAAGGAGCCGAAAAATTATGGCTAATCCCATTTTCATTACAAAAATATTCAAAAACCCATATTTTGAAATTTGGTTCCATGATCACCTCTAATATGTGAAATTTTAAGTTCAAGATCATTTTGGGTTATTTTTTAAATTGTGATGAAGTTTTCTAAAGCCTCATCTTTGGTGCTTAAAAAGAGAACCCAAGTATACCTAGAGTAATCATCAACAAGTACAAATGTATATGATTTTCCATCCAAGCTAGTAGTCCTAATTAGCCCAAAGAGATCCATATGGATCAATTGCAAACATCTACTTGTAGAAACATCATTAATGGACTTGAAAGAGGCTCTATGTTGTTTACCTTTAGCATGTGCATCACAAATTTTATCTCAATGAGAACTTGATCTTAGGTAGGCCTCTAACTAGATTAAGGGAAAATAATTTTTCTAAAACGCTAATGCTAGCATGTGCTAGTTTCCTATGCCATAACCATGCATCATTTTCATTTTGTGCAACTAAGCATGCATGGGATGTATGAATGTATTCTAGATGCATCATATAAATATTGCCTATGCGATGACCAATGAGCATTGTTTTGTTAGATTTAATGTCTACTATTCTACACCCATTTACATCAAATATGACATTAAACCCTTTATCGCATAATCGACTAATGCTCAATAAACTGTGTTTTAGACCATTGACATACAAGACATTTTCAATAAGTATGGAAGAGTGATTACCTATAGAGCCAATACCTTCAATGTGGCCTTTGGAGTTGTCACCAAAAGTTACTACTCCTCCACTTTTTGGCTTTAATTCCATGAATCGACTCTTGTCTCTGGTCATGTGTGTCGAGCATCCACTATCAAGGTACCAAGAATTTTGACTTTTTGCTTTGGCCTTGTAGCAATGCTCCCCCTACAAACAAAGAGTTTAAACTTTGATTTTTGGTACCCAAATCATTTTGGGTCCATGAGTGTTAGCTCCCAAAGGCTTTGTTTCCATAGGAATCCAAGATGACAAGGCATTAACATTATTGGATTTTATGAGTTCCTTAGGAACCCATACACTTCTAATCTTTTTAGTCCTAGAATGCCTATAGGAGCCACTTTGTTTGTAGTTAAAATTCTTTCTTTTTGTAAAGTTGGTTATTGAAGATTCACCTTTTTCAAGCTTTGAAGAACCAACATTTTTGAAAGAATTTTTGAGCTCATTGAGCTCATTCACCAATTTTTGGTGTTCATCATTATATTGAGAAAGAAGGTTGTTCAAATCAATATTTTCTTTTTCAAAGAACTTTAAATCATCTTGCAAGCTTAAAACTTTTTTTCTCAAAATCCGAGTTAGTTTTAGAGAGTAAATCGTTTTGAGCTTTCAAATATGAAATGACCTTTTTGTTTTTCAAAACGGACTCCTTATATTTCTCTACTAACTCATCATATACCTCTTGTAACTCACCATATGCATCATGCAATTCATCAAATGTAAAATTAAAGAAATATGAGTTAGAGGTTACCATAAAATCCTCCTCAAGAGCCATGAGGCAAAAGTTGGCCACTTCATGTTCCTCATCCTCAGATAACTCCTCATCACTCCAAGTAGCAATCTTGGCTTTGAGCTTCTTCGTCTTCTCAAAGCTCTTCTTCTTGAGTTGATGGTAATCGGAACGAATATGACCCGGTTTCTTGCACTCAAAGCAAATGATAGGATCTTTTCCTCTTCTTTGCTTTTGTTCTTGAAGTCTCTCTTTCTTTGAAATTTCCTCCCTAGGTTAGACTTCATGAACCGTGAGAAGCGTTTGGCTATCATTGCCAACTCCTCGAAATCTTCCTCCTCACTAGAAGAGCTTTCCTCTTGTAGAGAGGCTTTGAGAGCAACTCCTAGCTTCTTTTTCTTGTCCACCTCTTGCTTCTCTATTCTCCTTCATTCTTTCTTCTTTTCATCTTCTCTTTCTTGTTTCATAATCTCATGAGTAAGGAGAGAACCAACTAGCTCATCAAGCTTCAACGTCTTCAAATTCTTAGCTTCGATTATGGTCGTTCTTTTACCATCCCAAGATTCCGGGAGAGAATATAGAAGCTTTCCTAACTAGCTTATTTTCAGGAATCACTTCACCAAATCCTTTTAGACCATTGACGATGATTGAAAATCGATCAAACATCTTGGAGACACTCTTATCAGGGTCCATCTTGAAAGTCTCATAACTCAAATTTAGTAGCCCGATCTTCGTCTCCTTAACATCGCTAGTACCTTCGTATGTTGTCTAAAGAGTGTCCCACACTTCTTTTGCACTCTCGATTGAAGAAACTTTAGAATGGATGCCCGGACCAAGTGCACAAAAGATGATGTGCAATGCTTTATCGTTGACTTGCATCCTTCTTCTATCTTCCTCGGTCATATCCGATTTCACCTTCAGGACAAGTCTCCCTTCATCATTTATTTTCATCGGAATGTAAGGCCCTTCTTTCACTATACCCCAAACCATGTAGTTAGTGGATTTGATGAAGAGACACATCCTATTCTTCCAATATAGTTGTCCTCATTGAAGAATGGTGGTTTAGCAGTGGATTGTGACTCATATAGGTTGGAGGTTGAGGTAGAAGCTATGGTTTGACTAGAGATTTGATCACACTCTTCTAGGATCTCCTCTTGTAGTTGTTAATCCTTCAAAAGAGGCATGCTCTAATACCAAATGTTGAGTGGATTGTTGAATCGATAAATGCCAAGAGGGGGCGAATTGAATTTTTAAATGTTTGGTAGTGAAATGGTAAAATAAAATTTGAAGACAAAGACACTTATAGTGGTTCAAGTTCCAAATGAACTCTACATCCACTACCTTAGCTCCTACTAAGGATTTTCCAAAAAACTTCACTAGTTGATCTTCCCCTTTTCTAGGCTTAGGAGGAAACCTTTACACAAATGGTCAATTTTCTACCCAAAATTGACCAAAACCTCTCACAAGTTTACAAAGAAGAATTTGGCAAATACAATATATCTCTCAATACAAATGTTGTCCAAATTGCAAGCACTCAACCCAATTGAATCTGAAAAATTGGAAATTACATGAAAGCCAATTGAGGTTTTACAAAGATATAGAAATTAAGCACTTGAGCTTGGATTTGATGTTGGATTGTTTCTCTTAGGATCAATTGTTGTTGTTGGTTGTTTTTGGACTCCCTTTTATACCTTCTCATTCAATTCTAGTCGTTGGGGTTGTTGTCATCATAAATATAGCCGTTCGGGTGCAATCTTCCCACCATAAATACACTTCTGCAACTACTCGTTTCGAAACACATGTACCTGTTTCAAAACAGACCAAAATAGAAATAGCCGTTAGGGTGTAATTAAGAGACCGTATCGAAACAGATTCGATTGTTTCGATACACTAAGAGCTCGTTCCGAAACGTGCTTGATGTCGTTTCGGAACAACTTGAAACTGCAAAAACCCGTATCGAAACGTGCTTAAATCGTTTCGATACACCTTAACCGTTTTATGAAAATCAGTTATACATTGCAACGATCATAATTTTTGAATCCAAGTTTAAATATCATTTTGAAACGTTTGAGGTCGTTTCGATACTGCCGTACCGAAACAGATCTGTCTGTTTCGTTGTTATTCATCCGTTTCGAAACATGGGGTCCTGTTTCGATACTACCGTATCGAAACGAGAACACTCATTCCGAAACACATATTAACAGTTTCAAAATGTTCCGAAACGCCTAAGGGCTGTTTCGAAATAGTGACTTGAAAATCATTGTCTTGACTTGGAAAACACTTAGAAAAATTTGTATAAACCTTTGGTTTTGACTTGACTATTTTGCTTAAAGGTTTTGAGAAGATTTGAGGACTTAAAATTTTATTTTCTAGTTTTCAATTTAGTTCTTAAATCCTTTGTTATATCAAAATCAATTCTTTGGTTTTACATTAATAATCATCTTACTTGAGGGACACGTTTTCAACCCGACTTCCTAGATTCGGCCCATAACCCTTGAGTCGGGTTTAGAGGGTTACAAATGTAATTTGTCATGGCGAATGGATCATGTACCTCGAACGAATTTAGAGCTGCAGTGCCATATACAGGCTGCTGAGAAGCTCTATACGCCGCTTCATCCTACAAAATGTTGACTGTTAAGAGTAAGTGTAACTCACTAGCCTGAAAGTTTTTGGCAACAAATTGCATACCAATTGCCTTTCCGTAGTGGCAGAAATGTTAGTGCTCGGTATGGTGATAACTGATAAGGGCGAGTTCCCATCCAGTAGGACCAAAATCAATATTAAATTTTCTCTGAGAGTTCTTACAAGGAAAAGATTTCATACAGAAAATGGATTTGTAAAATGGAATAAAAATAGTATGTTTTCTATAACACACAAATTTCTCCCCCAAATTATCGAAACCCTAATTCATTAAATCCCTAATTTGAAACCCTAATTTTGGGAATTTGAATCGGAAAATCTAATTGAATTTTAGTGGTTAAATTATGAATTTCCGAAATTTTAGTGACCAAATTACATAGGTTGTAAAACTTAGGATCCAATCTGTAAAGTTTAAGAAAATCTATTGACCTGTTGTGTAAATTACCCATTTTTAGGGTAAAGCCCTAATTTGGCTTATTTGTTTGGTCAGCCGCACCCCTTCCTTCTTTTTCCTTTTCGATCTATCGAGTTTTCCCCAATTTTTGCCCATTATTTTCCCATCGAATTCCAGCGAAACCAACCGACCGTCATTAGGCGTCCGTTGCTTGCACGACTGTCACCATCGTGGCCGTCGTTGAGTCACAAGTCAAACCCAGCCTCCAAATCTCCTTCACCGACCGCCTCCCGTGAGACAACGATAAGAAACCGTTCTGGTTCTCGCTTCACACCGTCGTAGCCGCGTCCTCGTCGTGTTTCGGGGTAAGTTTTGGCTGCCGCCGTCGTGTTGACCGGCCGCCGTGGGTCTTTGCTGGCTGTCGCCGGGATGGGTTAGCCGATTAGGGTTTAAGGATTAGGGATATTTGTTTAGGGTTAGGGTTAATATGATTTGGAGATTTTTGGAAATTGAAATTAGGGATTTTGATTGATCTGAAATTGGGGGATTTTTTTTGAAAACCGAACTGGACCACCGAACTGAACCGGCCAATGTGCTAAACCAGGCTGAACCAGACCTTTTGTGACAAGCCGGATGATGTCAGTAGTGACGTCATCTGCTGATGGGATGATGATGTAGGTTGACGTCAGCGATGACGTCATCATGGTCAATGATGACGTAAGTGTTGACTTTTTGGGCCAAAAGTCAACTTTATGTTTTTCGACGTCCCGGTCCCAGATTCGCAGCCTGTTTTTCCAAATTCGATCCCGAACGACGGTTTTTGACCCTTCAAATTATTTTATGCTGAACTTGGAAATTGTGTATTTAGAATTTTGAACCGAGTTATTTTTGCGTTCAGGTGATATCGATTTGGACACCGAGATTCTTCCTCCTCCTCTGCTTGGTCGACCTCTTGCATCTCAACCTTCGAGTTCCACACGTATGTGAATTTAAATAAGTTTCTGTTTAGTAGATTGTGGCATAGTAATAGAGAATTTTGACTTAGTGAACCTTTGTAGGTGTCGATCCTGTTCCGTCTACTTCTAGATCTGAGCGTGGGAGACGTCACTCTCGTCGTTGAGCTGTTAGCTGTCTGAGGTGTGTTCTCTGCTTGTGCAATATTATTCATGTTATTGTTGTATGATGCCTGTCTGTGAATTATGTTGTGATCTGAGCTATGTGATATGATGTATGTCATTCTGTTAAGCATCATACATCGGAATTTGAGTAATAATTATCGGACTAAATGCTCATGCATTTTCGGACTATAATGTTGCATTCGGATTGGAATTGGAACATTCATGTCATATCATTCGGGTGGGAAAATGTACGGCGGAAGATTAGTGGTTTCACCCTTCGGGCTGAATTCCACTTCGGACTTGGTGACGATGTAAAGTGTGGTTTAGGGGAACCTTAATCTTCGGACGGTGATGTAGATGGGTACATGACATAGAATTAGGTGCATCAGGCCATGCATATTTGTGTATCCGATTGTCTGTTGATTTGACTTGTGATTGTATGATACTTGAGATACTATGTTTTTCGCACTTTAGAGACACACTGAGCTCAATAGTTGACTCCCCCTTAGCTTCTATTTCAGATTCTCAAACGTAGGAGTTCGATACTTGGAGAACCACAGATATCAGATTTATTACCATTTTAGTATAGATATTCTTTTATTTCGGTTTTATTTCGATTATTTTGTTGTTTGGGGTTTTTATATAAACTCAATTATTTTTATTTTTATTTGGGAGTTTAAACTGTTTAGCATGCATGAGAATTTTAATTTGATATTTTGCTACTTTTTTGGATTATTTTATCCATACGAATGTGTTTTTGAAATATGAATTTCAATGTTAAACTACACTGTTTTAATTAATATTTTGAATATTGATTTTTGGAAACCTAATAACTATTTACTTGAGGGACGCGTTTTCAACCCGACTTCCTAGATTCGGCCCATAACCCTTGTGTTGGGTTTAGGGGGTTATATTTAGTGTTATCAGAGCCTAGTTTAACCCTCGGACTGTGTGGCTCATATAAAATTTTTAAGTCGAAAATAATTTTTGCATGCATACTAAATATTTTCAGGCAAAAGGGTATTTTTGGAAAGTAAACATTTTTGGTAATTTGACATATTTTTGAATAGAACTCCAAGTACCGAATTTAATCTTAGTATTATTTCTAATTTTTGTAGATAGACACTACTATGCCACCACGTAGGAGTACTAGGTTAGCGACCGACGGAGGTCGTGGCAGAGGTCGAGGTCGTACCACAGCAGCTGAGAGCGGTGCTTCGCAATCAGTGGAAGCGTCGTTGCATCAGGACGATGTTCATGATGTTAATTAGGAGGAGCAGGCCGTGGATCAGCAGCCTGGGGTTCAGCAGCCTAGGGTTCAGCAGACTGGAGCTCAACAGACCGGGGCTGAACAGACTGGGGCCCAATGGGCTGGTGGTGAGGATCAGCCAGCCCAACAAACACCGGGTGATAGACCACATGGGCCTAGAGATGCTGAGACTGCGGGCATGGATACTGCTGCAGTGCACATGGAGTTGCTCTGTTATCTTCGTCAGACTAAGGGTGTTAGGAGGCTCATATCTACTGAGTTCTTGGTTTTCGGGATGACTATGTTTGATGGGAAGACGAGTATCGATCCTGTTGATGTTGAGTATTGGTTGAAGAAGCTTCAGAGGTTGTTCACTGAGATAGATTATCCTACTGACCGGAAGCTTAGAGCTGATGTATCACTGTTGCAGGGCAAGGCTCAGAATTGGTAGGAGGCTGAGGAGCATGTCATTCCAGCTGGCCAGATTTCTTGGGATTATTTCCGACAGGCTTTTCGTAACCGATATGTTGGGGGTGAGTATCTAGCAAAATGTCGGGATGATTTCATGAATCTGAAGCAGAACGACATGTCTGTGAATGATTATGAAATTGAGTTTATGAGACTGATCCAGTATGTTCCGGGGCTGGTGTCTACCGAAAAGGAGAAGGGTGATTGGTTTCTAAAAGGGTTGCACCCTTCGATTAAGGCAGGTGTGACTCTACATATGGATAATGAGTATAAAGAGATCACCAAGCGAGCTAGGACAGTTGAGCAGAATGAGGCGGAGTTGAAGCTACTTGAGTCCTATGGTACTGATCGGGGTAGGAGGAAGTCGATTGCATCAGTTTAGCACAGTCAGGGTAATCAGTCTAGGAAGAGAACCAAAGACAAGCCTAATCATCAGAGTAATTCTAGAGCTAGACCGGTGACATCCACTCTTCTGGCCGTTAGTGCCGAGGGTTCGACTAGTACCCCTGAGGTGCCGCAGTGTTCCTTCTATAAGAAGTGGCATCCGAATGAGTGTAGGAGGTAGTATGGGGCTTGTTTTCGATATGGATCTTTTGAGCATCTCTTCAGGGATTGTCCGCTTTCACCTCCGTCATCATATGCTCCGAGTCAGTCTCAAGCATCTGTACCGCTGGTAGGGGTAGACCTGCTCAGAGTAGAGGATCTGCTGGTTCTGGGGTGAGACAGACGAGGTTAGTCTATGCTACTAGAAGGCATGAGGATCGTGATGAGCCAGATGTTATAGCCGTTACATTCTCTATTCATTATATCTCTTACTTTGCATTACTTAATAATGGTTCGACTCACTCATATGTTGCGAGTTCTGTATCTGGGGTCTTGAAATTCCGGTTGAGAATATCGTTAATGTTGTCATTGTACACAGCCCGGTGAGTAATTTTGTTGAGGTTACCAAGGTATATAAAAATTGTCCCCTTGAACTTTAAGGAGAGATCTTCCTAGCTGATTTGATGAAGTTACCATTTGGGGAGTTCGATCTCACTCTCGGTATGGATTGGTTATCCATTCCTCGGGTTACCTTAGACTGTGAAAGGAAGAGGTCAACTCTGAAGACTTCTGATGATCGTGAGGTAGTCCTTGTTGGAGAGCGTAGAGGTTTTCTAACTAATGTTGTATCAGCTCTCAAGGCTGAGAAGAGGATTAAGAAAGGGTCTATTTCTTATCTTGCGTACATTCTTGATCCGAGGCAATTTGTTGTTGGGATGGATAAGATTCAGGTTGTTAGAGACTTTCCGGATATATTCCCACAAGAATTGCCTGGTGTACCACCAAGGCGTGATGAGGTTGAGTTTGGTATTGAGGTTTACCTGGGTTCAGCTCCTGTGTTTATGGCTCCTTACCGGATGGCACCGAAGGAGTTGAAAGAGTTGAAGGTGCAATTACAAGAGTTGTTGGACAGAGGGTTTATTCGAACTAGTGTTTCACCATGAGAATCTCATTTCCTGTTTGTGAAGAAGAAAGATGGGACATTTTGGCTTTGTATCGATTATCGAAAGCTGAATAAGCTGATGATTAAGAATAAGTATCCCCTTCCTCGTATTGATGATCTCTTTGATTAGTTCCGGGGAGCTAGGGTATTTTCTAAGATAGACCTGAGATCTGGTTATTACCAACTCAAGGTAAAGGATTCTGATGTGTTCAAAATGGCTTTCTGGACACGTTACGAGCATTATGAGTTCCTTGTGATGCCCTTCAGATTGACTAACGCTCCTGCCACGTTTATGGACTTGATGAATCGGGTGTTCCAACCTTATCTGGACTAGATTGTTGTGGTCTTTATAGATGATATCATGATCTATTCTAAATCTGAGGTTGAACATGAAAAGCATCTTCGGATTAATTTACATACTCTTCGAGAGAAACAGTTGTATGCAAAGTTCAGTAAATGTGAGTTTTGGCTTTCAGAGGTTATATTTCTGGGTCATGTTGTGTCAGCTTCAGGTATTCAGGTTGATACGAGGAAGGTTGAAGCCATTTTGAGCTAGAAGCAGCCCAAGAATGTTTCTGAGGTTCGAAGTTTCTTAGATTTACCCGGCTATTATCGAAGGTTTGTTGAGGGTTTCTCTATCATTGCGGTTCCTTTGACTAAACTTCTGAGGAAGGGTACTCCCTTTGTTTGGGATGAGGCCCAACAGTCTAGCTTTGAGAAGCTTAAGACCATGTTGACTGAAGCACCAGTTTTGATCCAGTCTGAGCCTGGTAAAGCTTACACCGTTTACAATGACACTTCTCACACTAGATTGAGATGTGTTCTGATGCATGATGGAAAGGTAGTGGCTTATGCGTCCCGACAGTTAAAACCGCATGAGTGCAACTATCCTACCCATGACCTTGAGCTTGATGTCGTGATTTTTCTCTCAAGATCTGGAGACACTATCTCTACGGGGAGAAGTGTTATATCTTCACAGATCATAAGAGTCTGAAATATATCCTCACCCAGAAGGATCTTAATCTGAGACATCGTCGTTGGGTAGAACTTCTCAAGGATTATGACTACGAGATTGAATATCATCCAGGAAAAGCTAATGTTGTTGCCGACGCCTTGAGCCGTAATGCCATTCCTACAATGATTTCTGATATTCGAGTTGAGCAGCCTAGTGATCCATTTTTGATGCATCGTATCAGAGAGGTGCATGAAGGTACATCTCGGGATTTCTCTATTGATCAGAATGAGGTATTATGTTTCTGTGGCCGGTATTGTATTCTAAGGAATTCTAGGTTAAAGCATGTTATTCTTCGAGAGGCCCATGACAGTCCTTATTCTATGCATTCTGGTGTGGATAAGATCTATAAGAATCTCCGTACGAGGTACTGGTGGAAAGGTCTCAAGCGGGACGTTGTCGGATTTGTGTCCAAGTTTTTGACCTGCCAGAAGTTCAAAGCAGAGCATCAACGTCCATCTGGGTTACTTCAGCATAGTGAGATCCCTCAGTGGAAATGAGAGCGCGTGACTATGGATTTTGTCAGTGGTCTTCCTTTGACCCCGTCAAAGAATGACTCTATTTGGGTTATTGTGGATCGGTTGACTAAGTCTGCGCTCTTCATTCATGTTCGAGTTGACTATCCCTTGAACAAGTTAGCTTGGCTCTATATCTCTAAGATTTTTTGCCTTTATGGGATACCGTTATCTATTATTTCTGATCGGGATTCGAGGTTTACATCGAAATTTTGGAAAGCTCTACATACTGCTTTGGGTACTTAGTTGAGTTTCAGTACTTCTTATCATCCGCAGACTGATGGTCAGTCCGAGCAGGTAATCCAGATTCTTGAGGATATGTTGTGAGGCTGTGTGGTGGATTATAGAAGCAGTTGGGAGGATTTCTTGCCTCTTTCAGAGTTCGCCTATAATAACAGTTATCATGCATGTATCAAGATGGCACCGTATGAGGCTCGGTATGGGCGTAAGTGTCGTTCACCTATTGGTTGGACTGAGCTGAATGAGCATAGGTTGTTGGGACCTAAGATTGTGCATGAAGCTGAACAGACTGTCAGATTGATTCGGGATCGGCTTAAGGTTGCTTTTAACCGGAAAAAGTCTTATGCCGATTTGAGACGTCGGGATATCGCGTATGAGGTGGATGATAAGGTTTTCTTGAAAGTATCTCCGTGGAGGAAGGTACTTCGGTTTGGTCGGAAAGGTAAGTTGATTCCTCGTTACATCGGACCTTATCATATTATTCGTCGGGTTAGACCAGTTGCCTATCAGCTTGAGTTACCTCCTGAGATTCAACGTATTCATGATGTCTTCCACGTCTCTGTGTTGAGACGCTATCATGCTCATCCATCTCATGTTCTTCCAGTGGAGGAAGTTGAGATTCGACCTGACTTGCATTTTGAGGAGGAACCCATTGAGATTCTTACTTATGATGGGAAGGTTCTCAAGAGGAAGACCATTAAGATGGTCAAAGTCTTGTGGCATGGACGTAGTCATGATGAGGCTACATGGGAGCCCAAGGCCGTTGTCAGAGCCCAATATCTACATCTCTTTGATCTAAGTAAATTTCGAGGCCGAAATTTCTTTTAAGGAGGGTAGAATTGTAACATCCTAATTTCCCCCCCCCCCCAAATTATCGAAACTCTGATTCGTTAAATCCCTAATTTGAAACCTTAATTTTTGGGAATTTGAATCGGAAAACCTAATTGAATTTTAGTGGTTAAATTGTGAATTTCCGAAATTTTAGTTACCAGATTGCATAGGTTGTAAAACTCAGGATCCAATATGTAAAGTTTAAGAAAATCTAATGATCTGTTGTGTAAATTACCCATTTTTTAGAGTAAAGCCCTAATCTGGCGTATTTGTTTGGTCAACTGCACCCCTTCCTTTTTTTTCCTGTTCGATCTATCGAGTTTCCCCCAAATTTTGCCTATTATTTTCTGATTGAACTCCAGCGAAACCAATCGACCGTCGTTTATCGTCCGTTGCTTGTACGGCTGTCACCATCGTGGCCGTCGTCGAGTCACGAGTCAAACCCAGCCACCAAATCTCCTTCACCGATCGCCGTCCGTGAGACTACGGTAAGAAACCATTCTATTTCTCACTTCACATCGTCGTAGGAGCGTCCTCGTCGCATATCGGGGTAAGTTTTAGCCGTCGCCGTCGTGTTGACCGGCCGCTGTGGGTCTTCGCTGGCTGCTGCCTGGATGGGTTAGCTGATTAGGGTTTCGAGATTGGGGATTGTAACACCCTAAGTTTTGTGTGTAAAAAAAGAAATAAAAATAAAATGGGTATCATATGGTTTGAACCCGTGACCTTTGGGTTGGTGTACAAGAGGCTTAACCATATGAGCTAAGCCTTTATTTTGGTTTTAGTTTCGCTCAATTTTTTTTATATGATTTATTTTTCTCGGGTTGGACCAAAAAAATAAAATAATTCAAACCAACCTCAACCAATTATTGCACCTGCATTTGAAGAGACAAAAAAAATCTGAAGCTTCTCCAAACTTTCCAACTTCCCCAAAAATTCGTCCGGCCACCGATCTTGGCCACTGTCGGCCCGTGGCGTGCACCGCCATCGTCTTCCTTGTCTCTCTGCGACCAAAACCCGATGAGCCACTTGCGATAAGCAGCGGCCGTTCGCCGTAGAGAATCGGGTAAAGGTCCGACGGAAGCCTTGTTTGCGATTGCCTCTATTCCTTGTATTTTTCGGCCGCCTCAGCCGTCCGTTCGCGATGCCGCCGCCAGATCCGGGCTCCCGACGTGACGACAAACAAAACCCTACCGGCCGATCTTCGTTCTGACATTGAGAGGGGAATCATCGGAAAACTTCGATTTTTCGGCAAGGTTGAACCTTTAAGGTTAGATCCGGCCTACTTTCCGGCAAGTTTCACGGATGATGAGTTGGATTCGAGTTGATTTAGTTGAAACTCTTTATTTTTCAGGTGAAACGGGCAAATTTTGATGTTTCTGGCGGGATTCCGGTCGCCGTCCGGTGACTTTTTCGTCCTTGGGTAAGAACCGACCCGACCCAGGCCCAAACCCGTCCGACCCGACCCGTCAGATCCGGCTGGGTTAACTCGTTGAGTCAACTCAGTGAGTTTACTCGCCCGAGTCAACCCAGTGAGTCAACTCGCTGAGTCAGCCTTGGACCAGTGACGTCAGCGTTGACTTTGACCAAAAAGTCAACTTTTCCAGAAAAGCCCTATTTTATGTTTTCCGACGTCCTGAGTCCGATTTTGATGCCCGTTTCGAGAAATTCTAACCCGAAAGCCTTCGAATTGGTCTTTGAACTCGAGTCTGCTTATGTATTTTAATAATCAATTATGAGCAATGTGAATAAATACTGAAATTGGAATTTGCGCGATTGAAGGTATTCAAAGTACCTTGTATTCGGGATGTTGAGGACGTCGCATTTGGGTTCGAGAGTGATCGAACGGAGTATCATGGTCAACCGATATAGCAAGTATTAAAGGTAATACACTACTACCTCTAGTATGCTCTATGAACATGTTGATATTCGGTTAATGCATGCATGAATAATGATAAAGAGTGCAGTTAACCTGTTTAAGTCAAATCAGATATGAATTGAGTATGATAACCTAGATAAGATCGAAATGGTCGAACGAGGAAGTTAACAAATGTAAGGATCTGAAGTTCAATAAATTAAGTAATGAGGCAGTTAATCTTCAAAACCGATTATTAATGTCAAGTGATTAATGCTAAAAGTATTTGGATATGAAATTACGATAATGCCCTTTAAAGTATGAGAATGACTAATTTACCCTTGGAATTGGAAGCGATCTGGAAATCTCTATTGGATATGGTAAAACAGCCCGATTCATCTGAAAACCTCGATCTACTTGGAAAGTTATGGTAACAAGATTTAAACCTTCGAGATTGTAAGGTGTTAGGTTTCCTTGAATTTGGAATGAATCTCCGAGTATAGATTTACGGGAAACTACTCATACCTCTGAATTAATCAAGTGGCACAAATACTGAATTGATCATAATGACTAAAAGTATTGAAAATACTGTTATGGTTAAATTAATCGGAATGATCGTATTGACAAGAGGGCTGAAGTATCCTCGGACACCGAGGTTTGCAAATTAACTGGAAAGATGGATAAACCCTTGAGTTCTGAAATGAATGAAGTGGTTGGAGGTACCGAAATTTCTTGAATGGCTGAAACACCCACGAGTACTTAAATGATTGAAATACTACAAATGGTCCAATTGACAGTAATGATGGATATCTCGAACATCGAAATGACCGAAACACCCCATGATTGGAATAAGTAAACTACCTCTGATAAAATTCTGAAAATGCCAATAAAGTTAAAAATGACTGAAATGCCCCTAAGGGTTGAAGCATGACTCCGGTATGTCAGTCTCTCCTGATATTAATATGAGGATGGAAGTTTTTCCGCATAGAATATAAGTTCGACTACTCAACGGCAAGTCATGTGGTGAAATATGAAAAGTAACCGTTCGGAGATACAATACAATTAGTATTTGGAAATGATACTCGGGAAGTGCATGCATTAGAAGGTTTGGTTTGTACTGCAAGGTTGGGGTATGTTAGTTCGAATGGTTTTGGAGGATCGATAAACTTCTGGAAATCTTAAATATTGTAAATCATAATTTCCTCATGATTGGGCTAAGTTACAAAGTCCCCTATAATAGTTAAATGACCAAAATGCCCTCATTGGCCAAAGTGATCAAAATAGCCCTGAATGTATCTGATATCGTGAGAGGACTGGACATGGAAACCTCTGAATGCTTGGTTGGAAACCTGATGAATAGCTAAAATTTTCCGAGTCGTTGTTTATGCCTTGTTGGTATAAATTACCAAAATGCCCTTGTGTAATAAAATGACTATAATGCCCTTGTAGGCTTAAATGAGTAAATCACTCATGGTATGCCTAAACTCTCAAAGATCTTGATGTATCATCTCCCGAATATCTAGTTTGAACTGTTAGTACAAACCCCTCTTTTAATAGGGGTCTCGTTTTAGAAACTCGTTCAAATGGTCAAAAGTTTAATGTGTTCTCTTCCGTAAATGACAAGTATCTCCAAGGAAATAAATTGTTCCACCTAGTGTGTTCCATGTGTGCTACACGACTGTTTTTGCATACTGATTTACATGTTATAATACCGATCACGTGCACATGATTGACATACTTGAACTCACATGAACATGACATGTTTTATAAATTAAGCATGATCGTACTGTATTTCTGGTATATGTCTTTGCACCCGATATGATAAATATGCTATATGGATAATGTGTTACTAAAAATACAGTTATTGATTAATGAACTATTGATGATCTGATTCACTGGGGTACTTGGGACATGATATGAAGTTACCGTCGGCTTAGCCCTGATCCAGCTGGTAAGTCCGCACGTATTCGGATCCTAAGCTTCGGCTAGGTCCGCCCGTTTTCGGATCCTAGGCTTCGGCCAGGTCCGCCCGTTTTCAGATCCTAGGCTTCGGCCAGGTCCGCCCGTTTTCGGATCCTAGGCTTCGGCCAGGTCCGCCTGTTTTCGGATCCTAGGCTTCGGCCAGGTCCGCCCGTTTTCGGTTCCTATGCTTCGGCAAGGGCCGCCCGTATTCTAAGGTATATCCTTAGGATGATACCCACGCCCAATGGGCTTAGGTTAATGCATGTACATGATACCGCACTGGGGAAACTATATACTGGAGTATGGTTGGAGGGTAAATATAGAATTAAAATGAACTTTATGGTACTTGAAACAAATGTATTTTAAATAAAAGGGTTTACTGCATTGTTACATTTCATGCATTAGCGCTGCACTATTGGAACACACTAGGCACTAAACTCTCTGTTTCCACCTCCGTATGTTACCAGCCTATATAATTCCCGTCTAATTCAAGATGTTTGAATAAGGAACAAATATCGTTATTCTTGAGTCTGATGCAATCTCGAAATAGTAGAACGAAAATGAGGGCTATTACTATATGGAATATTATGAAAATGTTATGCCTACCTTATATCTGCATGATCTTATAGCATCTTTTGGTAGTATTGTATTACTGAGCTTTTCCAAGCTCACGCTGTTTTTACCATCGCAGATTTAAAGAAAATATCATGGTATAATGGTTGACAACAGTGTTCGGAGTTGTCTTAGCGTTGCCTGGGAGTACAGTACTGTATAGTTAGTGGGCATGCGTGTCATGTATTGTTTTATGGCAGTGTCTGTAAAATATTTTCTGAAGTTTTTATTATGTGTTTAAATGACATCCCGAAATGATATTTTAAACAGAAGTTGGTTTTACAGTTTAATAAGTGTTTTGAAGAAATAAAAATGTTTTTATGTGTATTTTTACTGTGGGTCGCTCTTGTGACCCTAATGTGACTTCCTAGGATCCGTTGTAACGCATAGGCGGGTCTAGGGGGTTACAGGGATATTTGTTTAGGGTTAGGGTTAATAGGATTTGGAGATTTTTAGAAATTGAAATTAGGGATTTTGATTGATCTGAAATTGGGGGATTTTTTTGAGAACCGAACTCGACCACCGAACCGAACCAGCCAGTGTGCTAAACCAGGCTGAACCAGACCTTTTGTGACAAGCCGGATGACATCAATGTTGCGTGTAAATAAGACTATCACAAATAGTACAAGTGTACACGACACAAGTAGTAAAGTGATACTTGTAACCACCCGGACCCGCTTATGCGATTAACCTAACTCCAGGCGGTCACAACCTATAATCAAACTTCCTGTGAAATATCTCAGTAAAAATATTAAAACTGAAATAGTCCCCCCCCCTTCGGGAGAATTACGAACCATACCATAAAACCTGTTAACGAATACATATCAATACTAGTCTCAGAACGATTATAAAATCTATCAGTATTGCTTTCAAATCCATACCAAACATAGTAAGTAATAGTTTAGTATCATGTAATTACAAAATAGGTGATATGAAAGCATAAAGTGTTCAGTTATAACTAAAGCCAACATCCGACAAATCCAAAAGATAAGTCGTATCAAAATATAGGCATAAGTCACCCAAATACAGACAGTTTGGAAGATAAGAACATTACAACAGTCTAAAGCTAAATGTGACGATCCTCCAGTTGCCGGGTCCAAAAGGGTAGCCTATCACATGTATCTGAAAGAGGAGAAGAGGGGGGCATGAGCTAGGGAGCTCAGTGTGTTCCAATAAGTGCAGATCAAACAAGCAATAAATACATATCAATCATATCATAAGAATACATAACAAATCAATACAAATGCTCGAGTGCATGCAAGGGTTTACTAGTGACTACCCTCCAACCTTACACCAAATGCAGTCCCCCAGAACTACATCCATAGGGACTTACCCTAGGCTCGATGGGCATAGGTGCCACCTAAGGGGCTGTCTTAGGTCCATAAGGATTTACCTGTGCTAAAGCATCGACACCTACTCAAGGGGAGACCTTGAGTCCATAAGGATTTACCAGCTAGATCAGGGATGCACCTGCAGAAACTTCGTAACATAAGCCAACAATATACCCCAGATAATAATCGGTGTTTAGATTCCAGACATGAGTAACGGAATACATGTGACAGACATATTCTATTTAGAGTATCAGAAAGGGAAGATTCATGCTTTTGACAGATAAATGGGCATACCATTGAGCATAACAAACATTTTCATCATTCATCATGCAAACAGATTGTACCATCATAGGTCAAGCTAACATATCATACTATCAAGTTCATCAGACATTCAGGAAATACCATCACAGATCAAGCAATCACATAACAAGTATACAGATTGAGCAGACATACATCAAGTAGGCAGAGAATGTCATCATATATCCAGTTCATCATTTCATCTCATTTTCTAACATAGTGATGCAATCTCAATAACAATTGAAATATTCATCAAACATAATATTATTCATGATTAAATCATTATACAATCCATTCAACAGAATATAGCACACATGGAACACACCTCAAAAGCTGGTCAGAGAGGGGTCTAACGGACACCTTCCTCGGTACGCTCGGATACAGGGTCAGATCCTAGATCAAGAAAGAGTAATGGTCATAATGTGAAATAAGAGTTAAACTTGTTCTTATACACATAGTTCGAATTCCTACTGATATTCACTGAAGCGTGAGGGTGAGCGGGTCGAGAGGAGCTAGGCTGAGCTAGAGAGTGGTCACACGAGTCTCGAGTACCTTTACACAATTAATACATTATTTTAGTCACTTATTCGTTTTACTATTATCTGAATTAAATAATTAAGTACATATGCATGGTTTAAGTTTAGGTCAGATACGGGGGTCTTTGGGTCAGAATTTCACAAAACGGGCTTCAAAATCGGACTCAAGGCGTCGAAAAACATAAAATAGGGCATTTTCAAAAATTTTGACTTTTCGGTCAAAGTCAACGCAGACGTCAGCAGGTTAAGGTCAACGGGGGTCAGGTCAACGCTGACGTCAGCAGTCAACAGATTTGACTCGGTGAGTTAACTCACTGAGTTAACTTGGGCAAGTTGACTCACTACGTTAACTCAGCGAGTTGACTCAAACACGGGTCGGTTCGGGTCGAACTCGAGCGAAGGGCTCGGGTTGGACCGGTTCGGTTTGGGCTAAATGGGTCGGCCGGTTCAGACCGGTTCACTTACCCAAACAGAAACTATCGTCGGACGGCCACCGAAAAACTCGCCGGAGAGCTTATCGGCACCTATTCAACCGAAAAACAAAGCCCAAAAATTACACGATGCATTCAAGCTGAAAACATATCGATTTTAGGCCAGAATATGAACGGATTTACCCTAAAATGGTTTCAAACGACCGGAATCGCGCAAGTTCGTCCAAGGCTCTCCCAGCGGCAGACGGACGGCTAACCAGGTGGCTTTTGTCTGGGCTGACGAGCGGAGCCGAGAACCGACGGCTGTTCCTCGAACGGAACGCGAGGATGGCCAGAAAAACTCAAAATATCGAAGGGTGCTTTGGTTTCGCGGACGTCCGATCTGGAAAAATAGGGCCGATGGCTGCGTAACCACGCGAGTGGGTGGTGGCAGAAGGTTCGGGGTAGGACGACGACTCTCCCGACGGTGGCGGTGTCGCACACGGAGCGGCGGTGCTGCAGCCGTGAATTCGCCGGAAAATAAGGAGGGGAAAGGTTCGAGAGAGAAAGAGAGAAGCCTTGGGATTCGAATCTAATTAATGTGGTTAGATTAGGGGTTTCAGAATTTTATTTAATTCCACTCGGAATTCTCAACTCTCTAAAACATAAGGGAGAATTGGTGGCTTAAACACCAAAAGCTGTCTAGCTCAATTGGTTGGATTACCAGCCACTCAACCAAAGGGTATTGGGTTCGAATCCTACCATCCCTACTTGGTCTTATATATATAAATATTTTTTTGAGTGTTACAACTCTCCCCTCCTTAAATGAAATTTCGTCCTCGAAATTTACCTGAATCAAACAGATGTGGAAACTGCTTTCTCAGATCCTTCGATCTCCCAAGTAGCCTCACTAGGACTCTGATTTCTCCATTGTACCTTTACCATCGGAATGCGTCGGTTCCTCAGAACTCTCTCATCAAAATCTAAGAACTGAATTGGTTTCTACTCATAGGACAAGTCTGACCTCAACTCTACATCCTAAACCTGAATGACATGACTCGGATCTGAATGGTATTGCCTCAACATGGACACATGAAAAACATTATGGATACGACTAAGCTGAGGAGGTAACTCAAGCTGATAGGCAACTGGCCCAACTCTCTTCACGATACGGTACGACCCAATAAATCTCGGACTCAGCTTACCCTTGCGCCCAAATCTCAAAACTTTCTTCCATGGAGATACTTTCAAAAAGACTTGATCACCGACCTCAAACTCAATATCCTTTCTTCTCCGATCAGCATAAGATTTCTGTCTGTCAAAGGCCTCTTTCAGACGATCACGGATTAACCTGACAGTCTCTTCAATCTCTTGGATCAACTCCGAACCCAAAGTCTTCTTATCATACAGCTCGGTCCAACAGATAGGAGTTCGGCAATTACGACCATACAGAGCTTCATAAGGGGCCATGCAAATACTAGCTTGATAGATGTTATTATAAGCAAACTCGGCCAAGGGCAAGAAATCTTCCCAACTACCGCGGAAGTCGATCACGTATCCCCTCAACATATCCTCTAGAATCTGAATTACTCTCTCAGACTGACCATCAGTCTGAGGATGGAAGGATGTACTGAAATTCAAACGCGTATCCAAAGCATTATACAAGGCCGACCAGAAATGAGAAGTGAAACTCGGATCTCGATCAGATATGATAGATAAGGGTACCCGATGCAATCTGACATTCTTTGAGATATACAGCCTAGCCAGCTTCTCCAGAGAATAAGTAACTCGTATAGGAATAAAGTGAGCTGACTTGGTGAGTCGATCAACAATAACCTAGACAGAATCCTTTTTAGAAGGAGTCAGAGGCAATCCGGTAACGAAATCCATCGTGATACGCTCCCATTTCCACTCAGGAATCTTAATGGGTTGTAATAAACCAGAAGGATATTGGTGTTCCGCTTTGACTTGCTGACAAGTCATACACTTCGATACATAATCTGATATGTCCTTCTTCATACCCTCCCAACGGTACCTTTGCTTAAGATTCTGGTACATCTTGTCTCCACAAGAATGCATAGCATAAGGGCTGCAATGAGCCTCACTAAGTATGGCTCGCTTCAGGTCGACATCATCGGGGACACAATAACGACCCTTGAAGCACAGGACGCCATCTTGATCGAAGGCATAAACATATGTGGATCCCTGCTCAACTTGCTGCATGACTGGAAGTAAGGAACTATCTAAGAGTTGCTTGGCCCTAATCTTTCCGGCCAAAGTTGGTTTAACTTGAAACTCCGCTAGCAAAATGCCATCACTATAAATACTCATCCTGGCAAACAGGGATCTCAGGTCGGATATGGTCTTACGACTCAAGGCATCGACAACAACATTGGATTTTCCCAGGTGGTACTCAATCACGCAATCATAGTCCTTTCGAAGCTCAACCCAACGACGTTGCCTCATATTTAAATCCCTCTGAGTGAGGATATACTTCAAGCTCATGTGATCAGTAAAGATATAGCACTTCTCTCTGTAGAGATAGTGCCTCCAGATTTTTAGAGCAAAGACCACCGTAGCTAACTCGAGGTCATGGGTCGGATAGTTACACTCATGTGGTCGTAACTGACGTGATGCATAAGCGATAACCTTCATATCCTGCATCAGTACACAACCAAGCCCGGAGTGTGAGGTATCATTATACACTGAGAAGTCCTTCCCAGACTCGGGTTGTGAAAGAACTGGGGCTTGAGTCAAAACTTCCTTCAGTTTCTCAAAACTAGCTTGCTGGGCATCAGACCAAGCAAAAGGAACATTCTTCCTCAAAAGCTTCGTCAAAGGGGAAACAATGATGGAGAAACCCTCGACAAAGCGGCGGTAGTAACCAGCTAAACCCAAAAAGCTACGGATCTCAGAAACATTCTTGGGTTGCTTCCAACTGGTGATAGCCTCGATCTTACTAAGATCAACCTGGATACCTCGAGCTGATACAACATGTCCCAGAAATGTCACTTCTCTGAGCCAAAATTCACACTTGCTCAGCTTTGCATATAGACGATGCTCTCTCAAGGTTTGTAGAAAAATCTTCAAATGCTCAACATGCTCAGATTCTGTCCGAGAATAAACCAAGATATCATCAATAAATACCACAACAAACTAGTCTATATAAGGTCGGAACACACGGTTCATCATGTCCATGAAGGCAGCTGGTGCATTGGTAAGACCAAAAGGCATCACAGGAAACTCATAGTGTCCATATCTAGTGCGGATAGTTGTCTTTGCAACATCAGATCCCTTTATCTTCAGTTGATAGTATCCAGACCGAAGATCAATCTTTGAGAAAACTGTGGCTCCTCGAAATTGATCAAACAAATCGTCGATCCTGGGTAACGGGTATTTGTTCTTAACTGTCAGTTTGTTCAACTTCCGATAATCAATGCATAATCGGAGTGAACCATCTTTCTTCTTGACGAAAAGGATTGGAGCTCCCCAAGGTGAAGAGCTAAGTCGAATGAAACCTTGATCAAGCAGCTCTTGCAACTGAATTTTCAACTCCTTAAGCTCCTTAGGGGCCATACGATAGGGATTCATGGATACAGGTGCAGACCCCGGATAAGTCTCAATCTCAAACTCAACATCCCTATCCGGAGGTAACCCGGGCAACTCTTTGGGGAAAGACATCAGGAAATTCGCTGACAGTCCGAATTTCTTCAATCTTGGATAGAGAACCCTTCGTATTCATGAGACAAGCGATGAAGGTCTCGTATCCTTTCCGAATCAATCTGTCGACAGTCAATGCAGATACTACATTAGATAGATAACCTCGACGTTCACCGATTAGAACCACTGACTGACCATCATAAGTCTTTAAGGTTGCTCTTTTCAATTCACAATCAAGGTTAACCTGGTTCTCGGTAAACCAATCCATACCCAAGATTAGATCGAACTCCTCCATTG
The DNA here is from genome assembly GCA_030270665.1 of Hibiscus trionum. Lineage (NCBI taxonomy): Eukaryota > Viridiplantae > Streptophyta > Magnoliopsida > Malvales > Malvaceae > Hibiscus > Hibiscus trionum. Next base: position 2,049,960 of record BSYR01000050.1, read on the forward strand.
GAAGCTCCATAAGATCAACCAGAAAGATTTCCCCTTGAACCTCAAGAGGACAATGCCTAAACACCTTATCTAAGGTCACTGACTGTCCCATTGGGCTCATAACTGTAACAACATTCTCTGTGGCTTCTATCAGAAATGGAAGGTCTCGCGAAACAGATCTTGAAATGTAGGAGTGGGTAGAACCATTATCGAGCAATGCAAAGTATGGAACAAAGAAGATGGTAAATGCACCTACTATAACATCCGGCTCATCTCCATCATCACGTCGCCTGGTAGCATATACAAGTGCTGGCTGCCCAACCTCAAATAAAACTAGTCCTCCACTCTGATAGGACCGTGCTCTAGAGTCTGTCCTAGCAGCAGATGCATAAGGTCTACTCTGACTACGACCCCTGGCCGGAGTCTGTACGGAAGTCTGTGAGCGTGCAGGGGTCTGGGAGGATGCCCGAGGTGCAAAAGATAGAACATGGCAATTCTTTAGAAAATGGTCTCCGGACCCACATCGAAAACATGTACGGGTCTTCCTTCTACACTTGCCCCCATGTCGCTTGTCACAGTGCACATAAAGGGGTACACGAGTGAAACCAGACGAATCACCTCTACTACCAGCCGGAGTCGAAGAAGCATTAGGCCTAGATCCAAAATTACCTCTCTGATGACCAGAAGTGTGATTCCTCTTACCAGGACGCGAGGAAGGCTCATGATTAGGAGGCCTCGTAGACCGCTCTCGGTCAACTCTACCTCTACCAGTGGCTGCTAGCTCAACTTCTTCCAGGTCTTTACCTTTCTCAACTAAAGTATCGAAGTCCTTATCCAGATGATAAACAACATGTACACATAGATCATATCTCAGCCCCATCACAAATTTACGACATTTTTCCCTCTTGGTAGGCACTAAACTAGCCCCAAATCTGAGCAAGCCCAAGAATTCTGTCTCATATTCGGATACAAACATATCTCCTTGAGTCAAGGTCCTGAATCGTTCTTGCATCTGTCTCATGTAGCGCTCACCAACAAAGCGGCTCTTGAAGCGCTCCTTGAAAAAGTCCCAAGTCAAACAGGCCGCAGGAACACTACTAACCACAGATTCCTACCAAGTACAAGCATTCCCATACAACATAAAGACGGCTCCCAAATATCTCTTGGGCGACTCAAGACCGAAAGAATCCATACGCCTCTCTAGATCGTGGAGCCATTCCTCTGCCTCGGTCGGGGCTCCACTAGTAGGGCCATCAAAAGTTCTCGCCCTATTCGTGATCAAAGTCTAAGAGATGGGAACCTCAGGGACAATACTAGCTGCTCTAACCGCACCAATAATCAACTGCAGAAACTGGCTACTAAGGGCTTCGTCAGTAACAGATGTCGGAGGCTCAAAAGAAGACGATGCTCCTCTAACCGGAGTAGACACATCTATCCATAGGCAGACTGAGGAGCAGTCACTACAGTAGGGCCAGATGGTACAGAAGTTGAAGTAGGTGGCTCAACCACCGGATCATTCATAGCGTCAGCAAACTGGACAGGTCTACCGTGTCTCCGAATAGGTCGACGTCGTCTTACAGCACTCATAGCAGAGGATCTCTACAAGGAATAAGCTTAGGATCAGTTCATAGCAATGGAGAATCGAACACAATTAAGCAGACAAAATTGGGTGACTTAGCTCATTTCGAAACACCTTTTTGTAAAACTTTTCAAACATTGCGTAAAATGGACTCATACACAGTCCGAGGTTTGTAAAACCAAAAGCTCTGATACCACTAAATGTAACAACCCGAACCCGCTTATGCGTTTAACCTAACTCCAGGCGGTCACAACCTATAATCAAACTTCCTGTCATAACCTATAATCAAATTAGGGATTTTGATTGATCTGAAATTGGGGGATTTTTTTTAGGACCGAACTCAACCACCGAACCAAACCGGCCAGTGTGCTAAACCAGGCTGAACCAGACCTTTTGTGACAAGCCGGATGACGTCAATGTTGCGTGTAAATAAGACTATCGCAAATAGTACAAGTGTACACGACACAAGTAGTAAAGTGATACTTGTAACCACCCGGACCCGCTTATGCGTTTAACCTAACTCCAGGCGGTCACAACCTATAATCAAACTTCCTGTGAAATATCTCAGTCAAAATATTAAAACTGACATAGTCCCCCCCTTTGGGAGAATTACGAACCATACCATAAAACCTGTTAACGAATACATATCAATACTAGTCTCAGAACGATTATAAAATCTATCAATATTGCTTTCAAATCCATACCAAACGTAGTAAGTAATAGTTTAGTATCATGTGATTACAAAATAGGTGATATGAAAGCATAAAGTGTTCAGTTATAACTAAAGCCAACATCCGGCAAATCCAAAAGATAAGTCGTATCAAAATATAGGCATAAGTCACCCAAATACAGACAGTTTGGAAGATAAGAACATTACAACAGTCTAAAGCTAAATGTGACGATCATCCAGTTGCCGGGTCCAAAAGGGTAGCCTATCACGTGTATCTGAAAGAGGAGAAGAGGGGGCATGAGCTAGGGAGCTCAGTGTGTTCCAATAAGTGCCGATCAAACAAGCAATAAATACATATCAATTATATCATAAGAATACATAACAAATCAATGCAAATGCTCGAGTGCATGTAAGGGTTTACTAGTGACTACCCTGCAACCTTACACCAAATGCAGTCCCCAAGAACTACATCCATAGGGACTTACCCTAGGCCCGATGGGCATAGGTGCCACCTAAGGGGCTGTCTTAGGTTCATAAGGATTTAGCTGTGCTAAAGCATCGGCACCTACTCAAGGGGAGACCTTGAGTCCATAAGGATTTGCAGAAACTTCGTAACATAAGCCAACAGTATACCCCAGATAATAATCGGTGTTCAGATTCCAGACATGAGTAACAGAATACATGTGACAGACATATTCTATTCAGAGTATCAGAAACGGAAGATTCATGCTTTTGACAGATAAATGGGCATACCATTGAGCAAAGCAGACATTTTCATCATTCATCATGCAAACAGATTGTACCACCATAGGTCAAGCTAACATATCATACTATCAAGTTCATCAGACAGTCAGGCAATACCATCACAGATCAAGCAATCACATAACAAGTATACAGATTGAGCAGACATACATCAGGTAGGCAGAGAATGTCATCATATATCCAATTCATCATTTCATCTCAATTTCTAACATAGGGATGCAATCTCAATAACAATTGAAATATTCATCAAACATAATATTATTCATGATTAAATCATTATACAATCCATTCAACAGAATATAGCACACATGGAACACACCTCAAAAGCTGGTCAGAGAGGGGTCTAACGGACACATGCCTCGGTACTCTCGGATACAGGGTCAGATCCTAGATCAAGAAAGAGTAATGGTCATAATGTGAAATAAGAGTTAAACTTGTTCTTATACACATAGTTCGAATTCCTACTAATATTCACTGAAGCGTGAGGGTGAGCGGGTCGAGAGGAGCTAGGCTGTGCTAGAGAGTGGTCACACGAGTCTCGAGTACCTTTACACAATTAATACACTATTTTAGTCACTTATTCGTTTTACTATTATCTGAATTAAATAATTAAGTACATATGCATGGTTTGGGTTTAAGGTCAGATTCGGGGGTCTTAGGGTCAGAATTTCGCAAAACGGGCTTCAAAATCGGACTCAGGACGTCGAAAAACATAAAATATGGCTTTTTCAGAAATTTTGACTTTTTGGTCAAAGTCAACGCTGACGTCAGCAGGTCAAGGTCAACGGGGGTCAGCTCAACGCTGACGTCAGCAACCAACAGAGGTTATCGGCACATGTTCAACCGAAAAACAAAGCCAACAGAGTTTATCGGCACATGTTCAACCGAAAACTCACCGGAGAGCTTATCGGCATTTGTTCAACCGAAAAACAAAGCCCAAAAATTACACGATGCATTCAAGCTGAAAACATATCGATTTTAGGCCAGAATATGAACGAATTTACCCTAAAATGGCTTCAAACGACCGGAATACCGCAAGTCCGTCCAAGGCTCTCCCGACGGCAGACGAACGGCTAACCAGGTGGGTTTTGTCCGGGCTGACGAGCGGAGCCGAGAACCGACGGCTGTTTCTCGAACGGACAGCGAGGATGGCCAGAAAAACTCAGAATATCGAAGGGCGGTTTGGTTTCGTGGACGTCCGATCTAGAAAAATAGGGCCGATGGATGCGTAACCGCGCGAGTGGGTGGCGACAGCAGGTTCGGGGTAGGACGACTACTCTCCCGACAGTTGCGGTGTCGCACACGGAGCGGCGGTGCGGCTTCCGTGAATTCGTCGGAAAATAAGGAGGGGAAGGTTCGAGAGACACAGAGAGAAGCCTTGGGATTCGAATCTAATTAATGTGGGTAGATGAGGGGTTTTCAGAATTTTATTTAATTCCACTCGGAATTCTCAACTCTCTAAAACATAAGGGAGAATTGGTGGCTTAAACACCAAAAGCTGTCTAGCTCAACTGGTTGGATTACCAGCCACTCAACCAAGGGGTCATGGGTTTGAATCCCACCATCCCTACTTGGTCTTATATATATATATATTTTTTTGAGTGTTACAACTCTCCCCTCCTTAAAAGAAATTTCGTCCTCGAAATTTACCTGAATCAAACAGATGTGGAAACTGCTTTCTCATATCCTTCGATCTCCCAAGTAGCCTCACTAGGACTCTGATTTCTCCATTGTACCTTTACCATAGGAATGCGTCGGTTCCTCAGAACTCTCTCATCAAAATCTAAGAACTGAATTGGTTTCTACTCATAGGACAAGTCTGACCTCAACTCTACATCCTAAACCTGAATGACATGACTCGGATCTGAATGGTATTGCCTCAACATGGACACATGAAAAACATTATGGATACGACTAAGCTGAGGAGGTAACTCAAGCTGATAGGCAACTGGCCCAACTCTCTTCACGATACGGTACGACCCAATAAATCTCGGACTCAGCTTACCCTTGCGCCCAAATCTCAAAACTTTCTTCCATGGAGATACTTTCAAAAAGACTTGATCACCGGCCTCAAACTTAATATCCTTTCTTCTCCGATCAGCATAAGATTTCTGTCTGTCAGAGGCCTCTTTCAGACGATCACGGATTAACCTGACAGTCTCTTCAATCTCTTGGATCAACTCCGAACCCAAAGTCTTCTTATCATACAGCTCGGTCCAACAGATAGGAGTTCGGCAATTACAACCATACAGAGCTTCATAAGGGGCCATGCGAATACTAGCTTGATAGATGTTATTATAAGCAAACTCGGCCAAGGGTAAGAAATCTTCCCAACTACCGTGGAAGTCGATAACGGATCCCCTCAACATATCCTCCAGAATCTGAATTACTCTCTCAGACTGACCATCAGTCTGAGGATGGAAGGATGTACTGAAATTCAAACGCGTATCCAAAGCATTATACAAGGCGACCAGAAATGAGAAGTGAACCTCGGATCTCGATCAGATATGATAGATAAGGGTACCTGATGCAATCTGACAATCTTTGAGATATACAGCCTGGCCAGCTTCTCCAGAGAATAAGTAACTCGTACAGGAATAAAGTGAGCTGACTTGGTGAGTCGATCAACAATAACCTAGACAGAATCCTTTTTAGAAGGAGTCAGAGGCAACCCGGTAACGAAATCCATCGTGATACGCTCCCATTTCCACTCAGGAATCTTAATGGGTTGTAATAAACCAGAAGGATACTGGTGTTCCGCTTTGACTTGCTGACAAGTCATACATTTCGATACATAATCTGATATGTCCTTCTTCATACCCTCCCAACGGTACATTTGCTTAAGATTCTGGTACATCTTGTCTCCACCAGAATGCATAGCATAAGGGCTGCAATGAGCCTCACTAAGTATGGCTCGCTTCAGTTCGGCATCATCGGGGACACAATAACGGCCCTTGAAGCACAGGACGCCATCTTGATCGAAGGCATAAACATATGTGGATCCCTGCTCAACATGCTGCATGACTGGAAGTAAGGAACTATCTAAGAGTTGCTTAGCCTTAATCTTTCCGGCCAAAGTTGGTTTAACTTGCAACTCCGCTAGCAAACTGCCATCACTATAAATACTCATCCTGGCAAACAGGGATCTCAGGTCGGATATGGTCTTACGACTCAAGGCATCGACAACAACATTGGATTTTCCCAGGTGGTACTCAATCACGCAATCATAGTCCTTTAGAAGCTTAACCCAACGACGTTGCCTCATATTTAAATCCCTCTGAGTGAGGATATACTTCAAGCTCTTGTGATCAGTAAAGATATAGCACTTCTCTCCGTAGAGATAGTGCCTCCAGATTTTTAGAGCAAAGACCACCGCAGCTAACTCGAGGTCATGGGTCGGATAGTTACACTCATGTGGTCGTAACTGACGTGATGCATAAGCGATAACCTTCCTATCCTGCATCAGTACACAACCAAGCCCGGAGTGTGAGGCATCACTATACACTGAGAAGTCCTTCCCAGACTCGGGTTGTGAAAGAACCGGGGCTTGAGTCAAAACTAGCTTGCTGGGCATCAGACCAAGCAAAAGGAACATTCTTCCTCAAAAGCTTCGTCAAAGGGGAAATAATGATGGAGAAACCCTCGACAAAGTGGCGGTAGTAACCAGCTAAACCCAAAAAGCTACGGATCTCAAAAACATTCTTGGGTTGCTTCCAACTAGTGATAGCCTCGATCTTACTAGGATCAACCTGGATACCTCGAGCCGATACAACATGTCCCAGAAATGTCACTTCTCTGAGCCAAAATTCACACTTGCTCAGCTTAGCATATAGACGATGCTCTCTCAAGGTTTGTAGAAAAATCTTCAAATGCTCAATATGCTCATATTCCATCCGAGAATAAACCAAGATATCATCAATAAATACCACAACAAACTGGTCTATATAAGGTCGAAACACACGGTTCATCATGTCTATGAAGGCAGTTGGTGCATTGGTAAGACCAAAAGGCATCACAAGAAACTCATAGTGTCCATATCTAGTGCGGATAGCCGTCTTTGCAACATCAGATCCCTTTATCTTCAGTTGATAGTATCCAGACCGAAGATCAATCTTTGAGAAAACTGTGGCTCCCCGAAATTGATCAAACAAATCGTCGATCCTGGGTAACAGGTATTTGTTCTTAACTGTCAGTTTGTTCAACTACCGATAATCAATGCATAATCGGAGTGAACCATCTTTCTTCTTGACGAAAAGGACTGGAGCTCCCCAAGGTGAAGAGCTAGGTCGAATGAAACCTTGATCAAGCAGCTCTTGCAACTGAATTTTCAACTCCTTAAGCTCCTTAGGGGCCATACGATAGGGATTCATGGATACAGGTGCAGACCCCGGATAAGTCTCAATCTCAAACTCAACATCCCTATCCGGAGGTAACCCGGGCAACTCTTCGGGGAAAGACATCAGGAAATTCGTTGACAATGCGAATTTCTTCAATCTTGGATAGAGAACCCTTCGTATTCAGGAGACAAGCGATGAAGGTCTCGTATCCTTTCCGAATCATTCTGTTGACAGTCAATGCAGATACTACATTAGACAGATAACCTCGACGTTCACCGATTAGAACCACTGACTGACTATCAGAAGTCTTTAAGGTTGCTCTTTTCAATTCACAATCAAGGTTAACCCGGTTCTCGGTCAACCAATCTATACCCAAGATCAGATCGAACTCCTCCATTGGAAGCTCCATAAGATCAACCAGAAAGATTTCCCCTTGAACCTCAAGAGGACAACGCCTAAACACTTTGTCTAAGGTCACTGACTGGCCCATTGGGCTCATAACTGTAACAACATTCTCTGTGGCTTCTATCAGAAATGGAAGGTCTCGCAAAACAGATCTTGAAATGTAGGAGTGGGTGGAACCATTATCGAGCAATGCAAAGTATGGAACAAAGAAGATGGTAAATGCACCTACTATAACATCCGGCTCATCTCTATCATCACGTCGCCTGGTAGCATATACAAGTGCTGGCTGCCCAGCCTCGAACAAAAATGGTCCCCCACTCTGATAGGACCGTGCTCTAGAGTCTGTCCTAGCAGTAGATGCAGAAGGTCTACTCTGACTACGACCCCTGGCCGGAGTCTGTACGGAAGTCTGTAAGCGTGCAGGGGTCTGGGAGGATGCTCGAGGTGCAGAAGATAGAACATGGCAATTCTTCAGAAAATGGTCTCCGGACCCATATCGAAAACATGTACCAGACTTCCTTCTACACTTGCCCCAATGTCGCTTGTCACAGTGCACACAAAGGGGTACAGGGGTGAAACCAGACGAATCACCTCTACTACCAGCCGGAGTCGAAGAAGCATCAGGCCTGGATCCAAAATTACCTCTCTGATGACTAGAAGTGCAATTCCTCTTACCAGGACGCGAGGAAGGCTCAGGATTAGGAGGCCTCTTAGACCTCTCTCGGTCAACTCTACCTCCACCAGTGGCTGCTAGCTCAACTTCTTCCAGGTCTTTAGCTTTCTCAACTAAAGTATCGAAGTCCTTATCCAGATGACCAACAACATGTACACATAGCTCATATCTAAGCCCCATCACAAATTTACGACATTTTCCCTATTGGTAGGCACTAAACTAGCCCCAAATCTGAGCAAGCCCAATAATTATGTCTCATACTCGGATACAAACATATCTCCCTGAGTCAAGGTTCAGAATCGTTCTTGCATCTGTCTCATGTAGCGTTCACCAACAAAGTGGCTCTTGAAGCGCTCCTTGAAAATGTCCCAAGTCAAACGGGCCGTAGGAACACTACTAACCACAGATTCCCACCAAGTACGAACATTCCCATACAACATAGAGACGGCTCCCAAATATCTCTTAGGTGACTCAAAACCTAAAGAATCCATACGCCTCTCTAGATCGTGGAGCCATTCCTCTGCCTCGGTCGGGGCTCCACTAGTAGGGCCATCAAAAGTTCTCGCCCTATTCGTGATCAAAGTCTGAGAGATGGGAACCTCAGGGACAATACCAACTGCTCTAACCGCACCAGTAATCAACTGCAGAAACTGCCTACTAAGGGGTTCGTCAGTAACAAAAGTGGGAGGCTCAAAAGAAGACGGTGCTCCTCTAACCAGAGTAGACACATCTATCCAGAGCCAGACTGAGGAGCAGTCACTACAGTAGGGCCAGATGGTACGAAAGGCTCGTTAGGACCAGGGACAGGAGTTGAAGTAGGTGGCTCAACCACCGGATCATTCATAGCGTCGGCAAACCGGACAGGTCTACCGTGTCTCTGAATAGGTCGACGTCCTCTTACAGCACTCATAGCAGAGGATCTCTACAAGGAATAAGCTTAGGTTCAGTTCATAGCAATGGAGAATCGAACAAAATTAAGCAGACAAAATTGGGTGACTTAGCTCATTTCGAAACACCTTTTTGTAAAACTTTTCAAACATTACGTAAAATGGACTCATACACAGTCCGAGGTTTGTAAAACCAAAAGCTCTGATACCACTACATGTAACCACTCGGACCCGCTTATGCATTTAACCTAACTCCAGGCGGTCACAACCTATAATCAAACTTCTTGTGAAATATCTCAGTCAAAATATTAAAACTGACATAGTTCCCCCCCCCTTCGGGAGATTTACGAACCATACCATAAAACCTGTTACGAATACATATCAATACTATTCTCAGAACGATTATAAAATCTATCAGTATTGCTTTGAAATCCATCCCAAACGTAGTAAGTAATAGTTTAGTATCATGTGATTACAAAATAGGTGATATGAAAGCATAAAGTGTTCAGTTATAACTAAAGCCAACATCCGACAAAACCAAAAGATAAGTCGTATCAAAATATAGGCATAAGTCACCCAAATACAGACAGTTTTGAAGATAAGAACATTACAACAGTCTAAAGCTAAATGTGTCGATCCTTCAGTTGCCGGGTCCAAAAGGGTAGCATATCACATGTATCTGAAAGAGGAGAAGAAGGGGGCATGATCTAGGGAGCTCAGTGTGTTCCAATAAGTGCATATCAAACAAGCAATAAATACATATCAATCATATCATAAGAATACATAACATATCAATACAAATGCTCGAGTGCATGCAAGGGTTTACTAGTGACTACCCTCCAACCTTACACCAAATACAGTCCCCCAGAACTACATCCATAGGGACTTACCCTAGGCCCGATGGTCATAGGTGCCTCCTAAGGGGTTGCCTTAGGTCCATAAGGATTTACCCGTGCTAAAGCATCGGCACCTACTCAAGGGGAGACCTTGAGTTCATAAGGATTTACCAGATGGATCAGGGCTGCACCTGCAGAAACTTCATAACATAACCCAACAGTATAGCCCAGATAATAATCGGTGTTCAGATTCCAGACATGAGTAACAGAATACATGTGACAAATATATTCTATTCAGAGTATCAGAAACGAAAGATTCATGCTTTTGACAGATAAATGGGCATACCATTGAGCAGAGTAGACATTTTCATCATTCATCATGCAAACAGATTGTACCATCATAGGTCAAGCTAACAGATCATACTATCAAGTTCATCAGACAGTCAGGCAATACCATCACAGATCAAGCAATCACATAACAAGTATACAGATTGATCAGACATACATCAGATAGGCAGAGAATGTCATCATATATTCAAATCATCATTTCATCTCATTTTCTAACATAGTGATGCAATCTCAATAACAATTGAAATATTCATCAAACATAATATTATTCAGGATTAAATCATTATACAATCCATTCAACAGAATATAGCACACATGGAACACACCTCAAAAGCTGGTCGGAGAGGGGTCTAACGGACACCTGCCTCGGTACGCTCGGATACAGGGTCAGATCCTAGATCAAGAAAGAGTAATGGTCATAATGTGAAATAAGAGTTAAACTTGTTCTTATACACAGAGTTAGAATTCCTACTGATATTCACTGAAGCGTGAGGGTGAGCGGGTCTAGAAGAGCTAGGCTGAGCTGGAGAGTGGTCACACGAGTCTCGAGTACCTTTACACAATTAATACACTATTTTAGTCACTTATTCGTTTTACTATTATTTGAATTAAATAATTAAGTGCATATGCATGATTTGGGTTTAAGGTCAGATTCGGGGGTCTTAGGGTTGGCATTTCGCAAAACGGGCTTCAAAATCGAACTCAGGATGTTGAAAAACATAAAATAGTGCTTTTTCGAAAATTTTGACTTTTTAGTCAAAGTCAACGATGACGTCAGCAGGTCAAGGTCTACGGGGGTCAGGTTAACGCTGAATTCAGCAGCCAACAGGGGTCAACTGAGTTGACTCAGACACAGGTCAGTTCGGGTTGAACCGGTTCGGTTCGGGCTAAATGGGTCGGCCGATTCAGACCGGTTCACTTACCCAAACTTAAACTATCGTTGGACGACCACCGGAAAACTCACCGGAGAGCTTATCGGCACCTGTTCAACCGAAAAACAAAGCCCAAAAATTACACGATGCATTCAAGCTGAAAACATATCGATTTTAGGCCGGAATATGAACGGATTTACCCTAAAATGGTTTCGAACGACCGGAATCATGCAAGTCCGACCAAGGCTCTCCCGGCGGCAGACAGACGACTAACCAGGTGGGTTTTTTCTGGGCTGATGAGCGGAGCCGAGAACCGACGGTCATTCCTCGAACGGACAACGAGGATGGCCAGAAAAATTCAGAATATCGAAGGGCGATTTGGTTTCACGGACGTCCGATCTGGAAAAATAGGGCCGATGGCTGCGTAACCGCGTGAGTGGGTGGTGGCAGCAGGTTCAGGGTGGGACAGCGACTCTCCCGACAGTGGCGATGTCGCACACGGAGCGGCGGTGCGGCAGCCATGAATTCGCCGGAAAATAGGGAGGGGGAAGGTTCGAGAGAGAAGCCTTAAGATTCGAATCTAATTAATGTGGGTAGTTGAGGGGTTTTCAGAATTTTATTTAATTCCACTCGGAATTCTCAACTCTCTAAAACATAAGGGAGAATTGGTGGCATAAACACCAAGAGTTGTCTAGCTCAATTGGTTGGGTTACTAGCCACTCAACCAAGGGGTCATGGGTTTGAATCCCACCATCCCCACTTGGTCTTATATATATAAATATTTTTTTAGTGTTACAATACTAGAGTATCGGATATCATCTCCACAGGGACTGGAAATAACTCTATCCTTAAATTGTTGCACAAAATAGATCAGTATTGATTTGCTTAGTAGTGTAAGTGTTGCATTGTTCAGAGGAACTTCTGTTGTTCTATCGTCGTACATGTCGCGGCAGCGATCAACAACTTCGTACTTCAAGTTTGGCAAGAATCCCTGTTATGACTTGTCCTATCCCTAGGCCCAAGTTCTGTTGATGAACACGTCTTGGAGGATACCTCCCGGCATGAATCAAAGGGTGAACACCAATGTTTGTGAATTCTTCTTTAGCCACTTAACCTTGTGCTTATCCCTAAGCCAAGATGGTTTAACCATAAACTAGAAAACACGTATTTACTCCTTTCAAATGCTTAACTCTCCCGATATCAAGCAAATGGATAACCTCACAATGCTCTCCCGATGCTCTTATGAGATGTTGAAAACCAGAGTAAATAAACTTGAAGTTTTATTACTTGAACAGAAAAATCATAAGAACAATACAATCCTTGCAACTGCTTTACAAGATCAACCCTTAGCCCTAGGGGAAGTTTTAGAACATGATGGAGAGAGAGAAACGACTAGGGTTTTGGGGGAAGAGGGCTAGGATCTAGATATCATTTCCTAGGTCGAATTACATGCCTTTATATAGGCCTTGGGTCAAAGTTTTCTAATATGGCAAGAATACAAGTTTAAATTAAAGTACAACTCTATTAAAGACTAAATCTTCTGAGTAAATGTCTTTAATTCGTCTTCTTTTCTTGCTTTGACTTTCTTCATTGAACTTTGGACCCGACCTTCCTTCTGCTTCAGGGCTCAGAAAAATATGGGAGTGATCCATGACAGACCGACTCAAAATTCTCTATCTGTCGAGCTCCACTTCACTTTTCCACCTCAGTGTCCTACTGTCGTCATTGCTGCCACGGCAGATGTCACAACAGACAGTGCTCTATGTCCTTCCTTCTCCTTCCTTGTGTAAGTGTGTGCAGGTTTTGTGAACAAATACGTGCCTAGACTCTTTTAGCAAATAGAATAGTTATGCTACTCACTTGATTTTTATGCCAAACTATTTTTTTTTCTTGGAGGTAATTCTTAGGCTCTTTTAGTTTTTTCGAATTTAGACTCAAGTTTTTCTTATTTTGTTTTTACTAGAGCCTGTTTTGGGCACCTCTAGCTATCTTCCTAGAGCCGGTGTTGGGAACCTCTAAGGGCAACTGAGTCTAAGTTTTTCTCTTCTTTTATTCTTTTCCTAGAGCCAGTGTTAGGCACCTCTAGGGGCAACTCAAGTGATTAAGCTTTTCTACTCTAGTTCACTAACAGTGGTCTAGATAGCATATAAGTCACAAAAGTGTTTTTGAAGTTCAGAACTATAACAAGGCTCTAAATAATTCCTAAAACATCCTAGAGGCACTGTCATGAAAGAGATTGTCGCGACAGGTAACTGAAGTTCAGAGACTTAAGCCAAATTATTATTATTATTATTCTTATTATTATTATTATTATTATTATTATTATTATTATTATTATTATTATTATTATTATTTCACAAAATAACTAAGATTAGACACAAATTAAAGACAAACAAAAAAGTTCATTTAAATAACAGAGGACTGCCTACCCCAAACTCAAGGGTTGCATTGTCCTTAATGCATGACAACAAAATAAAATAAAAACAAGAAAAAGGAAACATCACAAATAGATAAGATAAACAGCAGAGACAGCAAACATAATAGGAAAGAACTTAAGTTGATGAGTTGTCGTCGCTGCTGCTGCTGATGCGGAGCTGTCGGCGGGCAGTTAACAGAGACTGGCTTGGGGCTGGGAGATGGTGAGGCTACCTTCTTTTTGGCCTCTCGAGGTGGCTGGACTCGGGTAGGTGAGATCTTTGGAGCCTTGTCCAGGACCTCGAGTTCGTCGTCACTGTTGCTGCTGCTGCTGTCGTTCGATCTGTCGTGATAGGGTCCCTCAATAGTTTCATTCAGCTTCTTCTTCTTCATTGGAGAGAAGTCTTTGTCTATTTTCCGGACGAAAGATGGCTCCGAGTCAAAGTCATCCCGCCAGACCGAAGATGAGGAGAAACCTTCAAAGAATTTCGGATCGATCTCCGGTAGTGGCTCCTTCCATTTTTCTCCTCGGGGAGCGGCAGATCGCCTGTCGCCATCTCTGGTCGTGGCAGGTGGTGTGGTAGAAACAACATTTGGCGTGGGCGTTCTAGGGCTGGCAGCAGGTGTGGGGGTGGCAAAAAGATTTTCTGGGAAAGAGGGAAACTGCACGTTGGGATAATTTAAATTAACTTTAATGAATTTTACCGTGGCAGTAGTGAAATCCCTCATAAATCCCATGAAGCCCAGCTGTCGTTCCTCCATGTTCTTCAGCATGTGCAGGATTTGGTTGGAGGTATCTATCGGCTGTGCGGCCTCGGTCTGCTTCGGCTATGCCGCGACAGGCTCTGTGGAGTCAGGCTATGATGTTGGTTCTGTCGTGGCAGATGGATCCACATAGGCCAAGGGGGTTGCTGGCTTCAGCTCCATAAGGTTGTATATGTTCTGTTGCGTCCATCCCTTGCCTTGGACTCTGATGTCTTCATCGATCTCCAGTACATTGTTGGCTCGGCAGAGTGTGGTGATCAAGTAGGGGGAGAAAAGGGGGCCCATTGGTCTAAGTGCACACTCGAAAATGCTGTCACGGATATATTTACCAACGTTGATTTGCCACTCGTTGATGATTGAATGCACGAGGGCAAGTCTCTGTCGGTCTACCGTTGTGTTGTGCGATGTTGGCATAAGGTGTTTCTTCACGAAATGATTCCAAAGTTTGGCGGTTGGTGTGAGTTGGGTCATTCACACCGTCCATCTGTACTTGGGATCGTCGTTCCATTGGGTGCCTGCTTCTGTCAAGTCTGCCATGATGCCATCGTAGTCTGTCGGCGACAGACTATTGACAAATCTTCTATGTGCATCTTCCTTTTTGCTCACATAGAGGTCGTAAAGAGTGTTTATGTAGGCTGCCTCAAGAGAAATTTCCTTGCCCCTAACGATCATTGTCGTGGCATCTTTAGATGAGATGGCTGCATAGAACTCGCGAACTAATATGACGTTCATCTCCTCCGGCTGGACATCAAACATCTGCCACCTTAGCGCTATGATTTTCTTGGAAATGAATGGTTCGAGCCCTAGATCCCCCGTTTTCGTAGTGTAGGTGAAGCCTCTCTCCTCTCACATCTCTCATTTTTGGAAGGAGTCAGAGTATCTCTTCTCTGAATCTGCCGTTGAGAATCGTCTGGGGATTCTATTGTGGCTGGGCGTAGAGGCTGTCGTGGCAGAGGTGGAGGCAGCACTCATTCAGGTTGATCGAGTAGGCATTGCAAGGAAACAGTGGAAAATGAAAGAAAATTTCTAAGAGCTAAAATTCTTGAGAGCAAAGTAAAGAGAAAGAGAATGAGGTGAAAATGAAATGGAAGTAGAGGTTTATATAGAACGAGATTTTCTACCCGTTGGAACTATAACGGGTGGCGCGAATAACGGGACCAGCTGTCACACGGTTTCTTAACGCGTCTGTTACACGTTTTCGTGTCTGCTGCGCGTCTATTACGCGTTTCCGTGTCTGTCGCAACAGCTCTGTGACATGCTATATTTTCCGCGTCTACCGCGACAGCTGGTAACAGGCTGTCACGATAGGTTTGTTCCACTGGGCTTTTATGGGCTATTGTGAATGTGGTGGGCTGGTTCATTCCTCCTCTTTGCTTTGCTTCCTTTATTTACCTGAAAACTAAAATAAACAATAAATTAAAATCTTATTTCCTAAAAATAAATAAATAAATAAACTAAAGAAAATAAAATAAAATAAAACTAAGTTAAATTAGGGATGCCTTGAGGGGCATCTCCTAAAGTAACTACTTCCTGCATCCTTGGGGCTTCAGTCCCCTGATAGTGCTTTAGCCTTTGTCCATTGACTTTGAATTGGTGCCCATCCTTGATTGATCTGATTGTAATGACACCATGGGGAAAAACTTGGACTACATGGAAAGGGCCAGACCACCTAGATTTAAGCATTCCTGGGAAGAGCTTCAACCTAGAGTTAAACAACAACACCTTCTGCCCTGGGCAGAACTGTCGTGGAAGTAGTTTTCTGTCGTGCCACTTCTTTGTTTTGTCGTTGTAGATTTTGGCGTTGTCATAGGCCATGGCTCGAATTTCTTCAATTTCATTCAAGTCTAGTAGCCTTTTCTGCC
The DNA here is from genome assembly GCA_030270665.1 of Hibiscus trionum. Classification (NCBI taxonomy): domain Eukaryota; kingdom Viridiplantae; phylum Streptophyta; class Magnoliopsida; order Malvales; family Malvaceae; genus Hibiscus; species Hibiscus trionum. The sequence goes on from BSYR01000050.1 coordinate 2,066,350, forward strand.
ATGTCTTGTCCCAGTCCATGTTAACTGTCTTGATAGCCCAATATGCTTTATGTTCTATCTCGACAGGTAAATGGCAAGTTTTTCCGTAAATGAGGCGGTAGGGTGACATTCCCAATGGCATTTTAAATGCAGTCCTGTAGGCCCAGAGTGCATCATTTAGGTGAAGAGACCAGTCCTTTCGAGTTGGTTTTACCATCTTCTCTAGGATGTTCTTCACTTCTCTATTTGAGATTTCGGCCTGCTCATTGGTTTGAGGGTGATATGTTGTTGCAATTCAGTGCTTTACTCCATATTTCTTTAGTGCACTAGCAATTACCCTGTTGTCAAAGTGCCTACCCTCGTCACTAATGATCGCCCTTGGGATGCCAAACCTTGAGAAGATATGCTTGTGGAGAAATCTTTGCACGGTCTTGGCATCGTTCTTTTGAGTGGAGATAGCTTCTACCCACTTAGACACATAGTCTACTATCAGCAGGATGTATAGATTTCCCCATGAGGCCAGGAATGGTCCCATGAAGTCGATTCCCCAAACATCAAAACTTTCAACCTCAAGAATGTTCTGCAGTGGCATCTCATGCCTTCTAGATATGTTTCCAGTCCTTTGGCATTTATCACAGCTCTTGTAAAAAGCTTGTGCATCCTTGAATAGTGTAGGCCAATAGAACCCAGATTGCAGAACCTTGGTAGCAGTTTTATTTCCTCCCAAGTGTCCTTCATAAGGGGCAACATGGCAGTGGTGAAGCACTTCTTTTTGTTCCTCCTGTGGTATGCATCTCCTGATGATCTGATCTACACAGTGCTTAAAGAGAAAGAGGTTCGTCCCAATAATAATGTTTTGCATCATTTTGGAACCTCTTCCTAGCTTGATAATTAAGTTTATGAGGTAATAACCCACTTACAATGTAATTGACAATGTCAAATTACCAAGGGGTTTCAGGAAGCTTACTTGCCGCCATGGTTGTCGCGACATTGATGGTAGCAGTAAATAACTGCTCGTCTAGGAAAGTTTCCAGTATGTTGGTCTTGTCTTTCTCTTGATTCTTTCCCATCTCCAGTCTTGACAAGTGATATGCTACTTGGTTTTCTGTCCCCCTTTTGTTCTTCATGTCAATGTCAAATTCTTGTAGCATCAGAATCCAACGTATCAATCTTGGCTTGGCATCTTTCTTTGTGAACAGATATTTGAGTGTTGAGTGATCTGTATGGACCACCACTTTTGTTCCAAGTATATATGGTCGGAACTTGTCAATTGCAAACACCACTGCGAGTAACTCCGTCTCTGTTGTGGTGTAATTTATCTGGGCATCATGTAGAGTTTTGCTGGCATAGTAGATCACATGGAAGAGTTTCTCCTTCCTCTGCCCTAGTGTTGCCCCGACGGCATAATCACTGGCGTCACACATTATCTCGAATGATAGGCTCCAGTCTGGTGGTTGCACTATTGGGGTTGTTACCAGTTTTTCCTTCAGTATCCTGAATGCTTTAGTACATTCACTGTTAAAGTCAAAGGCACGATTCTGTTCCAACAGGAGACACATGGGTTTAGTAATTTTCGAGAAATTGGCAATGAATCTTCGATAAAACCCTGTATGCCCTAAGAAACTTCTTATTCCCTTGACTGTGGTGGGTGGCTGCCGTTTTTTAATAACTTCAATTTTGGCTCTGTCAACCTCTATGCCGCGGCAGCTGACCTTGTGTCCCAACACTAGTCCCTCATCCACCATAAAGTGGCATTTTCCCAGTTTAAAACAAGGTTTGCCTCTTCACATCTTTCAAGCACCTTCTGTAAATTGCCTAGGAAACTGTCGAAACTGTCTCCAAAGACGGAAAAGTCATCCATGAAGATCTCTAGGAAATCCTCCACCATGTCGGAGAATATTGCCATCATGCACCGTTGAAAGGTTGCTGGTGCATTGCACAGTCTAAATGGCATTCTTCGAAAGGCGTATGTGTCGTATGGGCATGTGAATGTTGTTTTCTCTTGATCCTCCGGTGCAATTGCGATCTGGTTATAACCTGAGTAACCATCAAGAAAACAATAGTAAGGCTTCCCCGCTAATCTATCTAACATTTGATCGATAAAGGGTAAGGGGAAGTGGTCCTTCCGGTTAGCCTTATTAAGCTTCCGATAGTCACCCTCCAACCGGTCACAGTCCTAGTTGGGATTAGATCGTTGTCCTTATTTGTTACCACGATTATTCCTCCCTTTTTGGGTACACATTACACCGGGCTCACCCACTTGCTATCCGAGATGGCATATATTATTCCAGCATCAAGCCACTTGATGATTTCCTTTCGTACTACCTCTCGCATAGCTTCGTTCAGTCGTCTTTGGGCATCAATCTTCGGCTTACGGTCATCCTCCATAAGGATCTTATGCATGCACAATGCCCGACTGATGCCTTGGATATCGGTAATGGTCCATCCAATCGCCTTCTTATGATGTCGTAGCATTCTGATAAGCTGTTGTTCCTGTTCCTGCATTAACTTAGAAGAGATGATTGCGGGCAACGTATCATTTGAACCAAGAAAAACATATTTAAGTTGCCCTGGCAAGGGTTTAAGATCTAAAACAGGTGGCTGTTCAATGGAAGGCTTTTGGATTACATGTTCATTCGAGGTATAATTCAAAGGCTCGAAGAACTTACCTGGACGAGTGCCTATCCAATTTACCTCCTCAGGACCTTCAGTATCAGATGCTTCATTGTCTGAGGAGTCACTGTCATCAATGCTGTCGTGACAGTCTTCAAGGTGACTACGGTGGCAATGGCCAAATTTCCTATCCTAACAGATTGATTTGATGCAGGGTTGGTCTAGGATGACTTCTGATATTGCCTTGCATTCTTCCTCTGCATCAGCTTGTTTTATTACTTGGAGAACATTGAGCTTTATTTGTTGGTCATTGACTCTCATAGTCAGTTCTCCTTTCTCTACGTCGATCACTTTTCTGCCTATGGCTAGGATGGGTCGCCCAGGATGATCGATGCATTTTTATCTGCTTCACAGTCTAAAACAAGAAAGTCAACAGGAAAAATAAACTTATCCACTCTTACCAAAATATCTTCAATATTTCCTTCCAGTTGTACGTAAGAGCGATCTACCAGTTGCAGCATGACTGTAGTGGGCCTTTCTTGTCCAATACCTAATTTCTGAAATACAGATTTGGGCATTAGATTAATGCTAGCACCAAGATCACAAAGTGCCTTACCCACAAACTTGTCACCAATTATGCATGGTATGATGAAGCTTCCAGGATCCTTCTTCTTTGGGGGTGGACACTTATGTAGGATTGCCATGCATCCTCCTGTCATCGTCACTGTTTCAAATTCCCCAAGTCTGGAACTCCTAGACATTGCATCCTTCAGAAACTTTGCATAACCAGGCATCTGCTTGATGGCTTCTAACAGCGGAATGTTGATGTGTACTTGCTTAAAGGCATCATAGATTTTCTTAAGCTTGTACTCATGTTTTTGTTTCTTTAACCACTGTGGAAAAGGGGGTGGAGGACGGTAATCTTCAAGGCGTCCTTCACATGGAAGTCAGATCTGAGGAGGCTCAAGATCTTCAGTTTCTTCTTTCTGCTCCTCTATTTCTTCTGCTGTCGTGGCAGGTGTGACGACAGTAGACTGTTTCTCTTCTTCCGGGGCAGTGTTCACGGTAGGTGTCTGTAGGGTCGGTTTCTTACTCGGTGTTTCTTTATTATCGGCCCTTGTAGTTGTTTCCCACTCCTCGTTGTAATAGCCTTGCACTGCTCATGTGTGGGTTTTCTAGTGACCTCAGTATCACTAGGGAATCCTACATTCTGCCTTGGGTTTATGAACTGTGAAACCTGGCCCATCTGTGTCTCTAAGGATTTTAGGGTAGCCTCATGGTTTTTCATTCTCATCTCTGTCTTGTCCATGAAGGATTCAGTTTTCTTGACAAAGTGATCCATGTTTGCCATATATGCTCCTATTTGAGACATGAACGTGGCCAGGGTCTGTTCCAGTATGCTCGTTGTGGCTGCCGGCTGCTGTTGTGGATGCTGCTGTGGTGACAGAATCCTAGGACCTCCTTGGTTCTGGTTATTGGACTGGAGGGTTCAGTGCGTTGTTGGGGTTACTCCAGGAAAATTTGGGGTCCTTCCTCTAGTTTGGATTGTAGTTGTTGGAGTCATAAGTTTTATTCATGTTATAGTTTTCAACATACATCCCTTCTTTCAGCTGTAAATGACACTCCTTTGTACTGTGGTTTCCGCTACAGGTTTCACATACCTCTTCGGAAGAAAATACAGCTTTAGAATCCTTTCGCTGCAGATATTCAACTATCTTAGTGAGGTATGCAATCTGAGTTTTGACCGAGTTGTCAGCTTCGTATTCCTTTACAGATATTCCTCGCCTGCCTCCTCTTCGAGCTGTAGGAAACTGCAAATCGTTCTTTGCTAACTTTTTCAACACCAGCATTGCATCGTCTGGTTCTTTATCCAGTAATAACCCATTTGCTGCTGAATCTATCCTCATTCGAGTGTATGCATTGGCAGCATTGTAGAATTTGACAACATGATTCCATACAGGGAATCCAAGCATTGGGCAGTTTCGTAAGAGAGTCGTAAATCTGTCCCACGCCTCATGCATTGGTTCGTCATCTTCCTGTTGAAAAGTAGCAATCTCGTTACGCAATCTTTCAGATAATTGAGAAGGGTTAAAACGAGAAAGAAATTCATGACAGAGATCCGCCCAAGTTCTTATTGAACCCGGCGTTAACTTATTCCACCAGATTTTTGCTCTATCCCTCAATGAATGAGGAAATAGCCGGAGCCTCAATACTTTCGGGCTTATTCCTGGCTGTCTGAACGATCCACAGATCTCCTGGAAAGTTTTCAGATGTTCACGTGCGTCCTCGGTAGCAGAACCACCAGATTGGCCAGCGAAATTTATCATGCTAAAGATTACAGGTTTCAGTTCGAAGTGTTCAGCTTCCACATCTGGTAGCGTAGTTTCCAGTTCAACATGGTCATTATCCATGTACTATCGACAAGTTTGTCGTGCTGCTGGGGCAGCAGGCGGCGATAGATCGTTTCGGGGATCATTAGGAGGATCTACATTACCCCTGGGGTTGTTGTTGTTGTTGTCATCTTCCCTATTGCCTTGTCTTCCGTTCACCATTGCTTCCAGTCTTTCCTCAAGATAGTTGTTTCTTTCTATCAAGAGTCGGGCTTGGTTCCTGAGTTGATATGTGCGTTCGATTTCTAGGTCTAATTCGTACTCAGGTTCCTTACCACGTCTCGATCTGCGCATAAGCAATAAAAGAACCTTGTGAAAAGCACTGGGAAAATAAAACAACTAAAACTGAAAATAAAAATAAAAACAAAGTGCAGTAATTAAAAGGTAAAGGTATGTTGTCAGTCCCCGGCAACGGCGCCAAAAACTTGTTGCGTGTAAATAAGACTATCTCAAATAGTGCAAGTGTACACGACGCAAGTAGTAAAGTGATACTAGAGTATCGGATATCGTCTCCACAGGGACTAGAAATAACTCTATCCTTAAATTGTTGCACAAGAAAAAGAAATAGTTTAAATGATTGTTTGGAGAAATCTTGAGTAATAACTAAAGTAAAAGATAAGGTAATCAGATTGAGAGAATAGGTCGGTTATTATTTGCTCAGTAGTGCAGGTGTTGCACTGTTTAGAGGAACTTTTGTTGTTCTGTTGTCGTGCCTGTAGCGGTAGCACCTTTCGCGGCATAGGCTCGTTGATGTCGCGGCAGCGATCAACAACTTCGTACTTCAAGTTTGGTAAGAATCCATGTTATGACTTGTCTTATCCCTAGGCCCAATTTCTGTTGATGAACACGTCTTGGATGATACCTCCCGGCGTGAATCAAAGGGTTAACACCAATGTTTGTGAATTCTTCTTTAGCCACTTAACCTTGTGCTTATCCCTAAGCCAAGATGGTTTAACCATAAACTGGAAAACACGTATTTACTCCTTTCGAATGCTTAACTCTCCCGATATCAAGCAAATGGATAACCTCACAATGCTCTCCCGATGCTCTTATGAGATGTTGAAAACTAAAGTAAATAAACTTGAAGTTTTATTACTTGAACAGAAAATCCTAAGAACAATACAATCCTTGCAACTACTTTACAAGATCAACCTTAGCCCTAGGGGAAGTTTTAGAACATGATGGAGAGAGAGAAACGACTAGAGTTTTGGGGGAAGAGGGCTAGGAGCTAGATATCCTTTCCTAGGTCGAATTACATGCCTTTATATAGGCCTTGGGTCCAAGTTTTCTAATATGGCAAGAATACAAGTTTAAATTAAAGTACAACTCTATTAAAGACTAAATCTTCTGAGTAGATGTCTTTAATTCGTCATCTTTTCTTGCTTTGACTTTCTTCCTTGAACTTTGGACCTGGTCTTCCTTCTGCTTCAGGGCTCAGAAAAATATGGGAGTGATCCACGACAGACCGGCTCAAAATTCTCTATCTATCAAGCTCCACTTCACTTTTCCACCTCAGTGTCCTACTGTCGTCATTGCTGCCACGACAGATGTCACGACAGACAGTGCTCTCTGTCCTTCAACTCCAGCTCCGTAACTCACCTCTGTTCCTTTGCTGCCCTGGATGCTGCCGCAGCAGATACCTGCAAAAGTGACCAAATTCAGCAGCATCTGTGCAGTTTTATCTAATTGTGATGTGTATGCAAAAATATATCCTAAATGCAATTAAATCATGCTTGAGTGCAGCAAAAATATAGGTAAATGAGGGGTAAAATATAGAACTTTTATGCACTCAACAGTCAACAGTGACGTCATCATTGGCCATGATGATGTCAGTGTTGACTTTTTGGGCCAAAAGTCAACTTTATGTTTTTCGATGTCCCGGTTCCAGATTCGCAGTCCGTTTTTCCAAGTTCGATCTCGAACGACTGTTTTTTACCCTTCGAATTATTTTATGCTTAACTTGGAAATTGTGTAAGAATTTTGAACCGAGTTATTTTTGCGTTCAGGTGATATCGATTCGGACACCGAGATTCTTCCTCCTCCTCCGCCTGGTCGACCTCCTGCATCTCAACCTTCAAGTTCCGCACGTATGTGAATTTAAATAAGTTTCTATTTAGTATATTGTGGCATAGTAGTAGAGAATTTTGACTTAGTGAACCTTTGTAGGTGTCGATCCTGTTTCGCCTGCTTCTAGATCTGAGCGTGGGAGACGTCACTCTCGATGTTGAGCTGTTAGTTGTCTGAGATGTGTTCTCTGCTTATGCTATATTATTTGTGTTGTTATTGTATGATGTATGTCTGTGAATTATGTTGTGATCTGAGCTATGTGATATATTGTATGTCATTCTGTTAAGCATCATACATCGGAATTTGAGTAATAATTATCGGACTAAATGCTCATGCATTTTCGGACTATAATGTTGCATTCGGACTGAAATCGGAACATTCATGTCATATCAATCGGGTGGGAAAATGTACGGCGGAAGATCAGTGGTTTCACCCTTCGGGCTGAATTCCATTTCGGACTGAATTCCACTTCGGACTTGGTGATGATGTAGAGAGTGGTTTAGGGGAACCTTACTCTTCGAACGGTGATGTAGATGGGCACATGACATTGAATTAGGTGCATCACGCAATGCAAATCTGTGTATCCGGTTGTCTGCTGATTTGACTTGTGATTGTATGATACTTGAGATACTATGTTTTTCGCACTTTAGAAACACACTGAGCTCAATAGCTGACTCCCTCTTAGCTTCTATTTCAAATTCTCAAACATAGGAGTTCGGTACTTGGAGAACCACATATATCAGATTTTTTACCGTTTTAGTATGGATATTCTTAGTTTTCGGTTTTATTTTGATTATTTCGTTATTGGGGTTTTTATGTAAACTCGATTATTTTTATTTTTATTTGGGAGTTTAAACTGTTTAGCATGCATGAGAATTTTAATTTGATATTTTGCTATTTTGTTTTGGATTATTTTATCCATACGACTGCGTTTTCGAAATATGAATTTCAATGTTAAACTACACCGTTTTAATTAATATTTTGAATATTAATTTTTGGAAATCTAATAACTATTTTCTTGAGGGACACGTTTTCAACCCGACTTCCTTGATTCGGCCCATAACTTTTGGGTCGGGTTTAGGGGATTATATTTTCGATCTCGACTTTCTGGATTCTCTATATTTATCGCAATCGATCTTAATAACATTCATCAAATACCTTGTTTAAACATCTTGCAGCTCTCCACCAAAGGGTACAATCTCTAGAACCCAATCCTCGATCATTGCCTGAGAATTCAGTGGCTGATCAGCAGGCAAAAGATGACCCGCCGCCAAGATTACAACATTGGTCAAAGTCTGCCATTTTTGCACATAACCAGCGACCTCACCATTCACTCTCCAAATCTTTCTATCAGCCATTAAAAACTCCCGAATACCATCCCATTTCATAGTCTTCACCCAAGCCTCATTTGGTACCACCCCAATTTTTATATCATACAATCCTTGGTATAACAAGACCCTAGTGTTTTCCACCAAGAATTCCACCATGTTTTTCACACTCTTCATCATATCTTCATGCATCGCAGCCCTTACGACACCACTGCAACTCTCGAACACCATCGACTCATCTACTCCCAAAGCTCTCTTTACCGCGTTTATGTTGAGAAACTCGGCGACCAAACTTGTCTGGTAAGGCTTCTTCTTTGTGAAATCATACAAAGTGGCTAACCCTGTCATGTTTTGCCACAAATTCATTGCTTTTGTTCTAGCATTAGTCGCCTCGCTCCATTTCTCCATTTTAACCAACTCGATTGCCTCATTCTGAGCTTCCTCTAATTCATCCCTTTGCTTCTCATTGATCAAACCACAATAATAAGCACTAACAGCATGAGTAGCCAACTGAGTTTCAGGGTCCGTGAACCCATCGCCAATGGCGACACCCCTCAAATTAACCCTTTCTGAAGCTGCCAATCGAGTGTTCTGCTTCAAAATGTAATACCCAATTGCAGGAACATATTTCCCAGCATAGCTTTCGCCGGTGATATAAATCGGACGATGCTTAAACAAAGGGTCTAACGAGATAAACCGAGTTATCGCAACGAAAAGATGCTTAGCAACAGAGATCTGATCTCTAGGAATCTCTTCAGGCGTTGAAGCTATACTAAACCCTGTTCCAATAGGATTATCAAGAAAGAGTAAATCAAATAAACGATTCCAAGAACCTGGATTCGGCTCGAGCGACAAGTGTTCGACGTTTTGCCTGAAGGAGGAAACAACACGCCAGGGTCCGAGCTCAAAGAAATTTCCGGTCATGGAAGAGCAACCGGGGCCACCTTGGAGCCAAATAAGAAGTGGGGTTTGGGGAAGAGTTGAAGTGGGGGTTTGGGCTTCATAGAAAGTGTAGAAAATGGCGGAATTGGATGCTGGATTGACTGGGAGATACCCAGATCTTGTAGGGAGCGCTTGTTTGGGGAAGATATCAGCCGCAATAGTGCGATGGAAAACAAAGAAACAGAGGTAGAAGAAGCAAGTTTTTGTTCACTTCCCCAGCATTATCTTTAGTTTAAAAAATAAAAATGCTTGCAAATGGCTCTGGCCTCTGTGTGAATAGCACTATATAGCTTGTTCGGGAAAAAAAAAAAAAGCAATATATAGCATTTGGTTTTTGGATTAATTACCAACTCACCCTTAGCATTATTTGTTCTACAATTTCACCCTTGATTTTGGACGGTAAATCTGACAGGCCGTTAGTTGACTAACGGTCAATAAAAATCTTAACGTGAGTTGTACGTGTATGTAATTATCGCTATTAAGGGTGAGCAAAACTCGATCCAGTTTAACGCAGAAAAAAATTCGACTCGGCTTAACTTGAATCATAATTTCATAAACTTGATTCGAATTTTTTTTAAATAAAGTTTGAGTTATAAAATGAAGATTTGAATAACTTGAAACTTTTAGTAATTAGTGGATTAATTTTTAAGTTTGAATCGAGTCTCACAACTTTACCTGATATATGTATATCGAATATGAAAAAATGTGAAGAAATGTATATCGTATATGATTATAGAAAGCCGTTTAAATTGGAACTAATTACTACCATAACATTATAAATATCTACAATTACGTTTGAACATAAACTAGAACAACTTGACTCAACTCGAAATTTTTTTAAATAAAGTTTGAGTTATAAAATAAGACTCATAAACTCGACGTCAAAATATTTTGACTCGACTCTATCGAATGTCCACCCCTAACTATCATGTTTGAGTTATAATAAAACGATTTGTCAAGGCATTGTTACTATCGTATTCTATTATTACGATAGTGTTGATGGAGTTTATTTTTCATCAGATACAATGATGTTTGTCTACGTCTTTATTTTTCTCAAATTATTTGATTTAATTTTTAATTATTTTCTTGTATGGTATGGATAAATACTCTTAATATTTTAAAAATATATTATTTTATTAACATAAAAGAAAAAAATAACAAATGTATAGCAACCAATCATGCAAAAGGTTACTTTTATAAGATTAGATTACATGTTACAATATAAATTACACATAAAATACATAATTATGAAGTGATAAATCATATGCTTAGCCATCATGCCTTATCCCCAAGCAAATATCAGCAGATCCGATCTCTTATATCTTCATCTGGGAATCAATGATGTTTCTTTGCAGTGGGGAGTTTAGGGTTCCATGGTCCTGCAATGGCTGGGCACAACAAATTTAGATGGTTAGATCAAGTCAAATATGGTCTAAATCATAAATTATTCAAGCTCAACTCGAGAAAAAAAAAACCTTAAATTAGGTTTGATAATTAGACGAATAGAGCTGAATTCGAATAAATTCGAGAGAATGAATATGGATAAAGGAAGCATACCTTCACTTTCCAAACCTTTACAGCCCGGAGCTTCGGTCCAGTCGAGTTGAAGCAGAATTTCGCCGCATTCGACGTCTTGAAGTTTGATTAGCATGTCTTGTGTGATCTTTCCGTTTTCCCAAACGATGCAGCTCTCTTCGGCAAGGCAGTTGGTCTGGCTCTGTTGTATCCTTTTCAATGTGCAACTGTTTGGGAGATTATGCAAACCTTTCGCCATCTTCAATGCCGCTATGTAGGGTTTAATGTCAATTTCCGCGACGCCCATTCGATCGTCTCCGGTAAATGTGTCTTTGTCGAAAACGGTCTGCAACAACATCGAGATAACCGATTAAACCGGTAATAAGATTTAAATGTCGGATTTATCATGTTACCTTTTGCGGGTGACTACATGATCGAAATGAAATAAACTTCGGATTCTCAAAAACATTTTCTTTTATTTTTAAATACGGGAATCAGCTGATAAAATTCATAGCGATTATATATGAATCAACTGAATTAAACTCGAGTTTTTACATCCTACAAACAAAATGTTGATATTAAATACTTACCAAATGGACGGGAGCATCAGTGTCTTTGATTGAAAAAACTAACACTTCATTCCAAATGGGATTGCAGTTTCTTTTCACCACATGTGTCTTCAATTTCTGTAGAAATTTATGCAACATAATTCAGAGAAATCCGTTTGTTTAAGGTTCGGGTTATCGGTTCAAGTTCAAATCACGAGAAAATTCGACATAATTTTCTATATATTTCGAGAATTATAATTATTAAACAAATACCCAACGTGCATCTATCACGAATAAGTCTCAAATATAAATATACATTTACGAGTCTACTTAATTTTCATATCATTTTACATATATTCGAAAAAAATGGAGCATGCATCAATGAAGTTGGGGTAAGAAAAAAGACGAAGATAACAAACCTCTTGGCCTATGGTGATCACAACGTAAGGATCGCTGCTAATGGCATCACGAACAGCAAGATTAATGCCTTTTCGGACAGTGATTTTGAGAAGTCCCAATACGTCCTCCATTGTTCAAACAAGAATTCCTAGAAGAAGAAAAAAACACAGAAAATCTAAAACTTCACGAACCAGGTTGAACCGATCGAATCGATAACAGAAGATTAATGTTTTTTTACAATAAATCTTCAGATTCGATCGAATCAACCGCTTTAAATGTTGATGCAACGGAGGTACGGTGTTTTAAATAGATGGAGAAGAAAGAAAGACAGAAATGCATTGGAAATCAAACAAAAGAAATAGATTTAAGTGGTTGGCCGATGTCTTCGCTACGAACATGTTTGTTGTTATTTGTTAAGATTGTTTGATCATCGTCCGGTGTTAATCCACTTTACATTGTTACAAAGCCAAACTAACGGTGTCGTTTCGTTTTTTTAACTATAAACTAACATAATTTGTTTTAATTTTCTTTTCCACTTCTCTAATTTAACTTGGATTATAAATTAACAAAACAATAGTTTTCTCCATGCATGTATATATATATATATAATCATTGAATTTAACAATTAATTATATTTAAGGAAAATATTTCAACACCGGTAGTAAAAATTTATTTTTCACAAAACAGATCTATTTTAGTATTTAAATATTTAGTTTAAGTACTATGATTTAGACTTTAATATTTATGGTTAGAATTATGGTTTATAGGTTAGGGATTTAAAATTTAATTTTTAAAGTAAAATTAGAATAGAAATTCTCTGCCTCTTTTCGGCCCCCTATGTATGCTCCATGCTAAAAAATCAGGTTTAGGTTTAGGATTAAGGTTTAAGGTTAGGGTGTTAGAGTTTAAAGAATTAGGGGTATGGTGTATCTTTTAGGGCTTAGAATATATGATTTATAATTTAGAATTTAGGGTTAGGGCTTAAAATTTAGTTTTTTAGTGTTGAGCATAGAAAGGGGCACCGAAAAGGGGAAGATGATTTTTGTCCGTAAACTTATGCATGCTTGTAGAGTATTTTCCCCCACTATCAGTACATGAAATAATAATTCATTTACTTATTGGGTAATTATTCTATACACAGGCAGTGGAAAACAAAAAGTTTCCACAATCGCCTTAGTTTTAGGGTTTAGGGTTTAGATACTAGGGGTTTAGGTTTAATTGTTTAGAATTGATGAATTATGGTTAGAATTTAAAGTTTGAGGTTAGAATATAGGGTTTTGTTGGTTAAAATCTAAATCCTAACTATATTACAATAAACTCTAAAACCTAACATCTAAACCCTAAAGTGTAACCCTAAACCTAAATTCTAACCAGAATCACTACATTCTAAATATATAAACCTAAAATCCTAACCTATAAACTCTAAGTTATAACTATAAACCCTAAAAAATATGCTTGTGAAAATTTTTTGTGTCCATCGCATGTGTATTGAATACAAATTCTTACTTATTATGCACAAATGGTTTTCAGAGATACGAGAATGGGATCCGGCGTCCAATAGGGGAAATAGACGTGCATGGACAACGGTGCGAGGGGTTCCAATGCATATATGGTTGAAAGATTCTTTTGCGAATGTGGTTTTTGTTTGGGGTATAGTGATAAAATGTGAAGGATCGACGCTTGAGCTTACGTCTTTTGAGAGGGGACAAGTGCTAATTAAAACTGGCATGGTAGACAAAATTGAATGGACTCTTGATTTCAGCGTAGGTGATCAAGTCTACACCGTGAGGGTAATCGAGATTGAGCCGATGATGGATAATGAATGTTGTAACTGCATGGAGGAGAGTGACTCAGAGAGTGAGGATGATCATGCGCTGAACTTAGAACGTCTGTGGAAGTCCCTGAGCTGGTACACAAACAAGAAACTGAGGATGGGGAGAAAGTCTCGGTTGTGCGAGAGGGATCAGATAGGGAGATGGAAATACATGTTGGGGCACTTGATATGGTGGAGTGGAAGGACAATAAAGTTTGGGAAGAGCCAAAACAACAAGCGGCCTATGAAGGATAGATGTCGGATGAGGACGCGGGATTAATATTCAGTGAGGTGGAATTTGAACAAGAGTTAGTGATTCTAAGTGACTTTGATGAACAAGGGTTGGTGGGTTTCCCGGAGCGTTTCATGAGTTCTGATATGTTGGTGGGAGGCATGGATATTGGGCTTCGTGATGCTAGGCCTCTAGAAACCACAATAGTGAATTTTTATAATCATGGTAAAAGTAAATTAGTTCCACAAATAGAAGAGTTTGTGTTGGAATCTATCTCGCCTAGTGTGCAAACAACTAGGGGGAACAATGTGGCTAAAAAGAACAAAAAGAAATCGCAGAAAAAAGGGTATTACGAACGGTGCAAATTCAGATATTGAGCCAGTTAATAGACAAGAGACATTGCTAAGAGAGGCTCGTGCAACGAGTGATTTGGGTAAATTTCTAAGGGTGAGTACGATTGGAAATGAGGAAGAGATTGTTAGAGACGTTGTGAATATGATGCAACGACAAGGTCTCGCACAATAGTGCGATATGAAAGTGATGTTTTGAAACGTTCGGGATTTGTATTCGTCGGCGAAGCTTAAAGCAATTCAATTTTTGTTAAGACAACAGCGTGGTGAGATGGTTATGATATAGGAAACGAAATTGAAAGATATGTCAGATGGTATTGTAAAATAATTATGGCATAAAGATTTATATGTATTTCTTTTTTTCTCACACGATAGGTTGTTCGGGGGGAATACTACAGATATAGGAAGCATCACGCTTTCAACTAGAATCTTATTTGATTAATCCAAATTTTGTGGCGTTTTTTTAGAGTGTGGGTAAATGGGGATTAGGGTTGTGGTATGATAAAAGTTTTCTTTATGGGGGTTAATGTTGGAGTGTTAGTGTTCGTAATCGGTGTCGTGGTGCATAGGATAGGATTTCAATATGGTGAAGTCGAGTGATGAAAGATATAGTTGTGCATGATTATTGTCTAGAATGCGTGAATTTGTTCAATTTATTGAAACATCTAGCTTTATTGAGGTGTAACGCCCCGAAAATGGGCTTAGAAGTTTTTGTGATTTAGGTTCGGACCGGGGAACTGGATTTAGCGATTAAAATACGTTTCGGAAAAATAAATATTTTTGAAATGAAAATTTTAAAAGGATAAAGTTCAGTTAAAGCTTTTAAAAATGTTTAAAAATTATATTAAGCATTATGGGTTGGAAATTGGAAATCAATTGAATTATATTAAGCATTATGGGTTGGAAATTGGAAACCAATACTAAGAATCTTTAGAGATATATTTTTCCAAATGTTTTAATTAAAAGTTTTCCATCTTAATTGAGTAAAGTTTTGACGGTTAATTGTTTTTCCAAAGCATTTTACTATTCTATCAATTTTCTTGAATTTTCTCTTCTCATTTTCCATCACTTTTCCCAAATAATATTTTAAGATTTTTTTGCTGTTTTCCAATGGATATTACACCATTTGGTTCCTCATCTATTTCCTAATAAAACCTTGTTGAGATTTCATAAAATCTCATCTATTTTTCAAGTTATTTTCAAGAGAAAACTTACATCAATTTTAGTGGAAGGTTTTTCAAAGGTAAATTTCTTATTCTCTCTTAAAACTAAGGTTCTTTATTGATATTCCCTTGTGGTTTGCTTGTCTTTTATAGATTATAACATGGTTTTGCAATTTAATTCAAGAAAGTGAGATTAATTGACGATTTTGATGTTTTGCCTAAATTCTTGTTTTACAGAATGATTGATATATATTTCTATTGGTTTAATTCACATTTTGATTGTATAAATATAATGTGAAATGAAATTTTCATAATCAATCCCGAAACTATTTAATTGGATAGTTCCCAAGGTAGTTTTAGAGTGGTTTGGGCTGTTTTGGTAGATTCTTGATTGTTGGAGGTATAAGGATGGTTGGAATATGTTCTTTGATGTTGTTAGGATGTTAGAATCGTTAGGTGATGGCTAAAGTTTGTTCGGATGTTGTTTGGAGTAGTTTTTGCTATTTTCGGATGGTTGTTGGATGCGATTTCGTAGAGGTTGCAGGGGATATTTGTAGGTTGGTGTTGGAATACATTTTAATGCATTTTGTCTTTGGTTTTGTTTTGCCAAAATAGGGGGAGTCAAGCCTAACTCATTTTGTTGAGTTGATCAAACAATGGCTAAACACCAAAATGGGGTGAATTGGTAGAATAAAAATTGAAGGGTGCAAGTAGGAAATTTAAGAGATGAAGATAACGCAATTTAGAGTGGTTCAAGCTTCGAACAAGCTCTACATTCACTACCTCAGCACCCTACTGAGGATTTCAACAATTCACTAACTTGAATTCGTCCACTTTTCTCGGCTTAGGAGGAAATCTTTCTACCCAAAGATTGACCCAAGAACACTCTTTACAAGAGAAAGATATTCAAACTTTAAAAGTGCCTCTCAAAGGCTAATTGTTTATCCAAACACAAATAAACACTCCCCAAACTCTAAAAAGATTTACAATGAAGAACTCCAAATGAGTTGGATACAAGAATTTGACTCTTATGCTCAAGGGTTTGGATTTGATTGCTTGGATGTTGCTTTTAGGTTCAATAATTGTTGATAGTGCTTTGAAGACTTGCTTTTATACTTTCTCATTGATATCTAGTCGTTTGGGTGGTTGAGATCATCAATAGAGCCATTGGGCTCTCTCTTCCCTCCATAAATGTAGTTCTGCAACTATCCGTATCGGAACATGTGTCCCTGTATCGAAACAGCCTCAAAAAAGAAAGAGTTGTTATGTGTAAAAAGGGGAGCGTATCGAAACGTGGGAAGGCGTTTTGAAACATTAAGGGGTCGCATCGAAACGGTTTTGCACACATTTGAAACTGTAAAACGCCGTTTTGAAACACCAAATGGGTGTATCGAGACAATTAACCAATTTTCAAAAATTCTGTTCTGACAAGTAGCGGCTAGTTCATTTAATACTCAATTTTGAAAATACTTAACCTTTGTATCGAAACGATTATGAGCCATTTCGAAACACTATTTAAAAAAATTAAATCCCAAATGAAGGCTGTATTGAAACGGGCAAGCCCGTTTCGAAACCCTAGTTTCGAAACAGGGAAGTTCGTATCGAAACGACACTTTCTAGTAAGCTCCTAAAATCAATCTGTATCGAAACACCTTGGGGGTGTTTCAAAACGCCTGAGAGATTTTTAGTAATTTGGCTTTGAAACACTTAGAAAATTTTATGGGGTTTAAATTTTGACTTTAAAACATTTTAAGTCTAAAATTTACTTGTCAAATGTGAGTCTTTTGAGTATTTAAAATTTTATTTACTTTGCAATTTCGTCCTTAGATTATTTGTTATATCAAAATCAAACATTGGTTTTACAATCTCCCCCTTTTTGATATAACAAAACCAAAGTAAATTTTTAAGTAAGCCCCCCTAAATTTAAGCTAGGTTTTGAAAAGATTTTAAAAATTTTAGTTTAACCTTTCTCCCGTTTTTGTTAGATCAAAATCAATGAAGGAATAAAAAATATAACCAAGATATAAAGCAATATAGCACAAGACAAAGCATAATTAAAGCAACATAATATCATTAAGCATAATAAACCAAAGTAAAAATTCCAAAATATCCAAACTTAATACCTATAAATAAGAGATCAAAGCATAGGTCCTAAAACAAAACATAGATAGGTGCATAAAAAGGGAAATCCTAAACTAGATGATATACAATGAGATGCAAAGAACTAAGGCTCATCGTCATCTTTATCATTAGCGGTGCTCCTTCTAAATTGCCTCCACTCACCATAAAAGCCGGTAAAAGACATGTCCATCGATGCTTGTTGATTTTCAACTAAAGTAAGTCGATTCTCAACATTTTGAATATGTTCATCCAATGATGTGAAACGAGTGTCAATACCGGCAAAACTGGAGTTCGTGTTGGTTTGCAAGCTATTGAATTGCTTGGTGAGAAAGGTCATGCGAGCTTTATTGGTAGGTGGAGTAACTTGAGGTTGAGTTTCGGGGGCCGCAACTTGAGGAGGATTCTCAACATGAATCCAATCTCCATTAATGTAGTGAAACTTGCAACGGAGAAGAGTGCGCTCATCAATGGGTTCCTTGAGAGATTTCAGAAAATCAAGAGAGCAGTCGATCCCAGATTTCGAGAACAAATAACTCAAATGGTTCCATAGGTGAAGGAAGTGACAAGATTCGAGTTACGATTTTGGACAAGATTTACCATCTCGACAAACATGATTCGGCAAAGATTTGGTCGACGTTCCTCAAGAAAGAAACGAATCCAAAAATCGTCGACTTGGCAAATGTGGGAGAATTTTCCTCCGGATGGACGAAATCACCAAGAGACCATGTGATGAAGGATGCGATCATGAGCGTTAAGGACCTTAACAGAGCCATCAAGAGTGTCCCAAAAAAAATTCATCCGAAATACCCTAATCTTCAAACCCAAAAACATTGACCAAAGTTTGAGGATCAATCCGAAACTTCTTCCCCGTGATGTAGGATTCAATGGCAATCACTTGAGAACGATCGACATTGGAAATACATCAGACATTGGCATAAAAAAGAAGAACCATGTTACGGTACAAAGTATCAGGTAAGCTAAAAAAGGGCAAGAAGCACCAACTCCTCAATAAAGGAAGATAACGAAATCTAAAACGTTTAGAATCCAAAAAGGGTATAGAAGTAACACGCTCACGTCGGATTGAATGATCTTGAAAGAGTTTGAAGTTGTTATGGGTGCCATTATTTCAAAGACTCTTTTGATAGAATAGAGTGAGGTTGGGACGAGGGAATTCATCATCATTGTTTGTATTTCCCCCAACCTCATCAGTTCGTACTCTCTTCCTAGAACCCATATTCGAAATCTGGAAACAAATCAAGATACAAAACACATGTATGCGTAAATCAACCAAATTCAATCCAATAGTCAAGGTGTTGATAAAAATCTATACAATATAGTTTAAAAACATATATAAATATAAAACAAATTTTTGGTAAAAAGAATTTCGAAAACTAGAGAAGAAAAATATATGATATAAATTTTATATTCGAACCAAAATTTTTCAAAATTTTCAAATTTTTGCAAAAACTTCAAAACCCATACTATAAGTATATATTCTATACAAAATTGAGTAAAAACATTGAAGAAATTTAAACGAAAAGAAAAAGGGTTTATAACTTGATATAGGAAATTGGATGAATGAAGGATGATTAATGCACTAAATTGCTTGCAAAGCTTTAGCCTTGATGTGTATATTGAAAACCCTTAAAAGATTTTAGGTTTTGGTGTGATAAATCAAGAGATTTGAGAAGCTTATATAGGGGTTTTCGGCTAGGGTTTGAAAGAAAAAGAGAGATTGAGTTTTAATTAAAGTTGGATACTCATTTAAGCCTTATTTAAACAATTTGCGCAAACGTGTATCGATACACCACTTGGCGTATCAGAACGGGGGGATCGAAACTCCTCCGAGCCGTTTCGGTACAATACCTGTTTCGATACAAGTAAAGGTCGTTCCGGAATAACACCGCAAAACTGTATCGAAACGCAAAGTGCATGTTTCGATACGGAAATTTACAGTAACCAACTTATTTTAAGATGTGAGAGCCTGTATCGAAACAGATGTACCTGTTTCGATACATATTTACCAGAAAATGCATTTTTGGCAGTTTTAAGTCCAAAAAGCCAACTTAGATCAAGCCTAAATGCATGTGAATGATATATGAGCATGTTATATGGACTAAAACTGTTGCATACTCTCCCTAACAATAAGCATAGATGCAAAAGGATGCAAATCAACACAAGCATGATCATTAAATAATTTCAAGCACATTTTTGGTCATTTGGAATCTAAAAGGGTCAAGGAAGGCTGGTTAAACCTAACTCTCTCCTAAGGGTCCAAAGACGTTCGTTATCTAAAGGTTTGGTAAATATGGCCGCTAATTGGTTCAAGGTATCAACATATTCTATAACTACATCATTTTCAAGATATGATCTCTAATGAAATGATGTCTAATTTGTATATGTTTGGCTCTAGAGTGTTGGATGAGATTCTTAGTGAGACAAATGACACTAATGTTGTCATACTTAAGGGGTATGGTATCTACTTGAACACCATAGTCTAAGAGTTGTTGCTTCATCCAAAGAACTTGAGCACAACAACTCCCTAAGGATATGTACTCCACTTTGATGGTAGATAAGGCTACGCTGTTTTGTTTCTTAGAGAACCGAGATACGAGCATACTACCTAAGAACTGACATGTTCTGGAGGTACTTTTCCTATCTATCTTACATCTTCCATAATCTGCATCGGAGAAAGCATGAAGGTCAAATGAGGAATCCCTAGGACACCAAAGACCTAAATTAGGTGTATCTCTAAGGTATCTAAAAATTCTCTTAATGGCAACTAGGTGTGATTCTCTAAGGCTGGCTTGAAACCTAGCACGCAAGCAAACACTAAACATAATATCCGGTCTACTTGCGGTAAGGTAAAGCAAAGAGCCAATCATAGATCTATAAAGCTTAGAATCGACACACTTACCTTCCTCATCTTTGTTAAGCTTGATTGATGAGCTCATTGGAGTGGCTTGAGGCTTTACGTTCTTCAAGCCAAACTTCTTGAGCATGTCCTTTATGTATTTTGCTTGATTGATGAAGGTGACATCTTTCCTTTGCTTGATTTGGAGCCCCAAAAAGAATGAGAGCTCTCCCATCATGCTCATCTCAAATTCAACTTGCATTAGATTAGAAAATTCTTGGCAATAAAATTAATTAGTAGAACCAAAAATAATATCATCAACATATATTTGAACTACTAAGATGTCATTTCCATATATTTTAATGAAAAGTGTAGTATCCACCTTGCCTCCTTTTTTAATTAAAAAGTTTGAAAGCCTTTCATACCAAGCTCTAGAAGCTTGTTTTAAACCATAAAGAGCTTTAGTTAGTTTGAAAACATGATTTGGAAATTGTGGATCTTAAAAACCCGGTGGTTGTTCAACATACACTTCTTGATTTATAAAATCATTTAGAAAAGCACTTTTCACATCCATTCGGAAAAGCTTGAAATCATGATAGCATGCAAATGCAAGAAGCATCCTAATAGCTTCCATTCTAGCTACGGGTGCATATGTTTCATCAAAATCAATTCCCTCTTCTTAAGTGTAACCTTGAGCAACAATCCTAGCCTTGTTCCTCACTATGTTACCACTCCCGCCTAGTTTGTTTCTAAATACCCACTAAGTTCATATAGTAGATTGATTATTAGGCCTATCAACTAATGTACATACTCTACTTCTCTCAAATTGATTAAGTTCCTCTTAGCCAATATCCAAAAATCATCTTTTAATGCTTCTTTGATATTTTAAAGCTCTATGCATGAGATGAATGCAACATGATTCCTAATTTTGAGAGCGGATCTAGTAGTTACCCCCTTAGATGGATCACACAAGATTTCACCACCTTTGACATAGTTGAACTCCCTTGGGTATGTCACATTCTTTTCCTCAAGATCCAAATCCTTCAAGGCTTCAAGAGGTGGATCTTGTGCTTCCTCTTCTTTAGTTGGAATCTCATCCACCTTTGTTGTTTGTCCTCCATCAATGGCTTCAATGATCCCTACATTATAATCATCATAAGATTCATTCCTCGGAATGAGGTTATCATCGAAAATAACATGTATAGACTCTTCAACAACCAAAGTTCTTTTATTAAATACCTGGTAGGCTTTAGAGTTTAGGGAATAACCCAAAATATTGCTCCATCACTTTTAGCATCAAATTTACCTAAGTTGTCTTTTCCATTGTTTAAAACAAAACATTTACAACCAAAAAGGTGGAAATAACTAATGTTAGGCTTTTTGGATTTCAAAATATCATAAGGTGATTTCGTTAAAATAAGCTTAATCATTACTCTACTAATAATATAACAAGTCGTATTAGTGGCTTTCGCCCAAAAATACATAGGTAAATTGTTTTCACAAATCATGGTCCTAGCCATATCTTCTAAAGTTCTATTTTTGCCTTTCAACTACCCTATTTTGTTGAGGAGTGCGAGGAGCCGAAAAATTATGGCTAATACCATTTTCATTACAAAAATCTTCAAAACCCATATTTTGAAACTCGGTTCCATGATCACTTCTAATATGTGAGATTTTAAGATCAAGATCATTTGGGTAATTTTTGTAAATGTGATGAAATTTTCTAAAGCATCATCCTTAGAACTTAAGAATAGAACCCAAGTGTATCTAGAAAAGTCATCTACCAATACAAATGCATATGACTTACCACCAAGCTCATAGTTCTAATAGGCCCAAATAAATTCATGTGGATTAATTGTAACACCCTACTAGTCGTAACATCATTAATGAGTTTAAATGAGGTTCTCTTTTGTTTACCCTTAGCACAAGCATCACATATTTTATCTAATGAAAATTTTAGTTTGGATAAACCTCTAACTAGATTTTGGGAAACTAATTTTTCTAAAACACTTATGCTAGCTTGCCCTTGTTTCCTATGCCACAACCATGCATCATTCTCATCATGTGCAACTAAACATGCATGGGATGAATGTCTGTCATCTAAATGCACCATATAAATGTTTTCTATGCGATGACCAATGAGCATTATTTTATTTGTTTTGATGTTCACAATTTTACACCCATTTTTACCAAAATGAACATCAAAATCTTTGTCACAAAGTTGGCTAATGCTCAATAGATTATGTTTTAGACCATTGACATATAAAACATTTTCAATAAATATAGACGGGAGATTACCAATGGAGCCTATGCCTTCAATTTGGCCTTTGGAGTTGTCACCAAATGTCACAATTCCCCCACTTTTTGGTTTAAGCTCCAAGAATCTACTCTTGTATCTGGTCATGTGCCTCGAGCAACCACTATCAAGGTACCACATGTTTTTACTTGAAGCTTTCACCTTGAAGCATTGCTCCCCCTACAAACAAAGAGATTAAGCTTTGATTTTTGGTACCCAAAATGATTTGGGTCCATGAGAGTTAGCTCCCAAAAGCTTGGTCCCCTTAGGAATCCAAGAAGCAATTTCATTTACATTATTAGAAATAATGAGTTCCTTAGGAACCCATACACTCCTAATTCTTTTAACTTTAGATTGCTTTTGAAAACTTCTTTGTTTGGGGTAAAATGTTTTTCTCTTAACATATTGGGTTTTTGAAGAATTTCCCTTTTCAAGAGCATATTTCCCAATAGTAAGAGAATTTTTAAGATTATCCACTTCTTTTGTGTGATAATCTTGGAAACCGAAAAGAAGTTTTTCTTGGTACGTGTTTTTATTTTTAAGTTCATTAGAAAGATTTACCAAGTATAAAACCTTCTTTTCCAATTCAGAATTGGTTTTAGAAAAAGATTCATTTTGAAGTTTTAAATCGGAAATGATTTTCCTATTATTCAAAATGGACTCCTTGTATTTTTCAACCAATTCATCATAAAGAATTTGTAAATTGTCATATTCATCATATAATTCATTAGAAGTAAGAGATGAGTTAGAGTTTACCATATGATCCTCCTCAAAGGCTATGAGGCAAAGATTGGCCACTTCCTCCTCTTCCTCGGATGACTCCCCGTCACTCTAAGTTGTCATTTGAGCTTTGAGCTTGTTCTTCTTCCCAAAGATCTTCTTCCTCAATTGAGGACAATCGGTTCGGATATGACCAAGCTTCTTGCACTCATAACAAGTGAGTTGCTCTTTTTCTTCCTCTATTCTTGAAGTCTCATATTCTATTGAATTTTCTTCCTCAATTGAACTTCATGAATCGAGTGAATCGTTTGACCAACATGGCCATATCTTCGTCCTTCTCATCACTAGAATCACTTTAGTTGTATGAAGCTTTGAGTGCGATTCCTAGCTTCTTCTTTTTCAACCTCTTTCTTCTCTACCTTATTCTCTTCTTTCTTCTTCTCTCCCTTGATTCATGATCTCATGGGTGAGTAGAGATCCAACAAGGGCGTCTAGCTTGAGAGTCTTCAAATCTTGAGCTTTGATGATGGCAGTCCTCTTGCCATCCCAAGACTCCAAAAGAGAATAAAGTATCTTCCAAACTAGTTTTTCTTCGGGAATAACTTCACTGAAGCCTTTTAGTCTGTTGACGATAACCGAGAACTGATCAAACATTTTGGAGACACTTTCGTCGACTTCTATTTTGAAGTTTTTCTAACTCAAATTGAGCAACCCGATCTTCGTCTCTTTGACTTCACTTGCTTCTTCATATGTAGTCTCTAGGGTGTCCCACACTTTTTTGGCACTTTCGATTGAAGACACCTTTGAGTATATGTCGGGACAAAGAGCACAAAATATCATGTGTAAGGCTTTGTCGTTGACTTTCAAACGTCTTTTATCTTCATCGGTCATTTCGGCTTTGGCCTTCGGAACAAGCCTTCCTTCGTCGTCTCTCTTTATCTAAAAAGAAGAACCGTCTTCTACCACATCCCAAGCCATATAGTCGTTTGATTTGATGAAGAGTCGCATCAGGTTCTTCCAATAGGGATAGTTATCCCCATTGAAGAATGGTGGTTTGGTGATAGATAGAGACTCGTAAAGGTTTTGGTCAGAGGTGGATGCTATAGCACTGTGTTGATTGAAGTGTGATTGATCAAACTCTTCCAAGATCTACTCAAGAGGATGTTAGTCCTTCCAATGAGTGTAGCTCTGATACTAATTGTTGAGTTGATCAAACAATGGCTAAACACCAAGATATGGTGAATTAGTAGAATAAAAATTGAAGGGTGCAAGTAGGAAATTTAAAAGATGAAGAAAACGCGATTTAGAGTGGTTCAAGATTTGAACAAGCTCTACATCCACTATGTAATGCCCTGCTTTTGGGCCTAGATGTTTTAGATGTTGAATCGGGCCGGTACGGAACGGTTTAAACCCTTGGGGTGGGTTTAGGGAACACCTAGTTTGGGATGTTTTAAAAATATGGAAAAATATCTAAAAATCCTCATTTATTATATAAATGATTATGGTAAAAACAATTTTACAAAATGAGATTTGGAAATATTACATTTTGGTATAGTGACCAAAATGTAGTTTTTGCAAAAGTTGACTAGTGATTGTTTTGTAAAGGATTGAAACATTGAATCTTTAAGGAGATAATTTTACCATTTGTTTCATCAGATTTCTCTTTAATTTTGGAGCTTTTAATAATGATTTTTATTAAAGAAATAAAAGAGAATTAAAAGAAAATCAAAGGTTGACTTTTCATAACCAACTTTACGATAGATTTTCTCTTTTCATTTTCTCTCAACTTCTAGACAGCCAAACATTTTTCTCTCATAAGAGAACCTCTGATTTTCATCTTGTTTGCTGAGATTTCATCTTCCAAAAGATTTCCTATCTTTGTTTCATCAAATCCTATTGATTTTTGCTTTGGATTTTCAAGAAAACTTGCCCAAATTGAAGAGAGATCAACCATTAGAGGTAAGCTTCGTCCTTCTCCTCTAATGATCAGTTCTTTATTGAAATTCCCAAGTTATCAATCATTTGTTAATGATTTTTGAGTTGTTTTGATGTTATAAACATGGAATAGTTGTTAAATTCAAAATTCTTGATGAGATCTTGATGATTTTCATATTTCTATGATAAGCTCTAATTTGAGGTTGATTTCTAACATAATTTGGATGTTAGTTGATGTTGAGAATGGGGTTTTAACAAATAGATCTCGAATAGGTTTGGGTTCCTAAGTTTGAGATGCTAGATTTGTGGTTTTTGAGGTGTTTTTGGAGATCTGCTATTGCTGGAGGTATAAGGTTGTGTTTATGGTGATTTTTTATGTTGATTGAGGTTTTGAAAAGGTTAGAATTGATAGATCTTGGCTGGGCTTTGATTTGAGAAAGTTTGGAAGTGATTTCAGTTATTTCGGATAGCCGAAATGCTAGTTTTGAGTAGAACGAGTTAGAATGAGTGGTTGGTGATTTTAATGCATGATGATGCATTAATCCTCTGCTCTTATGTGTAATGAACAGGGGAAACATCTTCGGATGCGTTTGGTGTTGATCCGGAAGTGCCGGAAGCTTAGAAATCGTTTCGGCGAGCAAGCGAAACGTTATCGGTGAGTGCAAATGGTTTTAGAAGTCCTTGAGGGACAAGGAAACAAGTTTTGGGGATTTAGGATTAGTTTGAAACACCATCCTAAGTCCGGAAGTAAGTATGTTTAGATTTGCTCTCGAAAAGTGGTTGATGCCCCTAAATGCTTTTGACATGCTCTTGATTTGAAATAGACAAATTCCTACTATTTTATGCATGATTTATGACATGAAATGATGTACATATTGATCCCATGAGATAGAATGACATTGCAAAGAGTTTTGAGATTTTGATTAAATGCTATGCATGAATTGTGGTTTTGAAATGGGATGAGATTGATTTTAGAAATGTTGCATCAAAACAGTAGGTGAGATGATGATTTTAATGTAATATATTGGCATAAATGATGAGAAGATTACCAGATATAATTGGTTGACCAATAGGATGTAAAGTGCACTATAAACTAAAAATTTGTACGTGCTCTTTGGAGTCGGGCAATGGGGGTAGTGCCATCCCGATCCAAAGTGAGAGTCCAATTATGAGAGATACCATCGGGGTAGGTCTTGGTGAAACACCCAAGCTTTGTGGAGAAGATAGATACCGCCATGAGAGTCCGGTGGCGAGATCCCATCGGGGTAGGACTTGGCCTCGAGTCAAGCTATCCGCATATCCGAGTAAAGATAGAATATGAAATGCCAATATATGAGAATGAACTTTGATTCATATGTCCCAATGTCGAAATGATTTTATGCTATGAGAAATGCATATGAGATTTTGAGATTTATGAAATGCTTTTGAATATCAAGCATGTGTGGCTTTGCCATGAGATTTGCATTGGTTGAGTACATGAGATAGATAGATAGATAGATAGATGGTACATGTGATTTTCAAATGGTGATTTGCTTTGAAATATAGAAATGGATTTTAAGATAGAGATTTTAAAAGCTTGCATTGTTGTGTTGGTGTTTTTAGAGCATGTCTCACTAAGCTATTGTGCTTACGCTCTCTTTTACCAACAATGCAGATAATTGAGACGTTTTGGTTAGCAAGGAGGCTTAAAGGGATTCAAGGATTGTTAAGCTCAAGTATGGTGTTATACCTTTACTTTAGTAATGATATATGGCAATGAGACTTAATGGTTTGTTTTGGGAGATGTGTTTTTGGACTCCCTATTGTTGATACAAGTTTTATATGGTTTATTTGGTTTGTAGAAGGCCTTTATATTGGTTTTGATACTTTATCTTGCCTTTTGGTATGCTAATGGTTTGTGGATTAAGCATGCTCCACTATATGCCTTGCTATGCTTGTGTTAATCAATCAAATGTTACCGTGTGCTTAGAATTGCATGCTTATGGGATAGGGTGGTTACTGTAAACATGTCCATATGATTTGGTGTTGTTTTGTTGAAGCTTAATATGAATCTGGGGATGTTTTTGGGATGCTTCTGGTATGTGTATCGATACTCGGGCTTGCGTATCGATACGCATAAGCCAAACCTGTGCCTTATTGTACAGGGGTATCGGTACGAATGGAGAGTGTTTCGATACGGGTTTGAAGGGCGTATCGATACGCGAGAGAGCGTATCGATACCCTTTCTACGAGATTGGTCACTGCCTCCCCGCATATCGATACGGTCCCTAGGTGTACCGATACGCGACCGTTAATATCGGTTAATGGCATCTTCTGAAGTTTCTAAATGTTATAATTTAGTCCCTAAACTTCATGTATGCAATTGGATGAGTTTGGTAGATCTGATTGTGATGAAAATTTACAGAGAAACATGATTAATTGAATAATGGTAACTTTCAAATCAGATAAGTCCTTGTATTTTGCAAAAATTACACTTTGGTCCCTAAATGTCTAATTTGTGCAATTAAACCCCTAAACGATTTCCGATCGTTGTGTCGTTTCTTCCTATGCTCTTTGGTAATCACCTAGGATTTAATTTGAATCTAGTAAAGAAAAAAAGAAAAAAAAGGGTCGTCAATCGGAGTCGGCTTAACGAGTTGGCTACGGTTTTCCCCGTGTAATCACCTCGGTTCGGGTCAAACGTCTAGACCGGGCTAAGGGGGTTACACACTAACTCAGCACCTTACTGAGGACTTCAACAATTAACTAACTTGAATTCGTCCCCTTTTCTCGGCTTAGGAGGAAACCTTACAAACCGATCAATCTTTCTACCCAAAGATTGACCCAATAACACTCTTTACAAAAGAAAGATATACAAACTTTAAAAGTACCTCTCAAAGGCTAATTGTTTACCCAATTACAAATAAACACTCCCCAAACTCTAAAAATATTTACAATGAAGAACTCCAAATGAGTTGGGTACAAGAATTTGACTCTTATGCTCAAGAGTTTGGATTTGATTGCTTGATGTTGCTTTTAGGTTCAATAATTGTTGTTGGTGCTTTGGAGACTTGCTTTTATACCTTCTCATTGATTTGTAGTCGTTTGGGTGGTTGAGGTCATCAATAGAGCCGTTGGGGCTCTCTCTTTCCTCCATAAATGCAGTTCTGCAACTACCCATATTGGAACACATGTCCTTGTATCGAAACAGCCTAAAAAAAGAGACGTTATGTGTAAAAAGGGGACTGTATCGAAACATGGGAAGACATTTCGAAATGTTAAGGGGTTATATCGAAATGATTTTGCACACATTTGAAATTGTAAAATGCCGTTTCAAAACACCAAATGGGTGTATCGAAACAATTAACCAATTTTCAAAAATCTTGTTCTAACAAGTAACGGCTAGTTCATTTAATACTCAATTTTGAAAATACTTAACCTTTGTATCGAAACGATTATGAACTGTTTTGAAACATTATTTAAAAAATTAAAGCCCGAATGAAGACTGTATTGAAACGGGCAAGCCCGTTTCGAAACCCTAGTTTCGAAACAGGGAAGTTCGTATCGAAACAACACTTTCTGTTAAGCTCCTAAAATCAATCTGTATCGAAACACCTTATGGGGTGTTTCGAAACGCCTGGGCGATTTTGAGTAATTTGGCTTTGAAACACTTATAAAATTTTATGGGGTTTAAGTTTTGACTTTAAAACATTTTAAGTCTAAAATTTACTTGTCAAATGTGAGCCTTTTGAGTACTTAAAAATTTATTTACTTTGCAATTTGGTTCTTAGATTATTTTTTATATCAAAATCAAACATTAATTTTAAACATTTTGAGGAAGTCGGCTCGTTTTAAAAGCTTGGAACGCAATGACAAGCGAGACATTTAAATTAAGCCTATCAAGCTTAGCTAAATTCGGAAGTAAGTTTTCCCTAATTTTACCTTTGAATATCAATTTGATATGAGTATTGATTACATGTTTTGGTTTAAAAGCATGGATTGGTTTACTTACTATTTTATGCGTCTTTTAAATGATATGAAATGATTTATCAAGTATATGGATACTTAGAGCATTGAGAAATGGTTTCTAAATGGAATGTGATTGTTGCCTTGGGCAATGTGATATTTGCATATGGAAATGTTTTATTGAATGCATACAAAAATTAGTAAGTAAACGTGTTTAAAAGTGTATGTTGGCTATATGACAAATGGAAATAGTGTATCGAATATAATCGACATGTCGTAGGGTTTAAAGTGCACTATAATATGTAAAGTCGATCGCACCATGTTTCTTGAGGAAAAATGTTTAATAGGCTACTCAAACTGTTGGATTATCACTTGGGGTTTGTAGTTTAACTAGGCAACCCAAGTTGATGGTGAATCTTGCGGTTTAAGTAGGCAAGGTTGTTGGTATCTTGCGGTTTAACTAGGCAAGGTATGGTTTGGTAGAGGTGAGTCTACCGAGAAATATGTGTATCCAATGTGGTTTCAATTAAACAATGGTTACATTACTTGCCAATATATGTGAAACAAGTGGATTATATTTGCATATGGTTTTTATGCATATCATGTTTTGAAAAGGGATTTTCAAGGATGTTAGTTTTATACTCATGTTTTAATGCATTTGTGAATATGGTAGAGTAGCACCACTAAGCATAAGGTTGTTTACGCTCTCATTCTTCTTTGCAGAGAATTGGGGATTGTGGGAGCATTGGAGCGAGGAGATCCTAAGACATCATTTGACTTTGAGTATGGTTTTAGCTTAAAGCTTTTGGTAATAAGGCAATGTGTTGTCCAAGGTTGGGGATTTGTACTTTGATTGCTTTGGTTTCCAAAGAATTGTAATATGTTGGTTGATGGATTACTGTTTAGATTTAGGTTCTCATGCTTTATTCCTATTTCGAGTATGTTGGTTGAATTGTTTAGGAAGCATGCTTATAGTTTACGCTTTTGTGTTCGAAAAAGCAAATTTGATGTTTTGGTATGCTGTGGATGATACCCTTTGGTGCTAAACATGGTTAGTATGCATGCTAGGATGGTTGGGGCAAGTTTCTATTGATTTGAAGGTAAAAAACCAGATGATTTGGGCATTATAGGCCTCTAGGTATCGGTACGGGCTTCCTAGTATCGAAAATTGGGACCTGAAATAGGTATGGGAAGTGGGAATATGGCATGCGTACTGTTACACGATCAGGTGTACCAGTGCGAGTTTTGGATACTGGAATTTGTATTTTGGCAAAATAAGTGTAACCCCCTCGTCCCGGTCTGGCCGGATGACTGGTCCGAGTGGACCACACGGGGAAAACCGAAGCGAAACCCAAAGGGTTCCCCCTCGGTTAGCAACCCTATTTTTTTTAGTTTTAATCTTGTCACATTCGAATCCCAAACCACATTCAAACAGCCCAATTTTAATCTTGACTAAAGGCATCTTAGTACCTATGTGTTTTTCTCTTTAAAAAGGCCAACAAAGTTCAAACAGTGCATTTTTAAGTAAAGGTTTCGAAACCTCCCCAAATGGTTTCGAAACCTAGACTGGCAGTAAGGTCTGGAACCCAGATTTCAGCAAAGGTTTCGAAACCTTACCCATGGTTTCGAAACCCTCTTCCATGGTTTCGAAACCTTCCTCAAAGGTTTCGAAACTTAGGCTGGCAGTGAGGTCTGGAATCCCAGATTTTGCAAAGGTTTCGAAACCTTCCTCAAAGGTTTCGAAACTTAGGCTGGCAGTAAGGTCTGGAATCCCAGATTTTGCAAAGGTTTCGAAACCTTCCTCAAAGGTTTCGAAACCATTGTGCAGGGGAGCACTTACTGCTTAACTCTAATGACTTCCTATGGAAAAAGAACATCAAGAGCATACATGGCCATGCATAAGAGCTTAAAAAGGGCTAAAGGCATGAATTAACACACATAAGATTTGCACATACAAACATTTAAGCAATCTTACTTAAGCCAAAGGAAGCATTCAAACATGAGACAAAGCATCCATACATAGCATTCCAACAAAAGAGCAATTTAGGCAATAATGTGCATACATGAAAACTCAAAAGACCTTAAAAGGCACAAGACAACATGAGAGGTTTGCTTTTACCAACAAGGCAACCTAAACACCTAAAGCATGCCATCACACTCAAACATCCATCATAGCTTAACATGCTTTACAAACCAAAGCCAATTCAATTCTCAACATACATGAGTCATACATAGCTCATACAAAAACCCTTGCCACATTGCTAACTAATACAAAATTTATAACCGTACTTGAGCCACGAACTTGGAAAGCCCTTCTTGCCTTGCCTCGAGCTAACACCACGCTAATGATCTGCATTGTTGAACATTGAGAGCGTAAGCTATAAGCTTAGTGAGGGTGCTCTAAAACGAAAAACATCAACAATGCAGGGTTCAAGCATGTAAATCCTAATCTCACGTACTTCAAGCATTGGCATATAATCAAGTAGACCTAGCTAGTCTTTCAAGTGGCATAATATGGTCTCTCAATCCTACCAAGCTCAATCATCAATACCAACCTCATGTAACAACACCATATGCCACAATCATATATCACAATACATGAACAAGTTTAATTGGCCACTATTAATTACCCCGATTGTGCGGATTTAAACCTCAACAACACTTTACCTCGGTGGGATTTCACTCATCACCGGACCTTGCATGTGCGGGATTCCACTCATCGCCACATGCCCTACGGATGGGATTCCACTCATCATCCCGTAGAAATATATAAAAAGCTTCCGGTGGAATATTACATCACCGTACTCCTCCTTGATGACTTAACGCCATCAAGGCCACGTACGTTTTGACTCAATTTGTGTGCACACTAATCCTAATGATCGATCATTTACAACCGGTAATTTATTTAGTGCCATTTTTTCATTATCACATCACAAATCATCAACCACAATTCATGCTCATCACATATACACATATCATGATATACATGCACCAAATGACCACAACCACAAGAGCATAGCTAAGTAAACACAATAGCATTTATGGAGAACAATGGCTAAATTAACAATCTTGAATTAACTAGAAGTGGCCTACCAAGCACACTTTACACACACACACTACACATACTCGAACTAAACTTTAAAACAAGTTTGAAACCACTCACCGCCCTTCCTTAGCAATCGAAACAATCCTCCTACGAACCCGGATTCGGTCCCAATGCTCCTTCAACGACTCCTCTTGCTTCTAGCCAAGCAAAACACATGCATTACTTCACAATTCAATGCTAAAACTCAACCATCAACTTACTTTACAAACACAAGCCAAATTCCACAAATCCCCAATCTAAATAATCACCCAAAATACCAATTTTCGGGCTCCCCAATAACCTTGCTGAAATTTCCATTTCCAAACCTCCAAATGACCCCCAAAAGGTCCCAAATCACAGTCCTAACATACCTAAACCATCAGCTCTTTGTTTTCAACCTAAAACCCACCAAAAATGGAGTTTTTGACAACTCAAAAATGGGTCTAAGAACCCACTTCGGATTTTCATCAAAATTCAACCAAATTAACATATAATGTGTATTTTAACATGAGTAAACAAAACCCCAACTCAATTTATCAAAACAAGATGAAAAACCCCTTAAAAATCCAAACTTTAAAACAAACCCTAATTTTCAAAACTTCATATCTTTAAAATCTAAGACCATGGGTTGATATGGATTAAAGAGGAGAGTAAGAAAATGATTTTACCTTTCAAAAACACCTTGAAATGAAGTTGATATTAAATGGAATAGTAGCTTGAAGTTTGAGAGAGTTTGGAGAGGGGGGTTTCACGTTGGGAATATGGTGGAAAGAGGAGAAGATGAAACTTTCAAAAGTTGTCATCCTTTTAAAATCTTTTAGGCAAAATTGCAACATAGGTCCCTCCCCTTTTTACTAAAGCTCAATTAGGTCTTTATTTAGGTTGAATTGATTTTAATTAAATTTTATTGATTCGAATTATAAACCCAGCTAACTCCTAACCCCAAAACACGGGCATTACAACTCTCTCCCACTTAAGGAATTTCGTCCCCGAAATTACCTGACTGAAAGAGATACGAAAACTGCTTTTCCATATCCTCCTTCCTCTCCCAAGTGGCCTCGTCCACACCTCGGCGTTGCCACCGCACCTTTACTAACTCAATCGATCTACCCCTCAACACCTCACTGTCAAAAGCTAAGATCTCCACGGGCTCTTCCTCATAAGTCAAATCCGGATTCAATTCAATCTCTTCTACGGGCATAACATGTGATGGATCGGACCTATACTTACGAAGCATCGAAACATGGAACACATCGTGTATCTTCTCTAGCTCGGATGGCAAACGCAACTGATAAGCAACCGGACCAACCCTCTTCACAATCTCATACGGTCCTATGTACCTCGGACTCAACTTCCCCTTTCGGCCAAATCTCATCACTTTCTTCCACGGAGACACTTTCAAGAACACCTTCTCACCCACTGAGAACTCAACTTCCTTCCTCTTCAAATCGGCATAGGACTTCTACCTATCCGAAGCAGCTTTCAAATGATCACAAATCAATTTTACCTTGTCGGTTGTCCCCTTGAGCAAATCCGGCATAGGTAACAATTTTTGTCCCACTTCGGCCCAACAAACTGGAGTCCTACACTTCCGGCCATACAAGGCCTCATACAGAGCCATCTAAATGCTCGACTGAAAGCTATTATTGTACGCAAACTCTACTAGAGGCAAATGCTTCTCCCAAGTACCCTGAAAGTCAATGATACAACAACGCAACATATCTTCTAAGATCTGAATAACTCTCTCTGACTGACCATCTGACTGAGGATGATAAGAAGTGCTGAAGTTCAAACGGGTACCCAAAGCTGTATGCAGACACTCCCAAAATCTAGAAGTAAACCGCGGATCTCTATCTGACACAATGGACTTCGGCACACCATGTAGTCTCACAATCTCATCAATGTACAAATCGGCCAATCTATTTAAGGTGTAAGTAGTGTTGACTGCCAAGAAGTGAGCACACTTCGTAAAGCGATCCACTATCACCCAAACTGAGTTCTTCTTCGTAGAAGTCAAAGGCAAACTTGAAACAAAATCCATGGTGATGTTCTCCCACTTCCATTCCGGAATCCTCAACGGCTGTAACAAACCTGAGGGAACCTGATGTTCCGCCTTCACTCTCTGACACACTAAGCACTTACTCACAAAGTCGGCTACATCTCTCTTCAAGCCAACCCAAAAGTACTCATCCTTCAAGTCACGGTACATCTTCGTACTTCCAGGATGCATAGAAAACGGACTACTGTGGGCTTCAGTCAAGATCGTACGTCTCAAGTCACTGTCCTCTGGAACAACTATTCTATCTTTGAAACACAAAACCCCATCAGTACTGAAACTGTAGTCTGAAGATCTGCCCTCGGCTATATCTTGCACGTGAGGTGCCAAAGATCTATCTAAGAGTTGTTTCTCTCGAATCAACTGACCTAGAGTAGGTCTAACCTGAAGCTCGGCTATCAAGCCACCATCCCCGGACAAACTCAATCTAGCAAACATGGCTCTCAAGTCCACGGCCATCTTCCTACTCAATGCATCGGCCACTACATTGGCCTTACCCGGATGGTACTCAATGGTAAGATCATAGTCCTTTAGTAACTCTAACCACCTACGATGTCTGAGATTCAAGTCTCGCTGAGTCATAATGTATTTCAAACTCTTGTGGTCGGTGTACACTGTGCATCTCTCACCGTACAAATAGTGCCTCTAAATCTTCAGAGCAAACACAACTGCAGCTAACTCTATGTCATGGGTCGAATAGTTGCGCTCATGGGTCTTCAACTGTCTTGAGGCATAAGCCACTACTCTCCGGTCTTGCATAAGAACATATCCTAGCCCTACATAAGAAGCATCAGTGTAAACTACATAGTCCTTCCCGGACTCAGGCTGAATCAAGATCGGTGCTTGGGTCAAAGCTTCTTTCAATTTCTCAAAGGCTCTCTGTCTTGCATCTGTCCACTCAAACTGAACACTCTTCTGAAGTAACTGTGTCAATGGAGCGGCTAACTTAGAGAAACCCTCTACAAACCTCCTATAGTATCCGGCTAAGCCTAGGAAGCTACGTACCTCTGTCACAGACTTCGATTGCTTCCACTCAACAATGGCTTCAATCTTCTTCGGATCAACTCTAATCCCATCGGCTGACACTACATGTCCTAAGAATACTACCTCACGGATCCAGAACTCACACTTGCTGAGCTTCGCATACAATTGATGATCTAGCAAAGTCTTCAAAACAAGTCTCAAGTGTCGGTTATGGTCTTCTTCAGTTCGCAAGTACACCAAAATGTCATCAATAAATACAACTACAAACTGATCTAGATACTGATGAAAGATCCTATTCATCATGTCCATGAAAGCAGCCGGTGCATTAGTCAACCCAAATGGCATGACTAAAAACTCATAATGTCAGTACCTAGTCCTAAAGGCCGTCTTCGGTACATCAACTTCCCTTACCGTTAGCTGGTAGTAACCCGATCTCAGATCAATCTTCGAAAAGACTGATGCTCCTCTCAACTGATCAAACAAGTCATAAATTCTAGGCAACGTATATTTATTCTTCACTGTCAACTGATTCAGCTGTCTGTAATCTATACACATTCTCATGCTTCCATCTTTCTTCTTCACAAACAAGACCGGTGCACCCCAAGGTGAAGAACTAGGTCGAATAAAACCTCTATCTGTCAATTCTTGCAACTGAGTCTTCAACTCTTTCAATTCTTTCGGTGCCATACAATACGGAGCAATTGAAACAGGAGCTGAATCAGAATAAGTCTCAATGCTGAACTCTACCTCTCTGTCCGGTGGTAACCCTGGCAACTCTTCCGGAAACACACTAGGAAAGTCACATACTGTTCGGATGTCCTGAGGTCTAACCTCACTCATGTTAGGGTTCATCACATACGCTAGGTATGCTTCACACCCCAACTCAACTAATCTCTTAGCCTCTAATACTGAAACCACATTAGACAAGAACTTCACGTTCTCACCCACCACTACAATCTCATAGTCATCTGTGAGCCTCAAAGAAATCCGCTTAGTTTCAAAATCTATCCTAGCTCTATGCTCCGTGAGCCAGTCCATACCCAGAATCACATCAAAACCATAGAAAGGTAGCTCTATCATATCCACTGGAAACACATGTCCCTGAACCATCAACGGACACCTTCGGTACATCTTCCTAACCACTACCGTGTCCCCAAAGGAACTAGTAACACTAACTCCTACCTCTAACATCTCACAAGGCAAATTCAAAGACTGTGCATGCTCACTCAATATATAGGAATGTATAGACCCAGAGTCAATCAAAGAAAGCAAACCCAAAGACTGTATCGAGAAGTTACCTACGATCACATCGGTGTCATGCTGATCCCCACGTTGAGTGTAAACTCTGGCCTGACCTCCGCCCTCCGGCTGAACTGCAACTACATCTGCTATGTTCCTCTGACCATCGTTCCTCGGCTGGAAGTTACCTCTACCGCGCCCGCGGCCTCTCTGAAAGTCATTGGCTCTAGTAGGAGCCTGAGCTAGTGCCTGTCCCACCTGATGTGGACAGTCACGCCTAATGTGGTCTCTAGCCCCACAACTCCAACAAGAATGAAAATTTCCCCAACACTCACCGGTGTGGTTCCTCCCGCAAGTAGTACATGTGGGCAACTTCCCACCAGCTCTCTGACCCTGATGGCCCATACCATGGTTACCGCCACCACGCCTATGATCATAATGATGTCTATTGTCCCGATGCCTCTTGGCATCACCTCTATCAAAGTTACTGGACCTCTTACCCGAACTAGATCCACCAGACCGCCTGGTCAAACTCAAGCTGTGCTCCAAGTCCTTGGCCCTCACGACCAAGACATCAAAATCAGTGTAGTCCGAAGCTAGAGTATACGTCTTGATCTCTTCACTCAGCCCATAACGGAAGCGGTTACAACGCTCCACCTCAGTAGGTACAAGCTCAGGTGCATACTGACTCAATCTGACAAACCGGATCTCATAATCTGTCACGGACATACTCCCCTGAAGCAATGCCATAAACTCTCTCTTCCTCTCATCGAGGTATCACGGACCCAAATACTTCTTACGGAAAGCTGTCTCAAAGAACTCCCAAGTGATCTCGGCCTCATCCATACCCGTAGTAATGGTGACCCACCAAGTGTAGGCATCACCCTGAAGCAGAGACTCAACACATCCCAACTTGCGCTCACCAATGCATCCCATCTGAGCAAGGATACGGACAGTCTTCTCAAACCATAACTCTGATCGCTCTGGAGTAGCACCTCTGAACTCTTCGGCCCCAAGGCCCCGAAGTCTCTCTAAAGGCAATCCAGTGCCCTCACCCTGATGATGAGCTGCCTGACCTCCAGCTACTACAGCCTGAAATGCCCCGGCTATCGCCTGAACCAACGGAGCTAAGTCAATCACGGTCGGTCCTTGGCCACCTTGGCCACCTTGGCCTCCTTGTGGTCCATCTCCTTCGGCCCCGGCCTCACCTCCCGCTCCCGGTGGAGGAGGTGGTGGTGGTGGAGGTGGCGGAGGAGCTCCAACTCCAACCACATGCTCTCCCACTTGAGCCTCAACTCTCACTACTGGCTCAACTCCTGGAGCCGCTGCCCGTGGTTCCGGTCGAACCATCCTAGGCCTCCCACGTGGTCTCATGGTACAGCTAGCAAGGAAATAACTACATCAACAAACAAATAGGGATTACGTTAGTCAAAGCAAGGGTCCAATAGTGCTCAAGTACTCCTTTTATCAAAAATCTTTTTCAATTAAGTAATAGTAGCAATGGGCACACACTCTACACCAGACACAACAATTCATGCTTCAAAACATCATACGAACAGTCAACATCAAGATTTCATGACAAGACATGCATCGAACAATACAATTACTTAACACATCCAGCTTACCTCACTTACCTGCCCGAGGTCTCGGTAACCTCAGGCTCTGATACCAACAAATGTAACCCCCTCGTCCTGGTCTGGCCGGATGACCAGTCCGAGTGGGCCACACGGGGAAAACCGAAGCGAAACCCAAAGGGTTCCCCCTCAGTTAGCAACCCTATTTTTTTTAGTTTTAATCTTGTCACATTCGAACCCCAAACCACATTCAAATAGCCCAATTTTAATCTTGACTAAAGGCATCTTAGTACCTATGTGTTTTTCTCTTTAAAAAGGCCAACAAAGTTCAAACAGTGCATTTTTAAGTAAAGGTTTTGAAACCTCCTCAAATGGTTTCAAAACCTAGACTGGCAGTAAGGTTTGGAACCCAGATTTCAGCAAAGGTTTCGAAACCTTACATGGTTTCGAAACCTTCCTCAAAGGTTTCGAAACTTAGGCTGGCAGTGAGGTCTGGAATCCCAGATTTTGCAAAGGTTTCGAAACCTTCCTCAAAGGTTTCGAAACTTAGGCTGGCAGTAAGGTCTGGAATCCCAGATTTTACAAAGGTTTCGAAACCTTCCTCAAAGGTTTCGAAACCATTGTGCAGGGGAGCACTTACTGCTTAACTCTAATGACTTCCTATGGAAAAAGAACATCAAGAGCATACATGGTTATACATAAGAGCTTAAAAAGGGCTAAAGGCATGAATTAACACACATGAGATTTGCACATACAAACATTTAAGCAATCTTACTTAAGCCAAAGGAAGCATTCAAACATGAGACAAAGCATCCATACATAGCATTCCAACAAAAGAGCAATTTAGGCAATAATGTGCATACATGAAAACTCAAAAGGCCTTAAAAGGCACAAGACAACATGAGAGGTTTGCTTTTACCAACAAGGCAACCTAAACACCTAAAGCATGATATCACACTCAAACATCCATCATAGCTTAACATGGTTTACAAACCAAAGCCAATTCAATTCTCAACATACATGAGTCATACATAGCTCATACAAAAACCCTTGCCACATTGCTAACTAATACAAAATTTATAACCGTACTTGAGCCACGAACTTGGAAAGCCCTTCTTGCCTTGCCTCGAGCTAACACCACGCTAATGATCTGTATTGTTGAACATTGAGAGCGTAAGCTATAAGCTTAGTGAGGGTGCTCTAAAACGAAAAACATCAACAATGCAGGGTTCAAGCATGTAAATCCTAATCTCACGTACTTCAAGCACTGGCATATAATCAAGTAGACCTAGCTAGTCTTTCAAGTGGCATAATATGGTTTCTCAATCCTACCAAGTTCAATCATCAATACCAACCTCATGTAACAACATCATATGCCACAATCATATATCACAATACATGAACAAGTTTAATTGGCCACTATTAATTACCCCGATTGTGCGGATTTAAACCTCAACAACACTTTACCTCGGTGGGATTTCACTCATCACCGGACCTTGCATGTGCGGGATTCCACTCATCGCCACATGCCCTACGGATGGGATTCCACTCATCATCCCGTAGAAATATATAAAAAGCTTCCGGTGGAATATTACATCACCGTACTCCTCCTTGATGACTTAACGCCATCAAGGCCACGTACGTTTTGACTCAATTTGTGTGCACACTAATCCTAATGATCGATCATTTACAACCGGTAATTTATTTAGTGCCAATTTTTCATTATCACATCACAAATCATCAACCACAATTCATGCTCATCACATATACACATATCATGATATACATGCACCAAATGACCACAACCACAAGAGCATAGCTAAGTAAACACAATAGCATTTATGGAGAACAATGGCTAAATTAACAATCTTGAATTAACTAGAAGTGGCCTACCAAGCACACTTTACACACACACACTACACATACTCGAACCAAACTTTAAAACAAGTTTGAAACCACTCACCGCCCTTCCTTAGCAATCGAAACAATCCTCCTACGAACTCGGATTCGGTCCCAATGCTCCTTCAACGACTCCTCTTGCTTCTAGCCAAGCAAAACACATACATTACTTCACAATTCAATGCTAAAACTCAACCATCAACTTACTTTACAAACACAAGCCAAATTCCACAAATCCCCAATCTAAATAATCACCCAAAATACCAATTTTCGGGCTCCCCAATAACCTTGCTGAAATTTCCATTTCCAAACCTCCAAATGACCCCCAAAAGGTCCCAAATCACCCTCCTAACATACCTAAACCATCAGCCCATTGTTTTCAACCTAAATCCCACCAAAAATGGAGTTTTTGACAACTCAAAAATGGGTCTAAGAACCCACTTCGGATTTTCATCAAAATTCAACCAAATTAACATATAATGTGTATTTTAACATGAGTAAACAAAATCCCAACTCAATTTATCAAAACAAGATGAAAAACCCCTTAAAAACCCAAACTTTAAAACAAACCCTAATTTTCAAAACTTCATATCTTTAAAATCTAAGACCATGGGTTGATATGGATTAAAGAGGAGAGTAAGAAAATGATTTTACCTTTCAAAAACACCTTGAAATGAAGTTGATATTAAATGGAATAGTAGCTTGAAGTTTGAGAGAGTTTGGAGAGGGGGGGTTTCACGTTGGGAATATGGTGGAAAGGGGAGAAGATGACAACTTTCAAAAGTTGTCATCCTTTTAAAATATTTTGGGCAAAATTGCAACATAGGTCCCTCCCCTTTTTACTAAAGCTCAATTAGGTCTTTATTTAGGTTGAATTGATTTTAATTAAATTTTATTGATTCGAATTATAAACCTGGCTAACTCCTAACCCCAAAACACGGGCGTTACAATAAGCATGAGTACCAATACGACTAAATGGCATACGGTATGAGCCTTATGTATTCAGACCTGCGTATCGGTATGCGTATACCAGTACCTGTATAGACCTTGTTATGAGGCCTAGTATTGGTACGGTACCTCATGTACCGATACCGAAGGCATTTATGTCAGTTATTTGGCTTCTGTAGTTTAAGATTCTTATATTTTGGTTCCTGATTCGTATGCATGTAAATTGAATATATTCTATGGATCCGTTTTAGCCAAAACTGAACTTGTAAGCATGGAACCTAACTGATTATGGATTGGTAACCCTAAACCTAAGCAAGTCCTTGTAACTTTTTGAATTTACAATTTGTTCCCTAAATTGAAAATTCGAACGTTTAGATGTCGATCTATTGTCCATTTCAGATGCAAAGTTAGCTGCTACCAATTTAAACACTCTAGTGTCTAATGATGAATCTAGACAAAATAAAAAGAAAAAATGAACCTAATTCAAGATATTTTGTTCAAGTTTACTTCGGCAAACCTAACGTAGTTCACTCGGTTCGGTCTAACACCTAGGATGGGTCAAGGGGGTTACACGAGGTACCATATTTAAGGAAGAGGTTTATGTGGTTCGGTTCAAGCAACAAATATAGTCACTTAGACGAATTTTTTGTCGATGGGAAAGTTTATCAGCTAATGGTGGCGGTCCATGTTTTGTTGTTGTTCTTTTGAGGATGGGGTTGTAGGTTGTTTG
This sequence comes from Hibiscus trionum, assembly GCA_030270665.1. Lineage (NCBI taxonomy): Eukaryota > Viridiplantae > Streptophyta > Magnoliopsida > Malvales > Malvaceae > Hibiscus > Hibiscus trionum. The sequence goes on from BSYR01000050.1 coordinate 2,108,075, forward strand.
TTGGCTTGGGTTGTAGTTATGTGATGATGTTGTTAAATGGTGTGGAGCTTGAAGTTTGTTTGGTGTTGGGTTTCATTCGAGGTTGGATGCTTAGCAAGTTGTAGATAAAGTTGATGTGTTTTTAGGTTGTGATCGTGCTTTGTGAAATCTAATATAAACTACTTCGATTGGTTGAAGAAGTTGTTGCGTTCGGTATTGTCCTTATAGTTTGTGTGGTGTTTACTCCTATTGATACGAGCAGAAGGCTATTTTTTATAAGGTGTGACCACTCCTTGTGATTGATGCAAGTCTGGTATTATTTCCAAGGGTTGGGAGTTTGTTCCTTATTTTGTGTGGTGTTTGCTCATATTGGTACGAGTGAAGGGTATTTTTGATAAGTTGTGACCATGCCTTGTGCGAGTCTGATATTATTTTCAAGGGTTGGGTTTTTGTTCCTTGTTTTGTGTAGTGTTTGCTCATGTCTAATGTTTATGGATGGGTATGAGTACTTTTTTTCCCATCTAGGTTTAAGATTTTTTTAATGAGGTTTGTACTAATTCTCATATGTATGATTTTCCATGATTAAATCATAAGTTCTGATAAAAGAAAATTGAGATTGATTCGACATTTCTACCATATCAAAAGTTAAACATTTTAATTTACTTAGACTTAATTGCACCATATATCCTTAAACTATAACTCTCATTTTAAATTGGTCTCTAACATTTGAGTCTTTTAATTTCATTATCAAATTATGACTCTCATTTTAAATTAATCCCCAAATTTTTAAATATTTAAATTTCATCCTCAAACTATCGTTTACGTCGCATCGTATTTTTTTAACAAAGAACGTTATCATTTATTCAAAGAAACAAAAGGAATACAAATACAAAAACCCATATCAAATGGAGGAAAATAGAGGGGAGAAAGAACACGTGAGAAAAACAAAAACACGTGAACAAATCATGCATCAAAACAAACATAAGAACAAAACAAACACACGAACAAAAAAAAACACGAAATACAAACACAACTAAAATCTGAAAGGGGAACGTCAAGACACCATGAAACGATGGGAGAAAGCCAAACGAGAACAAATCCAGCAGTTCTAATATCTTAAGTTGCATGTTTATTTTAGGGTTATAGAAACATTCAAAAGTTACAATTTTTATAACTCTCCTATTAACATAGGACATTATCATTATATATAGATATTGGGAATGAAATTATAACATTTAGAAGTTTGAAGGACGAAGTTAGAATGAGGTTTATAGTTTAAGAATGAAATTGAAATGTTTAAAAGTTTGATGATCAATTTAGGATGAGAGATATAGCTGGAGGATGAAATTAAAATATTAAAAAATTTAAAAATTAATTTAAAATAATGATCATAATTTGATAACATGTGAGACAATTAACTCATTTACTTTAAAGTGACGTAACTTTGAAGAATAATATCACCGGTAATAAACATTGTTTGCAAAAAAAAAAAGAGAGGCTAAACTACAAAATAAGTGTCTAAATTATGTCCTTTTTTTTTTGCAATAGGTGCTTAAAATATTTTTTTGGCTAAAATAAGTGCTTAAAGTTTATTTTTTGTTGGAATATATGTCTAAAGTATTTTTTGACTGAAATAGATACTTACAATTTTATTTTTGGCTTGTTTTAAAGTAACTGATTCTCCTACTCTATCACATTCTTTAACCAAAAATAAAATTTTTGAGATTTATTTTAGCCAAAAAAATATATTTTAAATACCTATTAAAAATATATAATTTAAACACTTATTTTATAATAAGTATTTGTAAAAATGTTGAAAAAAACGTACAATAACTCAGATTGCTTTATTGACTGATGTAGTTTTTAAAATTCGATCGTAACATTTGAACTAGATTTAAGACAATAAATTACTTACTCTGTGTCAGTATATAAGTTGATGATGTTTAAAACATAACAGTAATTGAAGGCGGTGATGAATATTCTAGATTTGTTTATCTAGACAATATCCATCATATAATTTTTAAAATTTATGTCGAAAATTACAAATACAAATACAAATACTCAAATTACGTAACAAAATTGTAATTCAAAAAAAAAAAAATGTAACAAAATTAGTACACTTTAACATATGTGTCAACTTATCGTTTTATAAGAACAGTGAACATTTTTAGACAAATTAAAATAAGGGTAAAATACTGAAATCATCACTCAACTTTGGTCATTTGATCTATTTTAGTCACTCAACTTTAAAAACGTTCAATTTACTCATTAAACTTTACTTTTTGACCTATTTTGGTCACTTTGGATTATTTTATTAATATTTAGGCATGACATGGCATATTTTATTATTATTATTATATATAAAAAATTTAAAATAAAATAAATAATATTTTTTTATTAATAAATAAAAAAGTAATTTAAAATAAAAACCCTAATCCCAAACACCCCAAATATCTCAAATATCTCAAATCTCAAACACCCAAATTCTTAAACTCCCTTACCGGTGTCACTCTCACCGGCGGCCACCACTCCATCTTCACCGTCGGAAGTATACCTGGCATAAAAGAATCATAAACATGATATGAAAATATATTTTGAACCGAATATTTTCAACATCAGTCCAGCAAACATGAACTTACCGTGGCAAATTCAACAAAAGCAATAAGAGTTGAATGCACATTGTCCCCTAAAAGCCTCAAGCGAGTGACCTGAGAATTAAAAAAAATCGTATTAACCTTCTTTCTAAAACCAGTTAGAAAACAGGCATGTGTGATATTGATATCGTACTAACCTCACCGCATGCGGATTCAAAAAAATTCTTCACTTCAGCTTGAGAAACCTTCCTCAAAGAGAAGATGATTGTGAGGTTTACATCAATAACTGCAGTGATAAAGCTAAAAACTCGAACCCAAGAAGGGTTTGGGGACACAGATAGGTCTGTTCATATTTTGTTAGTTCTTTACCATATATTTTAGGGACCTTCGAGGGTCATATAACAATACCCATGTCTGAATATCGGTGAAGATGGAGTGGTGGCCGCCAGTGAGAGTGACACCGGTAAGGGGGTTTGAGAATTTGAGTGTTTGGGATTTGGGATATTTGGAATATTTGGGTGTTTGGGATTAGGGTTTTTATTTTAAATTACTTTTTTATTTATTAATAAAAGAATATTATTTATTTTAAATTATTTTTTATATATAATAATAATAAAATATGCCATGTTATACCTAAATATTAATAAAATAATCTAAAGTGACCAAAATAAGTCAAAAAATAAAGTTTAATGAGTAAATTGAGCGTTTTTAAAGTTGAGTGACTAAAATAGGTCAAATGACCAAAGTTGAGTGATGATTTCAGTATTTTACCCTTAAAATAATGAACCAATTTGACAATCAACAGATAATTAATAGTAAATAGTGGATTACATTAGTTAATAGTGGATAACTAATAATATTAGCTAATTTGATTAGCGGATTATATTAGCTGATTGTATAAACGTGTTCGATAAAATTAACTGATAGCTAATAATTGTTTGATTATTTGAACTAATAAAATGACATATAAGGACATGATTATATTTAATACTTATTTGAATAATTTATTAGTTATTAAATTTTATATATATTAATATTAATTAAATTATAAAAACTAATTTTTTAATATCATTATTGAGCATGTATAAAGACATACATATTATTTTTTTATTTGCAAAATAATATTTTTAATAATTATTAAATTTAGATGTATACATTAATTTATAATATATAAATTATATTTTGAATATAATTTTATTGATAATTAAATTTATATGTATTTTTAGGGTTTAGGGTTTAGCCATTGATATCGACACGTCTGAGATCGCCAAATGTTCAGGAGTTCCTCTATTCAATCTTTTTTCTTCTTCTTGTTGCAGGATATCTCGTTCGTACACATCTTCTCTTTGTTTCCCGAGCCTATAGTGAGTTAGAGACAGAGATTTCTCGGATCAACGATAGAACAAAAACCACTTTGCATCATATATAAGGGATTCTTCGGCTCGGACCGAAAAAGCAATGTCACTCGATCATTATCAAACTGACCGCAATCTTTTTATGTCCGCGAGGATCCCACCAGAGCGCCTTCTACTTCTAATAGGCCATGAACTAGATCAGAATTGTTTGATTAAGACTAAGTTCTGTAAAAACCCTGCCTTCTTTAAAATATCATGCACAATTTCTGTGGGTTGAGCTCCTTTTTCAAGGAAATAGAGAATCACGGGAACATTTAAATAGGTTTGATTATTTATCGGATCATAAAAACCCACTTTTCAAAGATCTCTTCCCTCTCTTCGGGATCGAACATCAATTGCAACAATTTGATAAACGGCTCATTGGGATAGATATAGTTAAATAATACCCCTAAAAATGTAGAAGTTTTATCCTCGTACGGCTCGAGAAAAAAATAATTAATTAAAAGTTATGTTTATGTATGGAACTAGAATGGCAGTGGGAGGAGCCCAGGGCTCTGACTGCGTGCCTGTTGAAGAATGAGCCGACGACTCATAAGCAGTGGCTTGGTTAAGGAAACCTCAGCTCCCTCAAAAATGGCTCGAGCAGGACGAGCTGTAACACCCGGGTTTAGGGGTTAGGTGAAAATAATATTTTAATATTATTTTGGGTTCGGTTTTATGATTTAAATAATGGTCCGGGTTTGGTTTTCAAATTTATTTAATTTGATGATAGACTATGCTTTGGAATTAAACCCCAAATAGCCATGGATTATATGTCCTTTTGAATATTTCATTTCATTAAGGGCAAAAGGGTCATTGGGCTTTTAACTAAAACAAAACAAATAAAAAACCCAAAATTTCACTCATCTTCTCCCTCTCTCCACAAAAACTCACGACAAACTCTCCTCACCATTGAAGAACACTGTTCCATCACCTCTCTTCTTCATTTCAACTCCGTTTTGAAAGGTAATAGTATTTTTGACTTCCTCTCATCTTCCCCTTCATAAAAGTACCATTCATTTTCGTTTTCATGAAGTTTTTAGAAAATGGAGGTTTTGAATATTTTGATTTAAAAATGAGATTTTTATGTTGAGAAATGAAGCATTTTGATTTGTTATGCTTAGTTATGGTATATAGGAGTCAAAGGGTATATCATATGTGAATTTCAAATGATTTGGAACAAATTTTGGATTTGGGTGAAAATGGGGTTTTTGGGAGGTTTTGGGTGAGTTTTGGGGGTTGTTTTAGGTGGGTTTTGATAGGCTTTTGATAGTGCTATAGGTAGGGGTTGAATTGGGATCATTGGTGGGTGTAATGGAAGTTGAAAGCATGGTTTTTGGACAAGGTTTTGGGGCCATCCGGATTGGTGAAAAATGAATATTATTCATGCTTGCAACATAGTAGTTTGTGGTTGAATTTCATTCCGGGTTGGTTTCGATGACAAGATATTGATTGTGGATGTTTTGTTTGTGTTTGGGATTGATTAGAATCAAGTTTGGGCATCGGTGAAGCATCGAAAGTGAATCCGGGAAGTTGAAGGTTGTTGCTTGCTTGGTCTTTGGGCTTGGAAGCTTAGGTGAGTGGTTAATTGTTTTACTTGGTTTTAAAATGGTTGGTTCGAGTATATGGACTAGGTTGGGCTTGGTAAACCCACCTAGAGTTAGGATTGGAGTGGTAGCCTAATCCTAAACTTGATCTAGAGCCTTTGGATGAACTCATTTATATGGTTGTATATGTCTCGTATGAAATGTGATATGAATGCTTATGTATATTGTGTTATACATATGAGATGAGACATGAATTGTGATGCTCGAGACATGCATGATGATGGTTGTTGGTGAGTACGTGCTAAGCACGGAATTGATTGAAATGAGTAATGTGAAGTGAGTAAATATTGGCACTAGTATACTTGAATACAAATGATCGATCATTAGGATGTTAGTGTGTACACATGAGTCAAAAGTCGCGCGTGGCCTTGGTGGCGTTGAGTCACCAAGGAGGAGTACGGGTACGCCCGGAAATTGTATTTAAATATAGTCGGTGATGAGTGGAATCCCATCGACGGGGCGTGAGGATGAGTGGAATCCCCTCCGCGAGACCGGAGATGAGTGTAATCCCACCGTCAGGTAATGGTTGTGTTGTTGGATGTGAGTTCCAACGGTTATCCGCGTATTTGAGTCATAGCTAGGTGCCAATGTTGATTGATATGTGTATCAATGTGTTGAGATTAATGATCCTTATGTGGATGTTTGATGTGGCTACTTATGTTGAGGAATTTAGAGCTTGTTGATCATGACATTTACTTGTATATATTGCTCATGCATCTTATCTTGTGGCTCTTGTGGATCCTTGGTATGTTTGTAAAATGCCTTGGCTAGATCGTGCTCGGACCCTGCAATGTTGAGGTTTGTTTTTAGAGCTTACCCTCACTAAGCATTATTGCTTACGCTCTCTTTGTTCAACATTGCAGATCCTTAGTTCGTGGGTTGCTTGCGCAAGTGGAAGGCTCCAAGTGTGGTTGTTAGCCTTGAGTGCTTCAAGTATGGATTTTTAATGTTTGGTCATGTAATAGTTTGAGCAATGGGACATGTATTGTTGTTGGGTAGTCGTTGGTTGTTAAGAGCATGTGTAGACTCCTTAGTACCTTGTTTTTGTATGGTTCATGTTGCCATGTTGGTTTGTATCTCATGCCTAAATTGCTCTTGTTGAATGTTAGCCATATGCCTAAGAGGTTACCTTTATGCTTGAATGATGTTGTGTGAATGCATGCCTATGATGTCTTGCCTTAGTGTTTAGGCTTGTTTTAACCTTGTTGAAGCATGTTAAAATAGCTGGGTTGCCTTAAGTTTATATGTGATGGTGTTGTAGTGTGTTTTGGTGGTGTTTTGGGCACCCTAGTGCCTTAAAACAGCCAAAACGAGTCTGCAGACAGGGGGCGTTTCGGAACGGGCCATCCTGTTTCGGAACGGGCCATCCTGTTTCGGAACGGTCCCTTTGCAATTGGCCTGCCGTTTCGAAACGGATGTGGGTCGTTTCGGAACATTTTTGCTATTGGAATTTTGAGATATTGACGAGATGAAGGCGTTCCGAAACGGGCCTTTGAAGTTTCGAAACGGTCAAATCTCGTTGACCACGAGAAATTGACCGTCAAGGTCGTTTCGATACGGGTCACCCCTGTTTCGGAACGGTCGCCTTATGGTTGACCCTGGTCTGTTGACCGTCAAGGTCGTTCCGATACGGGTCACCCCTGTTTCGGAACGGTCACCTTATGGTTGACCCTGGCCTGTTGACTTAGTCAAGGCGTTTCGGAACACCCTAAGGGCGTTTCGAAACGGCCTGCTGTAAAGGGCTAAAATGAGCTGTTTGATGTGTTCGTTGGTCGGTGTATGTTTCAATGTTTGTTTTTCCCGCTGCTGTGCTTCACATATGTTTTAATTATGCCTATAGACAAGATAAAATAAAAAGAAAATTTTAGGGTCGTTAACCGAGGAAAAACCTTCACGGGTTTCGCTTCGGTTTTTCCCTTGTGGCCCACTTGGACCGGTCATCCGACCAGACTGAGATGAGGGGGTTACACGAGCAATCTCCATTAATTATCCATTGCTTTTCCTTTTTCCCTTTTGTTGTACTTTTTTCCGAAAATGTCTTTCAAAAAACGTGTGGGCGCTCCTCCGCATGCTACTTACGTACTTACGATGCGCCACCTCTTCATGCGTATAAATAATTTTATTCATTAAAACGAGTGTTCCGTGTGGCATGTATTGTATCGATTCAAAACTAATAGCTCTATTTGTTGAGCGTAAAATACACTTAAGCAGATTATTTTAGTTATATGTTCGGTTATAAACTTATCATTATTTTTAAAAGTTATAAATTAATCACTAAATTAAAACATCTAATTGAACAATTAAAATTAAAATAAATATCTAATTTGACACTGTATAATAGTAATTTCAGCCCAAAATTTATATATTCTATCAATTTGACTTTAATTCGAAATAATAGTAATAAATTTAACATTTTATATTTAAAAATTCTGGCACCGCATCCTCATGACACATTCTCTACTATTGTCCATAAGCTCGATGAACTACAAATGAGATAGTTCGACAAACATAGTCACTTCATTACTGAACAACTGACAAACTAATGTAACACACTAATTATGACCATAATGTCGCTTCCTAGTAGAGACAATCACTTCGTAATGAAATTTTTAAGAACAAAAAAGTTAAATTTGTTGAATTATTTTAAATAATGACCAAAATAATAAAAAAATACAAGTATTAAGAATGAAAATATTATTATATCAAGCTGTATTAGATGTTCGTTTTAATTTTAACGGTAAAGTAATTTAATTGTAATTTTTTAATTGAGTGTCTAAATTATAACTTTAGAAAAAAGGGTGACCCATTTGTAACCAAACAGATAATTCAGTGACCTGATCCGAATTGTACCCATTTATTTACTTATATATTATCAGTGTTCTGTTTATTAACCTCCAATTTTTTGTTTCTTTCCCTATAGTACTCTCTCTTAAATCTTAACGCCAGCATCTCAAGTAATGGAATCCGTCGATTTCCCCGAAGTTCACGATGCCGCTATTGCCGCTGCCAACGGCGGCGTCAACCACGTCGACCACGGTTGGCAAAAGGTTTCGTATCCCAAACGCCAACGTAAAACCAATTCCAAGGCCGATCCCGAAAAGCCCAACCTTACCCGCGTTAACGGAACCCTAAGTAACGGGGCTCCTAACGTTTTCCTTTCCCTCGAGCAACAGTCCCAGGATCGCCGCCGTCGGATCCTCGAAGCTCAAAGGGCTGCTGATGCCGTTGATGACGATGTTAAGGTTAAGAATAACAGATCGGATCTCGATGATGACGATGATAGTGATCTGGAAGGTGTTAAGCCTGACGGAAAGCCGGCAGAGGCGGAAAAGAAGGTGAAGCAAAAGAAGCCGAAGAAGCCTAAGGTTACTGTTGCTGAGGCGGCTGCGAAGATCGATCCAGCTGATCTCTCAGTTCATCTTGCTGTAAGCCTGCAACGATGATAGATTTCATTTTATTTGTTCAAGGAACCAATTAATTATCTATTTTTCACTGCTCTTGGAATTAGGAATTGAGTGGCGAACAGAAGGAAATTCAGATGCAGAAGTTTGCGAATTTTTATGGGAAGGCATTTCAGGAAGTGGTAGCGGGACAGTTCCCTTGGGTGAAGACGTTTAAGGAGAGTACCGTTATCAAGCTTGCAGATGTGAGTTTTTTATTATTACTTTCTTCTTTTTAGCACTGATTTATCACAATCTAGAAGTTTGAATTCATCTGTTGGATCGGTGAAAGGATGCCAATTTTCATCTTGAAAGATAAGTTCTTGCATGTTTGACTGGTTAAATTGAATGGTTTTGCCCAAGCCTGATTTATGGGTTGTCTGGATAAAATGTGTTATCATCTGCGATTTTCCTAGGAAACTATCATTTTTTTCTCCCTTTTAAGGTCAACTGAGTCACCTATTTTGACCAAAAAATGATAATTTGGGAACCTAAAAGGGGCAAAAAAAAGTTTAGGTGCCTAAAAGAAAAAAACGGATAGTTTGGGCACTTATTTTGATATTAAGCCTTTTTAAAAAAAATTGATCTGCATGATTGTAATTGAAACTGACTGATGACGATTTTTCATTTTATCAGTGTTCAGTGAGGAGGCAGTTAAACTGCTTTATTGGGTTAGGTGGTTTACAGTATTTACATGTATTTTATAAATTCATTGGATGGTATTAAAAGAATCCTGAATCAGTTAAACTGCTTTGGATCGCATATTGTTTCTTATAATTTAGCAGCTTATAAATAATGAATCAGTCAAATAATGCAAATATAATTTGTGAGTAAATGATTCATATTATGTTTATTAACTTGGTATAAAAAAAGATGCCAGCCATTCTAGATGAATTAAAATTTTTTCCTGTTGAGGCCAGTTTGCATCTAGGGGCTAGGTTAAATGAATTTGGGTTTTGGTATCCAACATTGCTATGTCTCACTCGTACTTCCATTCAAAAATTTGGAAAAACGGAGTTTGCTAAACTTTGTTGAACTTTTTTAGTTCCCTTCTCTGACAAAAGTAGTTAATTTATTCTTTGACAGATACCCCTTTCACATATCTCTGATGCTGTTTATAAGACATCAGCTGAGTGGATCAGCCAACAATCCCTTGAGGCACTTGGTTTCTTCGTGTTATGGTCTTTAGACATTATTCTTGAGGATTTGGTGGCCCAACAAGCAAGCGCTAAGGGCTCCAAGAAAAGTGTGCAACCTACATCCTCGAAATCTAAGGTAATTTATTGGCAGTTTTGCTGTTCAGTTGGTTATTTTCCTTGGCCTTTTATCCATTATGTTCTTTGGCAGTTTTCTGTATTATTTCCTTCCAAAATTTTCAAAAACAATTATTCTGGTATATGTTTTCTTTTGAATATTATGTTGTGTGATTGATCTGGGAGACAATCTGTTTATGCTTTGACAGTTGCTTTAATTTACTGTTAGGGAGCTTGAATTTCATTTCATTCAATGAACTTGAGAAACTTCTCTTCCTTTTCGTTTTTGTTTGGTTCTTTTGCATGTGATCCATAGAGGTTTTGTATTGTTGTGTTTAGCTTTGCGAGTTAAAAAAGCATCTACCTCTAACTTTAGGCAAGAAATACAGTCCACCTCAATTTGGATTTGATATAAACATGTTATGCAGGTTGGTATATTTGTGGCATTAGCAATGGTATTGCGACGTAAACCTGATGCCTTAATTAGTGTATTGCCAAAGCTGAGAGAAAATTCGAAATATCAAGGACAAGATAAGCTCCCTGTTATTGTATGGATGATAATTCAGGTAAGTGGTGGCATTGCATCAGTCTAACTGATATATAAATGTTGAAGTCCGTTAAATATCTTTTACTAGTTCCTCTTTAATATGCTTCTTATTTCACACATCAACGTTGTACTGTCTAGGCATCCCGAGGAGATCTTCCTGTGGGGCTGTACATGTGGGCACATCACCTCTTGCCTATAGTTGGTGGCAAGAACTGTAATCCACAGTCCAGAGATCTAATTTTACAGCTAGTGGAATGGTATTAAGCTTCTATAGTTTTCACCTTTTTTCCAATCCGGTCCACCTTTTTATCTTGCCTTTGAACTTCAATCGATAAAAGGATTATTGAATTCTTTCCCTTTTTGTCAAAGGATCTTATCTGCCTCGAAAGCTCGGTCAATTTTAGTAAATGCCGCTGTTAGGAAAGGGGAGCGTCTGGTGCCGCCATCTTCATTTGAGATTCTTATGCGAGTTACCTTCCCTGCATCTTCGTCTAGAGTAAAGGTTAGATTAAGAGTTCAACTCTGCATTATCATGTAATTGATTAGATTTGAAATATTATAGTCTCTCAACCTGCTTACTATATTATGGTAATGGTGTGCAGGCGACTGAAAGGTTTGAGGCCGTATATCCCACAGTAAAGGAAGTGGCTCTTGCTGGATCTCACGGAAGCAAAGCAATGAAACAAGTGGCTCTGCAGATATTTCAATTTGCAATCAAAGCGGCCGGTGAAGGTATGTTTTGTCTTTGAAAATATTTCTTCTTGTAGTTTACACTCCCCCTTCCTTCACTTTGTTTTAATGGTGGGTTCGACGTCACTTTTCAAACAGCCACACCTGAGTTATCCAAAGAAGCAGCCGGAATAGTCATATGGTGTTTGAACCAAAATGCTGAATGCTACAAGCTTTGGGTGAGCTTTAAACTATTTTAGTTTTTTACAAAGTGCTTTTACAAAGTAGAAGAAGCTTCCTAGTGATTTATTGTTTTTATCTATTGCTTGTTGTGAATAGCAAAAGGCTTATCTTGACAATCTAGAGTCAAGTGTTGCCATTCTTAGAAGACTTTCGGAGGATTGGAAACAACACACTGGAAATTTTACTACTCTTGACAGTTTGAGGGAAACCATCAAGGATTTTAGGAACAAGGTACTTACTATCTTACTTGTGCCAGATGCTCGTGTTTGTCCAACATGAGTATATTTGGTTTTTTCAAAGTTTTTTTCTTTCGGAGTCCACACTTGTCCGAATATATGTCTTGGCATTGGTATGGGGGTACTTGAAGAAAATGAAAAGTCAGAGCAACATAGCTTATTGTGGTACAAATTTAAGTTATTTGGACTCAGATGTGAGTGTCAATTATGGATATATGTCCGATACTGGTATGTTCAAATTTCTTTATAATTTTTAAGGATCCTTGGAGTATCATATCGCCTATACATTTTTTCCAAATATGGCTCAGACACAGATATTTCACGAACATGAAAGAGTAACGTCATATGAATTTTCGCCAAATCATCCCATTTAGTTTCTGATAAAAATTGCAACTATATGACATGATATTTATAACACTTTGTGGAGAGTATTTATTGTCATCTGATTATAATTTTCCTTCTCTCCATTTTCAGAATGAAAAAGCAACGAGCGATGAAGCCGATGTGGCCAGACAGTCGCTCTTTCAAGATGCAGACAAGTACTGTAAGAACATATCGGGAAAGCTATCGCGTGGCCATGGATGCTTGAAAGCTTTGGCCTTTGTCGTCGTCGCATTCGCTGTAGGTGCTGCCGTCGTATCCCCAAACATCGATGCCACGGACTGGGACAAACTGTCCGAAGCTTTCAGCACCTCGGACTGGAACAAACTGTTCAACGCTTTCAGCGCCTAACAATCTCGTAAACTTGGGTTTTTAGATACATATTTTTCGATCTAGAGGCTTCTAACTGGCATGGGAAAAGAGTGGTCGTTTAAATGGGGCGTTTAGGAGAATACCATTAGAATAGCGGCTAAGAGGATCAATCCTAAAATTATGCAATGAGTTGGGATTTTTGCTACAAGTTACATGTATTTCAAGTAATTTATTATCATGACTTTTGTAGGTTCAAATAATTTGAGGATTGAAGTTATTTTCGGTTTCTTGGCACTTGAGTGTGTGAAACATAACTCGGTTTAAGTCGGTTCGGTTTGAAACTGTTTTGACTCAAGCTGGTTATGAGTTTCAATCCAAGTTCTGCTTGTGAAATGAACAATTAAATAGATTATCTTAATCAACTTATATTTGATATATGTTTTTGAGTGTAATTTATGCAAATATAATTTCATAAATGGTATTAAGGCGATGACAAATGTAAAATTTATTTGTATTTTAAATATATCAAGATTTAAATATTCGGACACGGTTTAAGGAGATTTTAACGTCCCATCCGTTTACCTAAAATGTAATTACACCTTTAGTCAAATTAATTATTGAAAAAAAAAGTATAAAACCCCGGGGAATTAAGGCTAGTAATATATAAAGGGATTCTTGGGCAACACGAATATCGTGCATGCAGTGTACACAATCTTGCAGCCGCCATTATCGCAGAGCTTGCTGCTTCGACAAGCCCATCAATGGCGATAAACCCCCCATTCATCTTCCTTACTCTTCGGTAACTGCTAATCTCCCTTTCTTTATTATTTCGATTTAAAAAGGAATCGTTGCTATTTGTGCCAATATCCTGCTGTTTAATGTTGAATTTTGTACTTTTATTGAAATTTCCTTGAATTTGCGTGCAACCCAGATCGTTAATTTGTTTTTTTCTATAAATATTTATATGGGAGATTATTGAATTGGGAATCCGATATATGCCCGGGGGGGGGGGGGAGAGCCATGCGTTTCCTCTTTAGAGAAGAATTAAAAATTTAGGTCTTTAATTGTTTATTTATTTTCTCACTGTTGCCTTTCTTGGTGTTTTTTGTTTTGACTAATTTAGATGATTCGACAAGCAAGTTTTGAAATTAAACGAGAGATGTGTGTCGACTGAGGAAGCTATATCGAGGCATTTAGAGAAAGAATACTGTTTGCCTTGGGCGCGTTTCTTGAGTCATCATCTGAAGAAGCTTTGTAGTAATGGAGAGATCGTTTGTGTCGGACTGTAGTTAACTATATGATCAATGGGGATGATGGGGATATCGGGAATGCTGAGAAGGGAGATCTAGCCTTAGTCCGAGAGAAGGGGAGTGAAGTCAAGGCTGTTGATTGCTGGAGTGGGGTAAACAGTGATCGTGTTCTGGAATCCGAGAATCGATGGGAAGTTGGAAGACAGAGTGCTGAAGCTAGTGCCCTGAATACAGCATGTGAGCAAAGAATGGAAGCTGGAAGTGAGTCAGTTAAAGAGGTTCAAGAAGAAGGTCTAAACTTTAGTGGACAAATTGAAGCAGGTCATCAGTTAAAGATGCTTTGTGGGAATGAAGAGATCATATCTGGAAACAACGAACAGTATATGGTCCAAGTGAATGATAGTGATTTTGGGAATGAGGAGATGAGTCATGGATTGAACGTTTCAAATAGCGATGAGAAGGAAGATCAAACCTTGTTCCAAGTAAAGGGGGGAGAGTTTAAGGCTACTGATGGCTGGAATGGAGTGAACGGTGATCAAGCTGCGGAATCTGAGGATCAATGTGACCAAAGAATAGAGGGACTCAAAGAACAAAAGGAAGACAGAAAGGAACCACTTAAAGAGGTTCAGGAAGAAAGTCAAAACTTTAGTGCTCAAATAGAAGTGAGTCATCATTTGGAGAAGCATGGGGAGATTGATTGTGCCAATAAGGAACACTATATGGTCCAGGTGGATGATGGTGATTTGGAGAAAGAGGATGAGGAGATGAGTCATCGGTTGAGAATTTCAGATAAAGATGATATGGAATATCAAACCTCGAGAGAAGTTGATGGCTGTAATGGGGTAAACAGCGATCAAGCTGCAGAATCTGAGAATCGATGTGAAGTTGAAAGAATTAGTGTTGAAGTGAGTGATCAAAATAAAGCATGTGAGCAAGGAATGGAGGGATTTGAAGAACAAAACGATGGCAGAAGGGAATCACTTAAGAAGGTTCAAGAAGAAAGTCAAAACCTTAGTGGTCAAATCGAAGTAGCTGCAGAAGTCGAGGCAGCAAAAGGAAAGCTAACTAAGGTGGCTCAAAAACGAAGGGGACAAAAGAGAAAACGACAAAAGAAGACTAATCGACAGATAAAGGTAGTTCACCTTATATAACATATGTTTATTGTATTCCAGTTAACTATATTTTTTCATAGTCATAGTAAAAGGAATATAAACTAAACAGATAACACATGGCTGAATGGGCTTGGTTGGGTGAATAAAAGGTGAATTGGGGCTTCGGTGACACTTATTGCAATTTCTTAGTAGGATAAAGGATCGTATGAATCAGTCATTTCATGTGAAAAAAGATTATTTCCATTGAGAGAACTATTCAGTGTCTCCACAAAGGATGTGTTGTAAATGGTCTAGTTCTTAGGTACCCTGATTTATGTGTCACATTTCGAATGTAAGTGATATTTGCTTTACTTAGGAAAATAAACTGAACAAATAAAACATGCTTATCTGATTATGCTTAGTTGGGAAAATAAAAGGTGACTTGGGTTATCAGTAACAGTCATTGATGTTTACTATGCTTATTATACTTTTTCTAAGAATTCTGCTTATTTGTAATGTTGCAATTCTCTTTGTAGGGTAAAGGATTGTATGTATCAGTCATTTCATGTCAACAAATATTATTTCCATTGAGAGAACTATTCAGTATCCTCACAAATGATATCTTGTAAATGGTCGAGTTCTTAAGTACCGTAATTTACATGTAATATTTTCATATTTTAGCTTTAGGTCACCGTTTAATCAAATGCTAGTATTACAGGAGAAGGGTTTCCATAATTGGTTATAGATGATTAGACTTTGGTATTGCACCATTAACTTGTAGCTAGTTTTCATATTTACTTTTTTAGACTTGCAAATATTTTAGTATGTAATATTTTCCGGAGATGTTAGGATGAAATCATTGGCGATCATACATCTCTCTGGCTTGAGTTTTATTGTAAAAGATTTGGCAAACAACTTATTGAGATTTAATGCTTTATTGAACTGAAAAGGTACTGAAGAGTGATACTCCCCAGCCTATTATGGAAGATGAGAAGAAATATGTTGAGGAGCGACAACAGCAAATAATGGGTGGAAGTGGATTAACAAAATCTGCTGGTAAACAAGAGGGACCACGACGAGGTAAGATGATAAGTGAGGAAGTCCACCCAGAGGATGGGGAAATTGACATCAGAACCAAGATGCGGGTATTGCCTTGTGATAGGGATGTAAAACTTTTGAAGACTTCACTTGCCAAGCGTTCTGACCGTCTATTAGAAAAGCAAAAGAAAGAAGCTTTAAAGCATGAGCAGCAGCAGAAAAGGAAGCTTTGCGACAGAAAAAGGGGTTTGTTTATTGTTTGTGCTCTGCCAGCATCACAATCAAGGACAAACATCGACCCGAAGGCACATAAGCAGCTGACAGACTCCACGTCCGAATCTCTTGAATCAAGTGAGTCGGAGGATATCCTTTTACGGAAACTTAAGCATTCTACTCCTAGAAAGCCTAGAGGTCTTCGAAGGAATACATCAAAGAGATTCCGAATGTCCAAAGATCTAGAACTCGAGAAGCAAGAACAGCGGTTTCGAGAACCCCAAAAGCTCCAAGAATACGAAATAAAGTCCAAGCAAGCAAATTTTGGCAGTGAGGAGGCAGCTGTATCCCCATCAATTAAAGTGAAAGACTCCATGGATCAAGGGCACCGAATGGGTTCGTTTATTGTTTGTGCTCTGCCAGCATCACAATCAAGGAAAAATAATAACACAAAGTCACTGACAGACTCAACATCTGCATCTCTTGAAACGAGTGAGTTTGGGGAGATCCTCCTACGGCAACTTAAGCTTTCTAGTCCTCGAAGGCCTAGAGGTCTTCGAGGGAATACATCTAAGAGGTTTCCTCAAAGTGAGCCAAAACCGGATGGAATGTCCAAAGGTCTAGAACTCGACAAGCAAGAACAGCAGTTTCGAGAACCCAAAAAGCTTCGAGAAGATGAATTAAAGACCAAGCAACCAAATTTTGGTGGTGAGGAGGCAATGGATCAAGAGCACCAGATGGATCGGATAAAGGTTTATGTTCGGAGAAGCAAATCTCAGCGAAAAGAACCCAGAAACTCCATCACATTGTCATCAAATTAATAATAGCTTGCAAAGAAACAGCTGTTTGGAGGTTCATATCATTGACTGAATCAAAACTATCAAGGGTTCCTTCTTGTAAAGTAATTATGCAGTTAATGTTTGTATTAACTTCGATACTGTCTTGCCGTTTGCTGTTTTTTGCTATGGCCTTAGCTCTGTTACAGGCTATTTTAAGAAAGTAAAAAAATAATTTTTATTAGAGATTGGGCAAGTCCATCAGCTATACATTTTGAATGTTAATGTTGCAACTACAATTCGTACATTTGTATTACGTTAAAGTTAATAATTTATGTTATATAGATTTTGATATTTTGATACCTTATATAGATATTGAAATGTTTGGTTCGTGTTTGTGAATTTGGCGGTGTATTTGTATTGTATTTTGTATATGGTTTTGGCTATATGCATATGTGTATAGGGGTTTGTATATCTCCCATTTTAATGGAGTTAGAACCTGGTATGAAACTTTTAATGTTCTTATTAGCCATTTCGTTGATGATTGTTTCTTCTGAATATTGTTTCCTTTCGTTGTGGATCAGGTTTCATATGAAAGTTTAGTTCATTTTACAGCTGAAGCATTTAACCAGACAGGTAAACATGTCCGGTGCATCACTTGCTATGGCTCCTAGGAGTGAGCTCGATCACACGTGGCACCCAGTGAAAACCGAACACAAATCACAGCAACAATCAGAGGCAGGCGGCATAATGGGTGGTAGAACTCCGACTAGTGGTTTTCATTATGGTCATCGATTTAGTTTTCCCACCTTTGGCGCTTCGCCTTCCCATCCCACAGTTACGTATTGACTGCTCGCAAGAGATTTTCCATGGCAGTAAACTCTCTAGGCTCTATGTGATCATCGTAACTACCATAGGGCTTTTCTTGCAGTTTGCGTATGTCTTGGGCGGCTTTGCAAGGGGCAACACTCCTGATGTTCGAATGGCTACACTGCACTTGTTCTTGCTTTCGTTTCAAATACTAACAGAACATGTGTTAGGTGGAATGTCTTTATTTTCACCATCGGTGAGGGCACTTGTCTCGTTACTATGTACGGTCCGGAGGATCTTTGTTTTCATTGACTGGATTCATGATGTTTGGCTCAACAAAACACTGCCTGCAGATGCACAACTGAAGGTGATTTTCTTAACCGATCTTATGCAGCCTGTTTTCCGATTGTGCAGGATATAGTATGGCACTGGTTTGGGAAAGGCCTGGCAGTTGCAAGCCTATTGCACTTCTCTATCAATCTATTCATCATTTTGATTCCGCCGGTCCTTCCTCAAGCATTCGAGAGGTATTTTAAGGAAAGGGTTGAAATACACGGCAAGATGTCGGAGGATAAGCGTCATGTGGCAGGCGAACAAGTCTCAAAACATGACCATCTTTGGTCACTCGACCAATTAATATATCTCTGGATCTTATGGTTATTGATCATTGCATAACATTCTCAGGTGACATTAGTTATTTGATCATAGTGTGTTTTGCATTATCAGTCGGTTACTCGACGGAGTACGACGCTCACATCGATTGTCGAACAAAACGGCTCAAACTTTATAATTAAGATGGTTTAGAGATGTTAGTGGTGGGTGAGAAACTAGTTTGATTATTCTCCATCTTTGATTGTGAGGTTATTGGTATCAAATGATTTCTCTTTTCCCTCTATTTGATTTTTACCATAATCCCCTCCAAATAAAAAAAGCTCAATTCAAACCTTCAACCTTATTTTGGCCTGATATGTAATTTTTACGGTCTGATTAGAAAAAATCGAAATATACTTTTTTTTTCCTCAACCTTCTCATTACTTACATATGAAACATAAATAACATGGTGCTAGTGAATCAAAAGGAACTCTGAAATTTACTATTGAGAGAAAAATGTAAGAGAACTTTTTGCATATATTTACCAAAAGATTTTAGAAATTAAAAAGTTAAAGGCTACGAGACCCAAAAAAGTAAAGGGAAAACTACATATATTTACCATAGCTATTATTTTTAGTAAAATAGTACTTAACGTTATATTTTTGTTATGTTTTGGTACATGGCCGTTAAAAACTAAGGAAGATGATGACGCGGCTTGATATAATCACAATTTTAGTTCAAAACATACATTATCAATTTAAAACATCATCTTAATTTTAGGGTAAAAAGTCATCTTAATTTCGATCGAATTTTGTTTCATCCCTTTCACACCCCTCGTATTCTCGTCGGTATCCCGATCATGGATTTTGGTCCTTCAATGGACCCCATATTATCCCTGATTGATCCGCAAATCCTAAAATTTTAATTGTCCCTAGCGTTTTTTTTTAAACTCCAAAATTTAAAAAAGTGTTCGACTGGAATAAGAAGAAAATTGAAGAATTTACAATTTTAGTCCAAAAATTAAAATATTATTTAAATTGATAGAATTTTAGATTAAATTGATAGATTGTATAAATTTTTAGAATAAAACTGTTATTAACTCGAGCACATCATCATTTCTGTTAATTTTAAACGACGAAGGTACCAAAACAGAACAAAAATGAAACGTTAGGTACCATTTTGCCAAAAATAATAATTGGATACCAAAACAGTAATGCAAGCATAATTAGGTACTAAATATGTAGTTTTCCCTAAATTAAATTAGAAAATTGGATTGTAAAATAAAAAATATAGAGTTAGATAACCAAAACAAAACGAAGTAAAAGTTAAATAAGTAAATATCTAATTTACCCTTTAATTTTTTATACGGTTAATTATTGGGGTGGTCACTTTGATTTCCCCTCAGTACAAAGTTGGTCACCGATTCTGAAAAACGACTAGTAAGGTCACTTACGTTTTCGGGACGTAAACTTTTGGTCACCTAGCCGTTTGTTGCCGTTAACCTTTGACGAGAGGTTAATCTGAAACAAGAAAAAAAGGATAAATTACCTAGACAGACCCTAAACTATTACTTCATTCCTATTTTGACCACTGAAATAAAAGCAATTTGTATAATTACACATTTAATCCTCCACATTTACAATTTTTTTTATTTCTTCTCCATCTAACTCAATCTCTAATTTTCTACTATATTAATCATCAATTCACACCGTATATTATAATCCATCACCGTATATATCCATGTTTCAAATAATATTTGTAATCCTCAACTCAGAATTTTAAATCTTTCAAAAAATCCCAAAATTTTAAAAAAATTACAAAGCAGTCCTCAAATCCCTAAAATTACCCAAACCCCCAAATTGCTGTCGCTTTCACCGTCGATCGCCGCCCTTGACTACACCCCTTTGGTCGTCGGAGCATGGCAGTCATTTCCCCCAACACGACGTCAATAGAAACAACAAACGACATGCAACCGAACGTCGAACGCGAAATCGACGTTTGACTGGAACGTCGTTCACCGTTTCCAGTGACGCCGTGTTGGGGGAAATGGCCGCCATACACCGGCGACTAAAGGGATGTTGTTAGGGGCGACGATTAGCGGCAGAAGCATCAATGATTTGGGGGTTTGGATTTGAGTAATTTTAGGGATTGGGAGGTTTGTAATTTTAGTGCCATATGTCAAGCATTAATTGGCTGATAATTTTTTAACACCCCTTTAGCGGTCTGACACCTAAAATTATAACGGTTGAAATTTTTGGCACCTATTTTTACAAAAAAATAATGTAGGCACCTAAAGTTCAAAAAAGGTATACTTTAGGCACCTATTTTCATTTAAGCCTTTCGATTATGCTATGTACACATTGTTGCACGTAAATTAGGCATTATTTTGTACTGAACCATATTAAGAATTACAAACATTATTTGAAACATGGATATATACGGTGATGGATTATAACATACAGTGTGAATTGATGATTAATATAATAAAAAAATTAAAGATTGAGTTAGCTGAAGAAGAATATGGAAGATGGTAGAGGAAAGAAGAAATAAAAAATGTAAATGTGGAGGATTAAATGTGTAATTATAAAACTTATTTTTATTTCAGTGGTCAAAATAAGAGTGGAGTAATAGTTGTTGAGTGGATCAATCGATTCGAAATTGGCTAAGAGGGGTGAATTGGCTTTTTAAAGTGGAAGAGAGCAAATTGAAAATGTAAAAAGTGAAGACAAGACAATTTATAGTGGTTCAAGCTTCGAACAAGCTCTACATCCACTACCTTAGCTCCAACTAAGAATTTTGAACAATATCCACTAGATATTCTTTCTCTTTTCTAGGCTTAGGAGGTAACCTTTACAAACCGGTTAATCTTTCTACCCAAAGATTAACCAAGATATTCTCTTTACAAAGAAGAAATGGAAAGCTTAAGATTATCTCTCACAAGATTTATATGTTGCCCAAATTACAAACAAACTCTCCCCAAACTTGAAAGAAATGTATACAATAAAAATTACAACAAGTAGGGTACAAGAATTTGACTCTTTAAGCTCAAGGGTTTGGATATATGCTTGGATGTTGCAAAATGGTTCAATAGTTTTTGTTGAGGCTTTGGAGGCTTGTTGTTTATACCTTTGCATTGATTTCTAGCCTTTGGGTGGTTGAGATCATTAATCTAGCCGCTGGGCTGCATTTTTGGCGCAATAAATGTGTAACGCCCCAAAAATTACGCCCAAATTATAAACCCTAGATTTGAAAAATCCCTAATTTAGAAACCTAATTTTAAAATCCCTAATTGAAAACCCTAACAATTGAGATTTTTTAGTGCAGAACCCCAACGACCGCTTGAAAATTGATGATTCCCCAAAACTGACAAGCAACAACTATTTTCATTAAATGCAAAGATTTGCTGAATCAAATCAAACCGTATCGATACGAGGTTACTGTATCAGTATGCTATGCCTTTTAGATAAATTCAGATTAAAAATCGTATCGATACGGTAACGGTACGCTTTAAGCGATTGAAATTCCAGTAACGTAAAATCGTATCGATATGACTAGAGCGTATCGATACGCCTTAGCGTAAGTGTTAAAGTTGGCTTGAAAACATTTAGAAAAAATTGTTTGGTTTGAACGTTTTGACTTAAAAATTAGTTTTGTTTCAAATTGTTTGTCAATTTTTGAAACGGTAGAATACTTAAAAATTTATTTAATTTTATAAATAGGTCATTAGACAATTTGTTATATCAAAATCAAATTAGGTTTTACAATCTCCCCCTTTTTGATATAACAAAACCAAAGTAATTTTTTAAGTATTTTGAAAAGTTTGAAAAGTTTACTCCCCTTAATTTAAGATTGATTTTCAAAAGTTTGTAAAAATTTAGGTTTTTACACTTCTCCCCCTTTTTGTTAGATCAAAATCAATGCGTATAACAAAGGATATAGACAACATATAGAGCAATAAAGTACAAAGTAAAGCATAATCAAAGCAACATAATATCATTAAACTTTAAAATAATATCCAAAGCAACATAACTTCAAATAACTTCAAACTTAAAATCCAAACCCAAATCCTAAAAACAATCATAAATCAAAGCACATGGTTCTTAAAATAACATAGATGCATAATAAAATAGAAATCCTAAATGATATGATATGCAATGAGAGGCACAAAGACTACTCGTCCCCATCTTCTTCGTCCTCGTCATCTTCATCATCATCGCGATTGGCTTGAGAGTTTCGAGAATGAAGCCAGGCACCATGGAAAGCAGTGAGAGAGACATCTATAGAGGATTGTTGTTGCTTAATGGCCTTGAATCGATCTTCCAATGATGTAAAATGTGTATCAATGGCTGCAAATCCCGCATTCATGGTTGTATCTAAAGAAGCAATACTAGTCCCTAAGAAGGTGAATTGCTCATTTAGATAAACCATGAGTCCATCCATGAAAGATTGAGCTAGGTTGACTTGTGGACCTTGTGGAGCTACCGAAGAAGGTGGAGCAACTTGAGGAGGAGGTCGATTAACACGAACCCATTCATTGTTGATGAATTCAAAGTGTGCACGAGAAAGGGAGTGTTCATCGATCGGTTTGCCAAGAGGCTCGGCGGCATCATGCAAACAATCGATCTCCAAGGAATGGAACAAGTGAATCAAGGTCGTGCCATAGTAGAAAGATTTGACTTGATCGGTGTGACGGTGTTGAACAAGATACACCAAGTCGGCAAACATAATTTGAAAAAGGTTTGGGTGCTTACCCTCACGGAAACAACGAAGCCAAAAGGCATCCACTTGGCAGATAGTAAAAAGTTTGCCACCTGTAGCGACATTTTTCGAAAATATCAAGGTATCGCTACCCCTTTCCTCAGGTGTCACTTAGAAGAACCTGTTTTAATTTAAAAAACGATTTTTTTTGAAAATCGATTAAATTGGAGTCTCCACCGGTCATTTTAAAAGGTAGACCATACATCGAAAAACAAAACTAGAGATTCGAACGGGTTCGGGATTCAATTACATGCGGGAAAGGGTGAGCACCCTCGTCATGCCCAAAATTGGTACCAAGATCATTACCGCTTAATTAATATTAAACTTTGCGGATTAAAGTGACAAATTGTATCGAAATTTATTTATACAAATGAGTAGATTTTAAAAGTCTTAATATTCGAGAAGGAGCGTCTGAACCACCACCACTACGACTGGTACTGGCCTCGTTCGTTCCCGAATAAAAAGACGTCGTATTACATTTTATATATCTCGAATGCAACTTATGAGAGCACATAAACGAGACATAAAATTGTACGAATAATCAAACAAAATATAGAAAATAAAAAACATAAGAAGTAAATACGAATATGATATGTTTTGGCATAAACATCCTTAACTGACATGATGACATATTCAAAAAAGAACGAACATGGCAACAACTATGCACATATGTAAAAAAAAGGCATGGAACATGTATATTCGCGTGTTTTCTACTATGGCATTTTAATATGGCATATGAGACATGGTACATGTTCAAATATCAAGAATGGGCAATGCAATACACGAGTTCAACTTCAACACATAAATCAACTTTCAAATGTATATGCTTGCAAGGATGGCATTTCAACGTAGAAAGTAAAAACAATAACAATAAAAATTTAAAATTGCAAGAGATTGAGGGACTGAAATTAAGATTATGACATGGTCCAGAGACGAAATTAATCAACCAGCAAAAGATGAGGGTTCACATAGTGATTTACCTGAAAGAAAACATAAGGGAAAGCTCGGGATCAAATTGATGATGCTTTGAAATTCCAGGGAGTAAATCTGAATTTTAGAAAGGATGGGAACCCTTGTAGGGCGATTTCGAAAACATGGGGGACTAAAATGAAAAAGACCTATTTTAAAACGGCATAATGATATAAAAACAAGCTTTTATTTCCATTTCCCCTCTTTTGACCATTTCGGCATAAGCCAAACTGAAAACAAATCCTCCCCTTTTACTTTCTCGGGAAACAATAGAGAGAAGGACTCTGAAACCAGCCTCTCGATTCACCCAAACCAGCCGTGAGAGCCAAGGGCTTGTCACCGGAGAAGGTCTAAAACGTCGCATCGTGGGAGTAGAGACGACAACGGGTGAAGGGGAGACGAAACCCTAAGGCTCACCCAAAAGGATTCTCGCCGAAAGGGGTTCGAAGCGGTTTTTAGCGGTAAACTCTTAATCCCAACACTCTTTTCTTGCTTTCCTTTTTCTATGCATGCTCAAATC
Source organism: Hibiscus trionum (assembly GCA_030270665.1). Lineage (NCBI taxonomy): Eukaryota > Viridiplantae > Streptophyta > Magnoliopsida > Malvales > Malvaceae > Hibiscus > Hibiscus trionum. The sequence continues at coordinate 2,132,746 of BSYR01000050.1, forward strand.
TAGAAAAAAAATGAAAGAGAGGATACCTCTGAAAATTTCTTCTATTGCTGGAGTTCAAAAGTTCCCTTTTCTCTCTAGGGTTACACTTTGTTTTCTCGGTTTTCTTTTATAACGAGATTACATCAAAGTAAAACAAAACTAAAAGTACACTTCCTGTTTTTCGTTTTTGATCTCTGCCTTTGTCTAGTTGACCTTAGGGGGGTTTTTTGTCCGTGAATTGTATTTGGTGTTCTGACTGTCGTGTTTTTTCCTGGTGCATGCCGGACTTGCCGAAACGGGAAAGAAGCGTGGTGGTGGTAGAGAGCGTGGGCACGCGACAGGAGCAAAGGGGTCAAGCTGGCTTTGGCACGCGTGCGTGGATAAGCAAAAGGGTCACGCGTCAGGAGCATAACGATCTAGGGCCGTTAGACGGGGCACGATTCAACGACCATGATGAAGACGACGCCAGATGGGAGACAAGACGCTAGGGCTTCAGTCTGAGACGAGATCTGGACCGTCAGATCTAAAACAAATCTAACGGGTACAAGCAAGTGCGGCGCGTCTTGGTGGTAACCCTAGCTAGGTTTTTGCTTGAGACTGGATCTGGACCGTCAGATCGCATCTTGATCTGACGGTTGTGGGCTTGCGGCGTGAGATCGAACCATGAGGCTTCTAGGGTTTGTCCGAGATCTGATTTGGGCCGTTCGATGGTATTTGATCTGACGGCTGGGGTTGAAGCGCGGCGCCTGGCTTGATGGTAACCCTTGCTAGGGTTTTGGAGGGCTCGATCTGGACCGTTTGATTACCACTAGATCTAACGGTCATTGACTGGCTGCGCAAGAGAGAAAGAACGTTAGGGTTTTTTTGTGTGGGCTAAGGGTTATTGTATTATTTGGGCTTAACATGTAATATTATTATTATTTTTATTGGGCATTTCGCATGTAAGTGGACTGTTATCAATGAAATTTGGGCTCTCTTTATTCATTTTTCATTTATTTTATTTTAGTATTAATAATGATAGTTATAATAATAATACTACTAATAATAACACCAATAACAATAAACACTAACAATAATAATCAAAGATGAGAATGTTACGACATATAATAAAATAATATAAGGATATAATAATAACAATATGATAACACTAGTAATAATAATGTTTTGGTTTTTCTTTTTTTAATTGAAAAAATAGTAAGTATATATATATGTATCATCTTTTTTTTCTCTTTTCTCTTCTTTTTTTTCTTCTTTTTTTAAACAACAACAAAAGACCCATTTTATTAAGCCCAATGTTAAAAACAAAATTTGAAACGAGTTTGCCCCAAACAAAAATTAATGATTAAATATGCCCATCTTTGCTTATACTTGTGAAACAAGGATAAAACAAAGACCATAAGCACTAATTTTGTCCTACTTCCCTGTCAGACGGTTTGTTCTCCCGAGGCAACAACGCGAGTCTGAGTATCTTTCTTTTTGAAGCCTTGATTATATGAGTCCCTTCTCCATTAGGAACATTTTCTTGGCGTATTCTTCTAATAGTTCCCTCTCCACGGAACTCTTTTTTTCTCATATCTAAATTCAAGGATCTGCAAGTCCCTTCTCTATAGGACCCCCCATTTTTGAGATCCCGAGACCTCGGAAACCTGAGTTCTTTTCCTCATAGAGCTCTCCTTCCTTGGCGGTTTTTCGAGTGATAGTTCATCCTCTACAGAACTCCTCTCTTCGCATGTTTGAAATCAAGGATCTATAGGTCCTTTATTAATAGGACTCTCCGCTTCTAAGATCCTGAAGTCGCGGGTTCCTCCTATGTAGAACCCCTTTTTGGACCCCCTCTCTGTGGGATCCTTAGAATCATGAAGGGTTGGCGGCTTGAAAGGCTTCACCTGAAATCCTTTTTTGGTCCTCGCTTTATTGTTTACTCCTCATCCCATGAGGTATCCGACTCGCCTTTCGAATATCTATGAAAGAGTTGAAATGTTATGATGTTATGAGTTAGCATGCTCCTAACCTAGGGATGCCTAACTACTCGTGATGCATGACTGAGGTTTCCAAGTTATTCAAACATATTAATTCTATGGACATCCCGTCCTTTGGTGTTGCTTCTTGCGTTGGTTGCACCTCTTCTTCGGTTCTATCGGACCCTTGTTCTTCTTCTCCCTTTGGGTACTTATTTTGATCCTCTTCCGGGATAGTCTGCCTCAAAGTGCCCTTTCGTGTTTTCACTTTGAACCCTTTCTTCTTTTCTTTCTTTTTTTCTCTTCTTCTATTTTTTCTTTCTTTTTCTCTTTTTTCTCTTTTCTTTTCTCTTTTCTCTTTTCTTTTTTTCTTTTTTCTTTCTTTTTTAAGACGCACGTCTCGAGGTTTCCATCGGATTTGACTTCGCGTGGTGCCCTCCCTTTTTTTTGGGGGGGGGGGTTTCACCGACTTTTGCTTGGGGTCTTTTAGTTGCCCGGGCTCTGGCTTGAATGTAATTCGACATCGATGTCTGCCTGTGGACAAATTGCTCTTAAAAGGTTAAATAATAGTAATACTAAGAAATCTTTTGTCTATCATAATCCCTATCTCAACTTACTCGTAAGACGCTTTTGGACAAGAGATGAGAAAAGATATCGCAATAGGATTTTATTAATAATTTTTTAAAGCCTTGAGATAATTTGAAAGTCTTGGAAAATATGAAAGAAGAGAAAAGGAGAAAAGAAAAAAATAAAAGTACAAAGCATGGTTTCAAGCATCAGTCGCATGAATGGTCGAGAACCTATTGACCAAGCCGGATCTTTTCTTGAGGTTCCTCGCACTATATCGAAAGTTCTGATTTCAGGGTGCCAAACTTCGTGATTTGTTTGAGCTACTCTTTCTTGGGCCTCTCCCCCGTTCTTCTCCCTTCTTTTTCTTCTTCTTCTTCTTCTTCTTCTTCTTCTTCTTCTTTTTCTTTTGTTTTCTTTTATTTTCTTTTTTTCTTCTTTCTTGCACCCTTTCTTTTATTTCTTTTTTTACACGCCTCTTTTGGGGTTCTCGCCTCGGGTATTCCTTCTTAAGGAGTGTCATTTTGAATCTCCGCTCCTTCTTCTCATACGTAGTACTTCTTTACTACGTCTGAACTCACCGGGTGCTTTAGCTCATTTCCATCCATCTCTATTAAAATTAATGCTTCACCATAGAAGGCCTTTTTGACAACATACGGGCCTCCCCAATTAGGCATCCATTTTCCCCGGGAGTCTTTCTGAGTAAGCAGGATCCTTTTAAGTACTAGGTCCCCTTCCCAGAATTCTCTTGGGTGAACCTTTTTATCGTGGGTCTACATCCTCCTCCTTTGGTACATCTGATCGTGGCAAATGGCTTTTAGTCTCTTCTCTTCAATGAGATTCAATTGGTAAAACCGCGTTTGTATCCACTTGGCGTCTTCCAATTTTACTTCGTTTAAGATCTGAAGTGACGGGATTTCTACCTCAATTGGCAGAACCGCTTCTATGCCGTAAACCAGAGAGTAATGTGTGGCTCTTGTGGACGTGCGTATTGACGTTCAGTAGGCAAAAAGGGCAAATGGAAACTTCTCATGCCAGTCTCTAAAGGTGCCAGTCATATTCGATATGATTTTCTTGTTTTCCGCTTCTACTGCTCTATTCATCTTGGGACGGTAAGTGGTGGAATTGTGGTGGGTGATTTTGAATTGTTCACACACATCATCCATCATTTTGTTGTTCAAGTTAGAAGCGTTATCAGTGATGATTCTTTCCGATAAACCATATCGGCAAATGATTTCTTTCTTTAAGAACTTACAAACGGTTGCCCTTGTAATGTTGGCGTAGGAGGCTGCCTCTACCCACTTATTGAAGTAATCAATGACCACGAGGATAAAGTGATGTCCATTAGAGGCTTTTGGATGAATTTGACCGATGACATATATGCCCCAAATAGCAAAAGGCCATGGTGAATTCATGGTGTGCAATGGTAATGGCAGAGAGTAGACCTTGTCGGCATACACCTGACATTTGTGGCACCTCTTCGCATAATCGATACAATATTCTTCCATGGTTGACCAAAAATACCCATATCTCATAATTTTGCGAGCAATCGAGAAGCTGTTAGCGTAGGTCCCGCACAACCCATCGTATACCTCAGCCAAGATATTCCTCGCTTCCCGAGCATCGACGCATCTTAGTAGCACCTGATCTTTTCCTTTTTTGTATAGGATCTCCCCATCTAACACGTACCCCATTGCCATTCTCCTAATGGTCCTTATGTCATTTTCATTGGCCTCTCGGGGATAGGTTTGGAACTTGATATATTGGAGGATATCGAAGTACCAAGGGTTTTCGTCCGACTCCTCTTCCAAGGCGTAGTAGTGGGCTGGTATGTCAAAGGTCTGCATTTCGATCGGTCTCATTTTTGCTTCGGTGCTTGCTTTAAACATGGCGGCCAAAGTTGCCAAGGTGTCTGCCATCTGATTGTCTTCTCTCGGGAGGTAAGCAAAGCTAATTTTCTCAAAGTTCTGGATTAACTCTTGAATCAGATCATAATACTTGACCAATTTTGAATCTCTGGTTTCCCATTCTTTCCGAAGTTGAAAGATTACCAAAGACGAATCTCCAAAGACCTGAAGCGCCCTGACTTTTCTTTCGATGGCTGCACGTAACCCCATAACACATGCCTCATATTCGGCTACGTTATTGGTGCAAAAGAACTTTAACCGACTTGTAAATGGGTAGTAGACGTTTTTTGGTAAGATTAACACTGCCCCTATTCCATGACCCAGGGCATTGGAGGCGCCATCAAAATAGAGTTTCCATGATCCGCCTTCTAGGGTATCCTCCTCTCCTGTGGCGGTATACATTACGTCTTCATCGGGGAAGTTGAAATTCAAGGGCTCGTAGTCCTCTGAGGCCCGCCTGGCTAGAAAATCGGCTATTGCACTTCCCTTTATCGCCTTCTGCCTCACATACACAATATCATATTCGGATAATAGCATTTGCCAACGCGCCATCTTTCCGGTCAGAGCTGGTGCTTCCATCATGAATTTTAACGGATCTAACTTTGATATTAACCAAGTGGTATGGTACAACATATACTGACGGAGCCTCTTGGTAGCCCACACCAAGGCACAACATAACTTCTGGATGGACAGATACCGGGTCTCACAATCGGTGAACTTTTTTCTCAAATAATAGATGGCCCTCTCCTTCCTCCCGAACTCATCATGTTGCCCTAACACGCAACCTATTGAATTCTCAAACACCGTCAGGTATAGGATTAGAGGTCTTCCTGGTGTCGGGGCCACTACGATCGGTGCCTTAGTCAGGTATTCCTTAATCTTATCTAGAGCTTCTTGGCACTGCTCATCCCATATTTCGGGATTGTTTTTCTAGAGTAATCTAAAAACGGGGTCGCATTTGTCGGTTAACTGGGAAATAAACCAAGATATATAATTCAATCTTCCTAAGAACCCCCGAACTTTCTTTTGTGTTTAAGGTGGGGGAAGATTTTGGATGGCACTGACTTTGTCCAGGTCAATCTCGATCCCCTTTCGGCTGACCATGAAACCTAAGAGTTTTCCGGACGTGACGGAGAAAGTACACTTGGATGGGTTGAGTTTTAGCTGATATTTCCTCAACCTTTGAAAGAGCTTTCTTAGATTCTGGATGTGCCCCTCTTTGGTTTGGGACTTAGCTATCATATCATCTACATACACCTCGATCTCTTTGTGCATCATGTCGTGGAAGAGGGTCACCATAGCTCTTTGATACGTGGCCTGACGTTCTTCAACCCGAATGGCATTACCTTGTAGCAAAAGGTCCCCCACATGGTTACAAAAGTGGTCTTTTCCATGTCCTCGAGATGCATCTTTATTTGGTTGTACCCCGAGAAACCATCCATGAACAAGAACCACGAGTGCCCCGCGGTATTGTTCACTAGAGTGTCGATGTGGGGTAAAGGAAAGTTGTCTTTAGGGTTGCCCTATTGAGGTCTCTGTAATCAACACACATACGAACATTTCCGTCTTTTTTCGAAACATAGACTATATTGACTACTCATTCGGGATACTTGGTGACTTGAAGAAAGTCTGCATCGTATTGCTTTTTTACCTCTTCTCTAATCTTTAATAACATGTCCACTCTCATTCACCACAATTTTTGCTGAACCGGCTTACACTCGGGTTTTATCAGTAATTTGTGTACCACAATATCTATGTCTAATCCCGACATGTCTTGGTAAGTCCAAGCAAAGAAGTCCTTGAACTCTAGAAGCAATTCAATCAACTCACGCCTATTCTTGGATGAGAACACGATGCCAATCTTTACTTCTCTTCTTTCTTCACCGGTTACTATATTAATAATCTCTAATTCTTCTTGATGGGGTAGGATTTGCTTCTCTTCACTCTTCATTAATCTAAGCAATTCATCCGAGACCTCACAGTCTACATCCTCTTCCCCCTCATCAAATTCAACGAAGTACAAGGGCTGCTCAAAATCTATCTTGGCCATAGGTTCAAGATCATTCATGTGGCTGATCTCAGAGGTCCTGAAACAATGTTTAAAAAGAATGTAAATTAGGAAGTGAAAGAATGTTATTATTGTAAAATGAATAGATAAGAATGCAAGAATTCAATGAATGAGATGTTTGCCATTTGAGAAAACATTGGGAAGCGTCCATTTCATTAAATAAGTTGAAGTAGGAGCCCTTTACAAAAGATCCCTATCGCTCGCGGGAAAAAGCAGATAGGGTTGGTTCTGAGCATTACTTTGATTCTGACCTAAAAACTTAAGGCAGATCCACACTGGTCCAATTATCGAGTGTCTCCCTTAGGAGACAGGGACGAATCCTGGCTAAGAGTTGGTTGTTTTATTTGTCCTCCACCACGACATTGATGTCCATTTCCTCAAATGCCTCGCTGAGCTCTTCTTCCTTACTGAGTCGGGCGACCTCTCGATTGTTCTCATCTATCTTCTGTTCCACATTGACTATCCCACCGGACAAGAAGATTTCTTTCATATCGGTCTAAGTTATGAGCTCCCACGGGACGTCCGCGCCTTTCAGCCTGGCCTTCCTTTGCTCTTCTCTCTTCTTCCATTCTTGCTTCCTTTGCTGAAAGTTAGGCTTGAAGCCTAGCCCAAACTTGTCTTGCTTGTTAATGACCCTCTTCGCGTGCAAGCACCCCTGAAGATTCTTCCCGAGACCTCTTCCTTTCTTGGCTCCCCGCCCTAGAGTTTCTCAGGCTGTCATCTTGGCACAGTTGGACAGTCAATAGCGTGGGATCTTACTTCCTTCCGCCACAAAAGTGGCGTTCACAAATTCTAAGGTTATAAAGGAACACTCCAAGGCCTCCTCGTTCGTCTGTATGTAAGGGGCATCAGTGGTTATGAAAGCAATGATATCTTGCTCGCTCCTACGCTCACCAACTTCCCATCAATGACAAACTTGACTTTTTGATGTAGTGACGAGGGCACGGAACCCGCTGAGTGAATCCAAGGCCTACCCAACAGATAGTTATAGGTTGGCCGGATGTCCATTACCACAAAGTCGATCACATACTCGGTTGGTCCAATCACCAACGGTACTTCGATCTTCCCGATTACTTCTCTTTGAGTCCCGTCAAAAGCTCTAATGGAGTTGTGACAAGGCTTTATGTGCGAACTGTCAATAGGCAACCTTTGTAGGGTGGCCATTGGTAACACATTCAAAGCTGATCCGTTATCGATAAGTACACCTGGTAGAATATGCCCCTTATAGTGGGTAGTGATGTTTAAAGCCTTGGTTGATCCCATGCCCCCATCCAGGATCTTGTCGTCACTGAAGGTAATGTAATTATCGGTGGCAATGTGTCCCACTATCCGGTCTAGCTTTCCCACTGATATGTCACCCGGGACAAAGGTTTGGTTTAACACCTTTAGTAACGTGTTCCGGTGCTTATCTGAGCTTAACAGTAACTCAAGTATCGAGATCCGTGATTGTTGTTCCGGAGTTGCTCTACGACGCTATACTCACTGTGCTTTAAAAACTTTAGGAATTCTTGAGCTTGTGTTTCCGTGACTGGTTGATGGATCTTGGGCGGTGGATCTTCTCCAAAGATCTTCTCGGGTTTGCCCCCAACCTTCTTTTCTTTTTTCCTTGGTTCTTCCGTAGCTTTATATGTTTCCGGCGAATAGCATCTACCACTTCTTGTGAAATGCCCCACCTCATTTATCTCTTCGGAGTCATACTCCATTGGCTCTCCTTGCATTAGCTTTTTTCCTTTGGACGACTCGTCGCCCTCTTGCGGCTTGGGAACCTCTGGTACATAGATATGCGCGGTGTAGTTCCACGGGACCTTCCGGGTATCCTTAAAAGGAAACGATGTCGGCACTGTTATCACAATCTTGGGGGTCGCCTTAGTGCTTGCCACTTGAGGTGATTCTCCTTCTTTTGGCTTGATTGAGATTCTAAACGGTCTTTCAACTCTATACGGAACCTTATGGCTATCCGGCGTGCAGACTTCCCACTCTTTCTTTTCATCGACTTTCTCAAAGAAAATGATCTCCTTATTGTCCATCATCTTCTGAATCTGTTGCTTGAAATCCTCGCAAATCTGGATTTCATGTCCTTTCTCTTGGTGATACTCACAGTAAGGGCCACAACCTTTTTGCACAATCACCATGCCTCGATCAATTTGGCGTGCCGTACAAAATTGTTGGAAAACCCACCTTAATGGGGATTTGATCTCAGACATGCTTCATTTATCTTTCCTAGTGTACTCCTCTTCAATAGCGTTAACACCCTGGCCCCCATAGTTAGGTAGTGGGTTGGTGGTCGCATTCGGCTCATCTAATTGTAATACCCCTGTCTTGATTAGGTTTTGCACGAACTTCTTGAACACGATGCAATTTTCTATCGTGTGCCCCGGAACGACGGCATGATATTCGCAATTTACCTTACCATCGTACCACACGGGAAAAGGTGGTTCAAACGGAGGGACATAATAGGGCATGACCAAATCGGCCTTGTGCAAATGCGAGTATAATTCAGCATATGATACCGGTAGGGGAGTAAACGACATTTTCTCACTTTCCTTCCTCAGAGGCCTTGACTCTTTGTTGTTTGGGCCTTGCCCGCCTCCGGTCGTGTTTTTTGGTTGGGAGATCGTGAAGTTCTTTGGGGTATTATAAGTCCCCATAGCGTTCACCTCACTGTCCTTCCTCTTGTAATTCCTCCGAGAATTCTCTCCATTGTCGATCCTCCCACTTTTTATAGCCACTTCAATAGATTCGCCGGTTCTTACCATATCGGCAAAACTTTGAGTGGTGTTGTTTATCAAACGATCAAACAAGGCGCCCCTCAAAGTGTTTACAAACATGGGCGTAATTTCGTATTCGGGGATTGGTGGCTGAATTTGAGCGGCCACATCACGCCACCTCTGAGCATACTGGCGTAAAGTCTCATTCGATCTTTGTTCCATACCCTCCAACATGATTTGATTAGGGGTCATGTTAGTTACGTGCTTGTATTGTTCCCAAAAGGCCCTCGAGAGGTCCTTCCATAATTTAATGTTGACCTGGCTGAGCTGAGTGTACCACCGGGTTGCCGAACCTGTTAAGCTATCCTAAAAACAGTGAATGAGTAATTTTTCATCCTTTATGAAAGCTGCCATCTTTCGACAATACATAGTGATATGGGCGGAAGGGCATGTTCTTCCATCATACTTGTCAAAGTCGGGAACCTTGAACTTTGGCAGTATTACCAGATCCCCAACGAGACTCAAGTCACTAGCATCATTCCCTTGTTCATCTATCCCTTGCAGGGCCTTGAACTTTTCCTCAAAAAAGCAGAATATTTCTTCATTTTTCCTCTTCATTTCGGCTCTAATTCGTTCTTCCACCTCGTTCATCACGCTTAGGTCTGGTACTTCATTTTTAGGGCCTTCCTCTACTTCCACTGGCTGGTTGGCTGAGGAGCCCACATGGCGGTTGGAAGGTGCACCCATAGGGTGATTAGCGGGTGTTCCTCCGAGATTGATGTGCACTTTCTTCCCGGTGGCCGGTGCTCCCGGTTGGACATGTGATGTGGTCTCTTTCACCCCCTTCTCATTTGAACTGTCGCTCGATCATCCTTCTTTGTTGAGCTTCTTTGCAAGCAGTTCAGTCATCTGGGCAATAATGGTGGTTTGTGATTGGGCGATCTGGTCCTTAATATTTTGTTCGATTCCGTCCAATCGACCCTCGAGGTCCTTTTGACCTTGTTCAACCTTGGCCATCCTTTCTTCCATTGTTCGTGACTGGGAACGGGTGTCGTACGAACGCAGAATGGTTGTAGATTGAGATTCTACCACTGTAATAATATTTTTTAAACATTAATTTATTATTATTGACTGATTAATGCATGTTATGTTGTGAGATGGTGCATGAAATAGGAGATGCGATGAAATGCGTGTAAATATGCATGCGAACAAAGGTGTTGATCGTGCTGGTAGCTCCCCAAAGGCCAAATTTCATTAATCATAACGGAGGTTCCCTTGGTACAAGATGGTCAAATCAAAGCCCTACTGATAAGCCTCCACTTACTAACAAAAGATGTTGATCGATAGGCGGTACAACACAAAAAGAGGGCCTCTTCTTACAAAATAGCCATGCTAGAGTCCTACAGATAAGTCGCTGCCTTAACCCTAATTCTCCCACTGCCTGGAGTAGCTAGATGAACCTTGGTGCTTCAATCATACCCGGGGTGATGAAAGGGCATAGTGCTTCGGCCTCCGTGGCTAAATTCTTCACGTGTTGAGCTACTTCTTGCACTTGGACCATCAATGTCGTATAGTAATCATCTCTTTCTTGAATCATCTGGTTAGCATCTCGGAGCCGTCGCCGCCAATAGTCATCCCCACCTATTGTGGCCCCCTCAAGGACTAGGAGCCTACCCTCATAATCTCGCATTGTAGCTTCTAAGGTCTCGATCTAAGCTCGGAGTGTTGCGTTCTCTTGTTGACTGGCTTGAAGTTCGAAAAATCCGTTGCGCTCGCGATACTCTTGGAAGGCGACGTCCAACTCTTCCACCCTTGACTCTAGCTGGGTAATACAGGCTTGACTGTGCTCTAAATTTTCGGTGGCTAACTCATACAGACTTTGCAATTCTTACACCTGGTTCTTGTGATCGTGTGCCTTCCTTTTCTACGCGGTGATATTTTCTTTTCCCCCTTCCACTACTTGCTTCGCCTTCTCTTTCTCTCGACTGATCACACTATTGAAGGCTCTCCTTTTTTTCTCCAATACTAGCTTTTTTCCTGCTCTTTCTTTCTCAATTACTTGCTTGCTTCTTTTCTTTTCCTCCTCAACCAACCGTAGGTCGCTTTCCCCCCCTCTCAACTGCTACAAGCTTCTTCTGATCCGCACTTCTTTTTTAGGCTTGCATCTTGACAACATCTCTTTGATGAAGAGCAATTTTTTTCTTCAAGTCGGCATTCTCTTTCCTTAAGTCTTTGATTGTTCCCTCCTTGATGTCAATGTTCAAGCTTGCTTGGTAGATTTCATTGGCGTGCCCGGTTTGTATGGCTTCCATCTTCTTCTTGACTTCATCAAGTTCTTTTATCACAGTATCTGCCTCGGAGGGTACTATCCTCATGTGCTCCTCCATGGTCATGGTTGGTCCTTGATCGGGTCTCGAAATTTCATCATTAGCCCTCTACCTTCTCCAAAAATCATAATCTGGAGTAATCATGTGAGTGGCATCCTCATCGATCCTCACACGGTAGCAATGATCCCATGCTCGAGTGACATTCACAATCTTTGCTCTAAATTATCCTTTGAAAGGAAACTCGCTACGGCTCAAACCTGGAGTGAAAGGTATGAATTGTCTGGACCCAAATGTCCTGGATACCAATAAAGGTGCACAATCGATCCCTCCGTAGAGTCCCAAAAGCATTAACCAATTATAGTCTCCACATCGGTAAAGAAAGTACGAGACCCGACCTAGCCAAGGCACCCTCCAAACTATTCCATTGTCTTGGACATTTCTAAGGATTGCAGCCCACTTTACCTTCTTAATATCCTGACGCCACTCCTTGGTTAAGTACGCTTGCAATGGAGAAAAGTCTACCAACAGAACTCCTTGCAAAACCCTCTTTGATGTCACCCAAAAATGGCTCTGAATCCAAACCTAAAGTAGCTGAGCACAACCCCTAAAACGTCCCTCTTCCTGCCTTTGGATCGCGTTCAAGGAGATGAAAGTTTTAGCCAAAATTTTCACGGTAGGGTTTTCTTTCTTCTTTAGTCGTTCAAGGACGTCTAGAACTGCCACATCTATGCCATTAAGTACCCTTGGAAAGATAACCAAACCGTATACTACCAAGGTGAATAGATCCATCTTCATTACTTCATCGGGGTGTGTCGGTATCAAATCTCGGATGCACTCCCACGAGAAAGCCAAATTGTCTCCCTGATGCTGAATCAATCCTTTTTCCCAATCCGCGCTCATCCCGGATACTTCCCTGAGCTTGGTTGGATAATTTTGAGACCTAGAAGGTTCGAATTAGATCCAATCTTGTTTGACTCCCTTATGATGGAGAAGAGCCGTGTACTCCTCGATGGTGGGCATTAAGTCTTCCCCGATGAAAGTAAAGCAACAGAAGGCAGGGTTCCAAAATTCAAACAAAGCTCGGAACAAAGGTTCGTTGATCCTTACATAAGTCAGGTCTGCCACATCACCATAAGTCTCTCAGAACAAGCTTTGTAGTTTTCTACCCCAACTTTCTCAAATCCCTTTCAACTCATAAATGTCGCTTTGTTGAAGACTCACATAAGTGTAACCTGGCACTATGCGCTCGCTCGGTGAACTATCCCCTTGAACTTTTTTGATTTACCTCTGACCAATGTCGGACTTGCGAATTGACCTCTTCCTTCTTAAGCAACCTCCCGTCCATAATGATTGCCTCCGAATTGTGTAAAACCATCTTGATTCAACACCTTTAAATTATGAAATGCATGCAAAAGAAATGCAAAAGAAAAAAAACAAACACAAAGAAATGTGTTAGTATTGAATAAACATGGTTTAGTATAATAAGCATAAGAGAAACAAATCAAGCATTAAGGAAGCAACCCTACTTGTCTAGCATACCTAGGTTATTCGCATGGGTCTAAAGGGGTGGGTATTCTAAGTTCGCTACATGCAATTTTGGGTTCTAGGAGGTACTCGAAATGTCCTTGATGTCCCCTACTAAGGGTAGCAAGGCCCTCGATCATTACCCATTATAGGCTCATCTCAACCGAGTTCAATTCGAGGGGACCCTTTAGCTATAACTGTACGACAAAACGATATTACCATGAAGATATAGGGTATTCGAGCCCCAAAGGTACTTACTAGGCCCATATGGGGGAATAATATCCCCGCAAAAGCACTAGTGTTTTCCCCCCATTTAGACAAACGGGTTTACATGTTCAATTTTACATGTGTTTAAAATAAACTCACATTTATAAACAAATATTGATTGAATTTATCACTTTAATTCGCAACTTCCGATACTAGTTAAGTGGTATTTTTTTTTGGCTTGACTCTTTTTTTTTGTTTTTCTGAAAATAAAAAATTTACCCCCAGCGGAGTCGCCATGCTGTAGCGACGTTTTTTTAAAAACATCGAGGTTTCACTACCCCCTTTACTCCTCCGGTGTCACTAGAAGAACCGAGTTTTAATTTAAAAAACGAATTTTTTGAAAATCGATTAAATTGGAGTCGCCACCGGCCATTTTAAAAGGTAGACAGAACACCGGAAAACAAAACAAGAGATTCGAACAGGTTCGGGAGTCGGTTACATGCGGGGAAGGGTGAGCACCCCCGTCATGCCCAAAATTGGTACCAAGATCATTACCACTTAATTAATATTAAACTTTGCGGATTAAAGTGACAAATTGTATCGAAATTTAGTTATACAAATGAGTAGATTTTAAAAGTCTTAATATTCGAGAAGGAACGTCTGAACCACCACCACTACGACTGGTACTGGCCTCGTTCGTTCCCGAATAAAAAGACGTCGCATTACATTTTATATATACCGAATGCAACTTATGAGAGCACATAAACGAGACATAAAATTGTACCAATAATAAAACAAAATATAGAAAATAAAAAACATAAGAAGTAAATACGAATATGATATGTTTTGGCATAAACATCCTTAACTGACATGATGACATATTCAAAAAAGAACGAACATGGCAACTGTTGCGTGTAAAAGAGTCTATCGCAATTGTAGTGCAAGTGTACACGACGCAAGTAGTAAAGTGATACGAAGTATCGGATATCGTCTCCACAGGGATTGGGCTAATAGCTTCACCTAATTTCACTGCACGAAGTAAAGGAAATAATTGAGAGTTGTCACGAGAATAATAAAGTAAACTTAAATAAAAGAGTAGAATAATCAAGATAGAGAGAATGGGCTGGTATTGAATTGCTCAGTAGTGCAGGTATTGTATTGCTTAGGAACTCCAGTTCTGTCGTCGCGCCTGTCGCTGGCAGCGCCTGTCGCAGCAGCTGTCCGTTGGTTGTCGCGGCAGCAAACACACCAACTCAGTACGTTCAAGTTTGGCAAGAATCCCAGATCTGCCTTGGCCTATCCCTAGGTCCAAGTCTGTCGATGATCACGTCTTTGACGATACCTCCCGGCGTGAATCGAAGGATGAACACCGATGTGTATGAATTCTTCCTTAGCCACTTAACCTTGCCCTATCCCTAGGCACAAGATAGTTCAACTATAAACTAGAGAACTCGCTCTTATTTCTTTCGTATACTTAACTCTCCCGATGCTAAGTAAATAGATAACCTCACAATGCTCTCCCGATGCTCTTGCAAGATATTAAAACCAAAATAAGAGAACTTGAAGTTTATTTTATTGAACTTGGAAAATCCTAAAACAAAACAACCCTTGCAACTACTTTACAAAACAACCCGTGGCCCTAGGGGGAATTTAGAACATGTCGACGACGGGTAAACGGCAGAGAGGTTTGGGTTATCGGTTATGGGGTATTCTCCTCCTAGGTTAAATCTATGCCCTTATATAAGCTTTGGGCTCAAGTATTCTAAGTTAACAAGGATTACAACTTTAATGAAAAGTAAGATTCTAATAAATGCTTAATATCTAAGGATTCCTACTTTTCAGCCGCCTCCTTATTTCATGGGAATTCCTCTCCTTGAGCTTTGGCTTGACATATCTTTTGATCTGGGGCTTGGAAAAATATTTGGCTTTCACACGACAGACGAGCAGATTTTTCTCTATCTATCGAGGTCCACTTTACTTTTCCTCTTCATAAGACTGCTGTCACGACAGTTCCATGGCAGCTTCTTCCTTGTCATCTGCTTGTCCAGTTTAACTCTTCTGCTTCTCTGCCCTGCGCCCGCCTTCACCGTCTACGATGACAGCAACCTGCAAAATAAGCCATCTTTTAGTAGAATCTGTGCCTTTAATTCATTTGTGATGTTTTACTGTAAACTAACCTAAATGCAATGCAATGATGCTTGAATGCAGCAGAAATATGGGTTAAAAAGGGTGTAAATAATAGAACTTTTACACACTCAACACACCCCCAAACTCAAGTTTTTGCTTGCCCTCAAGCAACTAAGACCTAAAAGAAAAAAAAGAATATTTTTGTGTTGGCCTTCAAACAGTGACTGTCCCTTACCCGTCGCTCATTCTCTGTGGCGGCAGCAACCTGTCGGAAAGATTAGGATCTGTCCGGAATCTCCCTATAGCCCTCGTGCAGTGTGTGCATGCTTGTGAACAGTTATATGCCAAGACTCTCTGAGTTTCACTAGAACATTCAACTCTTAACTCGAATTTTTATGCCAAAGTTTATCTTTTTGAAGGCACATTTTCATGCTTCTTTGATTTTCTGTTTTGACTTGGTTTTTATTTTTCAAGCTAAAGTTTCACTAGAGCCGGTTTCGGGCACCTCTAGCTAACTTCCTAGAGCCGGTTTCGGGCACCTCTAGGGCTATTTTGCTAAACTTCTTTCCTAGAGCCAGTGTTAGGCACCTCTAGGGGCTATTCAAGTGCTAAGCTTTCCTATTCTAGTTTGGCTAAAAGAAATCTAAGCAGTATAACAGTCACAAAGGTGTTTAAGTTTTCAGAACTATAGAAAGGCTCTAAACTTCTCCTTAATCTGTCCTAAAGATGCTGCCACGACAGAGCTGTCATGACAGGTAAGTTAACTTCACAGTTTTAAGCCAACAGTTTAATCTTTTCTGATTTTTTTTAAGAGAGCTTAATTAAATAAAAGACACAACAAATTAATAAGAATATGTACTAAGACTCCATTACTATGGAGGGTGCCACCCCCAAACTCGAGGGTTGCATTGCCCTCAATGCAAAATGACAGATAAAGATGAAGACAGGTACATCACAAGATAAGGATAAAGCAGACAGCAAGAAAAGAAAAATAAAAGACTTAAATTTTAATCGCTGTCCTCGCTGCTGCTGCTGACACGGATCTGACGGCGGCGTCTGGGCTGTGGAGGAGGCTGGGCAGGTTGCTCTACGAGCTGGACGTCTGAACTGCTGCTGCTGTCCCACGTACTGCTAGTGGTGGTGCTAGCCTTGGGCATCAGCTTCCTGTCTGCCACGTGCTTCTGCCTCTTGACAAGTGTAAACTCAGTTTCCAAATTCCTCCTAATCAGAGGTTCTTCCTCGCTGTCGACTGTGGTTGGCCGCTTCGTTCCACGTGCGGGGCTGTCGTCCGGAGGATTCGCAGCTGCCGTCCGGGCAGGTGAAGGGGTGGAAGCAGCGGAGTGTGCATTTGGGGAGGCAGGAGGCGTAGGTGTGTGGACAGGGGTGGGGATGTGGAAAAAATGGGCAGGAAAAGTAGGGAAATTGACATCGGGATAATTTAAATTGTTGGTAATGAAGTTTACCGTCGAATTTGTGAAGTCCCGGATGAAGGTCATCAATCCCATTTGTCGCTCTTCCACCCGTTGTAGCGCAGCAAGGATGTGGGCAGACTGGTCTGTCGGGGCGGTGGCGGCGGCAGGTTCCTCATCTGAGTCTGCTGGGGAGGCAGCTGGGTTGAAGGAGTTGATGGCCGTTGCGACTATGAGCTCCATGAGGCTGGTGATGTTGTTGTCGGTCCAGCCACGACCATGGACTAGTTTGTCGGTGGATGCCTCGGGGACAGCAGCGCAGCGGCATAGGGAAGTTATTGTGAATGGCAGGCAAAGGCGAGAGTCTGTTCGATGGGCGCAATCCAAGATGCTCTCCCTCATATAACGGCCCACGTTGATAGGCCTGTCGTGCATAATGGAATGGATGAGGGCGAGCTGCTGCTGGTTCACTGTCGTGTGATGAGAGGAAGGCATGATACGCTTTTTGATGAAAGCGTTCCAGAGTTTAGCTTCTGGGAGCAGCTGCCCCCTTTTGACGGAGTGTGGGTTTTTCTTGCTTGTTGTCCACTCCGTTCCTTCTTCTGTTACTTCCGCCATGACAGCACCATAGGCGGCAGGATCGAGGGTGTCTAGAAATATCTGGTGGGCTTCATCATCGGGGCCAAAGTATAGGCCATACATGTGGTTGATGCTGTTGGCCGTGAATGACACCTTCACTCCTCGGACGGTGACGGATGTTGCCGTTCTGCTGTCGATGGCAGCATATAACTCCCTCACCAATGTGTAGTTCAGCTCTGCCGGTTGTTCTGCGAATTGCTCCCATAGTTGGGCTCGTATGGCCCTTGCAATGAATGGTCGGAGCCCCATGTTTGGTGCCTTGCGGATGTAAATGAAGCCTCTCTCTTCCCATAATTCCTTGTTGGCGAACGGCGATGCTACTGCTGATGAGGAGGCTGAGGCAGCACTGCGGCGGGTCTGTCTAGTAGACATATTAGTTGCAAGGGTTTGAAAGTGAAGAAAACAAGAAAAACTAGAGGAGAAAGCAAGTAAGAGGAAGCAGAAGTGAGGAAAATGAAAATGAGAACGGGGTTTTATAGCGGTCGAGGTGCTGCCCGTTTAATGCTGTAACGGCAGGCGTGAATAACAGAGCGACTGTTGGGATTTAGCGTGTCTGACGCGTCTGACACGCATTTATGCGTCTGCTACGCGTCTGTCACACGCTTCTGCGTCTGCCGTGTCAGTCTGTTGACAGCCTGTCTTATTCGTCTGCGACGGCAGCCGAAACGACAGGCTTCAATAAATGGGCTATGTTGGGCTGATGGATGGATGGTGGGCTTGGGTCACTTCTCATTTTCTTCTTGACTCCTTTATTTCCTAAAGACAAAAAAATAAAAACATTATTCGACTAAAATAAACCTAATTTCCTAATAAATAATATAAATAAATAAATAATAAAACTTAGGTTAAATTAGGGATGCCTTGTGGGGCATCTCCTAAAGTAACCACTTCCTGTATTCATGGGGCTTCAGTCCCTTGATAATGCTTGAGGCGCTGTCCATTAACTTTGAATTGGTGCCCGTATTTTAATGATTGGATTGTGATGGCACCATGGGGAAAAACTTGTACCACTTGAAACGGGCCAGACCATCTAGACTTTAGCTTTCCTGGGAAGAGTTTCAGTCTAGAATTGAATAACAACACAAGCTGTCCTGGACAGAACTATCGTGGCAGCAACTTCTTGTCATGCCACTTCTTTGTTTTCTCCTTGTAGATTCTTGCATTGTCATAGGCCATCGTCCGTATTTCTTCAAGCTCGTTCAGATCTAAAAGCCTTTTCTGGCCTGCCTTGTCCAAGTCCATATTCACTGCCTTGATAGCCCAATATGCTTTATGCTCTATCTCGACAGGCAAGTGGCAGGTTTTTCCATAAATCAGTCGGTATGGAGACATGCCCAACGGAGTCTTAAAAGCTGTCCTATATGCCCATAATGCATCATTCAGAAGTAAAGACCAATCTTTCCTAGTTGGTTTAACCATCTTCTCAAGAATGTTCTTCACTTCCCTATTGGATATCTCAGCCTGTCCATTGGTCTGTGGGTGGTATGCTGTCGCGATCCGGTGCTTGACACCGTATTTCTTCAAGGCGGCAGCAATAACCCTATTGTCAAAATGTCTCCCTTCATCACTAATAATCGCCTTGGGGATGCCAAACCTCGAAAAAATGTTTTTGTGTAAAAACTTTTGGACCGTCTTGGCATCATTCTTTTGTGTGGCGATAGCTTCAACCCACTTAGAGACATAATCTACTGCTAGGAGGATGTATAAATTTCCACATGAAGATGGAAAAGGTCCCATAAAATCAATCCCCCAGACGTCGAAGATCTCGACCTCTAAAATGTTCTGCAGTGGCATCTCGTTTCTCCTCGAGATGTTACCTGTCCGCTGGCACCTGTCACAGTTCTTGTAGAAGTTCTGTGCATCTTTATACAGTGTCGGCCAGTAGAACCCTGATTGCAGCACCTTGGCAGCAGTTTTATTGCCTCCTAAGTGTCCTCCATATTGTGAAGCATGGCAGTGATGGAGAATGTCCTCTTGCTCTTCTTGTGGTACGCACCTCCTTATAACCTGATCTGCACATAGTTTGAAAAGAAGAGGTTCGTCCCAATAATAATGCTTAACATCATTTTGGAACCTCTTCCTGGCTTGATAATTAAGATCAGAAGGAAGTATTCCGCTAACTATAAAATTAACAAAATCAGCATACCAGGGGAGTTCAGAAAACTTACCTGCCGCCATAGCTGTTGCGGCAGCGATTGCGGAAGCAAAGAGCTGCTCATCTGGGAAGGTCTCCAGTATGTTTGTCTCGTCAATTGGTAGACTCTGTCCCTTCTCCAATCTTGACAAGTGGTCTGCCACCTGATTTTCTGTCCCCTTTTTGTCTTTGATCTCAAGGTCGAATTCTTGTAATAGCAAGATCCACCGTATCAATCTAGGCTTTGCATCCTTTTTTGCGAACAAATACTTCAGGGCAGAGTGGTCTGTGTGCACTATTACCTTCGTCCCAAGTATGTAAGAACGAAACTTGTCGATGGAGAACACCACAGCTAATAACTCCTTTTCTGTGGTGGTGTAGTTCACTTGGGCGTCATTTAATGTCTTGCTGGCGTAGTATATGACATGGAACAACTTATTTCTGCGCTGCCCAAGTGCTGCCCCGACAGCATAGTCACTAGCATCACACATAATCTCAAATGGCTGTGTCCAGTCTGGTGGTTGTACTATGGGGGCTGTCACCAGTTTTTCCTTCAGAACCTTGAATGCTTCAGTACATTCATCATTAAAGTCAAAGGGTCGGTTCTGCTCTAGGAGATGGCATAGGGGCTTCGTAATTTTTGAGAAATTTGCAATGAATCTCCGATAAAAACCAGCATGCCCTAAAAAACTCCTAATGCCCTTGACTGTGGTCGGTGGCGGCAGCTTTTCTATGACTTCTATTTTGGCCCTGTCGACTTCTATCCCACGACAGCTAATCTTATGGCCGAGAACTATCCCTTCATCCACCATAAAGTGTCATTTTCCCCAATTCAAAACAAGATTAGCTTTTTCACATCTTTCAAGTACCTTTTGAAGATTGCTGAGGCAGCTTTCAAAATCGTCCCCATAGACGGAAAAATCATCCATGAAAATTTCTAGGAAGTCCTCTACCATGTCGGAGAATATGGCCATCATGCACCTTTGGAAGGTGGCAGGTGCATTACAGAGTCCAAATGGCATTCTCCTAAAAGCGTACGTTCCGTAGGGGCATGTAAAAGTCGTCTTTTCTTGATCCTTTGGTGCAATAGCAATTTGGTTGTAACCTGAGTAACCATCAAGAAAACAATAGTAAGATTTACCTGTTAATCTATCAAGCATTTGATCAATAAAGGGTAAAGGAAAGTGGTCCTTTCGGGTAGCTTTGTTAAGCTTCCGATAGTCCATACAAACCCTCCAACCGGTCACAGTCCTGGTTGGGATTAACTCATTGTTCTCATTGGTTATCACGGTCATTCCTCCTTTCTTTGGAACACATTGCACCAGGCTCACCCATTTGCTGTCGGAGATGGCGTAAATAATACCAGCATCTAACCACTTAATTATCTCTTTACGCACCACCTCTTTCATCGCATGGTTTAGCCGCCTTTGGGCATCAATAGTTGGCTTATGATCTTCCTCCAAGAGGATTTTGTGCATGCATAACGCCGGACTAATGCCTTGAATGTCTGCTATCGTCCATCCAATCGCCTTTTTGTGCTGCCTTAGCATGTCGATTAGCTGTCGTTCCTGTTCCTGCGGCAGCTTAGAAGAGATGATTACGGGCAACGTATCATTTGAACCAAGAAAAGCATATTTAAGTTGTCCTGGCAGAGGCTTCAGTTCTAAGGCAGGTGGTTCAATAGTAAATGGCTTTTGGATTAAATGGTTATCCGAAGTGTAATTCAAAGGTTCGAATAACTTACCTGGACGATGGCTTAACCAGTTTACCTCCTCCTGATCTTCAGTATCAGATGTATCGGAGTCAGAGGAGTTGCTGTCGTCGGTGCTGTCTTCGTTGCTGTCGTGACAGGCCTGTAAGTGGTTGTCGCAGCAGTGGCCAAAGTTTATATCATGACAGCCCGACCTAATGTATGGATGATCAAGGGTTACTTCAATGATAGCCTTGCATTCCTCATCCACATCAGCATGTTTCATTGCTTGGAGAACATTTAATTTAATCTCTTGATCGTTCACGCGCATGGTGAGTTCTCCTTTCTCCACATCAATCAGTGATCTTCCCGTGGCTAAGAAGGGTCGCCCAAGGATGACTGGTGCGTTTTCGTCTGCCTCACAATCTAAAACAAGAAAGTCAGCAGGAAAAATAAACTTATCCACTCTTACTAGAATATCTTCAATCTTTCCCTCTAGATGAACGTAAGAGCGGTCTGCCAGCTGCAGAGTTACTGTCGTGGGCCGCGCCTTTCCAATACCTAATTTCTGAAAAACAGACTTTGGCATTAAATTAACACTAGCACCAAGATCACAAAGTGCCTTGCCCACAAATTTGTCTCCGATTACACAAGGTATGATGAAGCTCCCCGGATCCTTCTTTTTCTAGGGTGGCTGCCGATGAAGAATACTCATGCAACCATCTGCCATCCTTACCGTTTCAAATTCCCCAAATTTATATTTCTTTGACATGACATTCTTGAGAAATTTGGCGTAACCAGGCATCTCCCTAACGGCATCTAACAGCGGAATATTAATTTGAACCTACTTAAAAATATCATAAATTTTTTTAAGTTGAGATTCCTGCTTAGTTTGCTGTATCCGTTGAGGAAAAGGTGGTGGGGGACGGTAATCAGCAATACGTTCTTCCCACTGCATACGAATCTGAGGACGATGTTCTTCATTTTTCTCCTCTGTCGCTTCTGCTGTCGTGACAGGCTCATCGGCAGTAGTCTGTTTATCACCTGTCGGGGCAACTTCCTCGGCAGGTTTATCCACGGCTGGTTCCTTTTCTGTTTCAGCTTCTTTTTCCGGCCCTGGTAGTTTCTTCCCACTCCTAGTAGTAATTGCCTTGCATTGCTCATGTGTGGGTGGTCTAGCATTTTCAGTATTGCTAGGGAATCCTCCATTCTGCCTCGGCTTAATATGTTGAGAAACCTGACCCATTTGTGTCTCCAGAGATTTCAAAGTAGCTTCATGATTTGTCATTCTCATCTCTGTCTTATCCATGAAATTCTCTGTCTTCTTGACAAACTGATTCATATTCTCAATATAAGTACCGGTCTGAGACATAAAGGTGGCCAGAGTCTGTTCCAATATACTGTTCGTGGCAGGTGGTGGTTGCTGTTGTTGCTGTGGCGGCAGGTTCTGCGACAGTTGCTGCGGCATTTGCTGTCGCGTCAGCAATCTAGGTCCTCCCTGATTCTGATTGTGTGCTTGCGGATTCAGGGCATTGTTAGGATTACTCCAGGAAAATTTGGGATCCTTCCTCCAATTGGGGTTATAATTGTTGGAGTTGTAATTTGGCTTGTAATTTCCAACATATTTTCCCTCTTCTACATTTATTGGGCACTAATCCCGACTATGATTTCCCTCACAGATGTCACATACTTCCTCAACAGCAAATCCTTGTAATCCATCATCATTCAACAACCTTTTCATTGCTTTAGTAAGGAATGCTACCTGTGATTTCATAGTGCTATCGGCTTCATAATCCTTGACAGCAAGTACCCGTTTACCCCCTCTTCTTGCAGTCAGAAACTGCTCCTCATTCTTGGCTAGATTTTTCAAAACTTGCAATGCCTCGTCCGGATCTTTATCTAATAATAGTCCATTTGCTGCAGAATCAATTCGAATGCGAGTTTGTAAGTTAGCAGCATTATAGAACTTAGTTACCTGATTCCAGACGGGGAATCCATGCATGGGGCAGTTTCGAAGAAGAGTAGTAAATCTGTCCCAGGCCTCGTGCATTGGCTCGTCATCTTCCTGCTGAAAAGTAGCAATTTCATTACGTAATCGCTCAGATAAATGCGAAGGATTAAAACGAGATAAGAATTCACGAGACAAATCTGCCCAAGTCACGATTGAACCAAGTGTAAGTTTATTCCACCAAGTTTTAGCTCTGTCCCTCAATGAGTGGGGGAATAACCGAAGCCTCAGTATCTCCGGATTAATTCCTGGCAGTCTAAACGAACCACAGATCTCCTAGAACGTCTTGAGATGCTCCCTAGCATCTTCTGTCACAGCACCACTAAACTGCCCGACGTTGTTGATCATACTAAACATGACAGGCTTAAGTTCAAAGTTGTCAACGTCAATATCCGGCAGCGTGGTCTCCAGCTCTACATGATCGTTCAGCATGTAGTCACGACATGACCGTCGTCTAGCTGCTGCGGGTGGGTCACCGACAGGCGGGTTAAGACCGCCAATGGGTGGTATGCCACCACCAGCAGGTTGGTTATGGCCCATTTTCTCTAGCTGTTCTTCGAGGTATTCGTTTCTGTCTAAAAGTCGGCGAAGTTGTTTCTTGAGATTGAAGGAACGTTCAACTTCCGGATCTAATGGATACTCAGGATCTTCACCTCTTTTAGATCTGCGCATAAACAAGAAAACCTCGTGAAAAGCGAGAGTTGAAAACACAAAAGAAAAAAAAAACAAAAACAAAAACAAAAACAATATAACAGTAAAAACGCAAAGTGCAATAAAAGAAAGATGTAGTTATGTTGCCAATCCCCGGCAACGGCGCCAAAAACTTGTTGCGTGTAAAAGAGTCTATCGCAATTGTAGTGCAAGTGTACACGACGCAAGTAGTAAAGTGATACGAAGTATCGGATATCGTCTCCACAAGGATTGGGCTAATAGCTTCACCTAATTTCACTGCACGAAGTAAAGGAAATAATTGAGAGTTGTCACGAGAATAATAAAGTAAACTTAAATAAAAGAGTAGAATAATCAAGATAGAGAGAATGGGCTGGTATTGAATTGCTCAGTAGTGCAGGTATTGTATTGCTTAGGAACTCCAGTTCTGTCGTCGCGCCTGTCGCTGGCAGCACCTGTCGCGGCAGCTGTCCGTTGGTTGTCGCGGCAGCAAACACACCAACTCAGTACGTTCAAGTTTGGCAAGAATCCCAGATCTGCCTTGGCCTATCCCTAGGTCCAAGTCTGTCGATGATCACGTCTTTGACGATACCTCCCGGCGTGAATCGAAGGATGAACACCGATGTGTATGAATTCTTCCTTAGCCACTTAACCTTGCCCTATCCCTAGGCACAAGATAGTTCAACTATAAACTAGAGAACTCGCTCTTATTTCTTTCGTATACTTAACTCTCCCGATGCTAAGTAAATAGATAACCTCACAATGCTCTCCCGATGCTCTTGCAAGATATTAAAACCAAAATAAGAGAACTTGAAGTTTATTTTATTGAACTTGGAAAATCCTAAAACAAAACAACCCTTGCAACTAGGGGTGTAAACGAGCCGAGTCGAGCTCGAGTAGTGCTAAGCTCAGCTCGGCTCGTTAAGATTTCGAGTCGAGTTCGAGCTTGAGTAATTTCTAACGAGCCTGAGAAATCTGAGCTCGACTCGGCTCGTTTAGAACTCGAGTCGAGTTCGAGCTTGATTCGAGCCCAATCGAGTCAAGTATTGACCGATCTTTGACTGCATTGGACTCGAGTAACTCTTCATTTGTCACGTCTCATTTAAAGTCCTATGAAGAAAAAACTTTGATACACAAGTTATGTAAAATCAAGCGTGTTAATTTTAGGGTTTAGGGTGTTGGTTTAGGGTTTAGGTTGTTGGGTTTAGAATTTAGGATTTAGATTTTAGGGTTTAATACTTATGTTTAAGGTTTATATTTAAGGTTTTAAGTTTAAGAATTTAGATTTTAAATTATATAAAAAAAATTAGTATATTATATTTTCGAGTAGCTCGTGAGCTTTTCGAGTCGGGTATCAAGTAGCTCGGCTCGGCTCATCATGAACTCGAGCCGAGTTCGAGCTCGAGTCGAGTCCAATCGAGTCGAGCTTTGACCGAGCTTTGACTGAGTCGAGCTCGAGTAGCTCGCGATCTGTCTCGTCTCATTTACAGCCCTACTTGCAACTACTTTACAAAACAACCCGTGGCCCTAGGGGGAATTTAGAACATGTCGACGACGGGTAAACGGCAGAGAGGTTTGGGTTATCGGTTATGGGGTATTCTCCTCCTAGGTTAAATCTATGCCCTTATATAAGCTTTGGGCTCAAGTATTCTAAGTTAACAAGGATTACAACTTTAATGAAAAGTAAGATTCTAATAAATGCTTAATCTCTAAGGATTCCTACTTTTCAGCCGCCTCCTTATTTCATGGGAATTCCTCTCCTTGAGCTTTGGCTTGACATATCTTTTGATCCGGGGCTTGGAAAAATATTTGGCTTTCACACGACAGACGAGCAGATTTTTCTCTATCTATCGAGGTCCACTTTACTTTTCCTCTTCATAAGACTGCTGTCACCTTGCTGTCACGACAGTTCCATGGCAGCTTCTTCCTTGTCATCTGCTTGTCCAGTTTAACTCTTCTGCTTCTCTGCCCTGCGCCCGCCTTCACCGTCTACGATGGCAGCAACCTGCAAAATAAGCCATCTTTTAGTAGAATCCGTGCCTTTAATTCATTTGTGATGTTTTACTGTAAACTAACCTAAATGCAATGCAATGATGCTTGAATGCAGCAGAAATATGGGTTAAAAAGGGTGTAAATAATAGAACTTTTACACACTCAACAGCAACAACTATGCGCATATGTAAAAAAAGGCATGGAACATGTATATTCGCGTGTTTTCTACTATGGCATTTTAATATGGCATATGAGACATGGTACATGTTCGAATATCAAGAATGGGCAATGCAATACACGAGTTCAACTCCAACACATAAATCAACTTTCAAATGTATATGCTTGCAAGGATGGCATTTCAACGTAGAAAGTAAAAAATAGTAACAATAAAAATTTAAAATTGCAAGAGATTGAGGGACATAAATTAAGATTATGACATGGTCCAGAGACGAAATTAATCAACCAGCAAAAGATGAGGGTTCGCATAGTGATTTGCCCTAAAGAAAACATAAGGGAAAACTCGGGATCAAATTGATGATGCTTTGAAATTCCAGGGAGTAAATCTGAATTTTAGAAAGGATGGGAACCCTTGTAGGGCGATTTCAAAAACATGGGGGACTGAAATGAAAAACGACCTATTTTAAAACGGCAGAATGATATAAAAACAAGCTTTTATTTCCATTTCCCCTCTTTTGACCATTTCGGCAAAAGCCAAACAGAAAACAAACCCTCCCCTTTTACTTTCTCGGGAAACAATAGAGAGAAGGACCCCGAAACCAGCCTCTCGGTTCACCCACACCAGCCGCGAGAGCCAAGAGCTTGTCACCGGAAAAGGTCTAAAACATCGCGTCATGGGAGTAGAGACGACAACGGGTGAAGGGGAGACGAAACCCTAAGGCTCACCCCAAAAGGATTCTCGCCGAAAGGGGTTCGAAGCAATTTTTAGCGGTAAACTCTTAATCCCAACACTCTTTTCTTGCTTTCCTTTTTCTATGCATGCTCAAATCTGAAAAAAAAAACAGAAGAGAGGATACCTCTGAAAATTTCTTCTATTACTAGAGTTCAAAAGTTCATTTTTCTCTCTAAGGTTACACTTTGTTTTCTCGGTTTTCTTTTATACCGAGATTACATCAAAGTAAAACAAAACTAAAAGTACACTTCCTATTTTTCGTTTCTGATCTCTGCCTTTGTCTAGTCGACCTTAGGGGTTTTTTTGTCCGTGAATTGCATTTGGTGTTCTGACTGTCGTGTTTTTTTTCTGGTGTATGCCGGTCTTGCCGAAACGAGAAAGAAGCGTGGTGGTGGTAGAGAGCGTGGGTGCGCGACGGGAGCAAAGGGGTCAGACCAGCCTTGGCACGCGCGCGTGGATAAGCAAAAGGGTCGCCCGTCGGGAGCGTGACGATCTGAGGCCATTAGACGGGGCGCGATCTAACGACCATGATGAAGACAGCGCCATGTGGGAGACAGGACGCTAGGGCTTCAGTTTGAGACGAGATCTGGATCGTCAGATCTAAAACAAATCTGACGGCTACAAGTAAGCGCGAAGCGTCTTGGTGGTAAACCTAGCTATGGTTTTGCTGGAGACTGGATCTGGACCGTCAGATCGCATCTTGATTTGACGGTTGTGGGCTTGCGGCGTGAGATCGAACCATGAGGCTTCTAGGGTTTCTTCCGTGATCTGATTTGGGCTATTCGATGGTATTTGATCTGACGGCTGGGGTTGAAGCGCGGCTCCTGGCCTGATGGTAACCCTTACTAGGGTTTTTGGAGGGCTCGATCTAGACCGTTTGATCGCCACCAGATCTAAAGGTCATTGACTGGCTGCGCAAGAAATAAAGAACATTAGGGGTTTTTTTGTGTGGGCTAAGGGTTATTGTATTATTTTGGCTTAATATGTAATATTATTATTATTTTTATTGGGCATTTCGCATGTAAATGGACTGTTATCAATGAAATTTGGGCTCTCTTTATTCATTTTTCATTTAATTTATTTTAGTATTAATTATGATAGTTATAATAATAATACTAATAATAATAACATCAATAATAATAAACACTAACAATAATAATCAAAGATGAGAATGTTACGACATATGATATAATAATATAAGGATATAATAATAATATGATAACACTAGTAATAATAATGTTTTGGTTTTTCTTTTCTTAATTGAAAAAATAGTAAGTATATATATGTATCATCTTTTTTTTCCTTTTTTTCTCTTTTCTCTTCTTTTTTTTTCTTCTTTTTTTAAACAACAACAAAAGGCCCATTTTATTAAGCCCAATGTTAAAAACAAAATTTGAAACGAATTTGCACTGGACAAAAATTAGTGATTACACCACCGGAAGGGTGAAACCACCAAGAGATGATAAGGTGGATGATACAATCATGGGCGTCAAGAACGATTACGAAGCCAAGTTGGGAATGTCCCAAAGAGTGTTCATCATTCCCCGTATTTTCAAAACCAAAAGCCTTGCATTAAAAGGTTTGATCAATTCGAAATTTCTCACCCATGAGATAGGATTCAATAGCAATCACATGTTCCCTTCCGGGATCATGGATGCACCGAGCATTTGCATAGAAAATTAAAACAAGATTTTGATATAAAAGTGTGGGTAAACTTTAAAAAAGGGTATGAATTTCCATTGTTGGAACAACCTAAAATATTTGAATTTAAAATGTTTCGAGTTTAAAAAAGTGATTGAAATGACTCTCTCATCCTGAATAGAAAAGGCTTGATATTGTTTGTAATGGGCCAAAGCCGAGGGTGATTGAAAGCTATGTTGAATGATATAACCAAGATTCGGTTTAGTAATACCCTCACTTTTCGAATTGGGATTTGAAGAACTAGAAGACAAGTCTTTTCTTGGGTCTCTTTTTAAGTCCCATTATAAACATGAAAAACATCAAAACAATTAGAAAAAAATGCATACAATTATCATCACATTCGATCCAATAAATATTCCAATAATTCAAGGCATTGTGAAAAACACTATATTTTATAGGTTAAAAATATATACAAGTATAAAAATAAATTTTGGTAAAAAGAATTTAAAAAACAATGTACAAAAATATACTGTATATTTTTATATTCCAATAAAAAAATAAATTTCAAAGAGTTTTTGCAAAAAATTTAAAACCCATACTATAAATATACCATGTATACAAAAATTAATTGAAAACAACAAATAAAATTAAACGAAAATTAAAAAGAAAAGAAAATGGGTATTATACCTTGAGTTATGAAATTGGATGAATGAGGAGATGAGAATGCACCAATTTGATAGCAAATTTTAGCCTTGATGTGTTGATGAAAAACCCTCAAAAGATTTTAGGTTTGATGTGCAAAATCAAAGAGTTTGAAGGGGGGTTTATAGCCCAAAATCAGCTAGGATTTGAGCGAAATAGGATTATGTGTTTAAATTAAAGTAAAACACTCTTTTAATCCCCATCGGCAGTCTGTATCGATACGCTGACAAGGCATATCGATCCACCGCATTGGTACGATTTTCAAATCATATCAATACGTGTGATCGTATCGATACAATATTAACTGTATCGAAGCCCAATTAGCAACCAATATCAATACGATGTTACCCGTATCGATGCTCTTTTGCCAGAAATGCATTTTTGAGCAGAATGGAGTTCAAATATTGGATTTTAATCGATCCTAAATGCATGTGTATGATGAATGAGCAATGTTTATTGACTAAAATAGATACATACTCTCCCTAGCAACAAGCATAGATGCATTAAGAAGCAAAATTACATAAACATGATCATCATTCAAATTCAAACAAGATTTTGGCACTAAAGGGCTCTAAAAGGTCAAGATGGGCTAGTTATACTTAACTCTCTCCTAAGAGTCCAAAAACGCTCTTTGTCTAATGGTTTTGTAAAGATGTCTGCTAGTTAGTTTGAGGTATCAACATACTCTAAAACAACATCATTCTTTAAGACATGATCCCTAATGAAATGATGTCTTATCTCTACGTGCTTGGTTCTAGAATGTTGGATGGGATTCTTAGTGAGACATATGACACTAGTGTTGTCACACTTAAGGGGTATAGTACCTACATCAATTTCATAGTCTATAAGTTGTTGCTTCATCCAAAGGACTTAAGCACAACAACTTCTAGTCGATATATATTCCGCTTTGGTGGTAAAAAGAGCTACACTATTTTGTTTCTTAGAGAACCAAGATATGAGCATACTACCTAGGAATTGGCAAGTGCTAGAGGTACCTTTTCTATCTATCTTACAACCCTCATAATCCGCATCGAAATAAGCATGTAGGTTAAAGGAAGAGTCTCTAGGATAGCAAAGGCCTAAACAAGGTGTGTCTCTAAGATATCTAAAGATTCTCTGAATGGCTATAAGGTGTGATTCTCTAGGACTAGCTTAGAACCTAACACACAAGCAAACACTAAACATAATTTCGGGTCTACTTGCGGTAAGGTAAAGCAAATAACCAATCATTGAATAATAAAGCTTAGAATCAACACACTTACCTCATTCATCTTTGTCAAGCTTCATAGATGAACTCATTGGAGTGGCTTGAGGCTTCACATTCTCCGAGCCAAACTTCTTGAGTATATCCTTAATGTACTTAGCTTGATTGATGAAGATGTCATCCTTCAATTGCTTGATTTGGAGTCCCAAGAAGAATGAGAGCTCCCCTATCATGCTCATCTCAAACTCACCTTACATTAACTTAGAAAATTCTTGACAATACAACTCATTAGTAGAACCAAAAATTATATCATCAACATAATTTTGTACGACTAAGATGTCATTGTCATTTCTTTTTAATGAAAAGTGTAGTATCCACCTTGCCTTTTTTTTCAATCAAAAAGTTTGAAAGCCTTGCATACCAAGCTCTAGGATCTTGTTTCAAACCATATAAATCTTTAGTTAGTTTAAAAACATGGTTTGGAAAAATTGGATCTTCAAAATTGAGTGGTTGTTCAACATACACTTCTTAATTAATAAAACCATTTAAAAATGCACTTTTAACATCCATTTTAAAAGGCTTGAATTCATGATAACATGCAAATGCAAGAAGCATCCTAATTGCTTCTATTCTAGCTACGGGTGCATATGCTTCATCAAAATCGATTCCATCTTCTTGAGTGTAACCTTGAGCAACAAGTCTAGCCTTGTTCCTCACTATGTTACCACTCTCATCTAGTTTGTTTCTAAAGACCCATTTAGTTCCTATAGTAGACTTATTACTAGGCCTATCAACTAATGTCCAAACTTTACTCCTCTCAAATTGATTAAGCTCTTATTGCATGACCAATATCCAAAAATCAGCTTTTAATGCTTCTTTGATATTTTTAGGCTTAATGCATGAAATGAATGCAAAATTATTAAGCAATTTAAGAGAGAATCTAGTGGTTACTCCCTTTAATGGATCGCCCAAGATTTCACCATCTTTGACATGGTTGAGTTCTCTTGGGCAGCTCACTTCCTTTTCCTCAAGGATCATTTCCTTCAAAGCTTCTATGGGAGGATCTTGTGCTTCTTCTTCTTTGGTTGGAACCTCATCCACCTTTGATGATTGTCCACCATCATTGGCTTCAATGATCCCTACATCATCATCATCATCACAAGAATCCTTCCTCGAAAGGAGGTTATCATTGAAAACCACATGTATAGACTCTTCTACAACTAAGGTTCTTTTGTTAAAAACTCGACAGACTTTAGAGTTTAAAGAATAACCTAAGAAAATAACTTCATCACTTTTTGCATCAAATTTACCTAAATGATATTTTCCATTGTTTAAAACAAAACACTTGCATCCTAAAGGATGAAAATAGCTACTGTTAGGCTTCTTTGATTTTAAAATCTCATAAGGAGTTTTCTTTAAAATTGGTCTAATCATTACTCGATTTATGATATAACAAGCGGTGTTTGTGGCTTCCGCCCAAAAATACTTAGGTAATTGTTTTCACAAAGCATGGTTCTAGCCATTTCTTCTAAAGTACGGTTTTTCCTCTCAACTACCCCATTTTGTTGAGGAGTGCGAGATGCAAAAAAAATATGGCTAATACCATTAATGTTAAGAAAATCCTCCAAACCTAGATTTTAAAATTCCGTTTCATGGTCACTTCTATTATGAGAAATGTTTTGACCAATGCCATTTTTAGTAATTTTTGAAAATGTAATGAATTTTTTAAAGCCTCATCTTTTTTACTTAAAAAGAGAACCCAAGTGTATCTAGAGAGGTCATCAACTAAAACATATGCATATGATTTTTCACCCAAGCTAGTTGTCCTAATAGGCCCAAAGAGATCCATATGAATCAATTGTAATACCCTACTAGTTAAAACATCATTAATGGATTTAAATGAAGTTCATTTTTGTTTACCCTTAGCACAAGCATCACAAATTTTATCCAAGGAAAATTTTAGCTCATGTAAACCTCTAACTAGCTTTTGGGAAACCAATTTCTCTAAAACACTTATGTTAGCATGCCCTAGTTTCCTATGCCATAATTGTTGGGATTTTTAGCACGCTCGAATCGATCACCGAAACCGTCAAGTGGGTTGTGTTTGGTTCTTGGATGAATTGGCTAAAAACCGAAAGAAATGTAGATAATTTGCACGAGGATTTTAGAGTGGTTCGACTACTCAACCGAGTCTACATCCACTACCTTAGCACACCACTAAGGATTTCCCAATTCACTCAACAATGAATTCGTCCCCTTTTCCAGGCTCAGGAGGAAACCGTTACAACCCTATCTTTTCAACTTGGCTAAGATAGAACCAACTCTAGTTTTTCTCTCAAGGCTAAACTAGAACCTCTCCTTTTACAAGGGTAAAGAAATGTAAACAAATAAACCTCACAAGGTGGGTGTTTACACAATTGAGCTCACAAGAAAGAGTGAAGGATAAAAACAATAAAAATCACTCTCTACAGACTATGTACAAGAGAATAGTAAAATAAAGATTTAGACTCTAATTTTCTTGACCATATTGCTTGGATGTTGTCTCTTTCTTTCTTCAAGTGTTCCAGCCTTCAATTTATAGTCTCAAATGAGTTTGTAGCCGTTTATAGCCGTTGGGAATATTGCCGTTTATAGCCGTTGGGAATATAGCCGTTTATAGCCGTTGGAATAGTACCATTTATAGCCGTTGGGAATAGTACCATTTATAGCCGTTGGAAATAGTTCCATTTATGGCCGTTGGGAATAGTACCATTTATGGCCGTTGGGAATAGTACCATTTATGGCCGTTGGGCTATTTCAAAATACACCGTATCGATACGGTTAGGCGTATCGGTACGGGTTTTGGCTACTAGAATATTGGTAGTTTAAAAAACCTTTAAATACATTTTAAAACCATTCCAAAGCCTTTAAAACCCTTAAACATATTTTCAAGTTGTTTTTGACTAAAAACATATTTTAAATTCTTTTCAATTTAGTCCAAAACATTTTTCAAATATTATATCAAAACATTAGTTCTACAATCTCCCCCTTTTTGATATAATAAAACCAACTTGAAAATTTTGTTTGGGATTCTCCCCCTTTAGCTTTAAAATTGTGAATAAGAGATTAAGATATGAAATCAAATAAAGCTCCCCCTTATTCATTTGAAAATTCAATTTTTCAAACCATTTCTCCCCCTTTTTGTTATATCAAAAAGAATTTAAAATGACATTTAAGTTCAAGATAACACAAGAGGCAAAAAAAAATTTTGACACACTTAAAATTTTGGTTTTTTTTTTTAAAAAAATTGGCTCCCCCTTACTCATTGCATCATATTAGGCTTAACAGATAATTCAAGACTTTAAACAAAAATTAGATAACCAAATGTATAAAATGAAGTAATTAAGCTTAGAGGTTACCCAATCTTTTTCTCATGTGTGATTTGAGCATTCTTTGATTTTGCTTTGCTTGCCATTGCTCCAACACACCTACAAAAGACATTCACTTGATTTTTGGTATCCAAATTGCTTTGGATCCATTTACGTTAGTCACAATGTCTTTAGTTCCCTTAGGAACCCATACTTGTCTAATCCTATAAGATTTTCTCTTCTTAATGGGACAAGTATGTATAGAATGACCATGATAATGGCAATGTGAGCATTTTGCCATTATGTGACAAGATGAATTATTGAAAACAATTTCTTTTTCTTTTGTTAAGCTTTCAAGCTTAACTTTTAAATCAAGATTTTCTTTTTCTAAAACATCTTTGCTTGTTTTTGAAAATTCTAAATCATTTTTCAAAATTTCATTTTGGTTTTCAAAATCCACTTTTGTTTTTAAAAGAAAATCATTTTCAATTTCGAGTTTTGAAATCATTTTCTTAAATTTGGAATTCATGGTCTCAAATTCCAAAAATAATTCATCGAAAGCATCTTGCAACTCATCAAAAGAGTAAGAATAAAGCTCACTTGAGTTAGAAGATACCTTAGGCTCCTCGAGAGCCAAAACACCATCCACCTTTGGATTGGAGAGAGGGTTTGCACATGATTGATCATCATCTTTCTTTTCTCCCTTCTTGTTGCCATAAAGTTTCTCAAGTTTCTCCCACAATTCTTTGGCACTTTTGCATGTGGAGATCTTTTTGGAAACTTCTTCGTTGAGGCCACAATAGAGAATGTGCATCGCCTTGGTGTTTAGCTTTGCCTTCGTGTCATTGGCACTCCTTTGCTTTTTCTTCTTCTTTGGAGCTTCCAAATACCCATCTTCAATGATGTCCCAAACCTCATAGTCTTGAGACTTGATGAAGAATTTCATGATATTTGCCCATTGGAAGTATGCTTCTCCTTCGAAGAGCGGAGGACACGAGATAGAGCGGCCTTCTTCAAATATTGCCATTTTCTTGAACGGTGGACTTCGAGCAAATGATCTTTACTCCCGGATGTTAGTCCTTCGATGGAGACGAGGCTCTGATACCAATTGTTGGGATTTTTAGCACGCTCGAATCGATCACCGAAACCGTCAAGTGGGTTGTGTTTGGTTCTTGGATGAATTGGCTAAAAACCGAAAGAAATGTAGATAATTTGCACGAGGATTTTAGAGTGGTTCGACTACTCAACCGAGTCTACATCCACTACCTTAGCACACCACTAAGGATTTCCCAATTCACTCAACAATGAATTCGTCCCCTTTTCCAGGCTCAGGAGGAAACCGTTACAACCCTATCTTTTCAACTTGGCTAAGATAGAACCAACTCTAGTTTTTCTCTCAAGGCTAAACTAGAACCTCTCCTTTTACAAGGGTAAAGAAATGTAAACAAATAAACCTCACAAGGTGGGTGTTTACACAATTGAGCTCACAAGAAAGAGTGAAGGATAAAAACAATAAAAATCACTCTCTACAGACTATGTACAAGAGAATAGTAAAATAAAGATTTAGACTCTAATTCTCTTGACCATATTGCTTGGATGTTGTCTCTTTCTTTCTTCAAGTGTTCCAGCCTTCAATTTATAGTCTCAAATGAGTTTGTAGCCGTTTATAGCCGTTGGGAATATTGTCGTTTATAGCCGTTGGGAATATAGCCGTTTATAGCCGTTGGAATAGTACCATTTATAGCCGTTGGAATAGTACCATTTATAGCCGTTAGAAATAGTTCCATTTATGGCCGTTGGGAATAGTACCATTTATGGCCGTTGGGAATAGTACCATTTATGGCCGTTGGGCTATTTCAAAATACACCGTATCGATACGGTTAGGCGTATCGGTACGGGTTTTGGCTACTGGAATTTTGGTAGTTTAAAAAACCTTTAAATACATTTTAAAACCATTCCAAAGCCTTTAAAACCCTTAAACATATTTTCAAGTTGTTTTTGACTAAAAACATATTTTAAATTCTTTTCAATTTAGTCCAAAACATTTTTCAAATATTATATCAAAACCTTAGTTCTACAATAATCATACATCATTTTCATTTTGAGCAATTGAACATGCATGGGATGTATGAATGTCATCTAAATGCACCATGTATATGTTACCTATGCGATGACAAATGAGCATTATTTTATTTGTTTTAATGTTCATAATTTTGTAATCATTCAGTTTGGGTTCGTAGTACTGGAAATTCGGTTTGGGTTTAGCAGAACACGAGTTTCTGTAAAGTTCGTTATTCTGAAAAGTGTTGCCACGTACGCGGAACTCGCTTTTTGCGTAGCGCGAGTTCGTATCTCGCGACCTCCGAAACACGAGTTCTTCATACGTGGCAGATTTGGGGGTCATTTTTCTAAATAATAGTCTGTGGGGGCATTTTTCAAGATAATTAATTAAAATGGGTTTTTGATTTAAAATAGCATTCAACAATTGGTATCAAAGCCAAACTTTTTGAGGGACTCACATCCACAAGAGGAGATCCTAGAAGAAGATCAATCGACCACAAATCAAAGCCATGTCATCTACCTCTAGGCCAAACTTGTACGAGTCGCAATCCATCACCAAACCACCATTCTTCAATGAGGATAACTACATCTATTGGAAGAACCAAATGAGGCTTTTCATCAAGTCCAATGACTACACCCTTTGGGATGTAGTAGAAGATGGCCTGATCATTTCGATGAAAAGATATAAAGAAGGAAGACTCGTTCCAAAGACCAAGGTGGAGATGACGGATGAAGATAGAAGATGACTACAAGTAAATGACAAGACTCTACACATCATCTTTTGTGTACTTGGACCCGACATGTACACAAAGATGTCATCTTGCGCAAGTGCGAAGGAGGTGTGGGACAAGCCAGAAACCACCTACAAAGGCACCAACGATGTAAAGGAGACCAAGATTGGAATCCTTAATTTGAGTTACGAGAACTTCAAGATGGAGCCGGATGAGAGCGTCTCCAAAATGTTTGATCGGTCCTATGTCATAGTAAATGGTCTCAAGGGCTTCGGTGAGATCATTATCGAAGACAAGCTAGTACAAAAGCTTCTTTACACTCTTCCCGAATCATGGGATGGGAAGAGAACCGCAATCATTGAGGCCAAAAATTTGAAGACATTGAAGCTCAATGAGTTGGTGGATCTCTCATTACTCATGAGATTATGAAGCAAGGAAGAGAAGAAGAAAAGAAAAGAGAAAAGAGTAGAGAAGCAGGAGGTAGAGAATAAGAAGCAAGAAATTGCTCTCAAGGCTTCTCAAGAGGAAAGTAACTCAAGTGAAGACGAATTTGAGGAATTGGCTATGATAGCCAGAGATTCTCTCAGTTCATGAAGTCCAATCGGGGAAGAAAGTTTCAAAGAAGAAGAGACTTCAAGAACAAGAACAAAGAAGAGGAGAAGGATCAACTCATTTGTTATGTGTTAGGCTCGATATCCTTCAACCAAATGAAAGAGAATTGCAAAATTGCAAAATTATGGACATTAAAAATTATGGTTCGTAATCAAGCAAATGAAAGAGAAATGCACCATGTATATGTTAGAATTTCCACAAAACATGCCTATCGAAGCTTGTTCTTCCACCCAAAATTGCAAAGAACTCGCTTTCTGCAGAAAGCAAGTTTCCCGCGATAAATTCATTTGCCTCTTAAAATTCTCGGGGAACTCACGTTTAGCAGAACGCGAGTTTCCGTGAAGTTCGTTATTCTGAAAAGTGTTGTCACGTACGCAGAACTTGCTTTCTGCGTAGCACGAGTTCGTATCTTGCGACCTCCGAAACATGAGTTCTTCATACGTGGCAGATTTGAGGGTCATTTTTCTAAATAATAGTCTGTGGGGGCCATTTTTCAAGATAATTAATTAAAATGGGATTTTGGTTTAAAATAGCCATTGTTGAGTGGATCAATAGAATCAAAATTGGCTAAGAATGGGTGA
Organism: Hibiscus trionum; assembly: GCA_030270665.1. Classification (NCBI taxonomy): domain Eukaryota; kingdom Viridiplantae; phylum Streptophyta; class Magnoliopsida; order Malvales; family Malvaceae; genus Hibiscus; species Hibiscus trionum. The sequence goes on from BSYR01000050.1 coordinate 2,170,448, forward strand.
ATTGGCTTTTTAAAGAGGAAGGGAGCAAATTGAAAATGTAAAAAAATGAAGATAAGGCAATTTATAGTGGTTCAAGCTTCGAACAAGCTCTACATCCACTATCTTAGCTCCCACTAAGTATTTTGAACAATATCCACTAGATATTCTTCCTATTTTTTAGGCTTAGGAGGTAACCTTTACAAACCGATTAATCTTTCTACCCAAAGATTAACCAAGACACTCTCTTTACAAAAAAGAAACGACAAGCTTAAGATTATCTCTCACAAGATTGATACGTTACCCAAATTACAAACAAACTCTCCCCAAACTTGAAAGAAATGTATATGTAGAACTAAATGTTTTGATATAATAATTAAAAAATGATTTGGACTATATTGAAAAGAATTTAAAATATATTTTTAGTCAAAAACAACTTGAAAATATGTTTAAATATTTTACAAGGCTTTGGAATGATTTAAAGTGTATTTAAAGTAGTCAAAACCGTGTTTTTCAAGTACCCGTATCGATACGATCTGGTACTGTATCGATACGCCCTAGGGTTTCAGCTACAGTAAAATTCCATTAGCCAAAACTCGTACTGATATGCTTTGCCGTATCGATACAGTATGTTTTAAATAGCCAACGGCTAGTTCGAGTACCGATACGGTTGTATCGCATACCGATACACCCAACTACCCCCAACGATCATTTTCCCAACAGTCTTTTAAATTTCAGGACCGTATCGATACACTAGCCAAGCGTATCGATACGCACCAGCTTGAAGTGCTCAACGGCAATTTCCTTATCAGGATCGTATCGATACGGATTCAAGGGTATCGATACGCCAAGCTATAAAACTACATTTATGGTGGGAAATAAAGGCTCCAACGACTCTAATTTAACCCCCAACGGTCCTCAACGGCTACAAACTCGATTAGGAGTATAAAAGGGACCTTCAAGCATCAAGGAAAGACTAATGTTTCAATTTTCAACAGCATTATGATGAGAGATTGTCTTTAGAGCTTAATTGTACATTTCTTGTATAGACAACACTTGTGAGCTATAAATTGTCAAAATTGCTCAAGTGTTTAGGTTTCGGGTGAGGGCTTAATTGTGCAAACAAATACCTATTAGAGAGATTTCGTGTTTGCTTTGAATTCTCTTTGCGCAAGAATGTCTTGGTTAATCTTTGGGTGGAAAGATTAACCGATTTGTAAAGGTTGCCTCCTTAGCCTAGAAAAGGGGAAGAATTCTTAGTGAATTGGTAAAATCCTTGGTGGGAAGCTAAGGTAGTGGATGTAGGCTTATGGTTAGTGTTGCAACCCTTTTTAGGAGGCTTCGACGTTTTGGAAAACAACTTTTTAAAATCAACAGAGTCGCCACCAATCTTTTTTGAAAAAAAAAGTGTGATTGGATCACTTTTTTTAAAAAAAATAGGGTTATTTTAATAAAACATTTCGTTTTATTAAAACAACGGTTTTGGTCTACGAAAAATCAGAAAATAGGTTCGGGGGTCAGTTACGCGTGAGGAAGGGTTAGCACCCCCACGACGCCCAAAATTGGTACCTAATTGGTTTTAAAATCGTTTTCAAAATTGGAATTTGCAAATTCAAAAATATTCAACTTTACTTGTCCGTTTAATGAATATTAGTCTATTTTAACGGCCTTATCGCCCGAGAGATGAACTTTAATCACTACCAACATTTCTGGCACTAGCCCGTCATTCTCGTTTGATAACACCGCATTGATTAGGTTTTCACTTTTCAAACAACATGGAAATTTAGTGTGTCGAGCATTTTATTTTTTATTCTAAGTTTGAATATTTAAAAAATCCTAAAAATGTCTAAGTTTTTTATTCCTAATTTAAAGTTTAAGTATGCTTAAGTGTATTATATTCTTTTGTGAAGAACATTTTTAAACAAAACAAGTCTCTATCTAAGCTTTAGTCCCTAATCTAAAGTTTTCACTTATTTCTAAAACAAGCAAGCAACTTCTATTCTTTTTGAGTGTTTACCCTTTTATTATTCCTTTTAAAAAATTTATTTCTTTTTTAACTCTTTTTTAAAGCCAAGACCCCTTTTTACATTTTTACATTTTTACCTTTTTCATTTTTTTATGTTTTTTATCCTATATATTTTTCTTTTTCAAAAAATGAATTTTCTCTCTTTTTAAGATCATTTTCATTTTTTTTTCATTTTTTAAGTTTTTCTTTTAAAAACGACCCCTTTAAAAAAATTATTTTTCCTAAAGAACAATTAAAGTTTTTTTCTTTCAAAAATTTATTTTTATCCTAGACCCTAAACTTTTATTCAAAACCTTTTTTTTCTTGAAAACTTATTTTTTTTCCTTTTTTTCCTACAAAAAACATCTTTATTATTTTTCTCTTTTAAAATCACTTTGCCCATCTACATTTAAAAAAATAAATTTCATATAAAATTATATATATGTTATGAATATTTATCTATGTGGATGTCTATCATGATTAGAACTTTATCAAAGGAGTTTGATTTATTTATTATTAGGAATATTATCTCTATGAATTAGAGTTTAATGTATTATGTACTTCTTATGCCTATAAATATATGATTCATTGAAGGCATTGTATACAACTCTATATTTGAGAATAATACAAATCTCCCTCTTTCTCTCATCTCTTTGTTCTTCTTGTTCTTATTCGTGTTCTTCTTTATTTTATTTACAACACGTTATCAGCACGAGACTCTAATCAACTGAGGTCTTCATCGTTATAATTCAAAAGAAGTTACCGGGAAGAATTCGATTATAGAATGAACCAAAGATAAGTTTTTTTCTCCTTTTTTTTAGTTACCGATTGTCTTTCTTTTTATATTTTTAACTTGGTTTTAATTTTTGAAAGGCATGGTAGCACGACTCGATCAATTATTGTGGTTCTTGTTGGTGGTTCTTTTCATCATGTATACTTTTTCGGATTCCTTAATATGGTCGGCATTAAACTTGGGAACCATAATGTTGTACTGATCACAAGAAATCGTGCGGTTGTACTTTACGAATAGGTAAATATTAAATATTACCATGAGATTTATTCATCTATATTTTATCATAATTTCCGTGAAATTTATGTGTATAGGGGTCGAAAGGTATATATATATTCCTTTTATCTTTTTTTATATTGAAAAAAAAACATAATGCATGATTGCTTAATCACATGTACGCATGCTTTAAAGTGAATTAAAATTTCATATCAGATTATCTATAGTTTCTAGTATATTTACATTAGTTATTGCATACTTTTTTAATCCTATTTTATTCTAAAATAGTTTATTATTTATTTTATTCTATTGATTGTTTCTAACCGTAATTTGAGTTGTGTGTGTCTTTAAATGGCTTGGAAAGAGACATGACTTAAAGAGATTATGTGAAATTATCTTTGTTATTTGCTGCGCCTCCATTGTCTTTGAGTGGAAAATCAATATCGGTAATTTTTTTTGTTTTATTTTTATTCTTTATATTATTATTTTAAAGTGAGATTAATTATGATGATTTTGAATTTTCAAGAAGATTATTATAAAGTCTATATTTGCTCGAAAGCAATATTTCTTCTTCGTCGAAAAACTCGACCATAGACTTCTCCCAATTTCAAGTTACGAAAATTCGTCTTGATCCAAAAAGTTTTATGGGAGGCATTCCCTGAAGTGAATGCAAAGCATGATGTTTATTCCATGCGATTATCAATGATGGGGCATTCCCTGAAGTGAATGCAAGCATGATGTTTATTCCATGCGATTATCAATGATGGGGCATTCCCTGAAGTGAATGCAAGCATGATGTTTATTTCATGCGATTATTGGAACTGTTTCATTCCCTGAAGTGAATGCAAACATGGTAAATTATTATTCAATTAGAGACATAATTTCGATATAATCCAAGTATAATTGGCTGGACATCCCGTTCTGCGATGCTACTGGTCTCAAAGGAGGTTTTTAAAGGACCTTGTGGACAGGTTTAACAATGCCGCGTATGAGGATTAAATCTTTGTTCTCTGTGATAAGGATATGTGAAAAAGGTTTCAAAGGCCCACTGGCTCTACTCCATTCCCTGAAGTGAATGTGAGATTATATTATGGAAGGAATAAAAAATCACATTAAAAGTTGTGGTCGTGGTCGAGGCTATGAATATACACATGAAAAATATAGTCGTTTTAAGAATACTTCTAGCCGCTGGTAGCGAAGTTATAAGGATGACAAGAGTGATAAAGATCATTCTAAGGAAGTGAAATCCTTTTACCAATGTGATGTTATAAACCATTGGTTTCATAATTGTCAAACGCCAAAGTATTATGGACTTTATCCATAATCATGAATGATAAATGAAATAAAATATAAACAAAATTTGTTTATGGCGAAAATAATTATGGCGTTATTGGTCTAACTCAATTGGATATTGTTAATTTTCTCATAACCCTTGAAAGGAATAATTTACCATTTATTTTATTTCCCTTATAACCTCTAACATGAATAATTGATTTTTTTTATTTTTTTATGTTAATTCGTTTTATTTATTATTTATTTATGTTAGTTTGCTTTATGTTTATTTATTTCACATATTATTTATTTACGTTTTATGTTAATTTATTATTTGAAGAATATGGTTACTTCCGGAATAAAATATACAATGAATTGTGGCTATTTATGCCTAGAATTGTGGCTATTTATGCCTAGCAGATAATGCAAGTACTCATTTTGTACTTAAGCATAAGAAATATTTTTCCCATTTAAATGCAAGGGGAAATATGAGTAGTATTTCTCAAAGTACTAAAATATCAATACTTCGGAAGAGCACTTGAAAGTTTATCTCTGATAGATAATCGACTTGATATGATGTGCTATATTTTATATTTTTCATTCCTCGAAGTGAATGATACAAAGTACATATTTTTATTACCTGAAGTAAATGAAACAAAGCACATTTTGAAAGATGCTTAATTATGCATTTCTCGATTCAAATGCAAGGGAATAATGTGAGTACTATATCTGGAAGTACTAATATCACAAAAGGCTCTGGTTGAGCAAATATGTTATTGTCAAATGGAACTTTATTCTATATTCACAGTACGTTATACTCGTCAAAGTCATAAAGAGAGTAATATGAGTTCGCAAACTATCCCTTTGGGAATTATAGATAACATATGTTATCAATTGGCATTTGAAATAAGCCAATATGAATATAAGTTTTGGTAGCCAAAAAGTCAGTTGAAAGCTCTATAAGAGCTATATATTGCTACCAAAAGACAATTTCAATTGAAAGCTCCGAAAGAGCTAAATATATTCCTATTTAAAGGAACAATTTTGATGGTCGTAGTAGACATGTACGAGTAAGATTGAATTACATGTTATGGTAAACAAGAAGTTTACAAATTCAGAGATATATACACACATATATATAGTTGGCATGATCGGTTAGACCATCCTGATCAATAATGGTGCAGAAATTATTGAGATTTACATGCACATGTATTAAAAGAACCTGTAGTTCTTGTGGTGCTTATTCTCAAAGGAATGGATTAAATTCCACTTATTAAAGAACGTGAAGTTCTTGTGTTGCTTCAAGGAATTGATTAAATTCCACTCACTAAAAGAACATGAAGTTCTTGTGTTGTTTGTTCTCAAAGGATATAGATGGTCCCACTTACCAAAAGAATTAGAACTTAGAGTTCTTGTACTGAAGTTAAGACTGTATGTCTTGCATATCTGAACGAAATATGGGCCCATATATCTACAAATGTGGAAAGTTTTATATGATTTTAGTAGATGCATCTACATTGTTTTATCGACTTACAACCAGAAGTTTGTGAGATTGATTCTAAAAAGATTCAGATTATGCAATTAGACTATTCGTCTTGAAAAGCTAGTGGGTTTATATTTTAGGCTATATCGGTTGTTACAAAGCCTATTGATTATGAAAAATACAGTTTAGCAAATTTTTAATTGGATGCCTCCTATTTAATAGCTAAACCGTGAGAACAAAACATTTAATATTTATATGGTATTTTCATATAGCAACACTTATACGCATCAAGCCAACGAGTTATAATAAACTCCCCATTATGATTTGACTTTTGGTCAGAAGTCATATTTCCCATTTTTTGAATCTTTGAATGTGCGATATATAGTTGAATTGCTCCACCATAACACACAAAATGGGCAAGTAAAAAGGGTTGAGAATATATATTGAGTACGAGTCTTCTTTTATGTTTAAATTCTTAAACATTAATTGGAGAATCATTTATGACATGATTTTTCTCAACATCAGGGGGAGATAATAATCAGCTGGATAGAAGAAAATGAATTATCATTATCTAAATCCTCGTATATGAACTAGAAGTTCATAAGATAATTCATGTTATTACATGTCAACTGCCAGACATATTTACTGACCCAATGAGAGTAATTAAGTCTCATATACCAGCTGAAATGATGTAAGTTTAAATTACATGTTAGAGCGAGAGAATGTAAATCATGCCTGAAGCATGATAGTTGAAATGGTTCCAATGATCAAAATTCTCGTAAATAGAAAGTAATATGAGATGGTCATATATTGGAGGCGGGTGCTCCTGAAGAGACCCAAGACATAACAAATAATAAAACTCTATAAGAGTTTTAGGTACCTGAAATAAAGATTAAAATCTTGAAGAGATCTCGATGAGTTATGTCATTACGAGAATGGAACCAGAAAATTGGAAAGTTGTCGACAACAATTTTACAAACAATTTTACATAAAATACTTCTATAGAAGTAAAGAAAGAAATCGAGGATCTTGTATAAAATCTATCCAGAAGTATAGATATTGAATTGGCCAATGTTGAAAGACGCTTTGAACTTCTAAAATAGAAGTATTTGGACAAGTAGTCCAAACAACTAAAGGTGTAATGCAAGTGAGGTACAAATAAGTAGTCGTAAATACGACTTGAACTATGATTTATGAAAAGTTTTAATTACTTCATGGTGGATGCAATTACTTTGGTAGTTTTGAAAATTTTACATGCGTCTAATTATTTGTGGATCTATATTTATCCTTGAAGGATCTAAAATGCTATAAGCATTTGGAAATTTCTGAAGAAATTTATTTAGACATGTCTCATGAATATTTTGGCGCATTTGGTATAATCGCCTTAGTGAATACTAATTGAGAAAATACTATAAGAATGATCAGATTTCCTTATGTATTTTATAAAGGAGTTTGGATCAAGATCCATTATGATAATTTTAGAACTCCTAAAGAGCTTCAAATTGGAAACTCATGAAGTACTTTCAATACAAGTACTTGAATCTTGACATCAAGTTTATCTCGACCTGAAGATCGAGCATTTTTATATATTTCTTTTGTCTATGAATAGACATAAGCTGAAAGAATCTTAAAGAAGATTCAATATGAATATAGCATATCTATTGAGTATCCCAATAGTTGTAAGATTGTTAGATGTGAATAAAGATAATTATATCTTTTCTTGGTCTTGAAGCACTATATATTAGTTGGTCAAGAAATATCTATGAATATACAAAGATCACTACATTTAGATCTTCAAACATTCGTTGATGCCTCCTCAAATGTCGTAGAAATAATTGTTATGCATGAGGCAAGCCAAAAAATGTGTTTGGCTAAGACTATTGACCCAACATATCCAAAAGATATGTGGATTTACTTTTACAAGATATGATAAAATCTATCTTGTGTGAAGATAACACAAGATGTATATCTCAGTTTGAAAGTGGATACATCATGAAACATATTACTCCAAAGTTTCATCCCTCACGATCTTTAGAAAAATGATATTCAAGATTAAATTATGAAGATTCAAAGATCTTCTGTGATGTTTGCATGAGGGGGAGTAAATACACGTTGCACTCTTTTTCCCTTAACCGAGGTTTTGTCCCAATGGGTTTTCCTGGTAAGGTTTTTAATGAAGCAACATGTTATGCGTATCAAAGATGTGTGTACTCTTTTTCCTTCACTAAAGAATTTTTTTTTACCCACTGGGTTTTTATCTTAGTAAGGTTTTAACGAGGCACATTATCTTCATAGACATCCAAGGGGGAGTGTTATGAATATTTATCTATGTGGATGTCTATCATGATTAGAACTTTATCAAAGGAGTTTGATTTATTTATTATTAGGAATATTATCTCTTTGAATTAGAGTTTAATGTATTATGTACTTCTTATGCCTATAAATATATGATTCATTGAAGGCATTGTATACAACTCTATATTTGAGAATAATACAAATCTCCCTCTTTCTCTCATCTCTTTGTTCTTCTTGTTCTTATTCGTGTTCTTCTTTATTTTATTTACAACAATATATATATATTTTTTTAAATCAAGCCCATTTATTATTTTTACTCATGCATTATTGTTTTTCCTAACTAAATCCCTAATTTTAAGTTTTTCAATTTAACCATTTTTATTCATTTTTATTCTTGCATTTTTAATTAAAACACTTTAAAAAAATTATTTCTTCATTCCTAAAGATCTAAACAATCCTAACAACATTTTTAAACCATGCTAAAATTTTTAGATCAAACTAATATTGAAACGGAAATTTAAAACAAAAATGTTACCGGAATCGTGAACGATTTTCTGACTTCGAGTAAGCAACCTAAAATTCATCCAAGAACAAACATAAAAAATCAACATAAAAATAAACGAAAAGAAAGATAGAAATTTTACCGAGAAAACAGCTAACGAAGAACACGAATCCGGGCTTCTCGAAATGCTCCAAACCGCCTCTAAAAAATTACTCCCAAACTCGAACTTCTACTCCAAGAATTTCCAACAAACTCTTGAAAAATTCAGAGAATTTTCCGGATTTTTGTAAGCTCTTTCTAGTGGTTTTTCTCTTCAATTTGTTGTGTTGAACAAGTGAAAATGAGGGTATTTATACTAATATTGAGCTTGAAAATCAGGCTAGAATCCGTGTTTCAATCCCAAAATTAGACCAAGAACTTGATTCTCGGTGAAACCCCTCAATCCTCATCTGATTTGGTCCAATATCGGAGTTGAATTTTCCCCTTGATTCGAGCCTAGGGTTTGACATCTTGTCTCGGTTTTTTTGCAGATTCTGACGAGCACATACGGTGGCGGCGAGCGGGGTTGGTGGCTTTGGGTCGGCGACGGTGAGGCGTATCGGCCGGTACCAACGGTGTCGGCGGCCGTGGCCCGTAGGCGCCGGTCGGCCACCATGAATCGCGCGACAAGGGTTTGGTTGGGGAACCAGCCCGCGCGTGTGCGACCCACGCGCTGGTTCCCCAATTTTCTTTTTATTTATTTATTTTTTGTTTTCCTTCTTTCTTTCTTTTTTTTTTTGCTAATTTTTAGCTTCTGTTTTGCTGTTTTTATATCACATTTATTATTATTTCACCTCACTTTATTTCCCTTTTTTCCATAATTATTTTACACCATGATTATTTTTTTCTTTTTCCCTTTTTTCTCTTTTTTCCCTTTGAAAAAGGTGGGCTTCAAAAAAAATGGGCCTTGTTCTTTTTATTTAAAAATGGGCTTTTTAAAGATGGGTCTTTGTTTATTTAAAAAGTGGGCCTTTAAAAGGACTTTTCTCTTTTCTTCTTTATTATATTTTATATATTTTATTCTTTTTTTTTGGTATTAAAAACTAAGGTGAAAATTTAGTGACAACATATGCCCCTCTTTGCTTATCTCTGTACAACAGAGATAAAGCAAAAACAATAAGACACTAATTTTCACTGAATTACTAGTTGTCTCCATTCTCCAAATGCCCGAACGGATAGGCGTGTTCTATTCTCCAAATGCTCGAATAGCTGAGATGGGTTCTATTCTCCAAATGCCCGAACGGATAGGCGTGTTCTATTCTCCTCATGCTCGAATAGTTGAGCTGGGTTCTATTCTCCCAAAATGCATAAGCAGCTGAGCTGAGTTTTATTCTCCCAAATGCTCAATTAGGCCAAATTTCCTGAAAACTTTCATCTTCCTTATACTTGGATGAATAAGCAGATAACCAGGCTCCATTCTCCTCATGCCCGAATGGATAGGCGAATCTTCTTAAACATTTCATCCTCCTTATGCTTGGATGAATAAGCAAACTCCATTCTCCTTATGCCCGAACGGATAGGAGAATCTTCTTTAACACTTCATCCTCTTTATGCTCCGATGAATAAGCAAACTCTCATTTCGACAGGTCTTCCATGTACTTGAAAAAAAAAAACAAGATGCAACATGCAATACATTTATGATGTGCATGCCCCTAGGGATGTCTAGAATATGAATGCATGACAAGTTTTTTCCTTTTAGAACTCATTTTGCTCAGACTGTTTTCTTAATTTTAATGAAATTCTGGCTATTGAGGCCAACCCAATTAACATGAACTCTCTCCTAAACTTGCGTAGGTAAGACGATTTGCTTCACTTTTCTTTCAACCCTTCTTGGCTTTTAGCTTCGAATTCATCATTCCTTGGGATAAGGCTATCTCCTTTGCTTTGGAATTCACCCGTGAGTTATGAACAACTCTACCTTTTGCTTCATTTTCTGATCTTCTTCCGACTGGTTTCGTCTTTACATCCTACTCTCACTTTATTGGAAGCATTTAATCCTTATCTATCTTCCTAATCAACATTTTCGTATTTAAGGAAGAACTCTCTAAGTCAAGTTTCAACCTTGTAAGGCTGCTCTTATCATCATATAAGGAAGGCTGGTGGTTAAGAAACGTCGTTTAAGCGCCCAGACATTCATATGGCTTTTCTCCTTTTAAATAATTTTGCAACAAGACTTTTATCTCTACTTCAAACATTTTAACACCATATGTCCCAAATAATAGTTATGGAGCACTTTGTAGTCCCTGGACTTTACAAAACATTCTCAAAGTAATGCTCAAAAATCTTTTGCATATATAAATGATTGTCAAACCCATTGATCCGTATTTCAAAGCAAGATGCTAAAAAAGATAAGGAAGGAAACAAAAAGAAAAATTCATGAAACAAACTTTATTAATGTTGTGGCAAACACAAGAAAGGTTTATAAAAAGAATGGGAAACAACTATTCAAATATCAATAGTCCAAACTTCTCATTTCAAATGCCAGAAGTAATCTTGAATGTCGCCAGTGTCGAGGAAGCCTTGAGTATAGTGCATGCTCTGTGAAGCCCCAAAATCTATTATATTATCTGAGCCGCCCTTTACGGGTTTTCAACTCAGACCCTCATTTGGTTTCAAAACGCCCTTTGCGGGTTTTCATTTTGAACCCTCCTTTCTTTCTTTTTCTTTTTCCTTTTTTTCTTTTTTTCTCTTTCTCTTTCTTTTTTTTTCTTTTTCTTTTTTTAGGCATAATACTTCTTGACAGTATCAGAGTTCACCGAGATTTGAAACTCATTTCCATCCATCTCAGCTAAAATCAATGTTGCACCAGAAAGAACCTTTGTCACAATGTACAGTCCTTTCTAATTAGGCGCCCATTTTCCTCGAGGATCACTTTGAATTGGGAATTTCTTCTTTAAGACCAGATCACCTTCTTGGAATTCTCTAGAGCGAACCTTCTTTTCATAAGCCCTAATCATTCTTCTTTGGTACATTTGACCGTGACATATAGCTTTCAGCCTCTTTTCCTCAATTAAGTTTAACTGGTCATACCTTGTCTGTACCCATTCTACTTCCTCTAACTTGGCTTCCATCAAGACTCGCAACGATGGTATCTCCACCTCAATTGGTAACACAACTTCAACTCCATATACTAATGAAAACGGAGTTGCCCTAGTAAATGTTCGATATGCATACAGAGCAAATGGTAACTTTTCATGCCAATCTTTATAAGTATCGGTCATCTTTGCGACTATCTTCTTAATATTTTTATTGGCTGCTTCTACTGCTTCATTCATCTTTGGGCGATATACTACCGAGTTGTTATGCTTTATGTTAAACTGCTCACAGACCCCAACAATCATTCGGTTGTTCAAGTTAGAAGCATTGTCAATGATTATGCTTTCTGGCAGACCATATCGACAAATGATTTCCTTCTTTAAGAAATTGCAAACAGTGGAACAAGTTATATTTGAATATGAGGCCGCTTCCACCCACTTTGTGAAGTAATCAATAGCTACCAAGATAAAGTGATGACCATTTGACGCTTTCGGATGAATCTGTCCAATGACATCTATGCCCCACATAGAGAACGACCATGAAGACAACATGACATGAAGAAACTGAGGAGGCGCATGAACCTTATCAGCATAAACCTGGCACTTGTGGCATTTATGGGAATAATTAATGCAATCCCCTTCCATTGTTGGCCAATAATATCCGAAACACATAATTCTTCTTGCCATAGTGAAACCACTAGGGTGAGTTCCACAAATTCCTTCATGGACTTCTTCCAAAATCAACTACGCTTCTTTTGCATCAACACATCTTAGTAACACATGGTCTCGACTTTGTTTGTAGAGGATCTCCCCATCAAGGATGTATCCTGATGCCATTTTCCTGATCATTTTCTTTTCATTTTCTGAAGCCTGCGCTGGGTATTGTTGCATCTTTAAGTACTGTAAGATGTCATGGAACCACGGTAAACCATCTTCTTCTTCTTCTACATTATAACAATATGCTGGGGACTCCATCATTTGTAACTCAATGGGCATCATCTCCAAACCCTCACTTATTTTAAATGTGGCAGCCAAAGTAGCTAATGCATCAGCCATCTGGTTATCTTCTCTTGGGAGATGCTTAGAAACGATCACCTCGAATTATTTAGCTAACTCAAGGACCAAATTGTGATACTTTATCAATTTTGCATCTTTTGTTTCCCATTGGCCACGTGTTTGGTAGATGATTAATGCTGAATCCCCATAGACTCTCAACTTTTGAATTTTTTTGTCGATGGCTTCCCTTAGGCCCAATATGCATGCCTCGTATTCTACCATATTATTGATGCAGAAGAATTTCAAACGGCGAGTAAAAGGATAATGATCTTCTTCTGGCGAAACCAAAACCGCCCCAATACCTCGTCCTAGGGCATTTATAGCACCATCGAAATACATGACCCAGGATTCTGTTGGTGACTCTTCATCTTCCATAATACACATTAAATCTTCGTCGGGGAAACTAAAATCTAATGCCTCATAATCGTATTGTGCACGACTGGCAAGAAAATCTGATATGGCACTTCCTTTTACCGCTTTCTGATTCACATACTAGATGTCGTATTCTAAAAGCAACATTTTCCATCGCGCTATTCTTCCTGATAAGGCTGGAGCTTCCATCATGAACTTCAACGGGTCTAGCCGTGAGATCAACCATGTGGTGTGATACAACAAATACTACCTAAGCCTCTTAGTGGCCCATACCAAAGTACAACATGCCTTTTCAATTGGAGTATATCTTACTTCACAATCAGTAAACTTCTTGCTCACATAATATATCGCCCTTTCCTTCCTTTTAGTTTCGTCATGCTGCCCTAGTACACAACCCATTGAATTTTCAAACACCGTTAGATAGAGTATTAACGGTTTCCTCGAAACGGGTGGCATTAACACTGGAGGATTAGTTAGCTGCTCCTTGATCTTTTCTAAAGCTACTTGGCATTCTTCATTCCAAGTTCCTGGGTTGTTCTTTCTAAGCAACCTGAATATTGGGTCACACTTATTCGTAAGTTGGGAGATGAATCGGACTATGTAATTCAACCTTCCCAAGAACCCTCGAACTTGCTTTTGCGTTCGAGGAGGTGGAAGCTCTTGTATGGCCTTTATCTTGTCTGGGTCGATTTCAATTCCTCTTCTGCTTACTACAAAGCCTAACAACTTTCCGAAAGTAACCCCAAATGTGCACTTGGCAGGATTAAGCTTTAACTGAAACTTTCTCAATCATTAAAAAGGTTTACTCGGGTTCATTAGATTCTTTTCTTCAGTTCTGGACTTGGCGATCATATCATCCACATAAACTTCTATTTCCTTGTTGATCATGTCATGAAAAAGAGTAACCATAGCTCTCTGATACGTTGCCCCTTCATTCTTCAATCCAAAGGGCATTACCTTATAGTAGAAGGTTCCCCAAAGCGTTAAAAAGTAGTCTTTTCCACGTCTTCTGGGCACATCTTTATTTGATTCTAAGCCGAAAATCCGTTCATGAACGAGAAAAGGGAATGGCCAGTTGTATTGTCGACCAAGGTGTCGATATGTGGAAGCAGAAAATTGTCTTTGAAGCTTGCTTTATTAAGATCCCTGTAGTCGACGCACATTCTTACTTTTCCATCCTTCTTGGGCACTAGGACGATGTTTGCCACCCATTCTGGATATTTAGCTACTTCGAGGAATCCAGCATTGTACTATTTTTTGACCTCGTCTCTGATTTTCAAAAGTGTATCAGCCTTTATTCTTCTAAGCTTTTGTTTCACTGGCTCCCATCCTTCTCTTATAGGAAGCTTATGCATGGCAATATCTGTGTCGAGACCAGGCATATCTTAGTATGACCAGGCGAAGATGTCTTTATATTCTTGTAGAAGCTCAATCAAATGTTGTCGTGTCTCAACTGAGATGGCGGTACCAATCTTTACTTCGCGATTTTCTTCTTCAGTCCCAAGATTCAAAACCTCTAACTCTTCTTTGTGGGGTAGAATTTGTTTTTCCTCTCCTTCTACCATTCTAAGCAGATCATCAGACAAGTCATACTCTTCTTCATCACTAGTACTCTCAACTTCCTCTAAACATAGTGGTAACTCAAAATTAACCTCAGAATCTGATTCAGAGTCATTTGGACCATTGATATCTAAAAACCTGCAAATAAAAGGAGACGGAATATATATATACCAAGAAAGAAAGAATAAATGAAATGATATGATATGATTTGTAATGCTTTAAGGGTTTGTTTTTTGCTTTTGGGTTTTTATGATCTTTTGGTTTTGTTGGTTTTGTGTTGCGAAAGAAAGTTTGCCACAAGATATAATTGGGGAAAATGCATCTTTTATTGAAATATGAATCATGGTTTTGACAATAGACCCTTTTACATAAGATCTCTAATTACCCCAAGGTCTAAGGGTAAAAGAGTTGGTTTTGAGAATTACTCTGAGGCAGTCTTAAAAACTTCAAGGACTATTTCCGCGGTCCAAATCTTCAATTCGGTGCAGGGGAAAATCTTAGACAGAAATTTGTTTGCTTCTTCATCCCCATTTGTGATGGCGTTAATGCTCAAATTCTCAAAAACATTGCATAATTCATTCTTTCATTTCTCCTCTTCGTCAAAGTGGGCATTAGGGTCTAGAAGCCTTTCGGCCTTGAAAGTGACACTTAGGGGTGGGTACGTCATTGGCTCCCCTTCGACTCCTTCTTCTTTCCGCTTCATTTTCATGCTTTCCTGCTGCTTCTTAGTCTCAGGTTTCTTTTGCCATTTATTGGGCCTAAAGCCCAAACCGTATCAATCTCTCTTCACTAGGATCACCACTGGATAAGGCTTTCCCTGTCTTCCCTCTTTAACTTCTCCTCCTTGCTTCCCAAAGGAAATTTCCTCCATCGCACATACATTCATCTCATGCTTAACATCTCCCTTCTCGAAGAACATAAGTTCCTTGCTATCCATATTGGCTTGAACCGTCCGTTTAAACTCTAAGCAACACTAGATCTCATGTCCTTCAACTTCTTGGTACTCGCAGTATGGTTTTTCATCATCCTTCATCTTCGGGTTCACTTCTTTTAATAACCCCGCCACTACTAATTGAGCCCATACCCAACTCATGGGCGCCTTAATTTCTTCAACATACTTCTTGATCACTCTCTTTACTTCCTCGAGCACAACACTCACCTCAGTCTGCTGGTGGTTTGGCAACAGATTTCCCTTTTCTTTAGAAGTTTCGAATGACAACATGCCTGATTTTCTTAGATCATCTACCACCCTTTTGAAAGCGGTACAATTCTCAATAGTATGCCCCCTCATTCCTGCATGGTATTCACATTGAGCCTTCTCGTCGTACCACGGTGGGTAAGGCGGTGAGAACGGAGGAACGTGTCTTGGCAGCGCTATCTATGATTTGATCAACTCGGCAAACAATTCCACGTAAGTCATTGGGATGGGAGGAAAGTAGGGACTCAAATTTCCTTGATATCTTCGCTCTCCTTTTGGGGCTCTTGCAACCGTTGGAGCTGAGGTGTTGGGATTGTTGAAGGTGTTAGGCAAGTTAAACACCACACTTGTTGAATAAATGGGGTTGTAGACATTCGTAGCATTGACTTTATTGTTATCTCTCTTCTTATATGTCTTCTTCGTTTCCCCACTGTCCAACTTCCCGCTCTTCATGGCTGCAAGGATCAGTTCGCCATTCATTAACATATCTACAAAGTTCTTCGTAGCATGATTGAGCATGCGATCGTAAAATGGACCCTTTAGTGTTTCCACAAACATCAGGGTGATCTCATTTTCTAGCAACGGTGGCTGCACTTGTGCCGCTACATCGCTCTACCTTTGAGCGTATTGTCGAAAGCTCCCATGATGCTTTTGCTCCATCCCTTGTAAGACCAAACGGGTTGGAACCATGTCTGAAACATGCTTGTATTGCTCACTAAAGGCTCTGGACAGGTCCCTCCATGATTTGATGTTTACTCGACTTAACTACGAATACCAACGTGCAGCAGATCCTACTAGGTTGTCCTAAAAGCAGTGAATGAGCAGCTTCTCATTGTCGAGGTACATTGACATCTTTCTGCAGTACACGGTAAGATGTGCTGATGGGCATGTGGTCCCATTGTATTTTTCAAAGTCTGGGATCTTAAATTTTGGTGGCGCAACTAAATCAGTTACCAGGCTCAGATCCTTGGCATCCATTCCACCATAAGCAGCTCCATCTTGGAAGGACTTAATCATCCCTTCTAACTTTTCGTACTTTTCTTCCAACTTTTCTCAGTTCGAGCCTTATCGGCGACTTCATCGAGGTCAGGCACCTCGTAATTATTAGCCTCCACATTTGGAACATGAGTTGAAGATTCAGCTACATGGATGGGTGTTTTGGCCTTGGCAGCAGCCTCCCTCCTAAAGGTCATTCTTGGGAATCGTAGAATGGTAGTAGTATTCCCTCCCCCTTCAACCGCATCTGGGTCCCTAAATACAAGCATAGCAGCTATCGAACTGGTCGTCTTTTGATGAACTGCCTCAACTTTTTGTTTCATGTCAACCTCCATTTTCTCTAGCTTATCTTGAATGTTCTTTTGGTTAGCCTCCAAAGTTGTCAATCTTTCCTCAGAGTTCATGGATCGGGTTTGGGCTCGTGTACCGTATTTGTGAATTGTCTTAGCAATTTTGGATATTTTGTCATTTTTATTATTAAGTTAGTTCATGAAATGAATGTATGCACAAATGAATTCACAACAAAGCAAACAAGATAATGCAAATGCATGAATTCAGTCTAAGGGCCATCAATTCCATTGAAAATCTACTCATGAAAGGAAACTCTTTATTAAATACGAAAGTTTTTATTACATCTTTTGGAATTACAAATATTTCTCTGCCTAAACACCTAATTCCTTTATTTCCTCAACTAGCCACATGAGTCTTGGTCCAACTTCTCCAACAGGCTCGATATACTGACGAAGGGTTGTAGCTTCATTTGCCAATTTTGTCGCGTGCTTGGTTCTCCTCCTTTAAGAGCTTTCCATTCATAACTTGAACAATTTTCCAGAATCAACCCATTCTAATATGAAATGATGCACATGCAAAATAAACAAGATAACAAACAAAGATTAATAAAGCAAGGAAAAAATGAAACATTCAAAAACAATTTAAATGCACGATAATTCTGGGCCGGTATTCCAACATTTCAAGACATGTCTCCACGGATTATTCCTGTGACTCAACACCCTAGGCTTTCCGCATGGATCTATTAGGGGTAGGCTCTAAATTCTCAAACTTGGCTTGGTTCTTAAAAGGTACCCGAGATGTCCTTGATGTCCCCTACTAAGAGTAGCAAAGCCCTCGATTCTCACTCATTATAGGCTACGAACGAATCGAGTTCAACTCAGGAGGACTCACCACCGAAGCCTTCTCGAAGAATCAATATCCTTATGAAGGCAAAGGGAATGAGTCCCGAAGGTACTTGCTAAGGTCATACGAAGA
Source organism: Hibiscus trionum (assembly GCA_030270665.1). Taxonomy (NCBI): domain Eukaryota; kingdom Viridiplantae; phylum Streptophyta; class Magnoliopsida; order Malvales; family Malvaceae; genus Hibiscus; species Hibiscus trionum. The sequence goes on from BSYR01000050.1 coordinate 2,188,509, forward strand.
ATCAATATTCTTACATGAGCAAAGCGTGTCCCCTCCCCCCCCCCCACTTAAACGAAAGGGACAAAGCTCGGGGATAGAGCTTGGAATTAAGTCTTAAATGCGTAAAATAGAATCATATTCATTTAAACGGACAAATAAATAGAACCTATTGTGAACTTGCAAATTCCACATTTAATTTTTTTTTGAAAACCATTTAAAACCAAATTGTGGCTTGACCCTCTTTTGTTTTTATTTAAAAAAAACAAAAACACGTCCCCAGCGGAGTCGCCAAGCTGTCGCAACCATTTTTAGGAGGCTTCGACGTTTTAGAAAACAACTTTTGAAAATCAACAGAGTCGCCACCAATCTTTTTTTAAAAAAAAGTGTGATTGGATCACTTTTTAAAAAATAGGGTTATTTTAATAAAATATTTTGTTTTAATAAAACAACGGTTTTGGTCTGCAAAAAAATAGAAAACAGGTTTGGGGGTCGGTTACGCGTGGGGGAAGGGTTAACACCCACACGACGCCCAAAATTGGTACCTAATTGGTTTTAAAATCGTTTTCAAAATTGGAATTTGCAAATTCAAAAAGGTTCAACTTTACTTGTCCGTTTAATGAATATTAGTCTATTTTAACGGTCTTATCGCCCGGGAGATGAACTTTAATCACCGCCAACATTTCTGGCACTAACCCGTCATTCTCGTTTGATAAGACACCGCATTGATTAGGTTTTCACTTTTCAAATAACATGGAAATTTAGCGTGTTGAGCATTTTATTTTTTATTCTAAGTTTGATTATTTAAAAACCCTAAAAACGTCTAAGTCTTTTATTCCTAATTTAAAGTTTAAGTATGCTTAAGTGTATTTTATTCTTTTGTGAAGAACATTTTTAAACAAAACAAGTCTCTATCTAAGCTTTAGTCCTAAATCCTAAGTTTTCACCTATTTCTAAAACAAGCAAGCAACTTCAATTCTTTTTGAGTTTTTACCCTTTTATTATTCTTCTTAAAAAAATTATTTCTTTTTTAACTCTTTTATTTTTTTTAAAGCCAAGACCCCCTTTTACATTTTTATCTTTTCCATTTTTTATGTTTTTAACCTTTATATTTTCCTTTTAAAAAAAGAATTTTCTCTCTTTTTAAGCTCATTTTTATTTTATTTTTTCATTTTTTTAAGTTTTTCTTTGAAAAACGACCCCCTAAAAAAACTTTATTTTTCCTAAAGAATCCTTTTTAAGTTTTTTTTTAAAATTTATTTTAATCCTAGACCCTAAACTTTTATTTAAAACCTTTTTCTTTTTTCCTTAAAAACTTATTTTTTTTCTTTTTTTCCTACAAAAAAACATCTTTATTATTTTTCTCTTTTAAAATCACTTTGTCCAACTACATTTAAAAAACTAAATTTCATATAAAAATCTTTATATATATATATATATTTAAAATCAAGCCCCTTTATTATTTTTACCCACGCATTATTGTTTTTCCTAACTAAATCCCTAATTTTAAGTTTTTTTCAATTTAATCACATTTATTCATTTTTAATTAAAACACTTTAAAAAATTATTTCTTCATTCCTAAATATCTAAACAATCCTAACAACATTTTAAAAGCATGCTAAAATGTTTAGATCAAACTAATATTGAAATGGAAATTTTAAAAAAAATGTTACCGGAATCGTGAACGATTTTCCGACTTCGAGTGAGCAACCTAAAATTCACAAACAACACAAACACAAACACTAAAAATTCATCCAAGAACAAACATAAAAAATCAACATAAAAATAAACGAAAAGAAAGATAGAAATTTGTAGAACTAATGTTTTGATACAATAATTGAAAAATGTTTTGGACTGATTTAAAAAGTATTTAAAACAATTTCCAAAGTCCAAATAACTTGAAACTATGTTTAGGGACATTTTCAAAGGGTTTTACATGTTTTCAAAGGCCAAACTACACAAAATCGTCCAGGTGTTTCGATACGGGGGATTCCAGTAGCAAAAACGTTTCGATACGAGTATCGAAACGGGCTTTCCTTGGATGAGATTTTTTAGTAGCATTTCAAAACGGGCTATGCCGTTTCGATACGCCTACGTGGCTTCGACCATAACGGTCATAAACCCCAACGGCTATTTCCCAACTAACATTTAAATGTAGGTCGTTTCGATACGGGACTAGGCGTTTCGATACGTGTTCCGAAATGACCAAGGGCATTTCGATACGGGTGCTTCATCAAACTGCAACGGCTCTTTCTACTTAAAGGGTGTTTCGAAACGGGTTCGAGCGTTTCGAAACGGGGAGCTGCAGAACTGCATTTATGGTGGGAATTAAAGTCCTCAACGGCTCCAATTCAACCCCAACGGCTAGTAACGGCTATAAACTCATCAAGGAGTATAAAAGGGACCTCCAAGCATCAAGATATGGTTAATGCTCATATTGTCAATCAACAAATGATCAAATATTGTCTTAGTGCCTAAATTGTCAATTCTTGTATAGACAAACACTAGTGAGCCAAAATTGTCAAATTTGCTCAAGTGTTTTAGGTTTTGGGTGAGTGCTTTAATTGTGCAAACAAACACATATTAGAGGGATTTGTGTTTGCTTTTCTTATCTCTTTGTAAAAGAGGGTTTGATCAAGGCTTTGGGTAGAAAGCTTGATCGGTGTATAAGGGTTTCCTCCTAAGCCTAGAAAATGGGATGAATCAATAGTGGATTGATTGGAAATCCTTAGTGGGAAGCTAAGGTAGTGGATGTAGACCTTGGTTAGAAGGTTGAACCACTCTAAAATCATTGTGTCAATTATCCTTTTAGCTTCCACACCACCTCCACCCAAAAATCCACCTCTCCACCACTTGGTGAGCCATATCGGTTGAACGAATCGAGCTCCTCACAACTCAACAATTGGTATCAGATCTTGGCTCAATCGAAGGGGATTCACATCCTATTGAGAAGATCCAGCAAGCTCAATCACTATTTCATCAACCGGCTCAAATGGCACAATCAATCGACAAACCGCCTTTCTTTGACGGAACCCACTATGCCCATTGGAAGACAAAGATGAAGTTCTTCATCAAATCAAGAGACTACAAACTATGGGACATAGTTGAAGATGGTTCGTTCGTGCCTCAACGAATCAAAGCGGAGTGGAGTGCCGACGATCGCAAGAAGATGGAGCTAAATTGCAAAGCCTTGCACATCCTCTTTTGTGCATTTGGCTCATCCATCTATGAGAAGATGTCTTCTTGTGAGAGTGCTAAGGAGGTATGGGACAAGCTTGAAGTCACATAAGAGGGAACCGATGAAGTCAAGGAGACCAAGATTGGGCTCCTCACTTTGGAGTATGAGAACTTCAAGATGGATCCGGAAGAAAACATCGAGAAGATGTTTGATAGGTTCTTCACTATCGCCAATAGTCTTAAGGGCTATGGAGAAGCCATTCCGGAGGAGAAACTTGTCCGAAAGCTCATCTACTCTATTCCTGAGTCATGAGACTCAAAGAGGACTGCCATCATCGAATCAAAGAATTTGAAGACTTTAAAGCTTGATGAACTCATGGGGTCACTCCTTACTCATCAAATCATGAAGAAGAACAAAGAAGATGAGAAGAAGAGTGAAGAAATTAGAGCTATGGGAGAGAAGAAGCTCAAGGGGCTAGGCATCAACACCAATGCCATGGCTCTCAAGTCCTCCACTTGCAATCATGTCTATTCAAGTGAAGATGAGGATGAAGAAGAAGAGATAGTTCATCTCTTCAAGAAGTGTGCCCCGTTCATGAAGAAAGCTTTGAGAGAGCTTGAACGAGAATCCAAGAAAAAGGAGAGGGCAAACACTTCAAGCCATAAGAAGAAGGCATATGTGGCTACTTGGAGTGATGAGGACTCCACCGACGATGAACAAGCCAACTTTTGCCTTATGGCCATCAAAAAAGATTCAAGGGTAACTTCTAATTCATCTACTTCATGTTCTTACTCTTTTGATGAATTACAAGATGCTTACGATGATTTGGTTTTAGACTGTAACCCCCTCGTCCCGGTCTGGCCGGATGACCGGTCCGAGTGAGCCACACGGGGAAAACCGAAGCGAAACCCAAAGGGGTTCCCCCTCGGTTAGCAACCCTATTTTTTTCTATCATTTTAATCTTGTCTAGATGACATTAGGTCCTAAGTGATACACAACAGCGGAAAACAATTAAAGGAAAACATATACGAACCACGGCCATGCACAAACAGTCAATTTTAAGCTTATAAGGCAAGCAATATCGATACTCCAATCAAGGGTATCGATACGCCTTGACTTGGTCAACCCCCAACAGTCAACTCGAAGAAGACCGTATCGATACTGCCCTTGAGCGTAACGATACGCCCTCTTCAGTCAACATCTCGTGGTCAACGAGATAAACGCGTACCGATATTCCCCAACACAGTATCGATACCCTAAAATCTCAGAATTCCAGTGACTAAAAACCGTATCGATACCCCTAGAGTATCGATACGCCCAGCCAAAACTGAGCTCTACAGGCAAGACCGTATCGATACGGCCCTTAGGCGTATCGATACGCCCTGCACTGCAACACCAGAATTTTCAACTTTAACAACCCCGACACGACTCTAAATGCATTTCTCGACTCACCTAAACGTATACACACATATAAGCATACATACTTAAGCCAAGGAAAGCATTTATACATGGATCAAAGCATTCATACATAACATTCCAACAAAAGAGCAATTTATGCATATATGGTCATACAAGCACTTAAGATTTCATGCCTTAGCAACCAAACATGTAGACATTCAGGGCATGTAACAACAGCGATATTTCTAGATCAAACAAGGCATCCAAAAATCAAACCAATATTGACATACATCAAAACTCAATTCGCCAATACCTATCCCATTGCTTAACTATTACATTCTATTACTTAAAATTCATACATTGAGCTCACCAAAAGCAACACTTGGAGACCTTTCCTTGCCTTTGCCACCCACAAGCTATTTATCTGCATTGTCGAACAAAAGAGAGCGTAAGCATAAAAGCTTAGTGAGGGCAAGCTCATAAAACAAACCTTCGACAATGCAGGGTCCAAACACGAGCTAATTCCAAGATGAAATGCGTGGTCTTACCTCCGGCCCGCCAAGCCAAAATGAACATGATGCATGAACATATAGTCAACATTATGCCATGCTCAACAACTCATAAGTTTAACTTACAATGATACGTATAGCAATGTATTAATAACAACATATCTCAAAGCATATGGAAATCGCATTTCATATCATATTGGTAACACATCTCAATTCATAAAGGCACATATAACTTGTATTGATATGTACACAAAATCTCATGTTGGCACCTAGCTATGACTCGAATACGCGGATAACATGTTGGAACGCATTTCCAACAACAACATTACCTCGGTGGGATTACACTCATCATCGGTCCTTGCATGGGCGGGATTCCACTCATCACCACATGCCCTACGGATGGGATTCCACTCATCATCACGTAGAAATATATAAAAGCTTCCGGTGGAATATTACATCACCGTACTCCTCCTTGGTGCCTTAACGCCACCAAGGCCACGTACGTTTTGACTCAATTTGTGTGCACACTCATCCTAATGATCGATCATTGTACCCAAGCATACTAGTGCCAATATTAAACGCAATCCATTTTCATAGCTACATGCATATAACAATGCATCAAATATCATGTCTCACATACATGTATTTCACAACCCATTTCCATGCCTAGCATGTACCCACCATCATGATCATCATGCACAATTCACAATCCAAACCACATGCATAGCAATGCATCAAACCATGCCTCAACAACATGTATAACACAATATACATAACTACCATAAACACGTATAAATAAGAGGCATAACAAGCAATTAGGAGTTCAACCAAAGTTTCCTAAACTTAAGCTTGAGATTAGGTTACCACCCTAACCTCAACTCTAGGTGGGTTTACCAAGCCCAACCTAGGTCCACATGCTTGAACCAATGTTTAAAACCATTTAAAAACAATAGCCACTCACCTCTACCTCCAAGCTCAAGTACTAAGCAACCATGGTCTTCAATTCCCGGATTTGCTCCCAAGGCTTCACCAATCCAAAACCTCGCTTCTAAACACCTCAACACAAGCAAAACAACCTCAAATCAACTCAAACATCAAAGTGGCTAACCCGGAATACAATTTAAACATCAAATCCAACATTTCGAGTCATGATCAACCCCAACTTTATCCAATTCGAGCAACCCATACACCTTGACCAAAACTCAAGTTTCCAACACATTTTATACTCACAAATGATCGCTAAATTCAGCCACAACATCAACCTATAGGTGCAAGCCAAGCTCCAACAATTTACAACCCAAACAATCACTAAAATTCCCATTTTCGTACTCCTATTTTACCCAGCAGAAAATTCCATTTTCAAACACCCAAACGACATCTAAATGGTCCCAAAACACCCTTCTAACATACCCTAACCATCACCCCTTTGTTTTCAACCTAAAACCCACCAAAAGTGGTGTTTTTGACAACTAAAAAATGGGTATAAGAGCTCACTTCGGATTTTTACCAAAATTCAATCAAATTAACATATAATGAGTATTTCAACATAATTAAACAAAACCCCAACTCAATTTATCAAAATAAAATGAAAAAAAAACCCATTAAAAACCCAAACTTTGATATAAACCCTAATTTTCAAAACTCTATAACTTTGGAATCTAAGACTATAGATAGATAGAGAATAATGAGGAGATTAAGAAAACATGTTTACCTCTTAAAATGGTGTTGAAATCAAGTAGCAAATCAATGGAATAGTAGTTTGAAGTTTGAGAGAGTTTGGGGAATGGGGGAGGTGTTTCACGTGGGATTGTGGGGGAAAAGGGGGAGAAGATGACAACTTGGAAAGTTGTCATCCTTTTCAAAAACTTTTGGGTAAATTACAACATAAGTCTCTCCCTCTTTAATAAAGCTCAATTACACCACATTTTAGGTTGAATTGTTTTAATTAAATTTTTATTTGACTCGAACTATAAACCCGACTAACTCCTAGCCCCAAAACACGGGCGTTACAACTCTCTCCCACTTAAGGAATTTCGTCCCCGAAATTTATCGAACAGTAAGAGTCACTGAAACATGCTCGTCCATACTTCCCTTGTCTTCTCACCACAACATTTTAACCAACTCGAATGACTTACCGCACAACATTTGCTATCTGACACTAAGATCTCAACTGATTCTTCAAGGCATGTCAATTTCAAACTCAACTCAATCTCTTCAACAAACATAGCACGGAACAGATCTGACTCACACTCCCGAATCATAGATACACGAATCACATTACAAACCCCTTTCTAACTCTGGTGGTAACCGCTACAAATAAACAACTGAACTAGCCCGATTCACAATCTCCTACCACACTGTTTGAACACTTGACTCATAATTTTCTCTGACTGATCCTCTGTCTTCAACAAGTAACCAAACACTATGCCGACACCTTCAAAAATCTAGTCGAAATCTCGAATCTCTATTACCCACTTTCATTAAGAATGTTCCACGGACGTAACAAACTAGAAGAAAATTGAAGCTCAGTCTTGACACGTTGGCAATTTACACACTTACTCTCATACTGAACCATATTATTCACCCACTCATTCCGGAAGTACACATCTTCAACCCACAATACGTCTTCATACTACTCAGATGCAATACAAATGAACTACCGTGCGCTTCGGCTAAAACAATACGTCTCAAAACACTATGTCAATCGGTACAACTATTCTGTCTCAAAAAATACAAACTCTATCATCTCTGAAACTGTATTCTGAAGGTCTTCTTTCCGCTATGCCTCGTACGTGAGGTGCCAAGAATCTGTCTTGCAACTGTTTCTCTTCAAACATTCTGAATCAATATAGGTTCAACATGAAACTCAGCCACGAAACTACTATCATTCGGTAAACTGAATTCGGCAATCTCATCTCGCAACCCAACTACTAATCTATCAACAAAATAACTCGGAACATCGGTTTCTACATTGACTATCTTCGGATGGTACTCAGTCTTGATATTACAGTCTTCAAGCAATTCTAACTACTCATGTTGTTCAAGTTTCAACCCTTTCTATGTCTTCAAATATTTCGAGTTCTAATGATACGTACATATACACTGTGTATTTTTTACTATACCAGCTTTGTCTCCAAGTCTTCGAAGAAAATACAACTGTAATTAACTCTATGTCTCATATCAGATAACTCTTCTCACGGTCTTTCAAATAACTCGATGAACAAGTCACAATCTTCCGTCTTGCATAAGCACACAACCTAACCCTACATGTAACACATCACTACAGTTCACAAGCTCTTTCTCTAGTATAGGCTGGATCAAGGTCGAAGCTCTCTTCAAAGTTTCTTTCGGTTTCTCAAGGGTTCAATGTCTCGCATCTAACCTCACAACTGAACATTCTTCTGTAGCAACCTATCAATGGAGCAACTATCTTCAAACGACTATTTACAATTCTCTGAAAGTGACAATGCTAGACCTAGGAACTATAGATATCTGTCACAGTCTTCAATTTCTTCCAACTCGTATCTTCTTTTGCCTACTTGGGATTTACTCTAACACACTCGGCTGAACTATATGTCCTATGAGAACATCGTCATTAACTCGAAGTTCACGTTGCACAACTTGGTATACAATTAATTCTCTAGTAGAATCTACCACACTAACTTCAAAGCGTGTCATGATCTTCCTCGGTACTTGAATATACTCATGTGTCAACTATGAGAACTACTACAACTGATCAAGGAACTCGGGAATTATTCTGTTCAACATCTCTATGAAGGTAACTAATACACTAGTCAAACAAAGCGGAATAACTCGGAACTCAAAGCGATCATATCTTGCCCCAAAAATTGTCTTCAATACTTCAACTTCTCTCATTCCCAACTGGTAGTAATCGGATCTCAAATTAATCTTCAAATAGACTGAAGCGCACACTAACTGACCAACAAATCACTGACACTCGTAAACGGGTACTAATCATTCACTGTCACTTGTTTCGACTGTATGTAATCTGAACACATTCTCGTACTGTCACTCTTTCTTCTTCACAAATTACACTGTAGAACTCTGAGATGATGCACTAGGCTTAATGAATCTAAGGTCTAACAAGTCTCGAAGTTAATTCTTCAACATTCTCAATTCTTCCGGAATCATAAGATACAAAGCAATCAAAACAGGAGCAAACTCGGAGACGGTCTTAATAACAAACTCTTCTTCTCTGCCAGGAGACAAACTGGGTAATTCTTGTAAACACTTCTAGGAAAACACAAACTATTCTAGCATCTTGTGGTCTAATCTTCATTCAAAATCAAATTCATCACACTTGCTACGCAAGTTTGTCAACTAAACTCAATCAACCTTTGATCTCTAAAACTGGATCAACATTCGACAAGAAGTTCACCACCTCACCTACCACTACAGTCACACTGAAATTTGCAACTTCAAGGCAACTCTCTCTTTGTCTCAACGTATACACTAACTCTGTGCTCTTCAAGCCAAACCTTGTCAAAAGGTACATCAAAACCGTAGGAAGACGATCACTTCGCATCTACTAGAAACTAGTAACTCTGAACTACCAACAAACATCTTCTGTACATCTTTCTGATCACTACTATCTCCCAAAGGCTAGTCACACGTGTCCCTACATCTAAGGTCTCAACAAGGATATCTAATTTCTTACATGCTCACGCAAAAGGAGGTATCCGCGGAAATTACAACTTCACATGCACACAACTGATAGTCTTCGGTCCTCTTGTCTTCAGACTGGTTCATCAACAAAATCTGACTCTTCTAAACTGTTCTTAGAGCATCTCGTAACTTCAAGATTCAATTCTGATCACACACACAAACAGTCATGCTGGACTTGTTCTACCCCTAACAAACAACCTGGAGTCAAAGCTCGAGACTCCCTTCTCGGCTCAACTATATTGGAAGTGACTTCATCTCTTCCGCTTGCTGGAAGACAACCAAACGTACACTGACCCAATCACACAAACTAGCTCTCATTTACGGACACTGACCGGCTGTCTTGTATTAAAATCATAGGCCGAACCCCAACGGTCACCAACTAACACTTCCGAATTTCAGATTACTCACACGAGACCCCTACCTTGATCTCGCTAAAGGAACTAAGGTACTCGCACCTACCTCTAACAATTCACCAGGCATATTCAAACTTGGCATGCTTGCTAACAACATACATAGGTACAGACTCAGAATCGACCGGAGGAAACAAACTTAATAATGTACCAAGGGCTTGTCGGTTAAAACATCGACACCACTCTGACTCCCACTCATAGGCCTTCACTTCTTCTTACCAATTAATGCCAGAGTTGATCACATCGTCCCTCATCCACATGAATCAATCCACATACACACCGTCTCAAACGAACAAATTGTACCTCAATTCTGGTGCAACCATACCTCCCTAACTAAGGTGATGGACTCCCTCAACGTCGTCCACCTTTTCAGAAACTACGACTTCTACTTACCGAAAAGCAATTAAATCAACAACAACATCAACAGTAAAACATACAAGATTGGGTTAGCAAGGCAAGGCTTCCAAGTGGCTCAAGTATGTTTCCCTCACTTAAAATCTCTTTTTCGATGTAATAGTAGCAATGGGACTCTACGAAGCATGTTTCAAACAAATCGACACACATACACGCTCAACCAAGCATATAACAAGACTTACTTGCTAAACAAGCAAACATATGCGTACGATCAAACAACATACATTCTCAATCAAACAATCATACAACACAACATTCATGGATAACAAACAACATGCTTACATGGCAAGCAAACACCGTGCATATCAATCATAAAACACAACTTACCTCACTTACCTGCCCAAGGTCTCGGAAACCTTAGGCTCTGATACCAACAAATGTAACCCCCTCGTCCCGGTCTGGCCGGATAACCGGTCTGAGTGAGCCACACGGGGAAAACCGAAGCGAAACCCAAAGGGGTTCCCCCTCGGTTAGCAACCCTATTTTTTTCTATCATTTTAATCTTGTCTAGATGACATTAGGTCCTAAGTGATACACAACAGCGGAAAACAATTAAAGGAAAACATATACGAACCACGACCATGCACAAACAGTCAATTTTAAGCTTATAAGGCAGGCAGTATCGATACTCCAATCACGGGTATCGATACGCCTTGACTTGGTCAACCCCCAACAGTCAACTCGAAGAAGACCGTATCGATACTGCCCTTGAGCGTATCGATACGCCCTCTTCAGTCAACATCTCGTGGTTAACGAGATAAACGCGTACCGATACTCCCCAACACAGTATCGATACCCCAAAATCTCCCTAAAATCTCAGAATTCCAGTGACTAAAAACCGTATCGATACCCCTAGAGTATCGATACACCCAGCCAAAACTGAGCTCTACAGGCAAGACCGTATCGATACGGCCCTTAGGCGTATCGATACGCCTTGTACTGCAACACCAGAATTTTCAACTTTAACAACCCCGACACGACTCTAAATGCATTTCTCGACTCACCTAAACGTATACACACATATAAGCATACATACTTAAGCCAAGGAAAGCATTCATACATGGATCAAAGCATTCATACATAGCATTCCAACAAAAGAGCAATTTATGCATATATGGTCATACAAGCACTTAAGATTTCATGCCTTAGCAACCAAACATGTAGACATTCAGGGCATGTAACAACAGCGATATTTCTAGATCAAACAAGGCATCCAAAAATCAAACCAATATTGACATACATCAAAACTCAATTCGCCAATACCTATCCCATTGCTTAACTATTACATTCTATTACTTAAAATTCATACATTGAGCTCACCAAAAGCAACACTTGGAGACCTTTTCTTGCCTTTGCCACCCACAAGCTATTTATCTGCATTGTCGAACAAAAGAGAGAGTAAGCATAAAAGCTTAGTGAGGGCAAGCTCATAAAACAAACCTTCGACAATGCAGGGTCCAAACACGAGCTAATTCCAAGATGAAATGCATGGTCTTACCTCCGGCCCGCCAAGCCAAAATGAACATGATGCATGAACATATAGTCAACATTATGCCATGCTCAACAACTCATAAGTTCAACTTACAATGATACGTATAGCAATGTATTAATAACAACATATCTCAAAGCATATGGAAATCGCATTTCATATCATATTGGTAACACATCTCAATTCATAAAGGCGCATATAACTTGTATTGATATGTACACAAAATCTCATATTGGCACCTAGCTATGACTCGAATACGCGGATAACATGTTGGAACGCATTTCCAACAACATTACCTCGGTGGGATTACACTCATCACCGGTCCTTGCATGGGCGGGATTCCACTCATCACCACATGCCCTACGGATGGGATTCCACTCATCATCACGTAGAAATATATAAAAGCTTCCGGTGGAATATTACATCACCGTACTCCTCCTTGGTGCCTTAACGCCACCAAGGCCACGTACGTTTTGACTCAATTTGTGTGCACACTCATCCTGATGATCGATCATTGTACCCAAGCATACTAGTGCCAATATTAAACGCAATCCATTTTCATAGCTACATGCATATAACAATGCATCAAATATCATGTCTCACATACATGTATTTCACAACCCATTTCCATGCCTAGCATGTACCCACCATCATCATCATCATGCACAATTCACAATCCAAACCACATGCATAGCAATGCATCAAACCATGCCTCAGCAACATGTATAACACAATATACATAACTACCATAAACACATATAAATAAGAGGCATAATGTAACGCCCCAGTTTTGGGCTTAGAAGTTCTGGGCGTTGACCGGTTTGGTCAAAGTGCTGTTCGAATCTAAAGAGGTGAAATTAGGAAAGCCTAGTTCGGGTTGCATTAAAAATATGGAAAAATGTTCTAAAATCATCTTTTAATATAATTAAGTGAACTGTGAAATCAATTTTGAAAAATGGGTTTTGGAAGTATGACATTTTGGCTAGTGACCAAAATGTAAATTTTGAAAGTTTGGTGACTGTTTTATAAAGAGTTGAAACTTTGAATCCTTAAGGAGCTATTAATCCAAAGATGATTTCTCCAGATTTTTATAAGATATTTTAAGTCTAAAATCTGATTTTAAAGGTTATTAAAATTGGAGGGAAGCCATTTTGGCTATTTTTGGATTTTGTAACCAACTTTGCTAAACTTTCTTTCTCTCATTTTCTCTCAAACCAAACACTACTTTTCCAGAGAATTGGATCTGATTTCTTCACCTAAATCCCTCCATTCAACTCTCATTTGATTCCAAATCATTGTATCTTCAAACCTCTTCAATTGCTAAGTGTTTCAACAAGGATTTTCATTCCAAAAAGTGGAGAAACACAAGTTTGGAGGTAAGAACGTCCTTCTCCTCTAAACTATCAGTTCTTTACTGAAATTCCCAAGTTCTCAACTCTTAATTGATGTTTAATTAAAGGCTTTTGAGTTTGGAATTGGATCTTGGCTTATAATGCAAGATTTGATGATTTTTCATGATTTTCGTTAGATCTGATTAATCTGTGATTTGAGATGTGTTTTTGATGTTAAATGAACTCTAAATTGATAAGGAAATGAGTTTTGATTGATGCAATCCCGGATAGGTTGAGTTTCCTAAGTTTAGCTTATGTTTCTTGGATGTTTTTGTGGTGATCTTGTGGATCTGTTGTTGCTGGAGGTATAAGGATGTTTGTAGGTTGTTTTTAGATGTTTTATGGTGATGATGGATGTTAGGTTTTGCTGGTTTATGGCTGGGCTTTGTTGAGAAGTGGTTTTGATGCAATTTCGGTTGTGTTTGGTGGCCGAAATTGGAGTGGGAATGAGAGCAGCGAGTTTGAGTGCTTTCATTGAAGCTTTTGATGCTTGATGATGCATTAAACCTCTGCTTTAATGTGTTTAATCAGGGGAGGCATCTTTGGATCCAAGAGTTGTTGATTCGGAAGCTTGATTTTGTGCTTCGGCAAGAGGCGAAGTGGAATCGGTGAGTGAAATTGGGTTTTCGGCTTTGAAACCAATGTCTTGGGAGCTTAGTTTAAGTCTAAACAACTTTGCTAAGCTCGAGCGTAAGTTTTCGAAATTTCTCTCTAGTGGTGGCCATGATTTTGTTGTGATGCAAAATGATTATTTGCATGTTTTACATACTGTTTTGGAAGCATGTTTTAGCATGGTTTTTGCTGATGATGTAAGCCATATGTTGAAGGTAACTCTAGGTAGGAGTTCCTTGCTTTTGTACATTGAAATGATGTGGTTTAATGCTTTTAAATGCATGATGAATATGGCTTGGTTTTATGCTTTAAAACAGTGATGTAAGTGATGAAAATGATGTATATTGGCAAGTGAGGTTTTTAAAATGTTGAGGTCACTAAGGTGGTTAAAAGTCCTTGAGTGAGCCTTGTTACTTATGAACATCAAGGTGGTTAAAAGTCCTTGGATGGTTCATGTTGTGGACACTAAGGTGGTTAAAAGTCCTTAGGTGATCCTTTTCTATGGTGTTTAAAAGTCCATAGGCCAAGGTGTTTAAAAGTCCTTGGGCTCAAGGTGTTTAAAAGTCCTTGAGGTGATCTAATTCATGGTGTTTAAAAGTCCATGGCCAAGGTGTTTAAAAGTCCTTGGGACCAAGGTGTTTAAAAGTCCTTGGGAAGTTGATGAACTTGTTTAAGAAATGAAATGTATCACTTGAGCCAATATGACATGTTAAGTATATTATGAAGCATGGGATGCTTGTTTTTAATGTTTATGTTGAAGCATGAAGTTGCTTGTTTTAAGTAAGGTTTTGAGCATGAGCAAATGTGGATTTGAAGCATGTTTTATAAATGTTTTAAGTTGCATTATTGGATGGTTTTTAAGAGCATTTCTCACTAAGCTTTTGCTTACGCTCTCTTCGTTTTCTTTAATTCAATAATGCAGAGCATTAGAGACCTATTGAGGGCAGCAAGAAGGGCAAGAATTCAAGTGCAAGTAAAGCTCAATGTATGGAAGGTTTTTGTTAAACATTTTAGCTTTTGGGTGATTTGGCAATGGGGAAACAATGTGTATGTTTTGGGAGGTGTTTTGGACTCCCTAAGTATGTTGAATGTTGATGTGTTTGCTGGCTTTTGAATTGGAACCATATATGCTTGTTTTGGAAGTTTGGTGTTGAATAGCTAGCTTGTGTAGGAAGCATGCCATTAGAATTTGGGGCTTTTCATATGTGATTGTTATATGTTGAATTGGTGCTGCACTTATGGTCCTTGCATGTTGGTAGACTATGTGGTATGATTTGGTGTTGTATAATTGAAGTTTGAAGCATGTATGTTGTTGTTTTTGAGTCGGTTCCTGGCAGGGGTATCGGTACTCGGGCTTGTGTATCGATACGCCTGAGCCAAATGTGCACATCTCTGCCCAGGCGTATCGGTACGGTTGTGTGGGTATCGATACTCGTCTAGGCTAAGTATGAATGCCGTATCGAAACACGTGACCTCATATTGATACCGTTTCTGGAGTTTGGTTACTGTCTCCCCGCGTATCGATACGACTCCAGGCGTATCGATACGTGACCGTTAATTCAGTTAAAAGTATCTTTATATGTTTTGTTTTGTTTGCGTTTTGGTCCTGAATCTTGTTTGTGCAATTGTATGAGTTTGGGAAGTCCTTTCGAGCTGAAATTTCACAGAGAAGTATGAAACATGATTAATTTCAAGTTGGTAACTTCAATTTGGGTTAAGTCCTTATAATTATCAGAATTTACAATTTGGTCCCTAAAGTTGTAAATTGTTCAATTGAGTCCCTGTTTGATCTCTGATGTTTGTGATCTTTTGGTATGATGTTTGTGTGATCACAATTAGGCTTAATATGCATCTAGACAAGTTTTAAAAAGAAAAAAAAAGGGTCGTTAATCAAGGTTGACTTTCGGGTTGACTTTGGTTTTCCCTGTGTGACTTTCTTAATTCGGGTCAACCGTCTAGGCCGGGTTAAGGGGGTTACACATAACAAGCAATTAGGAGTTCAACCAAAGTTTCCTAAACTTAAGCTTGAGATTAGGTTACCACCCTAACCTCAACTCTAGGTGGGTTTACCAAGCCCAACCTAGGTCCACATGCTTGAACCAATGTTTAAAACCATTTAAAAACAATAACCACTCACCTCTACCTCCAAGCTCAAGTACTAAGCAACCATGGTCTTCAATTCCCGGATTTGCTCCCAAGGCTTCACCAATCCAAAACCTCGCTTCTAAACACCTCAACACAAGCAAAACAACCTCAAATCAACTCAAACATCAAAGTGGCTAACCCGGAATACAATTTAAACATCAAATCCAACATTTCGAGTCATGATCAACCCCAACTTTATCCAATTCGAGCAACCCATACACCTTGACCAAAACTCAAGTTTCCAACACATTTTATACTCACAAATGATCGCTAAATTCAGCCACAACATCAATCCATAGGTGCAAGCCAAGCTCCAACAATTTACAACCCAAACAATCACTAAAATTCCCATTTTCGTACTCCTATTTTACCCAGCAGAAAATTCCATTTTCAAACACCCAAACGACATCTAAATGGTCCCAAAACACCCTCCTAACATACCCTAACCATCACCCCTTTGTTTTCAACCTAAAACCCACCAAAAGTGGTGTTTTTGACAACTCAAAAATGGGTATAAGAGCTCACTTCGGATTTTTACCAAAATTCAACCAAATTAACATATAATGAGTATTTCAACATGATTAAACAAAACCCCAACTCAATTTATCAAAACAAAATGAAAAAAAAACCCATTAAAAATCCAAACTTTGATATAAACCCTAATTTTCAAAACTCCATAACTTTGAAATCTAAGACTATAGATAGATAGAGAATAAAGAGGAGATTAAGAAAACATGTTTACCTCTTAAAATGGTGTTGAAATCAAGTAGCAAATCAATGGAATAGTAGTTTGAAGTTTGAGAGAGTTTGGGGAATGGGGGAGGTGTTTCACGTGGGATTGTGGGGGAAAAGGAGGAGAAGATGACAACATGGAAAGTTGTCATCCTTTTCAAAAACTTTTGGGTAAATTACAACATAAGTCCCTCCCTCTTTAATAAAGCTCAATTACACCACATTTTAGGTTGAATTGTTTTAATTAAATTTTTATTTGACTTGAACTATAAACCCGACTAACTCCTAGCCCCAAAACACGGGCGTTACATAGACTTTAAAAATCACATTTTGAAAAACAATAAATTGATTTCAAAGTTGAAAATTCAAAATGACTTGATTTCTAAAACCAAACTTGAACTTGAAGCAAAACTTGAAGAGTTTGAATTAAAATATTTTGATTTACAAAAATTGCTTCAAAAAGTTCAAGAAGAAAAGGATTTGATTTCCAAAGAGCTAGAAAAGAAAAACAATTTTGGAAAATCAAAATTCTATGTAAGGCAATCTAGTGCCCCTAGATTTGTAAAAGGAAAATGTTTTAGAATTGTTTGGGTCCCAAAAGGACTAACCACTTCAATTAAAAAGGATGACATTGAAAAATGGATTCCTAAGGGGACTAAAATTTGTGCTACTAACGTTTATGGATCCAAAGCAATTTGGATACCAAAAATCACTTGATTGTCTTTTGCTAGGTGTGATGGAGATGTTCAACAAGTCAAACATTGAGGGGGAGCTCCATGCACACAAGGAAGAACACTTGAAGAAGGAATGCTTCACATCCTCCCTTGGGTTCAAGTGTTGGTAAAAATCTAGTTGTTTTTGATTTTATTTTATATATTTCTTTTTATTTCAACTAGATGATCATATATGTTGGACTAACATTTTTGATGATGCTTTGAGTAAGGGGGAGCCATTTTAAAACCAAATTCTTATTTTTGTCAAAATTTTTCCTCTATAGTTATTTTGAACTTAATGTTTTAAATTCTTTTTGATATAACAAAAAGGGGGAGAAATGGTTTGAAAAATAGAATTTTCAAATGAATAAGGGGGAGCTTTATTTGATTTATATCGTTAATTCTCTTATTCACATTTTAAAAGTTAAAGGGGAGAATCCCAAACAATTTTTCATGTTGGTTTTATTATATCAAAAAGGGGGAGATTGTAGAACTAATGTTTTGATACAATAATTGAAAAATGTTTTGGACTGATTTAAAAAGTATTTAAAACAATTTCCAAAGTCCAAATAACTTGAAACTATGTTTAGGGACATTTTCAAAGGGTTTTACATGTTTTCAAAGGCCAAACTACACAAAACCGTCCAGGCGTTTCGAAACACCTTAAGGTGTTTCGATACGGGGGATTCCAGTAGCAAAAACGTTTCGATACGAGTATCGAAATGGGCTTTCCCTGGATGTGATTTTTGAGTAGCGTTTCGAAACGGGCTATGTCGTTTCGATACGCCTACGTGGCTTCGACCACAACGGTCATAAACCCCAACGGCTATTTCTCAACTAACATTTAAATGTAGGTCGTTTCGATACGGGACTAGGCGTTTCGATATGTGTTCCGAAACGGCCAAGGGCGTTTCGATACGGATGCTCATCAGACTGCAACGACTCTTTCTACTTAAAGAGCGTATCGAAACGGGTTCGAGTGTTTCGAAACGGGGAGCTGCAGAACTGCATTTATGGTGGGAATTAAAGTCCTCAACGGCTCCAATTCAACCCCAACGGCTAGTAACGGCTATAAACACATCAAAGAGTATAAAAGGGACCTCCAAGCATCAAGGTATGGTTAATGCTCATATTGTCAATCAACAAATGATCAAATATTGTCTTAGTGCCTAAATTATCAATTCTTGTATAAACAAACACTAGTGAGCCAAAATTGTCAAATTTGCTCAAGTGTTTTAGGTTTTGGGTGAGTGCTTTAATTGTGCAAACAAACACCTATTAGAGGGATTTGTGTTTGCTTTTCTTATCTCTTTGTAAAAGAGGGTTTGATCAAGGCTTTGTGTAGAAAGCTTGATCGGTGTATAAGGGTTTCCTCCTAAGCCTAGAAAAGGGGACGATTCAATAGTGGATTGATTGGAAATCCTTAGTGGGAAGCTAAGGTAGTGGATGTAGACCTTGGTTAGAAGGTTGAACCACTCTAAAATCATTGTGTCAGCTATCCTTTTAGCTTCCACACCACCTCCACCCAAAAATTCACCTCTCCACCACTTGGTGAGCCATATCGGTTGAACGAATCGAGCTCCTCACAACTCAACAAAATTTTACCGAGAAAACAACGAACGAAGAACTCGAATTTGGGCTTCTCGAAATGCTCCAAACCGCCTTCGGAAAATTGCTCCCAAACTTGAACTTCTACTCCAAGAATTTCCAGCAAACTCTTGAAAAATTCAAAGAATTTTTTGGATTTTTAAGCTATTTCTAGTGGTTTTTCTCTTCAATTTGTTGTGTTGAATAAGTGAAAATAGGGTATTTATACTAATCTTTAGCTTGAAAATCAAGCTAGAATCCGAGTTTAAATCTCCAAATTGGAGCCAAAATCAGACCAAGAACTTGATTCTCGATGAAACCCCTCAATTCTCATCCGATTTGGTCCAATATCGGAGCTGAATTTTCCCCTTGATTCGAGCCTAGGTTTGACCTCTTGTCTCGGTTTTTTACATATTCCGGTGAGCACATGCGACGGCAGCGAGCTGGGTTGGTGGTATTGGGTCGGTGGCGGCGAGACGGACCGGCCGTGGCCCGTAGTCGCCGGCCGACCACCATGAATCGTGCGACAAGGGTTTGGTTGGGGAACCAGCCCGCGCGCGTACGACCCACGCGCTGGCGCGCACTGGTCCCTCCCTTGTTTTTCCGTTTTATTTATTTTTTATGTTTTTCCTTCTTTCTTTCTTTTTTGCTGATTTTTTAGCTTCTTTTTTACTGTTTTTATATCACATTTATTATTATTTCACCTCACTTTATTTCCCCTTTTTTCTATAATTATTTTACACCATGATTATTTTTTCCTTTTTTCTCTTTTTTCCCCTTGAAAAAGGTGGGCTTCAAAAAAATAGGCCTTGTTCTTTTTATTTAAAAACGGTCTTTTTGAAGATGGGTCTTTGCTCATTTAAAAAGTGGGCCTTTAAAAGGATTTTTCTCTTTTATCTATTGTATATTTTATATATATATATATATTTTGTTATTAAAAACTAAGGTGAAAATTTAGTGACAACAGTTAGAAAGTCGAACCACTCTAAATCTCTTGTTAATTTTTCTTATCTTTTACTACCACCATAAACACCCAAAAATCAACCTTCTCTACCACTTGGCAAGCATCGGTTGTGACCATCGAGCCCAACATTATACAATGAAAATTACAACAAGTGGGGTACAAGAATTTGACTCTTTAAGCTCAAGAGTTTAGGTATATGCTTGGATGTTGCAAAATGGTTCAATAGTTGTTGTTGAGGCTTTGGAGTCTTGCTTTTATACCCTTGCATTGATTTCTAGCCGTTTGGGTGGTTGAGATCATTAATCTAGCCGTTGGACTGCATTTTTAGCGCAATAAATGCTCTTCAACTGCCCACCGTATCGGTACTCGAATCACCATATCGGTACATGTCTCAAAAAGAAAGAGTCGTTGTGTACATTTAAGTGGGGCGTATCGATACGCGGGAAGGCGTATTGGTACGGTTATAGTGTAAAATAAGGGGCGTATCGGTACGTAATGATCGTATCGATACAGATTTTGCTCACTGGAATCCTGAGTGAAACTTAAGCAAAAAGTGTATTGGTACGCTATACTGGCGTATCGATACAGTCCAACGACAGTTTGAAAATTGCTGATTCCCCATAACTGACAAACAACAGCTATTTTCATCAAATGCAAAGATTTGCTTAATCAAACCAAACTGTACGATACGGGGTTACCATATCGGTACGATATGCCTTTAAGATAAATTTAGATTAAAAATCGTATCGATACGGTGTTTACTGTATCGGTACAGTTTAAGTGATTGAAATTCTAGTAACGTAAAATTGTATCGATACGACTAGAACATATCCATACGCCTTAGCGTAAGTGTTAAAATTGGCTTGAAAACTCTTAGAAAAATTGTTTGGTTTGAACGTTTTGACTTAAAAATCAGTTTTAGTTCAAATTGTTTGTCAATTTGTGAGACTTTAGAATACTTAAAAATTTATTTCCTTTTATAAATAGGTCCTCAGACAATTTGTTATATCAAAATCAAATTAGGTTTTACAACAGTTTAGGGAATGTCTAGGTAATTTATCTTTTTTTATTATCTCAGATCAGCATCCCGTTAACATTTAACGGCAACAAACGGCTGAGTGATCAAAAGTTTATGCTCCGAAAACGTAAGTGACCTTACTGATCGTTTTTCAGAATCGGTGACCAACTCTGTACTGGGGAAACATAAGTGACCATCCCAGTAGTTAACTTTTTATATATATTTATTACAGGTGACAGCTTCTGATGGAACGTGGTAGATTTTTAACCCCAAAATAATGTGAGGGACTAACATGATAGATAGAATGAAAGTCTGAGGGATAAATTAAAAAAAGAGAAATAGTAAAGGTCTTACTTTATAGTTTCACTATAGTAGGGGGGGGGGGGCAAAATATGTAGTAAGCCCCTCTTAAATTTCCAAGCTATACCTAAACTCAAACAGTCGAAATTCAATAAAAAAAACCATAAAAACTCAGCAATTAAATGATAAATACTACTAATTGATTTGAAAGATCAAATTAGTTTCTTGTTCTGCAATTTTTTTTCATGGTACTTTAGCAGTAATCTCTACTGTCCCCGTATATACGCTCACGCCGTTGCTCCAACCGTAGCCGCCATGGCTCTTCCTCTTGGCAAGCTAACTATCCTCGTTGGTGCAGGTCCGTACAATCATCGCTCTTCTCCAATTTTCCATTTTTTTTTTACTTGCGAATAAGTTATTGCTGGGATTTTTTTGAGAGCCCGTGTAAGCGATTTTTTGTTTGGTTTAGTGAAACTGAATTTAGGGTTTTGGAAAAATCTGGGATATTTTGGTAAAATTTCAAGATTAATTGAATCCGTGTAAGCGCAGGTACCTCGCAAAGCTATAGTTTAGTGTCATACTAGATTGGTGTATTGGGGAGCTGGATCATAGCTGTGAATTGGAGGAATCCTGTTTTTGTTAGCTGAAGATTATCCATTTGATGGAAATTGTTTGAAAAATAAAGGGTTGTTGTAAATTAAAAGCTGGTGGGATTGAGTGATATTTAAATGGAATCACCAGCATGTATAATATCAACGTAGAATGTCCATAAAACAACCAATTACTAATCTGGTTGTGATATTGGACAGTAAGCTCATGGGGGCTTTATTTCACCATTGAGAAAAAGAAAGAAGGCTTCTGTTGCTAAGTTTAACTTAGAGCTTGCTTCTTTTCGTGTTTTAAATGGATGAATTGATTAGACAAATCATTGCATTGATGATTATGTCCAAACGTAGTATGTTCATATTTGAACATGTTATTATTTTAATATGTTTTCTCCTTTACAGGGGTAATGTAGCTCCCAATTTGGTTATGCTTCTTGCTCATATGATATTTGGAACTAAAAATTAGAAATTCTACGGTTTCAATATTTCACATACATTAATCCTTTTTAAAAACGTTAGGGTGGATGGGCGCGCTAAGATGACTGTCAAACAACCAGAATATAATGGCCAAGGAAAAATCTGAAAACTAAAAGTTTCACTTTTTGTATTCATTTGCTATTTTGCTTGTGAATATTGAATGATTGTTGAACCATGTGAATTGCATGAAAGTAGGATACTCCAGATTTGGGGTTGAAGATGTTATTACTTTAATGTGTATTACCTTTTAGAGGGGGTAATGTAGCTAACAATTTCGATATGCCTCTACTTAAATTAGCTATTGTTTGTCTTTTAGGAATTGTTGGCTCGATTCTTGCAAAAGAAGGAGGCATGTCAAGTGTTTCTGATTTCGTCTCTGGTGCTTTCAAGGTATTTTTCCACTTTCCTGAGCCGTGACTTAAAACTAAATACATTTGTTTATGTTCCTTAAAATATGTGAATTTGAGATGATGGTGCATTTACTTTCTTCCTGGATTTGTAATTATTTGTCTCCTTCTGCAGATTGCTTACCGGCAACTTAAGAATGATAATTCTACTTCGTCCGTAAAAAAGCCACACAATGACTATTTGGTGGCTCAGGTTTGTATTTGATCTTCCATGTCCATTATGAATTTTTCTTCTCTTCTTGTTTTTCTTTATGGATAGGCCCTTGACTAAATAATTTATGGTTGAAAAGATATTTGTGATCTCAAAGTATTGATTATTGCAAATAATAGTACTATTACTTAGAGATGACAGTAGGTTGCAAGTGCTTGAAAATTAATTTATCATGACATTTTAATATACAGATTGTAGGTGGCTGCATGCATATTTTACTAGAGTATAAATTTTTATATTCATTTAAATCATGAAAAATAAAATGTTAGCATGAGATCTGGAGTCTTGGCAGATTAAGTTTGTGTGCATTATTGATTATCCTATATATTTTTTATATTCATTTAAATCATGAAAAATAAAATGTTAGCATGATGGATCCCTAGTATCTTGATACTTGCTTTACTATTTAAATTTTGTATAATTATAGCTTGTTTTACTTGTTTTCATTTACAGGTTAACAGCCTAAGGCAGGAACTGCAGATCTTGGCATCAAACAGACCAATTACAATTGTTACTGGACGTGGAACAGGTTATGATTGTTTCCATTCTTTGACAGATGAAAGGAAAAATATTGTTGTGTATCTTGTACTAAATGACCCACATTCTAACTAGGAATTTTAACAAAATTATTCCAAATTTTATTGTCTTGTCATCCTTGTTTGCAATATGCACAACTATTATGGATCCATAATTCCGTACAAATGATCAAATAATGAGTATCTCTTCTCTTAATTAGCTGCAGCCTCTTTTAGATTTATAACTGTTTTATTACTATTCTTATTTTTTTTCTGGAGACATAATAACTTTCAATATAGATCAATTATATTCAACACTATCCAGTCCCTAACCATTATTTTGGGGAATGTTTTTGTTGCATGCAGGTGCCAGTAAATACAGCATAATCATTGTTGTTGTTGTAGTTGGATATGGCTATGTTTGGTGGAAGGTAATGAACTTTTATTCCCTTTTGTGTGTATTTATGTGTAGCTTATTAGGGAGCAAACTAAAAAGATGGTTGAATTCTGTGATAATTGAGCCTCATGAAATTTTTTGGCACATTTTCATTTTCTTAATGGCCATGGTAGATGGCTTTGCCAAGTTCAAGAAACCCGTTCTTAATGGTCGCGGTAGATGTCACATTTTCTCATTGAAATTTGAGCAGTTGGCGAAATTTTATTCGGAGTGCTGGATGACAGACTCAACAATTGAAGCTAACTGATGGATTGATGGTTATATGTTAGCACTGAAGTTTTTCACCATAGGAGTTTAAAATGTGTTCCTAGTGAAGTATTGGAAGTGCTACATAGATAAACATTCAAATAAACGGTTTGTGTAAAAAATGTGTCGTTACACTTGGCTGTAAGTTATATTCCTTGACTGGTTTCAGGGTTGGAGGCTTCCTGATATGATGTTTGCAACGAGGCGTAGTTTATCTGATGCACGTGATGCCATAGCCAAGCAGCTTGAGAGTGTTTACTCGTCAATCTCGGCAAGTGTTTCTTTTACTGGCATAATGTTTCTATTTTAAATTTGTTCATACACTATTTACATCCATGAATGTCAGTATATGAAGGTTTCCGAAGAGAAACAGAATTCTTCTGTTTTCGATTACTTAAGAAAAAAGGTTACAGCTTTACATACTTTTATAGACTAGGACTTTTAGTTAAAGTAGAAGTCCTACTACAAATTAACTTCTAACTCTAGCTATACGTACATGACTTAAATAACTACTCTACCAATACAGTTTAGATACAACACAAACTCTAAGTCGTCTAAACTAACAGTTTCAAGTTCCAAGTTACATGATTTTGGCTTCCATATTTATGTCACTGTTTTTCTTTGAAATTGACTGAATTCTCCTCCGGCCCTCTTCCTTTTTTTTCTAATTTTTTCTTGTTCCCTTCTAGGTTACCAGACGGCACCTATCCTCAAGAATTGAGAGTGTGGATAGTCGTTTGGATGAAATTGCTGATATTACTTCTACAACACAAGAGGAGGTGAGATATAAGACTAGTAGTAGCTTAAGTTTCATGTATAGGAGGTCTCATACTCTCATTGTTATTCACTGAAAATTGATTGAGTTGTATAGGTTTCTCTGATACAAGATAAATCAAAGATGCTCAACACAAATGTTCAATCCGTTCGTCATGTAGTTCAAACCCTGGTAAGCATATTTGACAATTTTAAGAATTGATTTTGCTGTATGTTATACTTTCTGGATGTGAAACTAAGATGACCTCTCATTTTGTGTGTCTGGGGTGGGGTGGGGGGCGATTTGCAGGAAAGTAAGATTAAAAGAATAGAGGGGAAGCAGGTAATTCTTACATTAAACAAAAATTTACAGTGCAATATAAATGAAAGTCATAACTATTTTCATTGCTTTTGTTAATGTGTATGTTTTTCTATCATCTTCGTAGGATATGACAAACGAAGGAGTAAGCTGGTTGTGTGATTATGCCCAGACTATGGAACAGAATAAACCCACTGATCGTATTCAGGTTTGTTTATGTCATGCATCTGATCTGAAATGAATTATGTGCTTTGCTCTTTATCTCTCTTTCTTTCAGTGGTATCTATTTGAGAAGATTTCGTCATGCTAATTGATATAGTGGTATACATTTTAGACGTTAGCTTTCATGTTGGTTCCTATGCTCACTTTCTTCATCCTGAGTGTTATTTAACTCTTGCAGGCTTCACCGGCTAGCTCCTCCAGGCCAGCTCTTGAAGCCCCAATGAAAACACCGTCAAGGGTCAGATTCTTATTCTCTTTAATTCATGGTCTGATGAATGATTAGTTGCTCTAAAATTAAATAATGGAACTCGGATGTTTGTTCCAAATTTGTTTGACAAATCATGGGTCAGTCAATCTCAGGCATGCTAATGGTAATTCAGATGTTGAAAACTGTGTTGTTTTTAACACGTCTTTTCTTTAAGCAGAGTGGATCTTTGCCTCCCATTGTACCAGTAGAATTGCCATCACCATCTCCATCTTCTGATTCCAATGGTACTCCCAAGGTTAGTCGACTTTACAGAGTCCTGAATTATGAAAATTGAAAGAACAGAAAATTCCTCAAGAAGGGTGACAATGGTATAAGTAAGAAACCTTGGGATAGCGGATTTTCGGTTATTTTATTTTACGCAACCATAAGACTCATACGTCATCAAATTTTTACATTAGATTGTTAATGCTTTTTGTCATGTTTGTCTCTGCATGCACGGAGAAATTTGGTTCCACTTATCTTAAGACATCATTTTTTAGTTAAGTTGGTCTTTGGAATCTATGTTGCTCCGACTTTTCATTTTTCTTGAAATGTCAATGTTTGACAGTTGTGATTGAAAATTTTAGGGGGAAAATGATTTTACCTATATCAGACACCCACTTAAGTAAATCCTTCTCTGTGATTTAATTTCTGGCAGGTTAAGAGATCTCCAAGAAATGAAATCTCTGGCTTTGGCCTGAAGGTTTTTACCCTATTCGTTTCTTCACTCTTTTTGTCGTCTTGATGTATCCTTTATGGTTTCGATGGTTACATTACGAATCTGGTTTTCAGGAAGTAGGTGAATCAAACAGCCTCGATGTCAGCAACGGGAACCGAACCCCGGAAGACAATACTAGCTGCTCCTCAAGTTCTGGTTTCTTTGGGACAATGTTTTCCGGTCGGACTGGCTCTTTCCCTTTCCTTGCAAGAACTCGCAGCGCAACAAATGCGGTGCCACAACAGGTTGGAGGATCAAGTGGACAACAATAGTAAACATCTTATTTTCTGCTAGATTATAATTTTATGTTAGTAGTGATGGCCTTTCCAGGCCTCAGGGTTTTCTTAAAGACTCTTTAGTGCCCTCCCTTTTGACCTGAAAATTTTAAAACCTGAAATGATCCGGTCCGAATTCACTCGGTCCTTCCAATTGTTAGGACTATTAAAAGTTAAATTGGAGTGGGTGCTGAATTTTGCAGAGATGTTAAGATAGGTTTAAGTAAATGCCAAGTCTTAGAATTCTTTTTATTCTATTTAGATCATAGATTAAAGTTTTAATGGATCGAACTCTTCCGGTTTGGTAAATGTCTTAATGTATTATCAATTAGTCGCTAAACATGAAATAAAAATTTATGATCTTCATTGTAAATTGGTCCTTAAACTGGAATGCTCAAAAGTTTGGGGATCAATTTGGAATGAAGGTTAAAGTTTAAGGATGAAATTGAATTGTTTTAAAGTTTATGAACTAATTTAAAATGAGTGTTATAATTTGGGGACGTGTGGTGCAATTAACTCTATATAGATTAATTTTAATGAACTTTTGAAAGATTTTTATATTATATTTTATAATTTCATATCAGAGAAACAATTTTTTTTTTTTAAAAAAAATTGAAAGGGTCTAGGCCATGGAACTAAGGATCTACAAGTTTACAATAAGGAGGAACAAAGACGTTCCGGTTAAATAGGCGTTGAACATTACAAGGAGCTAATTCGTAAAGATTTGTCCGAAAGTGCTGAGAGTTCATCAATTTAGTCCTTTTTAGACACGTTGCTTTTATGGGAAAAGGACTACTGCTATCATCTAGATCTTTAATTAACTTCACAACTTGGGAGCTATCAGTTTAAACATGTAGAAAACATGCTTAATTTTCTTTTAAAAATTAAAATTAAAATTTTAACCTTTAAACTCTAAATCTTAAATTCTAATCTTAATAAATCTCTAAACTCTAAAAGCTTAAACTCTAAGTTAACTATTTAAATCTTAAATTAAAGTTACGTATGAAAAATTTGTCGTGCATAAAATATTTTCTTAAAAAAGTTATTATTTTATGCACTAACCATAATTAAACTTAGTTTGAAATTATACTACTCAAACTCAGCATGATTAAGTTTGCTTACATTATTTATATTCTCAAACACGAATTGTTTCTATATACAAACTTTTTGACAAGTAGCAATTTAATATAAAAATTTATAATGTCAAAAAATCTTCTCACATTTGATTGAATTGTCATTTTGGCTCACATTCCTTTTTAAAGCAATTTAAACATCAATGTTTCATTTTGGGTCAAAATATAGCCCTTCTATAAATGAAAACTGTTAATCAACTGACGACAAACAACTTGAAATGACTTGACAGAATAACATGTCAGAAGAAAAAATATTTTATATTTTATACATTTTTTAAAATATTTTTTGACAATTGTGTCATTCTGTAAAGTCAGCATATTTTTCCATATGACACTTCTACCGCGGCTTACATCGCCATGTAGGTTTGTCATTTCAAGTTATTTGTCATTGTTGACTAACAATTTTCATCTACATAAGGGTCATTTTAACTTAAAAAATAAGACTCACACGTCATCAAATTGCTTAAAAATAATAATTCAATCAAATAAGACTAAATTACTTAAAAAATAAGAGTCAAAATAATAAATCAATCAAATATTAAGGGCATTTTTTTAGCATCATACCATATTAAAACATTAAAAATACATTTATAAAAGAAAAGTTCGATTAAGCTCATGACCGAGTTAACTTGAATAATAAGATTTAAATTTGACTTTTTGATGGCTTAAATTCATCTTGAAAAATAATTGAATGATGGATTTTTTTAGAGTTAAAAGTCCGATACTTTACAAACATAAGTGTCTCATCTATACCCTAGATCATATATATATATATATATATTATAGTTTAAGAATAAATTAGATATTAACTATTTTTTAAATATATCACATGCTTATATTTTACTACTCGTAACCGATGCATAGTAAAAATGTAATAAATTGATAATGTTAGTGATCAAAATATGATTATTTTAAACATGAAGATAAAAAACGAGAACTTACTCAAAGTTGGACCACTATTTATATAGTTTACCCTAGTTTGGTATGCAACGACAATGGTTATTTAGGCTCCGTTGGATTTGTAGGCCAAAATAGAAGTAAATATTTAGAATATAGGGGATGTTGGAAAATATTTGAGGATATAGGCCATTTTCTACAGTACACGGGGACCTCGCCACCTGCACATGGCGAGGTTTGAGAAAAAAATTATTAAAAAATTGGACCTCGCCACCTGCACATGGCGAGGTTCGAGAAAAAAATATTAAAAAATTAGACCTCGCCACCTGCACATGGCGAGGTCCCCTGTGCATTGTAGAAAATGGCTTATATCTCCAAATATTCTTCAATATTTCCTATATTTCAAATATTTATTTTTATTTGGATTATTCTCCAAAATTTTCCGGTTGTTTACGTTGCTAAATGCTAACCAAGTAATCGAACTCTTAGTTTTCCCAGCGATTCCTCAAACCAAAACACAAACAATCGAAACCCCAATAATCAATGTAAAATACTAATTGATTTTTAATTTTTAAAAAAAAAAATCAATTTCGTTTTTTCCTGCAATTTTCTTGTTTCATGATACTTTAGCAGTCGTCTCTACGGTCCCCGTATATACGCTCACCACGTACAAACATACATTCCAAGCCGTAGACGGTCATGGCTCTTCCTCTTGGCAAGTTAACTATCCTCGTTGGTGCAGGTCTGCCCAATCATCGCTCTTCTCCGATTTTATCACTTTTTTAATTACGATTGTTCCGTGCAGTCAGTTTTTTGTTTGGTTTGATGAAACTAAATTTAGGATTTTAGATAAACCCTGGATTCGGAGTATTGTTTAGTTGTTGGGACTAATGCTGTTTAGTGCTTAGATTGATTGTGGAATCTGTAGATTTAGTGCTTTATTAGATAGTGTATTGGGGAACTGGATCATAGCTGTGGTACTGGGATGTGAATTGGATTGCAAAGATGGAATCTTGTTTTTGTCAGCTGAAAGATGATCCGCTTTCTGGAGGAAGGATCCCGGAAAATTAGAAGGCTAGTGGGCTTGAATGACATTCGATGGAATCGGAGACGTCCGTAAAACAATGATTTAGTAATCGGATTGTGAAGCACTTTTTCTACCAATGGAGAATGATCCTCATCCTCCTATTTACTTTTTATGATATAGGACGGTAAGCTCATGGGGACTTAACTTCACCATTGAGAAAAAGAGAGAAGGCTTCTATTGCAAAGTTTAACTTAGATAGAGCTTGCTTCTTTTCGTGTTCTTAATGGATGAACTGATTAGATGAACCAGTACATTGATGATTCTGTTCAAAATGGCATGTTCATATTTGAACATGTTATTGTTTTCATGTGTATCCCCCTTTAGAGGAGTAATGCAGCTGCTAATTTAGCCACGCCTCTTGTTTGTATGATTTTTGGCAATTAAAACTAGAAACTCTACAGTTTCAAGATTTTGCATACATAACCTTTTGTATGAACATTGGGGCTGACGGACACTAAGCTGGAGGTTGAACTACCAAAGTAAAATGGGCTAAAAAATCCAAGAACTAAAAGTTTCACTTTCCGTATTGATTGCTTGTTGAACCATGTGAATTGGGCAAAAGCAGGATACTCAAAATTCGGGGCTGAAGATGTTATTACTTTAATGTGCATACCCTTTTAGAGTAATGTAGCTAACAACTCTGATATGCCTATGCTTAAATTAGCTATTGTTCGTCTTTTAGGAATTGTTGGCTCGATTCTTGCAAAAGAAGGAGGCACGTCAAGTGTTTCTGATTTCGTCTCTGGTGCTTTCAAGGTATTTTTCTACTTTTCTGAGTCGTGACTTAAAACAAAAGACATTTGTTTGTGTTTCTTAAAATATATGACTTTTAGATGATTGTGCATTTCTTTTTTCCTGAATTTGTAATTTTTTGTCCCCTGCTGCAGATTGCTTATCGGCAACTTAAGCATGATGGTTCTACTTCGTCTGTAAAAAAGCCACGCAATGACTATTTGGTGGATCAGGTTTGTATTTGTCTTCTATGTCCATTATGAGTGCTGAATAATATTCTGATTATCTACTAAATTGACAATTGTTTGTGTTTCTGATATTTGGAAGTATTTCTGCTTGTTTGGTTCGTATAGTTGAAAACTGAAATGGCAATTAGAAGAGGATAAAAAATGCTTTTTATGTAGTACTCTTTTCTTGTTTTTCTTTATGGATGGTTGTAAATATTAGCTCTTTTTAGTGATGAAAGTGAGTTGCAAATGCCTTGAAAATTAATTTATTATGACATTTAATATGCTATTAATGGTGGGTGGCTGCATGGCAATTCTACTAGAGTATAATTTTTATATTCATTGGAATCGTGAAAAAGCGAAGTGTTAGCATGAGGTGTGGAGAATTGGCAGACTAAGTTCGTGTACATTATTGATTATTCAATCTATTTTCATGCTTTTGTTACTTTCTCGAGCAATACATTATCAATAATAATAAGCATTCATGACGCTTTTGTTATTATTTCTGTGTGCTTATCATATCAGCCACGATGACTCCCTATTATCCTGGTACTTGCTTAAGTTTCAAATTTGTATGATTATATCTTGTTTTAATTTTTTTTCATTTACAGGTTAATAGCCTGAGACAGGAACTGCAAATCTTGGCTTCAAACAGGCCAATCACAATTGTTACTGGACGTGGAACAGGTTATGATCGTTTTCATTCTTTATGTTGCACTAAATGACACATGTTCTAACTAGAATTCTTAACAAAAGTATTCCAAATTTTATTCTCTTGTCATCTTTTTCATATATGATAATTTTTTATATGGATCAATTACATTCAACACTATCCAGTTCCTAACCATTATTTTGTGGAATGTTTTTGTCACATGCAGGTACCAGTAAATACAGCATAATCATTGTGGTTGTTGTAGTTGGATATGGCTATGTTTGGTGGAAGGTACATTCAACTTATATTCCCTTTTAAGTGCATTTATGTGTGTAGGTTATTAGGGAGCAAACTGATAAGATGGTTGGATTTTTTGATAATTTAGCCACAAAAATTTCTGGCACATTTGCAGTTTCTTAATAGCCAACGTATATGGCTTTTCCAAGTTCAAGAAACATGTTCTTTGCTTCCAGTTGGTTTGTTATATTTCTTTTGATATACTTATAAAGATCATTGTTTTTCTTATTTATCTCTACTTTTTCTTCAATGAGAATTCTGTTTAAATTTAACGAGGCCCCGATTATTATCAAAAAAAAAAGATCGATGAGGAATTGTTTTGCCACTTGGATATGGTATGGATCTTGCATCAAATTAAGTCTTTGAAATTTGAGCAGTTGGTGGGAATTTTATTAGGAGTGATAGATGATGAGACTCAGCTGTTGAAGCTCTGATGGATTGATGGTTATATGCTAGCACTGAAAATTTTCACCATAAGAGTTAAAAATGTGTTTCAGAGAACTATTGGAAATACTGCATGTATAAACATTCAAATAAACGGTTTGCATAAAAAATGCATCTTTGCACTTGGCTATAAATTATATTCCTTGGCTGGTTTCAGGGTTGGAGACTTCCTGATATGATGTTTGCAACGAGGCGTAGTTTATCCGATGCACGTGATGCCATAGCCAAGCAGCTTGAGAGTGTTTACTCATCAATCTCGGCAAGTCTTTCTTTTACTGGCCTAACTTTTCTCATTTAAATTTGCTCATACACTACCTACATCCATGAATGGCCACAGTATATGAAGGTTGAAGTGCCAAGTTACATGATTTTGGCTTCCATATTTATGCCAGCGTTTTTCCTAGAAATTGACTGAATTCTCTTTTGGCCGTCTTCCTTTTTTTATTCATCTCTTTCCCTTCTAGGTTACTAGACGGCATCTATCTTCAAGAATTGAGAGTGTGGATAATCGTCTGGATGAAATTGCTGATATTACTGCTACTACACAAGAGGAGGTGAGATATAAACTGTAGTAGTAGCTTAAGCTTCATGTATAGGAGGTCTCATTGTTTATTCACTGAAATTTGATTGAGTTGTATAGGTTTCTCTGATACAAGATAAATCAAAGATGCTCAACACAAATGTCCAATCCGTTCGTCATGTAGTTCAAACCCTGGTAAGCATATTTGATAATTTTAAGAATTGATTTTGCTGTATGTTATACTTTCTACATGTGAGACTAAGATGACCTTCTCTCTCTTCTTTTGTGTGTGCGTGTGTGTTTTGGGGGAGAGGGTCGCTTTGCAGGAAAGCAAGATTAAAAGAATAGAAGGGAAGCAGGTAATTCTTGCATTAAACGAAAATATACAGTGCAATATAAACATGAGTTGTGTCTATTGCCTTGGCTTTTGTTAATTTGTATGGTTTTCTATCATCTTCATAGGATATGACAAACGAAGGAGTGAACTGGTTGTGTAATTATGCCCAGACCATGGAACAAAATAGACCCACTGATCGTATTCAGGTTAGTTTATGCTATATATCTGATCTGCAATATGTTTTCCATTATATCTCTCTTCTCTTTCATTGGTATGTCTTCATCAAAGCTTTCGTTATGCTAACGAGTTGATTGTGGTGTACTTAAACACGAAGCTAAACTGTAAGAAGAGATACTTATTCTTATTTTGGATCACTGTTGATCACAGTCATTGTTATACTGTTTGCTATCTACTTGGTTCCTATGCTCATGCTTAGTGTTATTTCACTCTTGCAGGCTTCACCAGCTAGCTCCTCCAGGTCAGCTCTTGAAGCACCAATGAAAACACCATCAAGGGTACGAGTCTTTTTCTCTTTAACGCATGGTCTGATGAACGATTACTTGCTTAAAAATTAAATAATGGAATTCGGTAGTTTGTTTCAAAATTGGTCAACCAATTAATGGTCATTCAATCTCAGGCTTGTTTATGAGAAATCAGATGGGTACTGCCTGTTGTATTTTAATTTCTTTTATTTGTGTGTAAGCAGAGAGGATCTTTACCTCCCGTTGTACCGGTAGAGTCACCATTGCCATCATGTGCTCCAAATTCTTCTGATTCCAATGGACCTCCCAAGGTTAGTTGACCTTACAGAGTCCTTAATTATTAGAATTAAAAGAACTGAAAATTTACTCGAGTAGTTCTGGAAAATGAAGGGCAAGGGTGATAATGGTGTAAGAAAGAAAGCTAGTGAGATAGCAGATTTTCAGTTTTATGTCTTTTATTTAATCTTTGCATTGCATGCCTAGAGTAATTTGGTTTCAAGGGAATATATATATACACATTACACCCGACAGTCACACAGATCGAGTAACATAGTTGAGAAT
Organism: Hibiscus trionum; assembly: GCA_030270665.1. Taxonomy (NCBI): domain Eukaryota; kingdom Viridiplantae; phylum Streptophyta; class Magnoliopsida; order Malvales; family Malvaceae; genus Hibiscus; species Hibiscus trionum. The sequence continues at coordinate 2,222,852 of BSYR01000050.1, forward strand.
CATGGATCAGTCCAAACGAAATGCTTGCTCTAAAACAATTTTTTCCCCACGAGTAAATCCTTCTCTCTGATTTGACTTCCGACGGGTTCAGAGATCTCCAAGAAATGTAATCTCTGCCCCAGGCCCTAAGGTTTTAACCCTTTTTGTTTGCTTGTTCTCTTAAAATAATCGGTCTCGAATGCATCCTATATGGTTTCATTGGATACGTTACTCATCTGGTTTTCAGGAAATAAGGGAATCAAGCAGCCAAGATGTCGGCAATGGGAACCGAACTCCCGAAGACAACGCCAACGGCTCTTCAAGCTCCGGTTTCTTTGGGACAATGTTCTCCGGTCGGAATGGTTCTTTTTCTTTTCTCACAAGAACTCGTAGCGCAACAAATGTGGTGCCACAATAAGAGGAGCAAGTGGACAACAAGCGTAAAGATGTTAATTTCCTGCTTGATTATAGTTTTATGTTCATAGAGGCCTTTTTTCCAGGTCCCAGGGTTTCTAAGAGACTCATTAGTGCCATTTCAATTCGATCCGAATATTTTAAAACTCGAAATGATTCCACCTGTTCAATTGACAGGTTAGTAGAGCCGAATTTTAAAGTTGAATTGGAATGGGTGTTGAATTTTGCAGAGATGTCCCAGGCGTTATGGTTTGAATATTCCCCTTTGGGAATTTATTGGGGAAAATAACCCCCAAAGATTGATATTGGGAAAAATACCCCCTTTCATGCCATGTAGGACGAATTCGCGTCCTGGGGAAAGCGAATTCAAGATTCGCGTCCTGCAGGACGCGAATTCCTGGGACGTTTCAGTGGAAAGGGAATTCGCGTTTTCCAAAACGCGAATTCAACGATTTATTGCTGCCCCCGCACGAGAAATTCAACATGAAAATGAATTGAAACCAATATAAGATGTTTAAGTAGCAATATTTGTGATCGAATAACGGATTATCGGGGTACCCGATTAAAATTTTTGAACTATAACAGTGTCGTATTGAAACATATCTTTAAGATGGTGTGAAGATACGAGCGTATATAATATCCTAAGATGTGTGAAAATGGCCTGGAAATGAGCAAGTAACAATGTTTTAAAAGAAAACATTATCGTATAGGCATATTTAAATGCATTTTAGGGTGTGTTTCGAACTTTTTTTTGGTTTTTCCTAAGTTTGGAGACAAAGATGTGCACCTTAATTTTGCAGTGGTGCTAAAGTTCCGAGGAAGACGGTGTCCGAAAATTTGAGAAAATTGTGTTAAAAATGCTATCAAAGTAACATTTTTGAAGCAAAAAATGTGTCCATAGGCATGTTTTTTTTTTAAATTTAAAGGGCCTCGTTAAAAAACCCCTCTAAACCTATGTAGGGGGAAAAGAGTGCCCATAAGATTTATTAAATTACCAGATAATAGAAGTTCACAAATCAGAAAAGACTACACAATGGTTGATCTAGTTAATTCGGGGGCCGGTCCTAAGAGGGCATTTCCTAATATCATGTCCAGTGTTCCCACATTTACTGCACCTCCTAGGTTGTCCGGTCTTTTCTCTCGGAACCATATCTTCGGCACAATGAATCCTCGTTGATTTTGGCCGGCCTTTTTTCTTTCGTCGCATGGAGGGATCTGGGCATATCTTTGGTTCGTTGCTGATTATACGACGGTCACGTGCATTTCCGATCGGAGGGAACTCGTTTCGGTAAACCTTGAAAACGGTTTCGAGCCTGTATACCGGATCAATGAGTGTCGTTGCATCAAAATGAACCGATGCACATGCTGCGAAAGCATGCGAACACGGGAACTTGAACGTCTGGAACTCCCCGCAATCGCACGTTCGCTTTTGCAAATCAACCACGTAGGTGTATTGCATTATTCCTTGTAGCGGTTCAGAAAATTGCGTGACCTCAAAGATGTGTTCCCGACGAGAGAAGCACAACGCACCCATCGAGTTAGCATGCGCAATGGACGCTTGGTTTTTGTCGGCGAGATCTGGATTAAATATGCGACCAGCTGTCATCCAGTTCATTGCTTGTTTGTCGAGGGTTGCGAAAAGGGTTGCCAATCGGTAATATGTTGCTTTGACAACGGACGTGAAAGGTAAATGGTGCGTTCCCTTAAGAGACGAATTGATCGCCTCAGCCAAGTTTGTTGTCATATGGCCGCATCGACGACCCCCGTCATAACATCGCAACCATTTCTCCTTCGGTATCTCCATAAGATAGTTATACCCGAATGGATTCCTCAATTGCAACTCCTCCAGCAGCTCTTCCACTTGATTAACACGGTGTGCGTTGCCTGTTGAATAAGACATGTAAAATAGTTAATTGGTAATAATATGAAATTGGTGGACGTAGAATAACAAAATGGAATGGTTGCATACCCATACGGAGAACCATTATACGTTCATCCTCGTTCTTGAACCTCTGATAGTAGTTTGATGCTATATGCCGCAAACAATACCGGTGATGTATGTATGGGGGTTTCCATGAATCTCCCAAACGTTGAATAGCTCCCCAAATCCCTGCGCCTCTATCTGAAATAATAGCTAGGCCATCTTCACGTTTACGCAAAACCCGGCGCATGACATACTTGCGTAGGTTGTAAAGGAAAAACTCCCAAGAAGGGATATTTTCCTTTTCAACAATCGCAAAAGCAACTGGGATACATTTTCTGTTGCCATCCTGGGCAACTGCAATTAGCAATATCTGCGTGTATCTGCCATATAAAAATGTACCGTCGATCTGGAGCATAGGTTTGCAGTGACGGAAAGCTTTTATGCATTGGGGGAACGTCCAGAAAAGGCGATGAAATTCGACCTCCCCTGGTACAACACGATCGTTGTAGTACTTCGGAACAGTCTCCAATTCCACAATTGTCCCTGGATTGTATTCCTGCATAACTTGAAGCCATGATCGCAGATCGTTGTATGATAGCTCCCATTGCCCGTACAGTGTTTCGATGGCTCGAGATCTTGGGATGTACTTGTAAATGGATTTGATGGCAGCTATACACACTGGCATAGATACACGTGGGTTTGCTTTCACGAGTGGAAGGATTGCATCAGAAAGCACGTGTACATCCAAGTTAGGATGGTCTTGGCTGAGGCTCCCAACGGAGCATGTATGAGGCCCTGTATATCTCGTTATTTTCCACAGGTTATGCAGCCTTTTCAATTGCGACACACGAACCCTCCATGTACATCCGGCGGACTTGTGAGGACACTCAGCAATATATTTCCTGGCCTCGGTCTTCCAAACGGTGGACGTAACTGAGCGCTGAATGTTGTAATGCTTGATGGCAGCCTCCGCGAGCTTTTTTGTCCTGAAGACCATTCCTTCATGTAGCTCAGTCGAACCCACATTCCATTGGTTGAACTGGTCTAATTGTGGATGTTCTGGGAATTCAGTATCGAAGAAGCCATCCATATCCACTGTTGTGAAGTGCGAAGGTGGGTCGTAATATGTTGCGCAACTGGTTGGTCCATGCAGTTGCGTCGAACGAACATCATCATCCTCATCATCCTCAGAAGAGTTTTCTGCGCTCTCCTCTGATTCCACCAGCTCGTCAATGTCAGATGGTTCAGAAGGAAATAGACCCATCTCGTCACCATCAGGCCCAACCTCTGTACGCGGCTCTTCATCAGAAAGCGCATCATCAAACTGGAAAAGTTCTGCGTCATCATAAACCTGTGCGTGAACAGGTTCTGAAGTCATAACCGGATCGACAGCAGCGGCGGTTGAATGTCTCCCCGCTGAGAACATATCATCCACATTTCGGTGACTTGGGATGTATGTTGAGTGGCGCCCGGTAGAGAAATCATCGAACGGGTTAAACTGTTCATTGTACGTTGAAGACGCCGTGTATGGAATGTGTGTTGAGTGGCGCCCCGTAGAGAAATCATCATAGTTTGGAACGTATGGACTGTATGACGACTCTTGGGTTGGTGGCAAGTTAAGGTCAAATTCGAACCTTGGAACGGAAGAACGTCGTTGCCGCGAAGACGAAGACGATGAAAGCTTCATCGGTTCTTGTTTGAAGAAGGTTGAAGTTACGTCGTAAACTCGATGTCGGACTAATAGCATTTGGATTGAACTCGAGATTTCCTCGTAACCAATTTGGTACCACATTTTGAGCTGCAACGTGAACTTCAGCAAATGTTACAAATAGCTCCATGGCCCATCCCATTGAGTACTGGCTATGTGTATCTATCATCATTTCTACAGAACTGTCATCTTCCACATCGAATATTGTGTAATACAGTGGCTCTATCGACGTTGGACATCGATACTTCAAAGACTGCAACTCCCTTCCGGAGCGATTGGGAACCTTCCTGGATATTAAGGTCCTAAGCGACTGGAACGTTGATCGTCTCGGAATGTTGATCGTAACAGTATTTTCAGATTGAAATATGATCCCAATGTATGAATCGGGGACCATCTGACCATCGTAGTATACTATAGCTTGAATTCTCGGTGCCATTTCTGAAAATCAAAGAGCTTTTGTGATTCTTAACTTTTGTTTGGGTGCATCTAGAAATTCTGCACCCCTCAATTATAAATAGAAATCTATCTGGTAAAGCATTGATGAATTCTGTAGCAATAATTTTTGAGTTGTCAGCCCAAAGCCCGGTAAAGCCTGGTAAAGTAGAGCAATAATTTTAGAATTCGCGTTTTCCAAAACGCGAATACAATTATTCGTACTGAATTCGCGTTTTGTAAAACGCGAATTCTTTTGGAATCTATAGAATTCGCGTTCTACAAAACGCGAATTCAGTACGAATAATTGTATTCGCGTTTTGGAAAACGCGAATTCTAAAATTATTGCTCTACTTTACCGGGCTTTGGGCTGACAAATGCATAATGGTGAAACTGTGTTTCTAACACGCAAATAGGTCCCTGCATGCCTATAACCATCTGTATAAATAGGCTGTATTTCTGCCTTAACATCCCATCAAACTTATTACTTTTCTATCTTCTCCGGTTTTCCTGCATTTCTACATTTCTGAAAGATAAAATGGCTCGATATTCAGCTACTGTATTTTATCGTGGAACATACTTCTACACATCTTTTAGTGAAACGATCACAAGAAATGAATTATTTGAGTTGATCTCGAAACGAGTTAAAGAGTCGACCAGCGCAAAAATAGAGGCTTTGCAAGTGAAAGTACCAGTCAATGAGCCCGGCCCCGAGGAACATTATATGCTCACACTGTCAGATAAGAAAGCTATGCGAAAGATGTTTCGGGCATACAAACTTGCTGGGGGAACAAACATCGAGCTTAGCGTGAAATTTGATGACGGATCAAGTTCTTCAACAAATGTTGTAGCTGTCCAAGACGAGAATGCGTTAGCTGGCGAAGACGAGAATGACTTAGCTAGTCCAGACGAGAATGACGTGTTCTTAAAAATTTATCAGAGATGGCAGGAGAAAGAACAAATAATTGAGGAACTAAACTTAACGTCTGACATAAGTACCGACTACGATTAGTAATGTAATTTTGATTAAGTTATGTAAGTTATTTATCTTGCGTACTTGTAATTTGTGAACTAGGTGCTTTCGATGTAGTGCTTTTGATGTAAGTTTTTAAATATAAAAGTATCAATTAATAATTCCGAATATATAATACTTTAATTAAGAAAATATAAATTAAATAAACAACTAATTTCGAAAAACATAGAAAAAAATATAAATACTGCATATATCTATGTCCACCGGTACCACAATCTGGTGGACGTCGATTACGACCCGGATTGCGTCGTCCATGTTGGGTGGGGCCCTGTTGAGGATTATGATCGGGCTCGTTGACGTTGTCGTCTCCAGCAGTACCACTTGGTCCGACAGGCGGACCAGAAAAGAACAACGACTGTGGAGGTGTGTGCTGAACGAACTCGGGGCCCGAAATATCATAAGGCCGAGCAGAAAACGGGTAGGGGGCAGAAGCAGAGGGAACAGTGGAACTCGAAGATCCGCCAGTCATGCCAGGAAAAAACCCGTACGTAGTCGGCATCGAAGATCCACCCATCATTCCCACAATAGGAGTGAAAAAGCCTTCCGTCGGACTCGGGGGCCTCGGCTGAATCATCAACTGGGTGGGGCCCTGAGGGCGAATCGGATCGGTAGCTCTAGAGGATGAAGCACCTGCTCCCCTTCGACGTTGCGATCCACCTGCTCCGCTCGTACGATGAGTCCAGGGGCGGTTGCGCTGAACAGGCTCAAACACAGCTGCTTGTTCCTCCGGAGTGAGGAGATACGGTTTCCCACTACCAAAGAACCATGCAAAGTAATCACTGCTCACCATAGGCTCATCAAACATCCGGTACTCATTCAGTGCCTGCCGCTGAAGCCTATCCTGCCACTGTGCAATCCACTGCACATGTTTCACCGACCAGTCCACCTACCACAAAACATCAACAAAATTATTATTTATAAATTGTAAAGTAAGTATAAATCGATAACTATTAAATCAAATTTAATTATTATACCTCAAGTTTTCCTTGTCGGGTGATCCTATGTAAGTCGTCCAAATCAGGAGGATCTATCGAAATTGTTTGCAGACGACCGAACTGGCGTTGGACGCGATCAACCGGATGCCACTCAACTACAGCGTACCAGATGAGAGGTACCATGGTCGTCCAAGCGGAAACCGTCTCATGCTCAAAATTAGGCAGACATTCATTGATATCCGAATCAGAGTACGGGGTCCACAAAAACTGTAAATTAAATATAGAAATAATTAAAAACAAGTAAACTAAACTATATTCATATTAAACTTCAACTTAATATAAAATTAAAATATTTACCTCATTTGCAGATTTCGTGTCAATTTTTTGCCTAATAGAATGCATCATAGTCGGAATCCCAACATGAGTTAGAGCATGGAACCACCTACATAACATCAAAATATAATTTTAATATTTAAAAAATATATATTAGGAAAATAACTAATTTATAAATAAAATTTAGTTAAGATTATTTTCCTTACCGCAAACATAATGGATACGAATAGTCTGCTGGCGCGGACAAGTCAGGGCATAAAAATGGCATTCTAAACCACGCCCAAGACTGAAGTAGCAAAAGACATCCTCCGATGTCGTGTCGATCAGCACTCGCAGCCTTGCACAACTCCCTATACAGAAATGCAAGTACTGCCGAACCCCAACTTAATTTACCAGCCTCTTCAAAATCCCGCAAGTGTCGCAACCACAACATGTGAACCTTGTTGCGAGTTTTGTCGGCCACCAAAATTCCCCCGAGGATCTGTAAGATATAGGCCCGAGCATATGCCTAAAATATAACGAAAAAAATATTAAAATATAATAATTTTATAATTTTATTACTACTAATAAAAAAATATTTTTTTTACCTTCTTCACATCTTCATTGGCTCCAGCAGGCAAATTAGCGAATTCCGTACGCAACCACCTCAGAGTCACACATCCGCCCTGCAGTTTTTCTGGCTTATCCCCTAACAAGTCCATACATAAGCCCTCCCAATCGTCACTGGCGGCACCAGTGATAGCCTCCCCATCTACAGGCAGGCCAAGAATATGCGACACATCTTCTAATGTGATGGTCGCCTCACCACATGGTAAGTGGAAGGTATGTGTCTCTGGCCTCCACCTCTCCACAAGCGCGTTGATTAAATCAACGTCAAATTTCGCACCTCCTCCATGAATCTTCGCCACATGTCCAAATCCGGCTTCGACTATGTACTCGGCTAGACGAGGATCCGGGGGCACCCTCATCCGTGTGATATAAACCTCCAATCGACGTTCTTCTCCATTCTACAAATAATTAATGACACACACATATTAACAATCACATATTATTATATTACAATTTTTTATAATGTACAATAAAATACTAAACATATTCTAATTTTACTAATTTTTAATCTATAAGTCAATACCAAAGATATATTCGAATTTAACTAATTTTCTTAGTCTAAAAATACATACTATTAACATATTCGAATTTAACTAATTTTTTTAGTCTAAAAATAAAATCTAAAAACATATTCGAATTTAACTAATTTTCTTACTCTAAAAATAAATACTATTAACATATTCAAATTTAAATAATTTTCTTAGTCTAAAAATAAAATCTAAAGACATATTTGAATTTAACTAATTTTGTTACTCTAAATATAAAATCTAAAGACATATTCGATTTTAACTAACATTCTTAGTCTAAAAATAAATATTATTAACATATTCGAATTTAACTAATTTTGTTAGTCTAAAAATAATATCTATAGACTTATTCGAATTTAACTAACATTCTTAGTCTAAAAATAAATATTATTAACATATTCGAATTTAACTAATTTTCTTATTCTAAAAATAATATCTAAAGACATATTCGAATTTAACTAACATTTTTAGTCTAAAAATAAATATTATTAACATATTCGAATTTAACTAATTTTCGAATTCTAAAAATATAATCTAAAGACATATTCGAATTTAACTAATTTTCTTAGTCTATAAATAAATACTATTAACATATTCGAATTTAACTAAGTTTCTTACTCTAAAAATAAATAGTATTAACATATTCAAATCATGCCAACAACGCTAAATTAAATTTACATATTCGAATTAAAATAAATAAAAAACTTACATTATTTCGACGATAGTTAGATACGTGGCCTTGATCTAATCTTAGCAAACCCGCCATCACTTCAAAACCTCTTGAAAACTTCTTCAAATGCTCTTCAAAACTTTGGGAGAGAATGAAAATTCTCTCCCAACTTCACTGGTTTTATAGAGAGAACGGACGCTGGAGGCAGTGAATTCAAACCGAATTCGCGTTGTGCAGAACGCGAATTCAATATAATAAATAGAATTCGCGTCCTGCATAACGCGAATTCTATTTCCCCAACCGTCCGAAATTATTTCGCAATTTACTGCGATAATTTGGATAAAATCTCGTGGAATTCGCATTTTGCAAAACGCGAATTCCCTTTTCCACTGAAACGACGCAGTAATTCGCGTCCTGCAGGACGCGAATCTTGAATTCGCTTTCCTCAGGACGCGAATTCGTCCTACATGGCATGAAATGGGGTATTTTTTCTAATATTAATCTTTGGGGGTTATTTTCCCCAATAAATTCCCAAAAGGGAATATTCAGACCAATTTGCCGATGTCCCATCTCTAGTTAAATAGAAGTGTCGTATAAAATTCGTTCAAATTTTGAATTTCATCCCTATTTACTTTAATTTGTCAAAATTTTATCCTTTTAGTTCAAGAAAACTAAGAAGCTGGTCCAATTGGACAAGATTGTTAAACGTGCTGCTCTCTCGAGACGACAGGAGGTGGTGGCGATATCAGCGGAAGCCGAAAGGTGTTTTCGACCATCTCGAACAATGCTTCCGAAGGTGGACACCATTGGAATCGTCAAATAGTTTGCCCTTGACATGTTAGTCCGGACTGATTTGCGTCGCACACCTAGTTTTAGTGGTTGAGTCTTCCAATGAAAATTTTTACATACACAACGCCTCAAATTCGAGATCTGCTTAAGCGATATCAAACTGCTTACCACTTGGACTAACCCCATTAATAGAATCTAAAATATTACTCTCTGTCCCACAAATTTTGTCTCTTATTGACTTTTTTTTAGTCAATTTTTTTTAACTTTGACTCATAATTATTTTAAATGTATCATTGATAAAATTATGAAAAAATATATTTTAAAAACCTCTAAACGAGTAGTTTTCAAACATATATTTTATAGTAAAATTTAATTATTTAAAATATTCAATATAATAATAGTCAAAGTTTAAAATTTTTTACTTTCAAAAAGTCAATAAGAGACATTTTTTATGGGACGAAGGGAATATTTTTTTTTCAAATGGGTGCATAGATTTTTTTTTTCATATGCACACTAAACTAATATTTTTTAAAATAAAACCTAACACTGAAAAAATTCCCAAAAATGAGGTGCAATTGCTCCTTAAGTGGCATTGTATTTTTTTTATTATCAAACCCCAAGTGTTTTGACGTGCAATTGCTCCCTAAGTGGCCTTGTAACTAGGGTTGTAAAAACAGGTAATCGGATGGGTTTCAGGTCGGGTATTGTCAGGTCGGGTAAAATCGGATACAGGTCATTTCAGGTCATTTTTCTGTCTTGACTCGAGTCGGGTCGGGTGCGGGTCCATTTCAGGTCGGGTCCATTCCAGGTCGGGTCAAAACGGGTCGGGTCCGAAGCAGATAATTGACAGGTTAATTCGGGTTCGGATACACTTCAGGTCGGGTTCATTTCGGGTTCGGGTAGACTTCAGGTCGGGTTCATTTCAGGTCGGGTTCATTTCAGGTCGGGTTCATTTCGGGTTCGGGTAGACTTCAGGTCGGGTTCATTTCAGGTCGGGTTCATTTCAGGTTCGGGTAGACTTCAGGTCGGGTTCATTTCAGGTCAGGTTCATTTCAAGTCGGGTTCATTTCAGGTTCGGGTGGACTTCAGGTCGGGTTCATTTCAGGTTGAAGTAATTTAAAAAATAATGAAAATGGGTCAATTTGGAATAAAAATAAAGTTATGTGAAGTATAATGAACAAAAATATCAAAATAAATTTAGAAAACGTAAAAATACAATGAATATGGGTCAAATTGGAATAAAAATAAAATTTTGGGGACTAGAATGAACAGAAATATCATATTAAAATTATAAAATATTGGGCATTCATTTGAAAAACAAATGAATATGGGTCAATTTGAAATACAAATAAACTTGTGGGGATTATAATGAAAAAAACAAATTAAAAGTATAAAACATCAGACAAATGAAAAATAATGAATATGTGTCAATTTGAAATAAAAACAAAATTTTAGTGACTATAATGAACAAATATAAAAAAAATATTATAAAATACTAAAAAAGGAATTAGGGTCAATTTGGAATAAAAATAAAGTATTAAGGACTATAATGAACAAAAATATCAAATTAAAACAATGAAACATTTTAAAAATAATGAATTGTGGTCAATTTGGAATAAAAATAAAGTTTTAGGGAGTATAATGAACAAAAATATCATATTAAAATTAGAAAATATCGGGCTAATTTTTTTAAAAAAATGAATAGAGGTCAATTTAGAATACAAATAAAGCTTTGGAGACTATAATTGAAAAACACCAAGTTAAAAAACTAATGAAGAAATGTACCAAATTATAAATAAAAAACATTGGGTGAATATAAAAAAATAATGAATAGGGATCAATTTAGAATTAAATAAAAGTTTTAGAGACTAACATAAAAAATATTACAATATTAAAAAGTTAAAAACAATAGTCTAAATTAAAAAAATAAAAATAAAAAGAGCTCAACTTGAAATAAAAGACCTGTTAATTGACCCGACCTGCTTTGAACCCGACCTATTTTTAACCTGAACTGATATTGATCTGACTTGATATTTACATGATAAATAGTTGAAGAAGTCTATGATTTGATAAATTTAAAGTGTTGATAAATGTAAAGTATTAATTTATTAAATTAATTTAATACTAACTCGTTCAATATAAATTATTTGTGAAGTTTAATAAGAATTAACATACTTAAATTTATTTTATTAAAAATATTCAAAATTTAAAAATTTTATTAAATTAATAAGTTGTGATGGATGAATTTAAAATAAATTATTTAAAATTTAAATCAATTAATTAATTGTGATCATTAAATTTTAAAAATATTTTAGTAAAAAAATTAATTATAACTATTAAAATAATAAAAGAATTTTTTTTTAGTTTAGGGGGAAGTTTTTTTTTGAATTAATGGGGGGAAAATTTTTATTATTGATAGGAAATTAGGAGGGTTGACACCATATCAAACAAAAAAAAGGGGGGGGGGGATTTGGCGCCAGATCAAATTTGGGGCGGGGGGGAGGGGATTTTTGCCGCCAATATCAAAGTGTGGATGTGAGATTTTGTTTTATTTAGGGGTTAATTATTCTTTAGGTCCTTCCTTAATTAGATGGTTAGGGTTTAGGTTTTTTAGGTTTTAATTTGTTTTTTTAGTCTTAACTTTTGGTTTAGTTTCTTTAAATTTTATTTAATTAGGCCATGCTTCATAAATTAATTAATTATTAAGTTTTTTGGTTTACTTTAAATTTGATTTGGTCATCGTATAAAGATTTGGTAAGTAATTAGGTTTAATATTTTTATTCATTTGTGATTTGGGCTCTAATTAATAATTTAGTTTTAATTTATTATTTAGATTTGTCCTTTTATGTTTCAATTTATTTTGTTTGTTAGATTTATGGGTTTATGTTTAGGGTTTAAGGGTAAGTGTGTCAAGTTGATTGTTTGGGGCTATGAGATTAGTTTAGGGATTATGTGATTAGGATTGCACTCTAATTATTAGTGAATAGTGTTTGTAAGATTTAGATATTCATGTTTGGGGTTTAGGGGTAAATGTGTCAACTTAATTATTTGGGGTTATGAGATTAGTTTAAGGATTAGGGGATTAGGCTTGTACTCGAATTATTAGTGATTATAAAATTTAAGGGTTGAGGTTTATGGGTAATGTTTAGGTATATATATATATATATATATATATATGCATACTAAAACTTACATACATACATGTATATGTGTTTTAGTATATATATATATATATGTTTAATTAATTATAACAATACGTGTATATGTATATATCATAATATATGTATACTTATATGTATATGTGTGTGTATATATATATGTAGTTATAAATTTTATTATTTTTAATATGGTGATATTTTTATTTATTTTATTTCCTAAAATTTTATTTTCTACATAAAGTTACCCTTATTATTTTTTAATTTTTGTAATTTACTCCAATATTTTAGATATAAATCATTTGATGATATTTTGTTCATTCTAGTGCCTAATATTGAGACTAAAATGTATGTATGTGCCTATCAATGTATGACCCCTAAACCCTTAATGAATTTTCTCTTAATCTGAGATATATATCCAACACCCGGAATTGTTATGGTCTCTGTTTCTTACAGGATTATATTTCTTAAAGTTATGTTTATCGTATGAAGTTTTAAACATCGATGCTGAGTTTGAGCGATCTGTTTCTTACAGGATTATATTGTTTCTGATTCTTATTCCTTGTGTAGGCTTTTGTAGGATGGGGTGTGAACTTTTGTAAGATTGTGATCCTTCTGGTTAAGGTATATGGACTTTGATAGTTGTTTTTGTTTTGGATTCTGTTTGTGATCTATTTTTCTATACTTATGTTTATTGTTTCTTTTTTGTTGTAAGTCTTTGTTTTCATTTTGTAGGATTCCAATTTACCTGTTGTTGCTGCTGTTATTTTGATGTTGTTGGCATGCTTAGTTTTTTTTGTTGCTGGATGCAAAATGTGGTTGTTGCTGGATTGTAATTTTTAATTTTGTTGCTGGATTTGTAAGTCTGAAGTGATGGATTCCAATGTTTGTAAACTTATACACTTTTTTAGTTTCATTAATATTATTATGGGCACTCTTTTCCCTACTTAGGTTTAGAGGGGTTTTTAATGAGGCCCTTTTCTTAAAAAAAGTTATACATTTTACTTTACATTTCATTTTTATTTGTTTTGTAAGAAACAAACACCAAGTACTAATTGTAGAAAACTAACAAGGAATGCCTTTTAATAAACAATATCAATTAAAAAAATTCAAACTTAAATATTTTACAAACTTAAAACATTTTGGTGTAATGTATCTTTGTAAATTTTTATAAAAAATTTCAGACTTAAAATAAACAATACTAATTAATCAATTAATTGAGAAAGATTTAAATTATTAATTGTAAAAATATATACTATCTATGTATTTTAGTATGCCTTAGTCTATATATTAAGAAAGAAGTTAAATTAAACAATATCAAATCAAATTAGTATGACTTAAAATATATATAGTAAAATATATGCCTTAGTAAAAATTATATATGTACTATGTATTTTAGTATATATTAGATTTTTATTTATTAAAAATAAATATTTTTATTTATCAAGTTTATATTTACTTTTACTAATTACTTATTAAACAAATCTTTTATTTATTAAAAATAGATCTTTTAATTATATATATAATACATTTTGTTAGATACTTAACATTTTAAACTATTCAAATTATAGATATAGACTTTTTCATAATAGTTCATAATATTACTTCATATCATATATTAAAAATATCATTATTACTTATTAAGTATCAATTATCAAACCAAGTCAATATCAGTTCAGGTACAAAACAGGTCGGGTTAAAAACAGGTCGGGTCCAAAACAAGTCGGGTCTAATAACAGGTCGGGTTTAAAACAGGTCGGGTTCAAAACAGGTCGGGTTCAAAACAGGTCGGGTCTAATAACAGGTCGGGTTCAAAACAGGTCGGGTTCAAAACAGGTCGGGTTCAAAACAGGTCGGGTAAAATCGGATCTCGAGTCGATTCAGTCAGGTAATATCAGGTAATTTTCCAGGTCGGTCTCGGGTTCGGGTTCGTTTCAGTCGGACACAGATCGGGTTCGGTTGCTATAGTAACAGGTTCAACTCGGGTTCGGGTCAGCAACAGTCAGTTACAGTTCGGGTTCGGGTCATCAAATTCTCAGGTCAAATCAGGTTCTGACTCGAGCAGGTTTCAGGCAGGTTTTCAGGTTCTGACTTGTTTTTACAACCCTACTTGTAACTATGTTATGGGTCCTTAAACCCGCAACAGTACCTGGCCGAAACAACGCAAACAAACACAGAAAGACAGGTAAAGTATTTTCCCACGAAACAAACAGGTAAAGTGTAATAAGACTGGAACCGTGTTGCTATAACATATAAAAACGGGTACCGAAAGGCAAGGTCTCACTCTAAAAAGCAAAATTCATTTTATATTACTTTTGTTTAGGTTTGAATGATTCAGCATAAATTCCAAGTCCCATTTGGATGATTGGAGAGCACAACACAAGCCTCTACCATCTTGTATATATATTATATAGGTGAGAGTGAGAGTTCAGCCATTGTTCACAACAAGCCAAAAACCTTCATTTCCTCTGCCTGTGTATTCTTCTTTGCTTGATAATACTTTAATGGAGACCACTCAGAAGAAAGGGTTCTTCAAAGCCAAGCTACCCAAGTCTTTCTCTCGGCTCCTCACCACCAAGCCTAGCAGCGGAAGCCGAAAGGTCGTCCCCTGTTCGGCACCCACAGTTTCAAACACCGACCGGAACATGGCAAAGGCAAACTATTCGACGATTCCGATGGTGTCGTCCAAGCAACCAACCGGCTTCCAACAACAAAAGGCAGTGTCCTACTTCAAGTCGCCCAGCTTTTACGACCACAACGGCTATGCAAACCAAGCATGGGGCCGTGGAGACGAAAACGTTGATTCCATGGCCACTGCCTACATTTCCAATGTCAGACAACGTTTCAAGCTTGATGGGGTAAACAACTGAGTCTCCGCCATGGCTGAGTTTCAGTAATTACAATGTTCTAGTTGTTATGTTAGCTACATAATACAAGGAGGATTATTACTTGTAGGGATGAGTTTTTGTCTATCCTCAAGTATTGTTCTTCTGTACATGTTTAGTTTGTGTCCTTTTTTTTTTATATAAAGGCCTTGAGGCCTTTGACATTGTCAAATGCCTCAAAACAACTACTTGTATGGACGAGTTTTGTATATTCTAATATTTAGATTTAAAAACTTTATAAATTTATCTTTTTATATAAATAAACCTTAACCCTTGTAAAATTTTTTATATCTTAACTCTGTCCTTAACAATAATAATGATTATTTTGTAAGTCATATAAAATATATTATAAATACAATAAGTACATTTGGCTAGTTTGTCAAGCTGCTTATTTATGTTCTCTTATTTTTCCTTAGGTCATGGGTTCTAAACTCACTAGGAGCATCCTCTTTTTTCCCCTAGAGTCTTTATGTAACACTAAAAAAAGAAGAAAATGTATTAAAACAAAAAAAAAAGAAAAAAGATTTGCAATTGTGGGGTTTTAAACCCACGATCTCACCTCGTCCTTAACCTATGTGTGTTTAACAATTAAGCCAAGTGCTCATTTTTATTAAGGGTTTGCCTGCATTAATATTTGAGTTAAGTCTGGGAAGCTTCTTGAATAAGATTTAATAACACATCTGACTTTTCACCTACCTCATTCAATTCCCTGCTCAGGCATGCTCTCTCCCTCTCTCTCCTCACGTTGGCTCTGCTCCGATCACCGTCACCGCTGCTTCGTGTCTGCCGCCGTCATCGCTTATGTGCTGGTTGGAGTGTCCCGATCAAAACCCCTCTAACCACGTGCCGAACTGCCATGCCATTCTCCGGGAAATCGTGGTTGAAGGTTCGTCGAACCTTGGAAAAAAAACCCCCTCAGTTCATAGTCGATTCCGGCCGCCCTTATCGTCGGTGTGAGTCACCGCCCTCACCAACGGAACCACAGCTCCACCCCGACCTCAGCCCGATTTTTCACTCGCGGTTATCAGCCGCCGTCCACTGTGGGAAACCGTTCGCATGCTTCATCGGAGAAGCCAAAAGCACCCTATGTTTTATGTGTTTTCCGGTCACCTCCGTCGTCCCTTGGTCGCACAACCACCAGATCTAGGCTCCTTGCACCGTGGCGAGTAAATCCCAGCCGGCCGATCCTCCGTCCAATACCGGCAAAAGCTTCATCGGAGCAACCTGAGTTCCGGCCTTTTCGATCCTCCGTCCAAATTCTGACATGTTTTGTGTGGTTGTTAAATGAGTTAATTTGTTGGGTTGTTAAGCTTCTGTTTTTCGACAGTTTTGGTGTCCGCTGCGTCTCCGGTGACCAAATCCGATGACCAGCCAGCAAAGCCATATCCAAGGGTAAGTGGACCGATTCGGTTAAAGCCCAAAACCCGAACCGACTCGGCCCAAAACCCAATAACCCGACCTGTATCCGAGTCCAACCCATCTACCGAGTCAACTCAACCTGAGTCAGCCGAGTCAACTAAGTTGACCTCTGCCCGTTGACTGCTGACGTCAGCGTTGACTGCTAACGTCAGCGTTGACTTTGATCGTTGACCAAAAAGTCAACTTTTTCGAAAACTCCCGTTTTATGTTTTTCGACACCTTGAGTCCGTTTTTGAAGCCCGTTTCGCAAAATTCTAACCTGAAAGCTTCTGAATCTGACCTTGAACCCTAACTTATATATGTATCTAAATTCAGTTAAGGGTACTGTGAATAAAGACTGAAATGTAAATTTGTGTAATTGAAGGTACTTACAGTTCCTTGAATACGAATTGTTGAGGGACGTCAAATTCAGGTTCAAGAGTGTTCGAACGTTGTTCACGAATCGACCGATGTAGCTTGGAGCCAAGGTAATACATTACTACCTTATGCATGCTTTTGTAACATGTTGGTATTCGGTTAATGTTTGTACGACCATGTTTGAGCATGTGATTATTTCTGCCTATGTCGATCAATTATGAGATAAAAATAATAATGGCCAAGTCAAATATTCGAATAAGAGGTTTGATAAATCGAAAGGACTTCTGAATTTAGTGCACGATTAATGAGTCGGTTAACCTTTAAGTTTGATTATCCTTTTGATTAAAAAGAAATGTCAAAAATTCGATTGACGAATGACGAAAATACCCCTATCTATAAAAACAACTCATAAAGCTATACTTGATCCGATAAGACATCTAATACACTTGAAAACCTCAGACTACTGAAATGTCACAGTAACAAGACTTAAACCCTCGAGATTGTAAAGTACTTGAGTTGCAAGAATTCTAAATAATTCGACGAAGATAAATTTACAGAAAAATATTCGTATGTATGAATTGAGCAATGGGGCGAAAAAGATTGAATTGATTGAAACGACTAAAAAGAATTGAATATACTGATAAGGCTGAAATGGGTCACAATGACCCTAAAGACTGATATTTTCTTCGGGCATTAATTGCCAATCGACCAACATATGGGATATATCCTCGAGGTCTGAAACGAAAGAATAGATGGAAGAACCGAGAAACGCTGAATAATCGAAACATTTTTTAGCATCGTAATGTCTGAAATACCCTCGTATACTAGAATGTCGGAGAATACTTATAAGACATGGAATTAGAAATCTCAATAAAGACAAACAAATGTAATGACTCTAAAAGTGGTAAAATAAGACATGTTTCAGTTGGTCGATTCAGATACTATGATGATAGTGGGAGAATACCGTGTGAATGCACGTGCAATTTATTTGGAGAAAGTACATAGTTAATAGTGAGAGAGATATGTTCTCCTAAGGCATATTCGATGTTTTGGAATGAGTTCAGGTGCAATGCACATGCTTGAATACTTAGAAAATATCGCTCGAATATATGCTTGATTCTGGTAATAAGTTTAGTGGACGATTGGTGAAGGCGAACTATTGTTGTTATTCTCTATAGTCAGTTCTGAGAAATGAATGGTTGAGGTGTACCTATCCGGTGAGATATTAAACATTGTGTTAATGGGTTTCGGTTAGTTCAAAGAGACTCGAAAACTTGATGAGTAACTCGAAATTCCTAAATTTTGTACATCACCGTTTATACCTTGTTGGCTCAAATTACTAAATTACCCTCGAAGGTCAAAATGAACTTAGTACCCTCGTATGCTGTGACATTTAATTTTTCTAGCGATATACCTGAAATCCCAATGATTCTGATGCATCACCTTCAGATGTTGATTCGATCCGTCTTATCGAACTTCTCTATTCGTAGGTACCTCGTTCTGAAATCAGTCCAAATTTGCCAAATGTCATCTTTCTGATATCTATCAAGCACCTCTAAGAAATTAATTGGGTCATAAAGCGCGTACCATGTATCTGTAAATACCTTCTGTTCTAAACCAAGACCATATGCTTAAAATTTAAAAGTATGACACTGTAATACGAAAGAAAAACAATTCCCTGGTTTCTGACCTCTGATATGAAAAATATATCTGATATATGACATTGTATACGAAATAATAATAATAAAATAAATTTGACATATGTCTTCTGGTATAAAAGTAGATCTGATATCTATTTTCTGTAATATTGGCTTCTGAATATAAACTGAAATCATCTAGGGTATATTATCTGGGATATGAATGAAGATCTGTAGGCTCAGCGCTGGTAAGTCCTTCTGGACCTAAGCTCCTACGCCCAATGGGCCTAGAGTAAGCCTTTCTGTTAAGCTCCTATGCCCACGAGCCTAGGGTAAGTCTTTCTGGACCTAAGACATTCCCTTAGGTAGGCTCCTACGCCTCAGGCCTAGGGTAAGACCTTCTGTATGCGGTTCAAGAGGAATTGCATTTTGGAGTTCGGTTGGAGGGTAGTTAAGTAAATTAATAAAAATTTCTAACCTCTTCTGAAACATACCCTACTAAATTAATGTATCAAAGTTGAACTCTCAGTAAACATACAATTCGCGCTTAATGAACCACTTTGAACTCTTTGATTCAACTTCTGAAATCTGAATCTCTTTAAATCTCCAGCTTTAGACTCATCTCTTAAGGTTCGAGTGATCAAATAAAGAACAACTATGTTACCTTCTGGTATAATGCTCCTCTGAAATCTCGAATCATAATTTGAGCTTACCGTTACTCAGTTCTTCATGACAATGTTAAACTTGCCATATACTTGTTTGTGCTTTTAACATCCCTTGGTAGTATGTATTACTGAGCTTTCCAAAGCTCACGTTGTTTTTACCATCACAACTTAAAAGATCGACCATGTTGCAGCTATCTACGTCGGTATGGGAGTTTCTTCGTCTTTGCTTGCGGAGTACGACACCTGTGTAATTAGGGGGCATGTATGTCACGTTTTGATTTATATTCGAGTATGAAACTTGCATTAACAACTTTTATCACAATTTTGTTTCATTGTTTGAATGTTTTCTGAAACTGTATTTTAATTCAAAACTTGATTTATGATTTTAAATGGTTTAGCAATTTGTTTATTTGAAATTTTAACGTGGGTCGCTCCAGTGACCCTAATGTGACTTCCTAGGATCCGTATTAACGCATAGGCGGGTCTAGGGGTTACACTCTCATTTCCCTCATATATATATATGGGTAAGGATTTACTTACATTGTGTAAAACTCAATAAGTTTTACACTATTTTTGGACAATTGGATGATAGAAATAAATGGCTAAGATTCTTTCTTTATCATTTTTTTCCAAGTGATAATCTTCACATTTTTTCACTGTGAATCCTTCAAATATACATTTTTTTATCTTAAAATAATTTAGACCAACGAAAATATGTCATGTGACACGTGATAAGAGCAATAATAAAATCTAAATATCATCTCACACGAATTAATATAACTAAATTACTCTAGAATATAAAATAGAAAACAATACATTTTAGGGTTAAAATAGAGTTAAAAAAAATAAATATACCTATTAGCCTATTTATGAATTAAGCCTTTAAAAAACTTAAATCCACAATCACTTCTTATAAATATATAGTCGCATAGGATAATATTGGTGGCCTATGGTATTTTGAAGCGCGTATCAGGATATGGTCTGCTGCTCAGAACTTGCTCTCCACCTTCCTTCAACATTCGATTGAGTCGAGTAAAAAATTTAAGTTAGTCGAGTTGAAAAATTTTCTATAACTATATACAATATATATGTATATATATCAGACATAATTGAGAGACACGACTTGAGTTTGAAAACTAATTTACTAATTACTGAGAAATTCGAGTTACTCGAAATTTCATTTTATAACTTAAATTTTTAAAAATTTCCGAGTCAAGTCGAGTTTATAAAATTACGAGTCGAGTCGAAATGAATCAAATATTTTTATAACGAGTCAAATCGAATAATTTAATTTTTTCAAATCAAGTTTTACTAGCTCGTACTCAAAGGATAACGTCGGGGCTATCTTTTTTCTTGGACTGTGACCTGTTAAGCGCAAAGCATTCAAACTCACCACCGCCCAAACAAAATCCCATTCAACTTCATACAAAATTCCTAAATCCTATTCCTAATTTGAATCTTATTCTTTTATAAAAAAAATTAGTCTGAACATACCAATCCGGGTCAAGCTCCGTGGTATGTATACCAAAAATCAGATTTTGAGAACAAAATTAATGATGAGTCACGAACGGAATTGAATAAATCAACAATTGAACAACAACACAAGCAAAGACGAAACTGTGTTTTATGTGGAGGGGTTCTTGTCCTCGTACAGAATTTTTAATTATCGTTTGTTTTATATATATTTAAAATGAAATATTTATAAATTTGTTTCACCTTCATACATTTATGTTTTGCCCTCAATTTCTAATCCTGACTTCATCCTTAAACATAAGTTTCTAGCATCTTATATATATATATAGGCGGGAGAACTATCGAGAAAAAAAGCAGTGCCAAAACTTGAAGAGAAAGTTGCGGGGGCAACTTATTTTTTTTAAATAGAGATTGAAATTAAAATTTTCATGAAAAAAATTGAATGGTTTTATTTATAAATTTTTAAAATTTTAAGAGGCATAATGAGAATTTAAAAATAATGATAGGAATTAAATTAACAAATTCAAAATTTAAGGGGCTGTTAAAAATTTTGTGTGAGTCAAATTAAATATTTTAAAATATTAAAATCACATTTTTCAAAATTTAAAGGGGGTTGTGGCTCCTACAAGACTTCACTTAGTTCCGCCCTTGAAGAAAGGGTTCTTCAAAGACAAGCTAGCCAATCATTAGTTCCCAACTGTGGGGCGAATGGAATCCGATACATAAATCTGTTAATAAAAGAATAGAAAAAGTTTTTATTGTGTCGCTTAAATTATATAGGAATTCTTGAACCCAAGAGTTAAGAATAAGAAGTTCTTCATTCCCCAAAATAGAATAACCACTTAGAATAACGAAACAGATTAGATTTGTCGAGAAGTGCAAAATCGTATGGATACGATCCTCATTGTGCATCTTGATCAATTGGATCGTTTCTTTGTGGATTCCTATACGTAGTTTTTGTAGATGTGTTTTCGGGTATTCTTTTATCATTTCGTCCAACAGGAAGAGTTCCTCTACTTCTATGAATTGTTCTAGAATACTCTTTTCTTGAATATCATTCAAAAAGGTTTCGGATTGCCTATGTCTTTCACACGAAAGGCTGTCCATGTTTGCTATCAAACACGGACCAGAACATGGCTAACTTTTCGATAATCCAATAGTGTCCGAGTAACCGACTGATTTTTACCTTGGCTACACAAACCGAACATGGGGCCGTGGAGACAAACACGTTTCCACAGCCAGGCCACCACCTGCATTTTCAATGTCAAACAAAGTTTTAAGTTTGATGAGGTTGACAATTGAGCAGTGACGAAACTCAACGTTGTTTATTGAGGAATTATTTAAAAATATTTAAATTTAAGAGACAACAATATAAATTATATGTTTTTAAGATGCTAAGCTATAATTTTTTAGATAAATTTGTATTTGTACTTTAAACATAGCAAAAACTTGTTACTGTATAATTACAAAAAGAATAAACCAAAAAGACTCTATACCTCCAAACCTGTCAAGAGTGTAAAATAAAAAGAAATGCCACTGGTTTTATTAAAAATAAAGTTATACAATCATGTGTTTATATACACAAACTAAGAAGGTCTACAACTAACAACAAACTTTAATAACAAAATTAACAACAGAATGAAACTAACTAACTGTTATTCTAACTATCTTCAACACTCCCCCTCAAGTTGGCGGGTGAAAGGCATCTTGAACTCTCAACTTGCTAATCAAATGCTCATGATGTGAAGTCCCTAAAGCTTTAGTCAAGACATCTGCTAACTGTTCTTCTGAAGATACGTGCTCTGCTTGTATAAAATCATTCTTCATTTTCTCTCGAACATAGTGACAATCTATCTCAATATGCTTAGTGCGTTCATGAAAAACAGGGTTAGAAGCAATTTGCAGAGTTGCTTTATTGTCACAGTAAAGCTTTACTGGAAGCTTTCTATCAACACCAATCTCTTTCAATACACCATCCAACCAAGTCAATTATGCTGCTGTCATTGCTATGCTTCTATATTCTGCTTCTGCAGAAGACCTAGCCACTGTAGGTTGTTTCTTTGATTTCCAGGAAATCAGTGAGTTCCCAAGTTTCACACAGTAACCAATAACTGATTTTCGAGTCATGAGACATGCTGCCCAATCTAAATCACAAAAGGCTGACAGCTCACAATTGCTCAAAGCATCTAGAAAAATTCCTTGACCAGGACTCTTCTTAATGTACCTTATAATTCTCATAGCTGCTTCCAAATGTACCTCCCTTGGTCTATGCATAAATTGGCTGAGATGTTGCACTACAAAAACTATGTCTTACCTTGTGTGTGTTAGATAAATCAGTCTTCCAATCATTCTTTGATAAACTATTTTATCTAACAATTCTTCACTTGTACTTTCTTGCTGTAAACTATCTTCATACTCTGATGTTACCAGCTTTTGATTCTATTCTAGTGGTGTTGCAACAGGCTTTGCACCTCCTAGTCCAACATCTTCTATCAGCTCAAGTGCATACTTCCTCTGATTTAATATGATGCCTTTCTTAGACCTTAGAACTTTAAGTCTAAGAAAATACTTGAGTTCTCCTAGGTCTTTCATCTTAAAACTACTGTGCAATATGTTCTTGATGTCTTCAATTAACCTATCATTATTGCCAGTAATTAGCAAGTCATCAACATAAACAAGGATAATCACAATCTTTGCATCTACTTGTTTAATAAACATGGAATAGTCATGCTTACTTTGATGACAGCCAGCTGATATAAGAGCTTCTGTTAGCTTAACATTCCATTGTCTTGAGGCTTGCTTCAATCCATATAAGGACTTTTGTAGTCTACACACCATAGACTCCCCCTGACTACAAAAGCCATTTGGTAATGTCATATAGACCTCCTCATTCAAATCACCTTGCAGGAATGCATTGTGAACATCCATTTGCCAAAGAGGCCAGGAAAAAACAGAAGCAAGAGCCAAGATTAATCTAACAGTGGTGAGTTTAGCAACAGGGGAGAAGGTTTCAACAAAATCCACACCTTCTTTCTGATTATACCCCTTAGCCACAAGTCGAGCCTTGAATCTTTCAATCTCACAAGTAGACTTAAACTTGATATGATACACCCATTTACAACCAATGGGCACCTTACCAGGGGGCAAAGGAACCACAGACCAAGTTTTATTTAATTCAAGAGCTAAAATTTCCTCCTTCATTGCTTGAACCCATTCAGGATGTAAACAAGCTTCCTTATATGAAGAAGGTTCAGTAAATTGAGAAGTGGAAGACAAGAAAAATTGAGTATGACAAGGTAAATGAGAATAAAAAATAGAATGAGACAAGGGATACTGACCTGGAAGAGAAGAAGTGGATTGGTATGTAGCAGTGTAATTTGTGAACCAAGAAGGAGGCTTAGAAACCCTAACAGACCTTCTAGACACAGGAGGTGTTCTTGCTAAAGAAGGAGAATTGAGGAATGAAGAATCTGATGGTGAAACAACAAATGAGCGAGCATTGGCAGGTAAGGAAGAATCTAATGGAGGGGTGTTGGAAGAAGAAGGTGAAGAAGGATTAGGTGAAGAAGGTGAAGTTGGTGGAGGTGTAAGAGATGAGGTTGATAGAGGTGGAGTAGAGGAAGTAGGTGGAGAAAGCACAAGAAAATCAGAATCTGGAATTTGAGGATAAGTGGGAAAAAACAAACTGGGATTAGGTTGAGAAAGATGAAAAGGAAATGTAGATTCATGAAAAACTACATCCCTGTTTACAAATAATCTTTTGGTGTCAAGATTGAACAAACATAGCCCTTTTGAGTAGGAGAATATCCTAAAAAAACAGAGGGAGAAGATTTAGCAGAAAATTTGTCAGTGTAGTTAGTGTTCGAGGCATAACACAAGCATCCAAACACACGAAGATGAGAAAAAGTAGGAGGCTTTTGATAAAGAACTTGATAAGGAGATTTCCAGGATAAGACAGCAGAAGGCAACCTGTTAATTAAATAACAGGCAGTTAAGACATATTCTCCCCAAAATTTTAAAGGCACATCGGAATGAAATCGAAGTGCTCTAGCAACTTCCAAAATGTGCCTATGCTTACGCTCAGCAATTCCATTATGCTGAGGAGTATACACACAAGTACTTTGATGGACAACACCAATAGAAGAAAAGAAAGCAGCACACTCAGTGGAAAAAAACTCAAAACCATTATCACTTCTGACAGTTTTGATAGAAGTAGAAAATTGAGTGCTGACCAGAGAAAAGAATTGTTTGAGAAAAAGAAGAGCATCACTTTTCAACTTCAGCAAGAACACCCAACACATACGACTGAAATCATCAACAATGGTAAAAAAAAACCTATGACCACTATGAGTGGAGATCCTATAAGGACCCCAAAGATCAATATGAATCAAAGAGAAAGGACTAGTGGCAGAATGAACACGATCAAGAAAGGGTAATCTAGTTTGCTTAGCTAAAGGACAAACAGAACATTTATGTAAATTATTAACATCTAAAGTATTAGTATCAGGAAAGGGCAATTTGACTAATTTGGATAAAGAAGCATGCCATAAACGAGCATGCCCAAGAAAAGTATTATTAACAGAAGAAGTAGCCATACAATTGATATTATCAGAATGTACATGAACAGATTTAGAAATAAAATGATCAGAACCTGAAGCAAGAGACTCAAAAAAATAAAGCCCTCGTGACTGTTTACCAATCCCCTTCATCCTTCCAGTGAAGAGATCCTGAATGAGACAAAAATCAGGATAAAAAGTCACAAAACAATGAAGATCACTAGTAAGCTTTGAAATGGACAAAAGATTTTGAGAAAATTGAGGAACAAACAGAACATTAGACAGAAGAATATTTGAAGATAAAGCATAGGAACCAATATGTGTGATCGGAACAGATTTGCCATTAGGAAGCTGTACACAACGTGAAAGAGACAAACATGAAGTTGGAGCAATTAAACTACTGAAATTAGATAAAACATGATCTGTAGCCCCAATGTCCATAATCCAAGAAACATAATCAGAGTGCACAATATTCACAGTAGGCAAACAACTAGTAACAATACCTGCCAGATTCACAGCAGAATCTGTCGACGGAGCAGTATTCAGAAGGGACAAAATCTGATTGTACTGATCCGATGTGAACGAAGGAACATATGCCGGTACTGATGGTGAAACAGATGAAGGCACCGAGGAAGATAGATCAGGAGAAGAAACATTTACTGAAAGAGCAGCAGAAGAAGAATTAGGGTTCCTTTTCTTTGTGAATTTGAAATTTGACGGGAAATCGATGAGACGGTAACAATTCTCCCGTTTATGGCCCTTCAACTTACAATAATCACAAACGCCCAAAAAACGCCTGCGATCCGAGGAACCAGTAGAGGCAAGAGAATAAAAAGCACTCGAATCAGGGATAGAGGAAATACTAGAAAGATGAACTCGTTGAGCCTCCTCTTGTACGAGCATAGAATATGCCTTATTCACCGTCGGAAGCGGCTGCATGATCAGAAGTTGACTTCGAATGGCGGAGTAAGATTCATTGAGACCCATCAAAAATTGAAAAAGTTTCTGTTGAGTAAGATGGAGAAGATTTTGCTGAGACTCCTCACAATCGCAAGAAGAGAAAGGGACCAAAGCACCATACTCGTCCCACAGAAGCTTGAGTTTGGTGTAATACTCCGAGATGGAAGAATCACCCTGATGATGAGTGACGATCTCACGGTGAAGAAAGAACACACAAGCGCCGTCGATCTTCTCAAAACGCTCTTTCAAATCCTTCCAAACAGACGCGGTGGAAGAAGCAAACACCACTCTAGCAGAAAGATCAGCACTGACGGTGTTGAGGATCCGGGACAACACAAGAGCATTACAACGCTCCCATTGCGGATGAAGAGCAGAGTGAAACGACGCCTTAGAGCAACTACCGTCGACAAAGCCAAGCTTATTTTTGTCTAACAATGCAATCTGGAGAGAACGACTCCAGAGGTTATAATTGGAGATACCCACAAGTTGATTAGAAACCAACAAAGAACCAGGCGTATCGGAGGGATGCAAAAAAAGAACATGATTAGAGTCGATTTGAGACGGATCAGTGACGGAATTAGTGAGCGCCGGCATCTCTACGAGAACGAAAGAAACCCTAGGATTTGGGAAAGAATTTGGGGAAAAGAAACGAAGAGGACAAAGTCGGAGAAGCCAAATCCAAAAAGAGAAAAAACAAACCCAAAAAAGAAACGAAGAGGCCCAAGGGAAAAAAACAACAGAAAGCCCAATCAAAACCCAGCGAATGATACCATGTCAAGAGTGTAAAATAAAAAGAAATGCCACTGATTTCATTAAAAATAAAGTTATACAATCATGTGTTTATATACACAAACTAAGAAGGTCTACAACTAACAACAAACTTTAATAACAGAATTAATAACAGAATGAAACTAACTAACTGTTATTCTAACTATCTTCAACAAAACCCAACCTATACAAACAATATTATGTACATGTACTTGCCTTTGGGAAGCAAGCAGCTTACCCTGTAACTTCAATTTCACCAAATTCTTGACTAAAATACAATTTTACTGTTACTCTAACTTAATTTTTTTCTTCTAATTTTTAAAATTTGAGGGCTCATAATTCCTACTCGCCCCTATTATGTATCACCACAGAAGAGAAAGGGACTAAAGCAACCGATTATATTCGAGTTCCACCATTTGTTAAAAGACTCAAACTTGACAAAATCAACCCATGTGCCTTAGATACAAACATATTATTTGTCTAAATTTTATTTTTATTTAAATTTCAGCCTACGTTGAGTTTATAGGTTGTTTTAGGTGCCCAACTGTTAAAAAATCATTAGCCAATTAAAATAAGACACGTGACATGCTTTAATTTTTAAATAAAATTAAAAATTAAAAAAATTTAACAGTTCTAAATTTTTACAAAATAGTCCCAAATCCATGACCCAAAATCCCCAAATTGATGTCATTGTTGTCATTGACTGCCTCGCCGGAGACCACTACTACCGCCACCGGACCACCACGATCATTTCCCCTAACCACCCATCGCCTGTAACCGACAGTAGGTTTGCCGATCGACTTACTTTTTGTGAGTTTGGCTTCCTTCGGCGTTAGGAAGTCGATCGACACACCTACCGTTAGTTACTGGAGATGGATGGTTGGGGGATGGACGTGGTGGTCCGATGACGGATATGGTAGGCGGCATCATGACCATCGGCGGCAGAATCGGTTGGGAAAGTTAAGGATTTTGAATTTGGGGGTCATTTTGTGAGTTTTGGAAATTTAAGGGTTTTTAAAAAAATCATTAAGTTAAAAAATAAATTAAATGTAAAAAGAAATAAAATAAAAATTATTTTTTTAAAAAAAGTAACGGTGGTTAACGGTTAGGCACCTAAAATGACCGAAATGAAAGTTTAGGCACATATTTAGAGCGAAAAATAGTTTAGACACTAAAAATGAGTCACAAATATAGTTTGGGCACCTATTTGGCTATTAAGGTTCAAAGCTTGATTGTAGTTGTATGTGATAATGACACAAACGCCCTCTATACTTTGTCAAATCTTTAAATGTGGTGTATCTACTTTATAAATGTTCAATGTGCCCCCATGTACTTTATTTGTCTACTAGAATGCCCCCGAAAACTAACAATGGTAATTGATAATGTGGCATATACACGTGGCACTCTCACAGGCTGACATGTAACACTTTTTCCCCAAAAAAATCACTTAAGGTTTAGGTACTTTAAAATAAGTTTACCTTTTCTTTTTAGTGACAAAATATAAAATAACAAAAAAATAGAGGGCATCTAAGTAATTTTAGGAGAGAGCCATGGCTGTCTGACCAATCTGTTAATAAATCTCTTATGGTCTTGTTGGAGATTTTAGGGGAGGTAGAGGTGCTATGTACCGGTAAAAGGGGTGAGGCGAGGGCTACCAAGTTGGTCGGCGATGAGTTGGCCGTCGACACTACAGTTGCAGAGGGGAAGAAAGTTCAATACGGTTAAGGTTTGAATAAAGCGAAAAAGGAAAAAAAATGGTGAAGGAAAACAAGAAAAAAAAAGAATAAAAAAAGTCAAATTGTTTAGATGCCCTGTATTTTTGTTATTTTATATTTTATCGTTATAAAAAAGGTAAAATTATTTCAAAGTACCTAAACTTTAAGTGATTTTTCTAGAAAAAAGTGTTACGTGGCAGCTTGTGAGTGTGCCACATGTACATGTCGTATCATCAATTAACACTGTTAGTTTTCGAGGGCATTTTAGTAGATAAAAATAAAATACAGGAGCACATTGAACATTTATAAAGTAGAGTCATCACATTGAAAGATTTGATAAAATATAAGGGGCTATTTGGCAAACATAAAAAAGTTCAGGTTGTTTAAGGTTTGGTGAACCAGGAGATTCTAAGGAGAGGCCAACTAAAAAGAGACTAAAAAGAGGTTGTACACAAATCCTTACAAAAATTATAAGGATTTGTGTATCGACTTTTGTGTACAAACACAAATTCTTACAATTTTATTAAGGATTTGTGCATATACAAAAATCCTTACCATTTTAGAAAATTTTAGAAATGGTAAGGATTTGTGTATATATACAAATCCTTTACAAAATTGTAAGGATTTGTGTTTGTACACAAAAGTCGATACACAAATCTTTATTATTTTTGTAAGGATTTATGTACCGCCTCTTTTTAACCCGTTTTCTTTTAAAATTTCCCTTGGTGATTTCGAAAATGTTGGGAGATTCTAGGGAACGACCCCTAATTGAAGGCTAAATGACGGCTGACTGGTTAACTGGGAAAAATTTTTGTACACAATTCCTTACGATGCTTGTACACAATCCTTTATAAAAACTGTAAAAAAAACGGTACATACATAAAATGTTACATCGTAAGAATTTGGGTACATATATAATTCCTTACTAAAACTGTAAGAAAAAAGGTATATACATAATTTCTTACCAAATTTCACAAGGGCCGAAGGGGCTGAACTTAGTGTAAGGATTTGTGTACATACACAATTTTCTACGAGAAAACATAAATTGTTACACAAAATGTAAGAATTTGTGTATGTACACAAATTATTACAAAGTATACACAAATCCTTACAAATGTTGTAAGAAAAACAATATGTACCGAATTTCTTACAAAGTTTCAACAAGGGCCAAAGGGGCTCAACTTAGGATAGGGATTTGTGTACATACACAATTTCCTACGAGAAAACATAATTTGTTACAAGATATGTAAGGATTTGTGTATGTACACAAATTACTACAAAGTATACACAAATCCTTACAATTGTTATAAGAAAAACGGTATGTACCAAAAATTTAAAAGAAATTAAAGATTTTTGGGTTTTTTTTAATAAAATTAAAGATTTTTCTGATTTTTAAAAATAAAAATTAAAGAAATTAACAAAAATAGGTCACATGTATTAGATTTGAGTATTGAAATAAAACGTTAGGACTCAATTTGACAAAAAAATAAACGTTAGATACTAAACTAGAAAATAGAGTATAGATTGAGCATCTTTCTAACGATTAATCCTTGTTAGTATAACTTTATATGTTTAATTAGGATGCACTTTCTCCAGGTGTAAGCTATTATGTTCATCCTACTTTGAACACTTTAAATTGTTTGAATTAGTTAATATGTTTGGTATTGTTTTGTGTAACTACTTGTATTAGATTCATTCATTGATTAATCTAAATAAGATATTGTAGAGCGGCCTTTCAATTCTAATTTACTTTATTCACAACGTTAGAATTCGAATCTTTGAACTTGAGTGTCTTATCTAATTAGATTAGTTGATAGCTGGAAATATGTCTACTTTTTTAACTAGTTATAATTACTCCATTTTTAATGCGTGTATATATTTGAGTTTGATTTATACGATTATTCGAGCTGCACGAACTCGATAACCATTTAATCGAATATATACCTATTTCTCTATATATGGAAGAAATTTGTACATATAAAAGGGTGGTTAAGGAAGGAACTCTGAGTTGGGTTGTGGGAGGAGACCAGAGTATATGTGAAGAGCAAGAAATCGGGTTTCCAAATTGAAAGCAATTTGTCACGTGATTTCAATTTAAGAACAGATTTTGTAATGTCAGACTCCTTAAACTACAACACGCAAACACACGCAAGGTAATAAGATAAAAAAAATAATTTCACAAATAAAAATTAATATATAATTTTTTTATCTCATTGAAATTGTCTCTTATTAATTTTTTAGGTTAATTTTATTTAACTTTAACGTATAATTATTTAAAATTTATTGTTGATAAAAATATAAAAAATATTTTAAAATTTCTAATCAAGTAAGTTTTAAATATATATATTTAATTATTTAAAATGTTTAATTTAATTATAGTCAAAATTTAAAATTTTTTACTTTCAAAAAATTAATAAGGGACAATCTTTGTGGGACGGAGGGAGTATATCGTTCATATATGCTTAGTAATGATATTTAAAAATTAATTTTTATAATCTAATTAATATTAATAGATACACATATTAATAACTAATAGATTATTCAAACAAGTATTGAATATAATCATGTTCTTATACGTCATTTTACTTGTTCAAATAATCAAACAGCTATGAATTAATTTTACCAAATATTTTTATACAATCATCTAATGCAATCCGCTAGTCAATTCAACTAATACTATCAACTAATGTAATCCGCTAGTCAAACCAACTAATGCATCAGCTATCCGCTATCAACTAATGCTATCAGCTATCCGCTATCAACTAATGTAATCCGCTATTCGTTATTAGTTATCCACTAATTGTCAACATTACCAATATATATGTATATATATATATATATATATATATATATATATATATATAAGTATTAATAACTTACTAAAAGTTTTTGAAGTTAAATGATCAAATATTAAAAACGTAATAATTGTGTGTTTATTATATTCATATCATTTATATTGATCATCAAATTTTGAAAGAATTTTAAGTATTTCAACAAGATCTCTCGTAATTCTAAAAATTCTCATTAAATTTCAAAAAAAAAAAATTAAACGTATTTAGAGTCTATTCAATTTTTTTTAATTCTCATTAGATCCTCTAAATTTTCGGAAAACTTAAAATAGACCTTATTATTTTATAAAAAAAATAGGGTAAAATACAAAAATAATGACTCAACTTTTGCCTCTCTCCTATTTTACTCACTCGTCTTTAAATTGAGTCGATTTAATGACTCAACTTTTAACATTGGGTTTTTATCATCACCCAACCGTTATATTATAGATGCCGTTAATGATGTAGCATTTTTTATTGATTTGGCCGCCACGTAAGCACACACACACGTGTTAAAAAATCAAACCAAAACGATATATTTTTATCCCGTTTAACCTAAATGCATAGTTTAGAGGTTTAGTTCTTCAAACAAATCGTTATCTTTAGGTTTAAAAAATCAGAGAATTTGAAAAGTTTTTTAGAGCGTAAACATGAAATCCTCTGGGTAAATCGTGTGGGTTAATCGTTTGGGGGTGTTGCGACTAAAAAATACCTCGGATGTCGCTCGGACGAACCGGGTTTTAAATTGGGGTTTTGAAAATTTTAATCGGGTTTGTAAAAAATAGAGGAGTCGCCACCGGCCATTTAAAATGGTAGACCGGACACCGAAATAAAACCAGAGATTTTCTTTTGAAAATGGGTTCGGGAGTCGGTTACACGCGGGGAAGGATGAGCACCCCCGTCGTGCCCGAAAATCGGTACCAAAAATATTACCGCTTAATTAATATGAAATTTTGCGAATTAAAGTGACGAATCGTATCGAAATTTGGTTATACGAGCGAGTAAACTTTAAAGGTCTTAATATTCGAGAAAGAACGTCCGAACCACCACCACTACGACTGGTACTGGCCTCGTTCATTCCCGAATAAAAAGACGCTCGCATTGCATTTTATAATTCGAGATGCAACTTAAAAATAAACGAGATAATTAAATCGCGCGATAAAAAAGAGAGACAAAGATCAAATGGCATATGTAACGTGGACCACATAAACATATTCGTAAAAATAAGATAAATATGCAAAATTTAAAATTCTACGATGATTAACAAGAATCATGCACAAAACCACAAAACACACATGTGAGGATGCACCACTTTACAAAATCATAAAAAGAACAAGGTTACATGAAAACCATATATTATATGCGTATGCAAATTCGATATTAGATAATAATAATAAAAAAAACAAATATCATGACAAGGGATTAATACACGCACTTAACATTTTCCCATAAGAACCATAATAAAACCATACTAAGTTAATATGAATAACAGACCGGTTAAAATCGAACCAAACACAAATTATGGGATTAATTATTGAAATAAACCCCTGACTTTGGGATAAAAATCGAAAATAAAAAAAGGCTTGAGGGTTTAAACGAGATTTGATCGTCGCCCCTTTGATTTTGAAAACTGAATTGGTGACATAGCTGAAGGCTTTGGAAAAGTTTGACGGACCTCGCATGTGATTAACCCACGAGAAATCAACACCACTCTTTCAATTCGGGACGAGAATAAAAAACGGAAAAGCTATAGGGGACGGCGGAGAGGATTTTTAAAAAGATCGGTGACCTAAGCTAAAATAAACCCTAAAGCCCTTGTATATATTCATGTTATTCTAGGTTGAAACCCTAGAACCCAAAAATAAACTCTGCGGCGCCGTTCACCCCTTCTTCTCCTCACTTTTCTCACGACCAAAAACCGACTTACCCCTTTCCACGCCGTTCATCGGCGGCGTCCTCACGTTGCCGGGGTGGCAAAGACTCCCGGCGACACGCAAACGAAACGTCAACGCCCGGAACTGAACCTAGACGAGACGAAAACCTAAAACCCGATCTCTATTTGCCTAAAAAAGAAGAAAAATGAAAACCCCCTCCTATTTCATCTTATCAACCCAAAATAATGGCTCACCCGACGGGGATTATCGCCGATGGGGGTCGATGCGAAGAAAGGACGGAGAGCAACAACGGATGGTTACCAAAGGTATCGAAAGCCTAACCATTTCCGATGCATGCAAAAAAAAAAAGAGAACAAATACCTCAGAATCTTTTTTTTTCTCTATTGATTTCGAAGCTTTACAAAAAGTTTAAATGCTCTTGGTTTTTTTTTTCTCGATTGCTCTCTTCTCCCTTTTTTTTTGGCTTCGGTTTCCTATATAACAGAAGCTTTTACATTCGAAAATAATTCTCTCTCATGCCTCTCTGATTGTTGTCTGGTCGACTTTTATTAATTGCCTCTGTTTTGTTGTCTTTTTTGCTGTTTTTGGGTCACTGATGCACTGTTTTCTTTGTCTGTGCATGTCGAGTTTTCCCGGTTGGGAGAGGCAGCAGGGCGTGCCGGTGCAGGGGCAGACGGATGGTCACGGGATCGGCTACGCGCGCGTGGTGGATCTGGAACGTTCTCCGCGTCAATCTGGGACCGTTAGATCTCCTCTCGATCTAACGGTTGGGAGCAGATGCGGCGCATGCTGACGAACGGGCTGCCCTAGGGTTTTTTGTGAGGTCCGATCTGGACCGTTGAAAGGTGACAGATCGAACGGATCTGGCGATGCGGCGCGCGATAGAAAGGGGCATCTTTAGGGTTTATCCGGGATTAGATCGGGACTGTCAGATCTCAGCAGATCTGACGGCTGTAGATAGTGGCGACTGCATCAAAAAGAAAGGGGAATTAGGGTTTAGTATAGCTGGGCTCATATGTATGGGCTGTTATGTAATGGACTCTTTATTATATTTTTTGGACTTATTATTAATCAAAGTTTATTTGGGCTTTTACTTATTGTGTTCCATTTTTATTTTTATAATAACAATAATATTCAATAATAATAATAATAATACCAATAATATTAATGAAATATAGTAATAATAATTAACAATAGTAATAATAATATACACATAATAAACGATAACAATATGCAATGCATGTGTATAAGTGATAATGATAAGATGTAAATGTTATTAACTATAATACGATAATATTAAATATAATATATTAGTAATGTTTAGGGGTTTTTTGAAATCAATAAAATAACGATGCTACTGACTATAACTAGTAATATAATAGTAGTAATATATATACATGTATATTTTTTCTTTTTCTTTTTCTCTTTTTTTTAATTATCTAATAGCTCGATAAGCCCAACACAAACATAAAGAGGTTCAAGGTCCGGACAAAATTAGTGATTACAACTGCCCCTCTTTGCTTATACTTGTGGAACAAGAATAAAGCAAAGACCATAAGCACTAATTTTGTCCTACTTCCCTGTTGGACGGTTTGTTCCCCGAAGCAACCACATGATTCCAAGTAACTCCTCTTCCCAACGCCTTCTAATGATGAGTTCTCCCTCTGGATGCCCCAAACAGGTAGACATAGAGTTTTTTTCTTTTTTTTTTTACATTCTCCAAGTGCCCGAACGGATAGGCAAGTTCTATTCTCCAAGTGCCCAATCGATGAGCAGATTTCGAATATCTTTCTCTTCTCTTTTCGAAAAAACAAGCTGGTTATTCAAACAACCTTGCCTTCCCTTTCGCGGTCTAACAGCAAGTTGTCCATTTCGCGGTCAAAAAGCAAGCTGAAACTCCTAACATTTTTTTTGCCTCCCCTTCGCGGTCAAAAGGCGAACTTGGGCGTCCAAGTGGATTTGCTTTCCCTTCACGGTCGTAAAGCAAATTGGTCAACTAAATCCGTCTAACTTCTCGGTTGGACAATTTACTCTCCTGGAGCGGCGACGCGCTAGACCGAGTAATTTTCTCTCTGAAGCTTTAAGAAGATGAGTCATCTCTCTATAGGACTCATTTCCTTGGCGTATCTTTCGAGTGGCAGTTCTTTCTATATAGAACTCTCGTCCACGTATTTATGAAATTAAAGATCTCCAAGTCCTCTCTCTGTAGGACCCTCCGCTTTTGAGATCCTGAAGCCTTAGGATTCTGAGTTTTTCTCCACTAAACTCCTCTTCCTTAGCGTATTCTTCGAGTAGTAGTTCCTTCTTTATGGAACTCTCGTCTAAAATCAAGGATCTACAAGTCCCTTCTCCGTAGGACCTTCCGCTTTCGAGATCCTGAAGCCTTAGGATTCTGAGTTTTTTCTCTACAAAACTCCTCTTCCTTAGCGTACTCTTCGAGTAGTAGTTCCTTCTCTATTGAACTCCTCTCTGAAATCAAGGATCTACAAGTCCCCTCTCTATAGGACCCTCCACTTTCGAGATCTTGAAGCCTTATGTTCCTCCTACATAGAGCTTGTTTGGACCCCTTCTCTGTAGGATCCTTCATCTTGAAATCTTTCGGTAAGCTTGAAAGCTTTGATCTGAAATCCTTGAGTGGCGAACATGAAAGCTTCACCTGACATTCTGGAGCGGCGGCTTGAAAGGCTTCGCCTGAAATCCTTTTAGTTTTCGCTTTATCGTTTTCTCCTCATCCCAAGAGGTATTCAATTTGTCTTTCAAAAATCTGTGAAAAGAGGTAAAAATGCTATGATGGTATGAGTTAGCATGCGCCTATCCTAGGGATGCCTAACTACTCATGATGCATGACTGGGTTTCCAAGTTATTTAATCATATTAATTTTATTGACATCGTGTCCTTTGGTGTTGCTTCTTGCTTTGATTGCCTCTCTTCTCGGTTCTCCCGGACCATTGTTCTTCTTCTTCTCATCTTGATCCACTTCTGGAATTGTTTGCCTCAAAGTGCCCATTCGGGTTTTCACTTTGAACCCTTCTTTTTCTTTTTTCTTGTTTTTCTTTTTTCTTTCTTTCTTCTGTTCTTTTTTCTTTTTTCTTTCTTTCTATTTTTTTCTTTTTTTCTTTCTTTTCTTTTTTCCTTTTTACTGACTTTTGATTGTCTGATTAGATAGACAGATTTCCATTCTTCAAGTGCCTGAACGGATAGGCGGGTTCTATTCTCCAAATGCTCGAATAGATGAGCAGATTTCCATTCTCCAAGTGCCCGAACGGATAGGCGGGTTCTATTCTCCAAATGCCCGAATAGATGAGCAGATTGTATGCTTCAAATACCCGAATAGGTGGGTAGGGTTCCATTCTTCATGTACTTGAACGGATAGACGTGTTCTATTCTCCATGTGCCCGAATAGATAAGCAAATGTCATATATCTTTGTCTCGAGCTTTGAGTATCTGTCTCATTTGCTCTAAAATCTTTTGGCTTTTAGTTTCTGTCTCATTTGTCACGAGTTTATGATCTGAAGCGTTCCTCTTGAATTTCGCTTCAATCCCCAAAGTGTCTTTTGGGTTTTCACTGTGTCTTCTCTTCTCTTCTTTGTCCTCTTTCTTCTTCTTTTTTCTTTTTGGGCACTCCTTTGAGTTTTCATCTTGAAGTCAACTTCTCTTTTTCGCTTCTTCTTGAAGGGAGGACTTACACTGATTAGAATCCCATTGCCCCCACTTGCTTTAGGCTTATGTACCTTTTAACTGACCTCTGGTTAATGTCGACTGCTTTAACGGGTGTCTTCTGTCCAAAGATGCCACCAATTTTGGCCCTTGTTCCTCTAAATTCGTGGTCAAGAGCGCCTCTTCTGAATTTCGCTCATTTGCCCCAAAGTGCCTTTAGGGTCCTCGTCTCGGCTTCTCTTCTTTTTCTTTTCTATATTCCTCCTTTTCTTAGGCGTACTTCTGTCTTCATCGCCTTTTGTCGAGTTAATTTCAGATCATATTTACTACCTCATCTCGGTACGTGCCCTCAACGCGGTGCATACGATCCTTCTCGGGACCTTCTCTGGCAAGATGTTTATGCTCCGAGGGTAACTTCTGTTCCCCGACTCTCAATGTCAAAATTTCTACCTTCATGTTCTATTCCAACACTTCTTAGTAAATGTCGACTTTGTAGCTCAACATTTCACCGAAGAAGGTCTTGATATTTCAACTGGAGGTATTAGTAGCAACGTTTGAACCTCCGAGGGTGCCCCTTTGGGTACTGATGGCTTTACCTCGAGCCACGATCAGTCCGCTTGTTCATTCCCGTGTAGAAGACTTATGCAAGTGATTGAGTAAAAATAATTTTATTATGTAGATATACATTTAAAAAAAAAATCATGTCAAGTGAAAATCAAGTTTAGGGTCTTTGAAAAAAGGTTGACCTGAGTGAAATTTTTCCGAATGTTGCAGAGATGCACATATGAAATCTTTTCTGGGCTATTAGGCTTCCAAGAGGAGCGACCCCCATACTTAGTTTCTACCCAATTTAAAGGTGGCTCTCTTTACCTCACTAACTCACCATGCCCCATCCTTCCCTCTTTTCTGATCTCAATCAGGCATTAGAAGTGTGGCAGTCCTTGAAGAAAGGTTAACCCAGATAGGCGGAATGTGATCTGAAGACAAATTCATCCTTCCGCGCATGGTCCAAATGGTCTTTTATGGCTTGTAATGTAGGCTAAGGCTCACGGCTATGAAAGAAAGGGTAAATAGGCCCAAACAAGTGTTTAAGGGTGGTGAAACCAATGATCATTTCTTCCAATCTGAAGTCTCAATTATGCTTCGATGAAATGCTATTTCCTCTCTTACTTCCTTGGATCGCTCTAGACTGCCCCTCTTTTTTGGTTTTTTTTTGTTGGGGTTTTCACCCTAGAGTTCATTTCCTCTTATCAATCGTAGTTTCGGATCAAATTGCACCTTCGCATTGTATTAGTGTAGGCTTTTGATCAAAGGTGAGCAATCTTTCGAGGCTCATCTAAGCAGAGATTCATTTGGATAGGGAATCCTCTCGTCCCTTTTTTTTATCCGCTCCTCCCTCTTTTCAAATTTGTACCTTTCACTTTAGTGCTATGGCTTTTGCTTTCTTCAACTTTTATGTCGGTAGCTTTTGACTTGATTTGGGTAGCTCTTTGAGAACCGACCTTTCTTTTGTTGTTTCCTCAAAATTGCACTTTTCACTTTAGTGCATTTGTTTTTGATTTCTTCAACTTTAGTGTCGGTAACTTTTGGCTTGATTTGGGTAGCTCTTTGAGAACCGACTTTTCTTTCGTTGTTTTCTTTTGATGTTTTTGGCTGCTCAAACTGAAAATGTATTCAATGTATCTATTCTCTTTTATTTCCCCTCAAGGCCTCATCTTCATAGCCTAATCAGAATCCAATGTCAATTATTTGTCCATAGACTTCTATCTTTTCTTTGCCCCCGGTGTAGGGGTGATCCTTGGTTTGGGTTCATTTTGAAGAAAAAGTTCAAAAGGCTCAAACGGGGACAACAATGGGTACATTTTTTATTTTCTGTCTAGGTGAACGGAATTGAAGGAATGCCAAATGTTCTCCCATACACGGATATCAAAATGGGTCTTCAGGTGGTAGAAGTTTTAGGGTTATCACTTCATTCAAGAACCTTAGACAGCAATGCCCGAGAGGAAAATTCACTCAATGGGAGTGGCCCATTATTCCTGAACACTCGTTGTCATCCCTCCCTTGGCCTAAGTAGAACAGATAATGCTTTCATTTATATCATTCCCACAACATTCGGTTTTTTCTTTTCAAAGTATTAAGGTCATTTCTGTAAAAATATATACATGTACGTATGTTTTTAATAGAAAAGCAATAAGCTTGTAACCATAAAGAATAAATGAAATGTTTAAAAGAAATTAAGGAATATAAAATGCTCGCAAAAGTCTCCTTCATTGAAAATAAAACAAACGGGCATCACAAAAGCCCTTACAAAAGATGCTAGCTATCACATGCCAACAGTACAAACTTACACATGCACCTCAACGAGGGAAAGATCCGACAACAAAAGGTAAAACAGACACGATGCATGGAGACATAAAACCCTAAAGATGACCGGGTATTAGCACCTCCCAAAAGTCACATACTCGTTCTCTCTTTTTAGAATGTCAAAAGACCGTCTTCGATCAAAGCCTGCACCTTGTTTTTTAGTGCCCCACAATTTTCCGTGGTGTGGCCAGTGCTTCCCACATGGTAGTCACATACGGCATTGACATCATAGCCTTCGGGATAGGGAGGATCTTTTGGTTTGGACTGAACCGGAGTTAGAAGCTTCTTCTCAACAAGCATTGGAAACAAATCGGTGTACGACATAGGAATTAGATGAGGAACCCTGGCACCAAACGCATTGGTATTAAGATAGGCGTACCGCTTCGGGGGTGGTGGTCTCAGGAGTTTGTTCTGAATCAGCAGAGGTAATAGCTTTGAATTGGTCATCGGGAAACACGCCTTCGTCCTCTTATCAACCTCTCCTACAACATGCTCTTTAGCTTTCCTTTTTTCCCCTTTCCTTAGATAAGGCTCTCTTTCTTCAATTTTGTCGGGGTCGACCACTTTTGTGGGTTCTTTCGGGAATTCTTTCGACCCTGTAGGTAGGTCCGACCCTTCCTTAGTATGATCAGGACAGGCACTGACGTTTGTAGATTTCGCCGATGCCTGCGACTTTGCCTTATCCCCCTCTTTCACCATAGCAACTTGACCTCCTCCTAGCTTCACCTTATTATTCACAGTTGGAAACCTGATTATCAAACCCGGACTTTTTGTCTCAAATTCCAACACCCCGAGGTTTAGGAGACCCTGGATTTTACGCTTAAAATTCATGCATTTCTCGATCGAATGCCCCCGAATTCCGGCGTGGTAATCACAATGCTCTTCCTCACGGAACCAACTGGGATACGGAGGTGACGGGGTTTTAACAAAGCAAGGTGCCACCACTCGAGCATGCAGCAGCTTTGAATAAAACTCTTGGTAAGTGAAAGGGCTGGGGTGAACCGATCATTCCCCTTCATCTTCTCTGAACCTCGAGGACTCCCAACCATAGCTCGGGGTTGCGAAGTTGTAACACTCTTTGGGGCTTCTTGGTAGTCTTGTCGCCCTTGAGCTGATTCCTTCTTCGTTTGGGAAGACAAGCTTTTCCTAAGAGAATCTTCGATCTTATCTAACGCCAACTCAACGGAGAATTCTGAAGCAGTGCGGTTCACCTCATACTGGCCGATGATGGCCTGGTCCTCTTCAGACAAAGCTTTCTTCATCCCAGTGTCATGGCCCACATTCTCACTACTCTCGGCCTGGGGGTTTCCCATCACGTTGCTTCTTTCGGTTACCACAGCTATCATAGCCCTCAATTCACTGATTTGCCCCATCATTTCATCTTGGAATGTTTTCACATATGCGATTGCCTCCTTCTGATTCCACACCAACTGTTCGTGGAGCTGTTCAAGCCCATCCACTCTTGCTACTAGGTCATTTATACCTCTGAAGCTGTACTGGCTGGAAACAGTTCTTTTGTCCATTTTCTCTTTTTTCTCTGACATGAGTGTTTTCCCCCGATTAGAAATGATATGATGGAAGATCTTAAGAAAGTTTTAATGATGAATGTATTATGGACTCAAATTAACAAATGCATGATCATGAGATAAATGCATGACTAACAATTTTAATGCTGCTCTAAAATGGTATATGCTACAAATGTTACAAATGTATGCCAGTCAAAAGTGTTGGTCATATAGGTGATACCCCTTAGGTCAACTTTCATTTAGACGTAAAGGAGGCTTCTTGTTACAAGATAGTCATAGCAAAAGTCCTACGAGTACTCTTCTTTCCCCCTAATCATGTTTAAGGAAATGAAAACTTCGGCAAAAATTGTTGGGGCCGGATTTGCTTTATTCTCTAGCAATTCAAGACCTTCTAAAACTGCTGGTATCAAGTCCCGGAAAACAAGCTATTCCCTCGAAGCTGAATCCATCTCTTGACCTAATCCATGCTCTTTCCGGCCGCCACGCTCTTTCCGGCCGCCGCTTTGCACTTGGTCGGGTAGTTTCGTGACTTTGGATGTTCGGAGTAGATCCGATGTTGCTTGACTTCCTCGGGATGGAGAAAGGTTGTGCTTTCTTCAATGGTGGGCACTAGATCTGTCACTGTGTGTTCGCTCGGTAAGCTGCTCCCTTATCCTTTTTGATTCAACTCTAACCGATGTCGGACTTGCTAATTGACATCATCTCTTCTAGCAACCTCCCGTCCATAATGATAGCCCTTGATTGGGTAAAACCACCTTGACTCAACACCTTTGTGTTATGGAATGCATGCAAGACTAAATGCAAGAGATCACAAAAGATCGTTAGTGTCGGATAAATACAATTAACATGATAAAAGAGATGAAAGCAAGCAACCCTATTTATCCCGTCTAATGAACCTAGGTTGTTCGCATGGCTCTAAAAGGGGTGGGCAATCTAGTTCTCTACATGCAGTTTTGGTTCTAGGAGGTACTCGAATTGTCCTCGCTGTCCCCTACTAAGGGTAGCAAGGCCCCCGGTCATCACCCATTATAGGCTCCTCACAACCGAGTTCAATTCGAGGGGACCCTTTCGCTATATCTGCACGGAGAAACAATATTCTCACGAAGATATAGGGTATTCGAGCCCCGAAGGTACTTACTAGGCCTACACGGAGGAACAATATCCACACGAAAGCACTAGCGTTTTCCCTCCACTTAAACAAACGGGTTTAAATGCCAATTTTAAATGCGTTTAAAATAAACTCGCACTTATAAACAAATATCGATCGACTTGGTCACTTTAATTTGCAACTTCTAATATTAATTGAGCGGTAAAGTTTTTTTTTTTGGCTTGACTCTCTTTTTTGTTTTTCAAAACAAAAATTTGTCCCTAGCGGAGTCGCCATCTGTTGCGACTAAAAAAAACCTTCAGAAAATACCTTGGTGTCACTTAGAAGAACCGGGTTTTAAATTGGGGTTTTGAAAATTTTAATCGGGTTTGTAAAAAATAGAGGAGTCGCCACCGGCCATTTAAAATGGTAGACCGGACACCGAAATAAAACCAGAGATTTTCTTTTGAAAATGGGTTCGGGAGTCGGTTACACGCGGGGAAGGATGAGCACCCTCGTCGTGCCCGAAAATCGGTACCAAAAACATTACCGCTTAATTAATATGAAATTTTGCGAATTAAAGTGACGAATCGTATCGAAATTTGGTTATACGAGCGAGTAAACTTTAAAGGTCTTAATATTCGAGAAAGAACGTCCGAACCACCACCACTACGACTGGTACTGGCCTCGTTCGTTCCCGAATAAAAAGACGCTCGTATTGCATTTTATAATTCGAGATGCAACTTAAAAATAAACGAGATAATTAAATCGCGCGATAAAAAAGAGAGACAAAGATCAAATGGCATATGTAACGTGGACCACATAAACATATTCGTAAAAATAAGATAAATATGCAAAATTTAAAATTCTACGATGATTAACAAGAATCATGCACAAAACCACAAAACACACATGTGAGGATGCACCACTTTACAAAATCATAAAAAGAACAAGGTTACATGAAAACCATATATTATATGCGTATGCAAATTCGATATTAGATAATAATAATAAAAAAAACAAAT
Source organism: Hibiscus trionum (assembly GCA_030270665.1). Classification (NCBI taxonomy): domain Eukaryota; kingdom Viridiplantae; phylum Streptophyta; class Magnoliopsida; order Malvales; family Malvaceae; genus Hibiscus; species Hibiscus trionum. Next base: position 2,266,177 of record BSYR01000050.1, read on the forward strand.
ATCATGACAAGGGATTAATACACGCACTTAACATTTTCCCATAAGAACCATAATAAAACCATACTAAGTTAATATGAATAACAGACCGGTTAAAATCGAACCAAACACAAATTATGGGATTAATTATTGAAATAAACCCCTGACTTTGGGATAAAAATCGAAAATAAAAAAAAGGCTTGAGGGTTTAAACGAGATTTGACCGTCGCCCCTTTGATTTTGAAAACTGAATTGGTGACATAGCTGAAGGCTTTGGAAAAGTTTGACGGACCTCGCATGTGATTAACCCACGAGAAATCAACACCACTCTTTCAATTCGGGACGAGAATAAAAAACGGAAAAGCTATAGGGGACGGCGGAGAGGATTTTTAAAAAGATCGGTGACCTAAGCTAAAATAAACCCTAAAGCCCTTGTATATATTCATCTTATTCTAGGTTGAAACCCTAGAACCCAAAAATAAACTCTGTGGCGCCGTTCACCCCTTCTTCTCCTCACTTTTCTCACGTCCAAAAACTGACTTACCCCTTTCCACGCCTTTCATCGGCGGCGTCCTCACGTTGCCGGGGTGGCAAAGACTCCCGGCGACACGCAAACGAAACGTCAACGCTCGGAACTGAACCTAGACGAGACGAAAACCTAAAACCCGATCTCTATTTGCCTAAAAAAGAAGAAAAATGAAAACCCCCTCCTATTTCATCTTATCAACCCAAAATAATGGCTCACCCGACGGGGATTATCGCCGATGGGGGTCGATGCGAAGAAAGGACGGAGAGCAACAACGGACGGTTACCAAAGGTATCGAAAGCCTAACCATTTTCGATGCATGCAAAAAAAAAGAGAACAAATACCTCAGAATCTTTTTTTTTCTCTATTGATTTCGAAGCTTTACAAAAAGTTTAAATGCTCTCTGGTTTTTTTTTCTCGATTGCTCTCTTCTCCCCTTTTTTTTTGGCTTCGGTTTCCTATATAACAGAAGCTTTTACATTCGAAAATAATTCTCTCTCATGCCTCTCTGATTGTTGTCTGGTCGACTTTTATTAATTGGCACTGTTTTGTTGTCTTTTTTGTTGTTTTTGGGTCACTGATGCACTGTTTTCTTTGTCTGTGCATGTCGGGTTTTCCCGGTTGGGAGAGGCAGCAGGGCGTGCCGGTGCAGAGGCAGACGGATGGTCATGGGATCGGCTACGCGCGCGTGGTGGATCTGGAACGTTCTCCGCGTCAATCTGGGATCGTTAGATCTCCTCTCGATCTAACGGTTGGGAGCAGATGCGGCGCATGCTGACGAACGGGCTGCCCTAGGGTTTTTTGTGAGGTCCAATCTGGACCGTTGAAAGGTGACAGATCGAACGGATCTGGCGATGCGGCGCGCGATAGAAAGGGGCGTCTTTAGGGTTTATCCGGGATTAGATCGGGACTGTCAGATCTCAGCAGATCTGACGGCTGTAGATAGTGGCGGCTGCATCAAAAAGAAAGGGGAATTAGGGTTTAGTATAGCTGGGCTCATATGTATGGGCTGTTATGTAATGGACTCTTTATTATATTTTTTGGACTTATTATTAATCAAAGTTTATTTGGGCTTTTACTTATTGTGTTCCATTTTTATTTTTATAATAACAATAATATTCAATAATAATAATAATAATACCAATAATATTAATGAAATATAGTAATAATAATTAACAATAGTAATAATAATATACACATAATAAACGATAACAATATGCAATGCATGTGTATAAGTGATAATGATAAGATGTAAATGTTATTAACTATAATACGATAATATTAAATATAATATATTAGTAATGTTTAGGGGTTTTTTGAAATCAATAAAATAACGATGCTACTGACTATAACTAGTAATATAATAGTAGTAATATATATACATGTATATTTTTTCTTTTTCTTTTTCTCTCTCTTTTTTTTAATTATCTAATAGCTCGATAAGCCCAACACAAACATAAAGAGGTTCAAGGTCCGGACAAAATTAGTGATTACAGGGGGAATTTTTCGTTGTGTTTGACAATTACAAACAACGCTGAAAGGGTTTTCATCATCAGAAAATCGTTTGGTGAAACCTTACTGTGCAACATTTACAAACCGCTACAAGAAATAGAAGGTAAGTCTTAATTTACTAAATCGTTTGGGTTAGGAAATTGAAAGGGTGAATGGCATTGGACCAAATTTTCGGAAAGCATTTTGATTTCATATATGTATTAACTTGTTGGAGTTTCAGTTTTGTTTCAGTTTACTTGTTGAAAGGGTAAAATGTTGAATTTTCATCGATCCTAATATGGTGATGTTTTTAATTTCAGTTTACTCATGGAGAAGAGTGTGTTGCGTTCGAAGGGGATGACAAGAGTGCCATATGGTAAGTTTTATATTTCTATTAACTTGTTTGAGTAGTTTATGGATAAAACAATGGTGAATTACTTTCTGGATTAAATTGTTCGAGTAGTTTAGGGATAAAACAATGCTAATTTAATGTATGTTTGATGGTTAAAGGGTATTTGTGTTTGAAAATTTAATGTAAGTTTTGTATTTGTATTAACTAGTTCGAGTAGTTTAGGGATGATATAGTGGATGCCCTTATATGCTAGTTTAAGGTCTGAAAAGGAATAAAATATGTGTGTGTCTGATAGTTATGGCCATTTAATGTATGTTTGATGGTTAAAGGGTATTTGTGTTTGAAAATTTAATGTAAGTTTTGTATTTGTATTAATTGGTTCGAGTAGTTTAGGGATGAAACAGTGGATGCCCTTATATGCTAGTTTAAGGTCTGAAAAGGGATAAAATAGGTGTGTGTCTGATAGTTATGGCCATTTAAGGTATGTTTGATGATTAAAGGTAAGGTATGTCTGATAGTTTATGGTGGGGACTGCCTGCCTGCTATATATATGTTTGTTTAAGGTATTTGTGTGTTGGTGGGGGACCATGGTGGATAAAAAAATGTATACTTGTGTGCTAGTGGGGGACCATGCTGGATTAAAAAATGTCTACTTATGTGCTGGTGAGGGACCATGTTGGGACCATGTCCATATTAAATCGTTGGACCTAAAAAATAGTTTTACTAGTTATATTAAAGACTTAGAGACAACTTTGGTAACTTAAAATAGTGCAGAACACTAAAACAGAAGCACATTTGTTTTTATGAATCTAAGTGTTTAATTAGTGCAGAACACTAAAACAGAATGGACTGATTTGGTTAACCTAATATTATATAACTGTTTGTAAATTAAAATCATTAGTTACTTACTGTGCTAAGTGATAATCTATTGTTTTATTAGTTAAATTATTACTGGTTTTCGATTATTATTCTTTGACTATGTGAAATTATTACAGTATTTTACATGAACCGATTCAGAGTATTGCACAATTATTTTTCATCATGGTGGTTTTATTTTAAACAATCAGAAAACCATGTATACTGGTAAAGAAGTTAGCTTATTTGATATGTGTCACATTGATAGTATGTCCATGCTAGAAATAGATGACATGGTTAGGGAGTTAGGATATTCTACCCCACATGATATTTATTGGCAAAAACCAAGGGGTGTCTTAAAAGTTAGTCCACTGAAAAATGACAATGATGTGCTAAGTATGTTAGCTGTTTTACCTAGGCAGAAATATGTACATGTGTACCTAGAAGAAATAGTGGAACCTCTTACTAATAGCAATGTTGGGACTGAAACTATTAGGACTGATGAGAATGCTACGAATGATGAAGTTGAAATTGAGTCTAATGGGTCTACTGATAATAGCAGTAGTGAGGATGTTGATTATGTAGCTTGTAGTGATCATGATTCTGATAGTCCTTTAGAAGACAGTGAAAATGATTTGGCTGACAGTGGTGATGAAGTATGTGATGTGCATGTGGGTGTTGGGAGGGATATACCAAGTTTTAGTGCAGCTGTAAGGGTTGAGAATGAAGATGTATGTAGTGAAACTGACAGTGAGGGTGCAGACTCATTGCACAATGCAAGTGATAGTGAAACTGATGGCAAGGGAAGAAAATATCCTGAATTTAATTGTGAGACAGACTTGATGAACCCTCAGTTTAAAAAATAAATGATGTTCTCTCACCAGAGTGTGCTTAAAGCTGCTGTGAAGCAATATGTTGTGGTGAATAGATATAATGTGAGGCTAAAGACCAATAATTCCAGAAGACTTCGAGTTGTTTGCAAGGATGGTTGCCCTTGGATGATCTAGGCATCAAGATTGAATCCAAAGATAGTGAAGGAAAGTAGTTGGCAAATTAAAACATACATAGGGGAGCATACTTGCATTAGGGATACTGTGAATGCAAATTGTACTTCTACATGGTTGGCAGAAACATACATGGAAAAATGGAGGGTTGATCTCACCTATTCTAGTGGCTCTCTTCAAAAAAATGTGGAAAATGATCACATTTTACATGTGCCATTAACAAAATGTTGTAGAGCAAAGAAATTAGCTCTGAAAAAGCTTCATGGGGATGATGAAGAGCAATATACAGGGATATATGATTATCTTGGTGAGTTGAGAGGAACAAACCCTGGGACAACCACCATATGCCGTTTAGATAATAAGGTTTTTGAGAGAATGTACGTTTGTCTACAAGCTTGTAAAGATGGCTTTAAGACTGGATGTAGACGAATCATTTGTGTTGATGGGTGTTTTCTCAAAGGCCATTATCAAGGATATTTGTTGGCAGAAATTGGGATAGATGGAAATGATTGTATCTATCCCTTGGGATATGCTGTTGTTGAATTTGAAAATACATCTTCTTGGTCTTGGATTTTTCAAATTATAGAAGAAGATTTGGAAATAACCAACTCCCATCACTATACCTTCATGTCTGACAAACAGAAGGTAATAAACAAATTTCTTTATTGTTTACTATTAACTTTTACTATTAACTGTTTACTATTATTCATTTCTTTATTATGTTGTAGGGTCTAATTCAATCCATTTCAGAGTTGTTTCCGAATGCTGAGCGTAGAGGTTGTGTTAGACACTTGTATTCGAACTTCAAGAACAAAAGAAGCTTCACTGGCAAAGCATTAAAGGATGCCCTCTGGAAGGCTGCAAGGGCCACATACATGAAGGAATTCACTGATGCTATGAATGAAATGAAAGCAATTCCAGAAGATGCATTTGAGTGGATGCAGAACAAAGATCCTAAGCTATGGTCCAAGTCACATTTTGAAACACATTCAAAATCTGACTTGCTCCTCAAATTTTTTTGTGAAAGCTTTAACAAGGTAAACTTCAAAATCAGTTCCAAATTTGTTATCTCTAAACTACGTTGTCATTTGTTATTTATTGGTAATTTGCTTGTTTCTATTTTACTTTTGTAAAGATGATATTAGAGGCGAGGGATAAACCAATTTTGACATTAATGGAGATGATCATATGCAAGATAATAAACATATTTGCTAAAAAGGCTGAGGATGCTTAAAAGATTGTTGGGACTCTTTGTCCAAAGATTCAAAAGAAGGTTGAAAAACTTATTGTGCAATCAGTAAGGTCAGTATACAATTTTCTCAGTAAACTGTGCTACTGTTTTTTCAATTCAATTTTCACTTGAACACTTAAACTTTGCTACTATTTTTTTAATTCATTTTTCACTTGAACTCGTATGTGTATATTGCAGATGCTGGCCTAGGATTGCTGGGGGAAACAGATATGAGGTCCCTGGTAGACATGATGATCAGCACATTGTAGACTTGGGAGCACATTCATGTAGCTGCAGAAAGTGGGATATGACTGGTATAGTTCACTTAACAATATTTTAATCTTATTTGACCATCTTTGACTATGTGCTATTACAATAATTTATATTTTTTTTATCTTCACAGGAATCCCTTGTATACATGCCACATCAACCATTTTAATGAGAGGTGAAAGACCTGAAGCTTATGTCAACAACTGCTATAAGAAAGAAACTCAGCTTCAGATTTATTCTCACATGGTCAAACCATTAAGAGGACCAAAATAGTGGGCACACCATGTAACAAATGAGCCCATCTTGCCACCTATTATTCGAAGACCTGTTGGACGACCTCAAAGAAGTAGAAGAATGGAGGCAGATGAAATTTTAACTTTTACTGGAAAAATTTCGAAGAAGGGACTTGTTTGAATGACTTGTTCAAAATGTGGCAATGCAGGACACAACAAAAGGTCTTGCAGGGGACAAGTTGGTGGCAACAACCCCTTTTCTTCTAATAACAATGTGAGAAAACCTAGAAAAAATGGTCCAAAGGCTTCAATTCCCAATGTCTCTCAGCAAACATCAAGTTCAAATGCAGCAGGTCCACCTATGAATTCATCCACTGTCCAAATTATGGATTCATCCACTGCATATGTTCCACCAATACAGAGGCCTAAACTTGCTGTAAGTTTAGACATATTTTAATTTTTTGTTCTTTACAATAGATATTTTATACAATAAACTGACTGCACGTGTTTCATTTTTATTTATTTTAGGTTAAAAGAGCACCAACTTCAAATGCAGCAGGTCCAAGCAGTCAAGGCTCAGTCACCACTGTTAGATGGATGCCTTCTCAAAGCACTCAAGGCTCAATCCAGAATCAATCACAAGAAGACCCTGCTTCAAAGAGGACTAGATGGAGATGAATTTCAGAATATAATTTCTTTTGTTAATGGTGTTTTATAAAAACAATTTGCTTTTAGGTCACTAGTGAATGGAACCATTTTTTTGTGTAGGTGTTTGTGTATATGTGGCCAAAGACCTAAGTAAGTTTAGGCCACTCACAGTCATGGTCACTAGTGGATGGAATTTTATGATATTTTGTTTATGTATTTTGTTATATGTTATCAAATACTTTGGTAACTTGTGATCACTAATGGTGATATTTTCTTACACAATTGTGATGATTACATTATAAAGTTGGTATGTGAATGCAATTTACAAACAATGATTTTGCTATTATACTTTACTTATTTCCCCTTTCATTATTTTTTGTATTTTTTTTAAAATATGAATATATCACCAATCTATAACACAACCATAACAGAACCATCAAATGTTAATAACCATTCCACATAATGTTAAGAAAATAGTTCTCTTTCATAATACAACTATAAAAATTCAATCAACATAACACATCCATATTTGATGTTCATTCGAATTCTACATTCTACATTCGAAATACCATTCTACTTAAGAAATACCAATTCACAAAATACTCAGTAACATTACTATTTCTCCCCTTCGACCTTCGACATATTCATTCACAAAATACACAAATTCATACTCAAAATACCTATTGAGATAATATTCTTCACAAAACCTCCCATTGTTATCTCTAATCTTTTTTTCATTTGATACCCATAAAAAACGCAGTTAAAATAATAGAACTTATGACTGCACAAAACTAAACAAATCTTTCATTTCTTCTCTCCCTGTCCTTGGCTTTGATTTTGTTTAGCAGACCAATAAGAAGAATCTTTGTACGAGAATTCATTGGAGGATCGTACCATTCAAAAAAGTGGCAATCCTTGTAAAATCGGTTACCGTAATTCGAACACCCATAAAATCGCCGACTTAGATTGTTGTTAGTCCATGCAGTCTTCAATACTGCTTCCTTGCCACACCAGCAACAAATTGGGATGTCGTTTCCCTCATCCCCTATAACCTCTTGTTTCAACCTTCTCATTCCTCTGTTAGCCCCTCTCTATCTTCGTTTCAGAACGCAAGCAAAGGAAATTAGGGATTCATTTGAGTAAAGGGGATTTTGATAACGGTCATTTTTTTAACACGTGTATGTGCTTACGTGGCTGCCAAATCAATAAAAAAATGCCACATCATTAACGACATCCATAATATAACGGTTGGGTGATGATAAAAACTCAATATTAAAAGTTGAGTCATTAAATCGACTCAATTTAAAGATGAGTGGGTAAAATAAGAGAGAGGCAAAAATTGAGTCATTATTTTTGTATTTTACCCAAAAAAAAAAATATTAGCCAAACCTCCAAACGGTTTAGAAATATTAATTTTTAGACCCATAATTAATTTGTCAACATCCGCATTTATCAATGGCTGCAGTAGAAATCCACAATTAAGGCTTTCATTTTTTTTTTAAGATGTGAATTTCAATGCTTAAATTACTCAGAATTACTTTAATCATTAAATCAAAGTTAAAGGTATTTAAGTACACTCAAAATTACAACATCATAGATGTTGCAATAACAACAATACTAACTGAGCTCATGCCGAATACACTCCATCTTAATCATTTAAATATATAAAAAATTATTAAATTTTGAAAATAAGAAACGAATTAAATGGAAACAATATAGTTTTATTTTATTGAATTTCAGAAAGACAGAAACAACAAAGGAGCTTAAATATTCGAGGCACTAAGCTCAAGACTCAACATTAAAACATGAAATCCGACCAAAAGAAAATGAAATCAAAGATCACAATCGACCATAACAAACATCATGCACGGATCAAACACGACCATCAACCTAAATACAAATGAATCTTAATCGCCAGCAAGAACACACAAATGAGCCCGAAATACAGCAACGAGTGGATCAATATCGAAGCACCGCTGGTCTTAAAGTTGCCGAACTCGACGCACCTACGGTGGCCAGGTACCTGAAACAGCAGCCCCGGTGTTAGCAGCACGAAAAGAACCAATGACACGAAAATTGGACCCCAATCCGACATCGTGTTTTCGGCAATGTCTGCTGATATATAGCTTGGGGGTGAGATTGTAAGAGAAATGATATTTGATGGAGCGTTTGTTTGAATAATGTGGGGTTTATATGCAAAGAAAAAGTAAGTAGAGAGCAGGAGAGTGTGGGGCGGCGTTTAGGGGATGAAGTTAACTGGATTCACTGCCACCAGAATAACTTTATTCCCATGCTTATTCCCTGATTTCTTAGTTTTACGTCTCATTTTAGATTTGGGTCGAATTTTTTGAGTTTATATCATTTCACATTCAAATTATTTTTAGATTTCTTATAATAGTTATATTAAACATGTTTGAATTTGAATTAGTCAAATAAGATTTTTGGATTCAGACTAAAACTAACGAGAGACGGCTAAATCTCAATCACTATAAAGAGTGAGAAAAAAAAGTTGCATTTTTTTGGGTAACCACCGGTATTTAACTTATTGACCGATTGATCTAGATTGTGTATTGTAATATTCGTTGTGAGGACGATCTTTTCAATCCAGTTGCTCCATTCATAATACCATGATTTAAACTCTTGACATTGCTTAAAAGATCTACTGACTCGTTTTACCGATAAAAATGTTAAATTTTTAATGATTAGGTATCAAATGTATTAAAATTTAGTTGTCGTTAAGAATAAAGTGTTCGTAGATCAAACTGAATCAAGACTTTTTTTTTAATATTTCAAGGTTCAAATTTGAGTTCTATTAAGCTAAGGTAGTCTAAACTATTCATTTTCACCATTTGAAAATAATAAAAAATTTAATATATATAATTTTAATTTAATCCGAATCAATTTACGGATAAATTTTAAGTCAGACAGTCAAATATTTGACGTGACTTAATCTAGATTTGTCAGTGCTAAATCCTGAACACCAAAAGGGCAACTAAAAGAATTCAGGCCAGATGAACAAGTTTAATCTGAAGGTGCAGCATTTTTTATTCAAAAGAGAACTTCGTTTATGAGAATTCATTTGCTCTCGAGTCTCGAAATTACATATGCATATATTCGTATCATAGTGAAAACACTTTATGTTTGTATTATATTTTAATTAATTTATTCTTGTGTGTTGTTAGAAATTATTAAATCTAGGTTTTCGTGATATCATTAGGCAAATGCAGAGAATATGTGACGTCCAAGCAAATAAAGGATGTATCAATCTATTTATATATATGGGTAATCTTCACTAGTGGTCCCTTTCATTTAGGGTGTGTTCTATTTTGGTCACCAGAATTTAAAAAAGATTATTCTGGTCACTAACGTTTAGAATCGTTTCTATTTTGGTCCCTTAGCCGTTAGTCTCCGTTACTTAAAAAAATAGTTTCTAATTTAACCCCCAAACTTTCAAAATTTTATTTTTCACCATCTTCCCCAAAAATTATAAAACTAAAACCCCATAAAATTAAATCAATGGCTATAACCCACAACTACAACCCATTCCCCCAAGATTAATCAACAGAGCTCCATGGAAATGCTAAGATAAACATAAGCTTACCTCGATAAGATCGGGCAGTCTGCGCTCGGAATTTGGTACATTCATGTTTAGACCCAACCTCTCAAGTTCTGCTTCGATTTTACTCATAGACTCCAAACTTTCCTCTGCCTTTTGATGATAAGATTCTTTACCATCAAATATTATTAAATTATTCGTATTAATTTCAAGGGAAGACAAATTCGTTTCCCTGTCGGGAAAGGAAATGTCATATGTTTCTTGTGATTCATAATTCACATTGACTAGCTCCTTCACTGTCAAAGAATCTTTCATTTCGAGTTCCTCTTGAAGATCTTGAACCAAGTTCTCGGTCTGCTTTAACATTCCTCTCAATTTCTCGACTTCCCTTCTATTTCCTATATAAGAGCATATTATTCCAATAGAAATCCCAAGACAAAATAGAACCTCCCTGTTATAACGACCTGTCACGCATAGGAGGAATAGGCCATGAAATTGATTAGACTAGAAGAGAAAAAATATAACGAATAACGAATGGAATGGAGAAATTGAGACATGTTTATATGCAGAATTGAGAAACAAAGAAAAATAAATTAAATTAACATCAAGCTTAGGTTCGTATCGTAATTATCGGATTTCTGAAAAAGAATTTATGGATTACAAAAACAGATAAATGGTTCAACAGGCTTAAACATCAAATACAGACTTCATTTTTATCGAAGAATATGTCTCTTGGAAAGTTCCAATGAACCACCTCGATCCTATGTCCCAAGTAGCATATAAGTATAAGAACTATTGCTAATGCAGTTTATCTCATTATAATGATGAAGAAAAGGTAACCAATTCTACATTTTATTCCCTTTCTTTGTTGAACTCCAAGAGGTCCAACTAATCGGTAAAATATTTTACCACCCTAATATGCCTTCCCCACCACCCCTCCCCGAAAATAATGACAAACGAAAAGAAAAGAACAATAACATTATCGAGATTTTACTAACTCTGTTCATATCTGAAAATATGATGGTAGCATGCTTGTACTCTTTATCTTAAGTACAAGAAATACTTAATTTTCATTTACTTTCCTTTCAATTTCTAATACATTTAGCAGGAAAACAATTTCGGAAATTAAAAAGCAGCATTATTAAGTGATAAGAACAGTACCCCAGTGCGAATGAAACTGTTTTTCGGAATCATTTTTGCAATAAATGCTTGGTCTTCCATCACGCTCATTTCCGCTCCTGAATTTCAACTTCTTAGGAAGATCTGAAGAATCAATTTCTGGCAATGGAGGAATTGCATGCACATATCCATTCTTATCAAAGGTGGCTTGATTGTGCAGCTTATTGTCCCCAGTTCTATTTGATCCATTAGAAAAATCACCACTTGCTCTGTTGATTAATCTTGGGGGAATGGGTTGTAGTTGTGGGTTATAGCCATTGATTTAATTTTATGGGGTTTTAGTTTTATAATTTTTGGGGAAGATGGTGAAAAATAAAATTTTGAAAGTTTGGGGGTTAAATTAGAAACTATTTTTTAAAGTAACGGAGACTAACGACTAAGGGACCAAAATAGAAACGATTCTAAACGTTAGTGACCAGAATAATCTTTTTTGAATTCTGGTGACCAAAATAGAACACACCCTAAACGAAAGGGACCACTGGTGAAGATTACCCTATATATATATATATATTGATAATATGCATGTTCATCTTATGATTTATGTTCGAGGTATGAAACTATTTCTTCCAACAATGTCATTTTTAAGAATCGAACTCACGTCTTCACCTTGAGTTGTGGGTTCAAGACCTAGTAAGAGTAAAATTCTCCATCCCCTCCTCTAAGTAGAAATTGTTCAAAAAATGATGTATCAATCTAACCATCAAAGATAGGTTCAACTAGTAAGCAGTTTAATATTGCTTAAGCATATTTGAATTCGAGACTTTGTGGATGTAAAAAAATTTCCGCCGAAAGATTCACCCACTTAAATTAAGTGTGCAACGCAAATCAATCTGGATTAATCAAGACAAAATTCTGAAAACCGAGAAAGCAAAAAAAAATGTATCAATCTTATTTTATTTTACTGATTAAAGCCCAAGATAATTACAATTAAGGTAAAAATGAATGTCTTGTTGCCTATTGAACTTAGCTTGATTAGTATTGTCCACTTATATATGAAGGCTATCACATCGGTTTAATGGGAAGAACAATGATACTAGTAGGACTCTAATCCGACATCATTTTTATTAGGGGTGTGAAAAACTGACCCGACCTGGTAACCTGCCTGAAACCCGATCGAGTCAGAACCTGGTTTAACCCGAGAATTCAAAGACCGAACCCGACCTGCACCCGACCGAAACGAACCCGAACCCGAATTTGACCTGTAACTGTAGAAACCGAACCCGAACTGCACCCGACCGAAGTGAACCCGAACCCGAAATTGACCTGTTACTGTAGTAACCGAACCCGACCTGCACCCGATCGAAACGAACCCGAACCCGAGACTAACCTGCCAGATAACCGATTTAACCCGACCTGTTTGGACCCGACCTGAAATGAACCCGACCTGAAATGAACCCGACCTGTTTTGAACCCGACCTGTTTTGAACCCGACCTGTTTTGAACCTGAACTGTTATTGACCTGAACTGTTCTTGACCTGAACTGTTCTTGACCTGAACTGATATTGACCTGAACTGTTATTGACCTGAACTGATATTGACCTGAACTGATATTAACCTGAACTAATACTATTATTTGATTTGCTAATAATGATAATTATCTGACATTTAAAGAAGTTATATTTAATGAATATAAAATAATGTCAAGTATTGAAAAATTTGAAAATTAATAATAATTTCAAGTATTAATAAATTAATTAACTTAACTTCAATTAAAAGATAAATTGAATTAATAATAATTTTAAGTATTAATAAATTGTATTTCTAATTAACTTGTCTATTATTTTAAAATAACTTCAAAGATAAACTATTATACTTAATTAACTTAAGTGGAATGAATAACCATTATTAATTTAAAATTTCATACTTAATAAAATTAAGTTAAATGAGTAAAAATTATTAAATTAAATATATATTCTTAATTAAAATAAGATGACTTAAATTTTTTATTATAGGAATAAATTAATGCTAAATAATTAACTTGCATTCATTTTAATTGAAGTTAAGTTAGCTATTAAATTAACTTAACTTAAAATTAAAAATGAATTTAATTAACTTAAAGTTATTTTAAGTTAAGTTAGTTATTAAATTAACTTAACTTGCATTATGATAAACTACGTAATCTATTTAAGTTGAATGAATAAGCATTCTAAAATTATTTTTTTATACTTAACTAATATTAGTTTAAAGTTATTAAACTAAATCTGTATACTAAATTAATAAAAGCTAACGAAATTTTTTAATTAACATTACATACTTTACTGACTTTGTAAAAAACTGATTAACTTAAATGACTTAATTAAGTTAACATGTTTAAATATATTAAAACATTCACATTGGATGGAATATGGGACACTTCCAACTTTTTTTATAAGTAAAAAAAGAATAAGGTAAAACTTAAGAAGAATAAAACATTAAATGACTTGTATTCAATAATTTAAGTTGTTAAACTTACAAACGTTACTGAATATTACAAAAAGTTTAAACTTACAAACTGAAACTTACAACAAACTGAAACTTACAAACTAAATAATCTTTACAAACTGAAACTTTAACTTTCACAGTACAAAATTTACATACAAAAGTTTAAACTTAAAGCTCTCAGATCTTATAACAAAGTTTTACAAACTTTGCTACCAGAATTATCATCATCGAGCTTTGAAGGGCAACCAAGTTTAAATTATGGGCAACTTAACTTTAAAAGCTAAGTCACCAACATAATTAAAACTAGGAAAACCAGCTACCACCAACAAACTGCAACAAGCAATTAAAATCATTAGTAACATTAACAGACTGAAATAATGCAAACCAAGCATATATAACTAAACAGAAACATACATACATACATTCATATATAACCCAACATAAAACAGAAGCATACATAGACATTACATAGTTAACAACTAAACAGAAACATACATACATTCATATATAACCAAACATAAAACAGAAGCATACATACACAATACAGAGTGAACAACTAAACATAAACATACATTCATACATACATATATAACCAAACATAAAACAGAAGCAGACATACAGATTACATAGTGAACAACTAAACAGAAACATACATGCATATATAACCAAACATAAAACAGAAGCATACATACACATTACATACTGAGCAACTAAACAGAAACAAACATTCATGCATATATAACCAAACATAAAACAGAAGCAGACATACACATTACATAGTGAACAACTAAACAGAAACATACAAACATACATGCATATAGAACCAAACATAAAACAGAAGCATACATACACATTACATAGTGAGCAACTAAACAGAAACATACATACATGCATATATAAGCAAACATAAAACAGAATCAATGAGAAATATAAAACTAAAAAAAGACAGTGAATAAAAACAACTTACCAAACGTCTCCAGCTTTCAACAAATCAGAAACATACGTACCAGACCTTATGCTTCCTTGTTCTCAGAGGTCCCTACAAAAAAAAAGAACAAATCAGTCCAGAATTCAAAACAAATAAAAAAAATACAAGTTAAACAAATCAGAAACTTACTCTGCACTAGGATCTTCATCCACTGCACAATCTTTCATAACAGAAAGATATTCCTCATCCTCTTCCTCAGGCTCAAACCCATACAACCAATTACGGGTTGTCACAAATATCTCAACATTTTTAGGAAGGAGTTTAGCCCTCAACTTATTTAAAATCCGACCACCAGTGCTAAAAGATGATTCAGAAGCAACTGAAGTGATGGGAATGGCTAAGATATCTCTAGCCATGAGAGAAAGAACAGGGAAAGACACAGATTGGGCTTTCCAGTAATCCAAAATATCAAAGTCTGAATCATCAGCATGAGGGAGAAGGGGCAAACTAATAAAAGAGTCAACATCTGACTTCCCACTCCTTGAAGCAGCTAGATTAGCATCAAAGTTCTAGAAAAAAAAAACAAGTCAGTAATTGAAACTGAAATAATAAAATAAAGGAAACTGAAATAACAAAAATAAAAACTAACCTGAAAAAGGTTAGACTTCTTAAATGTTCGAGGCCGACCAGTGGAGGACTCGGTTGTACTTTGAGAGGAGTTACTTCGAACAGAAGATCCAGAATTGCAAAGGACAGATTTTGAATAATAAACATACATGTTTACAAATTCATTGTAAACAATACTTACCCTTCTCTCAACCTCATCCTCAACATATAGGACAGAATACAACTCTTTCAGGAGTTGTAATTTATACCTTGGATCAAGCAAAACAGCAAAGGACAAAATGGTCGAGTGCTCAGACCAATACTTCTCATACAATTCAAGCATAGGTCCAGCCATTGCAGAGATGGCCTCACAAGGATCATTGTGAGCATCATACAACAGCTTCTCAATGGCAACCACATTAGCCAAATAAAGATTAGAAGTAGGATACTTAGAACCAGAAAACAGTGTAGTAATTTCAAAAAAAGGCTCCAGAAAATCACAGATTAATTGGGAAGTTTCCCACTCAGAATCAGCAATTACATCTAAATCATTTTCCCTATTAACAAACAAGTTTATGGCTAATTTAGCATCAATGGCCCTACGAAGCATTAGATAAGTAGAATTCCATCTAGTAGGGACATCTAGGACTAATTTACCAGAAAAAGAAGAACCACAGTCTTTAACAGCAGAGTCAAAGTTACAAAGTCTAGCATCAGAAGAATCAATGAACTTAACAATTTCACGCAACTTAAGAACAGAAGAGTCAATTACCTTCAAACCTCTTTGAACAATTAAGTTCAAAATATGAGCAGCACACCTTACATGAAAGAACTTACCACTGCATGGTAGGGGAGAAATAGCATGCAAGTCATCCTTAAGCCTCTTCACCATTCAATCATTGGCAGAAGCATTATCAACAGTCATGGTAAAGGCTTTTTTCTCAAGGCCCCATTCACATAACATTTTTTTCACAAACTTATATATAGACTCACCATCATGTGGAGGGGGAAACGCCTAAAATTCAGTATTTTAGACTGAAGTTTCCAGTTATTATCAACATAATTAGCAGTCAAAGCAAAATAAGAACGTGAGGTGCAAGCAGACCATCCATCACATGTAAAGCAGATACGACTAGGAATAGAACTCATAGAATCAATGAGCAATTTTTTATGTTTTTCATGCTTTAACATGCAATGTTTAGTAATGGTATACCTAGAAATATGCTTAACATTAGGATTCAAATACTGATGCAGAACCCTAAGTTTATCATGCTCAACAATACTTAAAGCATAACCATGAGAGAGAACAGCTTCAGCAAACAGTTCACAATATTTTTTTTGATCAAAAACAGATGCAGAACTACTACTAACAGTTTTAGCAAGAAAATCTTTATAGGCTTGGCATTTATCAGTATGTCTTTTAGGTGTAGAAGTACCAACATATGAATCAGCTTTATAGCTAGCAGTTTTGCAATACTTACATTGAGCAATGACACCATCAGCACTCTTAATAAATGTATAGTGATCCCACACAGGAGAAGTTCTTCTCCCAATGTCAGTTGAAGCCCTCTTCCTAGAGGAAGGAGCAACTATTGACAGTTGATCATTAGCTTCCCCTTCAAAAAAACAATTACAGAGTTAGTAACTTTAACACTGAAAACAAGTAAAGAACAAAGAAAATAAAAAGAAAGAAAGAACCTTACCAGTTTCACCAGGATAGTTCATCTCAAAAGAATCAGAATCCATTGCAGAACCCAGAAACGTACCTGAGATCAAGAGGAACCACAGTTAGTAAAAAATTAAAACAACCATTAAAAAGAAAATAAAACAACAGGTGGTTTCAGTTTAATCCTTGTACGTGGCGTTGTTTACACCGAACCCCAGGGTCCTTTAAAAACCCCCTTTGGCACCAGTAGCCCCGCAGGTCTGGTATTCCAGCCTATATACTCGGATTAAACCAAGGAAACCCTAGCATGCATACTAAACAAACAAAACAGAAACAGAAACCAAATGAAAAAGCATGCATATCAAACATAAATATATACCAGAACCACATAAACAGAAATATACCAACTAGAAGTTAGGGATTTTGGAAATATACCAACAACTGAAAATGCCAGAAGATCCGCTCCCAGAAAATAAACATGCAAACCAAACAGAAACAAAGTTAGGATAAATCAGAGTATAAAAAATTAAAAAAATTAAAAATAAAATAAAAATAAAAATAACATATGAGAAAAAACTTACCAAATCCAAGAAGATTAGGGCTTCCAGGGATATCAGAAGTCAGAAGAAGGAGAAGGGCTTCCAGGGAACTCAGAAGTCAGGAGAAGAAGAAGGGCTTTCAGGGATCTCAGAAGTCAGAAGAAGGAGAAGGGCTTTCAGGGATCTCAGAAGTCAGAAGAAGAAGGGATATTAGGGTTTTCTGAAGAAGATGAAAAGATTTTTGAATACGAATCGATTTTTGGGATAAGGGTTTAGGGTTGATGGATTAGGGTTTGGGGATTAGGGATTGGGGTTTAGGGTATATGGGTTAGGGTATCGAGTAATTTAGGGTTTAGGGTAAAACACTTTTGATTTGGGGATTAGGGTTTTGAAGGATTGAAAAGGAGAAAGTGGAAGAACAGGATGATGTTCTTGAGAAAAAGTTTGGGTTTGATCGAGATGAAACAGGTTTAGATTGAAGTAGGATGTTTGTATAGGATCTAGAATGGGTTTGGGAAAGAACAGTGAAGAACTTGGTGAAAAAGTTTGGGTTTGATCGAGAGGAAACAGGTTTAGATTGAAGTAGGATGTTTGTATAGGATCTAGAATGGGTTTGGGAAAGAACAGTGAAGAACTTGGTGAAAAAGTTTGGTTTTGATCGAGAGGAAACAGGTTTAGACTGAAGTAGGAAGTTAGAATAAGATCTGGAAGGATTTTGGGGAAGAACAATGAAGAACTTTGGGAAAAAAGTGAGGTTTTGATCGATAATAGAAAGGAAATCTGGGAAAATTTGTGTTTTTCAGAGAGAGAGAACACGAGGAGAAATTTCGGCAGAGTAACAGTAGGGTAAAATGGTGTAAAATGGCTGGGGGGTGAGGGTTTATTTATAGGGGTGAGCCGGGTCAAAAAGATCCGCGCGCGGTTTAACGGGTTAAACGGGTCTTGCTCCGCAAGCACTCTGACTTTCAATTGTTTCAATTTGATCCTTTTTTATTTGAAATTGAGCTAATAATTTTGTTTTCATTTCAATTTCGTCATTAATGCAGTTTTAAGCTTTAATGTATGGATTTAATTTAGGGTTTGGGGTTATAGTTTAGGGTTTTTCTTTATATATTATTAAATTTTATATTTTAGTTTTAGGGTTTAGATTTGTGTAATTATTTTTAGGTTTATGGTATTAAGATTTGGGGTTTATGTTTAAGGTTTTAGGTTAATTTTATTTAATTTTTTAGGTTTAATATTTCATTTAATTAATTTAGGGTTTTTTGTTTATTTTAATTAATTTAGGGTTTATGGTTTTAGGATTATTTTAATTAATTTAGGGTTTTATGATTATTTTAATTAATTTTATATAATGCATGTAAGTTGTGGTTTAGGGTTTTAGGATTATTTTAATTAATTTAGGGTTTTATGATTATTTTAATTAATTTAGGGTTTAGAATATTACTTATGCTTTAGGGTTTAATGTTTAGGGTTTAGAATAAGACATTAGGGGTTTAAACCCTAAACCCTAAACCCTAATATTTAATCAATGAACCATAGTCCATAATCCTAAACCCTAAACAATAACCACTACCCTCTAAACCATAAAACCCTAATACTATAGCTAATAGCTCATAGTCCGTAATCCTAGATCGAGGGTTTAGTGGTTAGGGTTAATTACTCATGCTTTAGGGTTTAATGCTTAGGGTTTAGAATTAGACATTAGGGGTTTAAACCTTAAAGCCTAATATTTAATCAATGAACCACAGTCCCTTATGATAAACCCTAAACAATAACCACTACCCTCTAAACCATAAAACCCTAATATTTAATCTATAGCTCATAGTCCGTAATCCTAGATCGAGGGTTTAGTGGTTAGGGTTAATTACTCATGCATTAGGGTTTAATGCTTACGGTTTAGAATTAGACATTAGGGGTTTAAACCTTAAACCCTAATATTTAATCAATGAACCACAGTCCATAATCCTAAACCCTAAACAATAACCACTACCCTCTAAACCATAAAACCCTAATACTATAGCTAATAGCTCATAGTCTGTAATCCTAGATCGAGGGTTTAGTGGTTAGGGTTAATTACTCATGCTTTAGGATTTAATGCTTATGGTTTAGAATTAGACATTAGGGGTTTAAACCTTAAACCCTAATATTTAATCAATGAACCATAGTCCCTGATCCTAAACCCTAAACAATAACCACTACCCTCTAAACCATAAAACCCTAATATTTAATCTATAGCTCATAGTCCGTAATCCTAGATCGAGGGTTTAGTGGTTAGGGTTAATTACTCATGCATTAGGGTTTAATGCTTACGGTTTAGAATTAGACATTAGGGGTTTAAACCTTAAACCCTAATATTTAATCAATGAACCACAATCCCTAATCCTAAACCCTAAACAATAACCACTATCATCTAAACCATAAAACCGTAATATTTAATCTATACCTCATAGTCCGTAATCCTATATCGAGGGTTTAGTGGTTAGGGTTAATTACTCATGCTTTAGGGTTTAATGCTTAGGGTTTAGAATTAGACATTAGGGGTTTAAACCCTAAACCCTAATATTTAATCAATGAACCATAGTCCCTAATCTTAAACCCTAAGCAATAACCACTCCCCTCTAAACCATAAAACCCTAATATTTAATCTATAGCTCATAGTCCGTAATCCTAGATCGAGGGTTTAGTGGTTAGGGTTAATTACTTATGCTTTAGGGTTTAATGCTTTAGAATTAGACATTAGGGGTTTAAACCATAAACCCTAATATTTAATAAATGAACCATAGTCCCTAATCCTAAACCCTAAACCCTATACATTTAATTACAAATAATAATAATAGTAATAATAATAATAATAATAATCATAAAACTAATAATAATAATAAGCATAGTAAATATATAATAATAATAATAATAATAATAATAATAATTGTATTTAAGTATATAATAATAATAATAATAGTAATAATAATAATAATATTACTAATCATAGTAATAATAATAATAATAATAATAATAAAAACTAATAATAATAATAATAATAAAAACTAATAATAATAATAAGCATAGTAAATATATAATAATAATAATAATAATAATTGTATTTAAGTATATAATAATAATAATAATAATAATAATAATAATCCCTAAACCACTAACCACTAACCACTAAACCCTAAACCATAAACCCTAAACCATAATCCATCAATATATATAATTAATGTAGGTATGTTTGTATTAATTTAAGATCAGTAAACCCTAAACCCTAAACCCTAAAAACCATAATCCATCAATATATATATAATTAATGTAGGCATGTTTGTATTAATTTAAGATCAGTAAACCCTAAACCCTAAAAACCATAATCCATTAATATATATATAATACATGTAGGTATGTTTGTATTAATTTAAGATCAGTAAACCCTAAACCCTAAACCCTAAACCCCAAACCATAAATCATAAACCCTAATATTTAATAAATGAACCATAGTCCCTAATCCTAAACCCTAAACCCTATACATTTAATTACAAATAATAATAATAGTAATAATAATAATAATAATAATAATCATAAAACTAATAATAATAATAAGCATAATAAATATATAATAATAATAATAATAATTGATTTTAGTATATAATAATAATAATAATAATAGTAATAATAATAATAATATTACTAATCATAGTAATAATAATAATAATAATAATAATAATAATAAAAACTAATAATAATAATAATAATAAGCATAGTAAATATATAATAATAATAATAATTGTATTTAAGTATATAATAATAATAATAATAATAATAATAATAATCCCTAAACCACTAACCACTAACCACTAAACCCTAAACCATAAACCCTAAACCATAATCCATCAATATATATAATTAATGTAGGTATGTTTGTATTAATTTAAGATCAGTAAACCCTAAACCCTAAACCCTAAACCCTAAAAACCATAATCCATCAATATATATATAATTAATGTAGGCATGTTTGTATTAATTTAAGATCAGTAAACCCTAAACCCTAAAAGCCATAATCCATTAATATATATATAATACATGTAGGTATGTTTGTATTAATTTAAGATCAGTAAACCCTAAACCCTAAACCCCAAACCCCAAACCATAAATCATAAACCCTAAAAACCATAATCCATCAATATATATATATATATAATTAATGTAGGTATGTTTGTATTAATTTAAGATCAGTAAACCCTAAACCCGAAACCCTAAACCCTAAACCCTAAACCCTAAAAACCATAATCCATCAATATATATATAATTAATGTAGGCATGTTTGTATTAATTTAAGATGAGTAAACCCTAAACCATAAACCCTAAACCCTAAACCCTAAACCCTAAAAACCATAATCCATTAATATATATATATATATATATATATATATATATAATACATGTAGGTATGTTTATATTAATTTAAGATCAGTAAACCCTATACCTTAAACCATAAACCCTAAACCTTAAACCTTAAACCTTAAACCCTAAACCCTAAAAACCATAATACATCAATATATATATATATAATTAATGTAGGCACGTTTGTATTAATTTAAGATCAGTAAACCCTAAACCCTAAACCGTAAACCCTAAACCGTAAACCCTAAACCATAAAAATCATAATCCATCATTATATATATAATGAATGTAGGCATGTTTGTATTAATTTAAGATCAGTAAACCCTAAACCCCAAACCCTAAACCCTAAACCCTAAACCCTAAACCACAAACCCTAAAGATAAATCCAATAGTCCTAAATATATATATATATATATCACATATATGTAATCCCCTAAACCTAAACCATAGACCCTAAACCCTAAACCGTAAAAATAAAGATCATAATCCGTCAATATATATAATACACATAACACAATAAACCATAAACCCGAAGGAACCCGACCTGAAATGAACCCGACCTGAAACAAAACCGACCTGAAAAGAACCCGACCTGAAATGAAACCGACCTGAAATGAACCCGACCTGAAACGAAACCGACCTGAAATGAACCCGACCTGAAACGAAACCGACCTGAAATGAACCCGACCTGAAACGAAACCGACCTGAAATGAACCCGACCTGAAACGAAACCGACCTGAAATGAACCCGACCTGAAACGAAACCGACCTGAAATCAGCCTGTCAATTAACCGTTTTGACCCGACCTGAAATGAACCGACCTGAAATGAACCCGACCTGAAATGAACCCGACCCGAAATGAACCCGACCTGAATTGAACCCGACCTGAAATGAACCCGACCCGAAATGAACCCGAACCCGAACCGAATCGAGTCAAAACAAAAAATGACCCGAAATGACCTGTAACCGATTTGACCCGACCTGACAGAGCCCGACCTGAAACCCAACTGTTGACCTGTTTTTACATCCCTAATTTTTATGATAAATTCTAACATGAACGAAGTTATGATTGAATTTTAAGGAAGAATAGTATATGAACATAATAAATATTTAAATAAAATAATAAAATAATAAAATTTTAATTTAACTAATATTTAAATTTTCAGAAACATAAAATTGAATAAACCAAAAAAAATTAAGAGACTCCGTATTCTACATAAATTTGTCCCTTAGAGCGAGGGACATGATTAGTGATTAATGAAGTCTTGAGAGATCCCCTAATTGGTCAGGTGGTTAAAAATATGTATTTTTTGTTTTATATAAATTTAAATCTCAATATTTACGTCGCAAATGTAATATCTCTTTACATAATAAAAAATAGAGTCTTAAGAGTGAGGTTCATAAATTGAGTCGGATTTTAGTTCAAGTTGTTGGATTATGATATCTTAGATTAGTGTCATTTAAGGTTACTTATTTTAGACGTTTTTAATTCAAGTCATCTTTTACTCATGCCATTTTTTTATTTGAATTGAATTGATTCAGATTGTTGACTTTTATAGTTACAAAGATGAAATTGAATTTAAATTTAAGTTAATTCGATCAAAGTTTCGAGTTTTCTTATAAGAATCGACAAGTTTAATTGTGCAAAAAATTGGATGAAAATGAAGTTTTTGTATATGTGATGATGTAGGATAAATGTATGAATCATAATATTTTGAAAAATTAAATTTTGATAGATCGTGATAACAAAGTTACAAAACAAAATAATGTATAGAACAAACAAAACAACTTTGGTCTGCCAAGTGTCCTTCGTATGACGTGGTCAAGTTTTCTCGGCCCATTTAATAATTTCTCATAATTTAGACACATTTTTTCCTTCTTCTGTTGCGGTTGCGAACGAATTTTTAACGAGATCGTTTTTACCTTTGAATAAATTACGTAGATTATCATTAAATTTTACTCTCAAATTTATTTTGGTCACTCTTTCGTTAATTTTTTGACGACATTTATTTACCGGCGAACGAAAGAACTTCTTCAAGTTCTAAACTGTGGAAAGCTTCATCGGCACGAGGGAAGTAATATACTGCGAAAGAGGTTTCATCCGACGGTGGAGGATGAAGATCAGCAAGAGAGAAATCGAAAAGTTTTTTCTCGATCCGTGAATTTTGGGGCACTTTTCAGCGAAAAGAAGATTGAATTCGGATTCAAGAGAGCGAGACAAAGTGATTGGTGAAATTTGGTACCGAACGATCACCATCTACGGTGTGCATCCGACAACAGTGAACGGTGGAGGGAGAAAAACATTTAATGTCTAAACTTCAGTAAGTAAATTGAACGTTTTGAAACTCTAATGATAAAAAAAATAAGTGGAAATATAGTTCAGTAATAATTTACGTAATTTACTATTTATTTTTAAAAAACACGAGAAGATTATGTAAAAAAAAAATTAAAAAGAGAAAATCATCATCATAATAATATGTATCATCATTTAACAATAGAATATTTTAATTTTTTATTAGTTGAATCAATACAACGTTAACCCATGACACTGTAGGAAAGTTAGGAATTTGAAAAGGAACCAAATAAAAGACAACAAAGAGCTTAAACATCTCATGCATTAAGCTCAAGACACGACACTAAAACATGAAAGAGAACAAAGATCATGCACGAACCCAACATCATCAACCCAAACGCAAATGAACCTTAACCGCCAGCAAAAACACACAAATGAGCCCGAAATACAGCAACGAGTGGATGAAGATGGAAGCGCCGCTGGTCTTAAAGTTGCCGAACTCGATGCACCGGTGGTGGCCGGGGACCTGAAACAGCAGCCCCGGCGAGAGCAGCACGAAAAGAACCAATGACACGAAAACAGGACCCCAATCCAACATTGTTCTTCGCGGTAAGAACTAGCTTAGGGTGAGATTGCAAGGGAAAAGTGTGATTAATGGAGTGTGGAGAATGGGGTTTATATGCAAAGAAAAAGTGGAAATAAAGAGACAATGAGTGTGGGGCGGCGGTTAGGGAATGAAGTCATTTGGTTCACTGCCACCGGAATAACTTCATTCCCATGCTTCTGTCCCCGAATTGTTTATTCATATCGTGTTTGTAATATTCTCATTTTTTTAATTTATACTCGTAAATTATTCAAGTCTGATTGATTTTAATTTTGGCACTGTTTGGTAAATAGTGGTTTGGGCAAAAATTAGAGGTTTGAGGTATAATTAGAGGTTTGACTAGTCAAATTCGCTAATATTGATATTTGGTAAATAGCGGATTGGGGTGAAAAAGCTAATTTTGAAAAAGCTCCTAATACTTTTTGAGATTAGAGGTTTGATATTAGAGTTGTAATGACTCTTTTACCCTTAACAATTACCAAAAATAATATATTAAATATTCGACTTATTTGTTGTTACTACTAATTTATATGGTGATATTTGTAAGCTAATTCTATTTTTTATTATCACATATTTATATGTGCATATAATTTTTTTTAATAATTATATAAATAATAAATTAATATATAAATCTTTCAAATATGTTTAGGAAATTTATATTAAAAATAATTTTTACAAATCTAATTAATATTTATTAGATACAAAATATTCACAACTGATAAAATATTCAAACAAGTATTGAATATAATCATGTCTTTATATGTCATTTTGCTTTTTAAATAATCAAACAGCTATCCGCTATCAGTTAATTTTATCAAACACTTTTATATAATCAGCTAATACAATCCGCTAGTCAAATCAGCTAATGCAATCAGCTATCAGCTAATGTAATTCGCTATCAGCTATCCGCTAATTGCCAAACAGGGCCTTTAAATTTGATTAATTTGGATTGGGTCAATTAAATTTTTTTTTTTTAATTTTATGACCATTTTGAATTTAAAGAGTTTTTTTTGTTTTTTAATCGAGCCATCTTATCATATTTATATCATTTCGAATTCGAATTATTTTGTAGGGTAAGTTATGTAAATCATCACTTAACTTTACTCTTAAACCTATTCCGGTCACTGAAGTTTCAAAACACTCAATTTACTCATTGAAGTTTAGACATTGAACATTTTTTGTCACAAAAAGTTTCGACATTAAACGTTTTTTGTCATTCTTAAACCTCAAACGGTCATAGATGATGGTCGTTTGGTCTCAAATTTCACCAGTCACTTTGTCTCAGCCTCTTGAGTCTGAGTTTGACCTTCATCTGTCGAGAAGTGCTCAAAAGTTCACAAATTAGCCAAAAATCTTTGGTTTCTCTCTTGTCGATCTCCTGCCTCCGTCGTCGGATGAAACTTATTTTTCAATATGTTATTCTGCTCGTTCTGATGAAGTTTTCTACCATTCGAATCTTGGATAAATTTTTTTGTTCGTTGGCAAATGAACGTCGTCAAAAATTTAACGAAAAAATGACCAAAACAGTCAATGTTTAAACTTCAATGAGTAAATTGAATATTTTAATATTCAATGATCGAAATAGGTCTAAAAATAAAGTTCATTAGTGATTTACATAATTTACCGTATTTATATTCGTATTAATTTTTTTTGTTTGGATTTAGTGGTTTCTTGCGTACACTTGCATTAGAAGGTTCTTTCTTCCACATGCTGTCATATGGAGGTACACTTTTCTTTCACATCATGATTTATCACTTGATTCAATTTCGATAAGAGCTTTACTTTGGATTAATTGCAATACACGTCTTGTTCAGGTTTTAAATATGCCCTTAAAACGTTAGAACATTTTAATTTTGCACTCAAAGTATTAATATATTATTAATCAAGTCATTTCTTCGTATAATAATCAATTTAAGTGTTAAACATAAGTTCAAACCTGACATTTAGTATATCTAAAGCATGATCAAATTTTTAAGAAACATGTAGGTGCATGGACAATTTGGATCAACGTATTAAATAACAGTTGTGTCAATAAAATTGAGTTCATATACTCGAATTTGATCATTTTTAGACCTATACTTATTAAATTTTAAAATTTTGATATTAACTCAAACAACCAACGTTAGTTTTATTAAATCAAATTCTGCTATAAATTGTAGATTTAATTTTTGTTCTCCAATTTGAACGTTTTTAGTCTTTTTATTTTAGCCAATTGTTATTGTATCATCTGAATTTTGATTTCGAAAAGTAGAAAAATTAAAAATGTTCTAAATTACCAACAACTAGATAGTATAGTAGGAATTAACACGCATGTATGTAACCCCCTAGACCCGCCTATGCATTACAACGGATCCTAGGAAGTCACATTAGGGTCACAAGAGCGACCCACATTAAAATTTCAAATAAACAAATTGTTAACCATTTAAAATCATAAATCAAATTTTGAATTTGAATACAATTCCAGAGAATATTCAGACTACAAAATAAAAACTATGATACAAATTTCTAAAACAAGTTTTAGACTCGAATGTAAATCAAGATGTGACATACATGCCCCCTAATTACACAGATACCATACTCCGCAAGCAAACCGAAGAAACTCCATACCGATGTTGATAGCTACGACATGGTCGATCTTCTAACCTGTGATGGTAAAAACAACGTGAGCTTCGAAAAGCTCAGTAATACAAACTACCAAGGGATGCTAAAAGCACAAGCAGGTAAGGCAAGCTTAACACTGTCATGAAGAACTAGGTAACGATAAGCTCAAATTACGATTCGAGATTTCAGAGGAGCATTATACTAGAAGGTAACAAAGTTGTTATTTACTAGATCATCCGAACTCAAGATGTGAGTCTAAAGCAGAGATTCAAATTTCAGAAGTTGAATTAAGGAGTTCAAAGTGGTTCATTAAACGCGAATTTTAAGTTTACTGAGCGTTCAACTTCAATACATTAATTTAGTAGGGTATACGTAAGAAGATGTCAGAAAGTTTTATTAACTTACTTAATTATCCTCCAACCGAACCCCAAAATGCAATTCCACCTGAACTGCATACAGAAGGTCTTACCCTAGGCCTGAGGCGTAGGAGCCTACCTAAGGGGATACCTTAGGTCCAGAAAGACTTACCCTAGGCCCGTGGGCGTAGGAGCTTAAGTACAGAAGGACTTATCAGCGCTGAGCCTACAGATCATCATTCATATCCAGATAATATACCACAGATGATTTCAATTTATATTCAGAAGACAATATAGCAGAAAATAAATATTAAATCTACTTTTATACCAGAAGACATGTATCAAATTTATTTTATTATTATTATTATTATTATTATTATTATTATTATTATTATTATTATTATTATTATTATTATTATTATTTCGTATTCAAATGTCAGATATCATATATATTTTTCATATCAGAGATCAAAATCAGAGAATTTCTTTTCTTTCGTATTACAATATCATACTTCTAAATTTTAAGCATATGGACTTGGTTTAGAACAAAAATTATTTACAGATACATGGACTTGGTTTAGAACAAAAATATATATCATATATATTTTTCATATCAGAGATCAAAATCAGAGAATTTCTTTTCTTTCGTATTACAATATCATACTTCTAAATTTTAAGCATATGGACTTGGTTTAGAACAAAAATTATTTACAGATACATGGTACGCGCTTTATGGCCGTACTTGATAGATATCAGAAAGATGACATTTGTCAATTTTGGACTGATTTCAGAACGAGGTCCCTACGAATAGGGGAGTTCAATAAGACGGATCGAATCAACATCAGAAGTTGATGCATCAGAATCATCGAAACTGTAGATATAACGCGAGCAGAATTAAATGTTACAACCTGTGAGGGTATTAAGGTCATTTGACCTTCGGGAGGGGTAAACTGGTAATTTGAACCGACAAGGTATAAACGGTGATGTACAGAATTTATGACTTCTAGTTGCTCGTCAAGTTTCCGAGCCCCTTTGAACTAATCGGAACCCATTAACACCGTGTTTAATATCTCACCGGATAGGTACACTTCAACCATTCATTTCTCAGAACTGACTACGGAGCGTAACAACAATAGTTCACATTCACCAATCGTCCACTGAACTTATTCTAGAAATCGAGCATATATTCGAATGGTATTTTCCAAGTATTCCAAACATGTGCATTGCACTTGAATTCATTCCAAAACATCGAATGTACCTTATAAGAACAGATCTCTCTTACTATTAGATATGTACTTTCTCCCAATAAACTGTACGCCTTTTTATGGTATTCCTCCAGTATCCTCTTAGTATCATAAACGACCAACAGACACGTGTCGTATATTACCACTTCTTGTTTGAGCCATTACATGGTTGACTTTATTTGGAGTTCTCAATTCCATGTCTTAGAAATATTCTCAATCATTATAATATCCGAGGGTATTTCAGACAATTCGATGCTCAAAGGTGTTACGATTGTTCAGAGTCTTTCATTCCTTCCAATTATTCTTTCATTTAAGTTCTCGAGGGTAAAACCATCGTTTTGATCAATTTGGCACTTGCTGACGAGGTTAGATTATTCTTTTTGTCATTATGGATATTCTGATCAGTTCAGCATTATCAGTATTTCCAAACATTTTAGTCGTTTCAAACGATTCAGCAATTTACGCAACTTTGACTAATTCAAACATACAAATATTTTCTCGCAAATGTCTTTAGAGATTTATTCAATTTCAAATAGAATCTGAGCAATTTACAATCTCAAAGGTGAAGCCTCGTTACGATAACTTCCCAAGCCAGTTCAAGATTTTCAGAAGAATTAGTTGATATACCAGATCTAGTGTAAATTCTCAGACCACTTTCATTGATAATGGTATTTTAGTCATTTTCA
The DNA here is from genome assembly GCA_030270665.1 of Hibiscus trionum. Lineage (NCBI taxonomy): Eukaryota > Viridiplantae > Streptophyta > Magnoliopsida > Malvales > Malvaceae > Hibiscus > Hibiscus trionum. Next base: position 2,295,836 of record BSYR01000050.1, read on the forward strand.
TACATCGGGGCATTTTCGTAATTCATTAGCCAACACAATCAGATTTAGAGATCAACCATTTTTGTTAATCGCTTATTGAACTCAGAAATCTTTTCGATTTATCAAACCTCTTAATCGAATATATACCTTGGCCATTAATATTCTTATTTCTTAATTGATCGACATTAGCGAAATTAATCATATGCTCAATCATGGTTGTGCAAGCATTAACCGAGTACCAACAAGTTTTGAAAGCATGCAGAAGGTAGTAATGTATTACCTTGGCTCCGAGCTACAACGATCGATCTGAGAACGACATTCGAACACCCTTGAACCCGGATTTGACATCCCTCAACAATTCGTATTCCAGGAACTATGAGTACCTTCAATTACACAAATCTCAAGATCAGACCTCATCCACAAAGCACTTAACCAATTAATTAAATACATAAGCACTATCGGTTTCAAGGTCAAATTCGGAGGCCATCGGGTCAGAATTTTGCAAAACAGGCTTCAAAATCGGACTTGGGATGTCAAAAAACATAAAATAGAGCCTTTTCGAAAATTTTGACTTTTTGGTCAACGGTCAAAGTCAACGCTGACGTCAGCAGGTCAACGGTCAACAGGGTCAGAGTCAACGCTGACGTCAGCAGGTCATCGCTGACGTCAGCAGTCAACTGGTAAGGGTCAACTGAGTTGACTCGGACGAGTTGACTCGGGCTAACTCAGGCGAGTTGACTCGGACGAGTTGACTCGACTGACTCGGGTTGACTCGGTTCAGGTTTTCGGACGGGCAGGCGGGTCGGGCAAACGGGTCGGGTCACGGGTCGGATATGGGCAGAGCGGATCGGGCTTGGTTAACGGGTTATGGGCCGGGTTAACGGGTTATTACCCTAAACGGAGAACGTCGCCGGCAGCGACCGAAATCTCGCCGGAGAATGTCAGAATCGCCCGATTCACCTGTAAAAACGAAAGGTTTCAGCTATATACAACATTACACGAACCAACATGCCAAAAACTCGTCGGAATTTAGCCGGATCTTACCCCAAAATCCAAATCTCGCCGGAAGTTGCGCTACTCCGACGAGGGGCAAAACGGCGGCAAATCGGAGGTGACTCACATGGGTTTTGTAGATCGGGACGCGAGGAGCTCGACTGTGCCCACGGTGAGGCGAGCCGACGTCGGGAACGGCCGGAAATGAGGAAAACGGTGGCGGCCGAACCTTTAAGCTTCCGGATATGTTTTCTACCGCAAACGGCCGGCCGACGTCGCGCATGGTTGACGGAAAGTGGTTCAGGGGCTGACGGGGCTCACACCGACGGTGACGGTGAAGTGCACAGAGCGGCGGTGAGGGCATATCGGAGCTAGAACGGTGAAGGGGGTTGGGGAGAAAGTTTAGAACTTTCTGGGTTCTTACATTCGAATAGAAACACCAAAATGAGGGGGGGTAGCTGGAGAGTCGAAATAGTTTGTTGTTGTTATTGATATGAAATTACCCAACACATATAGTTTAAAACTAACCAGAGATAGACTTAATTCCAAGAATAGTCTTAGCCCTGATGGCTAAGACACTCCTCCACTTAACCAGAGGGCACAGGTTCAAAACCCCACAACCGTAGTATTTTTTTTACCACATTATTAGGGTGTTACAACTCTCTCTCCCTTAAAGAAATTTCATCCTCGAAATTTACCAGGGTCGATGAAAAGCAAAAACTGTTCTCTCATCGCTTCTTGTACTGAATCTTTTCCATCATAGCATCATCGTTTCTCAAGACTCTCAGCCGGTCATATATCAATCTGGCAGTTTTCTCAGTCACTCAAACTATCCTTAGACCCAAAGTCATCCCATTATACATCTCAGACCAACCAATCAGAATACAACATGTGAATCCATACTGAACTTATGAAGTCAAACGAACACTGGTCTCATAATTGTTATTAAAATAGTCTCAGCCATGGGTCAAAATCTTCCCAACTATCATAGAAGTCAATCTTACAAGCCTGAAGTATCTTCTCTATAATCTTAATCATTCTACTAGGTTGAATATCAATTCACGGAAGAGAAGCGGTACCTAAAATACAGACGAGTACTCAAGGCCTCAACCAAGGCCTTCCAGAATCAGGATGTAACACCAAATTTCAGTCAAGGATGATATAACGATACACTATGCCCTATTTTTATAGAAAAGTCTTTCTTCAAGCCATTCAATCATAACAAAGGGTTTGATTAACTAACACTTACCTTCAACATCATGCTCAGCCGACTTTTTCCTCCGTGCACAACAGAGTAACCGCAGAATTTACACGTCGTCACATTCAAAGATACCTTTCTTTTTAAACTCACAATACATTTATCAAATTCCCCTCAAAATATTCTCAAACATAATCCTTGTCACCGAATAACCTTACATGTAATCTAATATCGATTACCCCACATGGTCAAACAGTTGTTCTAAATCTGAACCAGATCTTTAATTTCACGTTCATTAACCACCTCAGTTTTTTTTAATCCAAATCCACCAAGAGAATCTGAATTACAGACGAAAGTTACAAGCATTCATTGTCAGTACAGATCGAGCTATTATGAACAAAATGGTTCGATACACTTAATACAGGAAAGGATTTGACGTCAGAGTCTCAGCACTAAGGAGTACGGTTATGATCTAGGGGCATGCACAGACCAGACACCCTATGACAGACGATCGGCCGATCTACCCAGAAAGACGCAACTCTAAGCTCTGATACCACTAAATGTAACCCCCTAGACTCGCCTATGCGTTACAACGGATCCTAGGAAGTCACATTAGGGTCACAAGAGCGACCCACATTAAAATTTCAAATAAACAAATCGTTAACCATTTAAAATCATAAATCAAATTTTGAATTTGAATACAATTCCAGAGAATATTCAGACTACAAAATAAAAACTATGATACAAATTTCTAAAACAAGTTTTAGACTCGAATGTAAATCAAGATGTGACATACATGCCCCCTAATTACACAGATACCATACTCCACAAGCAAACCGAAGAAACTCCATACCGATGTTGACAGCTACGACATGGTCGATCTTCTAACCTGTGATGGTAAAAACAACGTGAGCTTCGAAAAGCTCAGTAATACAAACTACCAAGGGATGCTAAAAGCACAAGCAGGTAAGGCAAGCTTAACACTGTCATGAAGAACTAGGTAACGATAAGCTCAAATTACGATTCGAGATTTCAGAGGAGCATTATACTAGAAGGTAACAAAGTTGTTATTTACTAGATCATCTGAACTCAAAATGTGAGTCTAAAGCAGAGATTCAAAAGAGATTCAGATTTCAGAAGTTGAATTAAGGAGTTCAAAGTGGTTCATTAAACGCGAATTTTAAGTTTACTGAGCGTTCAACTTCAATACATTAATTTAGTAGGGTATACGTAAGAAGAGGTCAGAAAGTTTTATTAACTTACTTAACTATCCTCCAACCGAACCCCAAAATGCAATTCCACCTGAACTACATACAGAAGGTCTTACCCTAGGCCTGAGGTGTAGGAGCCTACCTAAGGGGATACCTTAGGTCCAGAAAGACTTACCCTAGGCCCGTGGGCGTAGGAGCTTAAGTACAGAAGGACTTATCAGCGCTGAGCCTACAGATCATCATTCATATCCAGATAATATACCATAGATGATTTCAATTTGTATTCAGAAGACAATATAGCAGAAAATAAATATTAAATCTACTTTTATACCAGAAGACATGTATCAAATTTATTTTATTAACATTATTATTATTATTATTATTATTATTATTATTATTATTATTATTATTATTATTATTATTTCGTATTCAAATGTCAGATATCAGATATATTTTTCATATCAGAGATCAAAATCAGAGAATTTTTTTTCTTTCGTATTACAATATCATACTTCTAAATTTTAAGCATATGGACTTGGTTTAGAACAGAAATTATTTATAGATACATGGTACGCGCTTTATGGCCGTACTTGATAGATATCAGAAAGATGACATTTGTCAATTTTGGACTGATTTCAGAACGACGTCCCTACGAATAGGGGAGTTCAATAAGACGGATCGAATCAACATCAGAAGTTGATGTATCAGAATCATCGAAACTGTAGATATAACGCGAGCAGAATTAAATGTTACAACCTGTGAGGGTATTAAGGTCATTTGACCTTCGGGAGGGGTAAACTGGTAATTTGAACCGACAAGGTATAAACGGTGATGTACAGAATTTATGACTTCTAGTTGTTCGTCAAGTTTCCGAGCCCCTTTGAACTAATCGGAACCCATTAACACCGTGTTTAATATCTCACCGAATAGGTACACTTCAACCATTCATTTCTCAGAACTGACTACGGAGCGTAACAACAATAGTTCACATTCACCAATCGTCCACTGAACTTATTCTAGAAATCGAGCATATATTCGGATGGTATTTTCCAAGTATTCCAAACATGTGCATTGCACTTGAATTCATTCCAAAACATCGAATGTACCTTATAAGAACAGATCTCTCTTACTATTAGATATGTACTTTCTCCCAATAAATTGTACGCCTTTTATGGTATTCCTCCAGTATCCTCTTAGTATCATAAACGACCAACAGACACGAGTCGTATATTACCACTTCTTGTTTGAGCCATTACATGGTTGACTTTATTTGGAGTTCTCAATTCCATGTCTTAGAAACATTCTCAATCATTATAATATCTGAGGGTATTTCAGACAATTCGATGCTCAAAGGTGTTACGATTGTTCAGAGTCTTTCATTCCTTCCAACTATTCTTTCATTTAAGTTCTCGAGGGTAAAACCATCGTTTTGATCAATTTGGCACTTGCTGACGAGGTTAGATTATTCTTTTTGTCATTATGGATATTCTGATCAGTTCAGCATTATCAGTATTTCCAAACATTTTAGTCGTTTCAAACGATTCAGCAATTTACGCAACTTTGACTAATTCAAACATACAAATATTTTCTCGCAAATGTCTTTAGAGATTTATTCAATTTCAAATAGAATCTGAGCAATTTACAATCTCAAAGGTGAAGCCTCGTTACGATAACTTCCCAAGCCAGTTCAAGATTTTCAGAAGAATTAGTTGATATACCAGATCTAGTGTAAATTCTCAGACCACTTTCATTGATAATGGTATTTTATTCATTTTCATACATCGGGGCATTTTCGTAATTCATTAGCTAACACAATCAGATTTAGAGATCAACCGTTTTTGTTAATCGCTTATTGAACTTAGAAATCTTTTCGATTTATCAAACCTCTTAATCGAATATATACCTTGGCCATTAATATTCTTATTTCTTAATTGATCGACATTAGCGAAATTAATCATATGCTCAATCATGGTTGTGCAAGCATTAACCGAGTACCAACAAGTTTTGAAAGCATGCAGAAGGTAGTAATGTATTACCTTGGCTCCGAGCTACAACGATCGATCTGAGAACGACATTCGAACACCCTTGAACCCGGATTTGACATCCCTCAACAATTCGTATTCCAGGAACTATGAGTACCTTCAATTACACAAATCTCAAGATCAGACCTCATCCACAAAGCACTTAACCAATTAATTAAATACATAAGCACTATCGGTTTCAAGGTCAAATTCGGAGGCCTTTGGGTCAGAATTTTGCAAAACAGGCTTCAAAATCGGACTCGGGATGTCGAAAAACATAAAATAGAGCCTTTTCGAAAATTTTGACTTTTTGGCCAACGATCAAAGTCAACGCTGACGTCAGCAGGTCAACGATCAACAGGGTCAGAGTCAACGCTGACGTCAGCAGGTCATCGCTGACGTCAGCAGTCAACTGGTAAGGGTCAACTGAGTTGACTCGGACGAGTTGACTCGGGCTAACTCGGACGAGTTGACTCGGCTGACTCGGACGAGTTGACTCGGGCTAACTCGGACGAGTTGACTCGGCTGACTCGGACGAGTTGACTCGGCTGACTCGGACGAGTTGACTCGGCTGACTCGGGCGAGTTGACTCGACTGACTCGGGTTGACTCGGTTCAGGTTTTCGGACGGGCAGGCGGGTCGGGCAAACGGGTCGGGTCACGGGTCGGATATGGGCAGAGCGGATCGGGCTTGGTTAACGGGTTATGGGCCGGGTTAACGGGTTATTACCCTAAACGGAGAACGTCGCCGGCAGTGACCGGAATCTCGCCGGAGAATGTCGGAATCGCCCGATTCACCTGCAAAAACGAAAGGTTTCAGCTATATACAACATTACACGAACCAACATGCCAAAAACTCGTCGGAATTCAGCCGGATCTTACCCCAAAATCAAAATCTCGCCGGAAGTTGCGCTACTCCGACGAGGGGCAAAACAGCGGCAAATCGGAGGTGACTCACGTGGGTTTTGTAGATCGGGACGCGAGGAGCTCGACTGTGCCCACGGTGAGGCGAGCCGACGTCGGGAACGGCCGGAAATGAGGAAAACGGTGGCGGCCGAACCTTTAAGCTTCCAGATATGTTTTCTATCGCAAACGGCCGGCCGACGTCGCACGTGGTTGACGGAAAGCGGTTCAGGGGCTGACGGGGCTCACACCGACGGCGACGGTGGAGTGCACGGAGCGGCGGTGAGGGCATATCGGAGCTAGAACGGTGAAGGGGGGTTGGGGAGAAAGTTTAGAACTTTATGGGTTCTTACATTCGAATAGAAACACCAAAATGAGGGGGTAGCTGGAGAGTCGAAATAGTTTGTTGTTGTTATTGATATGAAATTACCCAACACATATAGTTTAAAACTAACCAGAGATAGACTTAATTCCAAGAATAGTCTTAGCCCTGATGGCTAATACACTTCTCCACTTAACCAGAGGGCACAGGTTCAAAACCCCACAACTGTAGTATTTTTTTTTACCACATTATTAGGGTGTTACAATGTATGTAAGTTTAGAGGGTGCAATGAGTGTGGCTATGTCAGGACTTTATGTATCAGCGTTATGGTTGTGGAATAATACTATGGACACTCTTTTTCTCCTTTTAATGGTCGGATTCAAATTTTGTTCGAATTTGGTTATGGAGGGGATTTTTAATGAAGTTCAATTTCTATTAAAAAAATTATTTGGTCTAGTAGAACGAGGCACTAGATCTCTTATATGTCAGGGGTTCGAATCTTGACGTTGTGAGTGAAGAAAATTAAATTATAAGGGTCACCCTGAAATGAACCTCTATAAAACCTTATCTAAATTAGTCGGGTAGTGGATCAGAAACCAGTAGTTAAACTAAAAAATGTACCAAAATAGGGGTAGAAATTGTCTACCTCCTAATCATGCCTCCATTTATGCCTCTACAATAAAATTAGGAGTTTAGAGTTTAGGGTTAGAGCTTAGGGTTAAAGTATAGGAAATTTAGGGTAGAGTGTATTTTTTAGGGTATAGGGTTTAGGATTTAAAATTTAAAATTTTTAAATGTTTTTTTAATCGGAGGCATAAATAGGGGGAGAAGTATAGGAATGGAATCAATCGTAACATTTAACCAATTTCAAATAGACTTTTGTGCAAGCCAAAACAAACAACAAAGAAACATGTTTCTTTCGTGGTCCAATGCTATTGGCCACCCAATAGATAAGCTCTGAATAATTGCCAAATGACAACTTGGGATGCTTTAAATTGCACAAAACTTTCCATTACCAGAAAACACAGCAAATAATCTTCAAATGGAATCAAATCAAGATATGGAGATGATCAATCAAGCAATCCACAAGCTGATTGAAGAGAACAGAATCGAAGAATCATCCTCTGATGTTAAGCTCTCTCAAGACGATGAACAGCTCCTCTCCAGATTACTTTCCCAGGTTAGTAAGAACAGTGACAGATCTTATGTCTACAACCAAGCATTCCATTACATAATCCTTGTGTTTTTTTTTTCCGGGAAAATCAGTTTGCTTGTCCTAGATAAACACATGTGTTCATAGAAGAACCAAGACCCAGAGTTTTAAATCCTCCCTAACATGGATTTTCCTTGTCTATCTCACTGTTTAATTTTATCCAGTTCCTATATATGGGATCTCTTGTTTTTAATCTACTAAGCAGAGACGAAGCTAGGAATTTTGTACAAGTGTTGAAGTTAAAAGAAATAGGGTAAAGTACACCATAGGTAGGTAAACTATGTTCAAATGATCATTTTGTAACAATATGACCATTATGTAACATGTCAATAAAATTAATGACCGTTTTGTTACAATTCGATAAATTTAATGATTATTTTGTAAAGTCACGGTGACCATTTTGTATTTGTCTGAAGATTTTGATGACCATTTTGAAATGTTTAAAAGTTAGTGACTAAAACATTATTTGAGCATAGTTTAGTGGCATTTATTGTACTTTACCCAAATAAATAATTTAAAAGGGCTTAAATGAAAGAATTAATTTTGAAGAGGGGAAAAATTGAAAAAAAAAACATTTAATGAAAACGTTAAAATGCTAAAATAAATTTTTAATACTTAAAAGGGACTAAAAAGGCAACTAGTCCATTTAAGTAACTAAGGGTCAGGAATGGGTCAGTTTCACTTCTTAAAAATTTTAAATTTTTGTATAATTTATATATTTTCTATCTACGATCTAAGTTACAATTTTAAAATTTTACACTCTTAAATATTTGTAATAGTTCTCTACCCATTTATATCTTTTTAATATAAAACTTTACGTTTGTCTTAATATAACATCTTATCTTAATGTTGTCGGACAGTTAGAATCATTACAAGAAAGCAAAAGATCAAATGTAGTAGAAGAAGAAACTTGCACAAGTGTGGACAAACCAAAGTCGAACGGCAATGAAGAAGAAATTAGTGGTGAAGAAGACATAGTGAAAGAGCTCAGGGCAGTGAAGAGACAGAACTCCATAACCCATTGTCTGCTTTCGGCACTCATTCTTGTCACTTTAATCTGGGAACTCTCCGAGGTCTCACTCATTTTCAAACTTCGAAACGGTCTCAATCACCCTTTCAAATCCTTTCGAACTTTGCTCGTCGGGATATTGCCCAAAATCCGTCGGAGTGGGACTAATGACGTCGATGGCGGTGACGGTAGCGCCGACAACAATGACGATAATCATCGTAACGCTGAAGAACGGTGAAGAGCTTCAAGGCAATTGTATGCCTCTGTCCATTTTCACACGTTTTTATCTTCTTATACTGTTAAGAAAATAAATATTGTTTTTTAAGATCATGTTAGTTTTAATATTTAATAATTTATAATTAATTTTATTTTTTGAACAGTCTAAAAGTGATTAAAATGTAGTATATGTTTATAGATATTTTTAATTCTTTGATAATGCACATACTGTCATACACCATGCAGATATTGTAATTAAACTTAGGACTACTAAGATGAACATCATCCGCTTTTCCACTGGGACCACTTGTTGGGCTCATAATTAATTTTATTTTGCTTTACCTCTAACCAAAATATATTTATAAAGATGATTCTTCCAATCTAATTATCCTCTTGAAATTATTTTCAAGGTTAGTTTAACATTGTTTTTAAAACGTACAATAAAAAATATTTTTGTGAATTGTTCATTTATTTTAAATTTGAAACTAAAAAAATGAGTGAACAAATTGAATAAAAAAGTGATTATGTTCACACAATTCATTCACTTGAAATTGATCTTCTTCTATAAAAGGTATTTAAAAAATATTTGTACTTATATTATTTATGTTTAATTACTTTCCATCTAAATAAGTATTAGTTTATATATTATTTTTTAATTTATTACTTATGAACAGTTTTTTTTTCACGAACATGCATATGTTCACTAACATACGTAAACCAGTTAATTTAGGGTCTGTTTGTTTCACTGTAATTGGTTTTCCTGAAAACGTTTTCATAACTTTCCGTTGTTTGGTTTGTAATACCCATTTTATGTCCGGACCATAACTATTTATTTTTCACTCAAATGTATTATTTTATATCCTATAAAAAATAAAAAATATAAAAAATTGAAAAATTGAAAAATAAAAAAAATGAAAAATAAAAAAAAATAAAAAAGGGGGGAAATAAAAATGAAACAAAGTATTCGATCCAAGTCTTGCATATCCACAGTCGAAAAAAACAATTAAAAGGTAAATTATTTTTTAAACACCGAAAGGTTTTTCCTAGATCTACACAAATAGAGAGGGAGTTGGAGAAATCTAACCTTAGATTCGGGTTCACCACGCAAAACCGAGTCGAAAACCACCCTTGCATGCCGTTCAGGCAACCGGAGACGACGGCTTCCGTCGCCGCCGACGACACCAGACGGACGGGCAGAGGGAGAGTAGAGAGCTCTGAAATTTTTTTGGTTCAAATGACAACCAAATGATTTTTTTTTTGGAATAAAAGGGGTATTTAAACAACGGCCAAAACGACGTCGTTTCAAGCATCTACCCAGATACGCGACCCTTCCCCACACGTAACCGACTCCCGAACCTGTTTTTCTGGTTTCACAGACCAAAACTCGTTGTTTTAATAAAAACAAGTTTTATTAAAATAACCGGATTTTTCAGGTGTTCCAATCGCACCGCAAGAAAAAACAAAGGATTGGTGGCGACTCACCAGTTGTTACAGCTTGGCGACTCCGCTGGGGACCTTTTTTTAGAGAGTCAAGCCACAAGTCGATTATTTTTTTGTCTATAGGTGGAAATTATGACTTCGATTTAATTAATTTGTGATTCCTTTTTTTTCTAAAATTTTTACATTTTTTTAAGTTATCATATCATGAGCTCTATACCCGAGCTCTGTCCCTTAAGTGGGAGCGAGAAACCACGCCTTCGTGAGGTACCCCCTCCGTGTAGGATGGTGAAACGCTTCCGGGATATAGGTCCCTTTGTCTTCGTGAGACCTCTGTCTCCGTGCAGACCTAGGGAAATGTATCCTCCTGAATCGATGTCCTAGCGACAGTTCGGGTACCGTTACTTTAGAACCAAAACACATATAACAAACCCTAAGAGCTTACCCCTTGAAGCCAAACCAAAACTCTGCCCGTTAGCAGTCACCCTATTTAGGTTTTGATGACTTTATTTGCTATATATGTTCAATTTTCTTTGCTGCTAATTTTTGTCTTATTCATCATTCAATTCATCCATTTGACTCTTTTATTATGAACTAACTTGTTTCTTCTCTTTGGTGATCACGTTGCATTAAGTCATTCATTTTGCATTAATCGCATGACACCTCCATAATATTTTGCATTTCATCAGCATGAAGTATTGATTCACGTCTAGTTCCCTATTTGAAAAATTATCATCGAGAGAAAATCTAGTTCCCTAGATATCAATGCAACATTCAAAAGTTGCGAATAAATCCCGTAAATTCAGAAGTTGAACCACGAGAACCATTTTTGAATCAGTGCTTTCTCATCTTCCATTTACATGCATACATTCTATTTTGAATTAGTACCTTCGCATCTAGAACATGTACCTTGCATTTACATGCATTCATTTCGGAACTTTGAAACCGATCTCGGGATGCCGCATGTTAGCAAATACCGGATAAAGCAAAGTTGACCAATCTAACATGATGCAAGAGCCCAGTCCAGGGGCATTTTCAAATAACATTTGCACTCATACAGACATCATACCTCTACAAGGCCCCAAGCTGAGAACATTCCTCGACGAGTTTAGGAAGCGAGCTTTCGATGCCAAGTTAGACTTCTGCACCCTGGACGACTGCATCAATTATTGTCTGTAGCACTTTGTCAGAGCCAAAAAGTGATGAGCTGCCATGAACCAACAACAAATTTATAGACCCGACCGGGGGGCAACCTAACGTGTTCACAAGAACAATGACAACTCTTCAAGAAGAGATGAAAACATACTTCAAGCTTCGAGTTCGCTTCAAGAGCAGTCTTAGACAAAAATGTTGAGGCATTCACTCGAGGGAGTAATCCCAAAAGATGATCAAACCCAAGGAAGGTTGGGAGCATCCTTACAAACAAGGCATCGAGCATTGAGGCAAAGATCTGGCAACTTAGAGTTAGGGGCATCCCTCTGAGGGGCAAAACAAAATTTCCCATTCATCATTCTACAATAACTGCATGCATCATACAAGTTATCATGCATTTAGGCTAGATACATGCATCAAACGCAAAGCTAGGTGCATCCATAGCACATTTATGTCTTGAACGTATAAACAGGTTCATGAAAGAGACTGAAGACCCCAAATGTGGAGGCAACAACATGATGACCGACCCTTAACCATAAAGGAGGCCAAATACTCAAAAAAGCTCGAACATTCAGGTAAAACGACAAAATTTTCTGAACATATTACTAACTAGTATTCCACTTCATTTTCAGGTCATAACTTCATGCGATGAAGTTCCAAAGTCAACTTTTTCCCGATCTTGCCTCCAAAAAGGAAAGAAGACGACGTCGGAGTCATTCACCTTATCCAGAAAAGGACAATAAAGCCTGGGGGGCAAACTTTTTTCGGGGCAAATTTCGAAGAATCAGAAAATCAAACTAAGTCAGAAGAAAGGGACTTCTACAAGAATTTCATGCATCTTTGCATCATCACAAAAGCAAACACATGAACATCATTTGCATAAATACTATCCGGAGCTAACTTGGAACTTGTTACTTAAACATTTTCCTAAACACCGTCCTTTCTTAAGGACACCTTTTAGATTTGAGTTTCTTAACTTCGTCCTTTCTTAAGGGCATTTTTTTCTCAAAAACAAGAGTTTCTTAACTTCGTCCTTTCTTAAGGACACATTTTCCCAAAATAAGAGTTTCTTAACTCCGTCCTTTCTTAAGGGCACCTTTTCTCGAAAACATGAGTTTCTTAACTCCGTCGTTTCTTAAGGACACCTTTTCCCAAAATTGGAGTTTCTTAACTCCGTCCTTTCTTAAGGGCACTCTTTCTCAAAAACAAGAGTTTCTTAACTCCGTCCTTTCTTAAGGACACATTTTCCCAAAATTGGAATTTCTTAACTCTGTCCTTTCTTAAGGACACCTTTTTTTTCTCAAAAACAAGAGTTTATTAACTCTGTCCTTTCTTAGGGGCATCTTTTTCTCAAAAACACGAGTTTCTTAACTCCGTCCTTTCTTAAGGACACATTTTCCCAAAATTAGAGTTTCTTAACTCCGTCCTTTCTTAAGGGCACTTTTTCTCAAAAACAAGAGTTTCTTAACTTCGTCCTTTCTTAAGGACACCCTTTTTTAAAATTAAAGTTTCTTAACTCCGTTCTTTCTCAAGGACAACTTTTCTCAAAGCAGGGCTTTCTTAACTTCGTCCTTTCTTAAGGACACATTTTCTCAAAACAAGAGTTTTTTTTTAACTCTGCCCTTTCTTAAGGACATATTTTCTTAAATTTCGTCATTTCTTAAAAATTGGATTTTCTTAATTCCATCCTTTCATAAGGATAGTTTTTTTCTCAAAACCAGAATTTCTCAAATTCATCCTTTCTTAAGGATCGTTTTTCACAAAACACAGAATTTCTTAATTCCATTCTTCCTCAAGGATCGGTTTTTCTCAAAACCGAAATTTCACAAGTCCCTCCCTTCTTAAGGATAGTTTTTTCCTGAAACAGGAATTTCCTAATCCCATCATTCTACAAGGACATCTTTTTGAAAACCAGAATTTCTTAATTTCGTCCTTCCACAAGGACTTTTTCTCAAAACATTAATTCTTTGCACAATGATGTTTTTCTAAAAAAGATTGATCTTTCCTCAAAGATCTTTTCAACTCTACCTCTTCTTACAAATAATGAAAATTTGAAGGTCTAATATCCTCAAACAGGAAGGAGCATATCGTTATCAATAAATTCCAACATCCTTGACATGAAGGACCGGAGCAAATATGAAAATGTTGTCTGTCACCTTCAACTAAAGATAGCACAGACAATTGTTAACAAGAACCAACATCCTTGACACGAAAGAGTGGATCAATCAAATCAAACATTTAATTCAAACCTTATAGCTCACGAAGAGTTAGTTCATGGCTCATTTTGACCAGTCACTCTTTTAACTTTTGCAGGTCCTATCCCACCCGTAACATGGTGTAGCGGATCAACTTTTTCAGATTCTGCCTCCCCGTCAGAGGTGCAACAGATCACCCCTGAAGTTGCAGATTCTACTTCTTCAAGATTGGCAAAATTATGTTTCTCCAGCAAATGGTGGAACATATAAACTTAACAACAAGTTTATCTCCCTGAATTTGCAGCGGAATAAGCACGACAACAATTTCATCTCCCTAAACATGTAGTGGAATGAGCACGACAACATTTTCATCTCCCTAAGTTTGCAGCGGAATGGGCACAGACAACAAGTTTAGCTCCTTGGAATTACGATGAAATGAACACAACAACAAATCTGTCTCCCTGAATTTGCAGCGGAACAAGCTTCAATAATTTCATCTACTTGAATTTGCGGTAGAACAAGCACGATAACAAGTTCATCTCCCTGAATTTGTAGCGGAATGAGAACACCAAACAATAATCTTGTCTCCCCGAATTGGTAGCAGAACAAGGCTACGAAAAAGTTGTCTTCTTGAACATACAGCAAAATAAGCACAAACATAAGTCCATGAACGCGATAGCAAATCTGTTACCTTGAATTCGCAGTGGAATAGATCATCTCCCTGAGGTTGCAGTGCAATAAACATACCAACAGATCATGTCTTCTTGAAGATGCAAAGAAACAGGTCACCTAATTCAGGCTTGTTACTTTTCCAAGAGCAGACAAGACAATCAAAGCCCAAGAGGGTTGTCACTCCCTGCCATGATGTAGCATATCCTACATCCTCTAGAGTTCACTTTGAAGTTAATAATGTAACGCACCAAGTGTTGTTCCAAGGCTCGCTTTGCCATTGGTGGTACGACACACCAATTGTTTTTCAGGTCTATTTTCGCCGTAATAGGTGCGACTAGACCAAAATCCAGATTATGCTACGATGATAGAGCCGTAGCAGATCGAACTTCAGATCGTGCCTCTTCATCAGGTGTTGTAGCTCGGTCAACTTCTGGTCATGCCTCTTCGTCAGAGTTGTAGCTTGACCAAACTTGAACCCTTGATCCTGCCTCCTCGTCGGTGTTGTAGCTGGATCAAAATCACTTCAGACCATGCCTCTTCGTCAGGTGTTGTAGCTTGGTCAACAAAAATTTCTTGATTTCCAAATCTTTTCCTCATCCATGTTGTAAAAGAAAATCGTCAAATCTTGTTCCTTCGTCAAAATTGCGGCTGAATCGAAGCTAATTTTTGACAAGTCCGACAAAAATGTCGGCACAACGTGCTTAAACACGGTTAAGTTTAAGACAATGGACAATCCAATTGTCCATCGAAAATCCATTGTCACAAATGGTCGAAGGAAAATAAATCCTTTGGAAAAATCCAATCTCATGATTGATAGAAACTGATTGTACCCAGGGGAATGGTACAACTAGCCCGGAGCAAACGGCTACCGGTAAAGGCAAATCAAAACCGTTGATCCCTGTGCATTTGGGAAAAATGCAAATCCGAAAGCCGACAGAAATGTAGGCATAACGTACTTAAACACGGTTAAGTTTAAGACAATGGACAATTCAGATGTCCATCGAAAATCCATTGTCACGAATGGTCCAAGGAAAATAAATCCTTGGGAAAAATCCAATCTCATGATTGGTCCAAACTGATTGTACCCAGGGGAATGGTACAACTAGCCCGGAGCAAACGGCTACCGGTAAAGGCAAATCAAATCCGTTCATCCCTGTGCATTTGGGAAAAATGCAAAAGAAGTGTAAACCAGGGACACTCTTCATCGTCTCGTTGATAGAATTCTAGTACTAATCAGATCTTCTCGCATCAATGGAGTTGCAGTAGATCGACCCTTCTTTAGATCTTCTCGCATCAATGGAGTTGCAGGATCACCCCTTTTCAGATCTTCTTGCATCAATGGAGTTGCAGTAGATCGACCCCTTCTTCTGATCTTCTCGCATCAATGGAGTTGCAGTAGATCGCCCCTTTTCAGATCTTCTCGCATCAATGGAGTTGCAGTAGATCGACCCTTCATCAGATCTTCTCGCATCAATGGAGTTGCAGTAGATCGCCCCTTTTCAGATCTTCTCGCATCAATGGAGTTGCAGTAGATCGACCCTTCTTTAGATCTTCTCGCATCAATGGAGTTGCAGTAGATCGACCCTTCTTTAGATCTTCTCGCATCAATGGAGTTGCAGTAGATCGACCCCTTCTTCAGATCTTCTCGCATCAATGGAGTTGCAGTAGATCACCCCTTCTTCAGATCTTCTCGCATCAATAGAGTTGCAGTAGATCGACCCCTTCTTCTGATCTTCTCGCATCAATGGAGTTGCAGTAGATCACCCTTATTTAGATCTTCTCGCATCAATGGAGTTGCAGTAGATCGACCCTTCTTTATATCTTCTCGCATCAATGGAGTTGCAGTAGATCACCCCTTCTTCAGATCTTCTCGCATCAATGGAGTTGCAGTAGATCGACCTTTCTTCAAATCTTCTCGCATCAATGGAGTTGCAGATGATCGACCCTTCTTCAGATCTTCTCGCATCGATAGAGTTGCAGATGATCGACCCTTCCTCGGATCTTCTCGCGTCAATGGAGTTGCAGATGATCGAGCCTTCTTCAGATCTTCTCGCATCTATAGAGTTGCAGTGGATCAATCTCCTCCAGATCAAGCTACCTTGTCAAGTGTTCTATGTTAAATGGATCAAGTTTTGTAGACCTCGCCGCTCTGTCAGTGTCGCAGTTAGGTCAAGTTTTCTCCAAGTATTCGTTAATGTCAGAGTCGTAGCAAGCCGGACTTATTTTGCTTCTCCCACGGGTCTCCGTAGTCTAAAGATTATCTCCCCAGCGGATCGTTCCATTATGAAGATTCTGCTTACAAGAGCGGTCGAACAGATCAAGCGGAGTTCAAAAAGGAGCGTGGCCAAAGGAAGGAACCCAGACCCGGACGGACATAAAATGGTTATCATTTTATCTTTGCTCTATCCCTGTTATACAGCAATGAGCAAAGGGGGGCAGCTGTAATACCCATTTTATGTCCGGACCATAATTATTTATTTTTCACTCAAATGTATTATTTTATATCCTATAAAAAATAAAAAATATAAAAAATTGAAAAATTGAAAAATAAAAAAAAATGAAAAATAAAAAAATAAAAAAAAATAATAAAAAAGGGGGGAAATAAAAATGAAACAAAGTATTCGATCCAAGTCTTGCATATCCACAGTCGAAAAAAACAATTAAAAGGTAAAATATTTTTTAAAAACCGAAAGGTTTTTCCTAGATCTACACAAATAGAGAGGGAGTTGGAGAAATCTAACCTTAGATTCGGGTTGACCACGCAAAACCGAGTCGAAAACCACCCTTGCATGCCGTTCAGGCAACCGGAGACGGCGGCTTCCGTCGCCGCCGACGACACCAGACGGACGGGCAGAGGGAGAGTAGAGAGCTCTGAATTTTTTTTGGTTCAAATGACAACCAAATGATTTTTTTTTGGAATAAAAGGGGTATTTAAACAACGGCCAAAACGACGTCGTTTCAAGCATCTACCCAGATACGCGACCCTTCCCCACACGTAACCGACTCCCGAACCTGTTTTTCTGGTTTCACAGACCAAAACTCGTTGTTTTAATAAAAACAAGTTTTATTAAAATAACCGGATTTTTCAGGTGTTCCAATCGCACCGCAAGAAAAAACAAAGGATTGGTGGCGACTCACCCGTTGTTACATGGTTCATGGAAAATGAAAAAGTCAAAGAAAACCAACTACAGTCAATGAAAAACAGACCTTGTTTCAGTGTAAAATGATTTATCCATCGATTTTCGGTAAGTCGCTTTCCTTCCTCTCATTCTCTCTACAAATACTAACATAAATCATGAACCTGAAAACCTAAACCCTAAATACTAACATAAAAACTAAACCCTAAACCTTAAACTATAAACTTTAAATACAAACCCCTAAACCCTAAATCTTAACGTAAACACTGACACAAACCCTAAACCCTAAATATTAACATAATCACTAAACACTAACAAGAAACCCTAAACATTAAACCCTAACATAAACCTTAAACCCTAAATGAGAACTTAAATCATAACCTATAAACATTAAATCCTAAACTTTAAATCTTAAACCCTAAACCCTAAACACTAAGCAATAAATGTTAAACCTTGAACATTAAAAACCCTAACCCCTAAACCTTAAATGTTAACATAAACACTAAACACTAATACAAACCATAAACCCTAAATATTAACATAAACATTAAACACTAACAACAAACACTAAACATTAAACACTAACAACAAACCCTAAACATTAAACACTAACATAAACCATAAACCCTAAATGAGAGCTTAAACCCTAAACCATAACTTAACTTTAAACACTAAATGCTAAACGCTAACCCTAAACCATATATGATAAACCCTAAACACTAATATAACCCTAAACCATAAACACAAAACTCTAAATGATATATCATAAACATAAACCCTAAACCCTAAAACAAAACCCTAAACCATAAATGTTAAACCATAAACACTAACATAACCCTAAACTATAAACATTGATAAACACAAACCCTAAATACTATATCATAAACATAAACCATAAACCCTAAATGTTAAACCATAAACACCAACATAACCCTAAACTATAAACATTGATAAACACAAACCCTAAATACTATATCATAAACATAAACCCTAAACCCTAAATGTTAAACCATAAACACTAACATAAACCTTAAACCATAAATGTTAAACCCCATATATTAAACCCCAAACACTAACATAAACACTTACCCTAAACACTAACCCATAAAACCTAAATGCTAACATAAACACTAAACCATAAACAATAAACACTAACATAAATCCTAATCCCTAAATACTAATATAAACACTAAAACCCTAAAACCTAAACACTAACATAAACCTTAACATAAACTCTAAACCCTAAATGTTAAGCCTAAAACACTAACATAAACCCTAAACAATAAACACTAACACCTAAACCCTAAATGCTAACATAAACACTAAACCTTAAACACTAAGCACTAACATAAACCTTAAACCCTAAATGATAACCTAAACCATAAACACTAAAAGCTAAACACTAAACCATAAACACTAACCTAAACCTTAAATGATAAACCCTAAACACTAACTATAAACCATAGACCCTAAATGCTACTATAAACCATAATCACTAAACTCTAGACCCTAAATGCTACCATAAAACCCTACCACCAACCTAAACCCTAATCTAAACCATAAATCTTAAACCTTAAATATTAATCCCCAAATGCTACTATAAACATTAAATACTAATCTTAACCATAAACAATAAATGTTATCCTAAACCCTAAACCTTAAACACTAACCTAAACCTTAAATCATGTTTTGGTTGGAACTTGTTTTTACCATTATCGATGCTTGTTTGTGGATTGTTCATGAAATTTTCAGGAAACTCTACCAAACAGTGTAAAATGAATTATAAAACATCATCCAAACACCGGAAAATGATTTCTGCAATTAATTTTCTAACAACCTGTAGTTCATTTTCCAAAATTCATTTTTCGGAAACAGTTTTCAGTGAAACAAACAGACCCTTAATGTTTACCCTTTTACCTCAATCTCCAGTTAGAGGTAGAGTTGAATAATATAAAGAAACCCAAAAGGGAAAAACCAAATCAAACACGGTATCGAATGACTTACAGTCCACAAATTTTGAACCAATTGTATTTTTTTTATTTAATTATTATTTTTAGGGTTAATTACCCGGTTGGTACATGAACTATACCGAATTCTCAGTTTTATGTACAACATTTTAAAATTTTCAGTTCTATACACATAGTTTTTCGCCGTTAACGAGTTTACTCATCTTCGTGACGGAATCTGATGTGGACCCCTTGAACCAATCATAAATCGACACGTGCCATTTAAAAAAAAATAAAAACTCTATTTACTTAAGGTATAATAACACGATTAGTCCTCAACGTTGCTGCAACATTTACCCGAAATTTAGCAAGTTTAGCAAGTTTCCTCTCATGTATCCCTGCAAAATTTAGCAAGTTTTGTCGGCCGCTACAGTCAACCGTTGCTGACCACTGTGCTATCTACTATATAGGAGGCTTTTACCCGAAATTTCAATTTAATTTTAATAGATTTGACAATAAATTTTGATGGGTATGAGAATTAGAGTGAAAAAAGAAAAAAAATCGATTTTAATTTATGGGTATTAAATCAAATAAAAATGATAAAATCGATTGGTCTACTACTCGATATTGGTTCAATATGCACCAACAAAAATGGTTGTAGATGGGGCAGCGTTGGGTCGACTGAATGACTAAAGAGGATCAAACAACGACGGTGTTACGAACTTGGGTTTCACCCTAAAATTGCATTTAAACTTTAATTAAATTCAGTGGGTGGGTTGAACATCTAGCCACCATTTCTTTTTGTAGTTCTAAAGTTTTGAAAAAAATGAATAGATTGGATTTGTAGAATAAAATGATGATGAAAATTGGTGTTTGGATTTCGTTGAAAAGAAAAGAAGAGTTGGGTTAGCAAATACGGTGTATCTAAAACTAAAAAGTTCACGAATGGCCATCCTTGCCATTCATTTGGGGCTGTGTTTTGATGCTTTTTTTTTCAACTCAATTTGATTGTCGCCATTGAAGCATGTGACTAAAGGTCAAAAGGAGAAACATGTAGCAAAGAAATTTTTTTACAGATAAACAAAAGCAAAACCTTACTCGGAGCTTTCCAAACATTTCGAACCATCTTCATTTTGCTACAAAATGGGTATCGGAGTGTTTGCTGCTGAGCTCCAGCCGAATACCAGTGAACTGGTATTGCTCTCGTCGTTGCTGGATCTTTGCTGCCATCAAACGTCGGTGACCGGGTGAAATTATATAAAAAAATCATGCTTTGATTTTTTAAAATAATTTTAATCACGCTTTATTTTTAATATTTTTAAAATAAATATTTAATTTTTAAATTTTAAGGGTTAAATTAAAAAATTTATAAAATATTGAGGACTAATCGTGTTATTATACCTAAAGTAAATAGAGATTGAATTTTTGGAAAAAAATGCCACATGTCAATTTCTAATTGGGCCAATGGGTACGCGTCAGATTCCGTCACGAAAATGAGTAAACCCGTTAACGGCGAAAAACCTTGTGTATAAAACTGAGAATTTTAAAATATTATGTATGAAACTAAAAATTCGGTATAGTTCATGTACCAACGGATTAATTAACCCTTATTTTTAAAATATGAACATAAATATTCTGAATCATAAAAGTGAAAATAACTTAAAATCATTATATACCAATTATTAATTGAATTACTTAAAAAGTTTGTTTATTTTGGCAGATAATCCAAAATGGATTAATAATTAGTAAAATAGGGGAGTTTAGGGGATATTTTGGGATCTAGGCCAAATTGTACAGGACCACGCCATAAGGAGGTGGCGTGGTCTAATTTTTGCCCAACCTCGCCACCTCCTTATGGCGAGGTGGGTGGTGGCTTAATTTAGACCGGCTGCTCGGCTCGAAGTCTAGTTGGTGGCTGGTTGGTGGCTGCCAAATGAGGCAAGGGTGACCTCGCCATAAGGAGGTGGCGAGGTCACATGGCCCATGCATCACACGTCTGGTTGGTTTAGGGGTTAGATAATTTGTTAGGGTTGTTTAGTGTTTAGGGTTTGTGTAGATTATGGTTCGGTCTATGCACATTACGTATCAAGTATGGTTAATATGGTTTAGGGGTTAGGTAATTGATTAGGGTTGTTTAGGGTTTTGGGTTTGTATAGAGTAGGGTTTAGGGTGAGGGTTTGGAATTGGTTTAGGGTTATAGATTGTGTTTTAAATAAGTTTATTAAAATTTTACGTAGGGTTGATGCATGGCGAGGTCACATGGCCCATGCATTTTACGTAGGGTTCATGGCTTATGTTTAGGGTTTGGAATTGGTTTAGGGTTATAGTTTATATTTTTTTAATTTATTAAAATTTTACGTAGGGTTGATGCATGACGTGGTCATTTTATGTAGTGTTCATGCATTGTACGTCAAGTGCATGCTATCCAAGCATGATTAAAATAATTTAGGGGTTCATTTCATGCATAGTAACTATGGTCTAGGGTTTAGGGTTTGCAAAAATTTTAAATAATAACCCTACATCCCTAAGCCCTAAAACTTTTTTCTCTCTCATTTATATTAAAACTTTTTATTATTATAATTTTTCATTTAGAGTTTACAAAAAATTCTTTTATCTATAAAGTTTGAAATTTATTTCAAATTCAATTCCGATCAAAACCATAGATTATATAAGTATTTATATGCAACCATACCAACACACACAAGATGGATTCAAAAATATTTTTTTAGAGTGAGTACACATCAAATTTCAAAATCTCAAGGTGAACACAATTCATAAAGATTAAAAAAAATATGAAGGACCGATTCATAAAAGTTAAAAAATTAAAGGTTCCAATACGATGAATCTAATTGCTTTGTCCAACTCATTAGATGCCTCTAGGAAAGAAACATCAAAATATAGTATACAAATTTGCCAGAGTTTTCAGTAAATTTATGTATTTTCTAAAATAATAATGTCTCTACTAAAAAAATATAGTTTAATGATTATTTTGTAATAATTGAAAGTTTAGTGACCAAATTGAAAATTAAGAAAAAAATTGGTATAAATATTGGTATCTCGTACACAAATAAATGTTGGAGATTGTGCTCTTTCACATAAAAAAACACTTTAATTCTAAAAGATAAAAATATAAAAAAATATTTAAAAAAAACACTCAATTTTTACAATTATATAAAAATATTTACAATTAAATAAATATAATCTATTTCCTACGGGTCCTTGGTAACACTTGCCGGTGTAAGGATGATGTTTGATCGTACCACTCCGGGAGTCGAACTTGTCTTCGTTGTCGAATCGGAGTCTGCTCATCGTTGTCACATTGGTCACCCATCATTTGCATAGAAGGTGGAGTACTATACATGCCTTGCAAATCTAATGGCGAGCTACTGATCGTGGTAGTCGACAACAAGGATGTCATAGTACCAACAGTCATACCTTCCCCATAGAAGGGTGTTTGAGGACACTGAAATTGTGGAATGTATCCTTCATCATCGTTGTAAGCAGGCTGGTAAGATGAGCTTTCTCCAAACTGTGGTTGAGATTGGTCCGAAGAATGCCAACTTGGTGAACCCTCCAAGTTTGGTTGATGAGAGCTCTGACCAAGTTGTACGCGTCTTGAGCACCGTGGATCTTGAAGCCATTGATTTGCCTCTTCAAGATGTACTATGAACGGTTTTCCATTTGATGAAAACCATGAATAGTACTCTGAATTAAAGTCAAAATCATCGGCTTGAATTGGACTCAAGTTGGCATACCAATACCTCTGTCTTTCCCGCCACAGTTGGATGAACTCCGCTTGTTTCGCAATCCAATTCTCGTTGAATCGACCTCTATGAATAGTATGAATTTGTTGAGGTAGAGATCTAGGAATGGGTTGATGGTAGTTAAACTGCCGCAACACTCTGTCAGCGCAATGAAACTCAACAATAGAAAAATGTATCAAAGGCACAACCGCACCCCACATTGATGACATTTGCCGAAAATTTAGCGGTATAATGTCCCAGATCGTGTTAGTCACGTACGGCTGCCAAAAGAACTGCAAAAGACAATTATTAATATGCATACACAAACAAACAAACAAACGTGTTATTTTTATAAATTACAAAGCCAAAAAATAAAATTATGATACCTGATCTTTCCCTATTGTTTGGATTTTTAGTCTTATTTCTCTGACAGTGTTGTGCACCACACCCGCATTTATCATCCTATGTCTCCATCTGCCAAGATTTAAAACATATATTTCTAAGTCTTTGCAAAAAAAATTTAATCAATAAAATTAATATACAACTGTAATCACAATATTAGTAGCTTCCAGCAAGCGGAAACTCCATCGGTACTTCTACAATTGGCGTAAGATAAGGCAGTCTATACCATGCCCAGGACTGCAATAAGATTTGGCATCCACCCATATCTGATAACTTTCTCGAACTATACATTATTGAAACTCTGCACATTTCATGGTACAAGAATGCCAATATTGCAGATCCCCAACTGTATGTAGAAGTTGTGTCAAAATTTTCCAAGAACGGCAGATACTGAGTGTGAACCATATTACCAGATGTATCTGGCATCAATACCCCGCCAATAAGTTGGAGTATATACGCTCGAGTTGCACACTCAATTTCTCGCTCATCAGATTCATCTGTTAAAATAAATTCTCGCTGCAACCAAGAAATCTTGATACGAAGACCGTCCACACAATCTGAAGGAGGAATTTTGTCCAGATACTGCAAACAAAGGTCATCTGCTATACGGTTATTTTGTCTAACCACAGGCTTCCCATTTGTTGGGACACCAAGTTGTAGTGTTACATCCTCCAGAGTTATTGTGCATTCACCAAATGGGAAATGAAATGTGTGTGTCTCTGGTCTCCACCGTTCAATCAATGCCGTAATCAATCCAGGGATAATTTTAAATCCACGGAGAAATGAAGCATTATAAAAACCTGAACGCTGCAGAAAATAAGTTATGCGTTCATCAGCTTCCTTAATCTTCAGTCCTCGACGCCGGATAGTATGCTCGACACCCTATAAATATAATAAAAACCGTAAATAAAGAATTTTTAAATCATAAATTATAGTAGTAAATAAAAAAAATTACACGATCCGAACTTACCCCTTCTTCGTGAATATGAGAGGAAATGTGCTCGTGGTCACGGTACAACAAAACTCTTTCGGAATCCATTCGAATATAAAAATCAGAAATTATGATTTGTGCTAAAATTCTGTAATTTCAACAACAAAAATTTTCTCTTCTCCCTTCTCAAGTTGCAAAAATACACTGCATCTATCTAATATTTATAGGGGTACAGGGTATAGGGGCTGTTGCAGGGGGGACAGGGGTTCGCATGCTGGGTGGCAGGTTTCACGGGTGACCACGCCATAAGCACATGGCGAGGTCACGGGGGGCTGGGGCGACGGTGGGGGTTGGGGTTCATGCATGCATGCAGGGTGGCAGGGTTCACGGGTGACCACGCCATAAGCACATGGCGAGGTCACGGGGGGCTGGGGCGACGGTGGGGGATGGGGTTCGCATGCATGCATGCAGGGTGGCAGGGTGGCAGGTTTCACGGGTGACCACGCCATAAGCACATGGCGAGGTCACGGGGGGCTGGGGCGACGGTGGGGGCTGGGGTTCATGCATGCATGCAGGGTGGCAGGGTGGCAGGGTGGCAGGTGTTAGGGTTCACGGGTGACCACGCCATAAGCACATGGCGAGATCACGGGGGGCTGGGGCGACGGTGGGGGCTGGGGCGCATGCATGCATGCAGGGTGGCAGGGTGGCAGGTGTTAGGGTAGGGGTGGCAGGGTTTAGGGGTGGCAGGGTCGGGTAGGGATTAATATATTTCAGTTTGTGTGTGAAAATATTCAGAATTTTTTTTTTCATCTATATATTTAGTTTTGCCACTTGAGAAGGGAGAATAGAGAAGATAAAATTTTTGAAAAAAAAATTTGAGAGAGTTAATCACAGTTGTTGGAGCATATTGTTCCTATGGAAGATGACACCGAACCCTTAGTCGGTCGTTTTGGCGAATCCCTTGCAGACTTCAGTGATGATGAAGAAAATATTGTTCCTATGGAAGACGACGACGTACGGTTACTCGACATAGATGATGTTGAGGCTATTATGTCAGATGTGTCAATGGGCAACGATATTGATGTTGAAGATGATGTTTGGGCCGCGACTGTTGCTAAGCTCGGGTTGGGAAATAACCAACCAGCTTGGGGTTATGTTCAACCGGAGCCCGAACAAGCGCAACCAGTTTATCCAGCATATAAAGCTCCAGCAGCTCGTATGTATGAGGTCGACTATTCTGCAATGCACGATGTTGAATATCAAGCTCATGTGTTTGGTTCTTCATCGCATTCCGAGTTTGGAGAATTGACATTGAGAGCTGAATTTGACACAAAAAAAGCTGCCCAGTTGGCAATTCAAGAGTACTGTGTCAAACGCCATACATCATGTCTTGTTAATGAGTCCAATCAAAGTACCTATTGTGTAAAGTGTATAAATTGGAAGAGCAACTGTCCTTGGTGGGTAAGAGCTTCATACAAGAAGAGGACTGACAACTGGGTGGTGACACGGTTCATTGATGAGCACACCTGTTCAAATAGAGTTTTATCCCAAGATCACATTAATTTAAACTCTGGTCTAATTTGTGCTTACACTAAGGGATTGGTGCAACAGGACCCAAGAATTTCGATTGCTGTCTTAGTGGCATCAATTCGGAGTCAGTTTGGATATAGTCCATCTTACTACAAGACGTGGATGGCAAAGCAGAAGGCGATGGCGCAAGTGTATGGTAATTGGGATACATCATATAATGACCTACCAACTCTTTTACGAGCAATGCAAATATTCATCCCAGGAACCAAGGTGGAATACGAAACAAAGGTCGCGGTCAACGCACAAGGCGAAATACTCCGTGGTAAAAGAATATTTAGTAAGTTGTTTTGGGCGTTCAATGTGTGCATCGAAGGGTTCTCATTCTGTAAACAGATGATTCAAGTGGATGGTACTTGGCTATATGGGAAGTACGGTCATATATTACTCGTGGCCGTTGCACAAGATGGAGACAGTAATATATTCCCAATTGCCTTTGCCATTGTTGAAAAAGAAGACGCGAAAGGATGGGAATTCTTTTTGAAGCTTCTACGCAACCATGTAGTGAAGAAAGATGGGATTTGCATGATTTCTGATAGGGGGACTGCGTTGTTATCAATAATTGACAGAGATAACAGTTTATGGAAGCCTCCACATGCATATCCAGCCTATTGTATCCGACATATTATGTCAAATGCGAAGCAGCGTTTCGGACACAATCAAATCCGAAGAGATATTTATAACGCGGGTAAGTTCTTATTTGTTGTTTATA
Organism: Hibiscus trionum; assembly: GCA_030270665.1. Taxonomy (NCBI): domain Eukaryota; kingdom Viridiplantae; phylum Streptophyta; class Magnoliopsida; order Malvales; family Malvaceae; genus Hibiscus; species Hibiscus trionum. The sequence continues at coordinate 2,322,814 of BSYR01000050.1, forward strand.
AAAAAATAGTTAACTTAAATCTTTTAAACTGATCATGCTGACTTATTTAATTTCTTTTTAATAGGGAACGAACTAGTTCAACCAAAATTTGTCGCGAGGATAAATAGGTTGAAGCGGTATGGTTCGGATGTTTTTGATTTTGCAAATGACATACCCAGAGAAAGATGGGCACAAGCATATGATGAAGGTCGACGTTATGGCCATATGACAACGAACCTTGCAGAGGCTATAAACGCAGTGCTTAAAGAAACACGCCATCTATCAATTGCAAGCATTGTGTGGGAGACTTATTTCAGATTGGGTAAAGTGTGGGCCGACAAAGGCCAGGAAGTGAACGCCCGGATAAACAACGGGTTCAGTTGGTCTGAAACCCTACAAAAAAAAATGCTCGAACTTCAAGCCATAGCCACCTCTATGAGAGTCAGAACATTCGACCCAGATGGTTATCAATTTACGGTCGAAGCTAAGGTCTGGGGTGAGCACAAAATGTACACTTTAAACCTTGCTCGGAGATGGTGTGATTGTGGTGCATTCCAAGCATTTAGATACCCCTGCTCTCACGCACACGCCGCATGCTTGCATTTTCGTCTCGACCCTTATGAATTTGTGGATCAATGTTATAAGCTGGAGAATATTGCAAATATTTACAGAAATCAGTTTAACACGATCCCGAACCAAGATTATTGGCCGGTTGAGCCAATATACGAAGAATGGTTACCAAATCCAGAGCTTCGTAGAAAGTTGAAGGGTCGACCGAAGTCCACTCGAATTCATACGAATATGGATGATGCGGAGAATAATAGAGAGGGGGAGTTCTAGTTAAGCATTGTACTCTTTGTAGGGCACCGGGTCATAATAGAACCAAATGTCCGAACAAACACAATTTTTCAAACTATCATGTCGGACCATCAAACTAATGTAATTTGCAATTTGTGTTAATGCAAGTACTTTTTTTTATCTCCTAAATTATTATTTACGTAACCCCTAAATTATTATTTTTTCATTCACATGTCTGTGAGATTATTTAAAATTATTTAAAATATCAAAAAATTATTATTTTTTCATTCACATGTCTGTGAGACTATTGGATTTTGGTATTTTCATCCACTTTTGACAGTTGACATGACCGTATAGATAAAAGAGAAAGCATTGGAGTTTGGGCGTGTTTGGCTATTGAAATTATTGGATTTTGGGCAGGGTGAATAAAATTTGTCTCGAATCGAGTCACTCAATTTTATCTTATATATATATATTATATAAAAAATATGAATAAATATATATGGATATCATGTATAGTTATAGAGTGTCGTTTAAATTGTAACAAAATATTATTATAATTTATAACATTATAAATATTTACAATTAAATTTAAACAGAAATTCAAATATCTCGACTTAAATTCACCCGACTCGAATATCATAAACTCGACTAAAAAATTTAAATAAAATTTGATTTATAAAATAAGACACACTAACTCAATTAACTCAATCTTTTTATTCGACTCAATCTCATACTCACCCCTAAAATTAAATAATATGATCTTATAATTCTATTTGTAAAAAGTTTAGATAGATTTTATTCGAATTAAAATATTTTATATTTAACTGTGATCATAAAAGCAATTTAAAAAATAGATTTTTTATCCATAAAATTTTTAGCATTTAACCAACTAAATCGGCTCATATTTAGATCTTTCAACTAAAAAGATAATAAGTAATATTATTTTTACCACTAGACCGATAATTAAGGATAATTGAATAATAAGAGAGAAATTAAACTTTTTTAAACAAAATAAACTACAATTTATGTTCAATTGTTCATAATGATTTCGCAAACCAAACACACCCTTATTACTCAGGGGCAAAAATGTAAAATGCAATAAATGATGAGCTGTATTCCACCTTTCATTAAATATTTTACTAAAATTTGATACATCTACTATTAAATTGTAATTTTAGACACGATATGATATGATAAATATTATAAAAATAATATAAATACGATTAAAATATATGTAAATATCTTCTATCAATATATATATATATATATATATATATATATATATATATATATATATATATATATATCAAAATTTATATAATATTATTATTAACATTTAAAATTTTATATATATATTATATAAAACTAAATACTTTTTAAAGATTTTGTACTTTGAGAAATAATATAATCAGTGTCGAAATTATTTTGATTTACTTAGGTTAATATACATTCCAATCTATTGGCCAAATTTCGTACATCCTAAACCCTAAACCGCAAATAAGCCCCGAACCCCGAAATTATTTTAACCATGCATGGATAGTATGTACTTTACGTAGAATGCATGGCCCATGTGACCTCGCCACCTCCTTACGGCGAAATAATATAATCAGTGTCGAAATTATTTTGATTTACTTAGGTTAATATACATTCCAATCTATTGGCCAAATTTCGTACATCCTAAACCCTAAACCGCAAATGAGTCCCGAACCCCGAAATTATTTTAACCATGCATGGATAGCATTGTGACCTCGCCACCTCCTTATGGCGAGGTCACCCTTCCCAGCCAGCCACCAACCAGACTTCGAGCCGAGCAGCCGGTCTAAATTGAGCCACCACCCACCTCGCCATAAGGAGGTGGCGAGGTTGGGCAAAAATTAGACCACGCCACCTCCTTATGGCGTGGTCCTGTACAATTTGGCCTAGATCCCAAAATATCCCCCAAACACCCCAATTTTACTAATTATTAATCCATTTTAGATTATCTGCCAAAATAACCCTTTTCCTGATATATTTATGAAAAAAAATCAAAGCTTATAAAAAAAGTCATTTTATCAAAATGAAGTCAAAGTCAAAAGGGTTGATATGGAGAAAAAAATTGAACCAAATTGAATTACCATGAAAGGTTAATAGAGATGACAATAGATCAGACTTTATAAAGTTTAAGTCCAATTCAATTAATAATTAGACCTCAAAAAAAATTTAAGTCTGAATCTAAATCCGATTACATAAATTCAAGTTGGATCTAATAAAATATCTAAAATCCAAATCCAAATCCAAAAGTCAAAATTCAATTAATTTTTTTAAAGTAACAACTCAAACAAATATCTTTAAATAAAAAATAATTTTCATCAAACAAATATATTTAAACTAATAGCACAAACAAATCTCAACAAATATTATAATCCAATATAAAACAAATTAAAGTAACAACTCAAACTTCAACTAAAAAAACTCAACAACAAATAAATCATCCTTACATAAACTACTATTGTCTTACTAGTCTACTAACATAACTAATTTTTAAATCACAATTATAAAATGTCTAATAAATATTACAATCCAAGATGAAAACGAGTTAAAAATATAATTAAAATATAACCAGCAACTCAATTTTTTTTCAAGCTTGTCACAATTCCCACAATGCACGACTTATTGAAGCTAATACTCAATTCGTGCATACTTCAAAACTTCTCAAAAAAAAATTCTCATCTAGAATATTTTTCTCATTTTGATCTAAAAATTCTAATTAACGAATTGGCCGAAAGTTTAGCGAAAACATGGTCAACCAGAACAGAAATTTTTAAAGCTGTTGATAACTTGTTGTTTACTTTTGATTAATCAGTTTCGGTAGAAAGATGGAGAAATTGTGTAATGTACTACCAAATTCAATTTTTTTTTTTATTTTGAAAAAGAATTAGTTTGTATTCCGACTTATGTGTACTATTTTCCTTCACTTAAGATTAGGGGTTTTTGATTGAAGCACATAATGTCGGGTAGGCTTATATGAAATTAATAAAATTATATTTACAGAGAAAATTATATATATAATCTCAATTCAACTTAATTAGGATTTCAATATATATCTATAGGGTAAAATACTTGAACCATCGCTCAACTTTGCTTCATAACCTATTTTGGTCACTGAACTTTTAAAAAATCAATTTACTCACTGAACTTTACTTTCTGACCTATTTTGATCATTTTAAATTATTTTATTAATATTTTGGGATGACATGTCATATTTTATTATTGTTAAAAATATAAAAAATAGTTTAAAATAAAAATAAATATTTTAAAATAAATTGTATTGTATTTATTATTAAATACAAAAATTATAAAAATAAAACCTAAATATCCTAAATATCTAAACTTTCACCGACGTCACTCTCATCGGCCACCACTCCCACTGCCGCCTCTACCGCCGACAGTGCCATCGCCCACTACCTCCCCTCCTTCTATTGTTTCTACATTAGCAACCCCTTTTCTCTTTAGCCTATTGTCCATTGCCTTTTCCTCAATGGAATTTAATTTGCTCTCACTTTTTCATTCCACTCGATGTAAGTCTTCCTCATTTCCTGGCAATAAGGGAGCAAGTGAATGGAATGGAGCGTAGCGTTTTTAAGACGGAAACGGTGGATTTGATTCGGAATGATTCCAAGTGAATTAGATACTGATAGGCTTGCTTTTCATGTTGGATTTCATTTAAGGAATGGGAAGATATAATCGATTCTTCTGATGATTGCAATCAAACACTGGAGTCAGAAAATCTCGAGAAAACAACCAAATCCAATGATGCAGAATGTGAGACGCTATGGGTTTTCGTTTTTGTTTGTTTATGCTTGTTTTAATAGGGGTTTGGGTTTGTTTTGTTAGATTTTTGGTATAATGAAGTTGCTAATATAAAAACGTAGAAGGAGAAAAGGCGGTGAGTGATGGCGCCGTTAACGGCGAAGGCGACAAAAGGAGTGGTGGCCGAGGAGAGTGACGCCGATGAGGGTTTAGGTGTTTAAGAAATTTGGATTTTATTTTTATAATTTTTGTATTTAATAATAAATACAAGGGTAAACTATATCATTGACCACCAAATTAATTGAGAATTCTTATTTTGATCACCGAATTAACGAACTCATCAATCAGACCACCAAACTTATTAAATTAACCTATTTTGACCACGTTAAAAAAATAATAGAGGGATGATGTGGCAGTTAACGAACTTTTATAAAATTACATATTTAATCCTTGCTATTTGCCATTTTTTCAATGTAGTCCTAATTTTAAATTAATAAAATAAATTAATTTTCACCACTTGGTTGAAGGAAAATTTAAAAAATTTATGAGAATGGGGTTGGGGTGGATTGAACCTAGGACATGTGGGTTTCAAACCCAAACCTTTACCACCGCACCAAGCCGCTCCCAATGGCATGAATTGTGCCATTTAATATATATGTTATAATGCAGTAAATGTCAGGGGAAAAAAGTAAAAATGATTGAAAGGGGATTCGAACCTAGACCACTTGGGATGTGTATAATCACACAAACATTCGATTTAAAATATTCGAATATTTTTCTTTTTCATATTTAAACTAATTCGAATACTTGATTTAAATATTTTAAATCGAATATTTTTAATTTTTTTTTCTTTTTCATACTTCAAATATTCGATTTAATTTAAATACTTTAAAATATTCGATTTAATACAAATTTTTCTTTTCCAATTTAAAAAAATATTTATTAAAATATTTAATAAATTTTATTACAAATTTTAATACAAATTTTACATTTTAATACAAAAATTCGATTTAATACAAATTTTGCTTTTCCAATTTAAAAATATTTGTTAAAATATTTAAATATTTTAAATCAAAATTTTAAAGTATTTAAATTAATTCGAATATTTAAAGTATGAAAAAGAAGAAAATATTTTTAAAATATTTGATTTAAAATATTTAATCAAATATTTGATTTAAAATATTTTAAATCAAATATTTGATTTAATTTAAATATGAAAAAGAAAAAATATTTGAATATTTTAATGGAATTTCTTTTCTTTATATCGAATGTTTGTGTGATTATACACATCCCAAGTGGTCTAGGTTCGAATTCCCTTTCAACCATTTTTACTGTCTTCCCTAACATTTACTGCATTATAACATATATATTAAATGGCGCAATTCATGTCCCAGGTTGAATTCCCCCATCCCCATTCTTCCAAATTTGCTTAATTTTCCTTCAACCAAGTGGTGACACGTGTCACCACTTGATTGGAAAAGGAAAATAAATTTATAAAATCAAATATAAATAATTAAAGTCCTCCAATAAAGTGTTGACGCGTGTCATCACTTAATTAAATAATTAATTTATTTTATTAATTTAAAACTAAGACTAAATTGAAAAAATTACAAATAGCAAGGATTAAATGTATAATTTTATAAAAGTTCGTTAACTGCCACATCATTCCTCTGTTATTTTCTAACGGCAGTGGTCAAAATAAGTTAATTTAATAAGTTCGGTGGTCTGATTGACGAGTTTATTAGTTTGATAGTCAAAATAAGAATCCCCAATTAGTTCGGTGGTCAATGATATAATTTACCCTAAATACAATACAATTTATTTTTATTTTAAATTATTTTTTATATTTTAATAATAATAAAATATATCATGCCATCCCAAAATATTAATAAAATAATTCAAAAATATCAAAATAAGTCAATAAGTAAATTCAATAAACAAATTGATATTTTAAAAGTTCAATGACCAAAATAAGTCTCGAAATAAAATTGAGTGATGATTTAAATATTTTACTCATATCTATATTAATATATATAATCTCAATTCAACATCATTAGAATTTCAATATATATCTATATTTTTTTAAATCTAAAAGTTTTAATATTTTTATTCAGATTCATATATGGATCAAACTCGGATCGGATATGAATTTAGATCGGATTCGGATTAAATCATAGCAATGTCCATATCCGATCCACCTCCTATTAGGACTTGGACATTTATTTCAGATTCAGATTCGGACTTTTTACGATCAGATTTGGATCAAATTTTTTTCTTCGGATCGAATCAGATTAAGATTATATTGTAATCCCTAAAGGTTAAAAAATCCGACCAAACTAAACCGGTCTCACATTTAGTCCGTTATCAGCTTAAGCATTAAAACAAACAAACACGTAATACTTTATAGCCTTTACAATTTTGCTCTTACCTGAAACACGAAGAGGGTAAAAATCCAGGGCTTACAAACTCATAACTAGACCTGAAACAATCCGATCACAAAGACCGGAAAATCTAAAAATCTGTCTTCTATATCGGCAGCTTCCTCAGGCTTAAATCAACCCTGCAGTTCTCTCCATGCTCCTATGAGCAACAAGAGACTTGTGCAATACGTAATACTGACGATAAAACAAGGAGTTCTCGATCCAAGATGATGACCGACCACAGGAGACAGCAACAATACATACCACAAGCAACAAAATTAACCAGCAATGCAATTATAATGTGCCACAAGGGGACTAAGCTTAACTTATGATGTTGCATGCAAAGTAAGAGACATTGCGACTAATCACGCTCGAATAAATTTCATATCGGATAAAAGTGTGATTGCAGTCTATAAAGCAAATCTTCAAAAATCATAACATATCCCTGATTAGACCATGTTACCAGCCAAAAAAAAGATACCAGATGGGCCTGTACTTACTTCCTACATTCAAGTATGAAAACTGAAGAAAATTCTGACTCCCAGTCCCCACATTACCTGACAATTTAACTCGTTAAAAATTCGAGGCTGAGTACTTGTTATTTCTAACAGAAGCTTTCTGTTAATACAATGACACCTCAACACGGACAAGTAGAAAATTGAATGAAAAAACGGAAACATGCAGCCTGCAATAATTTTCCCACTAGCAAGTGTAGCAACATATCTAACAAGTCCACAGTAACATTGTCACTAGAATAAATGAGTTGATCTCGAAGTACAAACCTAACTAAAAGATAAAAACCAGGATCAACCTGTAACATATTTCCCAGATTAGACGGCTGACACATAATGATGCCTCTATGATCCATAAAGACCATAAATACCATAGCATTAATACAACCGGACACTGATCATGAGAAGGTAGAGTAACTTGACAACAGCTGCAACATGAGGACGACAAGACCGACTTTCAGACACCCATACTGAGCAATGCTGGACGACGACTCTGGACCTTCTCAACCCTCAAACATGTCCTAGTACTCACTGGAACAGTAGATAATAGCAAATCAATGGAAAGAAAGACAAGAAAAACTAACAAGGTAGCATTAACGCGTGTATAGTGTGTACTTAAAATGCAGCATATTTAGTAATAGTTAAAAACAGACGAAATGAGAGAGAGAAGACTGGAGAGGAAGGTGAAGGTCAAAGTCGAACAACTCTTTAACAATGAATAATTTCAAGGATCGAAAACTCATAGAGTTCTTAACTTGTACAAAAGTAGCCAACAAAAACAATAACTTCAAGTGACAAACTAGAAGGAGAAAATGCATCAGACCACAAACCTGATCATTTTCATTGGTTGTTGGTGAGGGGGACTTCTCTGACTCAGCTGGTTTTTCTGCTCCACAATTTTGTCTGTTGCACTTGGTCCTAAACGGATAGTTAATATTGCTACATTTCTCACACTTCCAGCTTCCCTCAGGCATCTTTTGTTCTGAAAAGCATAAAGTACATATGCATCAAATTTCAAAAACATAAGATAATGATTTTTACAAAATTTAAGAGAACTTACTTGAATTTTTATCTGATTTTGCAGCCTGCATTTACAAAAGAATATTGTTATAAACAAAAAACAGATTCATAACAAAAGAGTAATGCAATGTTTTATATATTAAGATGTTTTAAATAAAATTAAATCAAGAAAAACCTGAGGTCCAGGCTTCGGTGTGTTGCATTTTCGCATGTTACAGACAGTTCTGAAAGAGAAGTTAACATTCCCACATTTAGGGCATGTCCAATCATTATCACGTGTGGCATCTGCAAAGGATTAGGATAATCAGTGGTTGCAATGCTAAGATAATGGCCTCTATGAACATAAAAGGTGATATGACAAACCAGCACCCTTTTTCTGTGATTTATCATCTGGAAAAAATCCTGGCCTTGGTCCCTGTAAGTGAAAATATATATTATATCACAATTTATTTTGCATATAAAAATATTGTAGCTCCACCAAAAGTTAAAAAATTATGGTCAAATAGATCAGGAAAATTCCAGATCTGCAGTATGCCTATTGGTGGTAAAGATATGCTTTTGCTGCATATCTCCAAAAGCACCACATACATCCATGTAAATCAAGTGTACAAATACAGACCCATAAAATGTACAATTACATCATATATAAGTGCTACAAAAGGCTAAGCTTGTAATCTTAATTAGACAGTCCTAACAAATAGTGATTTCAAAATAGCATTAACCTTCTGAACATACCATTGGAGGGGGGCCCATGGACAAGCTCAAGCCATAACGATCCATCAAAGGAGGCATGCCATACATCCCGCCTGGAAAAGAATAATATAACTTAATAATGGGATACCTTAACAGCATACTTCAAGTTGCCAATATATGCATGCAGATGGTAGGGGATATTTAGCAGCTAAGAAAAAACAAATTACCATTTCCAATCATAGAGCCACTAGAATAAGTATAAACAGGAGAGCAGAATAAGTAAAATGAAGGGAAGGAGGATAGCATTTATAAACTGAAAAAAAAAATACAAATTACCATTTCCAATCATAGAGCCACTAGAATAAGGGGGTGGCCCAGACATATGCAGTGGCTGAAAGGGACTGCCACCAGGAAGACGACTGCCATAAGGATAAGCTGATCCTCCAGAAAATGGAACGTCATATGGAGGAATAGAGGAACCGTTGAAGAGGGAAGACCCATAAGGTGGTGGTACACCCAGATACATTGACGATGGTGCACCAGGACCTACATAAGGAGCAGGTGACGAGTAATTTGGCGGGTGTTGTAGAGGCTTCGCAGCAGATTTCTGCAACAAAAAAAATACCAACTTAATCTTAGGAGGAAAAAAAGAGGGAGATAATTTCTGAAGAGGTAACAAACAAATTGAAAAGGATTAATATCAACAGATTTTTCAAATGCAAAATAGACTACCTAGACTGACTAAAGCAAAGCATGCAGTTCCGTTACTTCCGTACTACACACTTATCTTTTTCCTTTATGCCATCATGGTACTATGTAATAAATGCATTAAAAACAACTCGCTAAGCGAAAAATTTCAAAGACTTCACTCTTCTATTACTCATTCTGTTAAAACAATTTCAATGGGAATATCAGTAATTTATAATATGAGCCAAAGCTACAACAATAAAAATCAACCACGTTCAATGAGGCCAATACCATCAGTACTTACCGAATTATGATCAGCTGGCCTGGGTTGAGTGCAATTGCGCATATTGCAAGTAGTCCTAAATGAAAAATTCACATTCCCACAACTAGGGCATGTCCAATCATCTTCCCTACGACTACCTACAAAGTTTAGCAACAAAATTACAACATCCCTCAAAATTACACACAAAAAAGTACAAATTAAAAACAGATTAAATCCAATTAATTAGAATACCATCCGTTCTAGCACGCTTTGCAGCCGAAGAGTTTCTATTATCAACCTGAACCACAAAACAAAACAAATAAAAAGTAGATAACCTTTAACAAGTGCAATCTTTTGACGGAAGGAATTCGAAAGAAGCCTAGATTTGCTTGGCGAATTAAAATTCGAAATAAATTTTAAATTAGATCTCTATTTGATGTCGATGAATAGATCGAAAAGGATTAAATTGAGAGATTTGGGAAAAAAGAATACCTGAGACATTGAAGCGGCGATTGGCGGAGATATGGATTTCCGGTTCTGGAGATTCGCAAGGGGGCGAGAGAGAAAGAGAGTGAGGGAAATTTTGGGAATTTTGCCCTAAAGATTAAAGGGCGGTGACGGGATTTTAACGGGAACAGTTATTGTAAGTGTGTGGAGTTGTATGTACTAAAATATTCCATTCTATAAAAGGCTATTGCCGTCGATTATCTGACGCCGTTTGGACCATATTTTACGAAATATCTAAACAAATTAAACGAGTTTATCGTTAATTATTTTTCTTAAAGAAACTAAGAGATAAATAAATAGAAATTTTTGTGTCACAAACACCACTAACGCTTAAAACCGTTGAACACTATTAAATTAATTATTAAAAAATAAAATTTTTAAAAAATTAACATATAATTAATAATTATTTAAAAAATAAATTAAATTATTTTTATATATATTAAATTTTTGAATTTTTTAATAAGGTAAACTATATATTTAGTACCTCACCTATTTTCATATTTCTATTTTGGTACCCAAACTAATCTTTTTAGTAAAATAGTACCTAACGTTACATATTATTTCTATTTTGATACCTTGATTATTAAAAATAAACATGAACAATGATTTTGTTTGGTCAAAAAACAGTTTAGTCCCTAAAACTTATACAACCTATCAATTTAGTCCAAAATATTATCAATTTAAACATCTTTTTAATTTTTGAATTAAAATGTAAATTTATTCTTTCTTCTTCTTCTATTCCAAATATGGAAAATTAGGTATCGAACATCTTCTTCCATTCTGGTGTGTGAATAATTTCATGTAAGCATTTTCAGTATACCGGAAAATGTTTCTACAATCAATTATATGGTTTATGAAAAGTGAATTTTTTTTCCTAATATGCTTAATTGCAGTATCATTGGTTGTAATTAAACAGTGCAAAAGATTATGTGCCACTATTTTTTTTCTATAAACATGGCTTTGTTTACATTTTAACCTAATGTCTTTCGGCATCTGAGTTCTGATTTATTGTGCAGGTGACAACAAATCCTAGTGCAGTTGTAAAAGCTCATTTCATGGTGAAACAGAAGGATGATTTCATTCCTTCGAATTCAATTCCCTCAGTCCTAGCACCGGAATGTCTTTGTACCGTTTCTGTTGTATAGCAATGAAATCAAATATACAAGTTAGTACATGATCTAAGCTTTGGAAGCAATTGATTATAGCAGACAAAGATAGGGAAACATGCAGTTGTTGAACCATTGTGACATACATAAATTTTGACATCTCTATGTCAATAACAACACTTTGTTATCAATTAACTACATATTAGTCTTAATATATTATTGTTGTCCACACCCACGATAATTCTCTACTAAGGACACATTCAAGAATAACTATATTATTTTAAGGACTTTATTATAATTCAGTTTATTTATAGATGCACAAAATAAGACTGAAATAATAATAATAATGGCTTTATTAATAAACAAGATAAAATAAGTATGTCTTTTACAACCATCTCATGATTGGTCTTTGGGCATACTCCAACAATCTCCGCTAGCACTAAGACCAATCACCCATGTATCTAATACCAAGAGACTTAGTGTGACGTTCATGCTTCTTCTGTGTCAGAAGCTTTGTCAGTGGATCGTCGACATTATCATCCGTTGGTACTCTGCATATTTCTACATCTCCTCGATCAATGATTTCACGAATGAGATGGTAACGCCTAAGTATGTGTTTGGATCGCTGGTGAGATATGGGTTCTTTTGCTTGTGCGATGGCTCTGTTTTTGTCACAACATAGATCTATAGCATTATATATGCTAGGCACGACCCCTAGTTCAGATATGAATTTTTTGATCTAAACAGCCTCTTTTGCAGCATCGCTTGATGCAATATACTTGACTTCTGTTGTAGAATCTGCTACTGTTTCTTGCTTTGAACTTTTCCAGCTTACAACACCTCTATTAAGGCAAAACACAAAATCTAATTGCGATCGAGAATCACCCTTATCAGTTTGGTAGCTTGTGTCAGTATAACCTTTTATACTTAGCTCTTCCTCACCTCCATACATAAGGAATGTATCCTTAGTTCTTCTTAAGTACTTAAGGATGTTTTTTACTGCAACCCAATGACCTTCATCGGGATCTACTTGGTACCGACTTGTCATACTTAGTGCATATGATACATCCAGACGTGTACATAGAATGACATACATGATAGAACCAATGGTCGAATCATATGAAATCTTACTCATGCGGTCTCTCTCTTAAGGCGTTGAAGGACACATTTTCTTGGAGAGCGAAATACCATGTCTCATAGGCAAGAATCCTTTTTTGGATTCTTCCATACTAAATCTTTTCAATACTTTGTCTATGTATGATTTTTACTTAGTCTTATGAGTCGTCTTAATCTATCTCTATAAATCTTGACTCCTAATATGTAGGTTGCTTCACCTAAGTCTTTTATAGAAAAACATTTTCCTAACCAAATGTTTACAGACTGTAAGGTAGGTATGTCATTTCCTATTATTAGTATGCCATCCACATACAATACCAAGAATGTAACAGTGCTCCCACTAATTTTCTTGAAAACACATGGCTCATCTTCATTTAAAATCAAACTCTTTGATTGCCTCATTAAAAAAAGATTCCAACTTCCATAAATGGATCTTTTTAGTTTGCATACTTTTAGGGCATCTTTTGGATCGACAAAATCCTCAGGTTGTATCATGTGCACATTCTCTTCTAATTTTCCATTAAGGAAAGCGGTTTTGACATCCATTTTCCAGATTTCATAATCGTAATATGCAGCTATTGCAAGTAATATGCGGATAAATTTAAACATAGCAACAAGTGGAAAAGTTTTATCATAGTCTATACCATGAATTTGACGAAATCCTTTAGCGACCAATTGCCCTTTGTATGTTTGTATATTGCCATCCATGTTAGTTTTCTTTTTGAAAACTCATTTGCACCCTATGGGCTTTATCCCTTCGGGTGGGTCGATCAAAGTCCATACTTAGTTTTTTAACATGGAATCCATTTTAGATTTCATGGATTCTAGCCATTTCTCAGAGTCTGGGCTCTCTACTACTTCCTGATAAGTCCTAGGCTCATCTTGGTCTACGAGGAGAACGTCTCAATGCAATGTGACAAGAAATTCATATCTCTCAGGCGCATTGCGTTCTCTCATAGATCCCCGCAGTGATTGTATTTCAAGAACGGTTGGTTGTTCCTCAACTATTTGTGGAACTAGTGGTTGTTCAGTCTCTGGTTTAGTGATTTGTGGTTGACTTTGAACTTCTTCAAGTTCAATATTTCTCCCACTTTCCTTTCTGAGAATAAATTCTCTTTCGAGGAAGACTTCTGTTCGAGCAACAAATACTTTGTTCTAAGATAGATTGAAGAAATAATATCCTTTAGTTTCTTTAGGATACCCTACAAAATTACATTTATGAGATTTGGGTTCAAGTTTTGTAGACATCTGATGTTTAACATAAACTTTGCATCCTTAAATTTTCATAAAAGACATTCTAGGACGTTTTCGAGTCCACATCTCATATGGTGTCTTTTGAACCGATTTAGATGGAACACGATTTAGTGTGAAAGTAGATGTTTCTAACACATATCCCCAAAAACAAGTTGGAATATCAGCATGACTCATCATTAACCGAACCATGTCTAACAATGTTTGATTTCTCCTTCTAGAGACTCCATTGTGTTGTGAAGTACCTGGAGGTGTAAGTTGTGAGACAATCACGCATCCTTTAAGAAGTTCATCAAACTCTAGGCTTAAGTATTCTCCTCTTCGATCTGATTGAAGAGCTTTGATACTCTTTCCTAACTGGTTTTGTACTTCATTCTTAAATTCCTTGAAGTTTCCAAGGGCTTCAAATTTATGATGCATTAGGTAAATGTACCCATATCTACTGAAGTCGTCAATGAAAGTAATTGACTAGTGCTTAAATTATACATTATTTTATTAATAATTACTCCTTGATTAGTTGTTTTAAATTGCTTACTTGGTAATCTTCTGTTTTTTTAGTGCAAGGCATTAGATTCTGGAAACTGTGCTAAAATATGCGATTTCTGCAAATTTTTGGATTCATGGCTAGAATAGTGGGCATGAAAGCACCGACCGGACGACACGTCAGCAGATGACGTCAGCAGTATGTGAGGATGACGGCAACAACGTCGGAGTTGGATAATGACGTCAACAGCGAAAATAAAACCTTATCTGGATATTTTTGATAGCTTATCGAGTTCATTGCGATAGCTTATCAAACAACATTTGAATTTTAAATTTAGGATATTATCTTTTGTAATTTAAATATTTTATCTTTTATCTCTTTAGGTTTTTTTAGCTTTTTATATTAGTATAAATGCCCCTTTCGGTTCTTAGCTTCATTTCTACTTTAGGTTTATAAAATTCCTTTTCTCATTAGTTCTTATTTTCTTAAAGTTTTTACTTTATTTTTCAGAAATTATGCTAAGTATGGTTAATTCAATAATCATGTGAAGCTAAATTTTCCATAACTAAAGGTAGTAGCGATGACTCGGTTTCAACGTGAGGAATAAAAAACGCTTAAATAACTTTTGGTATTTCTCTCTACATTTTCTAAAGCTAAACTTCAAACCTAAACGATTTTCGAAACTAAAGATTGACTTTAATCAGAATATTGTTTTATGTCAATATGTGGGAGGAAGGTTCGGCTATTGAAGCACATTCGACTTCTTGAAACACACTTAGTAAATTGATTACTAAGGAAAAATTGAGATCGAAACCGTTATTATTAAACTAACACAATTCGAGTCGTTTTTTATTGGGCTTAAAACAACCTTGATCTACAACATTATTGTTGACTATATCAAGTTCGAATATTGATATCAAAGATAGAGCTTTCGTATTCGGTATACAAAGTGAAGTCTCAAGGATTGAACCTTGCGGACAAGTAACCGACGTAAATCCTGAAGTGAAAAAATCTTTTTCCAATGATCCCAAGAAATTGAGTCAAAGCGAAAGCCTGATGCTAGTTTTTATATATCGAATTTATTTATCTTGAATCATTTCAACTACATTTTTTTACCTTTCTTTAATCGACCCCCAAAGAAAACTCAATCCACTTCAAAACTCAGAGGTTAAACAATGATAATCAGGAAGTTTCCTAAATCCAGTGGGATCGACCCTTGCTCTCACTACTCTACTTTAAGTTAATTTCTTTGATTGAGATTAAAGATATTATTTTAACCCAACCTAATTTTTTTGTTTTTCACTCTTTTTGTCACCCTTTTCAGGACAAAGGTAAAGTTATTCTGAAGCGAAATAAGAAGAAAAAAAATCAGATTCGAATCAAGAAAAAAATATTATAGAAAAATAAACATTATGCAGAAAAATAAATCAGTGCAATTTAGTTTGAACAGTGCAGAAAAATACAACGCAGAAAAATTACAGAACTGTGCAGTGCAGTTCAAATATGCTATTCAATTCGAATATATTGTTCGGATAGTGAAAATGAAAAAAAAAATCAAAAAAGAGAAGAGAGAGAGAAATAGTTCGAAAAAAATGATGTTTGATTTTTTTCCCTTCGAATAATTCTTTAGGATATTCCTTTTATTTGTCTTGAATTTTTAACCTCATTTTCGGCCTTTATCCTACCCGAACCTTAACCCCCGATACAACTCATTTTAAATTCCTCTTGATTTTTGCATCATTTTCATATTAAGTAGTGGAGATTAGATCTAGTTACAAGCCTATGATAATGAATTGATTAGTTTAGGCTTGAGCGATTCTTTCACCTGAAACACTTGAGCGAAAATAGTGAACCATGTGAGGAGCTAAATCTTGTATTCTTTGAAATTGATAGATGATTGAAATGCCTTGGAAATTTACACTTGATTGATTATGCCATGATTGATTGGTCTTAAATTCCAACATTTACTTGTTTTAGTTTACTTAAGAGATCTTGGAAATTCTATGAAATTGGAGTTGGCAACTTAAGGTTTTTAGCATGATAATTGAGAAATGCTTGAGGACAAGCATTGGATAAGTGAAGGAGAATTTTACTAGTGTTTATTTTGTGCTATGTCTTGTGTTTAAATACTCCTTGGTTGTTCATTATTGTTGCTGATTTGAGCGTTTTTACATGATTTCTGTGCATGGCAATAGATTTTGGAAACTGTGTTAAAAAGGACGATTTTTGTAAATTTTTATTTTCCTGGATTCATGGCTAGATTAGTGGGCATGAAAGTGGCGACTGGATGACACGTCAAAAGATGACATCAACATTGCCAGAAGATGACGTCAGCAACAGCAGAGTGGGAGGATGACGTCAGCAGCGGCGGTGATAGCTTATCAAGTCCATTTCGATATCTTATCAACAAGATTTAAATTTTAAACTTGGGATTTATCTTTTGTATTTATTTTGAATATTTTATCTTTTATCTCTTATCATTTTAGGTTAATTTTAGAGTTTTTAGATTAGTATAAATATACTCTTTGGGGTGAACTTAAAAATCATCTCTTGTTCATTGTTTCATTTTACTTTGGATTTATAAAACTCCTTTCTCTTCTTTGTTCTTATTTTCTTTTCAAAGTTTCCTTTTTTGTTTTAAATATCTAAGCATGGCTTCTTCCATAATCATGCTTAGCTAATTTTCTCTTGTGACTATCACATAATAATCCAAGAAACTTGCTCATAGTGGGTCAGTCCAGTATGTCGTTCTCTAACACATACTTATGTATTGATTTTGACATCTCTATGTCAATAACAAAACTTTGTCATCAATCAACTACATATTAGTATTAATATATTATTGTTGTCCATACCCACAATAATTCTCGACTAAGGACATTTAAGAATAACTATATTATTCTAAGGACTTTATTATAATTCAGTTTATTTATAGATGCACAGAATAAGATTGAAATAATAATAATGGCTTTACTAATAAACAAAATAAAATAAGTATGTCTTTTACAACCATCTCATAATTGATCTTTAGACATACTCCAACAAATATTTTGGACAACCCAAGCATAAATAAGCTGCCTAAACTATAAAAATGCAGCATCCCAAAGAGTAAAAAAATTACCCCAACATTGTTGTATTCCCAGAGCCTATGAACACTATAATCCACATCCTGCAAAAGTGGAGTCAATTGTATTAAGAATCTTCACCATCCTTTTCATTAGAACAGAACTCAACAACAGCTCATTTTAAACATTATTAGAAACTCGACATTTGCAAAAAAAAACAAAACAAAAAACAAATAATTAATGAAAATTAACATAACGCAAAACAATAATACTCCAATCTGTAAACATCAGCTAATTATAAACATTAATGGGACCTCAGAATTTACAATAAAAAGCCATATAATCAATGAAACCAATAATATCCCAATTGGTAAACAGAAGCTATTTTTAAATATTATTAGAAAGTTAGAATTTACGATCAAAATCCAATCAGTAAATTGAAAAGTCCTGACATTTTCCCCTAAAAATCAACAAGAAAAATTTAATAGAAACAACGGATCGAAATTGAAAACTATAGATATTCAACACGAAAAGGATTTAAAAGACCACTTATTCGGCAAGGATGGCGCCGGCAATGATGAAGGTAACATAGACAGAGTTACGTCGCATTATGACTCAGCAGAGACCTTCAAAAATGCCTTCTTAACCTCGAATGACGATCAATTTGCAGAAGGGACGGAGGTGCAACGACGACAATCTTGTCGGCAGACGGTCGCTAATGGCAGCGGCGGCTGAAATGGTAATGAGGAGGAATGAATTTAGGATTTTTAATTTAGGGATGGACTATAGTTATATTTAATCCAATTATTTGAAAAGAAAGATTAAAAAATAATATATATATATATATATATATATGAAAAATAATTTGATTAAAATTTTATTTTAAATAATTATTAATTATATGTGGAGTTCTTGAGATTTTTAATTTTTATTAATTAATTTAATGGTGTTCAGCGTTAGTGGTGTTCAGCGGTGTTCGTCGCACGTGGTAGACTCATCCTAAATAAATATAAGCTTTGTTTGGCGATTAAAAGATAACTTATAATTCATAGCAAACTACATTAGCTGATAGTTGATTGTATTAGTTGATTTGACAAGTGGATCGTATTAGCTTATTGTATAAAAGTATTTGATAAAATTAACTCATAGTTGATAGTTGTTTGGTTACTTAAACAAGCAAAATGACATATAAGGACATCATTATATTCGATACTTGTTTGAATAGTTTATTAATTATCAATATTTTGTATCTATTAACATTAATTAGATTATGAAAAATAATTTTTTAATATAACATTACTAAATATATTTAAAGGATCTATATATTAATTTATTATTTATATAATTATTTTAATGCAATTTAATTAATTATTAAATTTAAATACCAATATAAATGTGTGAGAATTAAAAGAAAAATATAAAAAATATTAGTTTACAAATGTCACAATATAAATACGTGACCGTGAAGAATTAAAATAGAAAATGTTAAATTTAGGTTATTTGGATATTTTTTTTATATTTGTCAAGGGTAAAATGATCTTTATAACTCTTATGTCCAAATCTTTAATTTCAAAAAACTCGTATTAGCACAATTTTTTCTCTCAACCACAACCCCTCTTTCTTGCAGGAACCCTAATATCCTCTTCAACGGCGGACAGTCGTTCTATCTTTGATGGCTAGCCTCCTACCTTGCTTTCTTTGCTTTTCCTTTTATCTCTTTCTTTTTTCCTTCTCTTCTATGTTTTTGTTTTCCTCTTTTCTTCGATCGGTTGTGTTAATTAGCCCATTTAGTTCGTTTGATGAGATCTTATCTCCGGCGGCCAGGGGCTCTGCCTCGAGCCTTTTAGTGAGAAGATGGTTCGGTCACGAATGTGGAGGAGAGATCCATCTCTTCCCCTCACTTTTTTTCCTTTTCTTTTTAGTTTGTTGGGTTTCGGGTTCGAATTCGTTTTGTAACACCCCAATCTCGATCTTGATCCAATGTACTACATTCAAGTCACCCAAAACCCGACCCATCAAATTTTTATTTAAAACTATAAGTTTAGCCATTTTCAAAACATCAAATCTTCCATAAATCCATGTAATTGAATAAGAATTAAAAAAATAAGTCCACAAAACATGAGCTCCAAGTTTAAAACATCGTAAATCAAAATAATATTTCAATTATAGTTTATAGACTCAACCACAGTAAGGTTCTATGAATACAATAACCCAAACTAAACATCAAGGAACATACTCTGAAGTGTTGCGGTGCTAGAAAATTCATTCTCAATGTGCTCCTCGGTCACGATCAACCTACAAACCTATGAATGGAAACAACGATTTCGAACGCTTAGCTTACAAAGCTCAGTGGTACATTTCTACTCTACCACAATTCGTGATTATCATAAAATAAGCATGCAAGATAAATATAGTCTAGATGGCATATATAAGGCTTCAATATCTATGAGTTATTACCTAGCCTACATAAGCTAGAGTTTTTAGATCACCTATCTCAAGGAATCCTTAAATCTACAAGAAGTCTTACATGATCTATGATGCTTCACAATACTCGAGGTCACACAGCCCGTTGAGGTTAATACATCCATAAGTTATCATACATGGCACACAAGGCCCAACCATACCTGAGATCTCATCAGATCATCTAGGAAAAAGCACACAAAGTAGAACCACAAACTTGGAGTGAGACACGGGGCCACACAACATCGGGATCGTACACTCTGAGCGAGACCCGGGGCCACACAACGTCAGGAACATACGCTCTAAACTTTACAATACCTAAGTGAGACCGGGGGGCCACACAGTGTTGGGAACGTACATTTGGCATCTCTGACCATGGTGTTGTTACACTCTCATTGGGTATTTGGATCCCATCAATTAAGAACGACTAACCAACTAGGCTTCTAATTCAGCACACAACATAGACATGACTACCATATAGGGATAGCAACGGGTTGGGGTGGGGCGGATTTTTGGCCGCTCTGAACCCGACCTGAAAATTTAAAATTTCAACCCGACCAAACCCGAGTGCAATATATTTTTATCCCCGACCCGACCCGATATATTAAAATTATAAACCTGACTCCGACCCGACCCTAAAATTTTAGTAAAAAACTCGATTAAACTCGAACCGCCCTAAAAAAATAATAAAAATATTAAGTATAATATATAATAAATATAATAAATATAAATATATATTTATAAATAAACCGGGGCGGGGTAAGGTATTTTCACCCTAAACCCGACCCTAACCCGACTCAAACCTTTTAAAAACCCGGCCCGACCTGAAAACCGAAAATTCAAAAGAAAAATCTGACCCTACCAAATTGGGTTGGGTCGAAACCCACCGAATTTGGGTTTTTTTGCCATCCCTACTACCATACAGCACTCAACGTTACCCGATCCACCAAGGATCTCTTATGGTTACTATTACAATAAGTCACTTAAGGTTTTACCAAGTTATTACACCTTATACTCGTATATGTGAGTGATTTCTTGATTTCTCGGTTTTACATTTCATTTTACAACACAAGAGACCTATTAGATCAAATCCTATAATTTTTTCAGCCTCGGCCTCAAAATGTTAATTTTCGGGCAAATTACCTAGTAGGTACCGGCACTGGCCTTCGCGTACCGATACAGTACATTTGGGTATCAATATTTACAGTGTACCGATACCAAAATAGCTCACTAGAATTTTAACTAAACAAGGGTACGGGTCGACCCGTACCGATACAACTTACATCGCATATCGGTATAGCTTGAAGCTCGTACCGATACGCTCTTCATAGTTCATTTGTGTTCTTTAACCCATAACACAGGGTACTGGTACTGGCTCCCCGTATACCGGTACTGAAGTCTAGAAATGGCTTCCTAGGCTCGGGAAATCATTCCCGAAGTCCCCAAAACACAACCAACGAACTCTTACCTTGATCATACATCTGATGGGAGTTATTTAGGGTGATTTACTACAAACTTTTACATGTTATTAATATTTAATCCAGATTTTACCATTAACAAAGTTTTAAGCTACCAAAGCACTAAATCTAGCAATCTTAAACCATAAATCAAGCTAGTCAATTACTTTATGATCTTTATGAAGAATAGGAGTCATAAATGTACTAACCTTAAGCAAGAAACCCGAATTTAGCTCACCCAACCACTTTTCTCAAGCTTTCTCCTTGCTCCAAGCTTAAAGAAGCTTTCCAAACACCCATAATCCCCACACAAACATGGAAATGAAACAATGCATGAAATAAACGTTAGGGGAAGGCTTAGCAATAAATTTGCACCCTTATTTTCAAAGAAAAACTCTTAAAGCCTTGAATCCCCAAAAATCCATAAATAAGAAGTTTTCCCCTTTTCCACAAAAATATACTTTTTAAAGCTCTTGGAATGGTGATTAGTTTCTCATTCAATCATAAATCCTGAAATGAAACTTTTGAGGGTAAAGATTTGATTTTAAGACCTTGATATCTATGGTTTCCATGGGCAAAATGGTGGGAAGAAAGAGAAAAAGAAAAGATAAATAAATGGGTGATATCATAAAACCCACTTTTTGTCCCCTTATCCCACGTGGAAACCAACACAAGGAAAAAATGATCAGCCTTTCACTTTAAAATGGTGTATTTACCACTCAAGGCCCACAACTTCCTCCTTCTCCCAAAATGGTCACTTCTCTAGCTTATAAGGTCCAATTCTCATCCAATAAGGCCCAAACTTGGCCCAATGGGTCTAATTATTCCAACCAACACGAAGGTTCATAACTCGAGTCAATGCCCAAACTTTGATTTAGAAATTTGGATCATTACACGTTTTTGCATGGTTGTTTCGGCCTGCAATGATGCTCAGGACTCCTCTTCGCCTTATGATGACCGTTTGGCCTTGGACCTCTAGCCTGGCTCCCTCTTCCTTGTCCATCTTGTATCGATGCCTCGTTATCCTTCTACGATGTTGTCGATGGGGTGTTTTGCTGCATCACCTTCATCGTCTTATGCTCCGGTGACTACTGAGTCAATATACAGTCGAAGACAAGTTGATGGCTATTGTTTCTTGCTGTAGTTTTCTCTTGGCCGTGGAGATCTGTTCTACGGTATTGTTTCTCTTTTTGCTTTTGTTCTGTGTTTGTATGTTCATGTGTTTGCTCATATTTATGTTGTTGTCTTTGGTTCGTGTTTTCTCCTCTTTCCTCTATGTTTCTATTCTGCTTGTAATGTCTTCTTCCTATGTATTGTTTTTCTCAGTTTAATAAAATTTACCGGCTTTTAGAAACTCCTATTAGCCGATTTTTCAAAATTGGAGGTTTCACCACAATCCATTGTTCACCAAACATCCAAATTAGTGGATTTGACCGGTCAAACTTTTAATTTTGGCTCAAATTGTTGTTTACCAAATAAGGCCATAATGTTTTATCATAATATTTATGACGTTCTAAGAACCAATTGGATTAAGAGATGAGGAATTAAGTTGATTAAACAAGACCAATAACATGATGAATGAAGTAAATTAAATTGCTGTTGGAGGAAACAAGGTTAATTCGAAATAACTAATAAATTAATAAATCAAATAAAATAATAAAATAAATAAAACAATTTAATTCGAAATAACCAGAATCGGATGGTTGAGGCCTGTAGAAGCACAATTTCCTTAAGACAGATTTAACCACTCCTTGGTGCTAGAGATCTTAGGTCGTTAGTATCCCAGGATACAACAGCGGATGATCTTCAATAGCAGCACTACCGGAGAGATCACGAAAAGAAACTTGCCTTTGACTATCACCGAAAACACAATGCAATTTTAAAAAAGAAAAGATTTCTAAGTTGTGTGTAAAGCAAAAGAATGTCATTCTATTTATAGGGGAGAATTAGGTTAAAATTGTGGGAAACAAATATTCCAAAAATAATGACCATTAATTCTATATCCGATTTAATTTAGAAATCTCAGTTAATGCCATATTAAAACATAATATTCTCGTGAATTGTTCTCAATACATATTTAATATCTGAATTTAAATGGAAAGCCAAATTTTATCCTATTTAATTTGGAATATTTAAAAGATATACCAATTATAAGGAAAGAAAAAAATATTCGAAGTGGGTAAAATATCCGCAAGTCCACGAAGGGCCCAACCGGTCCAAACTTTTGCGTCACCCACGTCGTGCGGGTGCCCCCAATCCGAATAGGATTAATTCACACCCTCTACGACGAGGTAAAATTTCCATTCAAGTCATTCAAAAACCACAAAGTGAGTAAGTGTATATAAACACTTCTTATTCCATTTATCCCATCAATGTGGGATTGGGGGTTTCCATTTCCTTATTCAATTCACAACTACCTTACTTTGAGCATCAATTTCTCATTCAATACTCAACCATTTTGAGCATATGAGATACCGTAGTGTAGAACTAAGGTTTTGATATAATATTTGAAAAATGTTTTGGACTAAATTGAAAAGAATTTAAAATATGTTTAAAATGTTTTGACTTTGCACCTATATCAAATATACTTTTTAAAGTAAAAAATTAGCCAAAATTGTGTTTTTAAGTGGAAGTTTCGAAACCATCATATAAGGTTTCGAAACCTCTCTGGGCAGTAAGCTATTGTTTTTGAAACCTTAACAAAGGTTTCCAAACCTCTATGAAGGTTTCGAAACTTTGGCCCTGTAACGGCTCCAAAACATCCCCAAACGGCTATAAACGGCTAGTTTTTACAAATCCCCTCTTAAGGTTTCGAAACCATTGTGCAGGTGAGCATTTAAAGCTCGACTTTAATGGCTTCCAACGGCTCCAAAACATCCCCAACGGCCATAAACGGCTAGAAACTCAATTAAGAGTATAAAAGGGACCTCTTAGTATCTTGTAATGATCAATGCTTCAATTGTTACAACATTATGATGTCAAAATTTGTCTAGAGCTTTAATTGTACATTTCTTGCTTAGACAACACTTGTGAGCTTACATTGTTAAATTTGCTCAAGTGTTTAGGTTTTGGGTGAGTGCTTAGAATTGCAAACAAACACCTTTTAGAGGGATTTCTAGTTTGCTAAGTCTTTCTTTGTAAAGAGAGTGTTCCTTCAAGCTTTGGGTAGAAAGCTTTGAGGGTTGTAACGGTTTCCTCTTAATCCGAGAAAAGGGGACGAAATTCTTAGTGAATTTGTTGGAAATCCTTAGTGGGGAGCTAAGGTAGTGGATGTAGACCTTGGTTAGAAGGTTGAACCACTATAAATCCTTGTGTCAAATTGCCAATTTTGTACCTCATACTAAAACACCCAATTATCCAACTTCTCCACACTTGGCGAGAAAGAACGGTTGATCGAATCGAGCACCTCAAATCTCAACACGTAGTAAAGGTCTCATGGAGTAGAATAAGACCCAAAAGAATCCTTATTCGAATACCCACCTCTACTCATTCGAAATATGGCTCAAAGTTACCATTTTCCTCACATTTTTTCAATAATCCCCCACATGAATGTAATTGATGGTTTTTATCAAAACATTTTGACTCAATGTGGTGATAGCTTCTACGATTGATAGTTGTATATGATAGGTAGGTGTCCACCCTTGAACCTCCTCTTGTGAAAGTATATTTACTTTGCTGGCTATCTAGTAGACGTGATGTCTTTGAACTATTCAGTCGTTTGTGTAAACAATGATATACTCCACACAACTACCTCTCTGACAAGAGTATTTGTTCTCATGGTTATGTCCATATGGCCGTGGACATCGACTGGTTCTACAAGAGTTTGAGAGTACTATGCCCAATAGTCTCATTGAAGCGGCCCCACTTCACTCTCACATATGTGACTTATGTTGCTTGGCTCACCAAAGCACACAATGGTCATTAAAAGCTTTTTCTTAGCCTATTTCATTTTAGTTACTATTTACATCATAGGAACGAACTTAAGAGAGGAACCCCCACAGTGACCGCACAGGTCTATGCAATTAGGTTGTCCCTTTAAACCTAGATATTGGGATCTCTAGTTAGCAAGGTAGGGTTTTCCTTCACATAACGCCTTTATTTTCCATAGGCTTCAGTCTCATTCCTTTTGATGTTTTCTAAACTTGATCTCGATTTAACCTTTTAATTAGCAGATTCACAATGTTATCCTTTGATTTTACATAATCAACAGAGATAACTCCATTTGATATTAGTTGTCTAACGATATTATGTCAGCGACAAATATGTCTCGACTTACCGTTGTACATACAATTCCGCGTTGCTTGGTTGTCATAGAATATACATACTGTGGGCACAGGTTTCGGCCATTCTGGAATGTCTCCAAGAAATTGCTGTTGAGTGTATAAAAGTTCTATATTTTACCCCTCATTTACCCATATTTCTGCTGCATTCAAGCATATTTCATTGCATTTAGGATAGATTTCTGAATATACATCACAACTAGATAAAATGGCACAATTGCTACTGATTTTGGTCACTTCTGCTGGTATCTACTGCGGCAGACTCACGGCAGCAAAGGAGCAGAGGTAGATCGCAGAGCTAGGAGTCGAAGAGCAAACACTGCCGTGGCCACTGCCATGGCAGCCAAGACGACAGAAGGGTGAAGTGGAAAAGTGAAGTGGAGCTCGACAGATAGAGGATTTCAAGCCGGTCTGTCGTGGACCATTCCCATATTTTTCTGAGCCCTGAGGCAGAATGAAGGCCAAGCCCAAAGTCCAAGGAAGAAACTCAAGGCAAGAAAATAGGAAGAATTAAAGGCATCTACTTAGAAGATTTAATCTTTAATAGAGTTGTACTTTAGTTTAAACTTGTATTCTTGCCATATTAGAAAACTTGGACCCAAGGCCTATATAAAGGCATGTAATTCGACCTAGGGGGATATCTCATTCCTAGCCGTCTTCCCCTAAACCCTTGTCGTTTTCCTCCTTCATCATGTTCTAAACTCCCCCTAGGGCTAAGGGTTGATTCTGTAAAGTAGTTGCAAGGATTGTACTATTTTAGGAATTTTCTGTCAAGTAATAAAAAGCTTCAAGTTTATTTATTCTGGTTTTTCATATCTTACAAGAGTATCGGGAGAGCATTGTGAGGTTATCTATTTGTTTGATATCGGGAGAGTCAAGCATACGAACGGAATAAATACGCATTTTCTAGTTTATGGTTAAACCATCTCGGCTTAGGGATAAGTACGAGGTTAAGTGGCTAATGAAGAATTCAACAAAATTGGTGTTCACTTTTCGATTCACGACGGGAGGTATCATCCGAGACGTGTCCATCAACAGAACTTGGGCCTAGGGATAGGACAAGTCATCACAGGGATTCTTGCCAAGCTTGAAGTATAGAGTTGTGTGATCTCTGCCGCGACAGGTGCTGTCGCGACAGGAACGACGGCAGAAAACATAAGTTCCTCTCAAAGTGCAACACCTGCACTACTGAGCAATTCAATACCGGCCTATTTCTTAAACCTGATTCCTTACTCTTTTATTTTAGTTGTTTATCAAGATTACTTCTCAAATCGAATTAAACTATTTCTCTCTCTTGTGCAGCAATTCGAGGATAGAGTTATTTCCAGTCCCTGTAGAGACGATATCCGATACTCCAAGTATCACTTTACTACTTGCGTCGTGTACACTTGCACTATTTGCGATAGGACTTTTTTACACACAACAAGTTTTTGGCGCCGTTGCCGGTGACTGGCAACATATCTTTACCCTTTTTATTACTGCACTTTTCTTTTTATTTTTCTGTTTTTAGTGGTATCATTTACCCCATGCTTTTCACAAGGTTTGTTGTTTGCTTATGCGCAGATCTAGACGAGGCAAAGAACCTGAGTACGAACTAGACCCCGAAATCGAACGCACGTATCAACTCATGAACCAAGCCCGACTCTTGATAGCAAGAAACAACCATCTTGAGGAGCAACTAGAAGCAGTGGTGAACGAAAGGCAAAACGTCGGGGCAGATGACCCAAACAACAATAACCAGAGGGTTATTGTTGATCCTCCTAACGATGCCCGGAATGAACGGCCGCCGCCTGCTGCCGCTGCCGCCCGGCAGTCCTGCCGCGACTACATGGACAATGACCATGTTGAACTGGAAACAACCTTGCCAGATGTGGAAGCTGAAAACTTCGAGCTGAAACCTGTCATGTTCAGCATGATAAATTCCGTTGGCCAGTTTAGTGGTTCTGCAACAGAGGATGCCCGAGAACATCTGAAAACGTTCCAAGAAATCTGTGGATCGTTCAGACTGCCAGGAATAAATCCGGAAGTACCGAGGCTCCGGTTATTTCCTCATTCATTGAGAGACAGAGCTAAAACTTGGTGGAATAAATTTATGCCGGGTTCAATATGAACTTGGGCAGATCTCTCTCTTAAATTCTTATCTCGTTTTAATCCTTCTCATTTATCTTAAAGATTGCGTAACGAGATTGCTACTTTTCAACAGGAAGACGATGAACCAATGCACAAGGCGTGAGACAGATTTACAACTCTTTTAAGGAACTGTCCGATACATGGATTCCCAGTGTGGAATCAGGTTGTCAAATTCTACAATGCTGCCAATGCACACACTCGACTGAGAATAGATTCAGCAGCGAATGGGCTATTACTGGATAAGGAACCAGACGAGGCAATGATAGTGTTGAAAAAGCTAGCGAAAAACGATGAGCAATTTCCTACAGCTAGGAGAGGGGGCAAACGAGGGATATCTGTAAAGGATTATGGAGCTGATAATTCAATGAAATCACAAGTTACATACCTCACAAAGATAGTGGAAAACCTGCAGCGAGAATATTCTAAAGCCGTATATTCTGTAGAAGAGGTATGTGAGACCTGTAGTGGGAACCACAGTTCAGAAGATTGTCCTTTACAGTTGGAAGAATGGATGTATGTTGGGAATTATAACAAGCCGAGAAACTATGATTCCAACAATTACAATCCCAACTGGAGGAAAGATCATAAGTTCTCCTGGAGCAATCCAAACAATGCACTGAACCCTCCAATGCAGAACAACCAAAACCAAGGGGTACCCAGAATTCTGTCGCGACAGCAGCCACAGCAGCAGCCGCAACAGCAGCCGGCAGCCGCACCTAGTATACTGGAACAAACATTGGCAACATTTATGTCACAGACAGGAGCATACATGGTGAACATGGATCACTTTGTCAAGAAAACTGAATCATTCATGGACAAGACATAGATTAGGATGACAAACCATGAGGCCACCCTGAAATCTCTAGAGACACAGATGGGCCAAGTTTCCCAGCATATAAACCCGAGGCAAAACTGAGGATTCCCTAATGTTACTGAAGTCACCAGAAACCCCACACATGAGCAGTGTAAAGCAATTACAACTAGGAGTGGGAAACAGTTACAAGGGCCGAAGATGAAAGACGTACTGAGTAAGGAACCGACCCTAGATACACCTGCCGTGAACACTGCCCCGGCAGAGGAAGAACAACCTACTGTCGACATACCTGCCACGGTAGCGGAAGGGACAGAGGAGCAGAAAGAAGATGCTGAAGAACCTAAGCCTTCTCAAATCCGAATTCCATGTGAAGGACGCCTTGAAGATTACCTTCCTCCACCTCCTTTTCCACATCGGTTACAGAAACAAAAGCAGGAGTACCAGCTTAAAAAGATTTATGATATTTTTAAACAGGTACACATTAACATACCGCTGCTAGAGGCCATCAAGCAGATGCCCGGTTATGCGAAGTTTCTCAAGGACGCAATGTCTAAAAGGTCCAGACTTGGGAATTTGAGACGGTGAAGATGACAGAAGAATGCATGACAATCTTGCATAAGCATCCACCCCAAAAGAAGAAGGATCCTGGGAGCTTTATCATACCGTGCATAATTGGAGATAAGTTCGTGGGTAAGGCACTTTGTGATCTTGGTGCTAGCATAAATCTAATGCCAAAATCTGTGTTTTAGAAATTATGTATTGGAAAAGAAAGGCCCACGACAGTCATGCTGCAGCTGGCAGACCGCTCTTACGTACAACCAGAAGGGAAGATCGAAGATATTCTGGTAAGAGTGGATAAATTTATTTTTCCTGCTAACTTTCTTGTTTTAGACTGTGAAGCAGATGAAAATGCACCGATCATCCTGGGGCGACCCTTTCTATCCACAAAAGAACTGTGATCGATGTTGAGAAAGGAGAACTGACCATGAGAGTGAATGATCAGCAAATCAAACTCAATGTTCTCCAAGCAATAAAACACGATGATGTAGAAGAAGAGTGCAAGGAAATCTCTGAAGTAGTTATTGACCAACCCTGCATCAGGTCGAGCTGCCACGACAGATAGTTTGGTCACTGCCACAGCAGTCACCCGGAAGACTGTCACGACAGCAACGACGACAGTGACTCCTCCGACTCAGAAACATCCGACACTGAAGGTCCTGAGGAGGTAAATTGGATAGGAACACGTCCAGGTAAGTTCTTCGAGCCTTTAAATTATACCTCAAACGAACATATAATCCAGAAGGCTTCCATTGAAAAGCCACATGTTCTAGATCTTAAACCCCTGCTAGGGCATCTTAAATATGTCTTTCTTGGTTTAAATGATACGTTGCCCGTAATCATCTCTTCCAAGTTAATGCAGGAACAGGAGCAGCGGCTAATCAGAATGCTACAGCAGCATAAGAAGGCCATTGGATGGACTATAGCTGATATCCAAGACATCAGTCCGGCATTATGCTTGCACAAAATCCTCTTGGAGGATGATCATAAGCCGACCATTGATGCCCAAAGACGTTTGAACGAGGCTATGCGAGAAGTGGTGCGGAAAGAGATTATCAAATGGCTCGACGCCGGAATCATATACGCCATCTCGGATAGCAAATGGGTGAGCCCGGTGCAGTGTGTGCCCAAAAAGGGAGGCATAACCGTGGTAACCAACAAAGAAAATGAACTAATCCCAACCAGGACTGTGACCGGTTGGAGGGTTTGTATGGATTATCGGAAGCTTAATAAAGCTACCCAGAAGGACCATTTCCCCTTACCCTTTATTGATCAAATGCTTGATAGATTAGCGGGGAAACCTTACTACTGTTTTCTTGATGGTTACTCAGGTTATAACCAAATAGCAATCGCACTGGAGGACAAAGAGAAAACCACTTTCACATGCACGTACGACACCTATGCTTTTCGGAGAATGCCATTTGGGCTCTGCAATGCACCAGCAACTTTCCAACGGTGCATGATGGCAATATTCTCCGACATGGTGGAGGATATCCTAGAGATTTTCATGGACGAATTTTCCGTCTTTAGAGACAGTTTTGAAGGTTGTTTAGGCAACTTACAGAAGGTTCTTGAGAGATGCGAAGAGGCAAACTTGGTTTTGAACTGGGAAAAATGCCACTTCATGGTGGATGAAGGAATAGTCCTGGGCCACTAGGTAAGCTGCCGCGACATAGAGGTGGACAGAGCCAAAATAGAGGTCCTCGAAAAGCTGTCGCCACCCACCACAGTCAAGGGGATTCGAAGTTTCTTAAGGTATGCCAGGTTTTATCAACGATTTATAGCCAATTTTTCGAAGATTACCAAGCCCTTATGCCACCTATTGGAACAGAATTGCCCCTTTGATTTTAATACTGAATGTACTGAGGCATTCAGAATACTGAAGCAGAAGCTGGTAACAGCCCCGACCGTACAGCCACCAGACTAGAATTTGCCATTTGAAATAATGTGTGATGTCAGTGACTACGCTGTCGGGGCAGCATTAGGGCAGAGGAAGGATAAGCTCTTCCATGTGATTTACTATGCTAGCAAAACAATGAATGATGCCCAAGTCAACTACACCACGGCAGAGAAGGAGCTGTTAGCAGTGGTGTTCTCAATCGACAAGTTCCGTCTGTATATACTTGGAACAAAGGTGGTGGTCCATACAGACTATTCAGCACTGAAGTATCTGTTCACGAAAAAGAATGCAAAACCTAGGTTGATATGTTGGATTCTGCTGCTGCAAGAGTTTGACATTGATATCAAGGATAAAAAGGGAACAAAAAACCAAGTAGCAGACCACTTGTCAAGGCTGGAAACAAGAAGGAGTCAATCCACAGACAAGACCAACATACTGGAGACCTTCCCAGATGAGCAGCTGTTTGCTGCCACCAGCACTGCCGCGACAGCCACGGCATCAGGTAAGCTTTCTGAAACCCCTTGGTATGATAACATTGTTAACTACATTGTAAGTGGGTTATTACCTCCTGAACTTAATTACCAAGCAAGGAAGAGGTTCCAAAATGATGCAAAACATTATTATTGGGACAAACCTCTTCTTTTCAAACACTGTGCAGATCAGATTATCAGGAGATGCGTACCACAGGATGAGCAGGAAGCTGTGCTTTACCATTGTCATGCTTCCCCTTATGGCGGACACCTAGGAGGGAACAAAACCGCTGCCAAGGTTCTGCACTCCGGTCTCTATTGGCCCACATTGTTCAAGGATGCACAAGCTTTTTACAAGAGCTGTGACAAGTGCCAAAGGACTGGGAATATATCGAGAAGGCATGAGATGCCACTGCAAAACATATTGGAAGTCGAAATCTTCGATGTATGGGGAATCGACTTCATGGGGCCATTCCCAACATCTTGTCGGAATTTGTACATCCTACTGGCAGTGGATTATGTGTCAAAGTGGGTAGAAGCAATCGCCACTTAGAAGAACGACGCCAAAACTGTTCAAAGATTTCTTCACAAGAACATCTTCTCCAGATTTGGCATTCCAAGGGCGATAATTAGTGATGAAGGGAGACACTTCGATAACAGGGTAATAGCTGTTACCTTAAGAAAATACGGAGTAAAGCACCGGATTGCAACAACATACCACCCTCAAACCAATAGGCAGGCCGAGATATCCAACAGAGAAGTAAAGAACATACTAGAGAAGATGGTTAAACCCACTCGAAAGGATTGGTCTCTACATCTCAATGATGCACTATGGGCCTATAGAACAGCGTTCAAAACACCATTGAGGATGTCACCCTATAGACTCATCTATGGGAAAACCTGTCATTTACCTGTTGAGATAGAACACATAGCTTACTGGGCTATCAAGGCAGTAAATGTGGACTGGGATAAGGCAGGACAGAAAAGGCTACTAGACTTGAATGAGATTGAAGAAATTCGAGCAATGGCCTACGACAATGCCAAGATCTATAAGGTCAAAACCAAGAAGTGGCACGACAGGAAGCTGCTGCCACGACAGTTCTACCCAGGGCAGCATGTGTTGTTGTTCAACTCCAGGTTGAAGATTTTTCCAGGAAAGCTTAAATCTAGGTGGTCTGTCCTTTCCAGGTTGTCCAAGTTTTCCCTCAATTACAATAAGATCACTGAAAGATGGGCACCAGTTCAAGGTCAATGGACAGAGACTCAAGCATTATCAGGGGACTCAAGCCCCAAGGATGCAGGAAGTAGTTACTTTAGGAGATGCCCCTCAAGGCACCCCTAATTTAACTTAGTTTTATTTTATTTTATTTATTAGGAATTAAGATTTTTATTTATTTATTTTAGGAACTAAGATTTTCATTCAGTTTATTTATTTAATTATTTTTAGGAAATAAAGGAAGCAAAGCAAAGAGGAGGAATGAACCAGCCCACCGCATTCACAACAGCCTAAAAAGCCCAACGGACAAGCCTGTCGTCACAGCCTGTCACCAGCTGTCGCGACAGACACAGAAAAGACAGTCTGTCACGGAGCTGTCGCGACAGACACGCAAATGCGTAACAGACGCGCAGTAGACACGGAAACGCGTGACAGACGCGTCAGAAACCACGTAACAGTTGGCCCCGTTATTCGCGTCTGTCGTTACAGTCCTAACGGGTAGAAAAACCCTGTTCTATATAAACCCCCATTCCCTATGCATTTTTCATCTAATTCTCATTCTCTCAACTTGATTCCTCTATTTTAGATCTCAGAAATTTCTTTTTCAATTTTTACAGTTCCTTGCAATGGCCAGCAGAAACACCCGACGCAGCGCTGCCTCCACCTCTGCCGCGGCAGTGTCAACTCCAAGCCACAGCAGCATACCAAACCGGTTCGCATCCACAGACTCCGCATCGAGATACTACATTTCCTTCTAGAAGAGGGAAATGTGGGAGGAACGAGGGTTCATCTATACCAAAGAAACGGGAGATCTAGGGCTAGAAATTTTCATTGCCAAGAAGATACAAGCCCTCAAGTGGCAGAAATTTGCTGCCTAGCCCGAGGAAATGAATGTAACCCTCGTTCGTGAATTCTACGCTGCCGTCAACAACAAGGACGCCACGACAGTGACTGTTTGAGGCAAAGAAATCTCTATCGAGCCGGCGTACATCAACACACTATATGGACTGTACGTGAGCAAGAAGGAGGACGCCCACCGGAGGTTTGTGAACAGTCTGTCGCCGGCAGACTATGACACTGTCATAGAAGAGGTGACAGAGGAAGGCACAGAGTGGAACGAAGACCCAAAGCATCGGTGGACCATGAGGAGGACCCAGCTAACCCCACAAGCCAAGCCGTGGAACCATTTTGTCAAAAAACGCCTCATGCCTACCTCCCACAATAGCACTATCAACAGACCGAGGTTAGCCCTTGTCCACTCTATTCTAAACGAGAGGCAAATCAATGTCGGCCGCTACATCCGGGACAGAATCCTCGAGTGTGCTCTCCGATCGTCAGGCCCCCTCGTCTTCCCCTATCTCATCACCACAATCTGCCGGGGCAACAACATACCAGAAATTGAAGAGGATGTCAAGGTCCAAGGAAAAGGGTGGACGCAGCAGAATATTTACAGTTTGATGGAATTGAAAGCTGCCACTCCTCTGTCGTACATCAACCCCTCTGCCACGAAAGAACAGACGGCAGGCCCTAGCTCTCCTAAACCTGTCGCAGCAGACCCAGAGCAGACGACAGCAACACAATCGGCAGATACCTCCAGCCAGATTCTGACGATGCTGCAAAGGATGGAGGGACGACAGCTCGGCCTGATGGGCTTTATGAGGGACTTCACTACCGCAACGGTAAATTTCATTAAAAATGATTTAAATTTTACCGATGTGCAATTCCCCTCCTTCCCAAAAATTTCTTTGCTGCACCCACTCTTGCTGTGAGCCCCAAAACTCCCTCTGCTGCCTCCACACCCACACCTGCCACGACCGGCGAAGGCGGTAGAAAGTCTGCCACACCCAGAGGAGATAAGAGGAAGGACCCCTTACCGGAGATCGACCCCAAATATTTTGAAGGGTTCTCCTCCTCCTCCGTCTGGCAGGACTCTAACTCCGAGCCATCTGTAGCTTGAGACATCTCCAAGGACTTTCTTCCGATGAAAAGGAAGAAGCTGAACGAGACCGTCGAAGGACCCTGCCCCGATAGATCTGCCAGCAGCAGCAGTGATGATGATCTCGAGATCCTAGACCAGCCCCCACGCATCTCACCGACACGTTTCCAGCCACCTCGAGAGGCAAAGAAGAAGATACCCTCTGCGTCCCCCAGCAACTGCCGTCAAGGTCACTGCCCGCCGGCAGCTCCAAGTCAGCAGCATCAGTGACGACAGCTCCTCAACTTAAGTTTCTTTTCTTATATTTTGTTGTCTTTACTGTTTTATCTATTCTGTGATGTATTTTCTTTTATGTTTTTCATTTTATTCTGTCATGCATTGAGGGCAATGCAACCCTCGAGTTTGGGGGTGAGCATCCCTCCAATAATGAAATTGTTAGTTGTGTCTTAATTTGTGTCTAATTGTTAGCTTATTTTTAAGTTTATTTTTGTCGAAAAAATGAAAAAAAAAAGTTGGCTTAAGTCTTTGAACTGAACTTACCTGCCGCGACATACTCTGTCGTGACAGTGCCCTTAGGATGTTTCTAGGAACTATTTAGAGCCTTGCTATAGTTCTGATCTTTAGAACACCCTTTGTGACTCTTATGCTGTCTAGAATTCTGTAGTGAACTAGAGTAGGAAAGCTTAACCACTTGAGTTGCCCCTAGAGGTGCCTAACACTGGCTCTAGGAAAAGAATATAAGAAAAGAAAAAAAAACTTAGACTCAATACCCCTAGAGGTGCCTAATACCGGCTCTAGGAAGATAGCTAGAGGTGCCCAAAAACATGCTCTATTCAAATCAAAATAAGAAAAACACCGAGTCTAATTCAGAAAAAAACTAAAGGAGCCTAAGAATTGCCTCAAAAAAAATGAAATTTGGCATAAAATTCAAGTGAGTAGCATAACTATTCTGGTAACTAAGGGAGTCTAGGCACATATTTGTTCACAAAACCTGCACACACTTGCACAAGAATTATAGCATTGTTCCGGATAAATCCATAAACACCCGACAAGGTACTGCTCTTGATAGTGAATGTGTGGTAGGTAATGAAAAGTTCACTAAATTAAGCCAAACCAAAAAGTTTTTATTTTTAGTTAGGTCGTATTTGCTTGAGGACAAGCAAGAACTTGAGTTTGAGGGTGTGTTGAGTGTATAAAAGTTCTATATTTTACCCCTCATTTACCCATATTTCTACTGCATTCAAGCATATTTCATTGCATTTAGGATAGATTTCTGAATATACATCACAACTAGATAAAATGGCACAGTTGCTACTGATTTTGGTCACTTTTGCAGGTATCTGCTGCGGCAGACTCAGGGCAGCAAAGGAGTAGAGGTAGATCGCAAAACTAGGAGTCGAAGAGCAAAAGCTGCCGTGGCTACTGCCACGGCAGCTAAGACGACAGAAGGGTGAAGTGGAAAAGTGAAGTGGAGCTCGACAGATAGAGGATTTCAAGCCGGTCTGTCGTGGACCACTCCCATATTTTTCTGAGCCCCGAGGCAGAATGAAGGCCAAGCCCAAAGTCCAAGGAAGAAACTCAAGGCAAGAAAAGAGGGCAAATTAAAGGCATCTACTTAGAAGATTTAATCTTTAATAGAGTTGTACTTTAGTTTAAACTTGTATTCTTGCCATATTAGAAAACTTGGACCCAAGGCCTATATAAAGGCATGTAATTCGACCTAGGTGTATATCTCATTCATAGCCGTCTTCCAATAAACCCTTGTCGTTTTTCCCCTTCATCATGTTCTAAACTCCCCCTAGGGCTAAGGGTTGATTCTGTAAAGTAGTTGTAAGGATTGTACTGTTTTAGGAATTTTCTGTCAAGTAATAAAAAGCTTCAAGTTCATTTATTCTGGTTTTTCATATCTTACAAGAGTATCGGAAGAGCATTGTGAGGTTATCTATTTGTTTGATATCGGGAGGGTCAAGCATACGAACGAAATAAATATGTGTTTTCTAGTTTATGGTTAAACCATCTCGGATTAGGGATAAGTGTGAGGTTAAGTGGCTAAAGAAGAATTCAACAACATTGGTGTTCACCCTTCGATTCACGCCGGGAGGTATCATCCGAGACGTGTCCATCAACAGAACTTGGGCCTAGGGATAGGACAAGTCATCGCAGGGATTCTTGCCAAGCTTGAAGTATAGAGTTGTGTGATCGCTGCTGCGACATCAACAGACCTCTTCCGCGACAGGAACGACGACAGAGAACAGAAGTTCCTCTCACAGTGCAACACCTGCACTACTAAGCAATTCAATATCGGCCTATTTCTTAAACCTGATTCCTTACTCTTTTATTTTAGTTGTTTATCAAGATTACTTCTCAAATCCAATTAAACTATTTCTCTCTCTTGTGCAGCAATTCGAGGATAGAGTTATTTCCAGTCCCTGTGGAGACGATATCCGATACTCCAAGTATCACTTTACTACTTGCGTCGTGTACACTTGCACTATTTGCGATAGGACTCTTTTACACGCAACAATTGCCTTATCCATTCTGTTTCTTCTCCGAATTTATCCAGAGCAACAAACTCAAATTTCTTTGTGGATCATTTTTCTTTAGGATTTCCATGACACGACTCCTCCTCCCAAAGTGAAGACATATCCACTTGTTCCCTTGGTATCTTGAATATCAGATATCCAACTGGCATCGAAGTATCCTTCTAAAATAGCAGGATCTCTAGAATTATGCAATCCGTAATCTCGAGTATATCTGAGATACCTCAATATCCTCACAATTAAATTCCAGTGGTTTTCACCTGAATTGCTTGTGAATCTACTTAGACTGCTCACAATAAAAGCAATATCCAGTCTAGTATAGCTCATGAGGTACATTAGACTGCCTATGACCCTTGCATATTCCACATGGTCAACACTTTGGCCTTTTTTTGGACAAATGTTGGCATGTGTTGTAGGGCGTGTAGGTGTTCCCTTTTTGTAAGAGTGCAAGTGCACACTCCTGCCAAGTTATAGTATAAAAGATGTCGAATCCCACGAGGATTGGATAGCTTGTTTCGAATTGTCCTTCCTGCACAAGAAAAAATAAATTGCACAAGTAAAGTGATTGTTGAGAAGAAAAGTAAGTTAAAACACAAGTAATAAAAGAAGTAATCAGGTTGATAGAGTGGGCAGGGTTATGCTACTGCTTAGTGTGAAACTGCGCTGAAAAGGCCAAGTTGTTTTGCGCTGCCACGACATGCTGCCTCGGCGGGTAAAGGCGTATTGAGGCTGCGACCCTTTCGCTGCCGCAGCGGATCTCTACTCTTGCAACTTTCGCTGTCTCGGCAGGTGGAATGGAGAGAAGTCCTGGCGGCAAGTCTGGCAGATACTCTAAGTTCGGCAGAGCAATTCTGAAGTGATCATTTTTATGTCTAGGCAAGGATTCTGTCACCACGTGATGTAGGCAATACCTAGCAATCTCAGCGTAAACCTAACACAGGCAGTCGATGTTTGGTTGCTCTTCTTAGCCGCTGAAACTCGAACTTATGTATAAGCCGAATTAGTCAACACCTCGACATGATGAGACCGTACTTAATTCTTTCGTGAGTTTGAGACTCTCGTGCCCGACAAATGGATTTCTTCAACTGGACTTTTGGAACTAATTGAAGAAGTGAAGAACATGAATTAAGTAAACTTGGAATATTTTATTGAAAACAAACTTGAAACCTAAACAACCGTTCTCACAACTAATTTACAACATAACCCCAAACCCAAGGGAAGTTTAGAACATGGTGGCGGCAGAAAACCCTAACTATGTCTAGAGAAAACCCAAGATGATTTGAACTAGGAGTACAATGAGTATTTATAGACAAATAGTTAGGTCTAGTTCTTCTTGAAGTAGAAGTCCTCAAAAGTAGCATTTCACATTTAATGTGACTTTAAACTCTGACTTCTTTGAGTTGAATGTAGACTTTATCACGTTGCCTTAGCCCGCAAGTAATCTTGAGATTTCACTTCGGCGGCTCTGCCCGCGGCTACAGACGTCGGAAAATCATGTGATCTGCATCGATGGAATCAGAGTTTTTGGCTCTACCAATTGCACTCCAATTCTCCAACTCCATAGTTTGCTGCTGTGGGCAGCAAGGTCGGTGGCGGCAACACGCGGCAGCTACTCGGAAGCTATTGTCTCCAGCTGTAACTGCTTCAGTATAGCTCCTTGGTTCGCTGACTCAGCATCACATCCTCAGCTTCTCTTTCCCTCTGTCAGCCTTTAGTACCTAAAATAAAAAATACACTAAAATAGTATCTATTCTTCACCAAATAAAGGATAATCTATAAAAACAAGGTAAATTGTAGAAATACTGTAAAATGCAATGTATGATCCTAATTATGCCTAAGATGTACTCAAGAATGGCAATAATGTGAGGTGGAATGTGCATGAAATATAAGACTTGTGGACACTTTACACACCCCCAAACTCGAACTATTGCTTGTCCTCAAGCAATGCAACCTAACATACTTGCTCTAACAATAATTAGAAAGAAAAACCAGTTTTTCAACTTGATTTCATGCCTCAAGGCCGTGGCACCTATATTAAATTAGTGAGGGAAATTAAGCACAAAAATAACTCATAATTAATTTCTAATGCCAGTGCAGTGTGTGTATGACTATGTATAGGCTGAATATGCAGAATAACAAAATAAACAAAGATGTTGTTGCGATATAAGGTTGCTGGCAAGGCAGCACAGTTAAGCACAATATTTTAATCATGGAAGTGGGGGCTTCAGCTTATCACAACTACTCTTCTAGGTCTGAAGTTAAGATAAGAGCAAACTACAAAACCCCGAACCCTTGGAGTAGAGTCATCCCGTGAAAACTTTCATTCACTCATGCTAATTTGTTCGTCACTTCAAAGCTTTCAAATTCATGGACTTTGATAGCAGCAGAGTGTCCTCGCACATGATTCTTCCTAGAGCCTGTTGCGGGCATCTCTAGGGTAAAACAACTATGTCCTTTGTTTTACTTCTACTGCCGTGGTAGTGCTATATTTTTCTGTTTCTTTTGCCTGCCTCGGCGGCTGCCTACAATTATTGTTAGAATTTTGCAAAGAATTATAAAAATAAATAGGTAGTGTTTATCTGATATTCTAACACATTCAGCAAGTAACAGAGGTGTTTGACAGTTTTTGGCAAAAAGAAGAAAAAAATTCTAAGTTATTTTTCATGCTTTTCCCATATTAAGTTCAATTTTAATTTGTTGCGAGAATAAATTAATCAGCTAATCTATCATAGGAACAAGTTATATAACAAATTTTTCTATTTC
Source organism: Hibiscus trionum (assembly GCA_030270665.1). Taxonomy (NCBI): domain Eukaryota; kingdom Viridiplantae; phylum Streptophyta; class Magnoliopsida; order Malvales; family Malvaceae; genus Hibiscus; species Hibiscus trionum. The sequence goes on from BSYR01000050.1 coordinate 2,363,030, forward strand.
GATTATTACTAAGGCAAGTACAATGCAACCTATATGCTCCTAAGTATGCCTAGGTAACAGATGCGGGAGCTATCCTCCCCCCCAAACTCGAGATGGGCAATTCCCTCATTGCACAAAATAAAATAAATGCAAGATATATATAAAGGAAAATAGAGAAAGAACAATAAAAATAAAGAAAAGAGAAAAAAAAGAAAAGAAAGAAACTCGAGATGGGCAATGCCCTCATTGAGGGTTGAGAGGGGGCTTGAGCCCTTTCTGTTGAGGAGGAGGAAGAGGTGTGGATGACAAAGCGGCGGCTGACAGAAGTCTTGGTGGCAGACTTAGCAGGTGAGGTTTTTGTTTTCCGAGCGGCTGGACTCTTTTTGGCGAAGGATATGATTTTTCTTGAGGTTCGACAGAGGGAATAGTAGGAGGTGCTTCGCTCTCTTCTGACTCTGTTGCGAAGTCCACAGGCTCAGCGGCTATGATGTGCCGCTTCCTCTTTCTAGTGCCTTCCTCCGTGGGTGCGGGCGGAGGGACAATCGCTATTGAGATGGTTGTTCTTGCTGCTACCACTGCTATTTCTGGCTCCAGCGGATGATGCTCAATCTCCTCTGATGAGGAAGTGTTTGCCACTATTACTGTTGTACAGGCTGGTGAATGGTGCTGCTGATGCCTCTCGGGGGAGTCTGCCATTGTGTCCGATGCAGAGGTGGCTGAGTAGGTTTTGTAGTGTGTCAGAGAGGGCACTTGGCAGGCGGTAGGGCGGGCAGCGACGACGGATGGCATTCCTTGTGCTAGGGCTACTGGTGTAAGCTCTACATGGAATGGCGGTAGGATGGGTCCGTCATCAGGGAATTTCTGTTGTGCGTGGACTTCCCCCACGAATTTCATGAAGGTCAGCGGCTGGTGCTCTATGCGCTTTGTGTTGTATATAAGTATGTGCACCAGTGTGAGGACTTCATTATCTGGGGCAGCTTCAGTACTACCGGGGGCGGCTGGAGTGTCGGGCTGAGTGGCAGAAGGCTGGCTGGGCGTTATGGGCTCTGTCTTTGGGGCCTGCATTATCTGCAGGCGGACTTGTCTGGTCCACCCTTCCTTGGCAGTCGTCAACTCATCTTTAGGATCTGTCGGAACACCAAAGTTGGCGCAAAGGCCTGTGATGAGGGACGGGAAGTACAACCTGCCCTTCTTCTTTTTGAAGCAATTGTGGATCTCTGTGCATATGATTTCCCCAACGTTTATTGGTCGGTTCATTAGAATGCTATGAATGAGGGCGAGGCGCGGCCGGTCAACGGTAGAGTTGTGGGAGGTGGGCAGCAGACGTCTCTTTACAAATGTGTTCCACAGCATTGCCTCGAGCAGCAGGTGGCGGTGTTGGACAGATCCTACTTGCTTGCCTGCTAACCACAACGTGTTGGGCCTGCAGAGTTTGGCCTTGATTTTCTCATAGTCGGCAGCCGTCAGTGACTGTCTCCACTCCTCGTAAGGGTTGTAGTGCATAAACAGGCCATAGTATCTGTTGATGACGGTGACATTTAGCTTGACCGGCTCCCCGCGAACATAGAAAAATGGATGCCCTGGGCAGGGATGGTGGGTATAAAACTCCCTAACCATGGTAATGTTGTCTATCTCTAGCTGCCGTGCGAACATCTCCCATCCTTTGTTGTGGATGGTCTCGAATAGGGCAGGCTCTAAGCCGAGATCGCCTGTCTCCCTTGTGTAGTGGAAGCCTTGCTCCTTCCATACGTTATGCATAGAGAAATGATCTATGTATCTTTCCTTGTCTTTCATGGAGCAGAATCTCTTGTAGGTGGGTTTGGGCTATGATGCAGATGCCATTTGAAAAGTTTGAAGTAACTGAAACTTTGAAAGAAAAATAATTAGAGAGCTGTGGAAGCAAGAAGAAGATAGCAAGGAGGTGAAAGTAAGGTAAAATGAATTGAGTGAGAGGGGTTTAAATAGAGGTTGCCGAGAGGTGCCGTAGCGGCAATAAATGCCCAACGATCTAGTTGTTCTGCGCACGTTACGAGATATCTGCCTGTTATTTTCGAAGCCGTTGACGACCAACTAGCCGTTATGCGTTGATGCGCTGGGCTGCCACGTGTTGTCTCGGTGGCATGGTGGGCGGGCTCCTTGATGTGCCTTCTTCTTGGTCCGGCTCCTAAAATAAAAATAAAGACAAAAATAAAAGTAATTAAATAACTTCTGAAAAATAAAAATCTGAAAACAAATCTAATCCTAAAAATTAAACTCTAATCCTAATGCATAAAAATAAAAATAAAATGAAAATGAAAATTTGGTTATGTTGGGAGGTGCATCTCCCAAACATAACCACTTCCTGAGGGTTTTGTGTTTGGATTTTTGTCCAGGTATGTTGTGAAACCGATATTTTAATTTTGATATAACTAAAGAACATAAGGACTAAATTGAAAATGTCAAAACGAATTTTTAATTCCTCAAACATCCCCATATGATTTAAAGAATATGCCTAAGTTAAAAACTAAGCTTTCCAAATATTTTCTAAGTGTTCTTAAAGCCGAAACAGTGTTTTTCGAGTCCCTATTTCGAAACGGCCTAAGGCGTTTCGAAACGGTTTTGAAACTGTCAACCCATGTTTCGAAACGGGTATCAAAACGTTTTTAACGCTACCAACCCATGTTTCGAAACAAGTATCGAAATGGCTTTAGAACATAGAGAACCCGTATCGAAACGACATCAAGTGTTTCGAAACGGTTCTTCATTTGATTTGAAAAATATGACCGTTGCAAGTTTTTAACTGATTTTTAAGAAACCGTTAAGGCGTTTCGAAACGAGTTCAAGCCGTTTCGAAACGACCCTTGACAGTGGCAAAAGTGTTTCGAAACGGGTAAGACCGTTTCGATACGGGCTCTTAAATGCACCCCAACGGCTCTTTCTATTTTGGTCTGTTTCGAAACAGGGTCGGGCGTTTCGAAACGGGTGGTTGCAGACTGCATATATGGAGGTGAGATAACACTCCCAACGGCTCTATTGATGAATGCAACAACCACAACGGCTAGAAATCAATGAGAAGGTATAAAAGGGACCTCTAAAAGCTCCAGCAATAACTATTGATCCAAAAGCAAACATCCAAACATCAAATCTAAGCATTTGTGCCTAAATCCCAATATTGTCTAGAAACCCCAATTGTATTTTTCATTCTTATCTTTTCAATTGGGTTGAGTGCTTGTAATTGGGCTACAATTTGTCTTGAGAGATACTTTCTTAGCCAACAAAATCTTTGTTCTATTTGTGTGAGGTTTGGGTTAAATTTTGGGTAGAAAATTTAACTGAAAATTGTAAGGGTTACCTCCTTAGCCTAGAAAAGGGGAAGAGCAATTAGTGGAATTGTTGCAAATCCTTAGTGAAGCTAAGGTAGTGGATGTAGAGTTCATTTGGAACTTGAACCACTCTAAAATTCCTTGTCTATCTTTTTAATTTGCAATTTCCACCACCTAAACCTTTAAAAATCCAATTCACCCCCCCTCTTGGTTCATTTCGATCATTCGATCCACTCAACAATTGGTATCAGAGCCTACCTCTTTGAGGATTAACAACCACAAGAGGAGTTCCTAGGAAGAGTGTGATCATACAAAAATCAAGAGATGGCCTCAACCTCCGGTTCGAGCATGTATGAGTCTCAATCCACTACAAAGTCACCCTTCTTCAATGGTGACAACTATACGTTTTGGAAGAATAGAATGAGGCTCTTCATCAAGTCCAATGACTATTTGGTTTGGGATGTGATTGAAGATGGCCCCTACATTCCATTGAAGCAAGATAGTGAAGGCAATATGGTCTTGAAGAAAAAGGTGGAGATGAGTGAAGAAGAAAGGAGAAAGATCCAAATAAATGACAAAGCTCTCCACATGCTCTTTTGTTCATTCGGTCCGGACATCTATTCCAAAGTGTCATCCATTGAGAGTGCCAAAGAAGTGTGGGACACTCTTGAGACTACCTATGAGGGAACCAATGACGTCAAGGAAACTAAGATTGGAATTCTCAATCTTAGTTATGAAAATTTCAAGATGGAACCCGATGAGACGGTGTCCAAGATGTTTGATCGGTTCTCCACCATTGTCAATGGGCTCAAAGGATTTGGAGAGACAATACCGGAAGACAAGCTTGTCCGGAAGCTACTCTATTCACTTCCCGAATCTTGGGATGGGAAGAGAACCGCCATCATTGAAGCTAAAAATTTAAAGACTTTAAAGCTTGATGAGCTAGTGGGTTCTCTCCTTATACATGAGATTATGAAGCAAGGAAGGGAAGAAGAGAAGAAGAAAGAATAGAAGAGAGTAGAAAAGCTAGAGGTTGAAAAGAAGAAGAAGATGGGAATAGCTCTCAAAGCTTCACTACTTGAGGAGAGCTCTTCTAGTGAAGAGGATGAGCTAGAAGAATTGGCTATGATAGCCAAACGATTCTCACGCTTTATGAGGTCTAACCGGGGAAGAAAAATCCAAAGAAAGATGGACTTCAAAGGTAAGAACAAAGAAGAAACAAGGGATCAAATCATTTTCTTCGAGTGCAATAAACCCGGCCACATACGTTCGGAGTGCCCTCAACTCAAGAAGAAGGGCTTTGAGAAGAAGAAGAAGCTCAAAGCCAAGCTTGCTACTTGGAGTGATGAGGAGTCATCGGAGGATGACGAACAAGAAGTGTCCAACCTTTGCCTCATGGCACTTGAGGAAGATTCCTCTATGGTAACCTCTAACTCATCATCTTTTGATTTTACATATGATGAATTAAATGATGCATATGATGAGTTGCAAGAGGTCTATGATGAATTAGTTGAGAAATATAAGGAGTCGGTCATTAGGAATAAGAAAATCATTTTGGAACTAAATGAGAAAAATGACTCACTCTCTCAAGCTAATTTAAAATTTGAGAAAAAGATATTAGGGTTGAAAGATGAACTACAATTTTTTCAAGATGAAAATGTTGATCTTAATAATCTTTTATCTCAATGTAATAGTGAACACCAAAAGGTGTTGGATGAGCTAAATAAGCTAAAAGAGTCTTTTAAAAATGTTGGTAGTGTCAAGCATGAAATAGGTGAATCTTCAAGAACAAACCAACCTAAGAAAAAGACTAACTACTACAAACAAGGTAGCTTTCCTAGACATAGTAGAACTAAAAGAATTAGAAGTGTATGGGTTCCTAAGGAACTTGTAAAATCTAATAACATTATTGGTATGTCATCTTGGATTCCTAAGGGAACCAAGGTTTTCGAAGCTAACACTCATGGACCCAAAATGATTTGGGTACCAAAAACAAAAGCTTAATATCTTTGTTTGTAGGGGGAGCATTGCTACAAGGCCAAAGCACAAAGTCAAAACTCATGGTACCTTGATAGTGGATGCTCAAGGCATATGACCGGAGACAAGAGTAGATTCATGGATCTAAAGCCAAAAAGTGGAGGAGTGGTGACATTTGGTGACAACTCCAAAGGCCACATTAAAGGTATTGGCTCCATAGGTAATCACTCTACTATTCTCATTGAAAATGTCTTGTATGTCGATGGTCTTAAACATAACTTGTTGAGCATAAGTCAATTGTGTGATAAAGGATTTAATGTTCTATTTGATAAAAATGGATGCAAAATTGTTGACATTAAATCTAATAATATTATGCTCATAGGTCATCACATAGGGAATATATACATGGTGCATCTAGATGATATACATACATCTCATGCATGCTTAGTAGCACAAAATGAAAATGATGCATGGTTGTGGCATAGGAAACTAGGACATGCTAGCATTAGTATTTTAGAAAAACTAGTTTCCCTTGATCTAGTTAGAGGTTTACCCAAGATTAAATTCTCAAACGATAAAATTTGTGATGCATGCTCTAAGGGTAAACAACATAAGTCTTCCTTTAAATCCATTAATGATGTTTCTACAAGTAGATGTTTACAACTTATCCATATGGATTTATTTGGGCCAATTAGGACTATGAGCTTGGGTGGTAAGTCTTATGCATTTGTACTTGTTGATGATTTTTCTAGATTTACTTGGGTTCTATTTTTAAGTACTAAAGATGAGGCTTAGGAAAAATTCATCACATTTTCAAAACTAACCCAAAATGATCTTGAACTTAGAATTTCACATATTAGAAGTGATCATGGAACCGAGTTTCAAAATTTAGGGTTTGAAGATTTTTTGAATGAAAATGGTATTAGCCACAATTTTTTGGCTCCTCGAACTCCTCAACAAAATGGGGTAGTTGAGAGGAAAAATAGAACTTTGCAAGAAATGAATAGAACTATGCTTTGTGAAAATAATTTACCTAAATATTTTTGGGCGGAAGCCACAAACACCGCTTGCTATATTGTTAATCGAGTAATGACTAGGCCAATTTTAAAGAAAACACCTTATGAGATTTTAAAATCTAAAAAGCCTAACATTAGCTATTTTCACCCTTTTGGTTGCAAGTGTTTTGTTTTAAATAATGGAAAAGACAACTTAGGTAAATTTGATGCAAAAAGTGATGAAGTTATTTTCATAGGATACTCTTTAACCTCTAAAGCCTATCGAGTATTTAACAAAAGAACTTTAATAGTAGAAGAATCTATACATGTTGTATTCGATGATAACCTCCTTCCAAGGAAGGATTCTTGTGATGATGATGATGTAAGAATCATAAATGCCTTTGATGGAGGACAAACTTCAAAGGAGGATGAGATTCCAACAAAAGAAGAGGACACACAAGATCCACCTCTTGAAGCCTTGAAGGACTTGGCTCTTGAGGAAAAGGAAGTGAGCTACCCAAGGGAGTTCAACTATGTCAAAGATGGTGAAATCTTGGGTGATCCATCCAAGGGGGTAACCACTCGATCTTCTCTTAGATTAATGAATCATGTTGCATTTATCTCATGCATAGAGCCTAAAAATATAAAAGAAGCATTGAAAGATGATTTTTGGATTATGGCTATGCAAGAAGAGTTAAATCAATTTGAGAGAAGTAACGTTTGGACATTAGTTGATAGGCCTAGTAATCAATCTACCATAGGAACTAAATGGGTCTTTAGGAACAAGCTAGATGAGAGTGGTAACATTGTGAGAAATAAAGCTACACTAGTAGCACAAGGTTACACTCAAGAAGAGGGAATAGATTTTGATGAAACCTATGCACCCGTAGCTAGAATGGAAGCCATTAGGATGTTGCTTGCATATGCATGTTATCATAATTTCAAGCTTTTTCAAATGGATGTTAAAAGCGCGTTTTTAAATGGTTTTATAAATGAAGAAGTGTATGTAGAACAACCACCGGGTTTTGAAGACTCAAAATTTCCAAATCATGTTTTCAAACTCACTAAAGTTCTTTATGGTTTAAAACAAGCTCCTAGAGCTTGGTATGAAAGACTCTCAAACTTTTTAATTGAAAAGGGTTTTGAAAAAGGTAAGGTGGACACTACACTTTTTTATAAAAATGTATAAAAATGACATCTTAGTAGTTCAAATTTATGTTGATGATATTATTTTTGGTTCTACTAACGAATGTCATTGCCAAGAGTTTGCTAAGCTAATGCAAGGTGAATTTGAGATGAGCATGATGGGGGAGCTCTCATTCTTTTTGGGACTCCAAATCAAGCAAAAGAAGGATGGCACCTTCATCAATCAAGCAAAGTACATAAAGGATATGCTCAAGAAGTTTGGCTTGGAGAATGCAAAGCCTCAAGCCACACCTATGAGCTCATCTACAAAGCTTGACAAAGATGAAGGAGGTAAGTGTGTTGACTCTAAGCTTTACCGTTCTATGATTGGATCATTGCTTTACCTTACCGCAAGTAGACCGGATATCTTGTTTAGTGTTTGCTTGTGTGCTAGGTTTCAAGCTAGTCCTAGAGAGTCTCACCTTATAGCCGTTAAGAGAATCTTTAGGTACCTTAGAGATACTCCTTGTTTAGGTCTTTGGTACCCTAGAGACTCCACCTTCAACCTTCTTGCTTATTCGGATGCGGATTATGGGGGATGCAAAATCGATATGAAGAGTACTTCGGGAACTTGTCAATTCCTAGGTAGTATGCTCATATCTTGGTTCTCTAAGAAACAAAATAGTGTAGCCTTATCTACCACCGAAGCCGAGTACATATCCTTAAGGAGTTGTTGTGCTCAAGTCCTTTGGATGAAGCAAAAACTCTTAGATTATGGTATTAGAGTTGAAACCATACCCCTAAAATGTGACAACACTAGTGCTATATGTTTAACAAAAAATCCCATCCAACACTCTAGAACCAAACACATAGAAATAAGACATCATTTCATTAGAGATCATGTCCTTAAAGAAGATGTGGTTATAGAGTATGTAGACACCTTAAATCAATTAGCGGACATATTTACAAAACCTTTAGACAAAGAGCGTTTTTGGTCCCTTAGGAGAGAGTTAGTTCTAGCTAGCCTATCTTGACCCTTTAGGACCTCTTTTGTGCTTAAAATTGCTTGATCTTGTGAAATGCCATGTTTATGTGTTTTTCCTGCTCATTCATGTCATTCATGCAAGTTAGGCCTTAGAAAAATTCAATTTTCTGCACTTTTAGAGCCTCATCTGCACTTCCAGGCCCAGGTGTATCGAAACGGGTCAACCTGTTTCGATACGTATGTTTTAAATTCATATCTGAGAGAAGGGCGTTTCGAAACGCCTTAACAGGGTTTCGAAACGTTTTGGCTACTGCCAAGGGGTGTATCAAAACGAGTTTCGATATGAGTCAACGGAGTTTCGATACGGTCAAACCTGTATCGAAACGGTTAGCTGGAGTTCTAAAAACGGTCAAACTATCGTGCCCGCGTTTCGAAACGGTCAAGACCGTTCTGAAACGGGTTCGCGAATTGCTTTAAGAAGGGCTTTTAATGATAAAGTTACACTTTAATTAAAACTCTCCTAAAACCCTAAAAACCCTAGCTCGAATTTTTCCTATAAAACCCCTCTAAACCTCTTTGTTTTTCACCAAATCTTGAGGAGTTTTTCTCTTAAACTCAAATCTAAGCAAGTTTCAACAATCTTGTGCAAGGATTTTTCTCCATTCATCCAAAATCCCAAATTAAGGTATTTTTTTCTTTCTTTTTCTTTTTCCTTCAATTTATGTTCAAATCTTAGGTTAGAAAATTTTATTTTTGTATAGTTTATATGTTTTTATGCTTGGGTTTTTCATATCTTGTAATTTTTTTTCAAAATCTTCAATTTTCTGATTCGAATATAAAAATTTTCACTCGTATTTTTTTTACTGTTTTTCTCTTAATTTTTTTTGTTTTTTTTTGTTTTAAAAACTTGTTTTTAAACCTAAGTGAGATTTATCATTGGATTGAATTACGAAATCTATGCATACACTTAATTTTTTTTATATCGCTTGCTTGCTTATATTTTTAGGATGACGGAGAATGTTAACAAAAAGCGTAAGTCCGTTCAATCCGGTGAATCGAGTATACGTCCAAATCTCGCCTTGCTCTTTCAAAAATCTCTTTAAACTACAGAGTTGAGAGAACGTTTCAAATATGTCAAGGAGTACGAAGTTTGTCGTGAGCGTGTGATTGATCTCCACTTCCTTGACTCCGAGCGATTTCTTTTTCGTTACCTCGAGCGTTTGAGAGAATGGGATTTTCTTGTCTTGTTGAGCATCCCGAACATTTGCTACAAACACATGGTACTTCTCTTTTACTCCAATGCTCACCTTATCAATGATGAAGAAAATTCCGAAGTTGTTGGGATTGAATCTTATATTTTGGGGAAAAAGTTTGTTGTTAATGTCCCTCTCTTGGAGTCTACATTTTCTCTTAAGAATGTAGGAATTGAGAATGAGAGTCACTTTGGTTCTCACACCGGTCAAGTGCTTACTTTGGATGCGCACGATTGTTTCCTCCATTTGATGGTCTCATGGTTCCTTCGCCCCTCCGGAGGTAAATATTCTCACATCCGTCAAGTTGACTATTTTTGGCTTGAGTGTTTCCGTCGTGGTGAGCGCCCTAATCTTGCTAAGATCATATTTGCCGAGATGGTTAACAATGTTAAGCTTCGTGACACCGATGCCTTGAAATCTTTCACTTATGGAACAGTCTTAAGTCACATCTTTAGCAAGCTTGGTCTCGATTGCACCTACGACTCTCCGGAACCCCGCAAGTCAAAAATTGGTGAGTCCTCTCTCCGTAAGTCCGGTTTTCGCCATGTCAACAATGGACAATGGGCACGTGTTGATAGGGAAGCACCTCCTCCTCCTCCCGTTGAACCTCAACCTCAACCTCAAGTTGCAAACAATGAAGCTCTCACGGCTCTCATTACCGAGCGGTTCAATGCCATGGATACTAATATGGCTTCGGGCTTTGGTGCTATCAATACCCGTTTGCAAAATGTAGAGGATCGGCTTCAATCCCTTGAGAATTCACACTCGGCCATGGATATGTCCTTCTCTACCTTCTATGGCCAATGGATGAAGTTTCGCCGTTCTCAAGTCAAGAGCGATGATGAGACTTCAGATGATGATGGTGACGACGAGGCCTAGGATATTCATGACATATCATGTTATCTATGCATTTTAGGATTAAGTTTGCATCTTTATTTCCATTATGTTTTATGAACCTATGCTTTTGATTTTATTTGGGATTATGCTTTGAACTTTATGTTGAAGATTTATGTTTTGGATATTTTAATTTTATGAATTAATATTATTGTTGCTTATTGCTTATGGCTTAATGCTTATTGCTACTAACCCTTTCTCTTCTCTATGAGCCTTGTTTATATTTTTTGATCTAACAAAAAGGGGGAGAAGACATCTAAGAGCCAAAAATTCGTTTTAAATGTTTAAAGTGTACTTAAGTTTTAAAACTTGAATTTCAAAGTTAAAACCTTTTTAAAACTTTAAAAACCTATCTTAAATTAAGGGGGAGTTAGAATGTGTTCAAAATTTTCAAAACTCTTAAAAATTCTAACTTTGGTTTTGTTATATCAAAAAGGGGGAGATTGTGAAACCGATATTTTAATTTGATATAACTAAAGAACCTAAGGACTAAATTGAAAATGTCAAAACGAATTTTTAAGTCCTCAAACATCCCCATATGATTTAAAGAATATGCCTAAGTTAAAAACTAAGCTTTCCAAATATTTTCTAAGTGTTCTTAACGTCGAAACAATGTTTTTTGAGTCCCTATTTCGAAACGGCCTAAGGCGTTTCGAAACGGTTTTGAAACTGTCAAACCATGTTTCGAAACGGGTATCGAAACGTTTTCAACACTACCAACCCATGTTTCAAAATAAGTATCGAAACGGCTTTAGAACATAAAGAACTCGTATCGAAACGACATCAAGTGTTTCGAAACGGTTCTTCATTTGATTTGAAAAATATGACCGTTGCAAGTTTTTAATTGATTTTTAAGAAACCGTTAAGGCGTTTTGAAACGAGTTCAAGCTGTTTCGAAACGACCCTTGACAGTGGCAAAAGTGTTTCGAAATGGGTAAGACCGTTTCGATACGGGCTCTTAAATGCACCCCAACGGCTCTTTCTATTTTGGTCTGTTTCGAAACAGGGTCGGGCGTTTCGAAACAGGTGGTTGCAGACTGCATTTATGGAGGTGAGATAACACTCCCAACGGCTCTATTGATGAATGCAACAACCACAACGGCTAGAAATCAATGAGAAGGTATAAAAGGGACCTCTAAAAGCTCCAGCAATAACTATTGATCCAAAAGCAAACATCCAAACATCAAATCCAAGCATTTGTGCCTAAATCCCAATATTGTCTAGAAACCCCAATTGTATTTTTCATTCTTATCATTTCAATTGGGTTGAGTGCTTGTAATTGGGCTACAATTTGTATTGAAAGATACTTTCTTAGCCAACAAAATCTTTGTTCTATTTGTGTGAGGTTTGGGTTAAATTTTGGGTAGAAAATTTAACCGAAAATTGTAAGGGTTACCTCCTTAGCCTAGAAAAGGGGAAGAGCAATTAGTGGAATTGTTGCAAATCCTTAGTGAAGCTAAGGTAGTGGATGTAGAGTTCATTTGGAACTTGAACCACTCTAAAATTCCTTGTCTATCTTTTTAATTTGCAATTTCCACCACCTAAACCTTTAAAAATCCAATTCACCCCCCTCTTGGTTCATTTCGATCATTCGATCCACTCAACATATGTCCGTCCACTCCTCAGGTGGGTCCTCATGTTCCTTTAGGTTCCGTGCTTTTAGTTTCTTTAGCCTGCCCCTTGGTCTGTCATGACAGTTGTTGCCCTGTCCTATTTCTATACTGATGCTGGCAGCTCTTGCATCTGAGCATCATCTATTTCCTTTATCTGAGGGTTGTAGCACATTCATCTTGATGCTCTGGTCGTCTACCCTCATGGTCAACTCCCCAAGTTCCACATATATTAGCGTTCTGCCCGTGTCCAGGAACGGTCGCCCAAGGATTATAGGGGCTTTTTCATCGGCCTCGCAGTCTAAGATGAGGAAGTCAGCACGAAGGATCAGGTTGCCCACCTTTACCAGAATGTCTTTGATTTTTCCCTCCAATTGTACAAACGAATGGTTTGCAAGTTTTAGCATGACGGAGGTAGGGTATAAGGTTGATGCTGGCTCCTAAGTCGCACAGTGCTTTTGTTTGGTGTTTGCTGCCTATCCTGCATGGGATAACAAAGTTGTCTGGGTATGTCTGCTTGAGCGGCAGCTTGTTGTGTAACATGGCCATACATTCTTCTGTGACAGCCACTGTCTCAAACTCCTCAATCCTCTTCTTTTTAGAAACCATGTCCCTAAGATTTTTGGCATAGTTGGGCATATTCTGGATATCTAGAAGTCTTCTAAACTGGTGCGCTTGCTTTTGCTACTTAAGCCTTTGGGGGAAAGGTGCTGGCAGGCGGATGTCCTCTATGTGTTCCTTGCATTGGAATTTAATCTAGGGAGGATTGTCTGCTTCAGGGCTGCTGTCCCGTTCAACTGTTGGGGCGACTGGTGTTGGTGCTGCCGCGGCAGGCTTCTCTTTCTGGTCTGGCTGAGTTTCTGGCTGTTTCTCTACCCTGGGTTCATCCAACTGCTTCCCACTTCTTGTAGATATGGCCTTGCATTGTTCGTAAGTGGGTTTGGCTGCTGCCTACGAGCTGCTCGATGCTGCTCCCATTGTTTGGTTGCTGTATATCTCTGTGAACTACCCAAATTGGGTCTCCAGGTTTTTAATAGCAGCCTCTTGGTTGTTCATCCTCATCTCCGTCATGTCCATAAAAGACTCAGTTTTATCAATGAATTTATTAGTACGAACAATAAAATCACTAGTTCTAGTCATGAAAGTGTGAAGGGTTGCTTCTAGTGAATTATTGTTTTGTGGATGTTGAGTCTGTTGTCTGGATTGGTTCTGTTGGTATCCTCTCTATAGTTGTTGTGGGTTTGCAGCAGTCTTTGGGTTGCTCCAGGAGAAGTTGGGATGGTTCTTCCATCTATGGTTGTAAGTGTTCTGGGCGGGTCTGTTGTTCCTCTCATATCCTCCCATATAGTTGGCAGATGCAGTGCAGTCGGAGGAATCGTGGTTGCCCCAACACTCGGCACAGAAAGGTTCCACAACCTTTACCTCATGGACCTTCCCAGCGGGTTTCACGATGCTCATGACCAGCTCCATCAGCGTGTCAAGGCGGGCATTAACAGAGTCTGAGGCTTCTACCTCGTTCACAGTGGTTGGCCGCCTAATGCGCCTCGGTAGGCTGTTGGATATTTGTAATCATTTTTGGCGGCTTGGTTTAGCAACCGCAGTGCCTCCTCTAGTGGTCTGTCGAGGATGATTCCATTGGCAGAGGCATCAATCATCATCCGTGTTGGGTAGTTCACCTCGTTGTAGAATATTGATACATGCATCCAAGCCAGAAGACCATGCAGGGGGCAATTATTCAGCATATGGTTGTACCGCTCCCATGCTTCATACATCAGCTCATCATCCCCTTGTCTAAAGGCGGTTATCTCGTTCCGCAATCTGTCTATGACATTGGACGGACTGAAACGGTCTAGGAAGTCTTTGCACAGCTCCGTCCATGTGTTGAATGACCCTGCCGGCTGGTTGTTCAACCATTGTTTTGCCCTATCCCTCAGTGAATAGGGAAATAATCTCAGCCTCAGAACGTCTTGATGGACCCCATGTATTTTAAAAGCTCTGCAGATATCCAAGAATCCTCTCAAATGCTGCCGAGCATCTTCCGTGGCAGTCCCTCCAAAGTGCCATAATGTATTGATCATGTTAAACATGACCGACTTTAACTCGAAGTGGTCCGCCTCAATATCAAGTTCCGTCACTGTCGGATCGAACCCTCGGAAGTCATGTTCCAAATAGTCTCTAGTGGTTCGAATCTGGGGCGACCTGGGCGGAAGATAGGGGGTCCTTCCGTGGTAGATCTTGCGGACCTCTAGGCGGCAAGTCTTGCTGCCCGTCCTTGTCGTTTGCGACACCGTTGGGTGGGTCCTCGTTTACCATATTTACCTTCGCTTTTCCCTTTTCTTCTTTGGTTTTCGCTAGGACTACCCTGATCTCCTTCTTAAGTTCTCTTGCTTGACGCTCGATATCGTCGTAAAAAATGAGTTCTCCTTTTGGGTTTGCCCTGGTCATACACTAGCAAAGGCGGCTGTAAATTTTTTTAATTAAAAATAATATAAAATAAAAAAATAAAGAAAAGTGCAGAAATTAAAAACGAAATTCCATGTTACCATTCCCCGACAACGATGCCAAAAACTTGTAGGGCGTGTAGGTGTTCCCTTTTTGTAAGAGTGCAAGTGCAGACTTTTGCCAAGTTATAGTATAAAAGATGTCCAATCCCACGAGGATTGGACAGCTTGTTTCGAATTATCGTTCCTGCACATGGAAAAATAAATTGCACAAGTAAAGTGATTGTTGAAAAGAAAAGTAAGTTAAAATACAAGTAATAAAAGAAGTAATCAGGTTGATAGAGCGGGCAGGGTTATGTTGTTGCTTAGTGTAAAACTACGTTGAAAAGGCCAAGTTGTTTTGCGCTGCCATGACATGCTGCCTCGGCGGGTAAAGGCGGATTGAGGCTGCGACCCTTTCGTTGCCGCAACGGATCTCTTCTCTTGCAACTTTCGCTGTCTCGGCAGGTGGAATGGAGATAAGTCCTGGTGGCAAGTCTGGCAGATACTCCAAGTTCAGTAGAGCAATTCTGAAGTGATCCTTCCTATGTCTAGGCAAGGATTCTGTCACCACGTGATGTAGGCAATACCTAGCAATCTCAGCGTAAACCTAACACAGGCAGTCGATGTTTGGTTGCTCTTCTTAGCCGCTGAAACTCGAACTTATGTCTAAGTCGAATTAGTCAACACCTCGACATGATGAGACCGTACTTAATTCTTTTGTGAGTTTGAGACTCTAATGCCCGACAAATGGATTTCTTCAATTGGACTTTTGGAACTAATTGAAGAAGTGAAGAACATGAATTAAGTAAACTTGGAATATTTTATTGAAAACAAACTTGAAACCTAAACAATTGTTCTCACAACTAATTTACAACATAACCCCAAACCCAAGGGAAGTTTAGAACATGACGGCGGCAGAAAACCCTAACTATGTCTAGAGAAAACCCAAGATGATTTGAACTAGGAGTACAATGAGTATTTATAGACAAATAGCTAGGTCTAGTCCTTCTTGAAGTAGAAGTCCCCAAAAGTAGCTTTTCACATTTAATGTGACTTTAAACTCTGACTTATTTGAGTTGAATGTGGACTTTATCACGTTGCCTTAGCCCGCAAGCAATCTTGAGATTTCACTTCGACGGCTCTGCCTGCGGCTATAGACGTTGGAAAATCAAGTGGTCGGCATCGATGGAATAACTGTTTTTGGCTCTACCAATCGCACTCCGATTCTCCAACTCCATAGTTTGCTGCTGTGGGCAGCAAGGTCGGCGGCGGCAACACGCGGCAGCTACTCTGCAGCTACTATCTTCAGATGGAACTGCTTCAGTACAGCTCCTTGGTTCGCTGCATTAGCATCACATCCTCAGCTCCTTT
The DNA here is from genome assembly GCA_030270665.1 of Hibiscus trionum. Classification (NCBI taxonomy): domain Eukaryota; kingdom Viridiplantae; phylum Streptophyta; class Magnoliopsida; order Malvales; family Malvaceae; genus Hibiscus; species Hibiscus trionum. The sequence continues at coordinate 2,379,004 of BSYR01000050.1, forward strand.
TTCCCTCTGTCAGCCTTTAGTACCTAAAATAAAAAATACACTAAAATAGTATCTCTTCTTCACCAAATAAAAGATAATCTATAAAAACAAGGTAAAGTGTAGAAATATTGTATATGCAATGTATGATCCTAATTATGACTAAGATGTACTCAAGAATGGAAATAATATGAGGTGGAATGTGCATGAAATATAAGACTTGTGAACACTTTACATGTGTCTATTAGAGTTTTGGTTATACCAAAATCATCCTTGCCAAATTTCTCAAGGATCTTGTCCATATAATGTGATTGAGTCAATATGAGACCTTCAGATGACCGTTTGTTTTGGATCCTCAGTATCATATCGGCCAGTCTCATATCTTTCATGTAGATCTCGAATTTAACATGTTTTTGGTACGTTTTACCATCTCATTGTTGCTTCCAGCAATGAGTATGTCACCAACATATAAACATAGGATGACATATCCAATGTCTATAGTTTTGACATATACACATTTGTCACACTCGTTTATTTTGAAGCCGTTTATCATCATGATACTATCAAACTTCTCATGCTATTGTTTTTGTGCTTGTTTAAATCCATATAATGACTTCACCAATCTACATACTTTCCTCTCTTGACCTGAAAATACATAATCCTCAGGTTGTTCCATGTATATTTCTTCATCAAGGTCTCCATTAAGAAATGTTGTTTTAACATCCATTTGGTGTACTTCTAGATTTCGCAAAGTGGCAATTGCAAGTATCATCCTTATAAAGGTTATCCTTGATACAAGAGAGTATGTATCGAAATAGTCAAGGCCTTTCTTTTGTTGGTAACCTTTTATTACCAATCTGGCCTTGTACTTATCAATTGATTCATATGCTTTCATTTTCCGTTTGAAAATCCATTTAGAATTTAGTGGTTTTATTCCCGAAGAAAGATCCACTAATTCTCACGTATGGTTTTGCATGATGAAATCAATTTCACTCTTAATGGCATCTTTCCATAAGGTGTTTTCATATGAACGTATAACATCATTATAATGTTTGAGGTTCAGCCTCTAGCATAAAGGTTAGAAAATCTGATCCAAATGATTTTTCTACCCTTGCCCGTTTACTTCTATGTGGCTCTATTTCAAGCTCAATCCATTGTTGATCATTTGTGTTATCTTTATCGATAGTTTCTAAAGTTCATTTCATTGAACTTCAATCAACTTCTCTCCCTTTACAAGGGAATACATTTTCAAAAAAGGATGCATTCTTTGATTTCATTATTGTGTTCTTATGAATTCCATGATTCTTTTATTCATACACAAGAAACCGATAGGCATTGCTATGTTTCGCATAGCCAATGAAAATACAATCCACAGTTTTTGGATCTATTTTCATTTGTTTTGATAATGAGGCTCTTACCTTGGTAAGACACCCCCACATTTTCAAGTGTTGGTAGTAAGGTTTCTGACTTTTTCATAGCTTATATGGTGTCTTATCCTTTTCCTTTCGAGGGAAACTTATTTAAAAGGTAATTAGATGAAAGGACAGCTTCCCCCCACATGTTCTGTGATAACCTAGAGCTTTTTAGCAAAGAGTTCATCATCTCTTTTAGAGTCCAATTTTTTTCGTTCGGCTACTCCATTAGATTGAGGAGAATATGGTGATGTTACTTCATGAATAATACCATGTTGTGAGCAATACTCACCAAAAGGACTAACATATTTACCACAACGATCACTTCTTACCATCTTAATCGTTTTATTAAGTTGGTTTTCAACTTCCTGCTTATAGAGTATACATTTCTCTATAGTCTCGTCTTTGCTTTTAAGCAAATACACATAGCAATATTTTTTGCTATCGTCGATGAATGTAATAAAAAATTTATTTGCTCCTCTCGTTTGAACAAATTTCAAATCACCAACATCGCTATGAATTAGATCAAGCGATTTTGTCCTTCCTTCAATAGTTTGAAACGAAGACCTTGTTAATTTTGCTTCAACGCATGTTTCACATTTATTATTATAGTCAATATGAAACGAAGGGATGAGTTTCGAGTTAATTAATCTCCGTAGAACATCATAATTAACTTGTCCGAGTCTACCATGCCATAAATTTGAAGACTCAAGCATATAAACAGAAGAAAAACCTACATTCTTATTCATGTTCTTTGATTTTACAAAGATAGCATTGAGTTTCCACATTCCATTCAATACATATCCTTTGCCTACAAACATCCCCCTTAGACATAATTAATTTTTGAGATTTTAAAACCATTCTAAAGCCATGGACACTTAGAAGTGTTTCAAATACAAGGTTTTTACTTATGTCGAGTACATACAACACATTTTATAGGTTGAGTTCCTTGCCGGAGGTCATCTTCAAGACTAAAGTTCCATTCTCCTTAATCTTGGAAGTCACAACATTTTCCATGTAGAGCTTCTCCCCATCATCGTTAGGTATCAACTCAGCAAATGAATTTTCGTCACAGCAGATATGACGTGTGGCTCTAGTGTCTAGCCACCATTCTCTTAGGTTGAAGTCAACCAGATTGACTTTAGAGACCATAGCACACAGGTTTATGGGCTGATTTGTCATTTTTAATGTATGTCCCGGTCCCACCATCTGTGCGGACGATTTGGGTGAGTTGGTAATATCTCTCCTAGTCATTGTTTCTGTTCAAAAGAATAAAAAACAAACCCGGAATTAATATTTCCAACTAACTGAAAAGTTAATTTCGTTTATTCTTTGTAACCTCTATTACTTCCAATGACAATTTCTGTAAACAGATTTTTCCCGTTTATTTTTGAGATTCAAGCAAACCCGTTTAATACGACATGATTACTCCTGAAAACGAATTTATTTGCTTTTCTCAGAATCTTGATTCGAATCGCCTTGTAAAAAGAAGTCTATCTTAAGATTGTTGGAGGAAAGAAGGTTAATTTGAAATAATCAATAAATTAATAAATCAAATAAAATAATAAAATAAAATAAACAAAACAATTTAATTCGAAATAACCAAAATCGGATGGTTGAGGCCTACAGAAGCGCAGTTTTCTTCAGACAGATTCGACTACTCCTCGGTGCTAGAGATCTTAGGTCACCAGTCTCCCAGGATACAATAGCAGATGATCTTCAACAGCGGCACTACCGGAGAGATCACAAACAGAAACTTGCCTTTGACTATCACCGAAAACACAATGCAGTTTTGAAAGAGAAAAGATTTCTAAGTTGTGTGTAAAGCAAAAGAATGTCAATCTATTTATAAAGGAGAATTAGGTTAAAACTGTAGGAAACATATATTCCGTAAATTATGGCCATTAATTTTATATCCGAATTTAAATGAAAAGTCAAAATTTATGTTATTTAATTTGGAATATTTAAAAGATATACTAATTATGAGGAAAGAAAAAATATTCGAAGTGGGTAAAATATCTGACAATTTCAAGAAGGGCCGACTAGTCCGAACATTGGTGTCGCCCACGTCCTGCAAGTGCGCACCAACCCGAATAAGATTGATTTGCACCCCTACGCGCGAGGCACAATTTTGCATCTATTTCATTCATTTATCACAAAGTGAGTAAAGTGTATATAAACACTTCCCATTTTATTTATCCCATCAATATGGGATTGAGGGTTTCGATCTCCTTATTCAATTCACAATTATTTTACTTTGAACATCAATTTCTCATTCAATACTCAACCATTTTGAGCATATGAGATATTGTTGTAAAGGTCTCATTGAGTAGAATAAGACCCAAAAGAATCCTTATTCAAATCTCCACCTTTACCCATTCGAAATATGGCTCAAAATTACCAATTTCCTTACATTTCCCAACAATTGCAGGTTTAAAAATTAAACATAAAGAAATTACAGGATTTTAATTTCAGGGAACATTAAATTAGAAAGAAGAAAATAAACGAAAATGATCATAATTGACACCAAGTCTGGCTTTGCTAAGCATAAATAATAGTAAATAAACAAACTCCCGTGCAGAAGCTTAAACAAATCCAAGTAAATTAAGCTGGGAATGCAAATAAAAACACGGCCGCCGTAGCAACCAGCAGTGCCGCTGTCAAACCGAAGAAGTGGCTTCCGAACTTGGTTCCGCTGGATTTACTATCGGTTTTATCTGCCGCGGATGACGGTGTTCCAGTGGATGCTGCTGGAGTACTAGGTGTCGCCGTTGCTTTCGAGGAAGAATTGGTGAAGATAGCAGCGTCCGGTGAGTTCGGAGATAAACCAAGAAGCTCTGTTTTTTTTTTTTCATTCATACGATTAGTGTAATTGTTATAACTTAATTTGATAGGTATAAGATGCACTTTGCGGTATTATTTCTATGCCTTACGCTAAAAAATTAAATTTAAAGTTTAAATTTAGGTTTAGGGTTTATATATTGTTAGAGTTTAAAATTTAAAATTAAGACTTAAAATTTAAATTTTTTAATATTGAGTATAAAAAAATTACATTGAAAAAGGACATAAAATATTTGTCAATACAAGAATGACTCTCTCCAATTCGTTTAAAAGAAAATGAAAATGATTTTATTAGGTGATAATTAAGTAATTTGTCTTTATTAATTTATTATTTGACAATTTACTACTATATTTTTCACTGAATGAATTTAGGTGGGTGGGCACTATTGTTTGAACAATATATAAAGATATCCTACACTACTCATATTAGAGATGAACAAAACTTGTTTAGATGAAAAAAATTGAAATTTTAGACTCGATTGAAAAAGTCAATTTTTTACTTGAATCGTAACTTCATAAATTTTATTTGACTAGATTTTTAAAAAAATAAAGCTTAATTTATAATATGAAACTCGAATAACTTGAATTTTTTAGTAAATAGTGATCGATTTTCAAGTTTAAGTCGACTTCCTCAACTATGTTTGGTACATGTATATTACATATTAAAAAATATGAAAAAAAAATATTTATATAGTATATGATTATAAAAAATTGTTTAAATTATAAACAAGGCAAAAGGCCAAAAGTAGCCCCAACGTTTGACCTTTTGGTCACTTTGGCCTCTATTATTTCTTTCTTTTTTGTCCAAACAACCACCTAACGTTTCATTTTTGTTTAAATTTCACCCCGTTGGACGGAAACTGTTAGTCAACTAACAGTCAGCGCCTGAGGCTGACGTGGTATGTCTGCATGGCATGAGGAATGACGTGGCAATGCCACGTGGCATTGTGCTGACATGGAATTTTTTTAAAAAATTAGAAAATATTTTTAACCAATCGGATGATGCCACGTGGCACTTTGCTGACGTGGCGTAATTTGATTGGTTAAACAATATATTTAAAAATAATAATTTTTTAAAAAAATATCCCAAAAATTTCTAGATTTCACAAAATAGCCCCCAAATTTCGAAATCCCTAATTCCCCCAAATCCAATTTCCGATTTGAGCCGATTCCGCTGTCGATTGTCACATCACCGCCCACCATATCGGTTGTCGGACGAAGGCACAATCGTCAAATGATTCATTTCAACGATTCACGACGAAGGACGGCTGAATGGACGACAAACACTATGTGGGTCGTTCGGCGTGGGGAGGGTGCTTCATTCTGTCGCCGGCAACGCTGCTAACGCCAGCGGGAGTGGTTGAATTTAGGAGTTTAGGGTTTGGAGGACTATTTTGAAAATATTTGAAAGTTTTAAGAATTTTTTGAAATATATATATATAATAATTATTTTTAAATGTATATTTTTAACCAATCATATGATGCCACATCAGCAAAGTGCCATGCGGCATAACCCAATTGGTTAAAATATTTTAAAAAATATTTTTTTTCTATTTTTTAAAATTTTAAAATTCCATGTCAGCAAAATGCCATGTGGCATTGCCACATCATCCCCATGCCATGCAGACATGCCACGCCAGCCTTAAGCGTTGACCGTTAGTTGACTAATAGTTTCCATCCAATGAGGGTGAAATTTGAACAAAAATGAAACGTTAGGTGGTTGTTTGGACCAAAAAAAGAATTTGGACCAAAGTGACCAAAAGGTCAAACGTTGGGGGCTACTTTTAACATTTTGCTTGTAAACAATTAGTATCATAACATTATAAATACTTATAATTGAACTTGAAATAGAAACTCCAACAATTGGACTTGACTTGAATTTTATAAACTTGACTCGAAAATTGAGTTATAAAATATGACTTCTTGACTCGAAAAAATGAGTTATAAAATATGACTTGTCAACTCGACTAACTTAATTTTTTTACTTAATTCGACTCGATCGAATACTCACCCCTTACTCATATCAATTTCTTATCGCATATAAACAATGTTATTTGAACTCAAATTCACAATACAGATATCGGAATTTAAACTCACACAAAATATAAAATAAATAAGCATCATTGACCACTTCACTACTATGCAAAGTTCCCCAGTGTTAGATCTAAGCTTTTTTTTTTTTTTTTTATCATAAGTGTTAGATCCAAGCTATTTGCTATAATCAAACTCTGTTCAATATGGATATCATCTATGTATATATGTATATTATTCGGACTCGAATGTTGAACTATAAATAACCCGTCTTCAAATACGAGTGTAAGATATGGATATATAAATTTCAAATACAGTATCAAACACGAATTTAGAGCGAGAAAGAAAGGCTTACTTGGGCAGTCGCTGACGCTAGCGTTCTTCAACTGGCAAGCAGAAGGAAGCTCAAAAAGCTTAGCTTCCTGCACCCCTAAGCTCTTCAGATTCTGAGCGCCGCTCTGAGTCTGCTGCAGAATATAACACAAACACTTGGGCTTGTTCTCTTTAATTCCCGATACCGAGCTGCAGCACTCCTTCGTCGGCGACGCCACCTTCCCCTGAGCAAAGCTCAGGCAAGTCATCACACTCTGGAAATCCTTGCTGCACTCCGTCATCAACCCATTGTCGTCCGCCGCCGTCACCGCCGCGCAGAGAAACAAAACGCCGATCACCGACAAGGCCATGATCTTCTTCTTTGTTTTTTGTTGTTGGAGTTGGGATTTTTGGGTTGAAACTCGAAATGCATGGCCGTTAGATTTTATAGAAGAACACGTATATAAAACTGGCAAATACTTAATGTTGTGTTCAGATTACAGTTGTGAACGAGGAGAGTGATGATTTAAGGGATTCGTTTTGAGCCGTTGGATGTGAAGTTTTGTGGTCCCCGTTGTTAGAATCGACGGTTGTGATGCTTAGGGAAAAAAAGTTGAGTTAAGATGTATAAATGGGAGAGGATTCGGGTAGTTGGACAGCAATGTATGAAATAAATCACTACTAATAATTTGAGTTAAGTGGTAAAATGTTCGATATTTTTAAATAAAAATTTAAACAATATAAATATAATAAAATGTTTTATCTTTAATATAAAATTTAATTTAATTTTAAATATAATTAAACTCATATAACTATCAATATCGAAATTAAAATATTAGTTGTCGATTCAAGGGGAAAAAAAGGCTTTAAATGAAGCTGAGCTGGCAGGCCTACCTTGTGTGTGGAGACATTCCACGTGATGGGACTTTATTGATTTTGATATAGCTTGATTAATTAGAGAAGATAAAGACCAACCATGGATTTGTGACATGGCTTAATTAATTAGAAAATAAAGAAAAATTAAAGTTTATTCGACTGAGTTTTAGTCTGATTGATACTTTTAAAGATTATGAATTTGAACACATGTAAAAGTAATTATTTTCGATTTAAAAATATAGAAATTTGAAAGTAACGTTATAAATAAAAAAATAAGTCTATCACGTGCGACGAACATCGTTGAACACCACTAATACTGAATATCACTGAACATCATTAAATTAATTAACAAAGATTTAAAATTTCAAGAACCCATCATACAATTAATAATTATTTTTTAAAAATTCAATTAGATTATTTTTTATATATATTAAAATTTTATTTTTTTTAATAAAAGTAAACTATATATTTAGTATCTCATATATTTCCGTATTTCTATTGAACCCTCATTATTTAAATATTATTTAATTTTGACCTTATTCTTTATAAAAAATAATTTAACCCTTAACCCTCAACCTAAAACCCTAAACTATTAAACCTTAAACCCTTAAACCTATACCCTTAAAAATGATTTCACCATCATCGATTTAATTCATCGATTAATTCAATTCAATGAAGTTTCATCAATGGTTTGGTTTACTACATATTAAGTTTCTTGCGATCTTGTGTGGTGTCGTGGTTTTATTTGGTGCAATTTGTAATACCCTAAAAACTGGCTTGGTGGATTTATAATTTCTGATGGTCGAAATTTATTTTACTCATCGACAAGTTAAATCAAAGGAAAAATATACAAAAGAAGCACAAAAAATTAGGATGATAATACTTAGGACAAGTTTATTTTTGCTTTAAAAAAGTGAAGGGAAACTGTTTTTGAGATGTACGGCTGAATTGTTTAGTTTAAAATTAGAGTTTTGGTATTACTGCAAAAAATATTTTTAAGTAGATAAATGTTTATTTTAACTATATCTTTTAAAAATAAAATTGTTGATCATATAAACGAGAACAAATAACTTAGTTAAAAATACTTTTGAAAAAAAATTAAAAAGCTAAAAATTTCTACTTCTTAGCCGAAAAATAGTGTTCTTATTACTTTTAGCCCAAAACACTTTTAAAAAAGAATATAGAACATAACATAAATATACAATAAATTCTCGATAAATTAAAAATTTCATATAAATAATAATTTTTTTAGTCATGATTTAAGCTAAAGGGATAAAATAACAACCTAGTCAAATGCGTAAGATAGTAAATTTTAAAAAAAAAATCTTGAAGGGTTTTTTTTATAACAAAGGGGATATTACTACGTGCCTCATTAAAAACCACTGCACCTTTAGGGTACGAAGTCTGGCTTGTCTGCTTCAAAAATTGGTACAACCTCCAACGGGGGTGTATCGAAAACCGAAGTCGTAAAGGACCCAGGTGTGTAGCACTTGGTCAAGCCATCAGCAAGGCAATTACTTTCCCTCAAAACATGGGTGTTTAACATTAGTGGTGTTAAGCGGTGTTCGTCGCACGTGGTAGAATTTAAAAAAAAATAACACGAAGAAAACTTGCACTTCTATTTATAGATTTGATCTATCTGATTTTAAATTTAATTAGATTTTATGAGAGTATTTGACGTCAAGACGCTTTATAATAAAAAATAATAAAAAATTATTTATTAATTCGATTAAAATTGTTATTATAATAATATTTCGACAGTCGTGAATTTAAAAGTATTCAAGTAAAAGGATTAAAATTAATTTATTTTTATATTGAAAACCGCATACGTAGATGCAAATAAAAATTATATTTTTTTTTACAAGAAAACATATGTCTCGTTAAAAAATCTTCTTAAGTCTAAATGAAGGAAAAAGAGTATACCTGAAACTTTGGATATACAAATCACACCATAGCACTACTAACATCAGCGTGTAACGCGTCAATAACAAAACCCGACGGTTGCTCAAACGACATATCCCCTTAGGTCAGCTGAAAACCATACTTAGCCATTGCATCTGCCACCCTATTAGCCTCACGAGTAATTTGTATAAGAGACACCTCCCAATTTCGGTCAAGCAATACCTTAATCATATGAACAAACGAGCAAAGCTTACCATTTTCCATGTTTTTGGTCAAAACTCGTATCGTATCACTATTGTCCACCTCCACCTTAACACGACGATACCCCAAGTCCCATGCATGACGAAGCCCTATCAAAATACCCCAAAGCTCCGCATCCAAAACCGAGCATATAGCAATGAATTTTGAGTAACCCAATACCCACATCCCTAGCTCATCCCAGATAACGCCACCACAAGCCGCTTTACCATCACCTTGGCAGTGTGCCCCATCCATGCACAAAGAAAAACAACCTACGCTTGGACGCTTCCACATCGTCGCTCCTCGAAATGTCTGGCCATGAGGCCCTGCTTGCCTCGTGCGAAAAGCCTTGGCAACGGCGATATCACACACCTGCCTGCGACTCGCAAATAGAATCGGCTCCTGCTGCAGCATGTCATCCGGTTCAAAGACGCAACGATTCCCATGCTTCCACAGCATCCAGAGTATCGTCCTAAAAAGCGTCGGCCATTCATTTGCATCACCCAGGGCAAAATCCAACCTACTTAGGTTTGTTCCAAGCCATTCCCGAAAATCCAAAGTAATAAAACCTGACCATCGATCTTGCCGAACCACACTTCTCCAGACCACCATCGCCGACAAACAATACCGGAATAAATGGTCGATAGTCTCTGTTGCATTCCCGCAAACACCACAACTTACATCAAAGGTCAGATGACATCGCTCACGCTCAGCGTTCGTAAGCAATCTATTATGTGCCAACAACCAAAGGAACATTTTAACACGTTGATTACCTAAAAACATCGATATAATCTTCCACAACGGATCTTCAACCGAAACGGGAGGTGTAACTCAGATTTTGTAAGCTAACCGTACTATGAAAGCTCGGGTCTCAGTACCCAACCAACCCACCATATCCTCTGGCGCAGTAGCCGTGGGAGGGAGAATCGCCGCAATATGTAGCTTCACCGTCAATGGCAGAATGGAATCAAAGCAATCCCATCTCCAAGAATCACCATCGTCAACCATTGCTATCAAAGGTGTCGACCAAAAAGGAGGATGCAACCCAGGTTGGATCCAATCACGTAATTTCCCTAGATTCGCAAGCCACGGATCATCCCAGAAGTCAATGGTCTCGCCATTAACTACATTCTAAATCAAGTTAGCTCTCACATCATCCCAAACCATCGCCATACCTCTCCAAAGCTGCGAACAGCCGCTACACGATAAGGAACAAGGCACACAATCAACACATTTGTACTTAGAGCGCAACACCTGAACCCATAAATGATCCGGTTTCGCGACCAAGCCATATACAAGTTTCATAAGAAAGGCTGCATTTTGCTCCTCCAAGTGTTTGAATCCAATCCTCCAAATACTAACCGGTTCACACAGCTGATCCCAATTCACCAAATGTATATGACGCCCAGTATTCCCATTACCCTAGATGAAACGACGAATCAATTTCTCAATGTCCATACACACTCCTTTTGGCAAGAGGGTGGTTTGCATAGTGTAAGACGGAATTGCCTCTAAAACTGCTTTAGCTAAAGTAATTCGACCAGCAAACGAGAGAGATTTAGCAGCCCGACGTAAGAGCCTGTCAGTCACCTTTTGTATAAGGAACTGATAAGTTGCTTTCGTAACCCTTTTATGTAGAAAGGGAACCCCTAAATAGCGACCTAAATCCAACACCTCCGTGAAGCCGAAACTACCACTGATAAAACTCCGGCAGCTTGTGTCCACGTTCTTAGAGAAATAGATATCATTCTTGAGAAAGTTAACCTTGTGCCTTGAAAACTCACTGAACTCTCCCAAAACTTTTAATAACATCAAGTTGTGACACCAAAGCTTCCGAAAATAAAACCATATCATCGGCAAAAAAGGTGGGAAATACATGGTCCATTCCGTGTCAGCTGAATAGGCTTCCACGCCCCCGATTCAACCTCTATCTGAATAGCCTTCGCAAGACGTTCCATACATAAAAGAAAAAGATAAGGAGACAAAGGATCCCCTTGTCTAATCCCTCTCACCGTTCGGAAACAAGGTGAGGGAACACCATTCCAAAGAACTTGCATCGAGACCGACATCACACATTTCATAATTAAAATCCGCAGGCTATCCAATATCCCCATCTCCCGTAGTGTGTCGTCAATGAATGACCACTCAAGGCGATCATAAGCCTTTTTTAGGTCAATTTTAATGGCCATCCAACCAATTTTCCCGTCTTCTTACGCATCGAATGAATAATTTCTTGAGCAACAACTATATTATCTGAGATAGAGCGTCCCGACACAAAACTAGTCTGAGTACTAGAAACCCAATCGGGTAGGGACAACTTTAAGTGATTAACCACCACCTTGGTAACCACTTTATAAAGCACCGAACACAAACTGATCGGACGGAATTGGCTTAGCGATTCGAGATTAGGTACTTTTGGAATCAACACTAAAAGAGTTTGGTTCAGCGACTCATCCATATCTTTCCCAGCAAAAATCTCACGTACCAAACGGCATACACTCGGTCCCATAATGTTCCAATTCTTCTGATAGAAAAAAGCATGGAACCCATCCGCCCCAGGGGCTTTCAACGCACCCATATCAAACATCAATGTTTTCAGTTCCTCGTCTGTGATAGGCCGAACCAACCAAATCTTTTCATTAGAACCCAATTCACGAAAACCCCCACGTACCGGGTACTCATAAACATCACACCCCTGAACTTGAGAACAATTTTTTATAAAAATCCACCGCCATAGATTGAAGGCTACCCTCATCCAAAACCCAATCACCATTACTATTCCGTAGACTATAAACCCGGTTAGACCTTTTACGAGTCATGGCAAAACGGTGATAAAACTTGGTATTTCTATCACCATCTACCACCCATTGACATCTTGCCTTCTGAATCCACATGCTCTCTTCTTGGAACAGAACCATCTCAAGCTCACTACGTAAGGACCGATCAAGCTCAGCAAGAAAATCAGAGTGACTGCGCTGAAGGGCACGCTCGATCCCACGAAGGCATCGTAGTAACTCATTCTTCTTTCTTCCAATATGACCAAAAGTATTCAGATTCCAATCTGTAAGATCCGCTTGAAGGGAAGACAAGTTGCAATGAACATCCTTGTCATGATCCCATGATTCCGTCAAGAGTTGTTCAAAACCAGGATGATCTTGTCAGGCAGCCAAGAAACGAAAAGGTCTTCATTTTCTATCCATGTTGGGTCGAGATAAAGTAACTAGCAAGGGGCAATGATCAGAGCTCATACGGTCTAGATGCACCATATGAGAATCTGCAAAACACTGAAGCCAACCATCATTCACCATGCACCGATCAAGACGCTGATATAAATCACCACGATTCCACGTAAACATGGGCCCCGTGAAAGGCAAATCAACTAAGCCTGAATCGAAAACAAAGTTCTGAAACAAATGACTAGTCCCTAGGGCAGACAAGGAGCCACCTCTACGTTCATTCGGACTGATAATAGCATTAAAATCCCATCCTATAAGCCACAGCTCAGTAGACGCTGACACCAAATCCAAGAGGGCATTCCAAAGAAATTTACATTTCCCCGCTGGAGGGCTAGCATAGACTGCGGTGTGAAAAAAGCATTGACCAGAATCTAACAATCTAATACGAGAATGAATAAATTGATTCGACACCTTGAGAATATCCACATCAATACAAGATTTCCACAAAACCCAGATACCACCGCTGAAGCCATGAGATTCCACACAAAAGAATTCTTTAGACCAAGCCGTTTAACAACCTTATCAGCATTACGACCACTCACACGAGGCTCTACCAAAGTCACTAACTGAGGATGATAACACCTCATGAAATCTCGAAAGAAACATCGAAATTCAGAGCCAGCCGCACCCTGACAGTTCCAGAAAAAGACATTAATCATTAAAAAACATAATCAAAACCGCAAACCTTACTGTCGCGGAGCACAATTCTCATTGTCAAGATGCATCGTATCTACCAAAACACCCTCTTGAACCTCCAAATTTGTATCCTTAGTGTAACCCCCTATTTGACCTAAGGGTTTATAACAAATTGAAATTGACAATTTGGAAACTTTCCCCTCAAGTAAGGTTATTTATGAAAAACCATGTCAAAATTATTATTCAATTATAATAATATCCTTAAATGTTTCATCTTAAAAACAAGCATGCTAAAAATAGTTTATCAAATCCCAAAAATAATAAATGTCCAAAGTCCACGTTTACAACCAAATCCGAAAAAAAACTTAAATAAATAAATATAAGTCTAGAACCAAAACATACTGACAAATAGTATCAAATACTGTTCGTACGAGGTCCTCCAAGTACCGAAACCTAAGTCTGGAAATCTGAAACAGATACTAAGGGGGAGTCAGCTATAAAGCTCAGTGTGTCTCTAAAGTGCATAATAGAAGTCAATCCAACAGTAACATCACAATCAAGAATTAACAGATATTCCGAAGTATTACAAACAATGCATACAGATATCATAGCATGACATGAACCCATCTACAACACCGTCCGAAGAGTGAGGTTCCCCTGAACCACTCTACACCTCAACACCGTGTCCGAAGCAGAACTCATCCCGAAAGATGGAACTACTAATTCGAAGCGAAGTTCAACCCGAAGGATGAAGTCGCTGAGCTTCCTCCGTACAATATCCCAACCCAATGATATGACATGTAATCCGATTTCAGAGTCTGAATGCATTCTTGTTAAATAACTAAGATGCATGTACATAATAATCCGATTCCGATATGTGTTACATAACATGATCACATCATCCGAGTCATACATTATTTATCAGATAACAGAGCAGAATAGCATACAGTCGAGTCATAGAATATTTATCAGATAACAGAGCAGAATAACACATAAAATATTTCTCAATCAACCGAGCAGGATAACACAGAATATTTCTCATACATATCACGCAATCAGGCAACACATATAAGACTTCCTACTATGCCACATTCGAATAAACTACGCTTAATAGAAATCTTACTAGCAGATCTCGAAGACTGTGCCACCGGAGGTCTGCCTGGCGGGGGAGGAGGTAAAATCTCGGGGTCAGAGTCCACGTCACCTGAACACCAAAAAATATATGAGTCAAACTCTGATGTAACATTTAACAAAATTCTGAGTTCAACAAATAAATTGATCCAAAAAGTCATTTCAGGTTCGAATTTGAAGAAACGGACAGCGGCAACGGAACTGAAACGTCGAAAAACATAAAGGTGGACTCAGCCAAAAAAGTCAACCCAAAGTCAACGCTGACGTCATCATTGACTGTGATGACGTCATCGCTGACGTCAGTCTACATCAACATTGCAACAGCAGATGACGTCATCATTGCATCAGCCCACTGGTCCGGTTCGGTTCAGCCCAGCCGTCCGGTTCACCAACTCAACCGGTCCGGTTCAGATCCAACAGCCACCCAAATCAACCAAACCCTAATCCCCAATTTACCAAACCCTAACACCACGCCCCGGCAGCGCCCAACCACCACCTCCACGGCCAACACGACAGCGGCCACGGCCCGACAACAGCCAACAAGACTACGACAGCAACCCCGAAGCCCAATGGACTCGACCCAAACACTCACCCTAACCCAGGACGGAGGTGGCGCACACGCAGAGGACAGCGTCGACATTGTATGATTTAACGTACGATGTCGAACCAGTTTCCAGTGAAGAACGGCGGCGGGACGGAAGCTGGATGATCGGGTTTTGTTCGCACAGCGACGACGAGCGCTCCGGTGGTCTCGAAATGCTTGAACGATGATGAAGGCCCCTTGGCCGGAGCTTCAACGGAGAAGGGATGGGGAAGGGTTGATGTGTTTTGGTATTATTTTATTATCATTTTAATAGAGAATGAGGAAAAGCGGCGCATATAACAGAGATTGGACCCAATGGGTGTTTACCCTAGACAAATGGGTAAACTATAGAAGAAGGGTTCCTGTTTTTGCCCGCCTAACAATTTAACCACCAAACTTATAATTTACTCAATTTGGTCCCCATTTTAAATTAGGTTAAATTCCGATTTTCCCCCCAAATTCTAGGGTTTCCAATTGGGAATTCTCATAATTAGGGTTTTCAAATTGGGGCTAAAATGGGGTGTTACACTTAGAACCCGAGCCCTCCGCAATTCCACTAGAGTTAGAGTTTCCTAGATCCACATCCGTATCCGACTTGTCGACCCCTGCTGTTGTAGGCGCTAAACGCCGCGGTAAATTCCCCACCCACTCATAAAACACCTGATGTGGTGGAAAGAGAAACTGTAACACCCGGTTTTAGGGGTCGGGTGAAAATAATATTTAAATAATATTTTGGGTCTCAGTTTATGATTAAATAATATTATATATTATTTGGACCTTGTGTCTTCCTTCATTTTCAAAATAAACATTTTATGTTTGGACTAATTTGAAATGAAACTAAAATTTCATGGATTTTAAAGTAAGGGAGAGTTGCCATCTTATTAATGGCAAAACCGTAAATAAATGAAACTTTTAAAAATTAAAACCCCTTTTGTTAAATTAAACATGTGCTCATCTTCTTCTTTCCCTATTTTTGCTATCCAACGACATGAGAGAGCTTTTCTCTCCATCTCACCATTTCATCTCTTTCACCTTCATCCTTAGAGCTTTTTGAAAGAGGCAAGAGCTTGTGTTGGTGAAGCCTCGGGAGTGAATCCGGAAGCTTGAAGGTGATTACTTGCTTGGTAATTGAGCTTGGAAGTGAAGGTGAGTGGTTAAAATGTTTTAAATGGTTTTGAGCAATTGGTTCAAGCATGTGGACTAGGTTGGGATTGGTAGACCCACCTAGAGTTGGGATTAGGGTGGTAGCCTAATCCCAAGCTTTAGTTAGAGACCTTGGTTGATCTTTAAGGTGTTGATTCATGCCTCATGTTTAATCGTGTTTATGGTGGTTATGTATATGTTGTTATACATGTATGTTGAGGCATGACTTAATGCATTGTTATATGCATGTTGATGATAAACATGATGGAGATATACATTTGTATGAAATATGATGTGATATTTGTGTTAATGATATACATGTGGTGTTGACATGTGAAATGATGTTATGAGGTGGTTGCATGATCCGAGGATCATGGTGAGTACATGCTAGGCATGGAAATGTGGTTTGTGCATGACGGTAAGTCATGGTGAGTACGTGCTAAGCACGGAAGTTGTTATGAAATGATATTGTGAAAGATTAATGAAATGTGTAGTATTGGCACTAGTATGCTTGGGTACAATGATCGATCATTAGGATGTTAGTGTGCACACGCGAGTCAAATGCGCGCGTGGTCTTGATGATGGTAGTCATCAAGATGGAGTACGGGTTCACCCGGAAATCTTCATATATATGTTAGTCGGTGATGAGTGGAATCCCATCGACGGGCGTGAGGATGAGTGGAATCCCCTCCGCGTGAAATGGGCGTGAGGATGAGTGGAATCCCCTCCGCGTGAACGGTGATGAGTGTAATCCCACCGTCAGGTAATGGTTGTGTTGTTGGATGTGAGTTCCAACGGTTATCTGCATATTCGAGTCATAGCTAGGTGCCAATACAGATTGTGGTTTATGTTGTCAATATGTGATTATTTGTGGGCCAATGTGATTTGGGATGTGTTGCTAACATGGTTTAATATATGTGATTACATATGTTGTGGATTTAAACATGTTGAGCATGACATAATATTGAATATATGTTCATGCATCATGGGTAGATTGGCTTATGTGGATCAAAGGTAAGAACATGCATTCTATCTTGGTTGTTGCTCGTGCTTAGACCCTGCATTGTCGAAGATTTGTTTTATGAGCTTACCCTCACTAAGCTTTTATGCTTACTCTCCTTTTTGTTCGACAATGCAGATCAGTAGCTTGTGGGTGGCAAGGGCAAGGAAAGGCCTCCAAGTGTCGCTTTTTGTTAGCTCAGTATGAACTTTAAATTGAAAGATTGTAATAGTTAAGCAATGGGATAGGTGTTGTTGATTTGAATGCTTTGGATTTATGTCGACGTTGGTGTGGCTTGTTGTTGCCTTTCTTCGTAAATCATGTTTTGATTCTTATCTTGCATGCTATGTGTATGTTGGCTAAGGCATGTAACCTTAAAAGCTATGTATGCTTCCCTTGTGGTGAATGTGTGATCTTTTGTTTGGATGCCTATCTTATATCTTTATGAATCTTGAGTATGTTTGCAATAGGGTGCATGCCTCTAGAGTGTGTTCGTATGTTATGTTTGCTTCTTGGGGTCGTTACGGACGTTTGGGATCATTTGGAGGTGTTTAAAGCTGATTTTGAGAATTCACAGTGTGCAGGTGTTTCGAAACGGGTAGCCCTGTTTCGAAACGGGTGTGGTTCTAGGGCCCCGTATCGAAACGTGTATCGATACGTTTTGGCTACTGTGAGCCTCTGTTTCGAAACAAGTTTCGAAACACTTTGGCTACTGGAATTGCCTGTTTCGAAACGGGTATCGAAACGGCAAGGCAAAACGAGACCCTGTTCCGAAACGGGGTGGATGCGTTTCGAAACGGGTGTCTGACTTTTTAAATTGGAGCTACTGTTTCGAAATGGGCTTTGACTGTTTCGAAACACAGGCCTATAATTGGGCTTTTGACATCTCCAAAGGGTTTCAAGGGTTGGGCTTAAGCCCTATTTGTTGTTGGGCTTTCTTTTAGGGTTAAGTAATGCATCTAGATAAGTTAATGTATGAAAAAGTTTTCCTAGGGTCGGTAACCGAAGTGGAGCCTTAACGAGTTTCATCTCGGTTATCCCCGTGTAGCCCACTCGAATCGGTCAAGCGTCCGGACCGGGACGAGGGGGTTACAAAAACTTATTAGGCTTCTTCACACTAAGACCCTTCTTCATCGTTGATCTTGAGGCATTTTTCAAAACCGCACCTTTACCACTACCTTTTTGACTCCCTTTACCACCTTCACCCTCCTATGTTATCACCACTGCTGCATGCCTACCCTCACGAATGTTGGGCGCATGTGTCGTCACTACCGGCCTAGTTCCATCCTTCAACGACACAACACCGTCCTTAATCAGAACCGGACTACCATTTTGCCCCATTGATCTATTTCGCACCACATTATTCAAGCCCACACTTGATCCCATCATCGGATGCTTCCTCTTACGCACTTGATCCTTCGCAACCTGTCTCGCATTAGAGGTATTGTCCTCCAAAACTTCAACCTCACCAGCCTCACTATCATCCTGTTGTAGCACGTTAAATCTCGAACCACTGTTACCTTTACCACTATGTCCGTCTCGATTCCCATGCTCAATAGGTTTTCTAGGCCGTCGACGTCTAGTGTCGGCGATCATCCAAGGCCCAAACATCTCCTTCATATGATCAGATCCCCATTTCGGACCCTCAGTGTTCCTTGTAGTTTCCTGAGTGCTATCATGTGTCCCGCAATTTGCTTCGAAATTTCCATAGACCCCGCACTTGAAGCAAATATCCGACAGGCCCTCATATTCAATCTTCTGAAAGAAGTTGTCGATGCCAATACATGGTAATAAGGGTTTATTCAAGTCGACCAGGATAGCTAGACGCGCAAAACGCATGCGATCACCCACTTTCGTTTTGTAATCAACACGGATAACACGCCCTATAGTCATAGCAATGTGCCGCAAAAAACCTTTCGAATAGTAACGGTATGGCAATCCATGGAGGAGAACCCATACAATAACCTGCGAGAGGTGTCGTTTGGATGTCGAAAAGGAAGGCTCCAAGGCTGAACCGTCAAGTAGCTGCCGTAAACTGTCTATGACCCATCAGTGAGAACATGCACATAATTAGATTCGAGAGCAAAACGAACAACAAAATAGTCGATTTCAATATCCACTAACTGAAAATCCCTTTTAGGTTGCCATAACAACTTAATTCGAGCTAGCAACGGTCCATAACCTATTCGATGCCCAAGCAGTCTGACCACAACTGATGTTTTCATGCTATCATCGAACATATCATGCACTCTATCAAAGAACTGGACGACCGGAAATTTACCGTCCCGTATCACCCTAACATCTTCATCCAAGACATGAACATCATCATTGGAAATCGACGAAAAGGCACCCTTCTCTCCAGTCTCTTTCCCTGCAACCGCAACAACATACGAGCTTTTCTCCACCGTTACCCCACTGCCAGCGGCTTGCCCATCACTCACCGGTAAGGTCGTCTGTCTTTCGTCCCGGACAGAACCCGCAGCAGCAGCGGTGTCCCTTGTTTCCATACCAACACATGGGCGTTTAGGGTCACGCAAGGTATCGTGGGGAAGCGGCGAACCTTCCCTCTCCAGAACCGGCAGAAGCGCTATATGCACCACAATATTGGGGAGCATGCTTTCCGCAGTCGAACCATCCCCAGGGGATCCGGCAAGCCCTCCAAAGGCACGTTAGACGCCAACAATCGGCGATCATCGCCTGGGTTTTCGAAGGAGGTATCGTTAGGGTTTCCACTCGTATCGTTAGGGTTTCCACGCATATCGTTTCCACGCAGAAAGAGATGACGCGAGGAAAGCAAAAAATCGATGCGCAGAAGCGAAACGCTTTTTAATTATATTATTTATTTATAGCTTAAAATTTTAAAATTGAATGAAATATTTCTCTCGATATGGACAGCTATGCAGCTAGTTTCGCTGGCTTAAAAATAAATTGTACTGCTTTCTAATGGAAACGTGCTATATAAATAAACCTTCGACATTATTATTTAGGGAAAACTATATCGGTGGTCCCTAAACTATTATCATTTTCTTATTTTGGTCCTCAAACTATGTTTTTTGGCAAAATTGTCCCTTCTGTTACATAGTTCTCCTGTTTTAGTCCCCGACGTTAAATAGCTAACAGTTTTGCTGACGTGGCATTTTTTTAAGAGGAGAGAGAAATGATTAAAAAATATTTAAAAAATGCCACGTCAGCAAAACCGTTAGCTATTTAACGTCAGGGACCAAAACAGGAGAACTATGTAACAGAAGGGACGATTTTGCCGAAAAACATAGTTTAGGGACCAAAATAGGAAAACGGTAATAGTTTGGGGACCACCGGTGTAGTTTTCCCTATTATTTATTTAATATTTAAGTATTAAAATTAATATTTGTATCTCTTTATAATTGAATTTAAATAAAAATAAATGAATTTAGTCCAATCAAGCTAAATTACAAAATGACTTTGACCAAAATTGGAATTGATTTAATACATTTTGATTTTTTAAGGAACTATATATGGGATTGATAAATATATTTCGAAATAAATATACATCATTTTCATTTCATTTATTAAAATTAGCTTTGCTTTTAATTTGCAAGGGTGGTAACCGTTTTGTTTGGTTGTGACTTGAATAAACATAAGATTAAGGTGCAGTATTTTAGTTTTTCTATTTTTTATAAAAAATTATCTCCATTAAAT